>OZ007563.1:139757642-141188711 GCA_963931875.1 Pollenia griseotomentosa | reverse complement strand
TATGTTATGTATGGTGACAACAATTAAAATACTGTCGTGAATAACGAAAGTGGTTACTAAAAAATGTCATCGAATGCAAGATAATTAAAAAATAAATTATAAGAAAAAGCCGATTATTCGAGAACAAAAAACCGATTTTTCGAAAACTTCAAAAACCGGCCATTTTAAAAAATCGAAAAAAATAGAAAAAATCGTTTTTTTTTGAATACTTCGGAAATTGGTTTTGACAACTCTAGTATTTTATTGTGCGGACATAACCGCACTAATCGGTCTTGTAAAAAACTTAAGTAACATATTTTATTGTTATACCTTTAGCAGGTAGAAACATAAATCGTCCTGGCTTTGTTTTTTTTTTTACAAAACATGGTCATAAAGGTTTCCACAGGTACTTTAATTAAAACAATTACAGTATAAATAAGAGCTCCTCAACCCCCTTAATTGCCATATGGGAAAATCACGCTTTTTCTGACTGATATATACAATTTTTTTGGTCTTTCAAAAGAGAGAGAGCCTCAACTTATATGTGTATAGTATTTAGTGACATTAATATGTACTTACGAATGGCATATATCATAATTTCTTAGCAGGTATATGTTGCGAAATAATTGATCACAGAGTTTTGTGACGCACGCCACAAAAAGTGGAAGTAACTTTAAAAGTTGAAGTGTGTTTTCCTATTTTTAGCGAATTTTGCATCATAAGGTATACAAAATCTAATTCCCAAAAGAAAATATGAATAGAGATAAAGAGAATTCTCCAGGAAGAACTAAATTATTTGGCAACATCTTCTTAATTTCTGACAGTTGTTTATGGAGCTGTGATGGCTTCAATAAATCAAGATTCACATGCCCGTGATTAATATCTATCAATAAGTTTATAATTGAGGATTGAATCCTGCTGCAGTCATAAATCATTAGGTTTAATTGTGTGGACATAACTTGGAATAATATAATCAAACGCTCGGTGTTTCTAGTACTTCGAACTTCTTCGTTGAACAGCTTCAGCTGGTTATACATTTTATTGAAGTTCGCGTTAACATCGTCTGTAGTCTTTTTCAGTATATTTATAGTTGAGTCTACAATGGACGTTTGTTTTTGGGTTAAGTTGTTTAATGTCTGTTGATTTTCAAACACATTTCTCTAATTCTCCTCTATTTTATCTCGGTCATCAGCATCCATCATCCCGAAAAGAATGTGATACAAAGACCCCACAAATTCGAAGGGAGCTCTTTTCTCTCGGGATTTGGTTAATAAAAGATCGTTATTTTCATTAAGTATATTGATTCTTCTATCCATTGTTGAAATTACCATTTCACATGCTTCTTTGTAATATCCAAGATGTGGACACTCCTTTTTAACCTTTTTCATCAACTTCTGTATACGTTACATCTGTTTTTGAAAGATTTGTTGAAAGATCGAAATATATTACTTAGCTCCATTTCGAATTGATCATATTTTTTTGGCCTACGTTGTCTAGATATAATGCTGTATTTGAAGAAATCTCCTTGATTGAAAATGGCTTATTGGCTTCTAACGGCGCAGTCTTTACTTGCTTCATTATCACAATCAGCAATAGCAGGAACCCTAACATTCTTAACATCTTATTTTCTTTTGGTTGCTTTCTTGATGTACAAAAACTTGTAACTGAAGAACCATTTTCTTCACCGTCATACTCATCTGACACCGGCAATGCGCATACTTTATGTATTGGACGCTTAAGTATGCTGTTTGGAAGTTTTACAGTCACAACTCTTACCATGCCATCTTTACCTTCATGTACCTCTGTCACCCTTCCCAGAGGCCACTTCGCAGGGTAAGTTGGTTCATCCTTTACCAGTACCACTTCGTTAAGTTCTCCCTAGGCTGCCTCCACTTTGCTCTTTGTTGCAATGTCACCAGGTATTCCTCCTTCCACCGATTCCAAAAAACTTTTTTTAATTTTTGGATAAGCTTCCATCTATTAAGTGAACTTATCTTAGACTCATCAAAGTGCTCCGGACAGTCGATTAGGAGTCGACCAATCAGAAAATGACATGGTGACAATGTATCTATAATATCGCTGCTCTGACTATCCAATTCTACCAGAGGCCTGGAATTCAGAACTGCTTCTATTTGCGTCAGCAGCGTACACATTTCTTCAAAAGTCAGCTTTGTATCTCCAATTATTCTTTTTAGATGATATTTTGTAGATTTCACACTCGCTTCTCAAATCCCTCCAAAGTGAGGGGCTGCGGGGGGAATGAAATGCCATTGTATTTTTTGTGTTGCCAAAATTGGTATAATGGATTCATTGCTTTTTTGAACTCTGCATCTAATTTTTTATTTGCGCCAACGAAATTAGTGCCATTATCCGAATATATATGACTACAAAAGCCTCTTCGTGCAAAAAATCTTTTCAGCGCTGCCAAAAATGCTTCAGTTGTCAAATCGTCCATGTAAAAGTCTTCTTTTATTATGTTGTGAACAAGTATATCCTCTTCCTTACAGCTATCAGCTATGTAGAACAGTGATCTTACAGCAAGAAATGGTGCAGACGCTGTGTCATACGTAACAGTATTTAATTTGTATTCCTTTATGGGATCATTTTTGTTTTCTCTCCATAACACATGTTGATAAGATTGATCTTCTTCTACAATCTTAACTTGACGGTACATTTTTTCCACATCCGCTGTCACTACATATCTCCACAACCTCCACTTTATGATGATGTCAAAGATATCCTTTTGAAGTTTCGGGCCCGTAAACATTGTATCGTTTAAGCTATTGCCGTTTGATGTTTTAGCGGACGCATCGAATACTATACGTAATTTTGTTGTTAGACTGTTTTCTCGTATTACCGGTTGATGCGGTAGGTAGTACTTTCCACTATGGCTCTTATTTACCTCTGTCATGTGACCCAGCTGTAAGTATTCTTGCATAAATTTGACGTAGTCCTTTTTTAGCTTTATGTTGCGATCTAGTCTTCTTTTTAATGATAGAAACCTGGCTAACGCTTGTTTTCTGGATTGGCCCAAATTGATGTCATCTCTAATTGGCAATTTTACTACAATTTTGCCATTTTGGTTAATCATTGTAGTTTTTTCGAATATTTCTAGGCAGTGTTTATCTTCAGAATTTTCTTCAGCATTTGGAAGCTCTTCAAGCTCCCAAAACCTCTCCAGATTGGTTACGGCTGACAATAATTTGTTATTATTGCTGTTATTACTATAGACTCCTGTTAAAATCCAACCCAATTTTGTAGATTGAGCCACTAAGCCATTCTTTTTGCAAACCCCTTCTTCAAGAATATCGCCAAATACGTCAGCTCCAATCAGGATATCAACTCTATCTGACTTATTGTACATTGGATCAGCTAGAACGTAGTTGTCCCACTGACTGAGATCAATTTTAAATGATTTATCAGGTTGTGGTCCTGAAATTGAAGGTAAAACTACCGCATCTGTACTTATAACTTGGTCACTATAGAAGCGTGGTTGAATTAATAGTTTCACCATTGCCTTTGATGTGGCCACTATTGTACTTCCCAGTCCTTGTATGTTAGTTTTGCATTTAATTCTTGGAAGTCCTAATATTTGTGAAGCTTCTTCTGAAAGCGCTGTAATTTGTGATCCCTGATCAATTAGTGCTCTTAGCATAATTAATTCTCCACTTGCTGCACGAACTTTTACCTGTTAGGTCGCTAGCAGTGTTGTTGTAGTTGTGTTTGGTTTTTTTTATCATCATTGATTTTGATGTACTAGATTCTGGTTCCTCGTTTTTTTTGCTCATCTTTATGTAGCAGCCTATGGTGTCCTTTTCCGCAAAGACCGCATTTAGTTTTATTAGAACATTTCCTATCAAATTTGTGGTTAATGCATGTAAAGCATAATTTATTTTTATAAGCGATTCTTCTGCGGTCAGCCATTGGTAATGTTAGAAACTTTCTGCATACACTTGTTAAATGGCCATTCATGTTGCAGTAAAGGCACGCTTGTTGTGCCGTGTAAAGTGTGTTGGAAACTTTTGTATTGTCACCCACTTTTTTCTGGTACTTATATCCTTGGCGCTTCGTAACTGCTTCCAAGGCTTGAACTTGTTCCTCCAAAAATTTCAAAACGTCATCAAGACTTTGAATTTCTTTTGTTTTTTTAACATTTTGTTCATAATACCGGAGATGATCATTGTCTAGTTTTCTGATTACAATGCGAGCAATAAACGGTTCAGCATCCGTTATCTTCACATCCATTCCTTTAAGCGCATAAATGCAACTGTTTGTTGTGTCCAACAGCTGCTTTACACTTGCGGATGACTCGCTGTTGACCATTGGTTGATCTAGTAGTTTGTCGACTTGGTTGGTAAACAACAGCCTTCGATTCTCGTATCTTTGTTTGAGAATTTCAAAAGCCGCCACATAGTTTATATCCGTCACTTTCAGGTGTTGAACTAGTTTCTTAGCTTCACCTTTAAGTGCTGTCACCAATCGATACATTTTCTCCACATTAGAGAGATAATTGCAGTCATGCACAAGGATCTTAAACATATCATGAAATGGAGCCCAATCATTTATGTCTCCATGAAACTCAGGTATTTCTATTTTACCTAAGTTTGAAATGCCACTGGCATCAATTCTTGGCTCATTGATCTGTTCCCTTGAAGGATTTTTTACGTTTTTTGCACGTAATGCAAGAGCCATGTAATACTCGTCCTCAATATCTTCCTTGAGTATACGCCCTTCTTTAGTGCTATTAAATTCGCATAGTTTTTTATAAACGTCTTCCAATGCTAAAAATCGTTTTTTTTATTTGCTGCGTCTTTATGTCCAGTAGCTCGTTGCATGCATCAGATACTATTGTATGTAGTTCTGATATCCTTTCGCGCATCCATTCTACCTTTTCGATAAATTTTTCCAGTAGTTCTTCGGCTTTTCCTTGGACATTGGTAATGTCCTTGTTTTCTTTTTTACCGGCTATTGATTGCGTCCATTGGCTTTCTGATGATGACGTACTGGCTTTTATTAACTGCTTCTTTTGCTGGTGAACAATTTCCTGATGTTTATCTAGCTCTTCTTCATTAATTACTTGTTGAATTAATTCAATATTTTCTGCTATTACATCCTCTATTGATTCAAAATACTTTTGTTCAAAGTAATCTTCAGACGTTCTTCCTGTTGTCAAAAGTGCTGTATTATTTGCCTCAAATTCAGCTCGAATCTGGTCAATACGTTTAGATACCTCAGGAATTCTTGTAGCGCGAATTGTTTTCAAGCTTAGTTTTGTCCGAATTGTAACTAGCTCGTCGCCCAACTCTTTTTGGCGTTCAAATAATTTTGCTTTATTAGCCATAGCTAATATGCTTTATATTATTAATGTTTATAGAAATAATATCTGTGTATGTATTTGGATAATTATTCACAACACAATCCCTGTTTTAGCCGAGATTGACGCTTTTTTTTAACTCACAATCTCTGTTGAAGCCGAGATTGACGCTCTATAACTTTTTTGTATACTATTTAAAAATTTTTATTTTTCAATAATATCTAACGCTTGTTAAATTTATTATTCTTAAATTTTTATTTTCCACACTGGTTTTTTTCTCTCGAAGGACCAAATGTTTAATTAATAAAACATACGAGCATAACTACCCGCTTGAGTACTTGTAGGATACTAAATTTTATTTACAAAATTATTCTTAAGTACTAACATTGAAAACCTTAAACCTAACTAGAACTGATAAGCTACGATTGCACACATGCACACACTAGCGACCCTTAATTTATTACTCGTTAAGTGTTTTATGATCATGTTAAGGCACATGCGTATTTTAGTGATAAAAACAAAAGGTTTCATTATCTATGTTAGTGTTTGTCTAAATAACCAATTACACAGAATTACATACATATGGAAACTAAATTATCTCTTACTCTAATGACCTTTTTTATCTTTTATTCTTAGAACTAATGGAAATTTCTTTTTATGGGAAATTCCATCTCCACTAAAATATCTCTTACTCTAATGACCTTTATTGTCTTTTATTCTTAGAACTAATAAATATTATCTTTTAATAATAAACATGTTCAATTCTGAACAGCCATTCATACATGCATTGTTCTAAAAAAAACAAACATTACTCGACAAATTTTTTGTGTAAAATTTTCAAGGAAATTGAAAATGAATTTGAACTTATTTTTCATTCAAATTATTTTAGGTTTTATGCTACCATAGTTGAATTGTACCTTTTTTAATTTTTTTTAAATATATTATACAGATCTCAAAACATATTTCAAAATAAACCCCAAATAAAACAGTACTAGTTATTTATTTATTCATAACATGGGTACTAGACAAAAGTATGGCATATAACGAACTTTTCAGTTTAACGAACAGGCCTGACAAAGTACTGGTTCTTTAAACCGGAAAACTACTGTATGCCAAGTCGCCATAAAATCACAATTGAAACAAATAACTTGTATGAAAAATATTTTTCTTTAAGGGTTATATATGGTAAGAGTTGGACACCCTCAATAGTGTGTACACAGTGCATTTACCATTTAAATAAGTTTAACAAAATGGAGACGCCATGGTATTTGGTGTTGCAATGATTTGGAGAGATCCCATACTTTATGTTGAAGATGAGTGTTATGCGTGCATAAATTATACAGCCGGTATAAACAGAAGAAAAATGACTTCTAATGGGTGGTTAAATTTTAAGGGCCGATATTGATTTTGAATAAAACACAAATAATTTATGAAATTATTGTCATTTCTTTTTATTATGATAATATTGGTATGGTTCAATTATGTATGGAACAAAATATCGGCCAAATGGTCGCCGCGACCTCGGCGGCACACCACCATCCGATGGTCCAAATTTTTGATGACGCTGAGGCATAATTGAGCTTCTATGCCGTTAATGTGCCAAATTATCTCATTCTTTAGCTCTTGAATTGTTGCTGGCTTACCGACGTACATTTTTCTTTTTAATAACCCAAAAGAAAGAAGTCCAACGGTGTCAAATCACATGATCTTGGCGGCTAATTGACATCGCCACCACGTGAGATAACACGGCCATTGAATTTGTCGCGCAAAAGAGCCATTGTTTCGTTAGCTGTGTGGCAAGTGGCACTCCCTTGTTGAAACCACATACCGTCCACATCCATATCATACGATAGCGAACACCATTCACATTAACTGCCTGACCGGCCTCATTTTGGTAAAAATACGGCCCGATGATGCCGCCAGCCCATAAACCGCACTAAACAGTCACTCTTAATGGGTGCATTTGTTTTTCAACAATCGCTCGTGGATTATCATTCACCCAAATGCGGCAATTCTGCTTATTGACGAATCCACTGAGGTGAAAATGTGCCTCATCTCTGAAGATGACTTTCTTTGGAAGTGCACGATATGCATTTTGATTTGAACGCCCATTTTTATAATAAGCCTAAATAACTTTAACGAGTTGCTCGATTGTGAATCTTTCCATGGTTTAAATTGACTTAGTCTGAAATTGAGAAATGTCGAATGAAATGCAGAAAAAAACTTGACGTTATTTAACCACCTGTTATATCTTACACTGCATGTGCTCGATTTCCGCTGCCACATTCTAATGAAATTCCTGTTCCGGATAGCCAAATACCAACAGAACATATTCTCTCAATAATTCATTCTGTTGAAGCGTTTGCGCTAGCTACTTCAATGTATAAACCGTCACGGATCACGGTTCCATGCAGTCACAATGAAATCCCGCAAGATCATCTGGATATAATGGTACGGCGCCTAAAATTGTCTCAAAGACAGAGCAGACATAAGAGTTAAAGCGAGCTAATATTTTATTCTTGTCTGAGCCGGGACTCGAACCCGGGTTGAATTTACATTCTCATCATCAGAATTCTTTGCAGTTCTACCCTCTGCACCGCTGCGGTGTCTGCCAACCAACAGTCAAACATTAATCTTTAACCAATGGTATTGGTGGTTCGAAATTTGCTGTAATTAATTAAATTGACACTTTTTTAAGACAGCTGGGCACTTGTCGTTTTAACCTAATTCGCTGAATGGTGGTGCTAGCCGTTTTTTTTAGGCTAGCTAATTCAAATCGCTGTAGCATATTGAACAAACTAAAGAAATTCCGCAATAAAATTTCCTTTCTAATATGCGCAGTCGTTTTAAAAACATATTTAAAAAAAAATTTTTTTTTATCAAAATTTCGAAATTTTTGTTTCTTAAAAATTCATAAAAAATTGGAAAGTGCAGCTAAGCAACTAATTTTTTCCAGACGTACAAAAATTGCAAAAAACAAGCCATAAATGATTAAAATCTTTTTCAAAAAAGACGAAAAATGTTAATTAATTTAAGAATTTCATAAAACGCAATATTTGTATGGGAGCCCCCCTAAGAAGTGGTGATAAGGGGCAAGTATGTATCGAGAAAATGTTAGGGACAAAAAACTAAATGAGGTCGGTCATACATTTTATCCTACTAGGGGTGACTCCTGGGCATTTATGGGACTTTTTCTTCAATATATTTCTAGTCTGCATTGACCATTTTGCATGGGAGCCCCCTTCAGGAATGGAGATAGCGGGTAGGTATGTTAGAAATAAATGATTGGAATGAAAAATAAAGTGGGGTTGGTCATAAAGTTGACCCGTCTAGGGGTATCCTAGGAACTGCAGCAGCAAAATTTAAGAATTTCATTAAACGGCCATATTTGTATGGGAGCGCCCCTAAGGGGTGGAGATATATGGCAAGTATGTTTTGAGAAAATGTTAAGAACAGAAAACTAATGGAAGTCGCTAATACATTTTATCCCCCTAGGGGCGATTCCTTGGCAGTTATAGGGCTTTTTCTTCAATATATTTCTAATCTGTATTGACTATTTTGTTTGGGAGCACCCTTAAGGAATGGAGATAGCGGGTAGGTATGCTAGAAATAAATGATTTAGATACAAATAAAGTTGGGTTCGTCATACATTTGACTCATCTAGGGGCATCCTTGGCTCTGCAGGGGCCAAATTTAAGAATTTTAAGCATACAAATATGGCGGTTTAATAAAATTTTAAATTTGGCCCCTGCCCCTAGATGGCTCAAATGTATGACCAACCCCACTTTATTATTCCTTCCAATCATTTATTTCTAACATACCTACCCGCTATCTCCATTCCTCGACTTTTGTGAATAAAATTTAAAGTTGGTAACAGATTTTTATCATTTATGGCTTGTTTTGTTTGCAATTTTTTATACGTCTGGAAAAAATTAGAAAAGCCTAGCTGCTTTTTCCAATTTTTTATGAAATTTTAAAAAACAAAAATTTCGAAATTTTGATTAAAAAATATTTTTTTTTTTTTAATTTAATGTTTCTAAAACGACTGCGCATATTAGAAAAGAGTTTTACCTTTCTTTTTTTTTTGTAATTTTAATAAACTAAACCGTTTTTGAGTTACGCGAACTATGTTGTGCAACTTCCTCCATTTTCGAAATATATACCGTTATCGAAAACAAGAGCTAACGTAAAAAAACGGTTAGCACCATTGGATTCAGCGTACCCGAATTATTTTAAAACGCTATGTGCCCGGCTTGTCTATATTTTAAACTAGCACAGTGTTATCATTTTTCAATTTTATTTACATGTTTCTTCCTTTTCTTACGTTTTTTCGTACTCGTTCTGTCAAGACTTTGTCTTAAATACGTGAGCACATTTGTTTATTATGTTGTTTATCCAATTTTGTCGACATTTTATTTGTACAACTTGAAGTACAAATTCAACCCGAGTTCGAGCCCCGGCTCAGCCAAGAATAAAAATTATCAATTGATTTTAATCAATTTCATGTTGGTAAATTCCTTCCTTCAGTAAAAATAATTTAATGAAAACTATAAAACTATAAAAAATATAAAACTTTAAAATTAAAATCGAAGTTCAACTCAAAAAATCACAATTTTTCTTATTAGTAAAACCAATTCAAAAAAGTTTCACAAGGATTGGCTAAAGTTAAAAGAATGGGTGAATGAAACAGATGAAAAAAACCTTTTTGAAATTACTGCAAATGCGATATTGTTTCTAAATTTACTGGCCTAGAGCAACATGCAGAAACAGGGAAGGACAAAAAGCTACGGGCATAACTAAAAACCATTCCATCCCTTTTAAAAGAATTTGTTACAACGTTCAGCAGAGGCGGTATTAAGTTTATTTGTACAACTTGAAGTACAAATTCAACCCGAGTTCGAGCCCCGGCTCAGCCAAGAATAAAAATTATCACTTGATTTTAATCAATTTCATGTTGGTAAATTCCTTCCTTCAGTAAAAATAATTTAATGAAAACTATAAAACTATAAAAAATATAAAACTTTAAAATTAAAATCGACAGTTCAACTAAAAAAATCACAATTTTTCTAATTAGTAAAACCAATTCAAAAAAGTTTCACAAGGATTGGCTAAAGTTAAAAGAATGGGTGAATGAAACAGATGAAAAAAACCTTTTTGAAATTACTGCAAATGCAATATTGTTTCTAAATTTACTGGCCTTTTAAAAGAATTTGTTACAACGTTCAGCAGAGGCGGTATTAAGTTTATGTGCTGTGCATAGTTTAATTGCACTTGTTGATTATCTGACAAACCTTTGTAAAAGGCAATTTGACACCTCGTCGCGAAAGCTGAAGGACAAAATGCAGCATATTATAAAAAATGTGATTGGCCCTTACTTTAATGAAGATTGTCTATAATTTTCATATAAATTATTTAAGCATTTGTTAGCATTTTTTCGCCAGCAAGTCTACCGCCTGTAATACGCCTAGGAGCTATTTTCACTGAAGATCAAAGGGGCAGCAAAATTGAATCCGCCTTTAAATATGCAATTTATCGCATTAATAAGGATAAAACTATGTTGCCTGACACACAAATCGTTTATGACATCGAATATATACCGCGAGACGATACGTTTCGCTCGACCAAAAAAGTCTGCCGCCAATTAGAGTCGGGTGTTCAGGCTATATTTGGACCAACAGACCAACTACTTGCCACACATATACAGTCTATATGCGAAAGTTATGATATACCACACATAGAGACACGCATCGATTTGGCAACGAACGTCAAAGAATTCTCGATTAACATGTATCCGTCTCAACACTCGTTGAATTTGGCTTACCGAGATTTAATGTTTTATTTAAACTGGACTAAAGTTGCAATTGTTTACGAAGAGGACTATGGTAAGTTAAAACTCATATACATAAAATATATATTTTTTTTTGAAAATAGGCTTTTGCCGAAGTAGCTTTTTGTTTTTAAGTTAAGGAGTTTTGAAGCAATATTTATTGCGGCAAACGTCAAATTTCATTGCTCCATAAAATTTGCGACGTATAGACCGCATATTGCCATGAGTGGCAATCCATTGCGCAATGATTGCTCTTCTTATTGCTTGAGCAATTATTGCTTAGCAATATGCTGTCAAATCAGTTGTAATTTATCTGACATTTCATTTCTCTGTACGGTTGTTTTTTGTTTGTGTGTTTATTTATTAAAAAAACAATCAATAAATATATTATTATATATTATATTTTTTAATAAACGTCAAGATCAACAAAATCAAACGACGAATTTATTTTTTTGTATATTTTTATTTTTTCAATAGAACAATTTAACTTTTTTTTAACGCAAAAAAACAAATAAGTAATACAAAACACAGCTACGACAATTACAATTAATTATTTTATTAATTTAAAAAAGAAAATTTCACAACCACTTCAAAACACAACATAAAACAATTGTTATAAATATGTACAGCCACAAAACTTTATACGACTACTCG
The DNA here is from genome assembly GCA_963931875.1 of Pollenia griseotomentosa. Taxonomy (NCBI): domain Eukaryota; kingdom Metazoa; phylum Arthropoda; class Insecta; order Diptera; family Polleniidae; genus Pollenia; species Pollenia griseotomentosa. Next base: position 141,176,937 of record OZ007563.1, on the reverse strand, counting down.
CGGTGAAAATTGCAAATTTATGGCAAAGCAATTTCAAGTGTTCTCCAGCAATAAATTCAGCAATTATTGCTCCATTGTTCTGTCATTGTTCTGTCGACGTTTTTGCTTGTACTTAGCAATAAATATTGCAACGTGGAGACCCAGCGTAAGGAGTTTTGAAGCAATATTTATTGCGGCAAAAGTCAAATTTGATTGCTCCATTAAATTTGCGACTTGTGGACCGCATATTGCCATGAGTGGCAATCCATTGTGCAATGATTGCTCTTCTGATTGCTTGAGCAATTACGGCTTTGCAATCTGCTGTAAAATCAGTTGTCATTTATCTGACATTTCATTTCTCTGTATGTTTGTTTTTGGCAAAGCAATTTCACGTAATCCGCAATTATCGCGTCAATGTTCTGCCGACGTTTTTGCTTGTGCTTAGCAAAACAAATTGCAACGTGGAGACCTAGCGTAAAGAAAGGACATTTTGAAATATTGCTTGAACAAAAAGTGAGTGTATGTAATTTATGTATATAAAAAAAATATTTAAAACAGCATCAAAGCATTTAGAAATAAAATTTATTTATCACTAAATAACCTGGTTTGAAAACATGGCCTTTTACACACCGTCTACATTTAACTGTACTGGCAAGACAGTAAGAAAATACATATTATATGCTAAAACCTTTACTAACTGTCTTCGTGACGTAGCGGTCCAGACAGTAATTAAGACAATTCATTTTAAAAAAAAATTTGACACATGAATTTTGAGGGCAAGCTTCAGCTTAACGTGTTTTATAAAAAAATGTGATTGGCCCTTACTTTAATGAAGATTGTCTATAATTTTCATATAAATTATTTAAGCATTTGTTAGCATTTTTTTTTGTTTACATTGTTCACATTTACTTATATTAGCATTATTTTAACAATATTAATGCTTTATAATAAACAAATTTGCTCTTTTTAATACGAGCTTCGAAAAATTAATTATAATACTACATTTATTAAGTTAAAACTTTAATTACAATTTAACACTAATCTGTTAAATGAGAAATCAATTTTTAACAGGGTAACATTGTTTTGTCGTTTTGTGATTTAATGGCATGCAAATGCCAAATTTCCACTTGCATGCAATTTATGCTGCCACTGGACCTGCCATTGCATAAAATGTGAGTGTATTAGTAAAAAATCGTGAGTGTATTGAGTTTTTCGAACTGGCAGTGGCATGTGTGAATGCTAAGTTAGATGTTTCAAGTGTGAATGCATGTTTCATATTTTCAACATTTTACATGCGTTCCTGCAAAGTACAAGCGGTATAAAAAAATAAATTTTTTCATTGCCACATCCGTAGTTTCTTCAACAATTAAAGCAACCTTCAGATATTTAATTTTTTATTTGCCTGATTTGCGATCTGTGTTTCAAATTTTTTAAAATATTTTCTCAAACAGACCAAAAAGGGTTTAGCCTACTATCTGACAAAACGAAATATACCCGACAAAAGTTGGTTGTAAAAAACCCACAATGGCAACGTTAAGTTAAATCCAAATCTGATTTTGCGCATGAAATGCATTATATTTACGAAGACAACTAAAAAATTGGCAAGATTTATTTACTAAAAAAGCATGCGATAGAAAAACAGTAAATAACAAATTTATTTTCAAATAGTTTTAATAGCTACATATAACATGTGTGTAATAAAATAAATAATATCATACAATGAATTATAATATAAATAAAAACAAAGTGCTATATTTGCTGTTAACCTTTTTTCAGTTTTGCACAAAAATGTCTAAGTTGACAACAGTGTTTACTCACCCTTTATTTAAAGATTTGTGATTTGAAGTATGCTTTCAGGCGAGTAAATAAAAAATCACAATACATAACTGGAAACAAAAATATAAACCGTTTTCTTTGCATAAATAAATGTGTATGTGCTTGTGTAATCAATAAAAGTAAAGTAAAAATAACGGAATGAAGAATAAAATGAATTTTAATCCAATTAAAAAGACAAAACCAATACAGTACACGTTATGCAAAGAACACTTTTGATAACGTTGTTTGTGAGTGTAAGAAAAGTTTTTCACAGGCGAAATTGTGCTGCAGTGTGTTCCACCGCTTTTTTGCAATAAAGCTAGGCTAATATAAAAATATATTTAAAAATTATAATAATTCATAACTAGGATATGCATTATGACAGTTTCAGTAAAAACAAAAGTTTTAACAAAAACAAATACAACGGTAACATCAACAGAAACAAGAACAAAAACAACAAAAACAGTTGATACAAAAAGTTTTTCTATTTTAAAAAGCCGACATTTTAAAATTCCGATAAATATCCACCATACCCGTCTTAGTTTTAGAGTCCAGCTATTAAATACCTGTTTTTTCTTAGCTCTTATACTTTTTTTAACATCAATAAACTGGTCCCAAGTATATGCGTCCTCCTCGCCAGCAAGTCTACCGCCTGTAATACGCCTAGGAGCTATTTTCACTGAAGATCAAAGGGGCAGCAAAATTGAATCCGCCTTTAAATATGCAATTTATCGCATTAATAAGGATAAAACTATGTTGCCTGACACACAAATCGTTTATGACATCGAATATATACCGCGAGACGATACGTTTCGCTCGACCAAAAAAGTCTGCCGCCAATTAGAGTCGGGTGTTCAGGCTATATTTGGACCAACAGACCAACTACTTGCCACACATATACAGTCTATATGCGAAAGTTATGATATACCACACATAGAGACACGCATCGATTTGGCAACGAACGTCAAAGAATTCTCGATTAACATGTATCCGTCTCAACACTCGTTGAATTTGGCTTACCGAGATTTAATGTTTTATTTAAACTGGACTAAAGTTGCAATTGTTTACGAAGAGGACTATGGTAAGTTAAAACTCATATACATAAAATATATATTTTTTTTTGAAAATAGGCTTTTGCCGAAGTAGCTTTTTGTTTTTAAGTTAAGGAGTTTTGAAGCAATATTTATTGCGGCAAACGTCAAATTTCATTGCTCCATAAAATTTGCGACGTATAGACCGCATATTGCCATGAGTGGCAATCCATTGCGCAATGATTGCTCTTCTTATTGCTTGAGCAATTATTGCTTAGCAATATGCTGTCAAATCAGTTGTAATTTATCTGACATTTCATTTCTCTGTACGGTTGTTTTTTGTTTGTGTGTTTATTTATTAAAAAAACAATCAATAAATATATTATTATATATTATATTTTTTAATAAACGTCAAGATCAACAAAAGCAAACGACGAATTTATTTTTTTGTATATTTTTATTTTTTCAATAGAACAATTTAACTTTTTTTTAACGCAAAAAAACAAATAAGTAATACAAAACACAGCTACGACAATTACAATTAATTATTTTATTAATTTAAAAAAGAAAATTTCACAACCACTTCAAAACACAACATAAAACAATTGTTATAAATATGTACAGCCACAAAACTTTATACGACTACTCGCGGTGAAAATTGCAAATTTATGGCAAAGCAATTTCAAGTGTTCTCCAGCAATAAATTCAGCAATTATTGCTCCATTTTTCTGTCATTGTTCTGTCGACGTTTTTGCTTGTACTTAGCAATAAATATTGCAACGTGGAGACCCAGCGTAAGGAGTTTTGAAGCAATATTTATTGCGGCAAAAGTCAAATTTGATTGCTCCATTAAATTTGCGACTTGTGGACCGCATATTGCCATGAGTGGCAATCCATTGTGCAATGATTGCTCTTCTGATTGCTTGAGCAATTACGGCTTTGCAATCTGCTGTAAAATCAGTTGTCATTTATCTGACATTTCATTTCTCTGTATGTTTGTTTTTGGCAAAGCAATTTCACGTAATCCGCAATTATCGCGTCAATGTTCTGCCGACGTTTTTGCTTGTGCTTAGCAAAACAAATTGCAACGTGGAGACCTAGCGTAAAGAAAGGACATTTTGAAATATTGCTTGAACAAAAAGTGAGTGTATGTAATTTATGTATATAAAAAAAATATTTAAAACAGCATCAAAGCATTTAGAAATAAAATTTATTTATCACTAAATAACCTGGTTTGAAAACATGGCCTTTTACACACCGTCTACATTTAACTGTACTGGCAAGACAGTAAGAAAATACATATTATATGCTAAAACCTTTACTAACTGTCTTCGTGACGTAGCGGTCCAGACAGTAATTAAGACAATTCATTTTAAAAAAAAATTTGACACATGAATTTTGAGGGCAAGCTTCAGCTTAACGTGTTTTATATGAACTAAGCAAATTAAAAAACAACTATTTCGTGTGAACATGGATAAAACTTAACAAAAACATAAAAAACAAAGCGGAATACATATATTTATTTTTGTTTTCTTTTTGTGTTTTTCTCTTATGCACACAAAACTTCAAATTACTGTCAGCAAATGTCAAATCACTGTTTAATTTAATTTGCAAGACAGTATACAAGACAGTTGGAAAAGTGTGCAAATATTAGTGAAAAAGTTTGCATGCATTGCTAATGTCTTGCCAGTACTGGCAAATGTAAACGCCATGTGAAATATTGACAAAGAATTGGGTTGTACTTCTTGATATTTATATCGAATTTGTTGGCGTATTTAATCGGTAATGCTGGACGTTTTCAAACAAAGTAATTTTTTTTGATCAGCAACGGCTTTTCCTTATATACTTGGGTAATTCTATGTCAAATCGACCCGACCCCTTTTGATTTGGTTTGGAGCCCCAAGTATTCTCTTTTAAATTACATCAAAATCATCTTCGTATGTAAAGTTGAAATAAGCTCAACGCATTCGGCTAATTCGGCGAAATTATGACATTTTGAATATGACATAACTTTTGAAAAAAAAAATTAAAAAATTTTTTGCGTTCATATATGTTTCTTATAGAATAAAAGGAGCCTTCAAACCAAATTTGATTAAAATCGAAAGGGGTCGGGTCCCACTCTTGGTCGATTTGACATGGGACACTGATTTACAACTGTAATGTACCATATCTTCCGTCTCGTGTCACCTCTGTGTACTCTGTGGTAATAACTGTGTAAAGACAAAAGAAATATCCAAGGCGAATTCATGTAAACGGTGGTGTCGATACTACAACAAGTAACAACACCAAAAACACAACAATGTATTTTTTTGTTGCTTTCGTTGATCCATATGTCAAAATCACAAGGAACTTTTGACATTTCTCTCTCTAATTAAGAAAAAAAAGTAGCACACAAGGTATATTTACACAAGGTAAACTCGTTGGCCCATATGTTTGTCAGCTGTTTACCCCTAGTTGGAACCACAACGTCAAATTGCGTGTATATGAGCCAAAATTTGTACATGTGTGCGTTAAATTGTTTTTGTTTTATATGAAGACAATTTTGACAAAATGGTTCCTTTTATAGAGCAGCATGTCTACACTCCCAAATGAGTCTACCTTGTGTAAATATACCTTGGTAGCACAGCTGTGCTTTCAACGCCACCTAAAAACTGAATTCGCCTTGGAAATATCAATGTTTTAAAGAAGTGTTGCCACTTCTGGGCCCATTACTCTTTTTATACTGAATCGATTGTGCTTAGAAGAAATTGAAACGATTTTACACCAAAATTCACTTTTTCTGCTGAGTCGTATAGAAGTCAGCGGGATTTTCAACAGATGGACAGACAGACGAACGCAGTTTAATTGATATAGAATTATTTAAGGCTTCAAAATATATATACTTTATGAGGTCTTCAATGAATATTTAAAAGTTTAACGCATACATAATAACAAACTTGGTGTACCCTTATTAACCACTAGTGGTGAGGATATCAATAGAAATAACCAATTTTAAATTTTTATGAGGAACATAAAGAATTTGCGCTTTAACTGCGATTAAAAAAAATTAAAATTAATTTAAAACGGTTTTAACAAAGAATTCCTTTTTATTTTAATTTTTTCAAGGATTATTTAAGCAACAGGACTTAATGCATACAACAACTGAAATGCCAACCGAAATGTATATACGACAAGTTACTCCTGACACATATAGACAAGTTTTGCGATCGATAAGACAAAAGGAAATTTACAAGATCATTGTTGATACAGATCCGGAAAATATAAAATTATTTTTTCGCGCTGTAAGTAAAATATTTTCAATTAGAATGCATAACATTAAATTATCTTTAATATAATTTGTATAAATTTTTTTTAAGATTTTGCAACTTCAAATGAATGATTATCGATACCATTATATGTTTACAACTTTTGTAAGTACATGTGTATATCTATGATCAATTTATTTATTATTAAACAGTTAACTCGTTTTTTTTTAATGCAGGACCTTGAAACGTTTGATTTGGAGGATTTCAAATATAACAGTGTGAATATAACGGCGTTTCGTTTAGTAGATGTAGAAAGCAAACGTTACAATGAAATTATTGAGCAAATGCAGAAGTTTCCACACAGTGGCTTAAACATGGTTGAAGGACGTCCATATATACAGGTAAGTTTTGTAATCGTTAATACCCTTTGTTTTGTATACCGTCCATGAAGAGGGAATAAACGATTTTTTTAAATTCATCTAAGACGCTCTAAAGTATGTATAAATAAGTATTATGGGTCCTTGCGTAATTCTAGGTCGATTAAGTCATGTCCGTCTGTCGAAATTACGCACACTTACACGGAAAAAAGTTTATTTTCTAAAGGAATTAATTTCGTTTCTTAAAACAAGAAACTCCATATTTATTTAGTAAATTTTTTTTTAAAAAAAGAAACATTCTAGAATAAGAATTTGTTGGCTTCGATGAGAATCATGCAAAATTTTCTCGGTTCAAGCCATATTTTCTGGTGATTTAGTAAATAATTATTTCCGTTTACGAAAGACTCAACAGAAAATACCAATTTTGTATTAAATAATTTCATTTTTAGTTCTACTAATCAGTTTTGAATTGAAATTCTGAACAATCAAAAGGAAACTTTATAAACCTAAAAGTAATCCATCCTCCTCTAAAAATGTATATTTATATTCTGCATTTACTACCAGCGGATATCCGCCGTGTGCTACTACGCTAAAAAAATAAACACATTTGTTTATTTGTTGAAAGAAATTGCCACTACCCAAGGCGAATTAACTAGAGGTGGTGTCGAAACGGCTTCTGATTTTGGCAGTTCGAGCTTATTTGTTTTGATTTGTTAGTGTTTTGCTAAGAATGGTTGACATGTTTCTGTTTCTGTTTTGGATTGTTGGAGTTCCAACACCACCTGTAGTTGAATTCACCTTGCCCCTACCTATTTTTGTCCTAATTAGTTCCTTTTTTTTTTTGAAAATTTCATTGCTAATTGGGATCTATCTGTCTTTAATTTCATTAAAATCGGTTAGATATTCGTAATTTTTTTTAATAATTATGAAAAAGTAGTGCATTAATTGGCATACAATTTAATGGTATTTCAAAAATAGTGCACTACTTTGATAAGAAAAAAACGTAATGTAACGGACTAAATTGAAAAGTGTTTCAAAGTTTTTCCTAAGATTCAAAAAATTAATTAACAATTTCATACTATTGATAACCTGATATTTATTGTTGATGGGATAAGCTTTTCCTATGCGCGTTTCATTCATAAGGTAACGGTTATAAATTCAAGTCAATTGCTCCAGAAATAAATAAGAGTTCACTTGTTCCAACTCAAAATATTTTCGAATTTTCTTCGTTGACTTGGTTCGCTTCAGTTCTGAGCACTCCATATATAGATTAAAAATTATTTACATTTTTTAATGTACGCTACAAATAATTGCTATTCCAGTAATAAAAAAACGCGACAAAATAGCAAAAATACTTTTAATTCGGTGGCGGAATCCAGGTATTCAAATGAAATTTGGCCCAATATCGAACAACACTTTCATACCTTTAAAATCGTAACGAATAATGTTGTTGTAAAGAGCGGCTTATAATTTATCTATATGAATAGCCCATTCCTAAAAACACGTTAATGTGCTTAAAATTCGAACACATTATGAAATATATCGTTACCTAAAACGCAAACGGCCTTAACTTACCAAAAATGATTCTGATGTATTCCATTTTGAATCTTTCGACCAAAATTAGCGATTTTATTAACAAATAACAAACGGGCCTAGGGTAAGGTTAGGTTTAATCGGTAGCCACCCCTTACTTGGGTCCTTAGAGCGGTCCCTTTGAGATACCCTTAGCCAGTGATAAGAGTCATCCAGTATCCACCAGATTATTCCCTAGCCATCAATGCAGCCTCGAACCACTGACTCCCTGCAAAACGTAGAGATCGATTTCAGTCCTACATAGTGTCTAAACATGGCAATTCTGGTTTCCCAAAATGCCGTTTTCTCCTTCTCATCATGGCAACAGTAGTCATTATAATCCAGACCAATTCTCCTCGCATGAGTCCCTATTACCCATCATGACCGATATCACTATCCTAATCTGGTCCCTACTGAAACCATATAACACGCGCGTTCTCGCCGCATCGTAGCCAGGCCATAGAGTCCTGACCATCAAGCATATTTTTTGACCCTGCAATCTTTCCTGAGCTCTTCTGTACAACTCTTGATGTACTCTCTTAATGAGAGTTTTACAGCTAGCCATTGAAATGCCGATCAGGCCGTCGACGAACATATCGTCCCAGAGACAGCCATGTTTGGTTCCCCGGGCACCAACTGTGCCCTGGTACCCACGCCAGCGTTTCCCTTGAATGTTCCTCAATCTTACTTAGAGACATCCGGCATTTCACAGTTAATCTAGATGTCGTGAAGAGAGCAACCAGAGCTGCAATGGCAGCCTTATATATATATGTCCTTTATTTATTTAAATACAATATAGATACAGCGATGTAACATAAAATACTTAAATAAATTGTTCACGAAGAACATAGGGCGTCCAATGGCAGCATTGCTGTCCGTAAATATGCATATATTGTCATCTTAAAGACCTAATAACCCATCTGCAAAAATTTCAAAATTGGGTTTTTAATGGATTTTTATTCCCTATATCATAACGCTTATGTGTGCAAAATTTTGAACATGTAATATTACAAATGACCAAGTGATTACAGTTTTTGTGCCTAGAGGACCGTTACGCACTAAAAAAAGAGAAAAATAAATCATCAAAAATCACGATAAAAGTTTAATTTTGTTGCATAGTGTAATTTAAACAAACATTAAGTACTTTCAAATAACCTAAGTGACATAACATAAGCTGTGTTTGGAAAAACAAAATTTTGTCAACCGATATTTATTTATTTTTTTTTTAAATTCCCTAAGCTAATCCCGCGAAGCTCTACGCTTGTCTGCGGGAACGAAACCAGAGTCTCTGGCGGGAATCGAACCCGCAACCCTGGTGCTGATAGACTAGCTCATTACCAGCTAGCCTACCGGGGGTTTCATTATAATCGAAATATGTAATTTTCGATTCAATATTGTTAATAGTTCCAATTTTATAACGTTTTTCCCTCTCCATTAAACTTTTAAAAACTGCACACAGGTTATTTCGTCTTTAAGGTGACGATATGTATATCTCGATATACATACGATAGTACCTCAGCCAGTTTGCCGCCCGCCAGCCTTATGGCAGGGATTTCCGCCTGCAATACAATGCTGTCATTTGACAACCTAAAAGGTATCTTTATGACCAATTCCTCGACGAAAAACCCCCACCTATCCTGCTGTCCATCTTAGAACCATGACAGAAATTAGAGCCAACTGTTCGGCCTTGATGTAAACTGGCAATCTAATTCAACATAGTAAACACCGCCTTCTTCGGTATCGTCCGAAGTGATCCCATGATCATAAACGCAACCAACCTATATAGTTCCTCAAGCATCCTACAGTACCGCCCATTAACCACCACTCTGTGACCCCATAGAAGAGGATCGGTTTAACAACAGCCTCGAAGATCCATTCAATGCCCTCCTCCAAACTTAAAGTTTTTCTGCAATAGTGAGTGCGCAAAAAGGCATGGAAGGAACTGTGTCTCTGAAAATATCTCATGAAAATTGATGCAACTTCACAATCGGACTATTAATTATGGCGTGCAAATATGAAAACTTAAAACACTATTTATCTCTAAGCTCATATTGATAAAACAATGATGTTAAAAAAGAAAAAAATGTGTTTGCCCCCATTATATTAAACGATATAACGATCGAGGGCTATTGGTGTTTTAAACCAGAAGAAAGTCCCAGTGACAAAATTATTTTTATTTTTAATGCTATTTTACGAATTGAATACTACTCTCCAAGATACCAAAGCCAGGAAAAGATCACACAAAAGCTCTGGCCTATGAGCTTTTTAGTTAATATATCCAAGCTTTTCGAAACGCTGTTAGTTTCATAATTAACCCCGATTTTAAATAAAGGTAGATGCATTCCTAACCATCAATTTGGAAGAAAACATAATACAATCGAAGAAACGTATAGACTAGTAAGCGTATTAAGAAAAGCCTCTTCATTGATATATCTTAAGCTGTTGAAAAGGCAAATGTACCTGTAAACACACACAAGCTGCTGGAAAGTATGTTGGTCAAAAATTTGTTATTAAAAAAGATGATTTTTTAAGTTCTCCTTAGCCAATTGACGCTAGAGTTCCTCAAGGAAGCATCTTGGGCCCTCTATTGTACTTAGTAAATACTGCAGACATACAATCATCCACACCAAAACTTTGCTCATATTAAAATTTTATGTAACAGGTTAACCCGTTATATTCCTTTTAAAAAGGCACTTATCACATGCAATGTAGGGTAAGAGGTTTTAAACGTTTCACAAAAATGCTTATCATATACATATGAACATGTCTTTCGAACATTTTTTATAAGTAATATTAGTACCTAAAATGAAGACATAAATTAGTTTTTATGCCAATTCATGGAAACAATTTGCAAAGCAGGCGAACTTTAAGTCCCCAATAATAACCTTTGAACGTAAACGATCAATACGCCGATATACGTATAAATTATTTTGGTCCCCCCTGTCAGAATTAAAATCTTGTTGTTTTAAAAAGTGTTTGATTTTGCTATCTTTAAGAAAAATTTTTTTTATAGACGCAGCCAGCTTTAATGTTCGATTCTGTCTACGCTTTTGCCACCGGTCTAAAGGCACTAGATGGTGTACATGCCTTGCAGTTGCGAAATTTATCATGTGACCTTGAAGATGCATGGAATGATGGCCTCTCTCTATACAATTACATCAATTCTGCAAACATAAACGGGCTTACTGGCAACATAGATCTTACAGAAGGAAGAAGAAATAATTTTAAAGTCGATCTACTAAAACTGAAACAAGAACGCATAATGAAAGTTGGCTTCTGGACACCAGATGAAGGTGTTAATATTACAGATCCCACGGCATTTTATGACACAAATACAGCAAACATTACATTATTAGTAATGACGAGAGAGGTAAATATTTTTTCTTCATTGTTTTAAAGATAGTACCATAATACAAATACATATATAAACGAGTGCTAATTAATAAGTTCGAATTTTATTATTAAGACTTTTTAGAAAAAGGGTAACCGTAAACCCCGAAAGGTGTTGTTGACATTAGTAGAGGACAGTATTCTGCAGACTCTTCTTCATTTTACAAGAGATGTACTATGCAGTTAATCTTTCTAGCACCGCCACTTAACACTAGAAACGCCGATAGCTAGGAGCATCGTTAGAGCAAAATGTTAGAAATATAAGGCACGTTTATGAATCTATTTCCATTCGTTTGGCAATCTTTACTACACAAATATTAAAATTAAGCCTCAGTTGCTTTTATTTTGTGTTCGTCTTCTCAAAAGTCTTTATTTGCATAAATAGAATTTTCCAGTCACACTTTCTTTATTATTTATTCTAATGATGGCTCCAAGTTAAGCAAACGCATCTGCTTTATTATTGATTAGCCGTATTTAAGCTGCAGGTCCACACCACGCCTTTTTGCTGCATAAGCAGCTGTCAAAAAAGTAGAATCTGTATTGTTACGTATATGCAACAAGTTACATGCACAAAAGCGTAGAATGCATTGAGGCGTTGAATGCGAAAAGTAGGTTTACTTTCTACCATGGTGGAATAAGCAGGTGGGATCGTTACGGCAACAAATACAAAATTACAAAAAAAATGGAAATAACGTTTACGTTAAACAATAAATAAAACAAAAATCAAAGCGTGCCGCTGAACTTGATGAAATAAATAAATTTTTAGCCAATTTTTATTTAACTATGGTCAATGTCTTATTTATTTTAATTTAAAATTATCAAAAACTTTAATAGAATACAATAATCACAGCACAAAACGTAGACTTTATTTAAACATAAACAAAACTTTGACATAAGCCTAGACAAACAATGCAAGAGCAAAAAATCGTCATCTGGCGTTGTCATGCCACCTGTTTATTTCACCATGCTTTCTACTTTTGTAAGCGTCGCAAGCAGCAAATTTAATTTTTTCTTGTGGTGATGCCGCATAATGCATGTAACTTGAAGCGAAGAACGCAAGTAAGTGCCGGTTCACCCACGTCAATTTTGACTCGTCAAGTCTTAAGCTTTTAGAAGAAAGGGAAAAAGAGAATGCCATTTATTTTCCCCTCTCTCCTAAAAACTCAAGACTTAACGAGTCAACCTTGACGTGTGTGAACCGGCACTAAGGAATAGAAATCATGCAATGTGTGAAGGTAAAAACGCGTGGTGTGGTCTTCCAGCTTTAGTGTTTGGTTCGTTGTAGGTTGCAACTGTCTGTTATTGCACTAATTTCGTTATTGACAGTGAACGGTATTTTAAGCAACTTTGCAATGCTAGTTGCTAACTACGTAACAGCTGGTATACAGAATTATTAGTCGTGAAAATTTACAAAATGGTGTTTAGTTATTTTGCTAAATTGTTCAAAATGTGACGAAGCAGTGCAAAAGAAAATATTATCGAAAAATAAGTAGATTTGTTTGATTTTTATTAATTATAATTTATACAAATGACAAAGTTACAATAGATTAATTGAATTAACCCACAACAAATAAATATACAAAGCTAAATTTTTAGTAACAATAAATATTAAAAATTGCTTGAAACTATTGAATTTCTATGTGGGTTAATTTACTAAATCTTCTGTGGTTTTGTCATTTTTGTACCAATCTATGTCTAGTTGGGAGCAAAATTTTCATATTAAAATAATCTAATGTCGCATGCAATAAAACATTAGGATTTTTAAATCATTGGTTTAAAAAAAATAACTTGAAAAGAGCAAAATTGAACAAAATCATAAAATTTTCAATGAAGCTTGAACTTTTGTCCCCTGTAACTCTGTAATTTCTTGACCAATCTTTACAAGCAATCCATAGTTATTTTAGAAATTTTATAACCTTTCACTAAAAATAAAAAAATGCATAATCCGTTTAAAATTTTTAAAGATATTTGCATTTCAGTCACATCATCATTTTTAAAAACACAAATAACAGTTATTTTGGAATATCTTAAAAACTGTTCTACTTTTGATAATTCTGACTTCATATTCGGGTTCAGCGGAAAGATTAGCTGTCAGATTCATTTGGTCACGACTTTGTTGAAATTTTGTCACGAAGTGTTATTGTTAAAAAATGTCAGCGTTCGGGTATCATGAATGCAAATGCAATATACCTAGCAAAAAAAAAGGCTATACAGTTTTAGTATAACACTGAATTCCGCTATTATGTTCATGTTTTCGAAAACAATAGCGGAAGGAAGATTCTTTTATAAGTCAGGGCTTACACGCTTAAACTTTTGAGTTTTTAGGAGAGCGAAGAAAGAAGAATGGGGGCTTATAGGGAGATGCTTGTGCTCGTCAGCATGTAGGTAATTGCACCAGTGAGGCATTTTGACTTTTTTACGACTTTAAAGTGCCAAAATACCTCTGATAGGGCTAAAATTTTGCCCTTGAAATATCCTGCGATTATGTTGGCCAAATAGAATTAGTATTGCAGACTTGTGGTTAAGAACAAAACAAACCAGTGCAATTATACAAATCGTCGAAAATGGCGATGGATGTACACACGTAGAGCCACTTTTTGGGTTAGTTATTAGCGATTAAATTAACTTTAATCTCCGTATTTACTTTTTGAGCGGTATTTTTTAACTTTATTTTACTAGTTTAAGCGGCCAATGGTGGTGGTTTAAACCTAAAGTTAAACTATCAACATACATATGTTTGGTTATGTTAAACTGTTGCAAAAATATGAAACAAAAAATAGTTTTTAAAAAATGATATATTGCTAAGCACTTTTATATAATTTTTCCTTTCTATATTATTTCTTTAATATATTTTTCCTTTAAACACAAAATATTTCTACCTTGTAAACAAAATTAAGTTCGCGCATTTTCTTCTTCTTCGTTAAAAACATCCATATTGCTTTGATAAATAGATGACATTTGCAGAAAAATGTTGCCATTTATTTGTGCTCAGTATGGTAACACTACGTCGTTTCAACCACCACCCAAAAATATTAATTGCAATTGATAGTTAGTTGATTATCAGATAAGATAATTATAGGATTAAATTAACTTTAATCTCAAACCAAAAAAGTGGCACTAAGAAGATCCAGCAAAAATATTGCTTGACATGCGCTTATTTGGAACCCTCAAGGTAGTCCTCAAGCACAAAGTAATTTTTTCTTTTTTTTCCTGTGATTGCTTTGAATGTACTATGTTGTTTTGAAGCATTTGCATAGAATCAACAAAAGTTAGAAACAGGTTGCTGCGTGCATGCTGCGCGTGACCATTTAGAAAACTTAAAACGGGAATTGAAAAGAAATTGAACATCGACATTTGAAGCGTATAAACTCTGACTGATAGATAGTTAAATAGGAAATTTAGGAACAATAACATTATCTGACTTAAGAATATAGCAATGAAGAGCAATTAGGAAATTATTGATCAGTCCTCGTGTATAGTGTGAACATAATTATTTTATTTCCTAATTTTATTATTTTTGATTTTATTAGGAAAAACCGTATGTTATGGTTAAAGAAGATGCAAATCTAACTGGTAATGCTCGTTTCGAAGGATTTTGTATTGATCTTCTTAAGGCCATAGCCGCTCAAGTGGGATTTCACTACAAAATTGAAGTGGTTCCAGATAATATGTATGGTGTCTATAATCCTGAAACACAGACCTGGAACGGTATTGTACGGGAGCTAATGGAAAGGGTAAGAAAATTTGTTCTATATTTTAACAAAACCTTAAAGTAAACTTTTCGTTTCAAATTAAACAAATAAAAAAGTATATAATATTTATGGAGTATCCTTTGAAAGTCTGCTAAAAATTCGCACTCTTACTTTTTTACATAAAATAATCAACATTCAAACACCTAAATATATATTCGATAAAATACGTTTTTTTTTTCAATTGCCACGAAATCGAAATATTGTAATACCTCGACATCATTTACTAGTATCTTAATGGCAGTTTTATGTACATGTCGCTCGTGTTTGGAACAATCTTCCACAAAGTCAATGCTAATAATTTCAAAAAAGTTTAATAAATTTTTTTAAATAACAATTTTACTTTTTTAATTTTAATTTATAATTTTTTGAACTTTATTTTTTATATCAATACTAGCTGTCCCGGCAAACGTTGTTTTGCCATATAATTTATTTTTAGCGAAAGAAAGAGTAATAAAGCATTTATACCATGATCGGCGATGAAAAAAAGCTATTTATTTCTTTATTTCTGTTCGTTACATATTCAAAAGTTTCACCAAAAAAAAGTGATGTAAGCGAAGTATGAAAATCAAACAGAGATAATCAAATTTCACTACATAGAGCAATTACGTGTACGATATTGTTTGTCAGTCCTTCTTTAGCGAACACAAATAAGCTTGATGGCTTGCCGATTCGAGAACATGCCACGTATAATTATCCGTGTGAAAAACATGGTGTGCCCAAATCTAAGCCGCAAACAGACATCCTTTTGATTTGCGACTTATTGATTGTCATTGCAAATGCTAATCTATTAGAAAATTAAAACCGTTTGAATTCAATTGGGACATGTGTGGCAATCATCGGAGTTCGTGGCAGCAAAACATTTTTGTCACTGCATAGCCGAAGTAGAATAACCGGAGAAAAATTTAAAAAAAAAAATACATAAACTTTTCAAAAGAATCGGTTAATTAATTAAGTAGGTACGCCGTAAATGTTAAAATTTATAGCCTTTAGTTTATGTAACACTATTTTCCTGCCAAATTTAAGGAAAATAGGTTGAATAGTTAATAGGATATAGGGAGGGGGAGCTTGTACCCCTCTTGCCTTATTTCACGACCTAAGTAAAAAAAAATATAGGCTTTAGTTCTTTCCAGCTGTAACACTATTTACCGGGGAAATTTCAAGAATATCGGTTGATTATTAAGAAGATATAGGGTGGGGGACCTTTTAGCCTCTTGCCCTATTTCACGCCCTATTCGATATTTTCTTTCAGATGTAATAGTGTTTGCATGCCAAATTTTAAGAAAACCGGTTGATTAGTTTAGAAGATTGGGAAGGGGAAGCTTTTACCCTTCTTGCCCTATTTCACTCCCTAGCTAATAAAAAGTATAGGCTATAGATGTTACACTATTTGCCTTCAAAATTTCAAGAAAATCGATTAATTAGTTAAGAAGACATAGAGAGGGGGAGCTTTTGCCCCTCTTGCCCTATTACCTATTTCCTTTCAGATGTGTCAGTGCCTGTATGTTTTAAGAAAACCGGTTGATTAGTGAAGAAGATGTATTAAGGGGGATCTTTTACCCCCTTGCCCTATTTTATAGTGTTTTCACACTAGAGGTTTTAACACAAATTTTGGTTTAAACGATAAAACCAATCATAAAACCTGGTTTTACCATACAAAATAATTTTGTTAAAACCATCTTAAAACCTTTTTTGATTTGGTTTTAAGTAGATTTTATGAAACACAACCATGTTTTAGTTGTACTAAATTCAGTGCTACCAAGTTAAAAAGATTGAAAACTGCTGTTAATGTGTAATCCCAGCTAGCATTTTTTATCACAATCGAATCTTTTCGGAATCAGCTTCACATAACCGCATATGAGCTCATTTTTCGATCATAAATTATATTCTTGTTGTGAGAAAATGCTACACTACCGATGTATCACCTAAAAGAATTATTCGTGGTGCAATTTTCTGATTCTTTTTTTAACATTTTTATGGTAGTTTTTATAATCGTAAATTATATACATATGTAGCTTTTAATTATATTTTAAATAATTTTTGAATTGTCATGTTTTGAATTTTTTTTCTCTGATAAAAGTGCCCCTCGATTATTTGAACAAATTTTATTTTGAACCAAACAAATGTTATCGGGTTCTCGTAAATGAAATAATAAACCATTCGCACTTACAATTATTTTCATTAATTGACAGTAGTATTTGGGCTTTTTTTAACCTGACAAGAAAATTTCTATTTTTCTCTTTTAATTTGATAAGAAGAATTAACAAATATACAAAATATTTGAAATTTTTGATATTTGAAAATGTTAAAAAATCATTACTTTGACATAAAGACGATCTTATCGTTACCTAAAACGCAAAATAGCCTATCTAACATTTTAAAAATTTTACAGGAGAAGCAAAAAACTAGTTAAAACGATAAATTGCTTCAAACTGTTTATAATTTAGTTTTCTTCTATTTTTCCTGTAAAACCTACCGTTAGTAAAATTGACAATGGTGCATATTATGCACACGGTTAGTTTGGCATTTTAGCTTTAATCATTAAATCTTTTGTATTTTGGATCGTTTGTTTTTTGGTTAGAAAATCGCAAATTTTTGTGGAAAGATTCCAACATTTTCAAATTTAGCGTACATTTGTGTTGATGGAATACATCAGAATCAATGAAAAACACAATGTCTAATTTTTGTTAGTGCGGTCCTTTTGCAATTTAGGTAACGACATATGAACTCTTTAAATCTCTTATCATCTCATCAAATTGGATCTAAGAACACAAAGTTATCACCCAAATGCTAGCTGGGATGGCGTTCAATAAAAATAAATAAATTTAAAAAAATAAAAAATGTCAAACCGATGAAATATTCTAAAATTAATTTTTTATATAAAATTGTTTGATTTTCAAGCATTCACTTCATTAATTTCTTAAACAAATTTAATTATTTCTACGGGAAATACATTTTATTTTGCACAAAATTATTAGGCAAACTGTGAGTTAAAACCTGATTTAATAAAACTTGTAATGTGAACGCAAAATCAGCTGTTAATAGTTTTAATGTTAAAACTAGGTTTTAACTTTAGGTGTGAAAACACTATTACGCCCTCTAGCGATATGAAATATACTACGACCTATTCCAATACCTACCCAATACACACACATATTAAAATCATAAAAATCGGTCAAGCCGTTTCGAATGTAATTCGAAAATGGGGGGCATTTTGTTGATATTTGTATGGGAGTATATAGGGAAATCTAAATGCCATATCTCCGGAACCACTGGGCCAATTTCATGCAAGCTTCACATAAACCATATACAGACTATCCCCAACCTACCCTTAAATTTTGGTTGAAATGGGTCGACCCGTTTTCGCAGTTAGTGGTGACATCAAAGTGTACACTTCTTTTTATATACATATATAGATTATTATATTTACTTGTATCAAGTTTGTCTTGTAACGAAATACGTTCCTGTGCTATAAATAAATGACCCAATCTTGTTGTACAGGAAATGAAATCAATAAATAAATAAAAATTTATGCATATGGTTAATTAGGTGTACAAGATCACCTAATTCTCTTTTTACACTGTATATAAATTCCAAGAAAACCCGTCCTTGTTCTTAACTACTTTAAAATAAAGTTTGTTGATATAAATTTGATGAGTAGCTGAGCTAAAAAATTAAATTATTACCAACACAAAAACAAACTTTATGACGCAGTGAAATTTGTGGCAACGACGCTTAAAAGATTATAGTTAATAAAACATTTTTCTTTTTTTACGTGCTAAATCGAATGAAATCGTGAAAAAATTTAATACGTTTTTTTTTCTAGATCATATCTTATCAAAACCGTATAAAATAAAGACCGCGCGCGTAAAAACAAAACTAGGTGTACTCTGTTAAAATTAGTGGAACATGTTTAGCAACATTTATTATTTAATGCTAGGAACACAACTGCGACGAACAACGAATTTCGCCAAAAACGACGAACTTTTAAGTAAACATTCGTTGAATAAATTTGTCGTATGAAGCCCAATAACGAATATATAACAGCTTTAATAATTCATAAAGTTATTTGCTATTTGTGCAAAGAGAGAGAGAAATAGGGCTATATCTTTTTCACACTTTTCAAAAATGGCATAGTATAGTCGTGTAGAACATTAAAAGTTATTAATAAAAAATATGCTAATTTTTTCGGATTGTTAAAAAAGTTCACGCAGGGATCGGGTTGAAGTTTGAAAACAACCATTTTTATCTCACGGAAATTTCAAGAAATATACACCAGATATTTGAATATATTCTTATACGTATCACTCAAATGCTATTTTGGAATTTATCCACTGCTTTAGATTTAAAAATTTTCCTACGGTTTACAATTCATTCCGGTTTAAAATTTCTTGGGAGGTTTTAGAAATTTGATTCCCTGCGTGAGGGTTTTTTCGCAAAACGACGGGAGACAGGTGTTTTCATTACTAAAACATTCTTGGCCACTCCGTGGTACTATGCCAAAAATTTGGTCCCTAGTGACCATATGAAAAAATAACAATTAAAAAAATTAAATATTAACAAAATCACAACTAAAAACCATTTTTATAGCAAACTATTTTGTATATAGACATTTCCATTGATAGGTCCACCGAAACAAAAAAGTTATAAGTTCTTAAAAAGACTTTGTTTTAGCATAATTTCACAGGGAAACAATAAAAAAGTTTTATACATATATATTTATAGCCTATTTTGAGATTTACTAATGCAAAGTCGCATTACTAATGCAAGTTTTGTTTTTATAAAAGCTCTTTAAGAGAGACATTATGCATTAACTTGTTCTATCTAAAGTCTTTCGGAGAGTGCAAAGAGTCAAAAAATAATGTATTAGAAGCTATGCGATTGCAAATAACTGTATTTTTTTTCTTTGTATTATCTCATATTTGGATGTCGCTTGCGAAAACAACATTTTCTATTATTGCGTCGAAAGTAAATGCAGAAAGTTCATTAAGTATCGGGAACAAACAGAGATTTTTTACAAAATTAAAATAAAAGAAACCTTTCTGAAAAAAGAAGATTTGTGACCTTGGTACTTTTATAAAGATGGTCACGTGCGACATCGTAAATGTGAAAATTTAAAATTTGAAATTTGGTTTTTTTTATAAATGATTTATTTATGTAAATACATACATTTACTTGCAAACACACATGTACACACCTGTATAATCGCACTGGTTCTCTCGAAATATATTGTTTTGTTGCAGTGTTGTCGTTGGTTGTAGTTTTTATCTTCTTTTTAAATTAATATTTACTTATTAAGCTTGAGGTCTGTTATTTTTTACAAAATTATTTATTTTATTTTATCCGATATTTCGTCACGCCTTCACTGAAAAAATTTGAAAAATTGCATTAAAAAGAATCCTATGCAGCGCTTCGTTGGATCAATGAAACCTGTTTCATTTAAATGTATTTAATGAAACATTACATTAGATCTATAATTGTTATTCATTGGATGATTACTTTCAAAAAAGTAAAAAAAATTTTTTTCATTTTTAATCGAAGTTGTTCTGATTCAACTTTTTTTTCTTAAGTCGCTGGTGGGAATCGATCCCGAAACCTCGGCGCTGATAGACTTTTTTTATTTTTTTTTTTAATTTTTTTGAATTTTTTTTTTTTAATCAAATCAAAGTTGTTCTTATTCAACTTTTTTTTTTCTTTTTAACCAGAGTCGCTGGCGGGAATCGATCCCGCAACGTCGGCGCTGATAGACTAGCTCACTACCAGCTAGCCTACTGGGGCAGTGTAGTTTTTGAATAAAAAAACTATTTTTTTTGCCACTACTCAATTAAGAGCGTAAATATGAGATTAAATTGCCCATAACAAAAAAACAACGTTCATTTTTTTTGCTAACGCATAATAAAAAAATACCACATAAAGAGAGAACAAAGAAAACTAAAAACATACGTATTTATGGATTGGAAGTTTTTGCTTCATTACTATAATGACATTTTTCATTGTCATAATGAAAATATAAATTTATGAAGGCATGCTTTTTCGAAATATTTTTATACTTTTAATTATTGAGACTATAGAGTTATTTGAATGTTTAAAACTATTTTTTTTTTCAATTATTGAAATAACATGTTGCTTTTATAAAAAAATTTTGATTTCATAAATTTAATGGCATATTACATAGATGTATGAAATAATTAAATCTTACATTTTTAATTAACAATTAAACATTTTTTTAAGGATACTATAATTTTGTATTAATTTATGAATATAATTATGTTTGTATATTGTTTTTTTATGTTCCCAATTAGAATTTTTTGTTTAACTTGGACAAACTTTAGTTTTCATATATCCAATGAGTTTTTAACGTAATTACGAAATCCAATGAATCGATTTTAAGGACAACACTTCATTATATCTACGAAATTCCATTTGGACAATAAAAATTTTCATTTAACCAGTGAATTTTTTTTCATGAAAACGATGCATTAAATATATGAAGCATTTTTCTTTCAGTGTTCGTGTGACTTCTTCAGGGAAAATTACCAATATAAAATGTTTAATAATTTTTGATGACTTAAAATTTTTTATGATTTTATAGCGAAATGAAAGTAACGAATAAAAATATGTGTATATAGATAGCTATTTGTTATTTTGTCGTAAATTTTAGTAGCCCTAATACATATGGGTGATTCTCTGGTTATGCACGCGACATTTGTACGCGTTTTATTGTGTTTGAATATTAAAAAAATAGAAGTGGATTGGAATTTTAGAATGAATTCTAGAATCGTTACATTGTTTGTGATGAGTTCTTTCTAAAAAGTATATATAATGGTAAATTGAGCACTGGGTACCCAAATGCCATGCAATCAAAGTTGACTTACTCACGTGACAAAAATAGAAGTGCCTTTTAGGACCGTAAGAAAAAGTGCGAAAGTAAGTGAATTGTAGGAGGTTTTTATTTCGGAAAAAATGTTTTTATAAAGGTTAGTAATTGGCCTTTATAATCATGTTTTGTTCAAAAGCAACTATGCATGGGTTGGCGAAGAAAAAAATAAATTGTAAATTACGCACGTGACATTACGCACGTGACACTTTGACATATATGTTTTTTTATTATTATCACCATGCATTTTCCCATAAATATCCTTAAATTTCCTTAACAAAAAAACTAATACTCCTTTTACAACTGATTGTAATGGAGAGAGTATGCAGAAAGAGTGTAAACATAGCATATTTTTTGCATTTAAAATAAGTATATAAAAATGTCTTTAGAAGTAGAAAATATAAGAATATATAAAATTTTCCAGTTTCCAGTGCAATTTCCTCAAGTAAAACAGCTGAGATATGCTATGAAACCATTCTTTTATAACAACATAGACTTTTTTTATAATAATAAACAGTAAAAGACAAAGATTATCAACATTTTATTTTTTCATCCTGGTAGACCATTCTGGAGAAATGCCCATATATATGAACGTACATAGTATGGATGTATAAATATTTATTTTTGCAGTGACTGTTAATTGGCGAACCTAGCACATTGAGTACTTCTGTTCATTTAAAAAAAAATGTTAACTAAGTTCGTTTATATATAATTTTGTAAAAATGTCACATGCGACAGTGATTAAAACTAACTTAAAAATGTATAAAACATTTACGGGTAACTTCAAAACCATTTTTGTCGCATTAAATTATTGATTCAGGTCTCGCTGATATCGGCGTTTGAATTGGTGGCCGCGAAAACCACTTCTGTTTTTTTCATGTGCAAATGCTTCCAAGTAGCTTTCAAGGCGAATTCATGTAAACGGTGGTGGCGATACTACAACAAGTAACAACACCAAAAACACAACATTGTATTTAATTTGTTGCTTTCATTGGTCGATATGTCAAAAACACAAGTAACTTTTGACATTCCTCTCTCTAATTTAGAAAAAAAGTAGCACAGCTGTGCTTTCAACGCCACCTGAAAATGAGTTCGCCATGGTAGCTTCCGTAAATCAAATACATATTTTATATATTACATAAATATACTTATAATATTTTAATAACATAGTCTTTTATTTACTTAATTTTTAGCGTGCTGATTTGGCTGTAGCATCAATGACGATAAATTATGCTCGTGAAAGTGTTATTGATTTTACCAAACCTTTTATGAATCTAGGAATCGGTATTCTATTTAAGGTATGTTTAACTGTTTAACACCATATATTATTGCTTGTAAAATAATATTTAACCTACATAGCTTTATTACATTCTTATATTTATATGGTTAATGATTGTGTTAATAAAAAGCACTCAATCAAAAACCAGTTTAATTCAGTCCATACCGTAGATTCACATTTGTTAGCCTACAAATTCTATCCTCTATACAGGTACCTACCAGCCAGCCCACACGTTTATTCTCTTTCATGAACCCATTGGCTATGGAAATATGGTTATATGTTTTAGCTGCTTATATTTTAGTTTCATTTACATTATTTGTGATGGCACGCTTTTCACCCTACGAATGGAATAGCCCACATCCCTGCCTAAAAGATACAGATATTGTAGAAAATCAATTTTCAGTATCGAACAGTTTTTGGTTTATAACCGGTACATTTTTACGTCAAGGCTCTGGACTTAATCCTAAGGTAAGCTTATAAAAATAAAACCATAATCAATTTAAGAATGGACGCAGAGTGACGCCTGTAATTGACAAAATTAGCAAAAAAAAAATTCTAAAAAGTAAATCTTTATGAAATGTTTGTGGCACTTTACTTCGGACTTAAAATATTTGTCTTAATGACCATTTTCTCAATGTATCGACAAACTGTCTATTACTTTATGTCAACATAAATTTATTAGACCGATAAACTGTACGTTAACGATTTTGGGTTTCTCAATATACCGACAAAAAACATTGTTTTCAGTTGGCAACACCACTCAAAATACATGTAAAAGTTGGCAACACCACTCAAAATACATGTAAAAGTTGGGAGTCAGCTGATTGAATTTATATGTACGGCAAATAAAAGGAAAATAAATAATTGGCAGATGAGTGCTGGTTAGCTTTGCGACAGAATAGAAGCAAATCCGACATTGAGAAAACCAAAGTTCTTTAATGTGCAGTTTTTCGTTGGGTAAAAAGATAATCGCCTAATGAGAAAACGGCCATAAGTTAATCTATTGATAACTGTCCGTCAGTCCTTGGGCAATTTATTAACAAAATTTGAGTGATTTGGTTAACTTGTTGATGGTTACCTATTAGATTCCTGGCATAGGGTTTGGTCTACATATATCACTGAAAAGCGGTACACAATTTGTAGTTTAATAAAGAACTATTTGTTCCGAGTTTTAAATAATATAGGTGATCTTATTTATATCATAGCAATTGTAAAGGTCAACTGACAATGCCCGTTTCACATTGCTGGAAAATGTAAGCTTTAACAGATCTTTTTTAATAACGTTTAACTCGAGGAATTGGCGGAAATCTGTAGTTACTTATATTTACCGCTAAGAATTAGGTTTTTTTTTTTAACAATAAATTGTGAGAAGAACACTAATTTAAATAAAAAATAGAAAAATGCCAAACATTTCTTTAATATTTAAAGTTATGTTAAAGTTGAAAAAATACGTTAATATGTAATAAATTGTATTTCTGATCAAAAATACAGCTGCAAAACAATCGACTAACGAAATTCTTGTTAGTATCGATAGTTTTATTGTTGGTGAGCTATGGCTGGGCTTATTTCGATAGCGATACTATCGCCAACTATTTGGAGTAAATGCAAACACAATTAGGCGTAGTATATTTATCCACTCATGCGTCGCAGTATGTTTGCCTTCTCAAATAACTATTTTCTAATCACCAAGAAGGAATTTTTCTTCAGTATATATGAATTATATTCTTCATATATATTAAAGAAAAAGTTTCATAACTGCGAAGGGGTCGCCCCTTGGGGGATACCATGTCTGACCGCTTCTATTAGTTTTTTGTCCTTAACAATTTCTCAAATATACTTGCCCCTTAACACCATCGATTAGAGGGCTTCCATACAAATATGGTGGTTTAATGAAATTCTTAAATTGGGTCCTGCCGCGTCTAGGATGCCCCTAGACGGAAAAACCCCACTTTATTTTCATTATGTGTTTCTTATATACCTACCCGCTATCACCATTTCTTAAGGGGGCTCCAATACAACATTTTCAATACAGGCTAGATATATATTGAAGAAAAAGTCCCATAACTGCCTAGGAGTCGCCCTAAGAGGATGACATGTATGACCTTTCGTCCTAAATATTTTCTCACAACGTACTTGCCCTTTATCACCACCCCTTAGGGGGGCTCAACACAAAAATGGCGGTTAATTTCCCCACGCTTAAATGCCTTTTGCGGTTATTTACCTTGCGTTTTTAATCCCCGTTTTTTTTTCGTTTAATTGCCACACGCTTAATTACCCAGTTCGGGTAATTGCCTTAAAAATTAAACTCCCAAAACAAATTACACCTAAACTTCAGCCTCAGTACTATTTGACAACAACACAGCAAGTAATGCAACTTAACATGTTAATAAAAAAATAAAATATCCACTAAAAATTAAAATATGCCCCAAAAAAACAAAATATGGTTTATTTGAAAGCGAAATATTCCACAATTTAATATTTACATTAAAATAAACTTTATTCTCGACTCACCAGAATAAAGAAATGTTATGAGGGAAGATTCATATAAGAGTTACTTGTGCTGAATATTATCTAGATAAACCAATTAATGAGACATTTCGTCTTAAAGGGATTAAAGAAAAGCTTGCTAAATTTTAAACTATTTTAACATTTAAGCGCCACTTTTTGGGTTAGAGATTAGCGATTAAATTAACTTTAATCTCCATATTTACTTTTTGAGTTGTACTTTTTTAAAATTTTTTTTGCTAGTTTAAGCGGCCAACGGTGGTGGTTTAAACCAAAACTTAAACTGTCAACATACACATGTTTAACATAAAGAACTTTTGCAAAAATATAAACAAAAAATACATTTTAAAACATGATATATTTCTTAGCACTTTCATATAATTTTTCCATTCTATATTTTTTCTTTAATATATTTTTTCTTTAAACACAAAAAATTTCTACCTTATAAACAATATTTAATTCGCACATTTTCTTCTTCTTCTTTGAAAACATCCATATTGCGTTGATAAAAAGTTGCCATTTGCCAAAAAAATGTTGCAATTTATTTGTGCTCAGTATGATAGCGCTATATGGTTTAAGCCACCACCCAAAAATAAAAAAATTCAATTGATACTAGATTAACTTATTTCTCAGATTAGCTAATTATAGAATTTAATTAACTTCAATCTCAAACCCAAAAAGTGGCTCTAAAAGGATAAAATAGCTTGAATATCTAAGGGATTGATATTTGAAAAGAAGCTGTATGTCTAAATGTTAACCGATTCAACCATCAGCCATGCCACAGAGTACAATTCCGTGCTTCAGAAAATGACGAAAAAATTTTTTGGAATGAAAACATTTTGGTTTTTCTTAACGGAATGGGAGTTTTCTGTATCTGAAAGGCCAAAAAACTATCAAAATACACTTTCTATCAATAAACATATGGGGGATTTCATGTCAAGTGGCCCAATTTTTAAATCGATGTCTTCCGATTTGAGTGAAATTTGCACCAAGTCCTATTGGATAGTAGTTTAGACACACATATTCAACAAGATCGGTCAAAAAGTTTCGAACGGAATTGTACTCTGTGACATGGCTGCATATTTAATTTGCAGTAAGATATTTTGGGCCAAATTTTATCTTAATACGAACATGATTAAATGGTTTATGAACATAAAGAAAGAAGTTTGCATAGGGACTATGTGATGTGATAAACCGATTCTCACAATTAACATAGATTTCGTTCTTATGTCAATTAAAACGTATTTACCAAATTTTATTAAATTATCTAAAAAATGCTACTTTTACTTTCCGCACAAGGTAAACATTGACAGACAACCAGCCAGATGAACGGACGGACACGAAAATATCACTTTTAAAAGTGTTTCTAATTCGATCGGTTTACTAAACAATGCGTCCAGATTTCTACGTATCAGCATAAAGTTATATAATTGCTTTTTCCTTAATTTTTGCATATATTTATATAAAGTTTTACAGTTTGGAATAACATTTATCTTTGGCTTAGCTTTTTCTTACAATTGTAGAGTGAAAAATTAACGTATATGGCGTTAACCAGAATTTTAAGCAATTTTTTTATTTGCTGAACATGTTTACAAATTTGCTTCGAAACGTGAAATATGTGTACAATAAAAATGCAGAAATAGCTAAAATATGCAAATTATTCCCAATCGAATCGATACCAAAACTCATAAAAAGCTCTTAAACAGATAAATATGTTGTTTCTGCCTTCATTGGTCGCACAAGAAAAACCATGCATAAGTTTGTATGTATGAGTATGCTTTTGTTAGTAGGATATGACGGGACATCTCAAAAAGCATTACAGATAAAATTTAAAAAACAATGGGAGTTTTTTTATCGCTATCTCTTTAGATTTAGCTGATAAATGTAAAAATTCCTATGTTTTAACTTTTTTTCATACATCAATAAAGCAAGTTGTTTTTGTTTTTGTTTTCGTTTTGTTTTTTCTTAACCTACTTAAAACTACAATTAATTATGAAAGAATTTCAACCAATTGTAGTGGGGAATGCCAGAAAAGATAAACTCACTGTTTATTGTTGTTGTTTTTGTTTAAGCTTTGATATTGTTACAAGTAAAACTGTTGCGTATAATTCTTATTCGCTTAACAGTTTTATTTGTTTAATATCTTTAGTTTTTCTAAAATCTTTGGATGAAGTTTCCTGGCGATCTGGCCTAAGCAACCAGTGAAATGCGCATAGGAATAGCTTATCCCTTCAACAATACATTTGAGGGTTTTTATCAAAAATAAAAATTGGAAGTTTAGCAAGACAAACAAAATCATGAAAAATTAAAATTTTGCTGGAAGGTTGCCCTACATTTGTGTTTATAACTATTTTTACCGACTCGATAGAAGCAGTTTGACAATAAATTGTTATTTTTATTTAAGTCGTTCGGAAGTTAGCGTGATTTTAACAGACGGACATGGCTAAATCGACTTTAGAATTACTCAAGGACAAAAACTTAGTATACCCTCATTCACTACTAGTGGTGGAGGTTATAACAAAATGACTGAAAAGTTAAACTAATTAAAGATGTTATTGCTATTTCGAAGTCCTAGACGATAGACTTTTAGCTAATCAGTAGTGCGATTCTGTTATTAATTTTAACAAAAGTTGTCAATTAAAGATGTTATTGCTATTTCGAAGTCCTAGACGATAGACTTTTAGCTAATCAGTAGTGCGATTCTGTTATTAATTTTAACAAAAGTTGTTAAACAATTTAACAAGCAAATTAACGATTTTGACATTCTGTAACATTTTAAACAACACTTGTTATCGTAAAGTCAGCTGTTTACGTTAAGTTAACGACAACTTTTCTAGTGTTGTTTATTGTTTGTTAAATAAAAAAAATTAGTAATAGTCAAAATGTTTGGCTTATGTATCTTCTTAAAAAAAAAAACAAAAACTAAAAAAATTCGGTTTATTTTTAATAATTTTCTTATTTTTTTGTATTCCTCCTTGTTTTTTTCGTTATTTTGGCATTTTTTTTGACAGTGATGGCACTTGACGTAAATTTTTATCTATGTTGTTAACAACAATTAACAGAATCGCATAATCGTTAGTGCAAACAACAAAACATTTGACAATTGTAACAACTGTTGTTATTGTTAAAAGTTACAGAATCCCACTACAGATATTAAACTAGACATTATCTCTCTCTATCATCAAACTCGTTTAAAGCAAATTCCTTAGTAATTGTATCTAATTTAAAAAAATGACAAATATTTCAGTTTTGTTCTTTGCTGCGCTATAAATCCAATTAGCTGAAATTGTTTTGCAAATTGCTTTTTGCTTTTATTACATTTGCTTATTTAGATATTAGTTGCTAAATGGTTTAATCATAATTTCAAATTTCCAGAAATCTGACCGTGCACAAACAAGATTTTTCTCCTTTATGAATCCGTTAGCCGTCGATATTTGGATTTATATAGCATGCGGTTACGTACTAGTATCACTTACTATTTGGATTGTAGCACGTTTCTCTCCATTAGAATGGGTACCAGCCAAACAGCAGTCAACAGTAGCTTGGAATGTGGCTAATACTTTGGAAGAGACGAACGAGCTAGAAACTGCAATCCAATTAAAGGAATACAATGAGCATGAAAATATTGAATTAATACAAAAACCTGCTAATGTCGGCGTGGAAAAATTCGAGGATGTTGGTATTGAAAATGAATTGATGATACAATCAAAATCAAATGTTGCTACATCATCATCTAATAAATCTGCAGAAATGTGGTGGCCCGACAATCGTCTTTATTTACCAAACACCCGTCAAGATGTTGAGCTTAACAATATAAATGAAAATGGAAAATCTACTGAATTATTGACCATTAGAAATGATTTCACACTAAAAAACTGTTTTTGGTTTGCGATTGGTGCTCTGATGCAGCAGGGATCTGATTTATATCCGAGGGTAATCAGTACTTTTTTATATCATTTAAATGCAGATGCTAGAAAAATGTTAAACAAAAAAAAAGGAAATTTCGTTTTTGTTGAATTATTATTCAAAAAGGAGATTAAAATCAATGCCTTAGCTTCTTGAATTACTAGTTCAATTTCCTAACATTTCTAACATTTCGATTATATCAAATTATAGTTCCACCAGGTTTTAAAAGGTGGCTCAAATCAGTTCTTCAGCCATTCGATGCAAAATATCACCCATTTCTGAACAGGATGTTAAAAATTGCCATGAATCGTTTCTTAGTTCTACCTTTTTTAATTAAGACATTAGATTTTCTGTCGTCTATTTCTGAGAGATTTTGCAGCTCTCGTTTTGCTCGATGTAAGAAGTGGTTTTGGACAGAATCATTATGTTTTCAGGAAAGTGGGACATTGCTTTAATATTTACCCATATCACCCCTTAACTGGCAATCGTGAACAAATTTCCCTTTAATAAGTTCATGCTAGAATAAAATTCCGCTAATCTTGAATTTATTCACTTTATTTCTGCTTGGGAAGAGAACAGAACATGTGAGTAGTTCTTTTTATAATTCGAATATTAAAGTTTACAAAATGTATTTAAGGGCCAAGAACAGTGAACAATGAAACAAGAGACGCGGTTAAAAGTAGCCGAATAAATAGTGCTAACGTTGCAATCAAACTATCACTCGAAAACTAAATATTTTGCTTAATAAGATTTCCAATGACGTGCTTAATTCTCAATTTTTATTTTTGGTAAATACACTGAAATTAATTGTTGAGGGAAAGCTAGTTTCTATGCGCATTTAACTGGTTGCTGAGGCTAGATCATGAGGAAATCTTTTTCCAAAATAATTTTGCTTTGCTATTTTTCTTAATTTTCTTTATTTTTTTTCGAGCCTAATCTTTACAACGATTCACCATTTGTTGAAATAAAACGACGTAAAACATTCAGTAAAAAATATTCTTAAAAAATCCTACAAGCAGTGATTTCGGCCATTATTAGCATTATTAGTGGTAGCAGAAGTCATTCACTGAGGTTTGAATTTACAAGAAAGTAAAGGCACACCCACGCTTTCACAACCCGTTAGGTGGTGCGAAGTCTAAAGTGAGATAAGCGACAGAGCAAGGGCGGTTTTTCTTGTTAGTAATAAGTAGTTTAAGGCCAGAGCAGCGGTAGGGTTATTAGTATTTATAAATATTAAAAGCAGCTGTCAAGTCAGTAGATAATCTAAGCCAGCTTCCTTGATCGCGCTCTAGGCTCCAGTGGGAGTTAGAACAACACAAATATTTCTTGACTTCAAGTTGTTCTGCCTGGAAAACTACATCAATTTGGATATCTCCGCAATATATTGAAGTTGATACATTTAGGGTAAAATGCCGAACTTGTTGCTATTTCCTTACCAACTAACTTTAAGGGCGTTATATCAAGGATAATATCCAGTGCATCGGTTGCGATCCCGTTATACATATCGAGGACGATATGTGCACCTCAATCCTCCTAGGTAAGTTATTTTCTCCAAAACTGGCCACCATACAAGAAGCGTTGGAAAACTATGGTGGAATACATTCAGTGGAGGATACCCTAAGTTTGACGTTCAGAATGATCCCATCATATTTTAAAATGAAGACAGGTATCTTATACATTCGAGTAAAAAGAATAAGTAAGGCCGTCCTTTATGACATCGCGCATCGTTAGGGGAAATGTTCCCTTAACCGCTATCGCATCATCGTCCGCATAATGGATGACCCTGCAGGATTCCAGTTATATCAGAAGTGGATCAAGATCATTTAAATGATACCCTAGAAGTATCTAAGACACTGCTCGATAGAAGGTTCAGTTCTAGAACACAAGTTTATCTGCATTGGTAATCAGTTTAAATCCGTTTGCCTCTAACCCGAAAATCATTCCTTCACGTACCCAGAGCTAGTTGAGCAGCATGCTTCATAGTGGTGGAGATTGATTTCGAGCAGATTCATTGTCTTTTATAATATCCCACTTTAAGAGTATGTTGTTAGCCTAGTCGTCAGTAAAATTAAAAAAGTCATTGCCGTTACCTTCTTTGGCACGATACCGCGGCATCACTAACTAGTTCAAAGATGGAAGTTAAATATTCACCCGCCTCTGAAATACTATCGATATTGACCTTGTGCCAACAAATTTCTTTCAGATCCTTTACTTGCTGCAGTTAAAGTAGCCGGAGAAGACCCTGAAATCCCCTGAGGACTTTCAATGTGACCTGTTTTAGTATTAATATTACTTGACCGCTTTCACACTTTGCCTCTTCGAGCACTCAAGATTTCTTATTATTTATATTAGATAGTTTCTAGGTGAAACATAGGGCCTCATTTCTTATTATTGGTGTCCTTTAATATCTGCAGCGCTTCGTCAGCTGAGTCTGGGTTGAGCTCTTTGGCTAAACAGACTATAATCATTGTTCACAGCATCCAGATTTGCATCAGGCCAGGCGGCACCTTTCAACAGATTAATCGATCTGTCTCAGCACCACCAGTTTTAACTTGCTTTGTTTTTACAATGATTGGTAATAGGATCCACATCCACACCTACTTTGCTTTTTTGAGATTTTATTCTACAACTTCATTTCGTGAGTGATTTTTAAGCCAATTGTTCCCCAGCTCATATGGTATGGGCGCTTCGCTTCCAAATCCTTATTCTGGGAGCAAATTTGCCTGGGCATTTTTTCGCTGGTTTTCAAAGCCAAATATAACTTGTATACATATTTAGAATACTTCAGCCTAGCTGGTTTTGTTTGGACCTTTCGTACCAAAAAGGAGGGAAACCTGAAATATTTATTTAAATAATAAAAATATATTTAATTATAACAAAAATTATTTCTCGAAATTAAAGAAATTCCTTCTAACTGTACAAATTGTATTTTAGCTGGTTGTTGGACAGGCCCCAAAAAACTGGACACTTCAGACCATATTCGACCGTCTGACAACGCTTGGCGGAGGGTATTTATAGTTATATAAAACTATGTAGTCTATGCAAAATGAAGGAGAAACGTTGCATTCCGCCACTCATTTATATTAGTTTTTTTAACGGAAACATCAATTTTTTAAATTTGGGTTCATAACTCTATAGGTGTGTTCATTTACATAAAATTATTGCTTAATTTCAAAAATTGTTACTAGTAAGCGTCTACGTACTCGAAAAACTCGCAACGAGAGAGTGAAAAAGAGCATACAAATTTGAGAGACAAAAAATTTTTTTAAAACTTCTGATAGTAAAATTTTTACTAGCAATTGCTAGTAAAATTCAACGTTATTCTTAATAATTATTCAACGACCTGTTTGTTTGTTGTTGTTTACAAAACAAAAATAATTTTTCAAATTTTTAAATTAAAAGTTTTTCCATAACATAAAATATTTTTTTTTTCTAAAATTTGAGAACAATATTGTTGCGCAAGTAGTTTAAAACAATTGAATATATAAAGAAATAATCTCGTATCTAACAGCTGAATAGTGTCGATCTGCCCAACTTCCTAGCTTTTGCTGGTAAAGCGTTCATTTACTTTTTTTTTTTTGAGTAATTGAGAGAAAAATGTTTAAATTTGAAATTTACTCACTCGTTGCCAGGGCTAACGTTCGCTCTACTAAAGTCACAATTTTACCCGTTTTTTTAGCGGCCTGCGACTTTTTTGAGACTTTTTTTATCACCAAATTTAGCGACTTTTCTAATTTTTACAATTTTTTTGTAAAGTTTCTTACAAAAAACATTTAATTTATAAGTTTTCTTGTTATTTTTTTTTATCAATTTTAAAGCAATTCACAGATTTTTGTTCCTTTGGCAACAATTTTATTACTTTTTTTGCAACCTTGTCATACAAACAATGTATTTAAAAAATTTTTCGCAAAGTTTCAAAGAACAGTTTTAGTAAAATGGCTTTTAAAAATAAAAAATTGTGGCGTTTACAGTGCCCATCTTACAAAATTATTTTTATCCACCGAGTCAATGAATGAAGATCACGTTAACATCGCTGCATGTCCTTCAAAGAAACGTAATATTTGGTGATACCATTCGAAAGACTGGGAACTGAAGTATAAATGAATTAACCAAGACATGAAGTCTAAGCTGTTTCAGTACGGTGGTCAGTACTTACAATGTTGTAATTTTTCTGACAATGGTACCATTGTCAGATGTATTATTTTTACATATCTGCCAAATGAAAATGAGCTTACAATGTTCATACATATTTTTAGGCAATTTTTATGACAACATTGTAAGATTCGACCACCGTCGTCTGTACGAAGCTTAAGCAATCATCTTCAGCGACATGGAAAAACACATTCATAATATAAAACAGGCTTATGAAAATGAGAAAATGCAACTGACTGTTGTGATTCAATTGTTTTTTTGTTTTGATATAATTTAAATTAATAAAAAACGTTAAAAAAAATTTTGCACCTTTTATTTTCTCAAACGAATTTTTTTTGCAACTTTAATTTTATAAAACGACCTTTTGTGCGACTTTTCAAAAATTCCTAGCGGTAACTCTGCTCGTTGCAAGCTTCTGCTAGTAATGTAAATGAACACACCTTATTCCTAGTGAACCACCGACTAGGGTATATAAAAAATATTATTCTTAATAAATTACTCAAGCTTAAGGTCACTTTTTTTAAAAAATTAATTAAAATATTTTAATTTTTATTTTCAATATTTCGATTTCCGTTGGAAATCTTCTTCAGGAAATTTTTATAATTAAATTAAATTTGACAATAAAAGGAAAAATAAATTTTAAAATTTCAATTAACAAAATTATCATAAGAAATTTAAAATTCCATTCTACAAACTTTAAACAGAAAAACAAACAAACAAAAAGGAAAAACAAAATTTTAAATATATTCAAAGCCTAAAACCTATTTTAATGTCCCTTTCCGTCAAAAGTTATTTTCCTTTAATAAAAGTTCACCAACTGAGCTATGCCATCTGAAATTTATTTAACAAACAATCAAAGACAAATACCTATTTATAATTTTCCCTTCCATCAACCTACTTATTTTTATTCAATAAATGTCTATAAATCTGAGCTAATCCCTCAGTATTTTTTTTAAAATTAATTCTTTTCTCAAATGGAACATTATTTATCTGCAACATTTC
Source organism: Pollenia griseotomentosa (assembly GCA_963931875.1). Taxonomy (NCBI): domain Eukaryota; kingdom Metazoa; phylum Arthropoda; class Insecta; order Diptera; family Polleniidae; genus Pollenia; species Pollenia griseotomentosa. The sequence goes on along the minus strand of OZ007563.1, from coordinate 141,142,058 downwards.
TAACATATACAGTAATTTTGACTTAACTGCACAATCTCCTTTGCAAGATTTTTTGTGCAGGTACATCAAAAATGCAGCTATCTTAAATGTATTTAGCTGCCTTAATGTGCAGGTACGCAATTGTGGTTATCTGCATAAAAGTGCAGCTAAAGTAAAGTGTTTGAAAGAGGAGTAACACCGTTTTTATTAATAAATTGATAATAACAATGACGTTCAAACAACCTGTAGTCATTTTAATAAAGAACGAGATAGCCAAATTGGTAACAATAAAGTGTGGAACAGAAAATTCGCTGTAGTACAACTTTAAGAAAAGCGCTGCAAGCTGTCAAAAGTTAAAAACGGCACTTTCAAAGTAGTATCAACAGAACACGTAGTTGTAGTAGTCGTTGCCGTTGAAGAGCAAAAATCGAAATTTTGAACTTTGTTGCGCTACAGAGCATTTGTCAGCTTTAAATACTACTACAACTACTTTATTTTGTTCCAGACCTAAGATTTGCTATTCCTTTAATATAATCATGGTAAAGTTGCTGTAACCACAACCCATATGCATAAATGTAGGTACATGCAAACAACTTGACTTGTTTGCGATTTTTGTTTTTATAAACAGCTAAAATTGGATATTTATGTGAAAAAGTGGCCACCATATTTTTTCATGTGTGCAGCTAACTTTGATGTTTTATATGAAAATATTTTAAAGCTGCCCAAAAATATGAAAAATGTGCAGGTATACAAAATGCACGTAAAGAAGGATTTTGAAGAATAATTACAGAAAATATGTAATTTGGGCAGTTAAGTCAAAGTGCAGCTAACTTGGATTTTTTGTATGAAAATAATTTTAAAATGCCAAAAATTTTGGGAACTTTCTTAAATGTGCAGGTAAAGAAAGTGCACTTAAAAAAGGAATTTGTATGGGATTATAAAGAATAATGCCAAAAATTATCGATTTTGTGCAGTTAAGTCAAAAGTGCACGTAAATAAAAGGCAGTTAAGTCAAAACTACTGTATCTACGTTTCATAAAACTTTCCGTATTAAAAATTGATGTGTTTTCAAAACCAGGATAATGATTAAAATCCCTACAATGGGTTGATAATGGCGTTATAAATGTTGCAGATAAATAATGTTCCATTTGAGAAAAGAATTAATTTTAAAAAAGATATGTATGTACTAAGGGATAAGCTTAGATTTATAGACATTTATTGAATAAAAATAAATAGGTTGATGGAAGGGAAAATTATAAATAGGTATTTGTCTTTGATTGTTTGTTAAATAAATTTCAGATGGCATAGCTCAGTTGGTGAACTTTTATTAAAGGAAAATAACTTTTGACGGAAAGGGACATTAAAATAGGTTTTAGGCTTTGAATATATTTAAAATTTTGTTTTTCCTTTTTGTTTGTTTGTTTTTCTGTTTAAAGTTTGTAGAATGGAATTTTAAATTTCTTATGATAATTTTGTTAATTGAAATTTTAAAATTTATTTTTCCTTTTATTGTCAAATTTAATTTAATTATAAAAATTTCCTGAAGAAGATTTCCAACGGAAATCGAAATATTGAAAATAAAAATTAAAATATTTTAATTAATTTTTTAAAAAAAGTGACCTTAAGCTTGAGTAATTTATTAAGAATAATATTTTTTATATACCCTAGTCGGTGGTTCACTAGGAATAAGGTGTGTTCATTTACATTACTAGCAGAAGCTTGCAACGAGCAGAGTTACCGCTAGGAATTTTTGAAAAGTCGCACAAAAGGTCGTTTTATAAAATTAAAGTTGCAAAAAAAATTCGTTTGAGAAAATAAAAGGTGCAAAATTTTTTTTAACGTTTTTTATTAATTTAAATTATATCAAAACAAAAAAACAATTGAATCACAACAGTCAGTTGCATTTTCTCATTTTCATAAGCCTGTTTTATATTATGAATGTGTTTTTCCATGTCGCTGAAGATGATTGCTTAAGCTTCGTACAGACGACGGTGGTCGAATCTTACAATGTTGTCATAAAAATTGCCTAAAAATATGTATGAACATTGTAAGCTCATTTTCATTTGGCAGATATGTAAAAATAATACATCTGACAATGGTACCATTGTCAGAAAAATTACAACATTGTAAGTACTGACCACCGTACTGAAACAGCTTAGACTTCATGTCTTGGTTAATTCATTTATACTTCAGTTCCCAGTCTTTCGAATGGTATCACCAAATATTACGTTTCTTTGAAGGACATGCAGCGATGTTAACGTGATCTTCATTCATTGACTCGGTGGATAAAAATAATTTTGTAAGATGGGCACTGTAAACGCCACAATTTTTTATTTTTAAAAGCCATTTTACTAAAACTGTTCTTTGAAACTTTGCGAAAAATTTTTTAAATACATTGTTTGTATGACAAGGTTGCAAAAAAAGTAATAAAATTGTTGCCAAAGGAACAAAAATCTGTGAATTGCTTTAAAATTGATAAAAAAAAATAACAAGAAAATTTATAAATTAAATGTTTTTTGTAAGAAACTTTACAAAAAAATTGTAAAAATTGGAAAAGTCGCTAAATTTGGTGATAAAAAAAGTCTCAAAAAAGTCGCAGGCCGCTAAAAAAAAGGGTAAAATTGTGACTTTAGTAGGGCGAACGTTAGCCCTGGCAACGAGTGAGTAAATTTCAAATTTAAACATTTTTCTCTCAATTACTCAAAACTTGCCCTGGTAATGAGTTACAACAACTGATCGATTTTATCTAGTTTTTAAAATCTTGACGTATCTGAGAATAAAATGTAACGGTTTAGTGCTATTCGAAATTAAAATTCGTAAAAAAATTTGACGTTCCATCCTATTGTCTATTGGTTTACTGATTTGACAGATTGATATACCGTATTTTAAAAGAAATTTACCATAAATCTGGGTTATAAAACTTTATTTCCCGAAAATAGGTTTTATTTTAAATTTTTTTTTATATACTCTTCATAACTTTCATGTTTACGGAGAGATTTTTCCAACTTTTTTGGGATATTTTTTTTCTGAAAACTTCGGATCTTTAAAAATATGTATAGACATAATATTTGGCAAAAAATCAAACATTGTAGCTCTTCTTATGTTAAACATTATTTGTTAAAGTTAACGACATAATTGCTCTCTTTAGGTTGTTTTCATTCCAAAATCCCTATTCCTAAAGTATATTTGGCTAATTTTTAAATCAAACGCATCTCATATATAGAGAATTTTTGTCTATAACTCGGTAACTTATGAACTGGTTTTGTTCATTTTTACCATTAGTATTTTAGAAAGTTCATTGAAGGGGAAATTGAAAAACATGTCTCTGATAGTTAGCAAGTTATACCCTATTTAACATTTATATTAAACCACTTTGCAATGGTGCTTTTTTTTTAAACAACGGGTATGTCAATAAGCCCACAACCACACACACAGGAATAAATTTATCATTACCATAACCACAAAATTTTGCCACGTACATAGTATATGCAATGAGTTTTTCCTTGAAAACCTACTGATTAAAAACAATTAAGCAATCCCAAGCCTAAGACTTGTCTATTTTATAAAGGACTTGCGTTACTTTAAAATCACTCTTGAAAAAATATATTTTTTCTGTTGGCAAAAAATATTTAATTTTATTAATTTAATTTCATTTTTAGGCAACCTCTACGCGAATAGTTGGTGGAATTTGGTGGTTTTTTACCTTAATCATAATTTCATCATATACAGCTAATTTAGCGGCATTTCTAACTGTTGAACGTATGATAACACCAATTGAGAGTGCTTCAGATCTTGCAGAACAAACGGAAATATCTTATGGAACTCTAGAAGGTGGATCTACAATGACATTTTTTAGGGTAAGATAGTTTAAAAAATATATTTTAATTATTTTTTATACCACTATAAATGCCCTATAAGTATTACTCAGCATTTACTGAACTGATCGACTTGAAACCACTTTATAAATTAATTTAACGATGTCAGTCAGACTGGCTGTCTACGTAAACCTTGAGCGCAAAATATAGATAGCAATTTTGGACATAATTTAATGAAATTCAGTACATATTTTCTAATTGTCACAGGGACGAAGTATTTTAAAAATGGTTAAAAACGATGTAAAACTTCACACAGTCCTAATATTAACATTTCCCAGAATAGAGTCTTTGTGCTGAAAAACAATCCTATTGTGTTAGTATTTAAATAAAAACTAGGCCAAAAATAATTTTTTTTAACGAAAATCACTTTTAAAAATTTTATTAGAATTCTTTTATATTTACCTATAGCTCCCATACAAATACCACTCCCGGAGAAAGCCTTTTGGCTTCGATATTATTTAAAATGGGTACTATGTCATTTTGTTACGTTTAGATAAAAACAAGTAAGAGTGCTTTATTCGGCTATGCCGAATCTTATATACCCTTCACCATGACGAGATAAGAACAAAAAGTTATATACATAAATAACGTTCTTTAGATAGGTATAAATAAATATTAATTGAGCCACGCCAACTTTTCATTTCGCCATGCCGAAGAATATAAAAAAACAAAAAAATTATATATGTACCTAAGCCCGTTTCCTCTTTTGCCAAAGTTGATGTTTGAAATTTGTTTTATAATCTTAAAATCGTTTTTTAGAACATAAAAAAATTAAATTAAAGTTCTCAAGAGAGAACTTAACAACTCGGCTACGAATGCTCTTACTGAAGAAGCGTTAAATTAAAATATATTGAGTAAAAATATATGAGTTTGTTTCTTTTTTTGAGCGGCATATCATATACATGCATTAATATGTATGTGTATGCGTAAAATTAAACACATTACAAATAAATCCACCACTTGTAGTAAAGGGTATAAAAAACAACAAAAAAACGACATTACCAACACTGTATTACCATAGCCACTGTATGACCGTAGAAACCAAAATTGAACTGGTTTGTATGGTATGCTTTTACTGAAGAGGCGTTAAATTAAAATATATTGAGTCTATGCGTTTGTTTTTTTATTTGAGCGGCATATCATATACATGCCTTAATGTGTATTTGTATGCGAAAAATTAAACACATTACAAATAAAATCCACCACTTGTAGTGAAGGGTATAAAAAAAAACAACGAAAAAACCACATTACCAACACTGTATCACCATAGCCACTGTATGACCGTAGTAACCAAAATTGAATTGGTTTGTATGGTATGTTAATGTCGTTTTGGTAAAACAGTGTTGGTATGGTAATGTCACGTCTAATTGGACCTTTAAAGGAAAAAATTTGAGGCAGTTGTGGTTTTTTACTCATATCTCAGCCATTTGTGGACCGATCTTGCTGAATTTCAATAGCAAACAATTCCGGACCATATGTGACATAAATGTATAATAACCTGGCCCCCATCATATATGGGTTCTTCGGAAAAACCATTTCAACGGACAGACGGACATCATTAAATCAACTTCGCTCCTCATAAGGACCCAGAATATATATACTTTATAGGGTCTAACATCAATATTATAGAAATTACAAACGGAATGACAAACTTATATATACCCTATTCACCACCTGTGGTGAAGGGTATAAAAATCGCGTATAGAAGTAAATATTTCGATAATATTCGGCACACGGAACTATTATAAGAATCTTAACTTCACTAAAAGGGTTGTCCTATATTGAAGGGAAATAGAAACAAAGATGGCTATTTCCATTCCTAAATTACTAATCTTATAATGCCATGCAGTTGCATTTGTTAAATTCTTCTGATAAGACCCCATAAAGTATATATATTCTGTCCGTCTGTTAAAAACACGTTTATTTTCGAAAAACTCAAAAGAAATAAACAAACTGGTTGTCAAATTGCTTGTGGTTATCCTAAGCAGTTTGGGATTGAAATCCAGCGAAATCGCTTTTGTAGGATCAGAGCTATGAATCAAAATGTAGATCCACCACCCTAAAAAATTGATAATTTTGTTAAAAAAACATAAATGGTGGCAAAATGCACGGAATGATATTAGATTTTGCACATATTAAGTACGCCTAAAACCATAATAAACAATGCTATTATAATGAAATTTCGTGCGTCTCAGTTTAATAGAAAGTCACACTGTAAAATTTCCTGAAGATCGGTCCATATAAAGCCCACTCTGGTAAATTTATTAAATACACCCAAAACCGTAGCAGATATAGATTTTGCGGTGAAATTTCTTCCAACTTAGCTTAATTTTTTTTTAGGGTGGTTATTCCACATTTTTATTTATAGCTCTGATCCTACTAAACCGATTTTGCTGGATTCCAATTCCAAACTGCTAAGGATAACAGCAAGCCAGTTGACACTAAGTTTGTTAACTCCTTTGGGTTTTTCGAAAGTGAGCGTGTTTTCAACAGAAGGACAGACAGACGGACATGGTTAAATCGACTTAGAATTACTCAAGGAGCCAGAATATATATATACTTTAAGGGGTTTTAGCTTAAGAATTTAGAATTAGAGACGCGACTCGATACAGAAATTTAATCATTAAAGTAACACAATAAACTAAAGTTCAAAAGTATTAGACATATTTAAAAAAGGAAAATGAACTGAGGGATATCGAACACCGAAATAACTCTCCAGAAATCCTGTTTCAGTGCTAAAAAAAAGTTAAAAAATAGATCTTTTAAAAGAATCCAAAGCTTAAACTATTATTATTACAATGGAACCAACGAGCCAAAGCCAATAAAGCGTATTTACAGGTAGTATTATGAACTGCTTACCGGAAAATTACTGCAATCCAAATAAACGAAAGTATCTAAGAAGATATTCAAAAATATGAAATAGTACTTAAAACTAAAATTGGTACAAAAATTTGTGATTTAAAAAATCGTCAAATTTAGGGCATACATTTAAATCATTAAAAGCCCACTTTTGTACTCCAAATTCGTCAAAATTACTAAAAATCTTCAAAATTTTAAACTGTTAAGGTGACAAACTTCTTTGAAAGTCGAAATTTTTTGTCAGAAATTGATTTTAAAAATTTTGTCTACTATAAAAGTTAATTTAGACATTGTAGAACTCAGTAAATCTTATATTTCAAATAAAGCTAATTTAATTCGAAAGTAATAACAAGTCATTTCTTCTAATTTTAGGACTCAAAAATAGGAATTTACCAAAAGATGTGGAGATATATGGAAAATCGTAAGTCATCAGTGTTTGTGAAAACATATGAAGAGGGTATACGCCGCGTAATGGATGGTAATTATGCATTTTTAATGGAATCAACAATGTTGGATTATGCTGTACAGCGTGACTGCAACTTAACACAAATTGGAGGTCTACTTGATTCTAAAGGTTATGGTATTGCCACACCAAAGGGATCGCCGTGGCGTGATGCAATGTCATTGGCCATACTGGAACTACAGGAAAAGGGCATTATACAAATTCTTTACGATAAATGGTGGAAGAATACGGGAGATGTGTGCAATCGTGACGATAAAAGTAAAGAGTCCAAAGCAAATGCTTTAGGTGTCGAAAATATTGGTAATTATATATACAAAACTTTTATTTCATTGTATCATTTATCAGAGATGGAAATCAGAGATGGAAATGTATATTAATTTATCATGCCGTTTGTACTTTCTACAAAATTGATCTTAGAGCCCATCATATACATATTTATATTCTGGTTCTTTGTGAGTATTCTTTTACTTTTCAATTAAACTAGCACAGTAGAATTTAATATTGAGTTAATAATAATTAGCGACAAAGGTTGATACAAAGCCGAGATATACCCAAATTACTCAATTTTAACCTCAAAATAAAAGTTTTAGCGTTATAGTTTCCACGGGGTACAAGCTAGGAGAATAAACTTTAGCCGAACGCGTTAACGGTACTTAGATATTGGCACAATAGCGTCCTTACGAAAAAACCTAGAGTGATGTAATTTGGTTCTAATATTTCTAATACATAAATTTGGGTTTCTATTGAAAATGAACCCAGTTGTCCAACTATTTCACCTTTGTCATCTTCGAAATAAATTTATAGCGGAGTGCACCGATTGTCATTAAATTAAACAAAGTCGTTTTATAAGTCATCAAATTTCATCAAATCAAAACGATCCCCATTTTAAGACCACTCTCTGAAATTATGTAAATATTACCAAAAGCGTAACGAATAATGCTTCAGTGGTGCAATTTAGCATAATCTATTTTCATAAGACTTGAAATCAGTAAAAATGACCCCTATAAAACACAATCCAAGAAAACACTTTACTACGCCTTTAACCGCAAAACATAATAATATTGTTGTAAATTTAGCCCACCACAGTTTGCTAAGACTAAGAATAAATAAAATGTCGTAAATATACTAACTCAGCGAATTTTAATATTGTGGTGGAATTTAGTTGGATAAAACAACTGAATTCACTAGTCCCACAAAGATTAACTAAAGTTTTTCTTCAAAATTTCTCGGGAATGCTGCAATTAATTGTTCTGAAAGTGGGAATTTAAAACAATTAGGACAGGAAATCCCGGAAACAAACTCTAATGGCTTCTGATGCGAACTTCATCATTTAAAATTCAGTTATCAGAATGTCATAATAATGTTAAATACATTCATAAGTGTGCCACTTTTTTCTAATTCATTGTAATGGACGAGAATGGTAGACTTTTTCAATCAAATTTGAAATATCGTGTGGCACTAAATTTTAAACTGGATATTTGTATTTGCATTCGTATTCGCGAATATTAAGAATTGATAGTCGTAACTTTACTAGTTCATAGTACGTGAACTCCAGCACTGGAAATCGTGGGGTAAGACCATCGCAAATGATTTCCAAGCCTGCTTTTTGCACTTATACACAAGTAAGAATCAGATTCACGATTATCTGCTTCACTTCACATAATAGGTTTTCCAAAATCATTGCAATAAAATGATTCTGTGTTGCACATCCTGGAGGAAAACATAACTGCACTCATTCAATTAACACAATTACGTTTAGTACCCTTTACAATGTAACCTAAATTTTCATCGCAATTTTTACAGAAACCGGAAATTTTACTTCATATTATGAATAAAACCATAATTTTTGTTAATCGATTTTCGTAAAATATAAAATAGTTCATCTAAGGTGAACGTTGTTTCATGATCAAGTAATAAACATTTAATTTTTTGCCATTTATTTTTTTCTGATTTTTAAAATTCAAAATTGTACAAATTTTTCATCGTTTTAAGAAAATTGCTAAAATATTAGCAAGTTTTTCCATTTTAAAGTTTTTAAAAAATAAAAATTTTCCAAATTTTACAAAAACAAAAAATCTATTGACTCAAAATCACCAAAGTTGTAAATTCCAAGATTGATTTTATGCCAGAAAAAAATTTAAACTATAATGATGGATCTTAGTTTATAATATTGCAAAATTTGTATATTATTAAAATTTGACAGGGCATCGCACACAATTCTATACTTTTTTATAATATTATTTAGTGAATATCTTTCACAAAACCATCAGTTCGGGAACGTTTTTCTAAGTTTCATAAAATTAACAAAAACAAAACAAAGTACATAACTTAAGCATCGTTTATTAATATGGGCTTATTATGAATCTATATTATATAAACATAAGTAAAAACAATACATACAAAATCTTCTACAAGTAAAATACGCAAAAAAATTAAAGAAGTTGGTATTATCTTGCCTAAAATTTAAGAAATTTAAAAATATTCAAAACTCTTAAATTCAAAGGCTTGACATTAACCTCGTGTACGTGCGCTTGACATTAGAACATACATTTGCTGGATCAGCTGTCAAGCATTCATTTTGCGTTTTATTTTGAAGTGACAACAGCAGGAGCCACCAAATATTAAAATATAGATAAAAAGTGTTTAATTGTTGCTTTTTAATAAATAAAAACAAAAATTGAAGAAAAGAAGAAGAAAATTATTAATTAAAAAGTTTTCCATAATTCCATCATTCTTTTTTTCCTCCAAAGCATTTTCTTTTTCATCCGACATTTTTAGCGACTGTTCGGTTAGAAATCACGTTTAAAGTGTGTGGGTGCTTGAAGAGTAACGCCAATACATTCATCAAAATCACTCGTCAAGCATGCTAAATATCTAAATTTTTTGATTTTCCATCAAGCATCGTCGGTGTCACACATACAAACTCATTTTCACTAATACTACCACAATGCTGGATGGGAATTTGACCAATGTATTTGGGCCTTTATGATCGATTTACCGTTACATGAACAGAATGAAAGTACTGTTATATAATAAACTATATATTTTCTAAAAAAAAGCTAAATTATGCGTATTTTATTAAAAATATTAATGTTCCCGGAAATGATCAATCGTTCCCGGAATGACAAATCTGTTACCGAAATGATGATATTGATATCATAAGGTATAAGAAAGGAAATATTTGAATTGTAAGTTATTCATTTATACGAAAAGTTAGCCAAAAAAATATTGAAAATACAAAACAAAACTTATTTTTTTTTCGAAAACAATAATATCATTATCAAAATAATAATATTCTCCTTTTTTATCTTTTTTAAGCCATGGTGTTGGAATAATACTGATTATTTGCTCAAAATTAATTTACGATACATCCTTTAAATCCTCTTTAAATTTTCTTATATTGTTACGCATAGACCTCAGAAAGGTTACTAAAATTTCCCCATGATCGTCATCGAAACATGTCTGGCAAGTTGCAACATATCTGAAGCAAATATTTGGCTTCTCAGTAGGAACTTTACAAGGGGATTTGAGATTGGGATGTATATTTTCTTTCTTTCTAAACTTTCTTTTCCTAGCATTTGCTTTTTCTCTTTGGCGCAAATAAGCTGCACTATAATTTTTAAGCTTTTTTGAGTTTTACTCTAATTTTTTTCTTCATCAGGAGTCTCCATTACGCTGTAATTAAAAAGCAACGAACTTGTAAAATCAATTCATAAAAAATTGTAAGCGAGTCGCCCTAGGAAACAATAATTATCATTCCGAGAACGCAACAGTCATTTCGGGAACGTGGCATCATATGCGGAAACGTTCCCGAAATGACCGTTCACGAAATGACGATTTCAAATAAATACGCGCCTTGGTTATAGAATTTCATCAATAATTACATTTAATAAACGCGTTCACGAAATGACGGACTATTGATGTACGCTCAACGAATAATGAATTGAAAGTTACTTACCACTTAAATATAACTTATTTTACGATAAATGCATTGACAGTTGGCTTTTTTATTGTTTTCTTCTTCTACTAACGTTTGCCACCTGATGGCTATGTTCACTTTAAATAACTATTTTTTGATTTTCGGTACGTTTACTGAAATGACTTGTGCACAATCGGACAAACTATTTTTGCATTTTTATAATAAGAAATAAATAATATTTTAGTATCCTTTTTAAAACTAGATTTTGTATAATAAATACGGTGTATTTAGAAATGACTGGTGTTAAATACCTTAAATTTTTCATTAAAATTTGGACTTGTTTTTGAAGATCGTACATTAGGACGCGTTCCCGAAATGACTTTCTCTGCATGTATATTGATTTAATTTAAAAATTACTTCTTTAATTAATTTTATTGTTTGATGTACACATAAAACAGGTTAGTTGTAGTGGTCTATAAATTTTAACACATCAATTAAATATAGTTTTACTCCTTTTAATTTTTCTTGTTGCATAGTGTAATTGAAACTTTTCGCTAATTGCAACAGGTCTGATTTTTTGGGCTGCAGAATCGAGATCGCACTCCTTGAATACCAAAATTCGTAAATTACAATTTCTTCTTATTTCTTTAATGGGAAATATTTTTTTAATAATTTATCGTATTTTTAAATTTAATTGTAATTTAATACTTAAATAAAATATACTTAACTTCCCTGCATTTTAACAGATTATTTCTATAAGATGTTCTTAAAACTTTACTTTTAAGAATAGCTTTAATGAATGTTTCTCTTTTATACAGGTGGCGTATTTGTTGTACTATTGTGTGGCCTGGCACTGGCCGTTGTTGTTGCCATATTAGAATTTTGCTATAATTCAAAGAAAAACGTTCAAACTGAAAATCAATCGTTGTGTTCAGAAATGGCCGAAGAATTGCGTTTTGCAATGCACTGCCATGCTTCCAAACAACGACCCACCCTTAGACGAAATTGTGCAAAGTGTATGCCGGGCACTACTTATGTACCAGCAGCATCAGCATCTGGAATACATGGAAGCCTTGGTCCTGATGGAATGCCTCACATTAGTGGTGTCCAATACAACTATTTAAATTAAATTTTTTTAGAATAGTATTGCAAATATATGTATAGTATAATAGAAATTTTGAAAAAAATTTTTTTAGACAAATTATAAAAATAAAACAAAAAACAATATATTAATGTATTCAGGGGTTTTTTTTTTAAATTCAGCAAGTTAATGAAAAATAGTGCAAGCTTTATAATAAGCCCATTTATATAACAATAAAGTCTGGTACTTATTTATTTAGTTTTTTCTAAGAATGTCAAATAACCCAAGGCCAAAGACAATTTATTTCAAAATGTTAGCGAATTGGATGCCTTCGAAAAGAATTAAAATGAATTTTCAAATTGTACAGAATGAAAACGACATTCTGTCCATTTAACATATAAAATAAGGCAATGTGTGCAAAAGATGTAGGCAAAGCCGCCATGATTTGCATTAGGTATCTCTTTTTGTAAAAAACGCACGTTTTACATTTATTGATAACAGTTTTTCTTCGGTATTTAAAATTGTGGTCCTAGAACAAAGTATATAATATTAAGTATGTACTATATTAGACCGACTCAAAATAGAAAGTTGTTGATGTACCCCCCTCCAAACTAACTTTGACATGTTTTATGAAGATTCCCAAAATATTTTGGCTCTAGCGATAATTTCCCGCGAGCCAAACAGCGAAAAAAGTGTTCATGAATTAAGATATCGGTAAAGTTTTTTTGTCCATAGATTGACCAATTTTAATAGATATTTTCAAATTCTTTGATTCCGCATTAAAACATTTTTAAAATGTAACCACAGACTCGAGATGGAGAGATATTTATGTCAGTTTTTTGATGCATTTCAATTCGATTTTAATAAAAATTTAAATAACTCAACCATTTTTGTCCGATTTTCATTTCCAATACGTTGTTAGAAAGGTGTTAACCGCCGCTTGAGATTTTAGTCAAAAACCTTAACCCTTAACTGTTCTATCTTACTTTTATAATATTGATTTGGAGATCATTAAAAACCCATTTTTTAACCAGGAAACACGTTTTATTTATTAATATACTATTAAATTATCCCGTTCATGACCAACATTTTTAAAAAGACTTAAATTGAATTTTTGGCTGTCATATGACCTATGGTTACGCCTTATATTGGAAAATCGGTTTGGATACAAAAAAGTTATGACCAAAATAGATTATTTTTTTTTTTTTTGAAAAGTACTCATTTTCGGGAACCATTGAGTCCAAGTTGTATAAACCAAATTAATGCCAAATTTCTTTCAAATAACGTCCGTAAAAAAATCTTTCAAATCTGTTTAAAAATGTTGTTGTTTTCATCGTTAAAAAGAATGCCGTTTCCATAACTTTATGTTCTTATTGCACCATGGCGAAAGGTATACAAGATTCGGCATGACCGAATATAGCACTCTTACGTGTTTTTTTATTTTTACATGTCGCTGAATATAATTATTTAAGTTTACTAAAAGCTGTTTACACACACTACAAAAATGCCATTTTGACTCCACACAGAAAAAATTCTCCAAAATTTTTTACCAATTAAAGCATTAATCAAAAATATAATCAGTTTTAATTAAAAATTTAATCAAGTGAATTAAACGTTTAATCAAGTGAATTAATTAATACTATTAACTGGTTTAATTGATACTATTAATTGTTTACTGGTGCAAATTTAATTAATTTTTTAATTAATATCACAAATTTTTTAATTGATATCAATTTTTATTTTTTTCTGTGCATGTCTTGGTTAAGCCAACTATACTTCAGTTCCCACCCAGTCTTTCGAAAAGTATTACGAAATATTAGGTTTCTTGGAAGAACCTGCAGTGATGTTAACGTTATCCGTCTTAGACTCCGTTGTTTCCTCTGCCTCTGAACAAGTATTATTTTAAAGTATAAATAAATTGAATTTTTAAAGTAAAAACAAAATATTCACATATTGGTACATATCAGTGATGTTATACGAAGGGAAAATCCCTATTCGTAGGGATTTTCTTTTAAAAAATGGCCATAGGGGAAAAAGGGCAGATTTTTAAAAATCATTAAAATGTTGGGACTTTTCAGTAATGTTCGAAAACTGTATACATTTGGCAATTTTTTTCTTGATTTTTGATAGCATTTTTATAAAATTGCTAACACGGCAATATTACAAATTACTAACTTTCTTTGAGTCATCGCTCAAAGAACTTAATTTTACAGAGCAAGAAATAGATATTTTGTAAAAGACGGGCATCAAAAAGTTTTGGAGTAAAGTCGAAAAGAGTAGTAAAGAGCGAGATAAAAGCATATGAGTCCATTTTCATTCGATCATAAAGGATACACTTGTTGTGAGAAAATGGTACCCCACCGATGAATCACATAAAAGAAAATTTTTTGATCTGATCTTTTTTGAGCAAGTTAATGGTAGGTTTTAACATTATTGGTAAGTATTTTATATGGGTAATTCCATGTCAAATCGACCAAGAGTGGGACCCGACCCCTTTCGATTTTAATGAAATTTGGTAAGAAGGTTACTTTTATCCTATATATTTTTTTTTTTTTTTTTTTTCTCAATATTATTTATTGAATCTTCATACATTTAAATATGAACTAACAATAATTAATCAAATCTTAACCTAATACTTTATTTTATGTCCTGCCAGTGCCAGACAAAAATTTTCTTCATCACGGGTTCTGTTCACTTATCGAGGTGTTTGTCGCTCATCTAATTGGATAAGTGCTGCAGTGTCTCTTCTTCTTAAGCGAGTGTGGCCGCTATCATTTAAAATATTTCGTGCTAGTGGGTTTGGATGCAATTCGAGCCTTTTTAAGTATTTTACTGCATATTTCGTAATCATAGTTTTGACTAATGGAACATTGAGATCCCTGTGAATATTTGAGTTTTTTACATACCAAGGGGCAGCTGTGATTATTCGAAGAATTTTATTTTGGCGCCTTTGAATTTTTTCTATATTAGAGGCCGAGGCAGTGCCCCATAACTGAATACCATAGCACCAGATTGGCTTTAAGATGGAGTTGTAAATAAGAAGTTTGCAGTCGAGACTAAGGACAGAGTTTCTACCAATAAGCCAATGAATTTGAATGGCTTTTAGTTTCATTTGAGTTAATTTTGCCTCTATATGGCATTTCCACGTTAATCGCCGATCCAGATGTATACCGAGATATTTTACATGCGAATGTTGAGGAATTATTTGATTGTTGATTGTTATATGGGGGCAAGATTCCCGGCGCAAGGTGAATGTTATATGCACGCATTTTTGCTCATTGACCATTATCCTCCATTGTCTTAACCATATTTCTAGTTGAAATATATGATGCTGTAAGTAAAGAGATGCTTCATAACGGTTTTCGTGGACGCTTAGAAATGCTGTATCGTCTGCAAATGTTGAAGTTTGGGTGTAGTTGCTTGTTGGCATGTCCGAAGTATAAATTAAATATAATAGAGGGCCCAGGATGCTGCCTTGTGGGACTCCAGCGCCAATGGGCTGAGGTGAACTTAAGAAATTTCCTTCTTTAATAATAAATTGACGACCGACTAAGTAGCTTTCTAGCAGCTTGTGTGTGTTTGCTGGTAAATTTTGCTTCAATTTATGTAATAAGCCTTCATGCCAGACTTTATCAAAAGCTTGCGAAACATCGATGAAGAGTGCTGAGCAATATTTTTTTTCTTCAAATGCTTTTCTTATGACATTTACTATTCGATGAGTCTGTTCGATTGTGCTGTGTTTTCTTCGAAATCCGAACTGATGGTTTGGAATACATCTATTTTCACTTAAAATCGGTGTTAATTTTGAAACCAATAATTTCTCAAACAGCTTTGACATATTTGATAATAAGCTAATAGGCCTATATGACTCAACTTTTGTATGATCTTTACCTGGCTTTGGTATCATGGTAACTAAGGAAACCTTCCATTTTTGAGGATAGTATTCAAGGCGTAAAATAGCATTAAAAATAAAAAGAATAATTTTCTTTGCTGTGCGAGGTAGCTCTAAAAGCATTTTATTACTGATTTTATCAATACCAGGTGCCTTCTTAGTGTTTAAGTCACAAATAGCCTGTTCGATTTCTCTTATCTCAAATCTGAGGGGAATAGCTGCTCTAGCAGGAACAGGTGGTAACTCGACCGCAGTGTCGTGAGATATATTTGGGGTTAATACGTTTTTTAAATGATTAACAAACAGATTTCCCTTTTCGTTATCATTTCTTGCCCAACTTCCGTTCAAGTTTCTTAATGGTGGCTTAGAGACAACTGGTCTTTTTAAATTTTTAGCTGCACGCCATAATGAGTAGTCTGATTGCGGAGTTGCATCAAGTTCCTTAAGATATTTTTGCAGAGAATCCGTTTTCTGTGTCTGTAGTAACTTTCTTAGCCTTCTTGTACACTCTTTTAACAAACTCTTAAGTTGAGGGGATCTGTGCAATTGCCACTCTCTTCGGGCTCTTCTTTTTTCAGACAGGAGACGCTCAACATCTGTGGAATAAATTTTAATATTTTTAGTTTTTTTTGGGGTAATACTGGAATGTTGTACAGCTAGCTTCAGAAAACTGTCAAAATTAAGAATAGCGCGATCTACGTATTCCGGTGTACTAAGCGGAATATTTTCTGTGCAATGGGTGCTGAGATATTTTTTATATTTTAGCCAATTGATTTGTGTAGCTGGCGTCGCTAAGTAACCAGTTGGAGATACAGTTCTATTGGGGTTCATTAAAGTAACAATTGTTGGTGTGTGGTCGGAAGATAATTCTAAGGAAGCTTCAACATAAATCGTTTCTAAGGGGATGTTTTTAACCACGCCAAAATCGATGACATCTGGTATTTTTTGCTGATCAGTAGGCCAATATGTTGGTTGTCCGCTCGCTATCACATTCAAATCCATTTTAGTAATAGTATTAAATAGAACACGACCCTTTGGTGTTATAAGTCGGGACCCCCAGAAGGTATGTTTAGCGTTATAATCGCCAGCGGCCAGGAAACAGGGTCCTAATGATTTAAAATATTTATAATATTGGCCTTCTGATATTGAATATCTAGGTGGGGAGTATAACGATGAGATTACTACGTTTCTATTTAATTCTTCAACGCAAATGTTTGTTGCTTGAAGATAATCTTCACGATGATCACCCATTAGGTAGTGTTTGACTCTGGTTTTTATTAAAATGGCAGAACCTCCACAAGCTCTATCTCGAGGGTCCTTTGTATCATATAGTATATATCCATTTATTTTAAACGTATTTTTTGAGGTCAAATGAGTTTCAGAAACCATCATGACATCAATTTGTTTATTTTTAAGAAAGTATTCTAGTTCATTTTTATGTTGGCGGATGCCGTTTGCGTTCCAAAAACAAATTTTTATACAGTTCATGGCTTGTTAAGTACAGCTTGCAATAACATCGATTGCATTCTTAGAATTTCCTGCATCATATTACCCATTGTGTTCGTAAAATTATTAACTGTTTGCACTAATGTTTCCATGGTTTTTTCTAAACGACTTAAATTAGAAACTGGAGTTTCATCATTACTTGGCGAGGCACCTTGCATTGGCTCATGTTTAGATTTTAGGACGTTAGCATAAGAGGTTCTATTATTACTAGACTGGGGGGCTTGAATTGCATTTGTGATAACTTGATTTGCAACCTGCATTTGTTTTCGGTCCAACCGTCTGCTTGACGATATTATATACAGGGCATCCTCTATAATTGGCAGTGTGATTACCGCCACAGTTGCTACATTTTTTTACGTTGGGGTCGGTTTTAGACTTATCGCAAGAAACTGTACCGTGTAACTCACCACATACTACGCAAACAGGGGGTAAGTAGCAGTATGCCTTTGTATGGCCAAATTCTTGGCAGTTTAAGCACTGAACAGGTCCATTTTTTTTGTGCGGCTCCTCAATTGTGATTTTTCTGTATAGAATATATTTTAAACTATAAATGGGATGCGTTTCGTTTTTTTTTAACTTAATGTCGCCGGGCTCTAATTCTACTCTAAATAGTGCTTGTGGATTTTTGTCTCTATTTCTAATATTTACCACGTGTTTTATCTTGAAGCCTTTTTCTTCTAAGAAAGTTTTAATTTCCTCTGGGTCTACGCATGAATCAATTCCCTTAATCACCACCTGGAGACCTTTACTGCTCTTGAGTTGGTATGTATAAAAACTTTTTTTAAGTGCCTCAAATTTGTTAATAATTTTGCGAAAATCATTTTCATGATTCACTTGGATTTTCGTTTCATTTATGCTACCTCGCTTTATTGCGGCTACATAAAACGAATTTTCACCAATCAACGAAATTAAACTCTTTATTAGATCATTTGAGTTATGCTCCCTAAGATATATCGGGGGAGGTTTGGACGATCTTATGACGTTTGGTGCTTCAGAGGATTCATCCTCCAGAATTGCAAAGCGATTTTGGGAATTTATTTTGTCAAAAGGTGGCACTTTTGATGCCGAAGCAACAGCTGAAGAGGTAGGGCTGCGACCCCGCTTAAGGACTGTTATATACCTGTCCATACCAACTTGGACTTGAGGCTTTTGGCAACTTTTTACAGGGGGGTTTTCCATTGCATTTGAGTTTTGGTTCATGTTATCATTTCCCACTAAATTTATTTTTGACGTCGCGGCAATACTTGTTGGCCTGGCAACACTTGTTACCAGGTCAAGTTTTAGTTTTTTTAATGAGTCACTATCCACCGTTTGTGTAAATAAAGAGGGTGAGAGGGAACGTGTGCGAAAAATTGGCTTAGCCGTTAGGTAGTTAATATCGTTTTGTTTTGTTTTATTTATTTCAACATTATTTTCGTTGGCATGCACTGTCACATAAGCATTTCTATCATTTAATTTTATTGTTGTTACATTGTTTTTACTCATGCAAGAAATTGTTTTTGTTTTTCACCGTTTTACTGTGCTTTTAATGTTTTTATTATTTATTGTATTTTTACAACAACGCCAAAAATAAGAAATTTAAACTAAAATGTTTGTGCACAGAATATGTATACATACACATGTATGAACATTCATACGTACATATGTATATATTTTTGCTTTATTTATCTTTATTTAATTTTTCGTTTTAATTGTTCACTTTTATGTTAAATAATTTAAATAAAAAATATCATATATTTTCTAGCGTCCATTCGCTTAGTATTTATATTCCAAAATCAAATTTAATTAATAATAAATTAAAATCGTATGCGGGGTTGAAAATACACGTCCGTTTCACAACAAAGCACAAACTGAAATGATTATGAAATGATTATAAATGATATCCTATATATAATTTATAATTCATAATTACGCCGAATTAGCCGAATGTGTTGAGATTATTTCTTTAATACCTCGAAAACTACTTTACATACGAAGATGATTTTAATGTCATTTTAAAGAGAATACTTGGGGCTACCAACCATATTTGAAAAATGTAATATCTGCAAAATATTAAATTTTAAAAACAAACTATGTCAAAAACCTATTTTTTTATTTGGCTGATTATTTTTTATATAATACCACAAACTATTCTTTAAAAATTCTGAAACTTTGAAGGAGGTGTTTTTTTTTTCTTTTTAAAGATATAATTTTTTTCGCAACCTTTAAAAAATAATCTTAAAATAAAATTTTAATATTTGGGGGACTCACAAGGTGTGCTATTAAGTCATATCGTCATAATGTCCCAAAAAATATTTTACAATTGTTTAAAAAAAATATTGGTGTGTTTCAAACAAAATAAAAAATTGAATGCTGTGTTCATTGATTCCTCATAACATTACAGAAAAAAGCTAAACTATAAGCGGTTGCCCACAGCAGTCATATATATGTATATCTGGTAATTATTTTGCGACATATGACTTTACAACTTTATGACAACATTGTGAATACCCCAATTGTCATTTTAAGCAATAAGTACACTGTGATAATTGCAAAATCAGACAAGCCGTGTACTTGGCATTTTAACCTAATTGGGGCATGCTGAATCCAGTGGTGCTAACCGTTTTTTTTTAGATTAGCTCTTGTTTTCAAGATAAACCGTTATTTCGAAAATGTAGGAGGTTGCACAACATATATTCGCGTAACTCAAAAACGGTTTAGCTTATTGAAATTACTAAAAAAAACCAAAATTCCGAAATAAAAAATTTGACCGATCTAGGAGCATCCTACCATACAAATATGGCGGTTTAATAAAATTCTTTAATTCGGCCCCTGCAGCGCGTAGGATGCTCCTAGATGGGTCAAATGTATGACCAACCCCACTTTATTATTTCGGTTTGTTTTGTTGTTTCTTGTTTCTTCAAAAATTCTACGATATCTCTGAAACTACAGGGCAAATTTAAAAACAATGTAAGCACGGCTTTAAGATAATATTGTTGCCGAGTTTCGGATTTTCTTTTTAACTGAGTATGGTCAACCGTTTTTAAGTTATTCCAATATATGTAGTGAAAGTGCGTTAATTTTGGACATAAGGGTCTATCTCGTAAACTAGAGCTGATAGAGGACATTCGATTTTAAATCAGCGACCTCAAATCAGTAAAAAAATTTTTTATGAAAATTCAACTTCGGATGTTTTCACTAAATATGCCGTTATTTCTTAATTCTTTGTCCGACGATAAAAATTTTACGCTTAAGCCCTTATGACACTACATTTTTAATGCATTGTTCAAGTTTTGGTGAACAGTACAAATATAATGTAATACAAAAATTTACCAAGTGCGAAGAGTTAAGCTGTATTAAGATAAATGGCAAGCCGTCAAAAATTTTACTTAAGTTATCGATAAAAAATGAAGTTATGTCAAAAAAATGTAAAATTGTTTAACTTAAAATTGACATTTCAGGCTTGAAATATTAAAAGTGTTGCTGAATCAGCGGTTTATGGGCAAATTCAGCGATTTACCGCTTTTTGGTTTTAGGTTTCTCATAAACAAAAAGTTGGCAACATTTAATAAAATAAACAAAACAGGGATGGCTAAAGGCACAACTATAATATGCTTAAGCTCCTGTTAAAAAAATAACAAAAATCTTTTCAGATGCATTTAAAAACACAAAAACAAAACCCAAAAACATTTGATTTCGTACGGAAAGTGCGATTTGTTTCGCACCTTGCTTAAGCAAATTACAGATTCATAAAATTTAACAAAAAGTTTCCTTAAGTTCAATATAGTTTGACATATATGATTTACATGCATTCGCCCATTTGCTTAAGCCAACTTAAGCATATTATAGTTGGGCCTTAAGTTGTTTCAATTGTACTTTTTTGTTGATACTTTTTAAACTAAGATTTATAATACCTTTTTGTGGTGTTTTTTTATGAACATAAATAAAATTAATTTCAACTAAAAAAAAAAATCAATTAGGGTAAAAAAGTACAATTTTTAAAGGTTGTTGGTACAATTTTAAAAATTCTCAACGCCATCCCTGAAACAAAACCATAACAAGAGAAAAAAAAACTAA
Source organism: Pollenia griseotomentosa (assembly GCA_963931875.1). Taxonomy (NCBI): domain Eukaryota; kingdom Metazoa; phylum Arthropoda; class Insecta; order Diptera; family Polleniidae; genus Pollenia; species Pollenia griseotomentosa. The sequence continues at coordinate 141,120,428 of OZ007563.1, read as the reverse complement.
AAACTTTGTTTACATTTTTTATAGTTCGCTCTTTCTAACATTTACTGTTTCTTTCTACCAATTTTATATCAATTAATGAATAAAAAATGTAGTGTCATAAGGGCTTTACTACGTTTGAAACAAAATATTATTTAAGATGCATGTTAAAAAAAATTAAAAAATTTTTATATTGCCTAAAGGGAGCGAATTAAAATGGTGAATTTTGAAAAATCATAAAAAATCACTTTTATTCAAGTTTAAAGTCCTAAACTCAGTTCATTTTTATCCGGTCGACACAGTTTGGATATGTTCTGAAAAAGAAAAGAGATATCTATACAAATGTTAAATCTTGTACAATTCAGTTGAACAGTTCTCGAGATTTTTCGAAATACCTAAAACAACTGCAGCAAAAAAACGATTTTCGCGTATATCTCGAAAAATAAATGAATGACATATTCGTGATGTTTTATTTAACACAATTTCTAAAATGGATTTAAATGTGGTAGCGAGCGGAAAACCAACATATTGGCCAACTGATCATCAAAAGATTCCAGATGTTATCGATTTCGGAGTGGTTAAAAACATCCCCATAGAACGATTCATGTTGAAGCTTCCTTAGAATTATCTTCCGACCACACACCTACAATTGTTACTATAATGAACCCCAATAGAATTGTATCTCCGACTGGTCACTTAGCGACGACAGCTACGCAAATTAACTGGTTAAAATATAGAAATTGCACAGAAAATATTCCGCTTAGTACACCGGAGTATGTGGATCGCTCTATTGCCAATTTTGACAGTTTTCTGAAACTAGCTGTTCAACATTCCAGTATTGCCCCCAAAAAAAACAAAAAATATTAAAATATATTCCACAGATGTCGAGCGTCTCTTGTCTGAAAAAAGGAGAATTCGTAGAGAGTGGCAATTGCACAGATCCCCTCAACTTAAGAACTTACTAAAAGACTGTACAAAAAGGCTGAGAAAGTTACTGCAGACTAAGAAAACGGCTTCTCTGGAGAAATATCTTAAGGAACTTGATGCAACCCCACAATCAGACTGCTCATTATTGCGTGCAGCTAGAAATCTCAAAAGGTCAGTTGTCTCTAAACCACCATTAAGAAACTTGAATGGTAGTTGGGCAAGAAATGATGTTGAAAAAGGAAATCTGTTTGTTAATCATTTAAAAAACGTATTTACCCCAAACATATCTCACGATATTGCGGCCGAGTTACCACCTGTTGTTGCAAGAGCTAGAGCAGCTGTTCGCCTAAGATTTGAGATAAGAGAAATCGAAAAAGCTATTTGTAATTTAAGCCCCAAGAAGGCTCCTGGTTTTAATAAGATCAGCAACAAAGTGTTTCTGCAGCTACCCAGCATAGCAAAGAAAATTATTCTTTTAATTTTTAATGCTATTTTACGCCTTGAATACTACCCTCAAGAATGGAAGGTCTCCTTAGTTACGATGATACCAAAGCCAGGAAAAGATCGCACCAAAGTTGAGTCATAGAGGCCTTTCAGCTTATTATCTAGTATATCAAAGCTGTTTGAGAAGCTCTTAGCGTCAAAATTAACCCCAATTTTAAATGACAATGGGTGTATACCTAACCATCAATTCGGTTTCAGACGAGAACATAGCACAATTGAACAAACTCATCGGATAGTAAACGCCATAAGAAAAGCTTTTGAATAAAGAAAATATTGCTCCGCTCTCTTCATCGATGTCTCTCAAGCTTTTGATAAAGTCTGGCATGTGGGCTTGTTACACACAGAAAAAAATACCAATGTAAAATTAACATGGAAAAATGTTGATTGAGAATCATAGTAAATTTCTGCAAAAGTATGCCCTTTATTTAAATTTATCATTACTTCATATAAATTTTAAATAAAAAACCCTTAAATCACGTTTATTTAATATTATTCACTGTTAAAATAAAAAAAAAAATATTAAAACAAATAAATATGGATTCAATATTGAATCCATAAAAACCTGTTTTATATTAAAATCAAAAGTTTATCTTGTTAAATTAACATGCATACATATGATGCCAGCTCTTCCGATTTATGCTGTGTTAATTCCAACTTGGCAACAATTGAATCAAGCTTATTTCGATTTATTAAAATTGGCTCATTGGATACTGATGGCTCATATGGGGGATCATCACGTGCATGATATGTCGGAGCAGTCGTAGAATAGAAAATTTCTGGGCTAGAAGCTTTTGGCACAGGAATGTGGTCCGAATGAGGCAATGGTGTTGCGGCACTTGCAACACCAACGTAATTATACGATTTTCTTATCCTTTTTGCGGCTCCTTTATTCGCACATGCATAGCAATTCAATGGATTGTGACCTTCGCCAGGATTAGTCCAAGTCATTGGGATACCGAATGGCACACTTTCACGTCTTCTATTTTTCCAATCCATTAGACGGTTGTAGCAGCTTTTACACTTTTTATTTGGTACCCAATTTTCTTTAACTATAACATTTTGGTTGAAGTACATCTCGTATGTTTGAACAAAATCAGTACTGAAATTTCCCCTTTTTTTATGTGTTGAGACATATTGACCACAGCAGTAGCAAAAGCTATTTATATCTGCCTTGCACAGTTCCATATTCTGTTCTCTTTTGTTCACTTTTAAAAAACTGGAGAAAAATCACTTTTACTGTTCGCGTTCGTCGGCACTTGTTGAATGACAAAAATCACAGAACCAGTGTGAGAAAGAGAAGAAGTATAATGACAATGCATGTTTTATGTGAACATTACAGAACCAGTGTTGCCACATCAACATTTCTCTTTTAGTACAGTAGAAAAATATGAGAGAGTTCGGCTTGTGAGTGTCAATGTTTTCTCCAAATAATGTTGTGCATATCTGGAGCAAATTTTTTAAATTCATAAATTTACCTAATTGTGAATAAATGAGAAACGCGTGCATCGATTTTCATGATCTATGCCTTTTTTTGCTCATGAGTTATGTGACTTTACGCGAAAGTAATTAGTTTTGGCACTTTTTTCCATTTTGGATTTTTTATGAATTTAAAAAAAAAAATATTTAAATTTTTAGGCAAAAAATACTTTTTTCTCTTCATACATTCATTTTTAACTTCGAAAGTGTTGCACATATAGAAAAACGGTATAGAAACAGATTAGAGAAATTGTAATTCTTAATTTTTCTAAATGTTTCATCAAAATCGGACAAGTGGTTCTCGAGTTATGTTAAACTACGTTTTTGCCAAAATGTTACAACTAAGCGAAAAAACCTCAAGATAAGGAAAAAATTTAAAAGGTCATAAAAAAAACTGACACATACGAACGCCAAACCCTTTGAGGGTTTTACTATACTGACCTAGTACCATCACCCTGACTTGGAATTTCTCACCCCCCAGACAATAATCCCAAAAATGTTCCATAGTGTTATTGTTAGTTCATATTTAATATATGAAGATTCAACAAATAAATAATGAGAAAAAAAAATATTCGTGATCAGCAGCCCCGATTTCTCTTAGAAAATATCTCATTTTTGAGATTAATTTTTTTTGTGGCATAGTGTAATGGGTGTTGTAAGGAAGTATAATACAGATGTTTCTCGCTATAAGTTAGACTTTCAGACGACTCCTACCTGCCCACAGTGGGTTGAATCGGATCCAAAGTGACGTTTAACTCAGGCAACTATTTTTATTTTTTTTTTTTTACAAAGTACAAAGATTGTGCTTAAAATTGTAGAGAACAAATTTTTAGCAAAAGAAGAATTGTAAATTTTAAGGGCCGATGTTTAATGTGAACCACACCTAAACGTCAAGTTTTTTTCTGCATTTCATTTGACATTCCTCAATTTCAGAGTAACTCAATTTGAACCATGGAAAGATACACAATCGAGCAACATCAGAATGGTGGCAAGAAATGGCAACAGTGGAGGGTAAATTTTCGAAGAAAATCATCTTCAGTGATGAGGCACATTATCACCTCAGTGTATTCGTCAATAAGCAGAATTGCCGCATTTTGGAGATTAATAATCCAAGAGTGATTGTCGAAAAACCAATGCACCCACAAAGAGTGCCTGCTGAGTGCGGTTTATGGGCTGGCGGCATCATCGGGCCGTATTTTTTCCAAAATAAGGCCGGTCAGGAATTACTCTGAATGTTGTTCGCTATCGTGAGATGATAACGAACTTTTTATGGCCTGAATTGGAAGATATAGATGTGGACGATATGTGGTTTCAACAGGGCGGTGCCACTTGCCACACAGCTAACGAAACAAGGTCTCTTTTTCGCGACAAATTCAATGGCCGTGTTATCTCACGTGATGGCGATCAGGGCTGTCAGATAGGGCGATTTACTTGGCTATTTTTACCATTTATATTATTTCAGCGATTTTTTTTAACAATTTGTCATTTTTTGTTATCATTAACTAATTAACTAGCAACTTTTGTTCACATTATTTTTGTTGTTTTATCATTTTTAAAAAATTTTATATTCAGTCACTATTTAATTCTAATATGTAGTATGTATGCAGGTCGAAACACCAGTAACGAAATCAATCAGGCTGAAGTGTACAATCTTATAAACTTATAACTTTGTGAACTTAATGTAAGTTTTTTTAACTTAACATTTTATGGGTTAAAAAAAAAAAATACCGGAAACAAAACAAAATTTACTTTCGGCGACTTTTTTGTATTTTTTTTCAGTTTTTAGCGATTTTTGACTGAAATATATTTGGGCCTGTTCTGAAAATCACGTGGTTTCAAATCACGTGTTTTTGAAATCACGAGCGTGATTTTGTGGTGCTCTAAAAGTCATACCGTTTTTGTGTTTCTCCCTGTGCTTTCGGCAACTGAAGATCACACCAAAACACACAAAAATGGGACACTAAAATATCACACGTGTGATTTTAGTAGGCAAATGTGATTTGAAATCACGTGATTTGAGTTAAAGTGATTTGCAGAACAGGCCTGATTATACTTACTTTATTTATGCAAAATTTAATAAAAAAAAAAATACGAAAACTGAACAAAATTGACGTTTGGCGATTTCTGACATCTGGTTTGGCGAAGAAGCTCAAAAAATCTGAAAGCCCTGGTGGCGATGTCAATTGGCCGCCAAGATCATTTAATTTGACACCGTTGGACTTCTTTCTTTGAGGTTATTTAAAAGAAAAGAAAAGTTGTACGTCGATAAGCCAGCAACAATTCAAGAGGTAAAGGATGAGATAATTCGGCACATGAACGGCTTAGAACCTCAATTATGCCTAAGCGTCATCGAAAATTTTGACCATTTGGCCGATATGTTGTTCCATACATAATTGGACCATACCAATATTATCATAATAAAAAGAAATGACAATATTTTCCTTAATAATTTGTGTTTTATTCAAAATCAACATCGGCGCTTAAAATTAAAAAAAGACGTACTAAAAGGATTTTCGGGAAACAAATTTTTATTGGACTCATGGTAAATAAAAATTAATCAACAAAAAATTCAATCTTCAAAATATAACGTGATTTCTATAATGAAAAAACATAAATTAGACAAAATTTTATCACAATATCTATAGTTTCTACGTTCTTAGACGTATTTAAATGATTTTCTCTTTATACGGTGCATCTAGTAAGTTATCGTCCAATCCTTACGAAATTTGAGAGTGTGATTTCTAAAACTGTGACGTACCAAATTTTATTACATTATCAACATTTCTTACGGTTTAGTGCGTATTAAAATGTTTTCCGAAAGTAGGTTATATGTGGGGCATATGGTAAATAATGGACCGATCTTCAGGGAACAAAGTACTTTGATTTCTAGCACCAGGAAAATTTTACAGCTTACTACAAATTTTTTCAGTAATTTTATATTCTATATATTCTTTTACTTAATTAACAATAAAAGTAAAATACATCTACTATTCATTCGGCTGGAACGCTGCCTCCAAATATTCCATATTTGATTCTATATTGTAGCTAAACAGATGGAAATGGCTAATTCGACTTAGAATTACTCAAGAAGCCAGAACATTTATTATACCCTCATTCACCACTAGTGGTGGTGGATATATATAAAAATGATGAGAGTAATTTCTTTCCAATGAAAAAGTGTTCCACGGACTGTTCCAAACAGTAGCAAAAGTATATATGGGATGAAAGAGGATAGTTTTAGCTTTCTGTAGTAAAATATTTTTAACCCCTTTTGACCCTAACTGAAATTCAGATTTAACTAAAATGTGGAACCTGGGATAACATTTAATAATACATGAGGTAGTGGTCTGAAACTATCGACAGTGGACACTATCGATAGTATGCGATAGTTATTAAAAAATCCTCGAAAACTATCGATAGTTTTAAAAACTTTATACCATAGAATACGTGGACTCTAAGTAAATCGTCAGACACCTAAGTCTACTATATAAAGTTGTGTTTCTTTTAGTGATTGTCATTTTTTAGTCATCGTCCAGACTTGCAATTTCGGTTGCTGCAATTTTTTAAAATTCTGCTTTAAAATTCTAGCTTTAAAATTTTTGAATTTTAATCTTGTCTTTCCCCTTCTTCTTTTTATATATTATAAATTAATACAATTAAACCTACAGACAACTTCAAGTTGACAAGTATGAGAATTACAAAACAAGATTTGCAGAATACATAAAACTGAGTACCCCTTATCAATCTTCTCACCTCTCGCACCAATAAAATCAAGAATTGCTGCAACAAAAGTTGCAAGTCTGGACAATGACTTATACTGGCAGAAGGAAATTTTTATAAGTTGGATTTTCCGAAATGTTTTCGTTTTCGTAGTTTTTATTAATTATTAAAGATCTTAAAGCCTTTAATTATATATGCCCGTATTCATAACAAATTTTTAAATTTAATAAAGGTCTAAAGAACAAATTTACTACGAAAATGATCCTTAACAAACGTTTGTTAAATTTAATAATCGTTTATGAATACGGGGGATATTCTTTAACTTTTGTAGCATATTCGGATATATGACATCCTGCACAATACAAGCAATGTTATGTATTGACAAGCTTCGAGAATTATCTTATATGTACTACTTTAATGTTTTTCAAATATTTTCCTATTTCGGAATTTTTAAAGGCTAAATTTTCAAATTTAAAAAAACGCTTGCCGTTCTTCTTAAAGTTGTCTGTGAAAGAAGTTAAAACTTTCATTGCAGGAGTGAGAATAGCGATTTTACTTTAAGAGATTTTTCGAGACGAGAAGTACATAAATTTGATTTTTTTTATATCAATTAAAAAAAACGAAAAATAGGTAAATATTTTCTAAAACTAACAAAAGTAAGTCTTATTGAACAATTACGATTTTTGTGACGTAAGTCAAATTGACAATTTCTTTTTTTGCATAATTTGCCGATTTCCGACACATTTTATCTGGCAGCTATATGTGTACTTAGAGTATTAAATAGTTAATTTTAAAGGAAATTGTTCTATACTGTAAACTAACAGCGAGTCTATTCAATACAAATAAGTAAAAAGCAGCAAGAAAAGTATTTTTTCCACAAGTTAAATAGGAAATTAAACTATAAAGGCAGTGGCATCCTTAAAAAAGCAATTGTGATTGGCAATAATTGTGTAGAAAAGCTTTGTGTAAAGAAATAGCTTTTTCTCTAAAAGTTTCGTAGTCGCACTAACGGGTCTAGGGTAGAAGGGTAGCAAATTTCCAAACCCATATACATACTTACATATTCATATATACATATGTATAAAGCTAAAAAAGCAAAAATAAAGCCCAGGAAAAAATTCAGAACGTAAAACTGTTCTTTGTAGTGGTTAAGTTAAAAATTATATTAATTTATTTAAAAGTAACTAAAAAAAGATGCCTTATTTTTATACTACATTAATTATTTCTATGTATGTATATTGCATATAAATATATACTCACTGTTTATTGTTGATGTTTTTGTTTAAACTTTGATATTGTTACAAGAAGAAGAACTGTTGCTTATGATTCCTATACGCTTAACAGTTTTATTTGGTTTAATATCTTTAGTTTTTCTAAAATCTTTATGGATGAAGTTTCCTGATGATCTGGCCTCAGCTACCAGTGAAATGCGCATAGGAATAGCTTATCCAATTAACAATAAATTTCAAGTGTTTTTATCAAGAATATAAACTGGGAATTAAGCACGAATAACAAAATCTTTTAAATTATATATGTACATATATTTTTTTTTTGACCAAAATTAATTAAATTTTAAAAATTTATTAAAAAAAGTGGTTTTTAAATAATTTATTATGAACCGACTATAATACTAATTAAAAAAATTGGTTGACAAATAGGTGATAAGAAGTCATTTAAAAAGTCATGCAAAGATGGTCAGGTCAATTGACTACTGCCTATGACATGTCTATGTTAAAATAATGAGTAGGCGACAAGGAAAAAAATCACTTAATCAACTAGATGTTTTAAAAAAACGAGTTTGAAATTACTTAAAAATGTGTTTGACTTCCTACAGAGCAGGGCAAGTATGCTCCAGTATATTTCTTATTTTTTTCAAAAAAAAAAAAAAAAAAAAAATAAAAAAAATTAATTTTGATGTATGTACTTATTTTGCATAAATTTACATATTTGAGTTGGCAGCAGTTTTTAATAAAATAATTGCTTATGAGTCAATCTGATGCAATTACAAAATAAAAATGAAGAGTGGTCCAAGCAAAACACAATGTTAATTTTAAATAAAACAAAAAGTTTTCAGAGATTTATCTTAATATTTTTTATTATTATAAAAGATTTATGACAATTATGTGTGAAACGAAATATCGGCCAAATGTTCGAAACGGCGTCGGTGGCATACCTCTATCCGATGGTCCATATTTTTTTAACGACTCTGAGACATAATTCAGTGTCGTTAATGTGCCGAATTATCTCATCCTTTAGCTCTTGAATTGTTTTTGACTTATTGACGTACACTTTTTCTTTTAAATATCCCCAAAGAAAGAAGTCTAACGGTGTCAAATCACATGATCGTGGCGGCCAATTAACATCGCCACCACGTAAGATAACACGGCCATTGAATTGCTCGCATAAAAGAGCCATAGTTTCGTTGGCTGTGTGGCAAGTGGCACCCTCCTGTAAAACCCCATATCGTCCAGGCCCATATCGTCAAATTCCGGCAACAATAAGTCTGTTATCATCTCGCGATAGCGAACACCATTTACGGCAATTGCTTGGCCGACCTCATTTTCGAAGAATTACGGCCCGATGACGCCGCCAGGCCATAAACCACACCAAAGAGTTACTTTTTCTGTTTTCATCGGCTTTGCAACAATCGCTAGTGGATTCTCATTTGCCCAAATGCGGCAATTCTGCAACAATGTTAACTAAATTCTAAATGCTAAATTCTGTACCTCTCCATGGTTGAATTTGTCAAACACTGAAACAAAGAAATGTCAAATTAAGTTGGGCAAAAAACTTAATGTTAAGGTGTGACTTACAATTAACATCGTACATTATGGATCGACATCGGGTTAAGTTTTTCAAAACTTGATTGTTCCGTTCTTTTTTGTGTGCTTTACATAAAAGTTTATTCGTCATAAAAGGAAAAGTTCAAAAATATTAATGAATTGAAATATTTGTTTTAAAACTTAACAAATTATTTTATCGACTTCACTTCAATAGTGACATAACGCAAACTAGGTTTTTCTTTATATTGTGTATACAATTCATCTTTACATCTTTTATACTTCCTCCGTTTAAAGAGAAAGTGTCATTATTTTTTCCAAGTGGTTAGAGAAAATTTAAAACTTTTAACGCGTTTATCTAAATGAGCGATATATTTTTTTTTATAGAAGCGAAACCGATGCCTATATATATGTATGTACACACTATCTCCATTAAAACTAATATTATTAAGGCAGTAACATCTACCGCTGTTAAACGTATACATGTGTATTTTCAATATATTTTACAGTTTTGTGTGACAATCGAAGATCATCTCAATTTGAAAACTTTCAAAAAACATAAAAAATATACAAAATATACAAAAATATATCCAATTTTTATAATGTTTGTTATAAAATTCTGTTTAATATACAAATATTTGTATAATATAAGTCATACAATTCTTTTATTGCAGAAATCTAAGTAAAAAACGACTGTTAAAATTCTTGCGTATTCGTTTTCGATTTCCAGCACACCCCTGATAATCATATTTTTGTCAAAAAGACAAAGTGCTTGCCTTAAGCTTAATTTGAGCTAATGGCAACATGGGTAAAGTTTCAATTACGCTATTTTAGGAATTTATAGCGAAAATAATTTTTGATTTTTTTCACAATTTAGTAACAGAATAAAACTGATAGAAATTGAAGTGTTCGTACGACAGTAACCACACAAACACAAATTTAAGAGTAAGCATAGAAAGTTCATTCTTTCTTCTCTTATCTTTTATAGTGTTTCACTGCGATGAAATAAGTTTGCCTAATTTAGTCACCAGGTGAAATGTGGGTCATATAGCAGTTGTCGGTAGCTACAATGGAGCCGCTAAGTTTCTAGGTTATACCAATATTGAATCGGGTCCCGGAAAAACCTGGCTGAAGGTATTCATAATACACCCAGCCGCGAGCTATGATGCCATATCCACAAACTTTTCCCTTAAACAAGATTCTTGTACTCCTTTTTGCATTTGGGGCGAAAACTATCAATTCTGCATGCCCTCATCACATTTATGAGATTTTTCAGAAAGCATGTTTTTGATTAGATGTAGATTAAAAGCGGTGCACTATAAACCTTTAGAAGTGGCCTCGATGACCAAATTGTTAAATTGAATATTTCCGACAATGAATATGAATGAATCAAACTGTTTTGCCGAAATGAGATCAAACAGACTCAGATATAATATAATGGATATAATTCGCTGAAATTGCATTCAATGCGTTATTTGACTTCTGAAACAGAGGGGTCTTTTATTTTTCGATCTAAGCGTTTCACTTCCAATCGAGCAATAAATAGTAAATTGTTTGGCAGCGAAGTCTCCTGCTGTAAGTCCTAATCCTAATATATACCTAATCGTTCTTCAAACAACAACTTTTAAAGTCAGTCTTAATTTTTAGTGGTACAAGTGGGTAACAAAAGGAAATTTCGGGTACTTTTTAATTATCCTCATTTAGACTTTAAATTTGGACAAGTTTATTTATTTTTTGCTTAAACCTTCACAAGTTGTATACATTTGAACAATTTTAACTTTAAGGGACAAAACATGGTACAAATTCATATTACTGATACTTTTTGTAAGCACTTTTTTTTCCTTTTATTTGCCGTACAGATAAATTCAATCAGCTGACTCCCAACTTTAACATGTATTTTGAGAGGTGTTGCCAACTGAAAACAATGTTTTTTGTCGATATATTGAGAAACCCAAAATTGTTAACAGACAGTTTATCGGTCTAATAAATTCATGTTGACATTAAGAAACAGACAGTTTGTGGGTACATTGAGAAAATGGCCATTAGAATTACTCAAGGAGCCAAAATATATATATTTACTTTATGGAGTCTGAGATGAAGAGTAAAAGAGTTTCACACGGAATGACAAACTTTGTATACCCTCTTCACATCTAATTGTTGTGGAGGGTATAGAAATATTTAATGTTGGTGTGTAAAGAAAAACCTTGTTTAATATGTTAGCAAAATGTCTCTGTTGACAATAACAACACAAGTGACTGATTTTGACATTTCTGGTCGCATCACATTTTTTAATTGGCCGCAAATTGTATGAAAGCTTTTAGGTTATCGCAGGGCTACCAAGTACTCTTTTCCATGTCCCCAAAACATAAAAAATCCCCAAATTAAAAAACAAAACCTTAAAAAGTTAATATTTTTAGTGTTTTTTTTCTGCCCAAATTTAAATTTTTTTCTTAAAATAATAAGAAATCGGCAAAAAAAAAATGTTTAGTAAAACAAGTTAGAGTGCTATATTCGGCTGTGCCGAACCTTTGATGCCCTTCAACGACAGTTTAATTACACTAGTTTACAAAATGAAATTTTTTTCATGTACATTTGATGAGATGTGATTTTTCTTATGTATTTTCTTCCGCTGAATTCAAAAATCAAGGTTAAATTTTTTTTTATGGAACAGTTTTTGAGATATGGTCATTTTCTCATTTTTTCGACCTTTTTCCACTTGACAAATTATATCTCGAGCTAGATATGTCCTATTGGGTCGTTATTGGTACCAAATGGAAGGTATTGAGATGACGAACAAATATGTATAACTGGATCTTTGATTGGTAAAGCGGTTCAAAACATATTGATAAAAATATGGCACATTTTCAAAAAAAAATAAAAATATAAATATAATATCAAAAAAATAAAATATGATTTCTTTGAAAATGTGCCATATTTTCATCAATATATTTTGAACCGCTTTACCAATCAAAGATCCAGTTATACATATTTGTTCGTAATCTCAATACCTTCCATGGTACCAATAACGACATATCTAGCTCGAGATATAATTTGTCAAGTGGAAAAAGGTCGAAAAAATGAGAAAATGACCATATCTCAAAAACTGTTCCATAAAAAAAATTTAACCTTGATTTTTGAATTCAGCGGAAGAAAATACATAAGAAAAATCACATCTCATCAAATGTACATTTTCAGTGTAAACCAGTGTTATTTTAGGAGTGATATCTACATGATATCTATTTATTATTAATTTATCTTTAATTATTTAATATTTTTTAACTTTATGAAATGTAGAACATTTCAAGAACTAAAAAATAAAAACTTTTCCAAAAAATATGTGTTCATAATATTTTACACGGTATTAGGACTAAGTTCTGAATGTGAACAATTATGGCCGCAGTTAGAGATTATTGTTGTATTTGGGTCCTAGCGTTTGGTGTGTTATCCCTTTGCTCTTTTAAGCTGCCTTAATCCTTTTTGCCATACTTTTACAAAAGTTTTTAGCATGTTCAGCTTTATTTTTTCCAAGCTTTAACGGCAAGCTCCCAAAACTTATATGCAATGTTAGGCGGGTTCCTCTGAGCAAAAAAATTTGGCGTGTTGGAATGGACCAAAGGTACTCAAGTGGGTACAACTCGGCGACTGAGGATGTAAATTTATTTTCGAATTTTTATTTTTTTTAAACTAACTTTTAGCTACTTCTGAAGTACACAGAAAAAATTCTCCAAAATTTTTCACCAATTAAAGCATTAATCAAAAACATAATCAGTTTTAATTAAAAATTTAATCAAGTGAATTAAACTTTTAATCAAGTGAATTAAACGTTTAATTAATACTATTAACTGGTTTAATTGATACTATTAATTTGTTTATTGGTGCAAATTTAATTAATTTTTTAATTAGTATCACAAATTTTTTGATTGAAATCAATTTTTTATTTTTTTCTGTGTATGCTTAAGATCGTGGTCCTGCATGATGATATCACCCTGTCGTGGTTCTTAGCCGAATATGGCTAATCTCGGAATCTACTGGTCTTTAAGGATGGTTATGTAGTACTTGGCACACATTTTTCTTCTGAATTAGAGGAGTGCTCCAAGCTGGTTCGCGCGAAAACAATCTCAAGTCATTTATGAGATCATCAAAACTGATTTTTTCTTACTTTTTTGCAAGCTTCAGCCGTTTTCAGCCTTTATTTTTGCTTAAAGGTGGGTTGTCGCTCTTTATTCTAGCTACTAATCTACTAGAACTTAAGCAACTTCGTACGATTTTAGTGCTAACATCTAAATCGTACTCTATGTTCAGTATTTGCCGGACCTTAACCCATTTACGCCCGCTGTGCCAATTTGGGAACACTTCATTATTTCCGGCTTATGACAAAGTTTTTGACATTATTCAATATATGTTTACCTTATTGATAAACTAAAATTTCAGAAATTTCTATAACATAAAAAAAAATTTTTTTTTTAAAGTGACCGTAGTGCCAATTTGGGTACACCTCTTTAATTAAAAAAAAAAAATTTTTGTTTTTTGTTTATATGTAATGAATTAAATAATAAAATAAGCAATATTTTTTTTTTGTCCGGTAGTTTTTGTTTGGGCTTAAATGGGTTAATAGCCATATTGACTACACCAGTAACAATAAGTCGCTTTAATTCGCGAAAATCTTTTGGCGAAAGTTTTTTTTGGGCGACCAGCTTTGTTGCTTTTGGTATCCAAACTACACTTTTTTTATTTTACATACAAATCTCACTAAAATGTTGTATTTTTTGTGATCTTGCGATATGAGACTCCTTTTTGTAAATTTTTCACAATACTTTGTTTTAAAAGTGCCGCTTTTGACTTGGCGTTCTTGAAGGAACTATGAAAAATTTAATTGCTCATATTAATGAATTTATTTACTTACTTTAAAAGCTGTTTCCAAATAACAGGCGATTGATTATGTAGTAAAAATTATATGAAAAGCGCTCAGTCCATCGCCTGTCATTTGGTAATAATAGCACATACGAGCAGTATTCATAAACCATTTATTAAAATTTTAAATGTGTTTTAAGAAAAAATTTGATTAGAAATTTTTGTTTAAAAAACATTTTAAGCAAAATTATTGTATTTTTATGAATATGGCAGTAAAATATTTTGAATAAAATAGATACATACATACATATACATATGTATATTCATTCATCTCAAAATATTTTTTTTTTTAATACGCTTACCGTGCATATGTATGTGATAAACATTAAAAAAAAATAATGTTTTCTTTAATTCATTTAATTATATACTTAAAGAAAGTTATGTACTATAATAATTTTTGAATTGTTACAGTCACAAGAAAAATAAATCCATCTGTACTTAACCAAGGCAAAGTTGTGTCAATAGTACGGTAAAGACAGATTTTTTTAAATTAAGTACAGAATGCTTGATTTAAATACGGATTATTCAAGTGCCAAACACTTAACTCTAGCCCCATTAAATCCTTGAACCGTACTTTAAATAATCCGAAAACTATAGTAAAATTTATTAGCTCTCGGCTATTTGATATGTAAGTATGTTTAAATACTGTTGATTTTTAAACAAACAAAAAGTTTAATATAAAATTAATAAGAACTATACAAGCATAATTTCAGTTTTCTTCATTGGACTTATCGCTGTTACGAAAACATTTGCAAAAACATTACGTTCTTAATTTTTTGTTCTAAAATTGATCTATTTTTAAATTTAAAATCACCTCTCAAAGCATGTATGTATATTTATACTAAAAATCCAAATTTCTTTAAATTACCGTTTTTTAAATAAAATTACCTTGCTACCTTTTGCGGCCCAAAATTACCCGAAAAAAGGGTAATTACCGTACGGAATGAGGGTATACTAAGTTTGTCGTTCCATGTAAAACAGTGATGTCAATTGTGGTTGTATTGCTTTACATTAGTATTAGTGAATAAAGAGACAAGTATTCTTAATAAAGATTAAAAAATACGTAAGCATCCGCCGCCTGTGCACCCGTCGCTTGATAATCGACGACTAATTGTGTACTCTCATGGACTAAATGAAAGAGAGTAAGAATTCGTGTGAAGAATGTGTGTGAATTAATTTACACAATTGTGTATGACGCTGACATCACTGATGCAAAACTTTTTTATTATTTATCTAATAAACCTGGTTTCTTGAGTAATTCTAAGTCGATTTAGCCATGTCCGCCTGTCTGTCTGTCCGTCTGTTCAAAATACGCTCACTTTCGAAATACTTAAAACAAAAGTTCAATCTTGGTGTCAAATTACTTCTAGTTATAAAAGGCAGTTTGGGAGTGACATCCAGCAAAATCCGATCAGTAGGATCATAGTAATCAATCAAAATGTAGAAACACCACCCTTAAAAATTAACAATTTTGTTACAAAAAATTAAGTAAAAGGTGCCACAATGTACTTCTAAAACCGTTATAAATATTGCTATCATATTTAAATGTGCTTTCGTAAAGATAGGCCATATATAAAGACTACTCCCGGAAAACAGTTTAGATTTTGTAAAATTTGGTCCAATTTTGGTTCATATGGCTAGAAAAAATACCATGCATATTTACCTTAAATCCCATATTAAGCAGCTTACTGAAAAGCACTTTAAGCGCTAAAACAAATTTCACTACTGTATGGAAATTTGTTCCATTTAGATATTTAATAACGGAAATTTATTTTTTTAAAAAAATCCTCTTATTTCTGAAAAAGACCTTTTTGTTGTAAGGCTTTTTATATTACTGTTAAATAATTAAATGAAAAAAAGTATATAGAATTCATTTTATTTAAAAATATATAAAAATTGAATCTAAAAATGTTTTTATTTTGAATACGCCCTCGCGAAAATTTTCAATATTTTGCTCTTTCTATTAATTATGTTACTAAAATTAAGACTCAAGCTATTCATTATTAACTTCTTCAATATCACTCAAATAGACTAGATTTGCCACTTTTTTGCATCTCAAAAAACTTGCAAAAAGAGGGAAAACTTGATAAATGACATGGCTGCCATGGGATAATATAAATGTTCCTCCTGAAAATCATTTTAGTTCGGCATAAGCTGTTACGAATCAATATATATTGTTCAAGTTAGTTCAAATTGCTAAAAAAAGCATTAAACTTTCTAATTGTCGTATAATTGGTTTGAACTGGAACCAATTTTTATACTGACGTCCGTTTTATAAAGATTATTTAATAATTTATAGCTCTCATATATTCTAACTTTCGGTGAATGGTGTAAAAGATTCGGAACATCCGAATATAGGCACTCTAACTTTTTTAATGCATTAGCTTTTAAATGGTTAAATATAGCATAAAACAAATTCTTAAAAATTTCAAACCGATAATTGAAATATTGCATAGTCAATTTCGAATAATTTTTATTTTGGACAATTTTTCTTAAATTTTTTATGCCGAAAAACTTTGGAGTCGGAGTCGCGAGTTTTTGTGGGTACTACGACTCCGACTCCGGCACAAAAACCTCAACTCCGACTCCGACTCTACAGCCCTGGTTTGGATGTTAACTTATAAATATAAAAACTAACGGTACTTTTGAAAATAAGTTTACATAGTATTATTATAAAATGTAAAAAACCATATAATAGTTTTAGAAAGTTTCCAAGTTGAAACTTTAATAGTTTTCATGATATACATATATTTTATATAATTTCGTGAACAATTTTGTCCCTAACGTACATATCGTCGTTCGTAAATTATTGTGTTCTATATGGTTATATTTTAGATATTTACATAACTAGCTTGCGTAAAATATCATGATTCACAACAGTTTAAGCCAAACTTAAATGATTTTCAGGAGGGGCATTTATATTGGAGCCAAGGTAAGTTACACACAAAAAAAAACAAATTGGTTGCAAAACGGTTGCAGTAATAAAATATTGATCAAGCAATATAATATATTATTGCTATTATTAAAAATGTGTAACTCTAACTGATTTTTAAAACTAATGAATATCAAAACGTTATTCTAACTGAAATATGATTCCTTCAATTCTTTTATTAGTTATGATAACTAATTTCATTTAATACTAAAAATTAGTACGAATAGTGTCAATCACAACCGAATTTTATACAGTAGAATAATAAATATTGCTCGTTACAATCAAAAATTTGATTTTGTCAATAAATTTTATAATATAACAGCCGTATTTATGATGGACATTTGGCATGAAGTTAGCACAAAGTTTATTTATAATACACTTACCAAACTCTGGCTAACGATTTGCTAAACTCTTTTTAACCAGCTGCCAAACGTTTGCCAACTTGTAAGAAACAGCTGTTTAATGTAAAACAATTTGGTTGGTCTTATTTTAATTACTGTTTTATTTTATGTTTCTTTCTTTTTTTTATTTTATATTAATTTTAAAAACTTTTTAAATTTGTTATATGTGGAGGAAAAAACAAAAAAAAATTACAAACAAATGACAAAACCAGCGATGATTAATTCAAACGTGTTGCATATTTCAGTAATATAATGTGGCATCATTAAAATTCGGAGTTGATTTTTTTTAGTTAGCAGATGGACAAATGTTTGTTATAAATAAACTCTGTGATTACAAGCTGCTAGGCTTAAGGCCCAACTATAATATGCTTAAGCTCCTGTCAAAAAATAACAAAAATCTTTTCAAATGCATTTAAAAATACAAAAACAAAACCAAAAAAAATTTGATTCCGTACGGAAAGTGCGATTTGTTTCGCACCTTGCTTAAGCAAATGACAGATTAATAAAATTAACAAAAAGTTTCCTTAAGTTCAATATGGTTTGACATATATGATTTACATGTATTCGCCCATTTGCTTAAGCCAACTTAAGCATATTATAGTTGGGCCTTTAATCGGCATTCTAGTTAGCAGCTCGTTGTACGTAGTGTACAAACTGTGGCTAACTTTTTGTTATAAATACGGCTGTAAATGTATATTCATTTATTGCAGCTAATTATTGATTGTTAGTATAGATTTAATTAGGTTACAAATCCCAATTGTTTACTGTGAGTACTAAACAAATTATTTCAGGGACCGTAACGGTTATAAGTGATATCAAAAAAGTTATTTTTTAACAGTTATTTTAAGAATTAAAAAAAAAAACTCAATCTTTAACAGTTATTTTTCAACGTAAAAATAAAAGTTCGAATAAACTCTTAAAAATGGAGTTTTATTTTGCCATCAAAAAATAAAACTCATTTAGGAGTTTTATTTTTTCTGTCTAAAATAAAACTCATTTTTGGAGTTTTATTTTTTCCGTCTAAAATAAAACTCATTTTAGGAGTTTTATTTTTTCCGTCTGAAGTAAAACTCATTTTAGGAGTTTTATTTTTTCCGTCTAAAATAAAAATCATTTTAGGAGTTTTATTTTTTCCGTCCAAAAATAAAACTCATTTCAGGAGTTTTATTTTTTCGTCTCGTTCGAGTTTTATTTTTTCCGTCAGAAACAATTTTGCATATTAATACAATTTATTTTGCACTTAGTTCATTGCAAAAATCTGATTTTTTTCAATTAATTAATTTGTTTTTGACATTTAAAAATATTTTCATGCAAATAAATTTTCAATTATCAAACACCAGCGGATTGGTCCGCTATATTTTCGTTAATTTGGCAACTTTTGTTTCTTTTTTTGAATTTAGTTATGTTTTACTCATAGTGAAATAAGTACAAGGTATGTTAACTGCGGAGAGTTGTCATATACGCTTGTTGTAATATTATGGGTTTTAAAATTGAGAACAAATTTTATAATGACTATTCCTTGTATTTATTCTGCCATGGTTTTAATTATGATGCAGTAAGGGGGTAGGCTCACAAGACCAGCTGTTTGCAGTGTTTTTCTTCGTGGTGTGTCGTTTGGTTTATGAAGGCGAAATGAGTTTTATTTAAGACACAAAAATACTCGTAAAATGAGTTTTACTTTATACGGAAAAAATAAAAGTCCTCAAATGAGTTTTACTTTAGACGAATAAAATAAAACTCCACAGATAAGTTTTATTTTAGACGGAAAAAATAAAACTCCTGAAATGAGTTTTATTTTAGACGGATAAAATAAAACTCCACAGATAAGTTTTATTTTAGACGGAAAAAATAAAACTCCTGAAATGAGTTTTATTTTATAGACGGAAAAAATAAAACTCCTCAGATAAGTTTTATTTTAGACGAAAAATAAAACTCCTAAAATGAGTTTTATTTTTGATGGAAAAAATAAAACTCCTAAAATGAGTTTTATTTTTGAAGGAAAACATAAAACTCTAAAATGAGAAAAAATAAAACTCCTAAAATGAGTTTTATTTTTGAAGGAAAACATAAAACTCTTTTTTTTTAAGATCACTACAGATTCTGAAAAAGCTCGTCAGTTCGAATCTATTGGTATATGACACTATAAGTCTCCGTTGGCGCTAACATGAAGAGTTTTTATGTTAAAATTTTCCGGATAACTGTTATTTACGGTCCCTGAATTATTTTCATATACAACTGAATTTTCTGTCAAAATTAACAAACAAATTTGTGAATAAAAGAAATAAATAAAGAAAATAAATTTTAATTTAATAGTTAAAAAATATCTTTGTGGTCGGAAACTGTGCTTATTTAAAAGGGGTAAGTAGTTTCCACGAACTATTAAGATAAAAGTGATCGCATTAAGTTGTAAAAATAAAAACACTGTAATTATGTACGTCATAATGACACAGAAAAACGTCGAGACATCCCAACTTAATTTTGGGTCGTAGAATACAGTGGCATTTTACATTTTTAAACATAAGGTCAAAAATAAGAGATATTCCATTTTTAAGTTTGTATTATCTCGCATGTTATATTTATACTACACATGCATATATGGAAAAAGGCTTCGAAAACTCTTTTGAAATAACATTATTTATTGTCGATGCTAAACTCTAACAATGATAGCCGTCTATTTTCAGGTGGATAAAATTCAATTATTTTCACTCTATTGCACTATTTAATCTAATTTTATCAATTATATGCATGTATAAAGTTGGAATAAATAGTACCAGACATTAAAAATATATATCTAAACATATGTTTATTTGGAAATATGTTGTATTGTGAGTTGTTTTGTCCCAATTCCATAGATATACTGAAAAAAGTAAAAAAAATGAGCGAAAATACCCGCATTTAATTTAACATACCTACTGTTCAGTGTTCATATCATACATATCACTGTTCTACAAATGTCACGTAACAACGGTATGAAATTCTATTTTATACAGAATGAAACGTTACAACTACGTTAGATTAAATTTCGGTAAGATTTTGTATTGCTTTTCATATAACAAAAGTGAACAGCTGATAAATACAGTACAGATATGGCATATAATTAAAAATGATATAACTCTCAAAAAAAAAAAAAAAATTAAACAACTCCAACAGCCACTGAAATAATACCAAAAAAACAAACATGGGTGTTATGCTAATTTTTTTTGGACCTATTTCGTTTGGGTAATATTCCATTGTGAAATAATCACCAGCAAAAAAATTAAATAACTTTCAAGAAAATCAAATGAAACCAAAAGGACTGGGAGCTTATTCATATAGAAAATTACTAATACATATGTTTGACACTTTTTTGGCCCTTATAAAATTTTTTTACTGGGACTTATTGCACCTGAGACATGTTTCGCAGCGCCAATAAAATTTTTTCAGTCATAGTTTTATAAGGCAAGAAATCACATTGTCAAATTTCGTGAAGATCGGTCAATAATTTACCATAGGTTTTAAATAAAGCCCACTCCTTAAATATTCCAACTATCGTTGGAGGGTATCAAAGTTTCGATGCAGCCAAATATAGCAGGGCTGTGGAGTCGGAGTCGGAATTGAAGAGTCGAAGTTGGGGTTTTTGTACGGAGTCGGAGTCGAAGTACCCACAAAAACCCGCAACTCCGACTCCAACAGTTTTCAGCATAAATTTGTTTTAATATTTTTCAAAATAAAAAATTATTTAGTTCAATTTCTTCGACCTTTTTAATATTATTTTTTCACAATAAATCTTCAAGCTCAAGGTCACTTTTATATAAAAAATATTTATTATTAATCGAATATTTCTTTATCTCAATGGCTAAGTTCTTTAGGCATCTTTAGGGTTTTTGGTTTCTTCAATTTAAAACAAATTTTTTGCAACAAAATTTTATGAAACAACAAAATTGTCAATTATGAAAAATAATAAAAATTATACACAGGGAACAAAAATTGTTCTATTCCATTTTTGTAAACTAATTGTATTGCCTATCTTATTCTTATAAATAAAATGTCTGTAAAATTGATCAATAATAAATATTTTTTTTTATAAAAGTGGCCTTGAGCTTGAAGATTTATTGTGAAGAAAAAATAAAAAAATTTAAAAATTTTGAAGGCAGAAAATAAGGTCCAGTCTACTTAACTAAAGTTTCTACGCGGGAAAGAATTCCCGGGAATCCCGGGACACTTTTTTAAAATTAATCCCAGGAAATTTTTTTCGGGAATTTTCGGGAACTTAAAATTTATTTTTTTGAAATATTTATTTGTTAGCATCGTTAAATTACTAAAACTACCTACAAATCGGACTTTTTTTCCTAGGCCAATAAATCAACGGTCTCTGTTTATCCTCAATATTTTTTGAGGACTGGTTTTAAAAAATCAGTTTAAAAAACCGAAAAATTTAATTTTTTGTTTTTATAGAAAATGGAGGACGGGTTTTCACTCGATTTAAAAAATTCTTATTCCGCTTTAAAAAAGTACACGTTCGGTGGTATTCAGTATATACAAGAATGATTTATTTTCTTAAAAATGGATCCTTAATCTAGCTTAATATAAGAGAAGTTTTACAAATTTCCCAAGCAGTTTGACAATTAGAAAAAGAAAGAAAGTTACGTTAAATGAACAGTTGGGAAAAAAAGGAATTACGTTAAAAATGAAATTTACTAAAAATGACAGTTAAAAGTTAAAATTCAAAAAGCAATAAAAAGATAAGGAAAGAGAAAAAATAAGAAAAGCAAGGAAATGACGAAACAGCCAATTTATGTATCGGCCTTTTGAAAACACCGTTTTTAGTCTTCACTTCCGCTACCCTGACTTTGTCGTCTTGGCCGCGAATAACGGCCTGAATGCGAACGGTTAGCCACTGCAGGGGCGGAAGATTGTCTTCGTGGACCACGACGAGCTTGCCGACGTCGAGATCTGGCTCTTCTGTTGCCCACTTCGTTCTGGCTTGGAGGCTGCGGACGTAATCTTTCTCCCAAGATTGCCAGAACATCCGCTTGAGTGTGGAGATAAGCCGCCATCTCTTGCAGTACGTAAGCTTGTCCTGACCGTCTTGACGCGACTCTTGCGGCAGCGCACGTAGGCTCTCGCCTATCAACAGATGGCCTGGAGTGAGTGCTTCGCCGTCGTTGGGATCGCTGCTGACGGGTGCAATGGGCCTGGAATTCAGCACAGCTTCCACTTCTATTAGCACCGTTTGAAGCTCCTCCGTTGTGAGCAGCACTTTGCCCACGGTTCTGATGAGAAGCCCTTTGGCGGACTTCACTGCTGCTTCCCACAGGCCGCCGAAGTGTGGAGCTCGAGGCGGAATGAAGGTGAAGTTGACCCCCTTGTTGGCAGCGAACGACACCATTTCTTCGGCGTGGCTGGACATCGCCTCCTGCAGCTCTCGCAGCTCTCGACTGGCGCCTACGAAATTCGTTGCGTTGTCGCAATAAATTCTCTCTGGGAGACCTCTCCTGCCGACGAACCTTGAAAGACAGAGAATAAAAGAATTTGAAGACAGATCAGTAACTAATTCAATATGTACGGCTTTAGAAGTGAAACACACAAATATAGCTATGTACATTTTTACGGGTGGACGGCCACGTAACTTTAAAGTTATATTCACTGGGCCGCAAAAGTCCACACCACATATTTTAAATGGGCGTAGAGCTCTCACCCTATCAGCGGGCAGATTTCCCATTATTTGACCCATTAGTTTAGGTTTATAACGAAAACAATGCAGACATTTCCGAACCACTTTCGAACATTCCTCTCTGGCGTTTATGAGCCAAATTCTATCTCGGAGGAGAGCTACTAACGCTCTCGCTCCTGCATGACAGTTATTAAAGTGTAGGTGTCGCAAATACATATTCACAAAATGTGAATTTTTCGCCATCAAAAGGGGAAATTTAGCATCATATGAGATGGGTGCGTTAAGCAACCGCCCGCCCACCCTAATAAGTGAAAACGAGCGATGTTCGTCTTTAAATTGGTGGACAAATGGATTCAGCCGTTGTAGGTTGGAAGGCAAAACTTGTGATTTACTTAACTTTTTAAGTTCATCCGCGTATTCTTGCCTCTGGATAAATTCAACGAATTTAAGAAACGTCCAATTCATCTCTTTCGCTGTAGGAACTCCTAAATGGCGACACTTGTGTCCCCGAGCAATGTCAAGAAAACGAAAGACATAAGAAAAAACTCGTATCATCCTAGTGTACACTGAGTAATTTTCCATCAACTTCACAATATAGTTGACTTCCTTTTCCTCTACAGCGGAAAACACACAAGTCTTCCTTTTTTCCAGTGACTCTTCTTCGGCGGTTAGCCCGAAATGTTCATTAACTGGCCAGGCGTTACTCTCTTTGAGTAGAAAAGCTGGGCCATTGAACCAAATTGAGTCAACTAGCTCATCTACATTACAACCCCTCGAAACTATATCAGCCGGGTTCATAGTCGGAACGTGTCGCCATTCGACTTGGCCTGATAGTTCTTGGATTTCAGAAACCCGATTTGAAACAAAAGTAGCGAGCGTAGAAGAATGCGTCTGAATCCAGTGTAAGGTGATTTCTGAATCAGTCCAGAACGTTACTGTTTCGATTTCACATGCCATCATGGATTTAATTTTAGACCACAATTTGGCCAATAAATGGGCTGCGCATAATTCAAGCCTAGGAAGTGACTTGGTCTTCAGAGGAGCAACTTTCGATTTTGCAGACAAAAGTCGGCACGAAGTATCACCTGCAACTCGACTCCGGATATAAATGCAGCAGCCATATGCTCGCATGGAGGCATCAGAAAATCCGTGAATTTGGCATTTGGTTTTTGAAGTCGTTAAGACATATCTTGGAATCTCAATCACATCAATTTTCAATAAATTGGATTTGAAATTCTCCCAAGAACTGTCAAGGCGCGTGGGGATTGATTCATCCCAATCTAACTTCAGCAGCCAAAGTTCTTGAAGTAAAACTTTAGCTTTTACAACCAAGGGGCACAAAAGTCCGAGAGGATCAAAAAGCCGAGCCGAAACAGATAAAATGTTACGTTTCGTGGCTTTCAGATTCTGAAAAGAATCGTCCAAATGATATTTAAAAACATCACTCTTCGGACGCCAATATGTGCCTAAAGTTTTAGTGAAATCCGGATCTATTTGTACAGGTTTCTCTACTATAGCTGCGTCAGCTCGATTGTAGTGGTTTGAAAACCATTTTGTTAAATTAAAACCTGCGGATTCCAATATCTCAGTAACTTGAGTTCTTATCACATTAAGTTCCTCAATTGAATCTGCACCAGTTAGCAGATCGTCGACATAAAAGTCCTTTCGCACGACCTGAGATCCGATCGGTAACGATTTTGCGAACAATTCGCTCAAATACGTTAGACAACGTATTGCTAAAAATGGAGCCGAAGACGTACCATAAGTAACTGTATTCAGTCTAAAGATTTCAATATTATCAGACTGCTTTTCACGCCATAAAATCAATTGAAAATTTCTATCGGCCTCATCAATTAAAACTTGACGGTACATTTTTTCAATGTCAGCCGTCATTGCGTATTTATGCAGCCGAAAGCGAATCAACGTAGAATATAACTCCTCCTGAACAGTAGGGCCGATCATTAGTAGATCGTTTAGAGAAAGTTGCGTAGACGTTTTACAAGAGGCATCGAAAACCACCCGAAGTTTTGTCGTAGAACTTTGCGGGCGTAATACACACTGATGTGGTATGAAATAATGAGGAAAATCAGGCACTTTATTGTCTGCAATAGACATATGCCCCAGATCAATGTATTCTTTCATGAAAGAATTATACATCTCTTTCGTTTGTGGTTCTTTTGACAGCCGACGTTCCAACGATAGGAATCGCCGCTTGGCTGTTTCAAAAGAGAGACCCAACGTTTTTGGATCCGCTTTGAAAGGTAGCGCCACTTCAAATTTACCCGACGGCAATTGTCGAATAGATTTTCTGAAATGTTCCTCACATTGTTGATGTTCCATCGATAGAACATTTGCCTCCTGGGAAATTTCTTCTAATTCCCAAAAATTTTTGAACTATTGAATCCAAAGATGATTCGTTTTCATTTAGAGTACTTAAATGGCATGAATTTTTAATCAAATTCTTCGACTCTTTGTATTTGCCCGAAACAATCCAACCCAGAAGCGTTTTCTGAAGAGTTGGAACGTTTGGACTCTTTTTAATTTGACCAACACAAAGCAATTCAAAGAAGATCTCAGCGCCGATCAACATATCAATTTTCCGAGGTTTGAAAAAATATGGATCAGCTAATTCTATGTTACCAGGCAAATTCCAATCAGAAGTTGAAATAACCTGATCTGGTTGGTAAGAAGAAATCGATCGAAGAACCCAATAATCCGAAGAAAATTCGTGGGAGTTCATTCGAGATTTTACCGTGGCTTGTAATTTAAATTTGGCGGAAGCATTCGTTTTTCCAATTCCAACTAAACTGAGATTTCGTTCCTCCTTTCGTAGTTGAAGTCGCTGAGCTAGTTCCTCAGTTACAAAATTTATTTGTGAACCGGAGTCCAATAAAGCTCTAGCCAGAATATACTGACCAGATTTATCTTTGATTTTAACCAAAGCCGTTGCCAATATCACATTGTCTTTAGAAGACGAAAGATGTGTAAATGCCGTCGAAGTTGATGGCTGATTGGGGTCAGAACTAGAACTACTTTGTACTTGTGCATTATTTGCAGCATAAATGTGTAACAAAGTGTTATGTGCGCAACTACAAACTCGACACTTTGACGATTTGCATTTTGTCACTGTATGTCCTTTTTTCAAACAATTAATACAGGCAGGAACGCCTTTTACAAAATCAAATCTCTGCTGCACAGGCATTGCAGAGAAAGACGGACAAGTGTTTACAAAATGTTGTGTCGATTTACAAAATATACATTTTAAGGAAGTTTGTTGTGTTCCCGTTTGAACCGAAAAGGATTTAGCTTTCTTCTTTGAAAAGGTATCGCTCTTTTTTGACACGGGGGCATTTTGAGTAGAAGCCTGTGAACGGTGATTCGATTTGGTATTCGAGGCTTCCTCAGCAGAGATATGCTGGAAACGTTTATTTAATGCTGCCTCACAATCACTCCACAAGGGCAACTTTTGATAGTCAAGTTGCTCCTCCCATTTTGTACGAGTGACTGGATCAACCTTTGACATAACTAGATGAATTATCATGGCGTTAACAATGTCTTTATCATTACCAATCGACAAAAGTGAACCGTAAATCGCCGACACTGTGTCAATCATGCTCCTCAAGGCTGAAGAGGAGGCCCTAGACATTTCCGAAAGATCAAACAATTTTCTTATGTTGTCAAAAAAGATTAAACACGGATTATCGTAAACTTTCTTCAAACTTTCTAAAGCCTTGGAATAATTTTGCTCAGTCACTTGGTACGCCTTTACCGTACCAAGCGCTTCATCTGAGAGACATGATATGAGATGATTAAATTTTTCAATATCAGTTAGAGACGTAACAGTATGAACCAAACTATTGAACAAACTGATAAAGTTTTTATAATCCGAATATTTGCCACTGAATTTAGGCAATTTCATAAGTGGGAGTCTGCTTTTGTGACCCTGAAAGGCAAATGAAGTTTCACCCACGCTTGGGTTTCTCGGAGTTAAGTAACTCAAAAAAAGACTCTTTGTGTCAATGCACAAATCTTCCACTTCGGCCCGATCACCATTTGTGGGATCCAGAACCTCAATCTCGGACTGAATGTCCATCGCATCATCTATATAACAGTTTAAAATCTCAAGGCGACACTGTAGGTTGTTCTGAGAGAATGAAATAGTTTTCTCTTCAATAGAGGTTTTCATCCTCATTATGTTGGTCATTACTGTGTTCTTTTGTGCATATAAGCCTTCGATTGTGATCGCACCTTTATGTTTTCTAGGAGCCATTTTGCAATAAAGTTTCTAACAAAAATGTAGGTATCACAAAAAGTATATAGGAAACCAATAAGCAATTATAAATTTCCTTTAGAAATATTTATTTTCATAAGGATCTCAAGGAAATTGTATTAATTTGGTCGTTAAGACAATAAAAACGAATTCAAATAATTTCCGAAATAAACTTACGTTCTAAAATCAATTTAAAAAAACCGCTTAAGGAAATTTTCTGGAAGGATCTCAAGGAAATTGAAATGATTTTGTCGTTTAGACAAATAAAAACGAATTTTTTAATAATTTCCGAGATCAACTTTCGGTTTCGAATCAATTTCAAAAACCACTTTTATAAAAGTACAGAAATTTTTGCTGGTCTCAACTATTTTTTATCACAATTCACACAATTTTATCAAAATGGAAATACAATTCTTTGTCTGAAGTGAAATCTCCAGTATCAATTTCAGTTATTGCAATAAAATCACAAATTTTTTGCACAATTTTACCGAAAAATCAAATTTATTTATTTTTCCCAAAGAGTAAAAAATTGTTTGCTGGGTTAGCAATTGTAATTTTCCGAAATTTAAATAATTTAAATAAATTTTATAAAAAATCAACAAAAAATTACACACAAAATATTGCTTTCAAATTTCACTCAAATTGCTTGCTGGGTTGTATGGATACAAAACAACCAAGAATACAGCAAAGAAGAGCAAGAAAATTTTCTCGAATTTCTTTTAATTTTTCCACTATTTTGATATATAATTTTTCAAAAAATATATGTTTTATTGTTAATTTATTTACCACAGCCTCTTTATCAATTAATATTACTCGCAAACACTTAATAATTGTCCGTCCGATTATTATAATTTTACCTCAATCTTCTTTGCAAACACATTCGGTATCACTGTAAATTATACACAATTATATTCTATGAAATCAACCGGTATTCACTTTTTCTTTATTTATTTTAATTTCTCAATTTTATTACTAATCGCCTTCATAAATTGTTTTCACTTTTCCCACAAATTATCAAATTATTTATTTTCTATTTGTTTACTTTTGCATTTACCATATGATCGATGGTGTTGCCAGCCACGATCAGTACACTCTAAAAAAACAGTGTTGGTAAACGATATTATTACCAAAAGTAGCGAGTAAAATGGAAATAAAGAAAATAAATAAATCAAATGTCAAACAATAATAACAAACGCGATTGTGGAATAAATAAGACAAACACGAAAAGAGGTAAAAATTGGAAAATTGTAAATATCTTACAATTTAATAAAATTAAATATTTTTTTTTTTTTTTTAAAGGAAAATAAACGAGAGTTACCGAAAAAAAGAGAGAACGAACGGTAGGTGAAGCGAGGAGGCGTAACTTTATCAACTTTTTGTGGTTTTTCGTAATTATGTTTCAACACTATAATGAAGTTTTATGTATTTCAATAATAATTAAGTTTTAACAATAAAGCACTTTTTATATTTTTTGTGTGTTTCACTATTAGGGTGGTTTATAAATTTGAAAATTTGATTAAAAGAACGAATAATTTCAAGTGTGGAATTATAACTTTGCCAAAAATTAAATTTTTTAATTGAAATTTTAATTAAAGTTTTATTAGAAAACAAACGCAAAGTCTCACACTAATTATTGGTTCTTGAAAACCTGGTTAAGGTTTTGTTGACGTTCGGCACTTTCCTTTTGGCACAAGATGCAATTACACTTCGGCATTTGTGTAGTATGGATTCCGATGACGATGGCTTCCTTCCTTCAATAGGTATGGGATGTTGATGACGATGATTTTTGCAGTTGTTGTGGTTGTAGCAATTACATACGCACTATTTTAAAGTTTTTATTAAACGTTTTTGTTACACCGATGGTTTTATTAACACACACGGTAGAGTCTTGTTATATTTTTTCGAATATACGAGCGCGGTATGTGCGAAAATTTTCAAAAAATTTTTTAATTTATTTAAAAACACTGACCCTGCTCGGGCGCCAAAATGTTTATCCTCAATATTTTTTGAGGACTGGTTTTAAAAAATCAGTTTAAAAAACCGAAAAATTTAATTTTTTGTTTTTATAGAAAATGGAGGACGGGTTTTCACTCGATTTAAAAAATTCTTATTCCGCTTTAAAAAAGTACACGTTCGGTGGTATTCAGTATATACAAGAATGATTTATTTTCTTAAAAATGGATCCTTAATCTAGC
The DNA here is from genome assembly GCA_963931875.1 of Pollenia griseotomentosa. Classification (NCBI taxonomy): domain Eukaryota; kingdom Metazoa; phylum Arthropoda; class Insecta; order Diptera; family Polleniidae; genus Pollenia; species Pollenia griseotomentosa. The sequence continues at coordinate 141,090,683 of OZ007563.1, read as the reverse complement.
TTAATATAAGAGAAGTTTTACAAATTCCCCAAGCAGTTTGACAATTAGAAAAAGAAAGAAAGTTACGTTAAATTTACAGTTGGGAAAAAAAGGAATTACGTTAAAAATGAAATTTACTAAAAATGACAGTTAAAAGTTAAAATTTAAAATTCAAAAAGCAATAAAAAGATAAGGAAAGAGAAAAAATAAGAAAAGCAAGGAAATGACGAAACAGTCTCTTTAATTGCTGATGAAATCTCTAAAAAGCTCCTTGAAGTAGAAAATTAAAATGTACACGATATACCATCACTAACACTAGATGAACCATCTACTATCTTTAAAGAACACCTTGAAAAGGCTATACATATCAAATTCTAAAAAAATTAATGTAAAGAAAATACAAAAGCCTGAAAATACTTTAAAAAAGAATTTGACGTGTATGAAGTCACGGGCCAACAAATTTAAAATCTTTGTATGATGCGCTTCTTACTATAAAACCAACGTCGTAGAAAGCGAGAGTGCGTTTTCGGTAGCAGGCAATATACATATCAACAAGGATTTGAAATAGAATCTCTGATGAGCTTTTAAATGCTTTAATAATACTAAAATATTTTTTCTTAAAAGAAAATTAATTTTACCAAGTTGCTACATACATATCGTTAGCTAAAATGCAAAAAGGCGTAACTAACAAAAATATAATTTTACAGAAGAAGCAAAAAACTTTGTAGAATGAAAACTATGAACAAGTCAGAAAAACATGTTTTGATAAAAAGTCCATGGAATTCTTCAACGATTTTTAAAGAAAGCCATTTCATCATATTTTGTTAGAAAAAAATGTATAATTACGTCGTTTTGCATTAATTATATAAACACGCTTGTAGTTACGTCGCTTTGTTTTTACTTAATAATTAAGTAATTTTTGATCCTAGAAGTGTAAAATTTTGGCAAGACATGTAGTTTAATGGCATTCATAATAATCAACCAAGAAGTAGATTTTGAATTTTTTGTTAGTTACGTCTTTTTGCATTTTAGCTAACGATATATAATATGTAGATATGAAAATATGAATGTTACAATTTATTTGGTTTTCTGTAGTTTTAATTAAGGTTATTTCTTTAGACTGTTGTAAATGTATATGTCTTGAACTCATTTAATGAAATCATTGTTTTATTCTAAAAATCACGCGATTCCCGGGAATAAGATTTTTTTATTTCGTTTCCCGGGAATAGAAAATGTCCGGGAAATTAGAAACCCTATACTTAACATATGAGTAGGGGAGTTGCAAAACTCGTTCGTTTCAAAAAATTGAGATAACAATTGATTTTGAAAGATCTTTGAGCACTTTATGAGAATAAATATACATATATGTAGATTGCATCGAACCATGTATTTTTCTATGTTTTTATGTGACCTTAAATTGCAGTTGGTAACAAAACTGGTTCGTTCTACCTACCAGACGTTTTCAAAATATCTCTTTGCATTTTCTATAACAAAACTCGCTGGTTCACTATTGTTTAAGTACACCAAGATAACGTTGTTGAAATGGAGTCGAATTAGGGAATTTAAAAATGCAAATTTGTAAACAAGTTCGCTTCGACGTATTTGTTTTTTATAAATCGTATATTGAAAAATATTTATGTAGCGATGTTCATATATATGACTAGAAATCATCTGTAGCTCCTGTGGTGAAAGCACTAAGTGAACTACATTTAAAATTCCAACTTTCAAAGTCAATGATAATAGAAAAATATAAGAAAAGAAACTTGGAAAAATACATGACATTGTTCCAGATATAATTCCTATCAATGTGGGGGTTAACCCGAAAAATGATTTGAGAATACTTTGGGCAAATTGTAGCGAAAATAAAGACTTACCGCCTATTTTAAGAACATGAGTGCAAAAGTGACTCGCTTAACTAACATAAAAAACAAAAACAAAATTTCATATTTTCTTGGACAATAATAATCTTGATTATTGAACGGAAATACCTTTACTTACTTGATGTTCTTTACCTTCCATGATGGTCTTGGTAGTGCTCAATTCCTTAAGAAAAACAGCGCCAAGTCCAACAACAATAGGTCTGCTTTTTCCCAAAAAAAAAAGGACTCCTGATGTTCTTTGTCTCTACAAATTCAGTGCTAAACAACACTAAGTACGCTTGATGCCCTTCACTTCTAAGAAAGTTGGACTTGGTGTTGTTTTCCACTTTTCTATTTCAAAAACTACAGTAGATATGACTTATGGGAATTTACACATCGATAGAGAAAAATTCTGATTCCAACAGTATAAAAAACGTTTTTAAAAAAAAATTTGATTTGGTGTAGTTTATCTCTCCCCTGCAGAACTAATGTTACATTTTTAGCACTGTTTGCATAATTTTAATAAATTTATATAATTTTCAAAATATTCTAAAGTTCAATTATTCATATCCTGGTGGGCTTTAGTGTGTTGCAAAACTAGTTCGATCCCATACGGATTGTAGCAAAACTCGTTCGTTCCAAAATCAAATCTATTTTTTTTTCTATATTTCAGTTGGTTTTACTTTTTCAAATGTTGAGTTATTAATCAAGAATGGCATTACACTTCAGAATCAAAAAGTTCATATAATTTGCTCCATTAAATTAGACGCTATATGTTTTATGCATTTTCCCAAAATTCGAAAAACGAACGAGTTTTGCATTTCACTTACTTACTATATTGAAGCAAAATGCGGCACGTGTTAGAATTAAAACATCGATTTGAAATTTATGCAGAATCATTTTCTTGCTATAAATATATATATTTAACCATTAAAAGGTATTGAATTGAAAAAAAAGTTTTAAGTTCAAACAAGGACCAGTCTCATATACAGTTAGGATCAAGGTTACAGTAGGAGTCGGAGTTAGAGTTAGAGTCGGAGTCGTACTTAAAAAATTTCAGCAGATGGAGTCGGAGTCGGAGTTATCACTTTTTCTTGACGACTCCACAGCCCTGGAATATAGCACTCTCACTTGTTTTAATGTATATTATCCAATTTTTAAAGAAAGGTAAAGATCTATAGCATTGAATAATCATCTACAAGGTGTGCTCGAAGCGCCAGCTGATTATTTTTTGGTTTGATTTTTTCAGTACTTTTTATATATACTATAAAATAACAAAAACAAAATTTGACAGTTCCTTTTACAAAACAGCAATAAAATGTAGTAGCTTAACTTGTACATGATTATACCATGATCTATAGCAATTTCAACAATAAAAGTATCTGCCAATTTAAAGATAAATAAATAATTTTCTCCTGTAAATTATTTATACATAAGTATGTACATATCTATGTAGTATATGTATAAGAGAATTCAATAAAAAATAAAGAGACATTTTTCGAATACGAAGTTGCCGTCAAACTGTCTACATGAAAGCAAAAATCACATAGCAATAATTGTGGGTGATTTTGTGTGTGCGGCAGTTTAAGTTCGATAATAACATCTTATACAGGATAAAACTTCTTTGCAAGGAATCAAAGAGAATATTCGAACATTATATGAGGAGACATTAGATGTGAGAAAAACCACATAAATATTTAAATGTGTGAGTGTTGTTTTTGCATTTTAGTATGCTTTTACATTTCTTTGAGTAAGGAAAACTGACGTTCTAAAATCACAGTTTAAACGGACATTGAATTCTTTTTTTTAATGTATTTTTGCATTTCAGAAGTATGACCCTCAGTTTGTCATTATTCTTTTTAAGCTCAACCGCAAAATGAAGAAGATTGATTTTAAGGACTTATTTACATAAATATATTATAGTTCATTAGTTTAAAAAAGAAAACGTAGCATATTGCCAGCAAGTCCTTTGCATCAAAATCATACTCACTTAGTGTACCTTTCTGCACTTACTGTGACAGTCCGGTTTGGTATTTAAACATGTTGAATTGTTCTTTAAAGGCTGTTGGATTAAGGAAATTTATGACACTCAACTGTAAACGTTAAGCCAATACAGCAGCACAGCAGTCACTTAGTTATTCGGTAATTCAGTATGAGGGCTGGCTAGTGCTACTGTCAACAAAAACATTGAGTCTGTCATGGTTCAACGTGACCATAAATATTAATAAATACCTACGTCTGGGCCATACATACTTACGTATATGTACTATGTACGCTAGGAGAATAACAACCTGTTTTTTTTTACAGGATTTTGATTTTGTCAATGCTTTTTCACATGAAATGTCGTACGTCATAGTGATGTGTCCACCATATAAATTGCTTATAATTATCTTGTGGTAAACAGGCAAACAGACTTAGAATTAAGAAATGTATTGCGATAAATAATTCAACAGCTAAATACATATATTTTCGTCTTGCTATAACTGCAATGTTTAAAGAAATTCAGTATGCGAATAACCGTTTGTGTGTTTCTGGGCAGCCCAGTTGGCCACATCTCTAAGACATTCTTCAGGATGAGTCAATGATAACATAAAACCTCTGACAATAGCTAAGGGACTGCACCGAAATTTGCAAACAAACTGACACGAAAATCATGCAAGGCGACAAAAGCTACGATAAGGGGTGCCAGATGATTTGGTTTTCATTTAAAAAAATCGGCAAAAAATCGGAAAATCAAAAATATCTATTTTAAATACAGTTAACCATTTTTTTAGAGACAAAAAATAACAAAACAGACCCAGAGTAAATTGTTTTTAAGTTTTGAACTTTTTGTCATTATAGATACATATGAGCTTGACATTTTTATTAGATCCTAAATTTTAATATCAGCATAGTTTAAAATAGTTTAAAATTTTAAATTTGGAATAATCTTTAAAATGAAGAAATCCTTTCAAAGATTAATTTTGCAGGGTACATCAACATTTTGTTTTATTTAGTTGACTTGTCTAAAAAAAATTTCCTCATTGGCAGAAGAATGTGAAAACACCATAATTTGTTAGAAATGCACCAGGGGAACTCTCACTTTTAAATCTGAAGTTTTTGGCCAAAAAGTTTGTAAATCTACTTGACTTTCTTGCAAAAGATTGGCAATCCGATGTACATGCATCATCCTCAATTGCGCTTTTTTGATTAAAATTTTTTCATTAAAAGTTAATATCAATTTAGCTTGTATCAATTTTGTAAGTATCAATCCTTTTCCAAACTCAAATATAAAAAACTTTTTATTTTTAAATTTAACTTATTTCTTCTTTTTGCTTTTGTCCAAAAAATTGTTGATTTTTTTCTTTTGTTTTGATCAATTCTTTTATTCTTTACAATTGAAACATTTTCAAATAAAATGTTTGTGTTGGGTTAGACATACATAACAAACAAATCTAACCCTAGAATCGCTGAATTAATAACAGTTCTCTCTTTTTCATGAAACAAATATTTAAATGTTACCCAAAATTATTAAGTTTTACTAAATTCAACAAATGGATACCGTGTTTTAGATGTTTATCAAAAAATCGGCATTTTTTGAGCAACAATCGGCAACTCGGCATTTTGATAATTTAGAGGCAAAAAATCGGCAAACTGCCGATAAATCGGCAAATATGTCAGGCCTGATCGTGATGTTGCTTCGCTTTTCGTCAATATTTTATTACTTTTTGTATGTACATACCATACATACATATGTGTTTCCTAAAAGTACTTTTACACAACAAGTATTTCGCAGTGTCTTTGTCAGATGAAAAATTGATGTGTAATTGAGCATGTGTGTCAAAATTAACCAATACGGGTTAATAATTTTTGGTTTCACACGTTCGTTTTTGGCTCTAAAACTGCATCAAAAATTTGCCATTTTTTTTAACATCTATCAAAAGTCTAAATCGTCTAAATGTGGAGCGGTTTGGAAGATACGAGGTAACAATGAACTTTACATTTTTATTAATGACTTTGGCAATATCAGGTTTACTGGAAGAATGTATGTATATGTTTGTCTATCAAGTTTGCTGTTTTTATCGCTAAAAACATGCAAAAGTATTACAAATTGAAGTGGAATATAATGCTGCAATGTTTCAGACTAAGTAAGCTCGTTTGAAATGCTGATAAGATTGAGTTTATTCGATGCAGATCGTAGTACAATAAGTACAAATTATGTTAATTCGGGAGAGTTGTCATTATTTACCCATGTAATGTCAAAATGATTTATTTGATTTTACACGCCTGTTCAATTTTTTTTCTTTATTTTCTTTTGTTTGACGTTTGATTAGTTTTTAAAATTGAGAGAGAATATACAATTTTTCAAATTGTATACATACGTTACCTTAAACGCAAACGGCCCTATCTTACATTTTGAGAATTTTACTGGAGGACCATTTACACCTTATTAAAAATAAAAAGTTTATTTTCAATAATAAATTGCCATTAACTGTTTAAAATTTAGTTTTCTTCAATAAACTAATTGTTCGACAGTCAAAACTATTAGTTGTTTTGACAATGGCCAATGTTGCATATTACGCAAACGGTAAGCCAGGTCTTTAAGAGCCGCTAGGACAGTTTGTTTTATTTTTAAATAGTTAATTTTCGTCGGAAGGTGCTGTGATAGAAGAATCAGATACGATTAAGAATTTAGGAATGCATTATCGCAGCAATTTATAATGAAATTGTCATATTAATTCTATTTGAAATAAAATACCTTCAGCTGATAGTGTTTTATATATATTTAAACACAAATTAAATAATAAAGCTAAAGCTTTGCTATAAGAAAGCTTTATTCATAGTCAGTTATCATACATTCCCATTAGGGCTTAAAAAGCTGCAGTCGAAACCAAAAACTGTCGAATAAAAAACGAAAATTTGTGTACGATTTTTGAGTTGGTTTGACAGCGGCTGTTGACATTTAATGAATTAGAAGTAAAAGCAGCAGTTTTTTTGGCCAATGACACATGAAGAAAAGAAATTGCAGTTTTTCTACTTTGACTGCGGACTGCAGTTTTTTAAACGCTGCTCCCCATTATATATGGATGCAGGAATAATGGATCACTGAAATTAATACAATCAATGCAAAACAAGGCCTTGAAGTTAGCTTTTAATCTTCCAATCAGATATCATACATTGCACCTGTTCAAATATCATACAACAATTGCACTACCAACAAGAGTTGTGTAAAATACAGAAATCAATTAGAAATTTTTCAATACAATTGCAGCAAAATGAACACATGACAAATGGGAATAAAATACAGGCTCAAAACTTATCAGTTACCTGGCTTTCAATTAAATTTTCTCCAATTTTTTTTTCGTAAATAATAAAATAAACAATAAATATAAGTGCCACGTCGATTTGTACAATCTCACGGATGTTATGTATTGATAACCAAGATACACACTTGTTCCTAATTTGGAAATGTTGGCTCTTGCCGTTGTTCAGATATACAGAAAAATTTAATAATAAAACAACAACAGTGAATTTTTTCGTTAATTAGAGGCAGTAGTAATTTTTTTCCTCATATCTCTATATGTGGCAAACATGTGATGCAAATATATAATTGCCAAGTCCCAATCATATTTGGGGTCTTCGGAAAACCCATTTCAACGGACAGACGGACATCGATAAATCAACTTCGCTTCTCATAAGGATTCAGAATATAACGGGTGGTTACATTTTAAGGGCTGATGTTGAATGTGAACCACACCCAAACGTCAAGTTTTTTTATGCAATTCATTTGACATTTCTCAATTTCAGACTAACTCAATTTGAATCATGGAATTTACACAATCGAGCAACGAGTTAAAGTTATTCAGGCTTATTATGAAAATGGGCGTTCAAATCAAAATGCATATAGTACACATCGTGATTTTTTCAGTCAATTTAATCGTCCAACTGTGCGTACAATCGAAAAAATTGTACAAAGATTTGAGCAAACCGGGTCTGTTGGAGATGTGAAAGCACCAGTGCATGCTCGTACAGTTCGTTCTGCATAAAATATTGCTGCTGTTCGCGATAGTGTGGCTGAAGAGCCGTCCACCTCAACTCGTAGTGGTGCCCAACAATTGCACCTCTCACGCTTGTCGTTGATGAGCATTATGCATAAAGACTTGCATTTACACGCTTACAAGGTGCAAACGTCGTCAATGACCATTCCAAACGTCGTCAATGGTCAGAATGGTGGCAAGAAATGGCAACAGTGGATGATCAATTTTCGAAGAAAATCATCTTCAGTGATGAGGCACATTATCACCTCAGTGAATTCGTCAATAAGCAGAATTGCCGCATTTGGGCGAATGATTATCCAAGAGTGATTGTCGAAAAACCAATGCACCCACAAAGAGTGAGTGTTTAGTGCGGTTTATGGGCTGGCGGCATCATCGGGCCGTATTTTTTCCAAAGTGTGGACGGTCAGGCAGTTAGTGTGAATGGTGTTCGCAATCGTGAGATGATAGCAAACTTTTATGGCCCGAATTAGAAGATATGGATGTGGACGATTTGTGGTTTAAACAGGACGGTTGCTACTTGCCACACAGCTAACGAAACAATGGCTCTTTTGCGCGCCAAATTTAATGGCCGTGTTATCTTACGTGGTGGAGATATCAATTGGCCGCCAAGATCATGTGATTTGACACCGTTGGACTTATTTTTTTGGGGTTATTTAAAAGAAAAGGTATACGTCGATAAGCCAGCAACAATCCAAGAGGGATGAGATAATTCGGCACATTAACGGCATAGAACCTCAGTTATGCCTCAGCGTCATCGACAATTTGGGCCATCGGATGGATGTGTGCCGCCGAGGTCGCAACGGCCATTTGGCCTATATTTTGTTCCATACATAATTGAACCATATTAATATTATCATAATAAAAAGAAATGACCATAATTTCCTAAATAATTTGTGTTTTATTCAAAATCAACATCGAGCCTCATCTCAGCCAAGAGTAACAATTGTCAATGAATTTTAATTAATTTCATGTTGTAAAATTCCTTCCTTCAGTAAAAATAATTTATTGAAAATTAAATTTGATGAACTCAAGCCTAACTAAATATCAAAATTTCAAGTTAAAAATCGACAGTTCAGCTAAAAATAACAATTGTTCTAAAAAAAAAACCGGAAATGACCAATTAAAGTCAAAATATTTCCAACTTAGTCCTAATTTATTTTTTAACCGAAATAAGCCTATAGTCTCCTTATTATATTGTAAAAGTTTTATTATGGGACCCATATTTGTTTAAAAGTTATGTAAATCTCTTTACACTCGTACACACGCAGAGAAAAAACATGATTAATGAATGTTCACTACGACCATGTTTGTTCATATTTGCCTAATATGTTTACCCTAATAAATTTATTATAGTCCTAATATAACTTGAAAAAATATTTTTTGTCCTTAACATTTTTAAAATCACTATAATAATATTATATTAAAAGTTACTCTGATCTAGCTAAACATATGAAATTATGTGAAATGATTTCTACTATAATATATATATTTTCAATTATACAATTAAAATCATAATATAAGTTGCACACAAAAGGTATGTTTAGAACCATAATTTTTGTTTGCTCAAAAACACATTCTCTAATTGAGCAAACATTTATTGTCAAAACAAACAATGTGTATTAATAAAGAAACTAAAATTTTTTCACGTCATTTACGTCTGCGAGCTTTAGCTAATCGGAAGACTTGAATTATTACAAAATAATAAAAACTTTTTTCAGGGAGAAAAACTGCAAAACTTATACGTTTATTAAAACAGGTAAGTAATTTAAATATAATTATAAAAATACACACATACATGTATAAACGTTGTCTTTCTTGCAGCCAAAAACACCTACAACGTTGAAGACGAGATAACAATTTTGACACAAAATTTTATTAGAAGCCCCCGAGTTTTTTCAACTACCGTAAAACATTATATCGATACGGTGGATTTTATAATAGATATAAATGGATGGTTTGTGCTTGACTTTGTTTTTACAAGTCTTAAATGTATGTATTTAATTTAATTTTTATCATATCGTCGGTCACAGGTTGACAACTCTTAACTCGCAAAAAAATCGAATCGGGTTTTTGATGCCAAAAGACTGTGTCTGTCCTTCTGCATGTTAGTACGTTTCATTTATATTTTTACACCATCTTACAATAAATATCTCCTACTAATTTTGGTTTTTTTATTTACTTCCAACACGGTTTAGTAACGATGTAATAACGTTTTTTTTGTCTCCTGAAAAGTACAAAAAAACATGTTAAGAGTTGTCAACCTGTGACCGACGATATGCTTTAGTGTATATATAAAACAAATTATGTGTACATACACATGTATTTTTAATAAAAAAATAAATTTGTTATTGTTTTTATTGTGAGAACCATATAACATGTTGCAATAGACATTTTGCATGGTGTAGGGAAATATAGAAACATGGTTGGAAAGGTCGTTTGCGTTTTTCTTCTGAACATTATATTATGTTTGAGACAATAATTAGCTAAAAACATTATGTCTGACCATATATTGTTACTTAAGACGTGTTTGACACAATCATAACCACAAACATTAATGATAGTTTGCGTTTGTGATTGTATCAACTATGTTTTTTCTTTGCGTGTATGAATTTTAAACTTATATGGGCTTAAGCGATAATATTTTTGAATTTTTTTTTTTAAATTTTGTTATTTATTAACTTGTTCGATATTTTGTCTTCAAATGAGCAATTTTTTATTTTTTAGGGCATATTTTTAACAATTTTCAGGGCATTTTTGTCAGTTTTTACTGCATATTTAATGCGCATAAAACGCGCTTGTTTATGTTGGCTGGTTGGTTAAGTTTATTTATACAATTATTATACGTCTCTCATACATATACATATATGTTTTATATTTTTGAGTCCCACTTTTATAAAATTTAAACCAAACAAGTTTGAGTGCTATATTCGGCCGTGCCGAATCTTTGTTACCCTCCACCGACAGTTCGAATATTTTAGGAGTGATATCTATATGATATCTATTTATTATTAATTTTTCTTAATAAAAACATGAACTTAAGAGTAGCAAGATGTCGATTGGAAACCACAAAACAGAGGATAGAACATATTGGTAGTTTGGAGTTTAATTACCTTCCTGAGAACATAAGAAATATTGTTCGAATTTCTATTTTCAAAAATAAAGTGAAAAAGCATCTTTTACAAAATTTAGAAATGCTTCTTTCATGATTTCATGATTTTAGTTGATCTCAATTAAAGCTTAGTCTTATTCTAAAAAAGAAAAAAAAAAAAAAAAAAACAAAAAAAAAATTTTATTTTATTTATTTTTTTTTTGTTTTTGCTTTTATAATATGTATACTTAAGTTTATATGACTTTTAAGTTTAAGTTTATATAATTTTTACTTGCCAATTCGCCTCTAAAAGTGGTTGTGGTTTAGACCTATATTAAAATTATTGACCGAGAAACAGAAAGTTTTATGCTTTTTTTTTAGCAATTTTAAAAAACATAAATTTCAATACAGCGGTGAAATTAGTTTTAGCGTTAACAATGAATTTCAGAAGGCTGCCAAAAATGGCATCTAAGGTAAATAATGGACCGTATATCACAAAATTGCATGACATTTTTTCTGGCCATATGAAGCTAAGTTGGAAGAAATATAATCAAATAGAAACTGGGAATTATTCCTTTCGTAGGTTACTTTATATTATATTCAAAATTTTTTTTATTTTTCGAATTTATTCTATGAGCTAAATTTCAGTTATGTATTTTATAAAGCTTTTTTTTGTAATAGTTCTATTCTTTAAATTTTTAGGACTGACTTTTATACACTACCAGACTATTATATTGTATTTTCTTGTTACATTTGACCTTAGCTATCCTTTGGATAGCAATGAAGTATATTGTATGTACAGAAAAATTTACAATTATTAGACACCAGCAGAATGTAATGCATTTTCTGGCCCGCTACGCCTTCAACTATTACAAAAAAGCTGTATAAAATACATAACTGAAATGTAACTCACAGAATAAATTCGAAAAATAAAAAATATTGAAGAAATATTATCGCAATATCTATATCTGCTACGGTTTTAGGCGTCTTTAATTTATTTACCAGAGTGGGCTTTATATGGGGCCTATAGTAAATTATGGACTGATCATCACGAAATTTATAAGTGTCATTTCTAGTCCTAAAGAATTGTGGCGTGCCAAATTTTGTTATGATAACATTAATAATTACGGTTTTAGGCGTACTAAACTGTTTTCCGGGAGTAGGGTTCATATGGGGCCTAGGGTAAATTATGGACCAATCTTCACGAAATTTCACAGCGTGATTTCGAGTCGAATAAAACGAATTTTTGCAAAATCTTTTATCATTCTGTGCATTGTTCCACCATTTATGTTAGTTTTTGTAACAAAATTATCATTTTTTAGAATGGTGGTTCCACAGTTTGATTCATAGCTCTGATCTTACTCAACCGATTTTGCTGGGTTTCAATCCCAAACTGCTTAGGTTCATTTCTGCCAAGTTCATTTCTTTTGAGTTTTTCGAAAGTGAGCGTGTTTTCAACAGACAGATGGCTAAATCGACTTAGAATTACTGAAGGAGCCAGAATATGTATAATTTATGGGGTCTGAGATGAATAATAAAAAAGTTTCACACGGAAAGACAAACTAAGTACATATATCCTCTTCACAATTAATTGTGGTGGAGGGTATAATACAATTTTACATGTAATTTTGTAACAACTGTAGTTATAACAAACATAAAGGAATTTCAATAAAATTTTCTTGTTGGGTTGTCCACTTCACAAATGATGTACCATATATCAAATTTTAAAGAAATTTACTAAAGTTAAGTATAAAAATTTCATAAGCTTGAGCTATGGGAGGTATCACGGCCACAAAAACCAATTTATTGAAACTCAGCCCTGTGAGAGATTTCTTATTGAAACGCTTATACAATGAATTTCACGTTTATAGCTTAATCCTTTCACGAGTTACCGTGAACACAAATGGAGGGACAGACAGAAATGTATATGACAGGTAGTAGTCGCAGGGGTCGGATTCGATTAAGTTTTTGCGCAACTTTTCTCCTACACATAAGAAGAACTTCAACAAAAAATCAGCATTCTATCTCTATTATGTACAGTTGATGACGGTTTGAGCAACTGGGTATGCTTTCAGATACAACTGTTTATTTAATTTAATATGTATGTATTTCAAAGTAGCTTATCTTGGATCCATAAATTTCAACAAACAGACGAAGCTAAGTCAAGGTTTGTGTTAATGGTGATTGATAAATGGTCACAATAACTGTGATGACCTTTGTTGCATTTAGGGAACTCTCTTCTAGGATTGTTATTACCAAATTTATTTAAAACATTTAATGGAAATGGATAAATGAGTTATTATAATGTAGGTTATTACATTTCAGTTCATAGATAAATACAACGAGTCGAACAGGTAAGATTCCTCTAGAGACTTACGATTGTATACACAGATTTTTATAAAAATATTAGGAAAAAAAACGAGATTTAAAATAAGGTTAATTGTTAGAAGTGCTCCTTAAAAATACAAGAGAACCAGCAAGCTACTGTAACACAATTTTATTAAGTTAATTTAAAATATATCTATGCTAAATTTATGGCTTTAAGAATGATTTTTGTGACGTATAAGAAATTGTATGTATTTCTAATTGAAATTTACTCAGCATAAAAAATAACTGCATCCATAAGAGTTAAGATATAACTGAAAACAGTCGATTTCATAGTGTTTTAAGCAATAGACTTCCAGAGGCTTCTTATTTAAAATTGAAAAAAAAAATTTAAAAGTGTTATATTCGACTGTGCCGCAGTTTTGATACCCACCCCTGATAGGCTATCAGGAGTGGTCCTATAAATTGTTAACCAATCTTTATTAAAACTGACCTCATGTTGCATCACGGCCTTAGGCGTTTTAAAGTCTATTCCAAAAGTAAGCTTTTTATAGGGCTTGTTTTAAACCATGGGCCAATAATTACCAAGTTTTATGATTTTATTTCTAGTCATATAAATCTTAGTTTGACCTAATTTAAAAAAATATCATTTATTCGTGTAAGTTTTAGGCATATTAAAGGGATTTTAAGTAAGGGATTTTATATTGGACGTTTCATGGACCGATCATCATAACATTCGATAGAGTGAATTCTAGTATTAAAAAAAATAAATTGAATAAAATGTCAATACACTTATAAAAGTTTTTACCATTTTTATTCAACGTCTTTATGATGAAACAGTTCCCTAAAGTCTAAAAAAACAAGTAGTAGGGAAAAGTCTTGATGTCTTGCCACTATTAAACTTCTAATAGCTTAAAGAGACTCCGCCTATTTATGGTGGAAGTGATTTAGAAGCCCAGTATTTAACGCGATGTCAAAGAGCTTAATAGAACTGTCTCAAATATACCTCTACTACCAATAGATTATACTTTTCATAAATTTTCCAGTATAAATCACTGATGGGATTTGTGGTACAATTGTACCAAATTTGGTACAATCGAATCTTGATTGGTACACTGGTACAATTCATCTTTTTTTGGTACAATTCAAAAAATACCCATGTAGTTTTATCTTTTTTTTAGGTGGATTTACTTACTTTTCTGCCCTGATCAGAGCTACTAAAAATTGCATTGTTGCTAAAAATATTGGTCCTACACTGATAGAAAAATGCATCTTCATATTGATGATGCCCTAAGATCAGAATTGTGACATCAATGTTACTAAAAATGGCGTCAATGATGCAAAACATCAATCCAATGACTAACGTCTTCGTACCATTTTGTAATTTTTTACGTGTCATCTATTTTATGACTATAGTGACATCAATTCGATGCCACATTTTGTATATTATTAACATTATTTTCATGATTACAATGTATTATAAGAAGCAAAAATTCCTATATTCTACTTTTTTTAAATTATTTAGCTAAATACATCAAATTTTCTAAGTAGAATTGTTACGAAAACCATATGGGGCATGGTGCTGGTGTCTTATTATTGAGAGTTCTGCTGTAAACAAAGGTCGTAATTCAAAAAACGTGAAACGAACATCTGTAACGGGTAAGTGAATAATAATATTCTCACACTTTGACTTACATAAGTCAATTCCAATGACTTTGACTTAATGACAAACTATCATTAAATTAATGCTAATGTGTCCTTTTTTCGATGTTACTGCGTCATCGCACTGCGGACATGTTCGTCATTTCTGTGATGCCGATGTGTCATCCCATTGATGACATAATTTCATTTTGACCCTGATAACAATTTGGCCAAGTGATCACAATGATGAAAAGTGTCATGGGGTCAAAAACGAAGACACTTGTCATAGTACTGATGTCAAAATACACACCTTTTTGTATACCGATCGACTCAGTATCACTGTCTGAGTCGATTTAACGTTGTCCTTCAGTCCGGTTGGCTGCAGGCTGGCTGGTTTTTTGTCCATGTATATCTTTTGCGCAAAGTAAAGGTCGCAGTTTTGAAGGTAATTTGATAAAATTTTGTACATTGCTTTCAATTTATAATTACGAAGCCTACTGAAAATGGTGATAATCGGTTCGTAATTTCACATAGCCGCCATACAAACTTCTTTCGTGAATAGTGTTTGTGACTATACACCCTCTTATTATGTTGGTATTTAGATTTAGTTTGGGCAAAACTTATTTTATTGCAATCTAAATAATCTTACAATATTTTATTGAATTCGGTTCATATTTGACGATACAACTCTCGGAAAGCTTTTAATGCCATAACTTCATTATAAATGTTGGTAATGACATACAAATTGGCTACAATAAATTTTAAGATAGCTACTATGTCATAAAAAATGTTGTGCTGGTAGGTCCAATATTGACCATAGGTCCCATATAAGCGCCCTACCTCAAATACGTAAGGGCAAACAAATCTCATATAGATGAAGATATCTAGATCATATTCAAACAAAGAATATTCACACGAATCTTAAACTCCTAACATAATTTTATTCTGGCTGGTCCATGATTGCCCATGGGTCCGAAATAGAGTCTTCAAATACTGTGCTGCGGGGTATCAAATGGTCGGGATTGACCGATTATAGTTTTTTACTTGTTTTATTTTCACAATTTTGCCATTGAGACGGTACAATTCAAGAATTGTCAGATCCCAGCAGTAGTATAAATCCTAAGCAAAAAACTTCATGCCTTTGACACGGTTATTCACAGCACGCTTCACATGCAAATTCGACACTTTTTAACTTCTCTTAAGTTTCCACACGACTGCTATCTTCATACCTCTCTAGGCGTTGGCGATTTGTGTATTCGAACAATCTTCTATCAGGGCTGGACGTTGGAGTAGTTTAATGAATTATATTTTAATTTGCTAAACTTGAAGGCCACACGATCAAGTTTTACCTTTAAATTTGCAATATACTCTCACTTTTTTTTATTTACACACTCTCACTTTTTAAATTGACCATTAGATTGCTTTCAATTTTACCTTTCCATTTGTTTGGCAATTTTACGTTCAATTTAACAGCTTGTTACAAATTAATTTTGTGGCTTCCTTAATAAAAACTATATTTTTCAAAAAATAAATATGCTTTATTAAAAACAAATTGTGTCTTTAAAAATTCTTGTGCGTTTTTACAAAATACTTTGAGTCAAGCTACTATTAATGATGAAACAGAATTGAGTCTTCAACTTCAGGCAAAAATTCTAAAGCCCATAATTAAAATGTCGGCAGTTACTTCAAAATTACTCTCATTTCTTTCTTTTTCTTTTGTTCTTATTTTTCTTTGTTTACAAATTGTATGAAAGTATGGTAGCATTGGTAAGAGAATAAGCGTCTTTATGTGAGAGCATTAGAAAAAACGTCCTCAAAATAAATTTGATTTTATTTCTCGACCGCATTCTCTGGCATAATTTTATGTCAAACTGTATGAAAAACATCGTCCAGCCCCAGTTCTGTTTCATCATTTATGAATTATTTCTTTGTCGGGGGCATTTTTAAAATTAAATTGATTATAAAATTGAGTGCAGCCTGTGCCACAGCTGTCAATTCAACCAAGTTTTGACAAGCAGTTTGTGTGAACAATTTGAAAGTGGTTTATTGAACTTGTGGCTGCAGGGCATTTCATATGAAAAATGTTTTTTATTTAATACTAGCTGGCCCGGCAAACGTTGCACAGTGGTATTTTTTTGGCAAAAAGTCTATTTTTTTACAGTTATTTTTTAGAAATCTAATGATGCAATTCTGTAAAGAACTGTTTCATTAGTAGAAAACCATGATTTGTTTTCGAAAAAAATAAAATTTTGTATAAAAAAGAGGGTGTTAAAGTTATCTAAATATTATGCAACGAAAACTGATGAAAATTTTACTACATTTCAGTTGTTTATACAATAAATATGGTTCAACTACCAATAGTTTTAGAGCATTTGTATTAAAATATAGTATTTTAAATTTAATAGGAAAGAAAAAATATTTAAATTATATATATAGTTTAAGAGATCTGAGCAAATCAAAATGACTCCAAAAAATTTAGCATTTGCAGTTTTCATTAGAAAAAAAATAAGTTAGCTCGGTCTACCTCCGTGTTGGTAATACTACTAAATGAAAGTTTGGAATGTTTTCTTTCATTTTATGCAAACAAATTCTGCGACTTTTTGCGATCGTTGAACAAACTTATAAATTTTGTGATAAAACTCACGTATTTTTTGTGAATATTTACAATAAACTGCAATGCATATTTACAATAAAAGGTTTTGTATACTTTTAGGCTTTTACTTTTACTTTTTAATAACTGATTGACAGCAATATCGAAAAAGTGCATAACAAAAAAAGAAAAACAAAACCATATGATTATTTGAAATAATAATATTTGCCAAAAAAAGTTTAAGAAAATTATTAAACGTAACTAATATTTAAAATGGGTTCATTTTGTGTTTCATATAGTGAATTGTGCAAGGAACTTATAAATTGCAATAATAATGTGGATTTATTAACTGATTTCATAAAAACAAAAAACATGGTGCTTACTATTAAAGAAATTCAAATTGTGAAAAAATCAGTTCAAAAGCGATTTCTTAGTCACTTTTTTAAACGTTGGGCCGAATATCACAGAAACAAATCATATTTCTTTAAGAAAAATTACACTTTGCTAAAAAGTACGTTTCAAAACAAAATAATTAATGTGTACTTTGAATATAATTGAAAATTTTTAGAAATATTTGAAGCAGAATGTACTAATAAAGTGACCTCACCTAGCGGAGAAAATAATTGTAGCGAAATGGAAAAAGGTTAGAGCAAAAACCTTTGGCAAACGAGTAACGTGGAAATAGCATACCCGAATATTCTATTATCACGTTCATATAAATTTTTAATTATATTAGCTTATTTACTTATTTTGTATATCTTATGTAAATTCTAAAATAAAATATGGTGCAGAAATAAATAGTATATATGTTTCGTATCTTTACGACCAGTAATATATCAGGATGAGATAAAACCCTTTTTTGCTGCTTGCGGCAAGTATTGTACTTATTTCTGGTGTTTGCGTTGAATTGGTTTTAAATTGTCAAACTTATAAATTAGTTAATTTTTATTATCCCAAATTATTTTCCGACAGGTGAACTATATTACTGACAAGTAAGAAAGTTTAATCAGTAACTACTCCAGGTTAAGTAGAGCCAAATTTTCGAGAGTGTACCATATCTAGGACCCAAGGCCAATCATGGACTTAGCAAAAGGAAATTATGTAATGAGGTTAAGATTCATGGAAAAGTTCTTTTCGCCGAATATTATTTAGATATCCTTCATCTATATGAGATTTGTGTGCTTATAAGTGATTTTAAAAAGGAAATTTGTATGTCAATTCTAAAATTTATAAGAAAGTTATGGCATTTTAAGGCTTTGCAGAAAACGTATTTTTATGGGGGTTATGGTCAAGTATTGTCCGACTTAAATAAAATGTGTAAAGGTAATTAAAATTTCAACAAAATAGGGTTTAACAAAATTTTATCTAAATACCAAATTAATTATATAAAAGACTTTTCCGGAAAGAAGGTTGTTTGGGGGCCATGTGAAATTATGGACCGAGAAGAGTATTCAAAAGGCTTCCTTCTTATGACAATAAAAAGGTATGTTACCAACTTCATCAAAATTGTGACATCGTTATATCGACTCAGAATCACTTTAGATCGACTCAGTGGGTTACTGATTCTAGAAGTTGGGGGTGGGACCATTTTTTTTATAGTGTTACACACATAAGCAAAAACGCATAATGCCCTCTCCACTATTGTCGTTTGCATATAAGAATATACCAGTTTTTAAACGTGTGTGTAAAAATATTTTACACTAAACCCGCCTTGTTTGTGCTGATGTTTGTTATACCTTAAAATATTGTTCCTAGTCCCATATTTATGTCTCCAGATCGGCTAAGCATCAATTTTTGAATCGATATAACGATATCCGCTCATCCGTCCGGCTGGCTATTTATGTAAAGCTTGTGCGCAATGCTCTAATTGTCACAAGGTCCATTATTTGACATAGTTGCCGTACATGCTTCTTTCACGAATAGTGTTTTGGTGCCCATAATCCATCTGGTTTTGTTGGTATATCGTTTTTAACAATTAAGGAATTTGCCTAATATTTACAAAAATTTTAATATAATTAAACTAAATCTACAAACCCGTGTGGGGAGTGGGATCTAGTCAACAGAATGCAAACACAGTAATCAAACAAATCATTAATTATCCCACAGTTTGTATAAAAGTAAAATTTTTTTTTAAATACGCACACACACAAAGATGAGCCCATAGACACGTCTATGCACACACGTATGTACATATGTACTTTTAAGAATATCTTGTGTCTCTACTTAGTTTGTAAGTATCTGTATCTATGTAGGCGTGTATAAATATGTATTCTTGTTTGTACTATACAAACATTAACATACATTTATCATTCAGATGGACTTATTAAATTGACTTTGACAAAGGGCAAGACGAGGTAAGTAATGTCCTGACCACTGCTGGCCATGGCGGCCAACTCAACACAACACAACACAAGTTATAGTGGTATGAATTTTATTTGTTTGAGTAGAGAACAGAATTCGAATGTTGTTAGTATCGTAGATGCTTCTGTTGCTGATGGATATAAAGAGAAGATGCTGACGGTAATGATGCTGACAATCATATCATAACGAATGGGATTTATTTCATGTTTTCCTCTATTATGGAAGACTACATCTTATACAAATATTTTCTAATATTAAGGTGTATGAATTATGGAAGGAACACAGTTGGGTCTAGGGTTACCGTTAGTTATTTTTATAAAGGGGCACAAAATGTCGTTTTATAAAAATTAAGTTGCTTAGAAAAGTCGTTTCAGAAAACAAAATAAAAGTCGCAAACCATTTCTGAAGATTTTTATGTGTAAAAAATATAACAAACATAAAATGAATCAAACAAAATAAAAAGACATGTAGCGATGTTGACATTTCTCTACTCAATTAAAATGTTGTTTGACAACGAAGCTTTAAAAGCACTTTTTGCAAAAATATTAAATAGACACTTGTCTATCATTTTATCCATGTCAACCATGCCAACCCGACAGTTCAAAAAAAGGCTAGAATTTAAACTATAAATTGCTAGTATTCTAAAAAGATCAACAACTGCATTACTTAACCCAGGAATCAAATATTTAATGATTTTTTTTTCAATTTAACCCATTAATGCCCACAGCGAACTGGAATATAAGTCAATGACATTTTGAACAGCAATTTACGTTAATTAAAGAACCTATTTTAATTATAAAAATTTTTTCTATCTGGCCTAGAATCGGTTTTGGGGGCTGTTACATATACGTAACAGTGGGCAGTACATACAATTTTTGGGCCTTGAATTTTTGCAAATAAATTTATATTTATTATAATTAAAATAATTAGTATTGTAGTTATTTTGTCGAACTATTTATGGTTTTAATCCAAATTTTAATATTTTTAATCAGGCTTAAGTTCATCAAATTTAATTATTTTCATTAAATTATTTTTATGAAGAAAGGAATTTTACAACATGAAAATTAATTAAAATTTTTATTGATAATTTTTCTTTCTTTACTGATCTGAGATTCGAACCCAGGCGGCTGGCCTGAGATTCGAACCCAGGCGGCTGGTTACCCTGACATGTTTCGATCACAACCACTTGATCTCTTTAGAGGGATTTGCCGTCTTACACTCGCAGCCATCGATGACTGCTGACTTTTTTTAATAAGGCATTTTGACATTTGCCGTCTCAATTCTATTAACAAAATGCCTGTTGTTTTTTCTATTGTTGCATTGTTGTAGTACTGAGGTCACTTTGTTAATACATTTTGATTTGAAGTATATATAAGTAGTATAAGACGTCAACCACGTAAACATATTTTGGAACTAGATGATGCAGTAAAAGAAATGATAATTGATGAATAAAAAGTTTAAAATGAGTTTAAAATTTTACTCATTTTGTTTATACTCAAATAAAATTATTCTTAAATGTGTAGAGTGGGTGGGTAGAGGGCGTGGCCAATTTCGATGAAACTTTATATTATTCTTAATTGAGCTAAATAAAGGCTCAGAGCAAAATTTCAAAAACTTTGGGCCAAAAAAAAATTTTGGGTTCTATGGGCGGTGGGTGGAGGGCGTGGCCAATTTTGATGAAACTTTATATTTTTCTTAATTGAGCTAAATAAAGGCTCAGAGTAAAATTTCAAAAACTTTGGGCCAAAAAAAAATTTTGGGTTCTATGGGCGGTGGGTGGAGGGCGTGGCCAATTTTGATGAAACTTTATATTTTTCTTAATTGAGCTAAATAAAGGCTCAGAGCAAAATTTTAACATTCTACGAGCACTCCTTATATTTTTTGCCAAACATTGTATGGACAAATCCCTCTGTGCGTTGTTTTGCCATATAATTTACTTCTTTCAGATGTTACAGTGTCTGCATGCCAAATTTAAAGAAAACCGGTTTACACTCAGCATACTTTTTCATCTTAATGGAGCAATTTTAAATGATAGTTTTGACGAAACTCTAAAAATAATGTACTTTGGACTTCAAGAAGAATTCTTGACAAAAGTACGAAAAAGCAGAAGTAAAGAAAAAACATGTTAAATCAATTAAAATGGATAATCATTCAAAAAAGCAAATTTCGATCTACCAAAGGTTAAAATACAATTTGGTTTAAGAATTGATGTTTGACTATTGACGTCAGCAGTCGTCGATGGCTGCGAGTGTAAAACGGCAAATCCATCTGAGGAGATCGAGTGGTTGCGATCGAAACATGTCATGGTAACCTGCCGGCCCGGGTTCGAGCCCCGGCCACGGTCAAGAATGAAAGATTATCAATAACAATTTTAATTAATTTTGTTGTAAAATTCCTTTCTTCATAAAAATAATTTAATGAAAATTAAATTTAATGAACTTAAGCCTAATAAAAATATATAAAATTTGGATTAAAAATAATTTTTTTTTGAATTTTCAGGGCCTGTAGTTTAAAACATTTTTATCCGATCAACACAAATGTTGTTTTGGCTGAACGAATAGAGATTTAAATGAATTTCAAAATTGTGCATCTTAATTTTGTCTGAAATTTGACCATTAATGTATACAAATTGCGAATATTTTGAGTGTAATGAGTTACAAGAAATAATAAAAATTTCCAATGTTGCATTATTTGATGCAACAATTTAATGCTGCTAAAAGTAGGTCCCAAGGCCATGCACCTGACAATAAAATGCAACGTTTTAGTGCTATTCAAAATTGAAATTCGCAAAAAAATTGTGACGTTCCACTCTTATGATCAATCAAGGCCGGGCCAAAAAAGTATTTAATAAGATTAGGATTCGTATAATAGTTCTTTATGCTAAACATTATCTGGATATCTACATCTATGTGAGATTTTTCTTCTTAAAGTGATTTTAGAGAGAGGGTTTTTATGGGACCCTTGGAAAATGCTGGATCTACCAGCACAAAATTTTACCATGACACGTATACTGGTGTAGCGTGTAATTAAGTGTATCCTCTTAAATATTTGCTTATGCTTTAAAATAAACACTGGCAATTTATTTATAATATTTAATTGCTTAATTACCTCCTATCATATCGCAGTCTCACTTGTCATTAATTTCAATTAAATTTATCAAATAAAACCAAATACCTGTTGAACAGACCACTTATAATCCCCGGTTTCTGCTCTCCCGCATGTAACGACGTGCCATGTGCTCGACTACAAACAACCATGTGAAAATGAAAATTGAAAAACGAAAAAACTCTTTAAAACAAAGTTTCTAAAGAACGACATTTATTTAACATTTATGTTTGTATGTATGTGTGTACAACACTATGAGAAAATCAAAATCACTTTCTTTAACTTACAAACCTTCCTGCCTTTCTCCAAGATGGTTGCATCCTTTCGTCCTAATGGATTTTCATGCTCATGTCATAGTTCAACTTACTATGGCCACTTAATATTGCTGTTGCTGCTGTTGTCGTCGATGCTATTGCTATTGCTAATAGTGTGCGGTTCTTGTTGTCGTTGCTTTATTACTTGTACTCGAAACTTATACAATGTACATCATGCGATGATTTAAAGTTCTTGTCATTACATTGATTTAATAAGTTTATACTCGTACGAATATGAAATTCTGTTGGCACAATTGAGTGTGTGTTTGTGTATCGTTGTATATGTGAAGAAAAAATAAATCAATCTATCTATCAGTTGAATAAAGCAAAAGAAACGTAGAAAATTAAAAAAAGAAAACCAATTTCTCATCAACACCGAACTCAAGCAAATGCATTTTCAACCTGGAATACGAAAAGGGCCCCAACACACTTGCTGATCATGGTTCGGTATTTGCAAGGGGATACACTTTGTCGTGTAAAAATTGAACTTACCCCATGAACATTTTGTGTTACAGGCAATTGTTAGCACCTATACCGATAGAGTGCATTTAATGCTAAACTCGTAACAAAAGTGTACAAATTTTTTTCCCTAAATGTTTGCAGTAACATCACGTGAGCCCCGAAAATAAAATAGGCTCCTTTTTTTTAAAAGTGGCAGGGAAAGTGGTACCCTTCATAAGTTGACAATATTAAGTATCGCATATCTTAAGAGCCGCTGCACCCATTTTCTTGAACTTTTTGCACTAGGATCTTTTGAGCCCCAAAATTTAAACAAGATAACAGCAGAGGAAGTGGTAACCCCGATAGGACGCCAATGTTAAATATTGCCTATCTTAAGACCTGTTGTAGTGTGGTTCAAACTTGGTAGAAGTCACTCTTATGGTAAACTTCACATTTGCAAATAAAGGGTGTAGGAGCTGCGGGAGCAATACCCCCATAGGATGCATATATTAAATATAGCGTAGCTCAAGAACTGTTATAGCTAGAGTCTTCAAACGTGATAAAAGCCATTATTATGGGAAACTATTAAATACAAAATTAAAATGATCGGGATAGACGAACATATCAAATACCGCATATCTGAAGACAAAGACCCTTGTAGGATCCACTCTTATGGTAAACTGCACTTTTAAAAATAAAAATAGAGAGGTAAGGGGGAGAGGGAGCAAAAAAAAACGTACAGAAGCTTCCTATGAGCCCCAAACATAAAATAAACTACTTATTTTGTCGATAGGGGCAGGGGAGCAGTACCCCCATAGGGCGCAAATGTTGAATCAAATTTATAACTAAGTCAAACGACTGATTGATTAATCATCGTGCAGCCCAAACGGCTGAAGTTAGAGACATGAAATTTGGACAGTGGTTAAGTCTCCCAAACAAATAGATCAACTGAAAGAAATTTTTGGGAATTAAAATTCTTAAGGCCTTATTCATAAACAATATTCCATGCTTATAACAGGATTATAAGACGAATTTTATATGTAAATCGGTTTAATTAACCTTTAATTAAACTGAAATATTTTTTATGAATAAGGGGGTTAGAGGGTAAAAAGGGTTAGAAGCACTTAACATAGGCTATAAATGTTTGTAAAACTCCAAACAAAGTCAAAATGAAAACCTCCATATCTGGTAAACGAATACAGAAAAGTTTTCAAATTTAAAACAAATAACTTGATTATCAGTACACAACATCTGGCAGAAAGTGAAATATTTGGTGAGGTTGCAGTTGCCTCTCCATTAAAAAGAGAGTGTAAACAACAGTGATCCGGAGAAAAAAAGAATTAGGATTTTGTACAAAGACAATTAAGATTTCTTTATATCTGGAGAACGGCAAAAGTTTTTAAATTTGGAAAAATTGGATTTGAGAAATGGCCATGACACCTTCAAAATAAGCACAATAAAGGTTTCTGTATATCAGTAGAACGGTAATAGTAAAAGTATCTAAACTTGGTACTATTGGATTCGTCATCAATACACAACATCTGTTTTAAAAAATTTGACTCATTTAATTTCAATAGGGGAAGCGAAGCGCACCGGGTAAAGCTAGTCTTCTATATATATAAAAATGAAAAATGTTTGTATGTGGGTTTGTTTGTTTGTTTGTTTGTTTGTTTGTTTGTTTGTTTGTTTGTTTGTTTGTTGGCTTATAGACTCCTAAACTACTGAACCGATTTTCCTGAAATTTTTACAGATACATCACGTGAGCCCTAAAAATAAAATAGGCTACTTATTTTTTCGATAGGGGCAGGGGAATTGGTATCCCCCATAGGATGCCAATATTAATTATCGCATATATTAAGATCCGCTGAACGCATTATGCAGAACTTTTGTTAGTAAGATCTTCTGAGCCCCAAAATTAAAATAAAATAGCAGCGGGGGAAGTGGAATCCCCCATAGGACGCCAATGTTTAACATCGCATATCTAAAGAACTGTAATAGTGAGAATGTTCAAACTTTCTAGAAGTCACTCTTATGGTATACAACACTTTTGAAAATAACAATAAAGCGGGTAGGCGCAGGGGGGGGAAATACCTCCCATAGGATGCATATATTAAATATCGCTCAACTGAAGAATTATTAAAGGGAGAGTCTTCAAAAGTGGTTAAAGCTATTATTGTAGTAAACTATAAATTTCAATATACAAATGGGCGGGGTAGACGGGTGAGGAGCAGTACCCCTCATATATAGAAATATTAATAAGAGCCACTGCACGCATTTTGTTGAACTTTTGGTAGTAGGATCTTCTGAGCCCCAAAATTAAAACAAAATAGCGGCGGGGGTAGTGGTACCCACCATAGGACGCCAATGTTTAATATCGCATATCTTAAGAACTGTTATAGTGAGAATGTTCAAACTTTGTGGAAGTCACTCTTATGGTATACTTCACTTTTGAAAATAAAAATAAAGCGGGTAGGCGCAGGGGGGGAAATACCTCCCATAGGATGCATATATTAAATATCTCTCAACTGAAGAAGTGGTTTAAGCAGTGTAGCGAAGCGCACCGGGTTAAGCTAGTTCTTTATAAAAACTCACCTCACAATTCGTTGCGGCTTTAAGCATATTAAAGTTTATAAATTATGGACCGATCTGCACAAAGTTTGTTGGTGTATTTTCTAGTTTTATGAAACTATGACATACCAAGGTTTATTACAATAGCATTATTTTTAACGGTTAAGGGATTTCCAAGAGTGGGGTTTATATGGGGCCTATGAAATATTATGAACCGATCTTTACAGGTTTTTTTTTTGTATGAGCTTTAGTTATATCAAAGGCATTTGTGTTAGTGTAAATAATATAATGTAAGAAAAAATTGCTGTTTTAAATTTAAATCATTTGCGAGAAAATTTTTGTTTTTTAGAAAAAAGTAGATTGTTGTAATAGCGTCTTTGTCCCATGGGTAATTAATGGACCTATAAAACGAATGTTGTAGGGATGACGCTTATATTACGATCATTAATGCTGAATTTTATTTAGATTTTTTCCTGTTAGCAATATTTAAAGGAATTTTATTTCTGTGATTTTCGTAAGTGGATTTTGTATGGAGTCTACGGTCGAATATGATGCCGATAAAATTTGGTTACATAATTTGATTGTAATTAAACAGTTTGTGTTGAGTTTGAGCCAAATTTTAAAATAAAAAGGTCCAACCAAAACGAACGATGTTAATTGTAAGTAAAACAAAAAGTTTTCAGAAAATTGTCTTATCAGCCAAATAATCGCCAGGATGGCCCATATTTTCAATGGTTCTGAGACATAATTGAGGTTGAATGTCGTTAATGTGCAGAATTATCTGATCCTTTAGCTCCTGAATCGTTATTGGCTTATTGACGGTCACTTTTTGTTTTGAATATCTCCAAAGAAAGAAGTCGAACGGTGTCAAATCAGATGACCGTGGCGGTCAATTAACATCGCCAAGACGCCAAGAGATAACACTGCCATTAAATTTCTCCCTCAAAAGAGCCATTGTTTCGTTGGCTGTGTTGCAGGTGCCATCATGCTATTAGAACCACGTATCGTCCAGGTCCATATTCTCAATTTCTAGCCGCAATAAGTCGTGAACACCATTCACGGTAACTGCTTGGCCGACCTCATTTTCGAAGAAGTACGGCCTGAAGACGCCGCCAGCCCATAAAACGCATCGGCTTTAACCATCACTCGTGGAGTCTCATTTGCCCAAATGCGGCAATTCTGCTTGTTAACGAATCCACTGAGGTAAAAGTGTGCCTCACCAAGTGCACGAAATGCATTTTGATTTGAGCTCCCATTTTCGTTAAAGGCTGCATCAATGCGAGCGCGCATGGTTGAAATTGTCAAACACTGCAACAAAGAAATGTCAAATTAAGTTGCGCTGAAAACTTAACGTTAAGGTGTGACTCACAATTAACATCGTGCATTATGGTTGGACCACCCTTTACTACGAAGTTCAATGGGACTTTACTATGGGTGGAGTTTCATATTGGGGTTAGGTTAAATCGTGGACTGATTGTCGGAAAAAGGTCTTTATAACGGTTCAGAAAATGTTCACACAATTCAATTACAAATCTTTAATATTTAAAACAATTCTTTTAAGCTATTTAAAACTTATTTTAAAAAAAGCATTCACTATATCTTTGCAATTGTTTTAAAATGTGCAGAAATTTAAAGATATCAACGAAAACTTTCTGATGATAATTATAATTTGGTTTTAAAAATGTGCAGTCGAATTTTAAATTAGTATTTTAAAACGTCTAAATCTATTAAGAAAATTGCTACGCTTAAACGTGAGTATGATTGAGATAAATGTATGTAAGAAGTTAAGATATTCGTTTTGGTTTTTTGACAAAGTTTCAGACAATTTCTGCCATCTTATATGCCGGAAAAAACGGTTTGCTGGGCATACTTACATGTATACAAACACATGCAAAGTTTTATATTACCCTTTTGTACACAGAGACGCACATTGTAGCGTAATTTAACCATTTTAGGAAAACGTAGATCAATTCTGAAGGTACTTCTCAAAAATTTATACAATTTTATTATTGAAATTATATGAGCCTTCAGATATCGGCAATTAAGTTACGAAGATTTCAAATATAAATTGTTTCACCAAAAATTATCATGACACAAGTAGAGAAAAAACATGTTTATAATACTGGAAAAATACCGAACGAAGTTTGTAAATATCGGTCAATAACCATCCATAGGCTTCATATAAAGCTGATTCTCAAAAGCATACATACGCCTTAAAAACGCAAAGAATTTTTAACAGTTTTTACTAAGATAAGTTCTTAACTTAAAGATTCCATATACAAACCACTTTTAAAAACTTGTTACACTCGGTGGAAGGTATTAATTATTCGGCAGAGTCAAATGTGTATTTTTTTAAATGTTTAAACGTTGGTTTAGTTGAACTAAACTTAAATATATATGTAGTTTAAACTTAAGAACTGTTAATCAGTGCCCGATATATAATATGTAGTGCAAAAATTAATAATGTGGCAGCACTACGATTAATGCTGTCAAATTCATATGATTTGTATTGGTAGTTTAAACGCCCAATTTTATGCGTTTAGAGATGGTTTAAATGTTTACTGAATTATAGATTTGCTGGTTTAAAACATTTTAAACCAAAAAGAGAGTTTAACTTGCACAGATTAATTAGCATGGAAATAAGCTGTTAAAGTTAAAAAAAGCAATTTAAACTTGCTTATTTTCCACTTAATTCGTTTAATATGTTGTTATAGTAAATTATAAGTTAATGCAATAAATTTTCGAAAAGAAAACTATGTCTGTTTGGAGTCGGCAAGTTCTTTTACATAAAAAAAGTTCTTACTACGTCTGAAGATGTTAAGGGAGCATACTTAAAATTGAGTATTTGCTCTGAAGTATATTTTATACGATTGGACTCATAATTCCACTTGCCTCCCAAAATATCCCCAATATCTTTTAATACCGAAAATCCTTCATTATACCCTCCACCACAATTAGTTGTGGAGAGGGTATACTAAGTTTGTCATTCCGTGTGAAACTTTTTTATTATTCATCTCAGACCCCATAAAGTATATATATTCTGGCTGCTGGAGTAATTCTAAGTCGATTTAGCCATGTCCGTCTGTCTGTCCGTCTGTCCGTCTGTTAAAAACACGCTCACTTTCGATAAACTCAAAAGAAATAAACAAACTAGGTGTCAAATTGCTTGTAGTTATCCTAAGCAGTTTGGGATTGAATTTCAGCAAAATCGGTTTAGTAGGACCAGAGCTATGAATCAAAATGTGGAACCACCACCTTCAAAAACTTGATAATTTTGTTACAAAAACTAACATAAATGATGCAAAAATGCACGGAATGACATAAGATTTTGCACAAGTCCGTTTTATTCGACTAGAAATGACACTGTAAAATTTCGTGAAGATCGGTACATAATTTACCCTAGGCCCCATATATGCCCTACTCCCGGAAAACAGTTTAGTCTCCTAAAACCATAATTAATAACAAATCGTCACAGTTTAAGATAATAATAATAAAAAGACATCATACAGATATTACTCCTTAAACATTCGAACTGTCGGTGGAGGGTATCAAAGATTCGGCACAGCCGAATATAGCACTCTAACTTGTTTTTTAATGAAACTGATTTAAATTTTGTATTAACTTTGTCTC
This sequence comes from Pollenia griseotomentosa, assembly GCA_963931875.1. NCBI lineage: Eukaryota > Metazoa > Arthropoda > Insecta > Diptera > Polleniidae > Pollenia > Pollenia griseotomentosa. Next base: position 141,060,744 of record OZ007563.1, on the reverse strand, counting down.
GTATATCCTCTGGAACACGGGACATTTTTCTTACGGTCCATAACTATGTTCACTTAGAAAACCAATGAAAGATTTTTTGTTTCCAATTTTGTTACGACTGAGAAACTCTTAATATCTAAAACTATATTAAAAAAGCAAAAATTAAGACGTTACTGTACCAAAAACAGAAGAAGGGAAGCTAACAGACGTTACTTTATACAAAAACTATTTTTAAAAAGAAATAAGACGTTACAAAGTATGATGGTAAAAGACGTTACAGGCTGAGGAATTTGATCGTAAGAATACAGTTATGGAATTTTCGAGAGAAAATAACTTAAACAAGCAAATAATAAAATAAGTTGATAAAAAGGCTTAATATCCCAGTTGGCCACGTCTTTAAGACATCCTCGAAGACGGATGCACGAAAATTTTAATTCCTGCAGGACATGTGAGGGACAGCGATAATCGTCAACGACATTTTCGAACAAGTGTCGCGTAAATTGTGCGCGACACAAAAAAAAAACAATGTCGAATCGATCGAAAGATTACGTAGACGACAATGCCTCCTACTTTGTCGTCAACGACTACATGGATGACAATGTCGTCTATTTTGACGTCATTACAAAAATTATTAGATGGTTATCTATTTAGTATAGTTGGAATTTTAATTTCTGTGAACAGTGAAGTATTAACTGCATGTAATCCATTTTCCAGCCCGCGAATAACTTCATCATAATTTTTCGGTGTTACTGGTTAGAGATAGTTCGTAAATTGTATGTAGGTATTTAAATAAACAATTAAAAAAAAGAATGTAAGAGTTTTAAGAAAACCAAGCAAGTGATTGAATAGCATTCAAGAAAACTTTGTAGTCAATAGCTTTTATAGAAGGCAGCTTATAAGACAATGTCGCTCATACTGTCCCACATAGAGTTTAAAAGAGGACATCTTAAAGGACAATGTCGCTCAAACTGTCGTGCACGACTTTTTCCTGTAAATTGTCTTCTAGAAAACCTAATCGACAAGTCGTGCATACATCATTGACAACAATGTCGTCAACGGCAATCTGGCCAACTGGGACTAAAAACATAAGCACATAAAAATTATACACAACACTATAAAAAGTACGTTACAGTACCGCTAAGACAGAGTTGCATAAAAATCATGTAAGAAAGTATAGTCGGTCAAGCTTGACCGTACGATACCCAACACCACAGTATTTAAAAACAAGTTTCGAGAGTGTATGGCTATATGAATAGGGATCTATCTATGTTTTAAATTTCATTAAAATCTATCTCCCCTCGTGGTCCTATTTTTTAAAAATTCATACCTTACGTGGGCATATAAATATGGATCTATCTACATATGCCTTAACGTTGGACGATTTTTTTTAACCAGAGTTGTTACAGCACAGAAATGGTTTGTTTTTTAGTATTTATAAAAAAAAGTTGCAAATAAAAACAATAATAATAACGATTTTTGCAAAATTTTATTATATACATTTTTTTTCGTATGAAAAAAATTAAAAATTATCTTAAAATGGCAAAATAAGTAAAAAAGCCGATATCGCAAAAATGACTAAAAAACGGGCGATATGGCCAAAATAAGCAAGGAAAGCCCTAACAAATATAGCTAATTTTCTTTGTTTTCTTAAGATCGGAATTTGTGTTCAATCAAAATCTTTCTATCTTGTAAACCAAAAAATAAGCATTTGCTTTTTTTTGGTTGCCCTAGTTATCACCATTTGTAAAGTAATTTTGCATCAGTTCTGTCGCTTGTATTGTTTATTTGGGGGCTTTGGAAGAATGTTGAACAGCTGGTTTTATAACTCTTTAAAGGAGTCTATATCTTCTGGCATGCATACCGATATACTCTTCTTGCAACGGGTTCTGATATATTTTTTGTATTTTTATCAATTTATTAAGGTTGATTGCAGTAATTTAATATTAATTTAATTAAAATTTAAATTAATTAATTTAATGTCTAAATGTCTAATGAATTCAAAATAATCGTACTGTGTAACAACCCAGTAAAAACTTTTCCTACAAAATAATGTGTTAATTAACCAGGAAAATGTAAAAATACTACTTCCAATTCTACTAAAAGAACGAATTAATTTTACAAGGGATGTCCCAAAACGAACGCATTTAAATGTAAGTGATTATTTTTTACCTACATACATCTGAAAAATAAGTAGTTATATAGAAGAAAGCTATAAAAAAATAGTGAAAGCAGCTATTCAACTTAAAAAAGTAAGCGAAGTTTTTACTGGGAACTAATAGTTTTGGATTTTATTGGGTCAAAAGTTCTATTTAATTCCGTTCTCTAATAACAATAAGGTTGGAAAAAAAATTTTATCTGAATCAACCCTCGTACTTGGGTTATAATATTGCGCAAAAAAGTACAAAAATAATGGAAGTACCAAATTTAATAAATTACTTTTACAGCTCGTTCGTAGGTGAATAATGTCAGATAATTTTCATAAAAAAATAGATGAAAGTATAAAAAATATTGTAAAGCACAAGATAAACAAGACAATATTTTATTAACAAATTGCACAACATTTTACTTTACCTTGGGACATACAAATTCAATGGTAAATGTATAATTTTACTTAATTCAAATATGTATATAAATTGAGAAAGAAACATTAAATTAAACAAAAAAAAATAACAAATAACTAAATTAATTAAAAACAAAGTTCATCATCTTCAGCATCAACATGCAGTTTCTATCAAAGGATTTCCCCACTTAGAATTCTAAGAACACAATTTTTGCATGTATGTATATGTAAATTTGTGTGTGTGTGTATATAAACTGCACACAAAATCCTAAGCAAATATGATTTTTTTTTTGGGATACTTTTTAATACATAAGTAAATTAATGTTGCTCAATTTTATGATAACACTTCTGAAAAACAAAACTTTTCTCAGCATCGATAAATATTGGAAGAGGAGTGGCAAAACATTTTTAAAAAGTTTGTTTATTTAATGTGTTTTAACATGTGTATGTATGTGTGTGTAAATTAAAATATCAATTTTACCTTTTGCTGTTTTAAGACTTCATTCCAATATAAATTTCTCAAACAAACACTTACGAGAATGTCCCTGCAGTTAAACTCGTTGCAAGTTAGGTTTTGTACAAGTTTATAACTAGTTGTTACGAGTGCAACAATATGAAAAGGAAAAAACAAGAAGAAACTTGTGTACGTGAATTCGCCTTGAAATCTTGATTGGCTTGATTTTCCATCAAGCGTTGTCGGTGTCACCCATACAATCACATTTCACTAATGCTACCATCGCGAATGTTGAGAAATTTTGATAAGTGTTTAATGCCCCTAAAACGAAGGAAAAATTCCCCAATTGAATTTGTTAAAATTATTTAAAGGTACATCACGCCACAAGTTCCGAAAAAGTGCCAAAACATAACTAAAACCACATAGACAATTAGTTGTACATAAATAATTGTCAATGTGGTTGTTGTTTTGATTTTGCAATTTTGCTTTTTCGCAAGGGTGCAAGTTGTGGCGTGAATCACTTTTTAGTTAAATTTATAAAAATGACGAAAACCATATCGGGCCATTCTGCTGGTGTCCTATAATTAAGAGTTCTGGTGTAACCAAGGCGAATACTACAAGAATAATACAAGAGATCGAAGTGTAAGTGTTTTTGAATTATTCTTAAATATGTATATGCATATCGTCAGCTTATTATTGGTTGACGCACCGAACATTTTTAAAATACATAATTGATTTAGGTATAGGGTACCCGGGGGCGTTTTTTGATCGACTTTGTCAAATTGATATTTTTATCTGATTCCTCCTGACAAACTGGGTCTCAAGGCGCAATTTCTATGAAAATATCGAAAAGTCGATAAAAGTACGCGACAACGACACTGCTAATTACAGTTTTGCAGACATTTTTATGAAAGATTCACTATACAAAAGAAAGTTGAAAGTAATCGACATTGTCTGTTTTCACTCGATATAAAACTGAACTATGCTGAAAGTTGTCTGCTATTCGTCAATGGTTGAATAACGGATTATGAAATGTATGAATGTTATTTTTTTGTTTATCACCGCATTGAATTATATTGAACAACGTTGTCTGAATATCGATGATATTGTCTGTAAGGACTCACTTATACGCGGAAGCCTAACGAACAAAATCAGCTCTGGTCATCTATGATATTTTGGACAATTGCTTAAAAAATTCATGTATGACGCCAAAGAAAATTCAGCATATGTTGTTGATGATTTAACATTGTCAGTATGTTTCATGATGAATCATCATGACGTTCGCCACCGGGTATATGAGGAGGTCGATAACAAAACGCAACAATTCCACTTTTTAAGTTTAATGCTTTTTTGAATAAATAATATTGTACATACTAAAGTCCTTAAGTAATTTTTGAACAATTTTATTTACTTTGTATCGGATCAAAACGAAACAATTTCACACACATACATACAACGTACTGGCTTAAATGAATTTTTTTTGTTCATTTATCCAAAAATTGTAAAAGAGGAATTGTTCCGTTTTGTTATGGAGCTCCTCATATATATTTTGAATAGCCCTTTTCTGAATCCAAAACCAGTTTCACGAAATTTTGTATGGTTTTATTTTGCTCCACATCAACGATTTTAAAGTTAATTTCCAATAAAAAATTGTGCTTCAAGCGAAGCAGGCTTGTAAGGGAGAAATGTAAGAGTTTCGTTTAGCATCTCGCTTGCGGATGTCATGAATTTTATATGGTGAGTTCCCACTTTGAAGAAATACATTTTTGACTCAAAAAGCGCTTTATTCAACGCATATAAAAACTGTTGAGTGTAGCTATTAGATTTACCCACTGAATGTTTTTTACAGTTATTTTTTTGTATTCTTCCAAATAAACCTGAAATTTTTTTTTTGTTTTATAAAACTTGTTAAGAGTTCGTTCGCTAACTTTACTGCATCTCTGTATGTCTTATTGCGTAGCGCATAATTGTGCGCTTATATTTTTATATGTACCATTAGTGCTTCGCAAAATGATAAAATTTGTTATTGGGTTAAGTATTGTTTTGCTCTACACGCCACTGTTTGGCGAATGCTGCAAATTAGAAAAAAGAACAAAATAAATTTCAGTATTGCTTTGCTTAATTGTCCTGAGAAAACCAAGTAGTAAAAGCGAAAGCAAAATAAAATGATGACAAGAAAATAATTTTAATCTTGCTTCGCTTTATTGCCGTAAAAAAAAACAGCATAAGTATACGTTAGCAGTACAAAAAGCTACTTTTCGAAATACATTTGGAAAAGTGGCGTAGGCGGCACAAAACAATAATCTTTACTTTAAATAAATTACTATTAAATCTAACTTCATTCATGAAAGTTTACAAAAATTTAAATTTTTCTTCAAAACATATGCATGAAGCAGTGGTGAAAATAGAACCAAATTGTTTCGCGTATATTTTCAGCAAACTTTATGTAAACTTTTATTATCGTATTTCTCCGCTACTACTTTTTTTTTGCTTTGCCTTGGCTTATACAGCACAAAGTATGAAAAATATATCGAGTAAAATTAAATTTTTCTTTTAATGCTTATACTTTTAGTGGCGCAAATATTTTTAAGCTGTTATAAAACTGAATAGAAATTAACCAGTAGGGGACTCCTTTGACAACGCAATGTTAAATACGATGGTTGATGTTTGAAGAAAAAAACAAAAGTTCAACTAGTTTTAAGTAAATACCAACTAGTTTGTTTCTAGCTAAATACAACTCACTTTGTCTGCAGGGGTTCTCATTATATTTGTATGTACACTGAAAAGAAAAATTAATCTATTCGGCATTAAATCAAGCCAAAGCGGTGTAAATTGCACAGTAAGCACGGATTTCTTTAAATCAAGTACAGAATGCTTGATTCAAGTACGGATGTAATCCGAAAACGGGATTTACTTAAGTTAACATGAGAAAAAAGTCAATCTTAAACTGTGCTTGATTCAGGATTTTCTAAGTTGGTTTAATCCCGATTGATTCTAACCTAAACAATAACCCCAGAGAGCCAGAGATAGAGAGAATATTATTATTTACTCACCCCTTACCAGTGTTGCCAATTTAGCCATTTAGTGGCTAGATTTAGCCATTTTTCACCCTGTTTAGCCATTAAAAAATGACTTTAGCCATTAGCCATTTTTTTATCCATTTTTCAAATTGTTTAGCCATAAAATTTTATTTGCCGTTTTACTTTTAAAAGAATAATTTTTATTTTATTTAAAAAACCCTGTCGGACATTCAGTTAACTTTAAATTAACTGAAAGCTAACTATTTCTCAAGAAGTGGTGGTTGACACTTGCACTACTTTTATATTGAATTAACTAACTATTTTAACATTGCGATGTCCTAGGAAGTAGTCGATTGTCTGACTCTGCATTACTTTTAATTAACTTTAAAGTAAGCTACCTATCCGTTAACTTAAAGTTAACTTTTTGTAGCTAGCTATAAACTTACTACTTTAAGTTAGCTTTAAGTTAAGTTAGTTTAAGTTAAGGCCGATTATGACAAACTTAATATTTTTAAAACTAATGACAATAAAAAAGTTGTTATATTGCAAAACTATAAGTAATGCTATGTTTCCACATCGATTTAAATCACCTGTCGAAATCGAAAAATTGTACATAGTTATTTTTTTAAATTTTTTAATTGTACTAAAACCTGGCCATAACCGATTACAAATTTCTCATCGTAATAATGGCCGTAAATTAATTAAATCTTTTGTTGTCTTGGAGCCGTTTCTTTGACAATCGACTTGGCTCTCTCTACTTAAAATATACTACGCAGTGTTTGTATACACTTTGGTTAATGTAAATTTTGCATTGCGTAGTAGTTGGCTTTCAGTTAGTCTATACAAGCTAACTTAAAGTTGGTTTTTTTTGTAGTTAGCTACTCATTTGACGGCAGGGAATTTATAAATGTAAAATAAACATTTTAAACAGTTAAAACGCTTTAAATTGAAATCACAACTTTTACAAATGCTGAAAATCGTTATAAACGAGGATGAAACATCTTTCAAAGTAAAGTAACAGTATTCCAATATTTAATTTATAAAATGGATCAACACAAACATCGGTGTTTCTTTCTGGTTGCAAGTATTTCAATAAAGAGATACAGTCGGCAACAAAATTTTTTTTAGAAATTTCAGAATTGACTATAAAGTTGCTCTCACTTCCATGGTCTAATGCTGAAGTAGAGAGGGTATTTAGCCATGCAAACATCTTAAAAGTAATTTTAAAAATAGGTTACATTTAGCAACCGTTAATTCGATTTTTTTAATTAGGTACATATTTTTACCGTAACAATAAACTATTTTTACCAACACCACAATAGTGGAGAAGGTACTATGCGTTTGTGCTGATGTTTATAACATCTTAAAATATTGATACTTAGCCAACCTTTACGTATACCGATTGACTCAGAATTACTTTCTGAGTCGAATTAAAGATGATTGTCCGGCTGGCTGGCTGTTCATGTACACCTTGTGCGCTAAGTAACGGTCGGAAATTTGCAGATAATTTAATAAAATTTGGTACATAGGTTATAATGTGGTGTAGGGTATCATCTAGTCGGGGTTGACCGACTATACTTTTTTAATTGTTTTTTATTGTAGATCTGTAGTGCGATTCACTATGCTTTTTAAGCCACAATTGTTTCGTTTAAAAATGTTAACCACAAAATTAACCATTTTACTATTCACTAACACTTTTAACGACATCTGCTGTTGTTTAAAGCCAGCTGTTTCAGTCAGCTGTTATTTTTAACAAAACAAATTGTGGTTTATTAACACCAACATTTTTGGTGTAGTTAAATCCGCTAAGAAAAAAGTTTATTTTTCGTTGTACCTATAAAGTCGATGAATATTATGGCTTTGGGGTTCTTAGCCTAAAATTTATCCACGTCTTGTCACACACCAATTTTCCGTGGAGCCTCTTATTTATTTATCCTAAAACCAACAATTTAACTCAAATAAAACTAAAAATTTAATTTAATTAAAATTAAAATACTAAAATAAAATAATTAATAAAATAATAAAAATTAGTAATGTTTTACGCACTTTGCACAATATCATTTAAAATCTATAAATTAAAAGGTTTTTGTTTTGTTTTTTTTTTTTATTTTCTCTTTGTTATTTTATCCTATTTTGATGTTTTTCTTGGCAGAGTTGCCACGATATATCAATTTGCATAGAGAGAAAAATAAAACTGTTTACCATTGTTATAAATAAGTTAGTGAATCACATAGTGGTTAGTGCAAACATCAAAATGTGTGGTTTAAGTTAACACTTTTTAAAGTGTTAAAAGTTAGTGAATCGCACTACTGGACTCAAAAGGTTGGGTTACTGTTGTCGTGATTATGATTTTTCCTCAAATTATTTAAAACTAATAGGCACGAGTTATTCCTATGAGATGAACAATAACGACATCGAATATATCGATGATTTAATTTTTAAAATATATATCAAAATATTAATTTACGTTTATTCTTATTTAAGAAATTGATCTTGACTTACAATTTCATCGTAAACAAATTTAAATGAATTATTTCTGTTTTGTTATTGAATTTTAATGTGTTTTTATTTAAAAAAAATTTTAGCCATTTTTTAGCCCATTTTTAGCCATTTTTTAGCCATTTTTATCCGTAAATTTAGCCATTTTTGGTCATCAAGTTTTGGCAACACTGCCCCTTACACATGTTTATTTCTCTTTTCTCTTATTTTGCCCTTTGTCTACAGAAGAACTTTCAATTAAAAGATATCATTACCAAACCTGGTATGGTTTTTGCAATCATTCCATTTTGAAAATTAAATGTATTTTACTTAATAGCTTTAATAAATAGAGTTTGGGAATTTTTGCTTTTTATTTTACTTTTCAAACATGAAAATAGTTAATGTTTGTTTTTCTTCTTGTATTGTTGTTATTGTTTCTACACAAAACAAGCAAATCTTTTTTTTTACCTTTTTTTGTAGTGTTATTGTTGTTTCTACAATAAACTTTTACAAACACACGCTTAACCACGCAAATTGGTTTTCGAAAGTTGTTCCATTTTGGTTTGGTTTAAGTACTTTTTTGTGTTATTCGTACTAAAATTTTTAAGTACGACTCGTACTAAATGTAAGTAGAAAAATCTTAAATTTAATACGAGTTTTTTCTTTCTGTGTAATTCAAATGTATGTCAGTGTGTTTGTATGTATGTATATATTATTTGTAAGTATGAAAATTTGTATTCCCTTTAAGCATTTGTAGATATTTATTTTAGTTATTAACAGCAACAGCAAAATAAAAAAGGCAAAAAAAGGCTCCTTCGTTATAAAAAGCTTTAAGTAAAATTATTTTAGGAACATTTTTATGAATCCAAAACACGTTTTGTTGTTATAAAACCATCAGGAAAAACATGTTACAAAACCATCTTTATTCACATTTATGCAGTAGAATTTCGTTTATTTCATAATTCAAGATAAAGTCTGGAACTTAAAGCGATTTTTAAATGCAAAGCAATCGATGAGACCGCTTAAAAATATATTTCTTTTCGTTTATTACACAATTCAAGATAAAGTCTGCAAATAAAACCAATTTTTAAAAGCAAAGCAATCAATGAGACCGCTTTAAAATATATTTCTTTGATGCAGTTTTAATAGAATTGTTTGTTTAAACAATAAAAGCTTGGAATTTAAGAAGAGATTTAAAAACAACGATATTTATTCGATTCAGTTTTATTTGAATCTTTAATAACTTTAACGTACCAATACACAGTGTGACTTTTTGCAATTTTAGGTGGCCGTAATTAATAACTGCCGTTCCGGAAGAGATATCGAAATGATGTGGATAATGTCTATAAATAAGTGAAGATTTGTAAAAAAATATGAGTGGTCCGCCAACTTTTATTGGTAGCTCCCATACTAGTGATGCCGTTTGGTTAGATTTATTGAATTTTCTGTAACTTTTGAAGACCCAACGTAACATGCATAATTTTGTTTTATTTGGCCAAACTTTCGTAGTAAATATTAATCGAAGATATATTCTTAAAAAAAGTACTTAATTCATAAATTAACCATTATTAAAAAATTTTGCCATTAAACGATCATTAAATTTAACAAACTTTTATTAAGGAAAATTTTCATAGAAAATTTGTTTTGTAAACTTTTTTAATATTTAAAATTTTTTTTTTTGGCAAAAGTCTTATAACTTTAATCAATTTTTATTCTGATTTATGGTTGTATTCATTAATTAGGAATTTTTTTCTTGTTACACTATGCGACAAATAAGGATCTTTGAAATATTACACGGATTTGACAGTATAGATTGGATTGTGTTACCAACAGGCAGTAAAACCCTTTACCTTGATTGGCGATTTTGGCTACCAATTTTTTATGGGCTTCCAAAAACTCGGAAAATCGTTGGGCCTTCAAAGGAAGGTGTCATCAGTTTTTCTCCAACACCTAATTTAGACTTGGTGATACCGCTTAACTATACAATAAAAAATAATGGCCTATATACTATGAATGATTCTTTACTTGATTTGGTTGATTCCACCAATGATTTAGGAGTAAATTTTGACAGAAAGTTGGATTTCAGAAATCACATCACGTTAACAACGAACAACACTACTGGTGTCCTTGGATTTATAAAAAGTGGTCTAAAGAGTTTTCAGATCCTTATGTTAGCAAGCAACTGTTTACTACTTTGGTTCGACCGATTCTTGAATATGGATCGGTAATACTTATTTTCGAGTTACTTACAGGGACTCCTAATTTTTAACTAAAAATATTAAGCAAAGTTGTAGAATTGATAAAGCTGGACACCTTTTGTGAATACACTAATGCAATCTGAACTTGTGCTATGCGTGGAGGCGAAAACGCGCTGTGTGGACATCCAGCTTTAGCTAAAAATAAAAGATTTGAATTTTTGGAAAATAGCTAAACCTATTGTTTATCTACAATGCTCGATCATTTCAAAGTTAGTTGACTTCAATCGAATCGAAAAACGTCTTATTGGGATACTTAACATGGCTCTTCATTACGAAAGCGTTGAAAACAAGCTCACCCTTCTTATAAGTCTAAAAGAACTGGCCTTTGATCCGTTTATAAAAAAATTGTAAGAGAATCCTAGGAGGATGAGGCTTTTTCCAACATGTTTTGATTGTGCTAAAAAAGAAGACGAAAGATACCTTAGATCTTTTAAAACTTCTAGAGACGCAAATCCGCTTGCTTGCTGGCGCAATGACATGTTATACCTAAACTTGAAAGAAATAGCACAGAAATTCTTAAGTTCTCAAATGAGTTCTGTCAGAGCTAAGGCACTATTTTTTACTGCAGTTTTGGTTCAAACTGACTTGCGAACAAAAGTTGAGAATACAAAAATCTTATTAATGTCAACTTTAAATATCAACAACAAATTTCTTTCACCAGATTTTTTCCCGTTCCCCCCTTATCGGCACTTGCTTATTTTTAATTAGAAACAATTTAAATGCGCTCCGTGTTTTGTACTGTAAAGAGATGTTGCCACATTGAAATAAAAAATAAAATGAAGCAACATAACAAAAATGTGAATGTGTGCAAAGGAAAATATAAAAAAAGACACAGAGAACGGAATATTTGATTTTTTTCTCTATCCCGCTTGCTTCTCTACTACCACTTCTCCATCTTATAATTCAAACTTTCCAAAATCTTCAACACAAGGCCCTTCAATGCATAATGATTATGATGGACACAAATCTCCTGTTAAATCTATACCTTAACCGTATATATGGAGAAGTGATCTAAGGAAGCACCAAATAATGTCTTAAAAATCATAGAAAAATCACCGCCTGAAACTAGTGTAAACTGTTATTTTTGTAAATTTTTTTTTTTGATTTTTGTTAATATTATCATAAAATCAAATTTAATTTTTTGTTTTTTAAATCTTATTAAATTTTAAATAATAATAATCTCTTATACTGCAATTTTGTATAGGAAAAAAATTACTCTAATTGATTTTTATTAATTTTTCCTTGAATTTAAACTCAATATGCGTATCGGTATCGATATCGGCGATATTTTATTTTCAGTATCAGTATCGTACGGGCAAAAAGGCGTATCGTTACAAAACTACTTTATATCACCCAGTTCTCTTTATTTTTAAAGTATGTATATACTCTACTTGTTATTCTGGTGCAGTATAAACGTGAAACTCGATGAAACAATTTAGGCTGACTTCCAAAACGTCAATTGCTTTGTATTAGAACAAAGTATATTGTTTCATAACGCCGCAGTACAATATATATACAATGCAAACCCTTCCAAAACGTCACTGCTTAGTATTCGTAACGCATCAAAAAAGTAATCAGAGCATCGGTTTTAAAGTTGATGCTTTTTTAACATTTAACATTTTATTTGCAAGCAATACGGATTTATTTTAAAAGTATTATGCATTGCATCACTTACATTTCAAAACGTTTTAATAACCAAAACACATAGCTGCATTGTTTCGGTACTTTGTACGTGTACATGGTTGAAATACAGTAGTAAAATTGTGTACGAACTTTGTATTAGTACGTTTTGGAAGTCAGCCTTAGTTTTACTCCAATTAAAGTTGTATATAAATTTTTATGCTTCCTCCCTTTTAGTGGATTTTTAATTTATATCTATAAAGTATTTGAAGAAAAATAATTAAATAATTGAAAATATGCATACAAATGCTTTTAGAAGAAAACCAAAATCAATAAAATTGTCCATTTAAAAAGCATGTTTTCTTCTTCTCTTGATACCGAATATTTGATAACCGTTATATATATTACTATTACTTTTCTTCTTCTTATCAGGATAATTTTTGTATCACCTATACTCCTGTCTATAACATATCAAAAAACAACATGATCGTGATCGGGAACTTGTTTTTGTTTTTACTTTTGGCCAACTAAATGTATCACACTGTGCAATATAAAATAAAATTTTATGAACTTAAAATATTTTTTTAATTTGTTACAGAAATCCACATCTTCGGCGCCTGCAGAGCCGTTTTTATACTCCCATCACAATAGTGGGGAAGGTATGATGCGTTTGAGCTGACGCACAGTGGGATCAACAGAAAAAAAGTGTTAATAAATCTGAATCTCCTAAACTACTGGTCGGTTAGCAAACTGATGTATGAACGGGACGTAGAGGAGGATATAGCCTTTAAGAAAATTAAACTTGTGACCACCCTGTTTGAACACAAGGTAAGATACAAGGTGCCAATTTTGACCACCTCGGGTTAAAATAATCAAAGCAGAATATTTGAAATATGTTTAAAAAATTACTTTATTTTGACAAAAATATAGTTCAAATTTTATTGCAATCTAAATCGTCTCACCAAATTTTTTGGAATCGGTTCATATTTGACCATAGATCCCATACACACACTACTCCCGAAAATATTTTTAATGTCATCACTTCCTTTTAAATATTGGTATTGACATACAATTTGGCGACAGTAACCTTGAAGACTGCTACTATGTCGTGAACTTTTACATGGGTCCATGATTGCCCTTAAGTCCTGAACAGGGTACACTCTCGAAAATTTGTTTTTAAACTCTATGGTATGGGCTTGACCGACTATATTTTCTTACTTGTTTTAGCTTTGAAAAATATAAGCCCTGTGTGTTTTATTTACGCTAATCTATCTATGATTTAAATTTCAGCAAAATTGGTTAGATATTTTCGGAGAGGCAGTAGTTCTCCCTACGTCCCCCTTGGTGCTGGATTTAAAAAATTTAAAAGCCTATATTTCCAATTTCATCAAAATCGGTTCAGGTGCTAATCCGATAAAGCGAAGAAAACGCAAAAGACACTTTCGCATTCGGCCCGGGGACGGTCTAGCGGACAGATAGACTGGAGGCGGACTGGAGAGTGAACAGCGTACTCGCGTTAAAATGGATTTGTTTTTCTTTTAAGCAGGGCTGTGGGGTCGTCCGAAAAAAATACTAACTCCGACTCCGACTCCGACTCCAAACGCTGAAATTTTTTAAGTGCGACTCCGACTCCGACTCACGACTCCTACTATAATCTTGATGCTAAATGTATATGAGACTCAGTGATGTTAACTTTTATTTTTTCATTACCGTACGGCCTTCTAAAAATGACCGTACGCAAACATTAATGTGCTTTTTCCAAATGACAGGCGATTGTTTATGTAGTAAGATTTATATGAAAAGCACTCAGTCCATCGCCTGTCATTTGGAAACAGCACATAAGAGTAGTTCTCATAAACCATTTATTTAAATTTTAAATGTGTTTTAAGAAAAAATTTGATTAGAAATTTTGGTTTAAAATACATTTTTAAGCCAAATTATTGTACATATTTTTATGAATATAGGAGTAAAATAATTTTGAATAAAATAGGTACATACATACATAAAGGTATATTCATTCAACTCAAAATATTTTTATTTAATACGCTTAGCGTGCATATGTTTATGATAAACATAAAAAAAATAATATTTTGTTTAATTCATTTAATAAAAAAAATAAAAAAAGTTATGTACTATAATAATTTTTGAACTGTTACAGTCACCAGAAATATTAATCCATTCGTACTTAACCAAGGCAAAGTTGTGTCAATAGTACGGCAAGTACAGATTTTCTTAAATCAAGTACAGAATGCTTGATCCAAATACGGATTAATTAAGTGCCTTAGCATATTCACTTAACTTTAGCACCATTTAATCCCTGATCCGTACTTAAAATAATCCGAAAACTATAGTAAAATTTACTAGCTCACGGCGATTTGATATGTAAGTATGTTTACATATTATTGATTTTTAAACAAACAAAAAGTTTAATATAAAATTAATAAGAACTATACAAGCATAATTTCAGTTTTCTTAATTGGACTAATCGCTGTTACGAAAACATTTGCAAAAACATTATGTTCCTAATTTTTTGTTATAAAATTGATCTATTTTTAAATTTAAAATCACCTCTCAAACGTTAAAATTATTAAACATTCATACATATGTAAGCATGTATATTTATACTAAAAATCCAAATTTCTTTAAATTACCGTTTTTTAAATAAAATTACCTTTTTACCTTTTGCGGCCCAAAATTACCCTAAAAAAGGGTAATTACCGTATGGAATGAGGGTATACTAAGTTTGTCATTCCATGTGAAACTTTTTTGTTATGCATCTAATACCCCTGGTTTCTTGAGTAATTCTAAAGCTTTGTACAGACGATGGTCAGATCTTACAATGTTGTCATTTTTCTGACAATGGTGCCATTGTCAGATGCATGAATTTAACACATCTACCAAATGAAAATAGCGTACAATGTTCACACAGTTGCAAGACATTTTAAGTCAATTTTAATGACAGCATTGTAAGATCTGACCACCGTCTGTACGAAGCTTAAGTCGATTTAACCATGTCTGTCTGTTCAAAGTACGCTCACTTTCGAAAAAGTTAAAACAAAATTTCAATCTTGGTGTCAAATGGCTTCTAGTTGTATCATCATAGTTATCAATCAAAATGTAGAACCACCACCCTTAAAAATTGAAAATTTTGTTACAAAAACTTACGTAAAAGGTGCCATAATGTACTTCTAAAACCGTAATAAATATTGCTATCATATTTAAATGTGCTTTCGTAAAGATTAGTCCATAATTTACCATAGGCCCCATATAAAGCCTATTCCCGGAAAACAGTTTAGTACGCAAAAAAATAATAAAATTTAATACGTCACAGTTTTATAAGATATTGTAAAATTTGGTCCAATTTTGGTTCATATGGCTAGAAATAATACCATGCAAAGTCAAAGCAAGTCATTATTTTTTTACTTTAATACATCCAGAAAAAAGTAGTTATTGAAGTTGTTATAGATGTAGTTATAGAAGAAAGCTACTAAATAATGAGTTAAAGAAGCTATTCATTTTTAAATAGTAAGCGAAGTTTTTACTGGGTGTTAAATAATTAAATGAATAAAAGTATATCGAGGGCCTATATTCAAAACCCTCTATCTTTGATTTTCACGAAAATGACTTTTTAATGGGAAAATGTTCAGTAAAACAACTCTCATCTATGGTGTGATTTTCATAACAAACATATATTTTTTTGCTGTTTTATTTGCATTTTTGTATTTTCTCTATCTTGCACAATTAATTTTTCTGAATGCAAAACCCTCTATCTTTTTTAAAAATTAATTTTCAAATATTTTTTTAATAACTTGTTCTCGCAATACACGTTTTTTTTGCTATTTTTTGCAAGCGTCGGTATTTGTTTCCTGTATTATTCATCATTTAAAAACGTATTTCTTATCAGATTCATTGCCAATTACATTTTTCTCGGATGGTTGTGGCTACCAAAACCGTAAACATTATTTATCTAATGCTCTATCCAATTTTGCTGCTGCAAATAATAAAGTTATTGAACAGAAGTTCTTAGAGAAAGCCCATACGCAAATGGAGTGCGATAGTGCCCTTGCTAAGATAGAGATTAAGTTGAAAAATCCATCTATACACTTGCCAGTCAATTACGTTGGAATTACTAGAAAAGCCAGAAAGACCGTTAAAATTAACAATGAGATCGTGAAAAATCCGTTTGAAGCAGGATATTTAAATTATGATTTCTTTAATAATTACAGTGATGACAAACTTTTGCGTTCTTTTTTTTCAAATAGACAAGGACGAGAAAGGAACGATCCTACAGTGTCTAATTTAAGATCTCTTTTATATCTTTCAGATGGTAGCGTAAAATATAAATTAAATTTTGATACAGATCACATTGATTTACCTGTTCGTATTAAACCTTTTACAGACCATATTAAACCAAAACCTCTATATTCTGCTCCACTTTCAATTCAACCAAATAAGTGGAAGAATCTTATGTTGTATTATTAGCCTTTATCTTAAATAAACCACGTTAAACACTGAAGCTTCTTTCAGACGGTGGTCAGATCTTACAATGTTGTCATTAAAATTGCCTAAAAATGTCTTGCAACTATGTGAACATTGTAAGCTCATTTGCATTTGACAGATGTGTAAAATTAATGCATCTGACAATGGCACCATTGTCAGAAAAATGACAACATTGTAAGATCTGACCACCGTCTGTAAGAAGCTTGACAGATGGCATAAATCAAATCAAAATAATTTTTTTTTCAAATGCAAAACACTTTATCTTTTTATTTTCATACATACATATTGAATATTTTTGAGAAGCAAAACCCTCCATCTCGCATAAAGTCCCCAATAATGCAAAATTTTATAAACCAATTATCTGTGAGATTCAGTAGTTGATTTAAAAAATATTGTAGAATACCGAATTTTAATAACTCAAGTAATACGCGAAAAAAACTGTTTTTTGGCTCTCCTGAAAAGTTGTGTTTTTTAAGATAGAGGATTTTGAATATAGGCCCTCGATATAGAATTAATTTTATTTAAAAATATATAAAAATTAAATCTAAAAATGTTTTTATTTTGAATACGCCCTCGCGTATGCTCTTGTATTAATTATGTTCCTAAAAATTAAAGCTCAAGCTATTCATTATTAACTTCTTCAATATCACTCAAATAGACTAACAGACCATTAAAAAGTGCAACATAAAAGTTTAAAGAATAAACTCCAAGATCACTTAATATTTGTATCCAATATACTGCAAATTTTAAATTATGCATCTAAATAACTGTTACGAATCATGATATATTATTAAAGTTAGTTGAAATTGCTAGGAAAAAAGCATAACACTTTCTGATTGTCGTACAATTGGTTTGAACCGGAACCAATTTTTATACTTACGTCCGTTTTATAAAGATTATTTAATAATTTATAGCTTTCATATATTCTAACTATCGGTGGAGGGTGTCAAAGATTCGGTTCATTCGAATATAGCACTCTAACTTTTTTAATGCATTAGCTTTTAAATGGTTAAATATAGCATAAAATGATTCTTAAAATTTTAAATCGATATTTGAAATCAATTTCGAATAATTTTTATTTGGAAAATTTTTTTTAAATTTTTTGTGCCGAAAAACTTTGGAGTCGGAGTCGCGAGTTTTTGTGGGTACTACGACTCCGACTCCGGCACAAAAACCTAAACTCCGACTCCTCAACTCCGACACCGACTCCACAGCACTGCTTTTAAGTACCAAAACTTTTGCTTAAATAGAACTCTTCTAAATCTATAATTAATATTTTCTGAGTATAGGAGGTTAAGCACTTTAGTGCTTGAAGCAATTTTTAAAATCGGACCGGCGGTTCCAGAGATTACCTCCTACAAACAAACAAACACTACCTCTTTATTATATTAGCATAGAAGTATAGATATAAATTATATCTGCTTATGGAACTATTATGAGCTTAAAATAAACGAGATGGCTATAGAAAGGAAGGTATACAACGTATATAGTAAATTATTATTATCTGTTATCTGGACTAACAGCTGCATTCTTAACATTAAGTGGTTATCTTTTTGATTTTACTTGCTTGAGTATTGTACGTGACTTTATCAATCAGCTGTACATATAACAGCGAACCAAAATGAAATTGATATCTACGGTTATGTTTTAGCCTTTATGGTTGGTTCGAACAGCTGTTTTGTTTAGTTAGGCTCGTTAAAGTTTATCCTTTAGCTCTTGACAACTTAGAAGTAACTAGTTCACTTAACAAGCTTTTAAATATTACGATAATTGACTGACGTAGATCAACGGTTACGTTTCGCAGTACGAAAATTGTTTTTGTCATATAATCAATAAAAATGGATATATACTGTTATTTTAAGTGCAGATAATGAATTAAAGCATTATGACTTTAAATTTGGGAAGTTTGCGATTTTTTAAAATGTAACATGATACTCTGGTACATGGTACTCTAATTTTTCATTTTATACGTTTTATTAAACTTCATATAAATTATAGTCTGTGTTCAGACGACTCATGTCTTATTGATTTGATTCCTACTTTTCTTCTTTGAACTTTCATTGACGTTGAAACAATTCATGACATGTTGACGTTATTTTTTTATACTTTTTAAATAATGAATAAGAAAGCAAAAAAAAAAAAAAAAAAATACCAAATGAGAAAGCAAAATCAACTGAGAGTTTTTTATTTCCCCTCGTCTCTTTCGCCTATAAAGTAGCAATCATGTCAACAAGACATGAGCACCAGTATCAATATTCTACTGTAGAAATGCATGCAACTATAGTCTGAGACCAGGGCTGCCAGCTAATATTTTTCTTTGTCCCCAAAAAATTGAAAAAAAATATCCCCGAAAATCCCCAAATTAAAAAACAAAACCTTAAAAAGATAATATTTTTTTGGTTTTTTTTTCTGACCAAATTAAATATTTTTTTTAAAAAATAGTAAGAAAAATTTTAATAAGGAATCCCCAAAAATCCCCAAATAAAAATTTTTAATCAAAAAAATTATTTTATTTTGTTTGTAGCGACTGGTTGAGGAATTACAAGCAGAACAATATGCTTATTGAAGAAGAATAAGCCAATTTATAAGAATTTGGAGCTTGTTCAATCGGTTTTAGCCATCCTTATAATCAACAATAAAAATACATATATCCGTCATTTATTTAATACTTCGATGCATCATACAAATTTACCAGTAGCCTAGCATTCTTTTTCCCGAACTTTATTATATTGTCTTTCATATTTACTTATTTTTGGGGAAGACATACATATTTGCTTTAAATTTGTCTTTAAATAATCAAAAATCTTATGTGTTATTAACGGTTTTAGATTCTATTTTTAAATTCTTTTTTTTTAAACACTCACTCAAGAAAAATAACATAAGTTTATAAAGTACCCTTTACACACTTAACCAAAATGGTTATCTTAATTAGGACCCTTTAAATCGTATAAGTTGTTGATAAGAGTAAGGGCGCATTTACACGGTGTCTTTCCAGACATGTCTGTTTTTGACATTCTCTTTTGAACATGCTACCAAGAACCTTTTGGCTTTCCAAACATGTCCGTTTTCATATCTAATAGTCTAATTTACATACAAATTGAAAACATGAAAATTCATATAAACAAACATGAAAACTCATTTCGTGTCTGTTTGGCAACCCCTCTTTCTTCTCTACACCGATCGCCTACAGACAAAACAGACGTGTTTGTTAGACATGTCTGAAAAGACACCGTGTAAACTTCCTCTAAGATAAAAGTTTTGCTACTTTTTTCATATTTTATATACGTAACAAAGAAAAATAAGCGTAAATAATAAAAGAAGGGAAAATATATTAAAAATGTGTAAAATCCCCAAAAAATCCCCTATTAATTTTATTAAATCCCCAAAAAATCCCCAAATGACTTTCTTTGTCCTTTTTGCTTGCATGAAATCCCCAACTTTGGGGATAAGTCCCAAAGTCTGACAGCCCTGTCTGAGACCATAAAAAATAGCTTTAATGCGTACACCTGATCAACGATTATGGCATGGACATGTATGGGCCAATCTACATACATACATAAATTAATTTTAGACATGTTACTGTAAATAAGAGTGTTATAAATGTAAGCTTATGTAACTTTTTAATAAACTTTATTTAAATCCTAACATTTGCTAGTACGCAATTTTCTCAAGTTCGTAATAAAGAAATCACTTGAGAACATCCTTTATATGAGTTTTATTGAGGTAACTATAGCTATCGTGTCCAACACATCTGCCAAAGGAAAGATGTATCCCGTTTATTATACATAATCTTTCTATTCCTTTTATAAAGGGGGAGGGAGGATTTTTAAGGGTTTGTTGTCGGTAACTGTTATCACAAATAAATGATCAATTGCCTGTATAGATAATGATTGTAAATGAAAACATTTAAGCATAAAGTATAACAAATACGCACATGTGCAGGCCTGGAGAAAACGGAAATAAATGTATTTTTTTCAATATGTTTTGTAACTTCTTGGCCGATTCATGAACCTTCACTTTTGGCCTGGACAAAAAAATAAAAAAACATTTACCATACACTTAATTGGCTCTGTCTGCGAACTAGACATGGCTGAATATTTCCATAAATTTGCTTTTTGAACTCAATCTAATTCGACTTTGCTTGCATCCCAAAAAAGGGTTTGCTATTATTTTGAGCAAACAAAACCTTTGATAAAAAGGATTCAAGTTTTTTTTGAAGCTAAAAAATAAATTTAAATTGAAGCATGAGAAATAGAATGAATGAATTTGGGATATAACACTTTTATACACACCACCAATAGTATGGGGAGTATATTAATTTTGTCATTTCTTTTGTAACAAATAAATATGTTTGTATATAATTTGGATTTTTGTAAACTTTTAACCATGTCTGTCCGCCCGTTGCAAGCATGATAAATCTCGCAGTAAGAGACTTAGGAAGATAAAATTTGGTAAAAGTAATATCTAACGACAGATTTATTTGGTCCATTATTTCACCTTGTCCCCATGCAAACGCAACAACTTTGGCATGATAACAGGCAACAAAATTTAAAACACATACTTATTTTGTACATTCGGTGGCAAAAATTAACAACATCGGTCCACTTTTTTACCTAGTCCCTATATAAATTGTTCCCGGTATAAGACTTTTGACACGATAGCTGCTATACGGAATCAAGAACATTACTTAGCCTAAAAGCTACTTAGATAAAAAGAGCATTTTGCATTTATAATGGCTCAAATGGATTAATTATTTCACCTAGTTTTAATACTTATGTCCCCTGGAATACGTTTTTGACGCAATAATGAAAATATCAAATGAGCTGAAGCAATACATGTATGAAGCTTCTTTAGGTCAATTTGGCTGTTTTAGCTAGAACCCATGCAAATATGATATGCCCCATAATATGGGTCATAGGCAATGAGCTAAGCGGCGAAATTCGGCATGAATATTTTTGATATAAATACATATTGTTACGAAAGTAACTTTAGTTAAGATTTAGATTAATTTATTAGTTATTTTTTATTGATTAGTTATTTAGTATTTGTTAGTAATTTTATTAGTTTTAATTGTTATTGTATAAATTATGCACACTTCTAGTGTAAAAATCAATGTACAGATGTAATGTTAAAATTGTTGTGCATAATTGTACTTCAACCCCACTGTAAATCTTCGTTATTAGTTATCTAATTTATTGTAACGCCTAAAAGTATACCTTAGTTTATGATGCCTAACAACTCAATTAATTCAGCCATAGATAGTAACTATAGATAAATAAGTTTAATTAACAAAAAAGCCGTTAGAGGGCGAACTTTCTAGACCCATCTAGACGTTAAGTAAAAACCTATTTAGTATTTGGCTTTTTTTTATATATATAATACCTCAAACTGTTCTTCAAAAATCCTGAAACTTTATAGGAGGTGTTTTTTTTTCTTTTTAAAGATATGATTTTTTTCTTTTTTTCTTAAAATAAAATTTTAATATTGTGGTTTTGAGCAATAATTACACTGTGCTTGTTGAAAAAACAGACAAACCGGGCACCTGGCGTTTTAATCTAATTTGGGCACGCTGAATCCTGTGGTGCTTATCGTATGTTCAGGATAGTTCTTGTTTTCGAGATACAGTAATTTTGACTTAGCTGCACAATCTCCTTTGCACGATTTTTTGTGCAGGTAAATCAAAAATGCAGCTATCTTAAATGAATTTAGCTGCCTTAATGTGCAGGTACGCAATTGTGGTTACCTGCATAAAAGTGCAGCTAAAGTTAAGTGTTTGAAAGAACAGTAACAACGTTTTTATTAATAAATTGAAAACAACAATGACGTTCAAAAAACCTGTAGTCATTTGTTATGTATTTTTGTAAAGAACGAGATACCCAAAATGGTAACAATAAGGTGCGGAACAGAAAAGTCGCTGTAGTACAACGTTATGAATAGCGCTGCAAGCTGTCAGAAGTTTAAAACGGCAGTTTCAAAGTAGTGTCAACAGAATACGTAGATGTAGTAGTCGTTGCCGTTGAAGCGCAAAATTCGAAATTTTGAACTTTGTTGCGCTACAGAGCATTCGTCAGCTTCAAATACTACTACAACTACTTTATTCTGTTCCAGACCTAAGATTTGTTATTCCTTTCATATAATCGTGGTAAAGTTGCTGTAACCACAACCCATATGCATAAATGTAAATACATGCAAACAAAATAAATGAATTATAATGATACTAACTTGACTTGTTTGCGATTTTTGATTTTATAAACTGCTAAAATTGGATATTTATGTAAAAAAGTGGCCACCATATTTTTTCATGTGTGCAGCTAACTTTGACGTTTTATATGAAAATATTTTAAAGCTGCCCAAAAGTATGAAAATTGTGCAGGTATACAAAATGCACGTAAACAAGGATTTTGAGGAATAATTACAGAAAATATGTATTTTGTGCAGTTAAGTCAAAGTGCAGCTAACTTAAATTTTTTGCATGAAAATAATTTTAAAATGCCAAAAATTTTGGGCACTTATCTTAAATGTGCAGGTAAAGAAAGTGCACTTAAAAAAGGAATTTGTATGGGATTATAAAGAATAATGCCAAAATTTATCAATTTTGTGCAGTTAAGTCAAAAGTGCACGTAAATAAAAGGCAGTTAAGTCAAAACTACTGTATACCGTTATTTCGAAAATGGAGGAAGTTGCACAACATATATTCGCGTAACTCAAAAACGGTTCTGTTTTGCTTTGTAATTCTTATATATAAAATATGAAAAAGAGAAGAGAAAATACAATAAGAAAATACAATAATTGCAAAACTAAAATTTTATAATATGGATACTATTGCAATTTCAAATCAGAATTTTTAAAATTGCAGTAACAAAAATTGCAAGTCTGGACGACGACTTAATTCTCGCAGTACAAACTTCTAACTAATATATTCATTTAAGTTATTTTTAAATTTTTTTTTCTGTTTAGAAATAAGGTTTTGTAATAAAAATGGGCGAGTCTATAAAGTTATTTTATATGGTTATTTCCACAGGAAAGTCTACTTTTTGTCACGTTGCGCCACCAAGCTTTTGAAATTTTTTCTTAAAGAATAGTATATATATTATTAAATTTTTTTGTGTTTTGGTGTAAACCGAGGAAAATTTTGAACAACGTAGGTCTAAAACACTAGATAATTGTTTGGTGGCGTAACGTGACACTTCTGTAGAAGTGCCCATATATCCACTTTGTTAAAATTTAGAAATATTGCTTACACGTTAACTGAATTAGCGCAAGTTTTCAAAAATTGTACGTTCCTAACATACTATAATGCTCTTTTGCGTTTTATACTTTTTCCGTAATTTTATTTGGACTAATGGTGGTGGGTATAATAGATTCGGCACGACCAAATACATCCTTTTAACTAGTTTTATATTTCTTCTTCTTACAAACTTTCAAACACTACACGTGATGCTGTTAATGTTTTCCATTCTGGAGTAGATGAAAAAATGAAATTTAGTTTTGCGAGTTTTAAACGAAAATCTTTACAAAAAGTTAATTTTAGTTGCACTTACAGATATTTAAAAAAAGATCTTATTTCATGTAAAATTGTATTTGAAAGTTGATGTTTTTATTCCTCTAATAGTTGTAATTAAACATCAACATCAACCATTAAAAATTAAAACATTGGAAAACTTTTCTAACATCCATTAGGTGAGAATAAACATCACACATTTATGGAGGAATGGTTTTAGCACACACATTTACATACATATAAAAGTTTTAAATGGCTGTGTAAAAACCAATGTGTGTGTGTTCATCATACACGTGTAGCATACCCAGCGGGAAAACTCAGGAGACCTTCTTACTTCAGGCCTTTTTAAAGGCCTGCTTAAAAGATTTTTTGATTTAATTACTATTCTTATCTAACTGTCTTTCGTATAAAAGATAAGATACACCTTCCACACTCACTTCTATGAGAAGGGAGTAACATTTTTTGTATTGTTTTTTTGCACAAGCAAAAGCAAAATCAATTTTTTTTGGTCCCGTTACCCTTCTTATGTACCTGCTGAAGAAGCGAGAGCGGACGGCCTTCTCCGCAATGACAACGTGTGTAAAAAAGATATGAGTATGGAATGGAGCAAGAAGGCCTTGTACATCCAAAAGAAGGGGTACAGAGGCCTTCTAGAAGGCCTTCCTACTCCTTCTTTTTCCCGCTAGGATATATGAATATTAAATAGAATATTTATTAACTTTAAGGATGTTGTTATAAGTAATTAGAAAATGAATAGAATGAGTTTCAGCTTGACACTCCGTATGAAACATCAGGAAATATTTATCTAAGAGCTTAATATACTTGATTTTATGGGTCTTTGAGTTATTCTAAGACAACTTAGCGATGAACGTCTGTGTAATGCACTCTCCTGAAAAATTATAATTCTCAGTTGGTTCGAAACAACGAAGTGTAGCGTTCTTACTAATTTTTAATGTAAATGTGTTATGAGCTTAAAATATTGATATATATCTAGTCCTTCGCTAAATGTGCAGCGAACAATCAAAGAGAAAATTATATTTTGTTTGGTGTAACTACACAGAAAAAAATTTTACACCAGTAAAAAAATTTTACCCCAGTAAGAGTGCTATATTCGGCTATGCCGAATCTTATATACCCTACACCATGATGAGATAAGAACAAAAAGTTATATACATAAATAACGTTCTTTAGAAAGGTAAAAATAAATATTAATTTGAGCCACGCCCACTTTTCATTTCGCCATGCCGAAGAATATAAAAAAAACAAAAAATTTCCTCTTTTGCCAAAGTTGATGTTTGAAATTCGTTTTATAATCTTAAAATCGTTTTTTAGAACATAAAAAAATTAAATAAAAAATATGAAAAAAAATTATTTTTGGGATTCGAACTGGCAATATCATCAGTCTCAGGAGAGAACTTAACAACTCGGCTACGAATGCTTTTACTGAAGAAGTGTTAAATTAAAATATATTGAGTCTATGAGTTTGTTTCTTTATTTGAGCGGCATATCATATACATGCATTAATGTGTATGTGGATGCGTAAAATAAAACACGTTACAAATAAAATCCACCACTTGTAGTGAAGGGTATAAAAAAAAAACAACAACAACAAAAAACCACATTACCAACACTGTATTACCATAGCCACTGTATGACCGTAGTAACCAAAATTTAATTGGTTTGTATGGCATGTTTATGTCGTTTTGGTAATACAGTGTTGGTATGGTAATGTCGCGTCTAATTGGACCTTTAAAGGAAAAAATTTGAGGCATTCGTGGTTTTTTACTCATATCTCAGCCATTTGTGGACCGATCTTGCTGAATTTCAATAGCAAACAATTCCGGACCATATGTGACATAAATGTATAATAACCTGGCCCACATCATATATGGAGTCTTCGGAAAATCCATTTCAATTGACAGACGGACATCGTTAAATCAACTTCGCTCCTCATAAGGACCCAGAATATATATACTTTATAGGGTCTAACATCAATATTAAAGAAATTACAAACGGAATGACAAACTTATATATACCCTATTCACCACCAGTGGTAAAGGGTATAATAAAATCAGTTTTAATGAAAAATTTAATCAGTGAATTAAACGTTTAATCAGGTGAGTAATTAGCAATATAAATTTGCACCAGTAAACAAATTAATAAAAACACTTGATTAAATTTTTAATTAAAACTGATTTTATTTTTGATTAATGCTTTTACTGGTGCAAAATTTTTAAATTTTTTTCTATGCATAGACAAGATGCAACCTGTTTTGATTTTAAATTTATATCGTGTAAGATATGTCGACTTCAAGAGAAAAAATTTATCTAGTTGGATTTCGAAATTTCAAAATAACAGGAGCAAAACTTCCATCAAAGGGACAATGCCTAAAAGTTTTATTTTTTAATACTAGAGTAGCAAAGCTAAGTGTAGAAGAAAGTGCTCGAATAGTTGCAAAATATTTTGGGAAAAAGCTAAAATTCCGGTGCAACAATTTCACAGAGCTGTTAAAAAGCTTCTGGACTTGCATGAAGATTGGAGAACCCTTGTTAAAACCAGAAAAAGAGATGGAGACATCTATGTTATCAGAAGAGAAGAATGGAATAGTGCTCTTAATGATTTATTTGATATTGCTCATAATGACGCATTTAGCCTAATTAAGGTGGAGGAAGACAAACTGTTTCTGAGAAATCGAAGATTAAGAGGTCGCCCTGGCAGCATGCTTGGAATTGATTATAAATTATTAAAAAAAGAACGAAAGAACTAAAAAAAGATTCGAGGCGGAGGAAGAGAGAAAGAGAAGGAATATGCAAAGCTCATCGATTCAACAGTTAATTCTAATAGGTTTCTTTTTACTTATGATAAAAAATTGTTAATATTTGTTTGTATGTAAAAGAAATTTTTTAAATTAACCTTTTTGTAGATGTGAATAATTTTACTGTGTCAGATTCTGAATCCGAATTCGAAGAAAGTGAAGAAAAAACGGAAACTATGACAACAACTAAAGTCAAAAGAGCGCGAAAAGATATTTTAACGCCCAGACTTGCTGCAGTTTTTGACAACATAAAATTAATTAGTTGTGTTAAAAAAATTAAGAAATGTTTGGCATCAAATTCAGCAAGACAAGTACGAGCCTGGAATACATGACTCAAGAATTAAGGAAATATTAAAAGATGAGTTTGAGTATTGTAATAAAAAGCTATTGGAGGCATTACCGAGAGATGATTACAAGAAATTTCTAAAGCTTATTGTAATTTTTTTTTAAAGTCACTCCACCTTAAGGTATTTCGTTTTTCAAGCCTGGGGCGTTTCATTTAGCTAAGTGGATGTCTAAAGCCATTTACTGCCTTAAAATTTTCTTCTTAGAAACCAGTTTTCTGAACTCAGCGATTGCGAAAGTAGTCGATTAATAGAACTCGCCGGATTCATAACAAAATGCTATTCAGTCCGGAAGAGTATAAGGAAATAAACAAAAATTGCAGAGAAAGCCATTACAAAAATAGTGAACCATTTATATTATTTAAGCAAGAGTGTGTTGGATTTGTTTAATTTGATCCAAGGATTTGTGCAAAAACTAAGGCGAAGTTGGTAGAGAAAATGGGCATTGGAATATCTGAAGAAGATAGAAGACAAAGAGTGCGTTCCAAAAAAACTTTTACTAAAACCAGAAGATTTAAAACATTTTGTTAATAGAGATGATTTAATGATTTTGGCGTTAAAGCGTTTCAACATTTCTGAGATATTTTTAAAAACAGATCCAAGAACTTAGAAGGATTCGAAAGAATATAGGAACGGGAAACACATCTTTAAAAACCTTAAGATTGTTAATGACTGTGCCGAAAGGGGTATAAAATTAATTCAGCAATACCATCAAAAGTAAACAAAAGACGAAGAGCAGCGACAGTATCTTTTTAAGGTAAAATATATTGAATTAAATATCTAAAATTAATATTCTTAAACTTTCCTTGCATTTTAGGTTGTTCAACATTATAGGCACCAATATTCGGATCCGTAACGGATCCGCATCTTCGTATTTTCTATCCGTAACGGAATCCGTTACTGATCCGTTACGGATCCGCAAGCGGTAGAAATTCCTCTCGAAAAAACGGATTCAAAAACGGATTTTATGTCCGTTTTTTGGATACGTTACGGACTCGTTACGGACATCATATTGGGATCCGTTACGGACCCGTTTGTTTTCATAAAACGGATCCGTAGCGGAATCCGTTACGGATCAGTTTTGGATCCGCAAGCGGGAGAAATTCTTTTAAAAAAAACGGATAAAAAAACGGATTTTATGTCCGTTTTTTGGACATCATATTAGGATCCGTTGCGGACCCGTGTATTTTAATAAAACGGATGAAAGTCCCACACTGACATTTGGCTTTTAATGCTTTTCTCCTATTAAAAAAAAAAAAAAATCATTTCAATGGAGTTGTGTTAGATAACATAGAAAAAAAAGTTATTACAAATTCATTTTGCTGGGTCCACACAAGGACCTTTTCATAAAAAAAAACTCAGTTATTAAAAACTGATTTTGCTGGGTCCACACAATGACATTTTCTTAAAAAAACTCAATTAGCGATTACACTGTCAAATCGCGATTACACTGATTCCGTTTCTATGTTTTTTACGGATCCGTAACGAGTCAGAAACGGATCCGTAAATTCGTGATTGCACTGATTCCGTTTTTAACTTTTAACTTTTTTACGGATCCGAAACGGGTCAGAAAAGGATCAGTCAAATCGCAATTACACTGATTCCGTTTCTAACTTTTTTACGGATCCGGAACGGGTCCGTAACGAATCCGCATCCGTTTTTGTGCACATTTGGTATTTACTGAATTCGAAATATAAACGTTTATTCCATTTTTAAATACGTTTTAGTTTCTTACTTTAGACGGGTTAATTTATTTAATTTTTACTTTGTTTTTTATTGGTTTCTTATTGAATTTTTTATTAGTTTTTTTATTGTTTACTATCAATTTTGTTTGGTTATTTATTGTTTTTTATTTATTTGTTTGTTTATAAAATAAATACGTATTTTTTTTTTTTAATTAAAAGTGCATTTAAGAAAGAAAATTCTAAATAATGGGTCATTTCTGACCCAAGGCATTATGAGGGTTAATTATTTAAGACAGAAAATTACATGAGCTTAATATATGAATAAAAAAGAATATATTTATTAATTTTTATTGTTAAGTTAGAAAAAAATAAGTATTTTATATGACTTTTTTGAGAAAAATTACGAATTTGACCTTTTGACCTCTGTGTGGCGAGGTTTAGAATTGGCCGATTTGGCTCAAATTTTGACCATTAAATATTTAAGCCAAACGTAAAAAAATAGGAGGGCGCAGTTCTTGAAATTCGAGATTTTGCAAAATAGCTGCACCCTAATGTACATATGGGGTATTTTATGTCAAATGACCCAACTCTTGAAATCGATGTCTTCCGATTTGGATAAAGTTTTAGAAACACTTACACACAAATAGGAAAAAATTAAAAGTAGTGCAAATGCTAAAAATAGAAAAACCCTCGTCTGAAGTTAAACATTTTTTTGCTTATAAAGATTCCACTAAGAAACCAAAACTATCTTAAAGGAAAAGACAATCTTTTGAGCAAAAAAAAAAAAAAAAAAAAAAAAGAATAGCCATTTAAAAAAATTAAAAAAAAATTTTTTCCAAAAGATTAAAGAAAAAGCTATCTAATTTGTTTAGGACAAATTTCGGTAACACCAATTGGTAATTAGTTACATGGATGAGAAGGAGCACCTGTTTAGACAAAATGCAAAATTTTGACCCCCTCTAACTCTTGTTGAAAATTTGTGTCTAAATTACTATCCAATAGGACTAACCTTGGTTTAAATTTCATTCAAATCGGAAGACATCGATTTCAAAAGTTGGGGCATTTAACATAAAATCCCCCATATATTAAGACTGATTGAAATTGTTTTAAAGGGCTCTGGAGACTCAAATAAACCCGTCAATCAGTGCATATGTGTTAGTGTCGTTTATTTGAGGCTTTTTTGGAGACGTACAAATAAACCCGTCAATCAACATTTGTAATTTTGATTTCATAGGGTTCGTTTCAAATAAGTATTTATATTTTTTCTTCTTCCGTACATGACAACATACACAAAGCAAATAAAATTTTTTTGTCAATCACAACTGGAGACTATGAGGGAGTTTACACGATGTCTTTTCAGACATGTCTAACAAACACGTCTGTTTTGTTTGTAGGCGATCAAATAATCAGCCATCCAATAAAAAAATCAAAACTTTTTGATTTTCATCAAGCATTGCCGACAACGCGTATGTGTACCCGAAAAAGAACGACTGCACGCACACAACTATGTGATTGATGTATTTATTTGATAGTCTCCCGGGCGTTTAATGGTTTGAATACTTCTTTATTTTTCCGGTTGATGATTTTTCAAAACAATTATGAACAAAAATTCCCCGGGAGTTTTTTCCGTTTCAATTTAAATTGTAAAAATGTAAGAAAGGAAAAAATTTTCTATTCAATTTTATACCAATTAGGGTGTTCAATTAATCGGGTTTTATTTTATAATATAACTAGTTGTTTGGTCCCGGCGTTGCTCGGGATTTTCCAAATTATAATAAAAAATTAAATACTGGTGAAATCCTCTCTGAAATTGGTCATATCAACTTTTAAACCTTCGCCGGCTCATGCTCAACAACTTTGCTAAAGATCATAGCATCGTCCAATGCAGAGTTTACGATTTAATTCATTCTGAGTAATGTTCAATGGCGTCACCTATTTTAGATTTTTATTTGCTATTCTTCTTACTTGGTCAGAGACCATTCCGAATTGGTACGAATCATCGGTCCAGCCGTTCTTTAGTTATAAACGTAGTAAGTAACGCCACTTTCTTTTATATATATAAGATATATTTTATAATATTAGAAAAAATTAGTACTTGATTAATAAACATTCTTTTTTTTTTAATAAAACTTATCAATGCAGCTCCAAATTCTTGCTTCACTTTCGTGAACTTAGATTTTAAAAGAGTCAATATAACTTTGGATTTTTTGAAACTTTTTAAGGACATTCCATCCTCTGCTATGCTTTTGCAAAAAATTTCATCTAGAAAATTGATTAAAGTATCTTATTTAAAATATTTATTCATTTAACCACTTGTAGCCCCCTCTGATTTTGTTGGTGGAGCATCCGTTACATTTATCATTATTAGATTTATCTTTCGTACAATATTTTTTAACCAAAACTTAGAGAAACTCATGAACTATTTTGTTAAATCTTTGAGTTAAAATACCTTTGTCCATTTTTCTTTTGTGAAATGAATCATTAAATTGTGTTGAAAAAATGGGTCGAGTGAATAAAAAGATAGTAGTACAAAGTACTTAGTACTAGCACTAGCTTTTACTTTTCAGTACTAGCTATGCTGAAAAGTTTAAACTACAAAAAGCGGAATAACTCTTTGCTAGTGCTATATAGCTATTGCTAAAAAGGGGAAGCAGAAGCTGGAAAATGGGACTATTAAATCGGCTTCCAAAAATCGTTTCTAAAGTTGCCACAATTTCACTACAAAATACCAGTATTAAATTTTGCCGAAGTTCTACGTTTTGAGTTTTACATTTTCTTTTGCAGAAACATAATTCGTTAGATTTGTGTTAATTAAATGTATTGCTTGTGTACACATTTTCTTGATTTTTTTAATTTATACACGAAAACAAAATTAATTAAAAAGTGCAGAAATGTCAAAAATTTAAATTTTTTTAAACTAGTTTTAAAAAATATTAATGCATAAAACAGAATATAAGTACAAAAATATTTATGTACTTTTTAATGTTTTAAGATGTGGAACAAGTACTGTGTATTAATAACACTGCTATACAAAAAAAAAATAAAAAAATCTGCGGCAGGGATTTTGTTAATGGTTTTTGTTAATACTCATATTAGACCTTCACGCTGCATGCTTATTTATTTTTGATTCACTCTGGTTATTGAGATAAACGGAACTAAGAAATAATTGAAATACCCTATAAACATTGTGGTTCATTGATTTGTTTTCACTTACGTTTATTTCTTATTTCAAATATTGTCATACATTTTTCATATTTGGATTCATTCCTAAATGATGAAACAGAACACGACCGCAACTTCAAGCAAAAATGACTCTTAGAGAAAACAGGCCCATAATTGAAACGCCGACTGCAACTTCAGGATCTGCCAATTAATTTTTACACTTTTTTGTATGTAAAGCTATAAAAAATTGTTTTTGAAAAAATTATATCAATTTTTTTATTGCGAAATTGTTGTTGTACATTGGCCACTGCATATTTTTTTCAATATCAGTCATTTCTTTTAGAAATTTACAAAACTATAAATTCAATTGAATTTCAAAAGTTTTTTCCTAATTTCTTTTGTTTTTATTTTTCTTTGGTTTTGTTTACAAAATGTATGAAATTAAATAAAAGTATGGTAATACTGTTGAGAGCATTTGTGTTTATCAGTTATAAATCGGTTGTTTTGTGTTAAAGTGCATTTTTCCTTTCAAAAACATGAGTTTTCCACGTAAACCTTGTTTAAACGATCCTAACAGTTTTTGCTTTATTTGTGGCAAGTTTAGTTTACAAAAGCAAAGAAAAGAGATCACAGAGTTTGTAAAAACAGTCTACCGAGAATATTTCGGGATACCACTAGTGAAAAGCAATAAATATTGGGTGCCAAACATCGTGTGCAAGCCGTGCGTAGAATCTTTGCGTTACTGGAGCCAAGGAGGACGTAAAGGGTTACAATTTGGAGTGCCGATGATGTGGAATAAGCCAAGTAATCACTTAAACGACTGTTATTTTTGTGCCGTAAATGTTAACGGTATGAACCGGTACAAAAAACGTACTTGGGTTTACCCGAGTGTGAAATCGGTTACAACTCCAGTATCTCACAGTGATGATTTGCCAATTCCAGTGTTTTCAAGACCATCTACATCAAATGGTGATGATTTTGAAATGTTAGAGGGATCAAGCGGTCAGTCGAGCAGTAGTGGAAGTGAGTTCGAATAAGATGTTTCTAAGAAACCTGGATTTTCTCAAGACGAACTCAATGATTTGGTTCGTGATTTGAATTTACCGAAAATTTCGGCCGAACTTCTTGCTTCAAGGTTGAAAGAAAAACATTGTCTTCAACCTGGTGTTATCATTACATCCTTTAGAACCAGAGAGAGTGAACTTCTTCCTTACTTTTCAGAAGAAGATAACTTTGTTTTTTGTAATGACATTCCTGGGCTCCTAAGATCTATGGGTCTTCCTAAATATGAGGCTAAAGATTGGAGGCTTTTTATAGAAAGCTCAGAAAGAAGTCTAAAATGTGTATTGCTGCACAATGGAAATAAGTATGCTTGCGTTCCGATTGGTCATACTACAAAACTAAAAGAAGAATACCAAAATATTAAAATGGTTTTAGAAAAGATTTCGTACGCACAACATCAGTGGCCAGTTTGCGTGGACTTGAAAATGGTAAATTTTTTACTAGGCCAGCAAGGAGGGTATACTAAGTACCCTTGTTTCATATGTTTATGGGATAGCCGTGCAAGACACCAACACTGGATTACAAAGATCTGGCCTTTGAGAGAAAATATGGAGGTTGGAAAAGCAAATGTGATAAATGAACCTTTGATAAGCCGAGAAAACATCCTTCTTCCACCCCTTCACATTAAGCTTGGGCTAATGAAGCAGTTTATTAAAGCCCTTGATAAAAATGGTGTCTGTTTCAAATATGTGTGCCAAAAATTTCCAGCCCTTAGCATGGAAAAATTAAAAGCAGGCATCTTTGATGGACCGCAAATACGTACACTGATAAAAGACACTGAGTTTGTAGCCCATATGACATAGATTGAATCTGAAGCATGGTTAAGCTTTGTGTTGGTAGTAAAAAACTTTTTGGGGAATCACAAAGCGCCGGAATATCAAGAACTAGTTGCAAAAATGCTACAAAATTTTAACAGAGTAGGAGTCAACATGAGCATAAAATTGCATTTCTTACACAGCCATTTGGACCGATTCCCGCAGAACCTGAGTGATTACAGTGAGGAACAAGGAGAAAGGTTCCATCAGGTCGATGGGACAGCCATATGATGGCTGACTATTGCTGGAACTTGAAAAGTAAATAAGAGAAAATCCCAAAGAAAAAGTTTTTTATGATCTTCATTTATTTATTCTAGTTAAAGGTACCCCAAACTATTATTTTTGTGTATTTTTGTAAAGATAAACAATAAAAATAAATTTTAAATAAATCTTTTGGCCCATTTATTGAAGCATTTTATGGAAAATTTTAGAAGCGTTTATCTCAAAAACTGGAGTCAATTTGACAATTCTGGTATTTTTCCCGTTATCAGCACACTCGTCTCATACAAAATCGACTTCAAGTATGCCTGCCGCAAAATGACTGTATAGCAGTGTAATTAAAAAAAAAAAAAAAAAAAAAATTCCCTGTAAATGTTTAAGTTTGTTTGCGAATGTATGAAATTTATTTTTCAGAAAAAAACAATCGGATAAATAAAGTTTTTTATACTTACTTTAAGTACGAGTCGTACTCAAAAATTCTATGAGCTAAATTTCAGTTATGTATTTTATAAAGCTTTTTTGTAATAGTTCTATTCCTTCAATTTTTCAGAAATGACTTTATACACTACCAGACTATTATAAGACACCAGCAGAATGTAATGCATTTTCTGGCCCGCTACGGCCTTCGTCAGCATTCTTTATGTCTCACTGGATAGTGTTACTTTATAAATTGAATGTATTAACCTCAACTATTTTAACAAATAGAAACTGGGAATTATTTCCTTCCGAAGGTTACTTTACATTATATTCAACATTTTTCATTTTTTTTTTTTTTTCGAATTTATTCTATGAGCTAAATTTCAGTTATGTATTTTATAAAGCTTTTTTGTAATAGTTCTATTCCTTCAATTTTTCAGAAATGACTTTATACACTACCAGACTATTATATTGTATTTTCTTGGTACATTTTACCTTAGCTTTCCTTTGGAAAGCAATGAGGTATATTTTATGTACAGAAAAATTTACAATTATAAGACACCAGCAGAATGTAATGCATTTTCTGGCCCGCTACGGCCTTCGTCAGCATTCTTTATGTCTCACTGGATAGTGTTACTTTATAAATTGAATGTATTTAACTCAACTATTTTAACAAATAGAAACTGGGAATTATTTCCTTCCGAAGGTTACTTTACATTATATTCAACATTTTAGCTCATAGAATAAATTCGAAAAAAAAAATGAAAAATGTTGAATATAATGTAAAGTAACCTTCGGAAGGAAATAATTCCCAGTTTCTATTTAACAAGTTTTTGATATTAACAGATTGGATCGTAACAGAACGGAATCAATTTCACAGATTTTTTAATAAAAACAAAAAAAAAATCAGCTGATTCGTAACAGAACAGAAA
Organism: Pollenia griseotomentosa; assembly: GCA_963931875.1. Classification (NCBI taxonomy): domain Eukaryota; kingdom Metazoa; phylum Arthropoda; class Insecta; order Diptera; family Polleniidae; genus Pollenia; species Pollenia griseotomentosa. Next base: position 141,024,923 of record OZ007563.1, on the reverse strand, counting down.
GTTAATTCTGCCTTAAGAGTTAAAACCTAATGGGCACTGGTGTTTTATCATTCTGTAATAATTTTCTCTTTCTAAATTCTTTTTTGGTTTTTTTCAAGCACGAATTAGGGATAATATCAACTTGATAATATTTGAATCAAGCGCATTTTGAGATTGATACAATCTTAGTTTTACTTAAGTCAATCTCATTTTCGGATTATTCGAATTCGGGATTGAATATGAATAAGTTAAGTATTACCGCTACGGATTGATTTGATTACGGATGGATAGATTTTTCTTTTGAGTGTAGAAATTACGAGCCGTATGCAGGGTTACCGTTCATCCGACTAAAGTCGGAATTTTACCCTTTTTAAGTGGCCTGCGACTTTTTGTGAGACTTTTTTTTATCACCGACTCTTGCGCAAAAAACATTTGATTTAAGTAAATTATAAATTTTCTTATTATTTTTTATCAAAAAAATCGTCAAAACAACGTCTTTAAAACTTGAAAGCAATTCACATATTATTGTTCCTCTGACAAAAATTTTATTACTTTTTTGCAAGCTTGTCATGTATACAATGTATTTAAGAAATTTTTCGCAAAGTTTCAAAGAATAGTTTTAGCAAAAAAGCTTTTGGAAATAAAAAATTGTGGTGTTTGCAGTGCTCATTTTACAAAAATATTTTTAGCCGGTCTTTCCAAGAAACGTAAAACTGAAGCATAAATGGCTTAACCAGGACATGGAGCCAAAGCGGTCTTTTGCTGTGTTTGTAAACAGCTTTTAGTGAACTAAACGATTTTCTTCAGCGATATGAAAAACACATTAATAATATAAAAAAGGCTTTTGAAAATGAAAAAAAAGCAACTGACTGTTTTGTTTCAATTGTTTTTTTTTTGTTTTGCTAAAAAAAAGATGTGCGACTTTTATTTTCTCAAACGACTTTTTTTACAAAACGACCTTTTGTGCGACTTTTAAAAAAGTCCTAATGGCCGTATGACAAACCTATGCATACCTTTTTAACTTGTTATGAACACTTATGGAATCAAATATATCGTTACCTTCACTCGTAAGGGAGGACATTTTACAGGAGAGCGAAAAACTTTCTAAAATTTTTAGTTCTGAATATTTTTTAAATTTGTAAATGCAATTTTGATTTATTATTAAATCTTTTTTGAAATACAAAAGTTTTTGTTACTTAGCAAATTTTCTGTAAAAATATTTTGTACTTTTATTGTGGACTTATCAGTTTTTCTTTTACTTGTTTTGAATTTTTTATAATATAACAAAGAAGAGTATTTAAAAGGGATCTCAATTGAGATCACCGATTGGTAGGAATTGGGACGCAGGCCGTCGGTAGTGGGATGGCTGTACACATTGGCGGTGAAACCTATTGTTACATATCAGGGACCATAAATAACAGTTATTTCTGAAAATGTGACCCCAAAAACTCTCCATGTTAGAGTCAAGGAACACCTATAGTGTCATATACCAACAGATTCGTATTGACGAGCTCATTAAGAATCTTTGGTGATCTTGAGCAAATGATCTCAACTCCATAGTTAAGACTTATTTTTCAACGAAAAAATAAAAGTTGGAATGAAACTCTTAAAAAGAGAGTTTTATTTTTCCGTCAGAAACAAAACTCATTTGAGGAGTTTTATTTTTTCCGTCTGAAAATAAAACTCATTTGAGGAGTTTTATTTTTTCCGTCAGAAAATAAAACTCACTTGAGGAGTTTTACTTTTTCCGTCAGAAAATAAAACTCATATTTTTATTTTTTTCGATATTATTTTGTTTATTTTCATGTAAAACGAAATTAGTGTATTATATGTTTAGTTTGACAAACATAATTTTTTCCAAATTTTCTGCGGGAAGATTGGAACGTAGGTCACTCAGAACCAATTTAAGAGGAGAGAATGCTCTTTTCACGCTCAACTGGGTTGCTGGTATTTCACATGCATCCTCCTCATTATTCAGTTCTATGCTATACTGTTCTTTGTGCTTTTTATTTAAACGACGCTTTAGGTTGCTGATATGGTCACCTTTAAAAACATTTTAACATAGCCGGCAGTCATGCGTATTACCCACTTTTTCAAAAAAACTGCGGGTAGTAGTATCAGAGTTGAGACCCATAATCTATAGGAATAAAACTGAGAAATTTTGTTATTTTTGTTCATTTTAAGTACTTTTGTAAACTTTTTCTCATTTGGTACTTTTAGTATATTTTAAATCAAATCCAAATCGAAAAAATAAGAAATTTTTTATATGTCCAGCGACTTGGGCGTTCTCTGCTAGTAAATTAATAATTATGTAAATATTCAATAAAAATATACGTGTGACACTCACGCGACGAAAATTTCTAGGTACTGATTAAAGAAATCTACTTGGAATTCTTAATAATTAAGAATATGAACTTGATCATTAAGATGAACCGTTAAATTGAATTCCTGTTTAAGAATTGAAAATATAAAAATATAAAAGAACTAATAATCTAAATTATAAATTAAATTCACCATGGAACAAAATACGAAAAAAAGACTACATAATTGAAAACAATAACAATTCATTTAAATTAACGTTTGTGCCATGGTGAAATTACTACAAGGTGGCATCACTACATCATCTGGTAATTTTTTGCTTAAATGTGGTGAAAACCCAAAGATGTCATTTTTTTTTGTTTATGTTTGCATTCTTGAAAAACAATTTTAAAAAAATCATTTTTGTGCGGTTTTTAAATTGTGCATAACAATTATAATATTTGCAAAAAATAAATCGTATGTGGTTTTTATATGTGCGTCTTTAGTTGTGCTAACAGTTTTTTTTTTAAATAATAAATAAAAACGAAAATAATTGTGTATGTGACCACGTCGTGTGTACGTTTGAAAAATGCGTATATTTTTGATATGCGCTTGTGCGCCACTTTCTTTAAACCTCCAAAGGACTTGTAGTGAAAAAAAGTGGAAAAACAATTGTTTTTAATTCAAAAAACATTAAAATTTAAAGTATGAATCTTTTAGTAATTTTTTCATAATATATTTCGTTTATTTGTTTCAGATCAGCGTTGCCACTGAAAATTTTCTATTCGACCAAACTTATTAACCAAAATCCTTTGGACTCGACCAGTTTTTTTGATTTTTGATACATTTAAGCAAGTTTAGTTATAATTAACTACCAGTTATAGCTGTTAGTTTAAAACTTATTTTTTATATACCTTTCATATAAAATTAAAATTTGTTTTGCTTCTACTGAAAATTTTTAAATTTTGAGTTATCATGGAGCCGTAGGTAAATTATGGACAGACCTTCACCATATTTGGTGTCATAAAAAGGTTGTTGTTGAAATTTAATGACAATCAGTGCATTCCGCTACAAATTTATGTTAGTTTTTAGGGGGGTAGTTTCACATTTGGGAGCTTAACTCTTTTTCTAATAAAAACATCTTTGAAGAACTAGAAACAATTTGTAACCCAAACGGCTAAATCGACTTAGAAGACCCAGAACATATATACTTTATGGAATCTTCGATGAATATTGAAAAAAAAAATTCACATAGAATGATAAACATAGTAATATGATAAATTAAATTTCTCCTTAATGCACAATTTGTTTAATAACGAAATTGTTTCAGAATTCCTACTTCGTAATGTTTAGCTTTCTGTTTCTATTCGCCCTTCCAGAAATAGCATTCCACTTAGACTTCAATATTTTCATTCTCATTATGCAATGTTTATACGTATATTGATTTCTATGATCCTTAAGCATTTAAAATTACACTTTAATATCTTAAAATAGCTTTAATCTTAAGTTTTTTCGATTTTGTTATATATGTATTTATTAAACGTGTAACATTGCCCTAAGGTTTAGCCTACCATCCTACCAAGCGAAAATTATCCGACCAAATGTTGTCGGAAAAGACAAACAATGGCAACATTGTTGCACATAATTTTTGACAGCACGGAGTTTATTACACAAACAAATTTGCGTGTTTTTGTTGTATTGTTGTACAACAACACCTAGTGCTGCCACCTTGTAGTAATTTCACCATGGTTTGTGCAAAACGTCGACATGATGACATTGGCCTAGTGGTTGGTAGATAAGTCGCTCGACCGGAAGGTCGATGGTTCGAATCGAGGTTCAGTCGGTCCAAGCAAAACTTTTATTAATTTATTTATATATTATTTTATTTTTGAAAAATTTTGTTTTAAAATTAAAAGAATTTATTAAAAATATGTGTAGAAGAAAGTAAAAATAGTTTTGATTCGACCAACCGCACTGCGATTCTAACCTATGACCCCACGCATGAGCCACTCGTGTACCAACCACTAGGCCAAAATTATCATGTAAGTAAAACGTTAGTTTACATTAGTTGTTTTTATACCCTCCACCACAATTAGTTGTGAAGAGGGTATACTAAGTTTGTCATTCCGTGTGAAACTTTTTTATTATTCATCTCAGACCCCATAAAGTATATATATTCTGGCTGCTTGAGTAATTCCAAGTCGATTTAGCCATGTCCGTCTGTCCGTCTGTTGAAAACACGCTCACTTTCGAAAAACTCAAAAGAAATAAACAAACTAGGTGTCAAATTGCTTGTAGTTATCCTAAGCAGTTTGGGATTGAATTTCAGCAAAATCGGTTCAGTAGGACCAGAGCTATGAATCAAAATGTGGAACCACCACCTTCAAAAACTTGATAATTTTGTTACAAAAACTAACATAAATGATGCAAAAATGCACGGAATGACATAAGATTTTGCACAAGTCCGTTTTATTCGACTAGAAATTACACTGTAAAATTTCGCGAAGGTCGGTCCATAATTTACCCTAAGCCCCATATAAACACTACTCCCGGAAAACAGTTTAGTACGCCTAAAACCGTAAAAAATAATGCAATCATAACAAATTTTGGCTCGTCACAATTTTATAGGACTATCAATGATACTGTGAAATTTCGTGAAGATCGGTACATAATTTACCCTAGGCCCCATATATGCCCTACTCCCGGAAAACAGTTTAGTCTCCTAAAACCATAATTAATAACAAATCGTCACAGTTTAAGATAATAATAATAAAAAGACATCATACAGATATTACTCCTTAAACATTCGAACTGTCGGTGGAGGGTATCAAAGATTCGGCACAGCCGAATATAGCACTCTAACTTGTTTTTTTGTATTTTATGCTATGGTGAATTTAATTTTTTATTAACAATGTAAATTTTACATTTTCAGTTCTTAAATACAAACTAAATTGAAATTATCAAAGTGCTATGTTTGGCATTGGCGAATCTTCAATACCCTTACGCAATATACACTAGAATTAAGAAACTGATTTAAAAAACTGATTGTAAAAAATTTCAATCGGAATGACAAACTTATTGTACCCTTGTACATAAAATGAGTTTTATTTTCTGACGGAAAAAATAAAACTCCTCAAATGATTTTTATTTTCTGACAGCTAAATAAAACTCTTTTTTAAGAGTTTCATCCGACCTTTTATTTTTACGTCCAAAAATAACTGTTTAAGATGGATTTTTTCATTTAAGCCACAAAATAACAGTTATTAAAAAACTTATTCGATATCACTTATAACCGTTACGGTCCCTGTTACATATCGATAAAGGGGACTAAGTACTTTTTCTTTAACATTATTGGACTTAGGAATTTTACATAACATTGCTCCTTTACGAGTAAAGGTAACGATATGCTTGTCTGTAGTTTTAAGACAATAGGTAAAAAATTGGCGTGACTAATTAAATAAAATAAATTCTTTTCTAAAGTTTCCTTAAGCGGACATAATATTTAACAAGATGTATATCAATAATAGGTTTTGAGCGATTAACATCTTAAAATATCTTATTTTTTGGAAAAATATCTTTAAATCTTATTTTGATTAAGGTTTATTAAGGCAACATTTTCATTATGGCATCGCTGGTTACAATATATGTATATGGGGGATTTCATGTCAAGTGACCCAATTTTGAAATCGATGTCTTCCGATTTGGATGAAATTTGCACCAAGGTTAGTCCTATTGGATAGTAGCTTAGACACAAATTTTCAACAAGATCGGTCTAAAAGTTTCTGAGTTAGTGGGGGTCAAAATTTGACATTTTGGCCATACAGGTGTTCTTTCTTATCCATGTAACTTATTACCTATTGGTGTTAGCAAAATTTGTCCCAAGTAGCTTCGATAGCTATTTGATCCATCTTTTGAAAAAAATTTTTTTTGTTTTTTTTAAAAATTTTTTTTATTTTTTTTTTTTAAATTTAAAACTTTTTTTTATTTTTTTTTTAGCGGGTATGTTTTTTTTTTTTTTTTTTTTGTTCAAAAGAAAGCTTATGTCTTTTCCTTTAAGGTAGTTTTGGTCCCTTTTTGGGATGCGAGCGGCTTATGTATAAAAAAAAATAATTTCTAACTCTAGACAAGGGTTTTTCAATTTTTAGCATATGCAGTGTTCTTTCTCATCCATTTAACTTATTACCTATTAGTGTTAGCAGAATTTGTCCCAAGTAGCTTCGATAGCTATTTGATCAATATTCTGAAAAATTTTTTTTTTGTTTTTTTAAAACTTTTTTTTTTAAATTTTAAACTTTTTTTTTAAATGTAAAATTTTTTTTTTATATTTTTTTTTATCCGGAATGTTTTTTTTTTTTTTTTTTTTGTTCAAAAGAAAGCTTATGTCTTTTCCTTTAAGGTAGTTTTGGTCCCTTTTTGGGATGCGAGCGGCTTATGTATAAAAAAAATTATTTCTAACTCTAGACGAGGGTTTTTAAATTTTTAGCATATGCACTATTTTGAATTTTTTCCTACTTGTGTTTAAGTGTTTCTAAAGCCTTAAAAATAAAACGTTTGCAAAGAAACTAGACAAATTAACCTTTCCGACGGTATGTTACAAACCCAATTATTATTTTATACCTTCGATACTATAATGCCCACAATATGTTAATCCCAGAAATAAAATCACTTTTTTTCTGTAGAAATATTGACAAATAATTCTTTTTTTAATTTTTCCTACATAAATTTTATTAAATTATTTATCTTTATCTTTTTATTATTATTATTAGAAATTATTATTATTATAATTATATATTAATTTAATTATTATTACAAATTAATAAAAAGAATTTAATTTGTCAACATTTCTACAGAAAAAAAGTGATTTTATTTCTGGGATTAACATATTGTGGGCATTATAGTATCGAAGGTATAAAATAATAATTGGGTTTGTAACATACCGTCGGAAAGGTTAATTTGTCTAGTTTCTTTGCAAACGTTTTATTTTTAAGGCTTTAGAAACACTTAAACACAAATAGGAAAAAATTCAAAATAGTGCATATGCTAAAAATTTAAAAACCCTCGTCTAGAGTTAGAAATAATTTTTTTTATACATAAGCCGCTCGCATCCCAAAAAGGGACCAAAACTACCTTAAAGGAAAAGACATAAGCTTTCTTTTGAACAAAAAAAAAAAAAAAAAAACATTCCGGATAAAAAAAAATATAAAAAAAAAATTTTACATTTAAAAAAAAAGTTTAAAATTTAAAAAAAAAAGTTTTAAAAAAACAAAAAAAAAATTTTTCAGAATATTGATCAAATAGCTATCGAAGCTACTTGGGACAAATTCTGCTAACACTAATAGGTAATAAGTTAAATGGATGAGAAAGAACACTGCATATGCTAAAAATTGAAAAACCCTTGTCTAGAGTTAGAAATTATTTTTTTTTATACATAAGCCGCTCGCATCCCAAAAAGGGACCAAAACTACCTTAAAGGAAAAGACATAAGCTTTCTTTTGAACAAAAAAAAAAAAAAAAAAAACATTCCGGATAAAAAAAAATATAAAAAAAAAATTTTACAAAAAAAAAAAAAATTGAAAATCTAAAAAAAAAAGTTTTAAAAAAACAAAAAAAAAATTTTTCAGAATATTGATCAAATAGCTATCGAAGCTACTTGGGACAAATTCTGCTAACACTAATAGGTAATAAGTTAAATGGATGAGAAAGAACACTGCATATGCTAAAAATTGAAAAACCCTTGTCTAGAGTTAGAAATTATTTTTTTTTATACATAAGCCGCTCGCATCCCAAAAAGGGACCAAAACTACCTTAAAGGAAAAGACATAAGCTTTCTTTTGAACAAAAAAAAAAAAAAAAAAAACATACCCGCTAAAAAAAAAAATAAAAAAAAGTTTTAAATTTAAAAAAAAAAAATAAAAAAAATTTTTAAAAAAAACAAAAAAAATTTTTTTCAAAAGATGGATCAAATAGCTATCGAAGCTACTTGGGACAAATTTTGCTAACACCAATAGGTAATAAGTTACATGGATAAGAAAGAACACCTGTATGGTCAAAATGTCAAATTTTGACCCCCACTAACTCAGAAACTTTTAGACCGATCTTGTTGAAAATTTGTGTCTAAGCTACTATCCAATAGGACTAACCTTGGTGCAAATTTCATCCAAATCGGAAGACATCGATTTCAAAATTGGGTCACTTGACATGAAATCCCCCATATACAAAAATTTACTACTTTTAAAAATTTTTAAAAGGAAATTTTGCTCGTTTGCAAAACACAAAAAGAATTCGAGAAAACAGAAGTAAATCAAATATTTTTTCCTTATTTTCAAAAATTTTTAAGGAGCAAAATGTAGCAAAAAAAAAAAAAAAATAATTGAAATTAAAATGGTGCCATACATAATATGCAAAAAATAAAAACAGAATGGAAACAAATTTATTTTGCATTTTTAGAAACATCATTTAAGTGTTATTCATTAAATAGTGTGACCGGCCAAAACTTTTTTTTTTATGAGCACCGACCCAGTTTTTAAACCACAAGCATTATTGATTCAACAAGCGGCCAATTTCACCAAGCTCTGCAATAATTAACTATCAGTTATAACTGTCAAAAACATATTGTTAACTGGAAGTTAAAGTAATAGTTAGTTTTAACTGAATTTTTTGAAATTTTCTGTAAAGCGAATTTAAAATTTGTATAAGCTGACTCTTATTCAGTATAACTGTACGAGTAATATTTTTAAATTGCAATATGACATTTGAATTGATTTATTGATTTCATCCATTTTAAGAAATAATCCTTCTTTGTATAAAATACATGAGTATTTATGACAAATTTTGTTGCTTCTGCTCATTTTGTGATCTTAGTTTTGCGAGGCATGTGGATTTTAATATTAATATTAATAAAGTATCTAGGCCAAATCATGTTGTTTTCTGGTATAACGAACACAGGCTTTGCTAAGTAAAGCTACTAAATTCGGTCTTGTGGTCGACCGAAGGCCGAAGTTAGCGAAGCCGGTGTTTGTTATACCACAGAGGAGAAACTCTTTACGCTCTGCCGGAGGCCCAACCATGCTGTCTATGGTGCGATTCTTTAAACCAAAACTGTACAATTAAATGTATAATAATAGGGTCTTATTTCATTTTAGAAATTGGGGTATTGTTTTATTTCTATTTGGGGTCTATTTCATTTTTAAAATTGGGAATTTATTTAATGTGAAATTAGAACCCACACGCAAAGAGAAAACCTAGTTGTGGTAAACAAATTCTAAGAGCAAGATTTTATTATAAGATTCATGATTGTAGTAAACATATTACGATTATTCTAGAATTATATTATGACCAAATATACTGGTAATATTACATCATAATATTTTTCGTTCAATCATATTCTTATAACGTTGATCATAATAAGTTAAGAAGCAATTGTATTATTATCATGTTAATCATAATAAGTTAAAAGTAATCGTAACATATCTGAAACTGTTATCGTATTATAATCGTAGGTTATCATAATATCGTTGTTATCGTTTGTCGTAGGTCGCAATTATTTATAAATTATTTTATACAATTTTTTTTACTTCTTCTATTAAAATGGTCAATATTTGTTGCACTTTCACAAAGAAAAAAAAATGTTACTAGCAATGCTATTTAATTTAACAATTTTTTATTTAATGAACAATACGTTAACTTTTTTATACCCTTCACCACAGGTTGAAAAGGGTATATATAAGTTTGTCATTCCGTGTGTAATTTCTATAATATTGATCTTAGACCCTATAAAGTATATATATTCTGGGTCCTTATGAGGAGAGATGTTGATTTAACGATGTCCGTCTGTCCGTCTTACGTTTGATATGTGTTTTCCGGATACTCCAGACATGATAGCGACTAGGTTGTTTTACATTTATGTCACATATAGTCTACCATTTCTTGCTATTGAAATTCAGCAAGATCGGTCCACAAATGGCTGAGATATGACCAAAAAACCACGACTGCCTCTGATTTTGCCCAAAAATCGCTTGTTGTTGTATTTTTTTATTTCTGTATATCTTGAGAACGGCAAGAGCCAAAGTTTCCAAATTAGGTACACACATTAACGTTATCAATACACAGCATCCCACAAAATGTGGGCGGGATTGAACAAGTGGGCGTGGTACCTCCCGTACAAAAAATATCAAAAATTGTATAAAAACCTGATATATTCTGGGTCCTTATGAAAAGCGAAGTTCAAATCCAGTTGTCCGTTTCTCCCCCCCCCCCTCCCCTTTTGCATTTGTTTATATATACTAGCATAATGCTCAATATGATTTTCGTTATCAGCCTTCTTTATTATTTCATCTATTTAACGAAATAATTTTAACAAATAGAAACTAGAAATTTTTGTTTCGTTTTGCTTCTTAAAAACTTGCCATAAAAGATAAATCTACGGTATGACAACAGTGCCTATACAAAAAGAAACCAAACAAACACACATACATGGTACAAACTATTTTGGTGATTATAGGCCACCTATTATGGTTCACAACTCAAATATGTAGTTGATTTAAAATTTTGGTATTATGGTTTACAACTTTGCTTTATTGTGGTGAACTAAAACATCAAAAATAATTACAACTCAACTGTGTTGAGTTGTGAACTGTAAACTGATCACATTTACTTTTAATGATATTCATAAAACGTTCCTTCATGGTCCAGTTGTCTAGGGGGTTTGCTTAGGTTAGAAACTGTGAGTCCCTGGTTCGAATCTTGTTTTTTCAAAAAGAACATTTTTTTTTAATTTTTTTATGTTTTGAAACGATTTAAAAAAATATTTACCAGTTTTAACTTTTTAAATTTAATTTATAATGAAGTTTTATGTATTGTATATATTTATGTATGTTTATGTAGAAATTCAGGGGTGTGCTGGAAATCGCAAACGCAAATCGCAAGAATTTTAAAAGTCGTTTTTTAGTAAGATTTCTGTAATAAAAGAATTTTATGACAAATATTATACAAACATTTCTCTATTAAACAGAATTTTATAACAAAAATTATTAAAATTAGATTTAAAGTGTATTAAAAACAGCCTCCAAATTCTTGCGTTTTGCATTTGCGATTTCCAGCACACCCCCCATTATTTAGGTTCTGTCTAGTTGCTCTGTATTCTGCTCGCACAATGGTGAAGGGTATATAAGATTCGGCACAGCCGAATATAGCACTCTTACTTGTTTTTTAATTTCTTTATAAAATCTATAATTATTTAAAAAAATGGCGATAACAAAATATAGTTAGGGTAAATATTAGGGTATTCATTTAATCGGGTTTTTGCTTTAATCGGTTGATCGCTCGATTAATTAACCGAGGTTTTGATTTAATCGGTTAATAATCGGTTAATTTTGTTATTGATCGGTTAACCGATTAATAAAGTTTTGTTATAAATTAAGTCATTTCAATAAATAAAAATGCAAAAATTATTTATTATTGGAGTCTTTTAAACAAAAAAGTAATTCATAAATATGATAAACACATTTTATAATTTATACATAATATTTGTATGTATTTATTAAAAAAAAAACTGTAAGATTTTTTTATTAATTATTTCAATAGTTTAAGATTTTATAAAAGTTTATAATTTAAGCGATTCTTTTCTTAAGTTTTGATAAAACTTGATTTGGAAACAATTCTTTCACTTATCGAAGATGTTTGAGAAATCGGAAGCAACCCATAATACAGATTCAAGAATGATAAAAACAAGATTACGCATTGCACATGCTTACAAAATTCAACTGTTTAATATGACGTCACTTAAGCATTTAATACACTCGTTTGCTTGCTTTTGTTTCTATATTTTAGCTGTACTTATACGCTGATGCGGCGTAGATGCGCAGAAACATTTCATTTTTAAAAGCTGAATGCGATATCTTGGTTTCTTTGTCCTTTTCCAGGATTACTCTCAACATATAAAATCTTCCATTATGCCATTATTTTGGCTAATTTTGTTAAAGATTGTTTGTGTTACAATCGAGGCTTCTTCTATTGTCAGGTCATCATCTGACTCATCCTGGCAAAGCTCAGCACCGAAAAAAATTAAATACGAACCCCTAGTTTCTGTTTTTGTACTGTATTTTAAGAATCTATTTCTCGAAGGAAATATATTGTAGGAACCAATATTTTCCAAACATATACCTTTTTTATATGAGACGAAATAAATAATTAAAAACGCAAAAATATGTGTTATAATACTACAAAAAACTAAAATTATTTGTTACATCGGTTAATCGGTTAATCGACTGAAATTAACCGGTTTAATCGTTAATCGAAAATTGCCAATTTTAAATTAACCGATCAGTTAATCGGGTAGTAATTAATCGGTTAACCGAATAACGGTTAACCGAATGAATACCCTAGTAAATATATTTTGTTTGCTATGACTACACGTATAGAAAGTTATCATGTTACGGTTGTAAGAAATTTAATATGTTTTCAAAGTTATCATTATTAAGTTGTTAGAATTGATTGTTTTTTAATGCTCATATTAAATAAAAATAACAATTTGTTGTGTAGTTGCCGTAACCTAAAGTGGGCGTATGGCCTACGCGAGACTATCGTCACGCCAGGATCATGCTCGGTGCATTATGTAACCTGGCGGGACTGGACTTTGAAATCCTTTTTCGATGCTTTATTTACAGTTATTATGGCAATGGAGATGGGCTATTCGAAGATACCTCAGGAACTGGCCGTAAGCGTCAACAATGATGGTTCCGACATTGACTTCGCGACATCGAGGTTAACTCTCGGTAAGAGATTTCTCTAAATGAGATTGCGGACCATTCTATTGTAACGGTGGCATAGGTACCAGGGTGCAGTGGGGCACCAAATTGCAGACGGCCGGGCCAAACTGTCTTATGGAAGATATGTTTAACGACGGCCTGTTTGGCATTTCAGTGGCTCGCTGTAAAACTTTTATTAAACCTGAGCCGTTTAGAATGACTTAGGAGAGCTGGCAGGGCAAGAATACCAGCTTGATGGCCAGGACTCTATGGCATGGCTATGGTGCGAGTTAAACTACATGGTTTCGGAAGGGACAGCAATATTGGCCATGATGGGTGAGTGGGTGTTACGGACCCAGGCGAAGAGGCTTCTTATGACTACTGTGGAAGTTGTCTAAGGAGAAAAAGGTGTTTCACTTTCACTTCCAACGCCCGGTTTCGGGGCTATTGAGATGTTGCATTTTGAGAGACCAGAATTTCCATGTTTAGAATTTTTGTCTAATATGGGACTGAATTCGATATCACTGTTTTGCAGGGAGTCGAATTGTTTGTTTGATGTCCTAGGAATAGTCTGGGGGATACTGGAAAACTCTGCTAACAAGCCGTCCTGGTATTGGCTGCCCATTGAACCTTAACCTAAAGGTTAATAAGGTTTTTAATAAATTGCATTACGTATATTAAAATCTCTATTGAGTTAATTTCCATATAAAGTTTTATGTTAAAGTCTTATTTAATTAAGATAAAAAGTACGGTAGCACTGCTAAATAAAAAATATCATAAAAAAGCAGGGACCGTAACGGTTATAAGTGATATCAAAAAAGTTATTTTTAACAGTTATTTTAAGAATTAAAAAAAAAACTCAATCTTTAACAGTTATTTTTCAACGTAAAAATAAAAGGCCGAATAAACTCTTAAAAATGGAGTTTTATTTTGCCATCAAAAAATAAAACTCATTTAGGAGTTTTATTTTTTCTGTCTAAAATAAAACTCATTTTAGGAGTTTTATTTTTTCCGTCTAAAATAAAACTCATTTTAGGAGTTTTATTTTTTCCGTCTGAAGTAAAACTCATTTTAGGAGTTTTATTTTTTTCGTCTAAAATAAAAATCATTTTAGGAGTTTTATTTTTTCCGCCAAAAAATAAAACTCGTTTGAGTTTTATTTTTTCCGCCTCGTTTGAGTTTTATTTTTTGCATATTAATACAATTTATTTTGCACTAAGTTCATTGCAAAAATCTGATTTTTTTTAATTAATTAATTTGTTTTTGACATTTAAAAATATTTTCAAGCAAATAAATTTTCAATTATCAAACACCAGCTGATTGGTCCGCTATATTTTCGTTAATTTTGCAACTTTTGTTTCTTTTTTGAATTTAGTTATGTTTTACTCATAGTGAAATAAGTACAAGGTATGTTAACTGCGGAGATTTGTCATATACGCTTGTTGTAATATTATGGGTTTTAAAATTGAGAACAAAAGAGTTTTATTTATGAAGACGAAATGAGTTTTATTTAAGACGAAAAAATACTCGTAAAATGAGTTTTACTTTATACGGAAAAAATAAAAGTCCTCAAATGAGTTTTACTTTAGACGGATAAAATAAAACTCCACAGATAAGTTTTATTTTAGACGGAAAAGACAAAACTCCTGAAATGAGTTTTATTTTAGACGAAAAAATAAAACTCCTAAAATGAGTTTTATTTTTGATGGAAAAAATAAAACTCTTAAAATGAGTTTTATTTTTGACGGAAAACATAAAACTCTTTTTTTTAAGATCACTACAGATTCTGAAAAAGCTCGTCAGTTCGAATCTATTGGTATATGACACTATAAGTCTCCTTTGGCGCTAACATGAAGAGTTTTTATGTTAAAATTTTCCGGATAACTGTTATTTACGGTCCCTGTAAAAAAGTGTATTTACAAGGTGGTCTGAAAAAACAGCTGTCTTTTATTGCTTTGCCTGTTGTTTTTGAATTGTTGTGAAATTGAGGCCATCATGCTAATACTATTTTCACACTTGGGTTCTTAAACGCGTTTGTGAAGTGTCTGATTTGTTAATCACTTCAAAATTGACATGATTACAACTAAAACACTTCATCAATCACATAGAATCCTCTGAACATACCTCAAACTGAGTATAATGCAGAATTGCCCACAGAATTGAACGTACCCCTCACGTGTACAACCGACCACGATTTCCTCTTAATGTCTTGATTTTGTCCTTAAATAATTCATAAATAAATGGGAATGTAGCGCATTTAAACGCAACCTTAATAATTGATAATTTGTTTTGTGTTTTTTTTTTCTTGATCAACTGACATCTTAATCATCTCAAATGTAATGTGAACGGCTTTGATCAACTTAATCAACATTTTGCTTAAACGCGTTTAAAAACTCAAGTGTGAACAAAGCATTAAGTTGCATTTAAATGTACCAGCTTGGTGAATTAAGTTACATTTAAGTGCTTAGTGAAGAACATCATTTTTTATTTAAAACGATTTTAAATATAATTGTGATATAATATCAAACCTTAAAATTGGCCGAAACTCTCGTTTAGAAAAAATGATTTCAATGTCAAATTGTTTCAATCCAGTACAAGTGGTTTAGTAGAAAAAGAAGTTGGACTTACCTCCCTGAAAAATGAATAAATATTGCTTTTCTTTTGTTACAACATTAACCATTTAGAATTAACATTAATTACTTTTTTGTATGTATTTTAAAAATATATTTGTATTCCAGTAAAAAAAATTAAACATTGTAATGTTAATTAAAGAAACTTTACTGACTTTTTAAATTTATCGCAAAATTTAAAATACACAAACACAGCATATCTATTGTTATAAGTTGTCCGTTTTGCATCTAATAAAAAAAACCGCATATTTTTCTAAATAATAAATGCAAGAAATTCCAACCCCTTGTCATTACCAACTATTCCATACATTCTTATTATAAATAATTCAATTATCAGTTTTCCTTAGGCTATAAAAATATTTGATTATAAAAATGCATGTTTTTGGCGATTATTTAATAGTTTAATTATAAAATTTGTTGTGTTTTCTTTTTTTTTTTTGATATCTTAAATGTGGAAGTTTTTTAATGATACTCATAAAAAACATATTTATTTGATTACAAATTTAATTGGAAGTTTACCGCTTCAATGCAAAAAAATTTTTAAAAACGAGACAAAAAAGCAGCTTGTATGTTGTTATGTTTGAATGTATGTGTTGATGCATACAAATTAAAAAAAACTACTAAAATGGTGTTCGTTTTGAAAAGGCAAATTCTTTTAATTTCATTGTCACAAAGTAACATTTTAATATGCAATATGTTAATTTGCATATGTGTATGCAGCGTTACCGTTGTGATACTAAAGTATCAATTTGACCCTTTTTTGACGGTCTTGATACCTTTTATGACCCTTTTTTTAAATTATACTTTTGTAACATTTTCACCTATTTTGTGACACTTTTTGACCCTTTTTTGGAAATAGCACTCACATTTTGTTTTTTGTCAACACTGCGGAACTGTAGTGCTAAAGAAATGTTTTCGAAATAAACATTGCTTGATATGGAACAGACTCAAATTAGAAACTTACAATTCCATGCTTTCTTCTCCTAATATGTTTGAAGCGGAGATGGAGGAATGGACTTCAAGTGAAGATTTAATAACAAAATATAGAACGCACATTCCTAAAAAGTTTGTGTTAAAAGATTTTTTACGACTTCTAAATTATATTTTTGATGGTAAAGTGCAATTTCCCTAAAAGCAAACATAACTCATATAGATATTTGTTATTTTTTATGGTGGTTTCTTTAAAAAAAAATGTGACATTTTATTTAAAAAAGTGCAATTTGGAGTTCGTTTCTTATAATTGTTTTGCTCTTTTAAAGAGTAGCATGATTTATTCTAAAAAATCCAACCTTAATAATGGCATAAGGTATTGAAATTTTCGCCCTTTTTTGAATCGACAGTGTTGAGAGTGCCCTGTAAAAAAGGTGACTTCAGTTATGTATGGGGCTATTTTTAAAACGGCGACGATTACCTCAAAGAGAAACAAAGAAACGCTAACATTTGAAAAAGTTTGCAAAAATAGCGCCTTAAAATTGAACAAAAGTCCCTTAAACTAACAGGAATGAAAATATTCGGTAAAAATTGCTAAATTAGCGGGAATTCCCAAATATTTGGTAATCGCGAACATGGCAACAATTAGAGAACGATTGCAATTTAAAACAAACCCTAAAATGTATTTGAAGTCGTTTAATCGGTTAAAAAAGAAAATATCGGAAAAAACATAAAAAGCTTAAAAAAATTAGCTATAATAATAATGAACATACTTTTTGTCAAGTGTTAAAAACAGAACAGGGCATTCCATAAAAAAACTAAGTTTTTTGATTTGATGTTCATTCAAATAGGAAATACTGCTCATAAAAAACTTGACCCTATTTTTTATTGAAATACCCTTTTTTTGACTCTTTTTCTGGAAAATCCCCTTTTTGTGACCCTTTTCGAAAATTTCCAACGGTAACCCTGTGTGTATGTGGGAATGTTTGAGTATAATAGATACAGTGAAACAGTTGTAATTAACACCGTATGGTAGCTCTTCTATGAAATCTAACATAAACTCTGTGTATAATTTTCCAAAGGGCTACGATGCACAAAACATTGAATTGTGCTATTATTTTTCCGTGGGGTAGTCCACTTGCGAAGGCCGCTATATTAATAAAACACATTTTTTAGAAAATCGATCAAAACTTCAAGTTCTGCAATAAAGCTATGAAAATTTTTGTTACTATGTACATCCAGTGTTTAAAAAGCTGCAGTTGAGATAGTAAAAGTCATAAGATTGTGCTGTAACTTCGACTTCTTCATTTGTCATTGGACAAAAATAAACTGTTGCCTTTACTTCTGATTAGAGTTTTTTTCCGGGAAAGCGGGAAATTTTTTTAAATTTCCCGGGATCCCGAGATCCCGCTCCATAAAAATAATACAAAGTAAATTTGTTTTTAATTAATGAAAAAACTTTTATAAACAAACGTAAGGGAACTTGTTTGCAAAGTAAGTAAAATAAATGCTTAAATACTACAAAAATTAATTGAAGATTGAAAGGGGAACTTGAATTATTATTTCCTTATTTTTTTTTTTTATTTTTTTATTGTTTTTTTTTCATAAAACAATAAGAAAACAAAAAACAAAAATTGAGGTACTCAAAATATGAGATCAAAAAGTTAATTCATAAAATATTTTAATATATTAACATTTTTTAACGGCTTAGGAAATATCTTTCTGACACACTCAAAGCGATTAGTGAGTCGGCGATATGTTTAGGTTTCTCCTTTTTTTAAGACTTGTCCATGGACAATGAGAATTTACTGCCTGCATCTTATTTTGAATTTGTGTTCTTTATCAACTCTTCACTTCACTAAATTTATTAATTATCAACTGTTGCACTGACCATTCTGCTTTTAGTAGATTTATTGCAGCAGGAGACATTGATTTACGTATGCACTCGACAACCCATCCACAGATGCTAATTTTTAGAAAAAAGAAAACTAAATTTCAGAGAAAAAATAGCTGTTTCCTGAAACTACGAGCAAATACGGGAAAAACCCTACTTTCGATTCATTAAATGAAAACAGTCGCAGTCAAGGCAAAAGCAAAAAACGAAAAGCTGAACACAACAAAGAACATCGAAAGTCGACATGTTTGGAAGTGTTTGGTTTGACAGACTGAAACTTTTAAAAAATCTAGTAGTTAACGAAGATGGGATGTTGTGCTTGTGTTTTTGTTTTCCATATTTTTTTTAATACTACATGTGTACATAAATACATATGTATTTATGTAAATCCCTGCAAACAAATGGAAGATATCCCCTTAGGCAATAGTTTAGCAATATCCCAAAATTGTCTTCTAAAAGAAATTAATCAAGGAAATTTTTTATTTTCTTCCTTTGAAAGTACATAATCGAGAAAATTACGCAACATAAACATAAAAAAATTTAATTGTAATGCATATGTACGTCATAAATAAAAAAATAAAAATTAATCAAATTATAAAATCTAAGAAATTAGTTCTCTGCAAAAGGTAAATATTTATATGAAATAAATCTCTTTCCTTTTCAATTTATACTACATTTACACCTACGCAAAATCTAGTACTTACGAGATTTCGAGCCAAATCTAGTTGTTTTTGACTAGATTTCCCATACAAAACAAAATCTACTTCGTGACAAGATTTCGACGAAATCTACTCAAAATCTAGTAGTACTTAATGATGCAACTATGGTTTTTACAATATAGCACTAAAAAATATTTCCCTGCACAAGAAAAAATGACATTTAAAAAAAAAACAAAACAAAAATTGTTAAAAAAAATATTAAAAATTTTTATAAAAATTGTAAAAAAATTAAAAACACGAATAATATTGATAAAATAAATATCGTTGATTATTACAAAAAAGGTAATGCAAATTTTTTAATGTATATTTCTTTTTGTGTTTGTGTGTGTAACGAAAAAACTTTAAGTCAGCTGTTGTGTTATAAAAACCAAATCTCGCTAATGTCAAAAAAGTACAATGTAAACGCACTAGATTTCGAAGAAGATTTTAAATCAAATCTACAAGATTTCGGCCTAATGTAAATGTAGTATTAGTCAAGATGTTTCTCAACCCTGGATGCAATTTTAAAGAAGTGGTAGGTTTTTTCTTCAAAAATATGGTGGAAACTTAATATTTATGTATATTATTTTACTTTATTTTAATTATAAATTATATTATTTATAAGCAAAATTTATATGTATACAATTACCAATTTAAGTTTAAATAAAAAGCTGTTCTTCTTTGTACACAAATGACAATTTTTAAAATGCAGAATCTTCTTTTTATCATCCCAGTGATATTTTGGCGATATCTTCCTAACTTCTAAAAGGTGGTTATCTGACGATATTGCTAGGTAATCATCTAGAAGTATCGCTTTCGTATTGCCATCGAGATACGTTTCTTCCCGAAGGAAGTATCTTATTGGATGTTTTGGTTTGGCTGCAGGTCCAATGCAGTGAACAATGCATAAAAATTTCCAACCCTGTACAATAAACGTGTAACCAACTTCAAGCCACAACAAAGCAGAAAAGAAATCTTTCGTAAAGCAACCAAGGACAGAAGTTAAGCTTGAGCATAAACCCCCAACAAGTGTTTTTAAGCTTTGAATAAAAACCCAAGTGTTTTTATCTTGCAGTAAAAATAAAAAATCTACTATAAAAATAAATAAAACCATACTTACCCTAAATTAAACCCTAAATTGTATAATATTGCACCAAAAAACATTTATACATTTATACATTTATAAAGCTTTTTTAAGAAATATAGTGTTTTTATTTATTCCACTCCCGCAACGTTAGTTCACTCTAGCTGTATGTCTATAACTCGTTAAAACAAAATAGATAATTATGTTCTAAAATATAAAAGAAATGGCTAGAAAATTGAACTTAATTTCATATATAAAGTTCTGAACTTCATCACAGCAGGTTTTTGCGATATCTCTGCTTGAATTTTAAAAGCCCTTTTTGCAATATTCGGGAGGTTATAGCTTCGTGAACTATTCTGAAAGTCCTACTAATTACTTTTAAGATAAATGCTTAACTTTTTTAATATCTTGAGATTTCTTAGCCTCAAATCCGATTTTTGCTTATATTTATGGGATTTTGCGTGATGTGATGGAGAAATTCTAAGTACAAATTTGGATTCAGCGCAACCCAAGCTTTTAGAAAAAATACGTTAGTTCCAGGTTTTCGACTTTTGAAATTTTGCTGGCCTGTGTAATCATCTTTCAATAATGAGTCAAGGTTATATTTGGAAAAACAAAATTTATTATTAATAAGATTTCTGTATGACGTGCTAAATTACCAATTTTTCATATTTGATAAACACACTGAAATTTATTGTTGAGGGAAAGCTAGCTTCCATGCGAATGTCACTGGTTGCTTAGGCCAGATCATCAGGAAACCTTTTCCAAAGATTTAAGAAAAGCTACAAATATTATACAAATAAAACCTTAAAGCGAATGAGAATTATAAACAATCAAAATCTTACTTGTAACAATATCAAAGCTTAACCAAAACACCAACAAAAAACAGTGAGTTTATTTTTTCTTACTAATAATGAGGTTCTGTGAGTGAGTTTTTATAGAAGAAATTGCCATAGAAATTCGGTTTCTTGTTATGTGTGGTTTATAGAACACGAGCGCCTTACTCGTCCGTTAAACTTACATTTAAAACAAAAACAAAATATCGAAATTTGTTTTTGTTTTAAATGTAAGTTGAACGGACGAGTAAAGCGCTCGTGTTCTATAAACTACACATTAATGTTGTAAGATAAAAAAGATTTTTGTTCATAAGAGGCCTAATACTGAAGGTCCAAGTAATTTTTGAAATAAGCTTTATTTTAAGCTTTATCACTCTAAAGAGTAGTGCGTTAAAAATAATAAATTAAATTTGCTTAAATTAGCTTTTTGATGCTTGCTTATATTTTTTTCCATATTTCGGACGTTTGTAAGAATAAATTTTCTTAAAAATTTTCATTATTAGAAATTCACTTAAAATATTCGCAAACATTTAGGCAAATGCGAATGAAAGTAGCAAAAATAACCGAATAGTTCGCAAATGCGAATCCAAATATTTGCCGCACTTCTAGAAAATACATTTTTTGTTAATGTTTTTTCTTTTGGTTTTTTTTAAGAATTAACTTTGAAAATATTTTGGAAATTTATGATGAAAAGACTCAGTACGAAACAAAAAAACCAAAGTTACTCAATTTTATTTTCAAAGTCAGCATTCGATTATTCAGACCAAAGATCATATCCACTTAGATGCACACACAGTATGTAGTGGAATAACTTCAGAAACTATCATTGAACCAAATTTTTTTTTTTCGAAAACAAGGAATAAGTTTCGGTTCATGTCAACAACATTCAATACCGGGCAATGATTCGAAACTTTCAGGATACCGAGGTAAGACACAATTCAGAATTGTGGTTTCAACAAGATGCAGCCACAGCTCACACAGATCTTCCAACTATTACCTTTTTTTGGCGATCATAACGGTACTTATGCGCTACCCTAAAGCTGCTTGAATATTTTTAAAATATATTGCATAAAATAAATGATGTAATGGAAAAAGATGACAAACAATGGGTTTTGTAATGTCCAATTTCTTTTAAGTCCGTAAGAATTTTAGGCATTGGCAAACTATTATTAAGAGGCATTTTGCATTATTATAAATTTGTTCCACCAAAGCAAATTGTTGTGATTAAATATCAATGAACATCTTTGCGCTTACTTCTTGATGTCACTCTTCTTTAAACTTATCTCGCCAACGCAGCTGCAAATCATTATTGGGTACCAGTGATCCAGAAGGAATATATTTTAGTGTTACACACATCAGCACAACCGCATAATGCTCTCTCAACTATTTTGGTGTTGGTATAAAAAGTTAAAGTTCAAAATGCCAGTGTTAAAGCCATACTACTAAAGTCAATTGATATTTATCTACCATTGCGCTCTAATACGCCATAAAACATAGACTTTTAATGCAGACTTTACAATAGTTGCACACTTCTTCCCGAACGATGTTAGTATATCGATTAGATTTCGATAGCTATTGATTTTTGCTAAATGGGGAAACTATTTAGATTATTTTTCGGTAGAAATTGCTTGCGGGGTACGTACAGAAAAGTATTTATATTTAAGGGCCTTCGTCACCAATTCTATTTAAATATCAATGCATATTAAAATGTAGTTTTGCAGTTAATTTTATTTTTATTTGAAAAACGAATTTTAACCATAAATTGATTTATAGTTATAATTTTTGAAATGGTGTAGGTGTAGGGCCACTCAAAAGAAAAATCAATCCATCTGTACTCAAATCAATCCGAAGCGGTATTAATAGTACGGTGAGTACGGATTTTCTTGAATTAAGTACAGAAAGATTGATTCAAGTACGGATTTTCAACCGCAAAATACCTTAATTATCAATATTCAATCCCGATTTCGTACTTGAAATATTCCAAAATGAGATTGATTAAAGTAAAACTAAGATTGAATGAATCAATCTCAAAATGCTCTTCATTTAAGAATTATAAAATTGTTTTAATCCGAAAATTAGATTGATTTAAGTAAAACTAAGATTAAATCAATCTCAAAATGCGCTTGACTCAAGTATTATAAAGTTGGTTTTATACTGAATTCGTGCTTAAAAAAAACCAAAAAAAAAAAAAGAAAACAGGTATTATGATTAATTTTATTACCCATATTACACCCTTCAGAATGATAAAACACCAACATAATGCCCGATATGGTTTTTACTTTAGAAATCTTATGTACATATTTAACAAAAAATATAAACTAAATGAGAAGCAAGAGCTCAAATTTACTTTTTAACTCTTCGTGGTACACAAGAGTCTGTCCAGACCTTTTTTCAATGTGTTTAGAAAATCTAAACATGCGTAAGCCGGAGGGTTAAACACAACGAAAAGTTTAATATTTTTTTTACTTGCTTTAAGAATTTTATACTTATTTCAAGAAATTCCCGGATTGATTTTTGAAAGTAATCCCATTTAGGATTGTTTTGAGTAAGTGTTAGTGTTATTCGTACTTAAATTTTTGAGTACGACTCGTACTTAGTGTAATCATAAAAAACTTGATTTATACCGAGTGTTTTTCTTTCTGTGTAAGTGTGTTTGTTTTTATTATTATGTATTTTATTCCTCGTGCAAATGTACATATATGTTTACATAAATATGTATATGGGCAGTTCCAGCGAAAAGTCTACTTTTTGTAAGGTAACGCCAGAAATAATTTAAATTGTTTCTCGAAAAATTTAATATGTATAGTTTACTTTTTTATATTTTGGTGTAAAGCGCAACTTGCTCTACATTTCGTAACAAAAGGGATAATGGTTGAACAACATGGTCCTAAAATGCAACCTTATTTGCATTCTGGCGTTACATTAAAAAAAGTAGACTTTTCGCTGAAAATGACCATATGTACATTAAAACGAGCAAAGATTTTTAAATTTTATGGCTTAAAAAATAAATATATATAAGTCAAAAGTTTACTAAATAAGGTTTTATATAAACCGTCTTGCTTAATTCGTAGTCTTATTCATTTTTGTAATGCAAGTCAAAATCCACTTCCGTTTTTTTAACGTCACGCCAGCACATATTTTTGCTTATATCTGCAAATCCTTAGCGTCGATTGCTGTAATTTTTTTTCTGAATATAGTGCTACTTCATTACTTTGTATACATAAAAACCTTTTTCACAAATTTGACTTCTTCATTTAATTTTTTTACATTTTGTGGTACAAATATCACGACACGTCAAAATGGAAATGCCCATATACAGTTATCGCAATTAGGAGCGAGTATTTTCCAATGAACATTCTGTATTAATTTTTTATTTTCCTATTACAAACTTTTAAACTTTCATTGTTTGGTTGGACGGTTACAATCCTTTGGAGGCTTAAATCTACTTAAAAACAACAACAACAACAACATCTTGGAATAAAACGTGTTTGGCTGACTAACCTTGTTTTTCTCTACTTTTATTTTGCGAATTAAAAATAATCCTTTTTTGTTATTTTAGTTGTTTCTATACAAGATAAACTAGTCAGGATTATGTTGTGAAAAATAATGAATGTTAAATGAATGTTAGTAGGTTTGAGAACTGTACGATTATGTTTCTAACATAAGCAAATATAAGTTTTACAACATCCGGCTTAACAAATATCTCATATCGTTGCTTTATGCATTTGAAAACAATACTACATACATACTGTAATTACATTGTGCTACGCTAGAAAAATGCTAAATTTCTCGTGTTCCAATTAAATTTTGTTTGAGGCTAAAGACTACGAAAATACAAAAAATAATTTCCGATCACTTTGTTTAATCCTGATTTTTAAACCTATACCATCATAGATGAATAGGGTATTATTCGTTTGTACTGACGTGTGTAACTCTTAAAAATATTGGTTCTAGACCCAACTTTTAGTATAACGATAATATTCCTTATCGATCGAACAATGTCCGTTCGTCCCGCTTGCTGGTTGACTTTTCATGTGAACCTTGTGCGCAAAAAGCAGGTTGCAACATTTATTTGGCGAAATTGGATCAAGCCTATTTAAAACGTTGAGAATACATAGTTTTACATAGCCCCTACACAAGATAGATTCTTTGCTGAATGGAGTTTTTGTGTCCATTAACTCGTGCTGTCAATTATTCGGGTTTTAAAGTCGTTTGAACAAAATTTAATAATTTTTTCTTTGTTCGAACGGCTAAATAATTTTAAACGTTTATTGGGATATTCTAATAAATAAAAAATTAAAAATTGCATTCGAAAAACTTAAAAAAACGACATATTAGTTTAATTTTTTATGTTTTTAGTATTTCTTACATTATTGATAGACATTTGTAGATCAGTGAATTATACATTAGGTGCGTTTGAGTACTTTTACAGTAAAATGCAGTAAATGAGAAAATTGTAAAATTTACTCTCACAAAAAGCTGTTGTCCAAAAAAGTACGCGAATGCAAATTTTGTAAAAATTCGTAAAACAAAGGCAACAGCTAATGACAAATAATTGAAGTGTTGAAAAATGTTAACACTTTTGACTACTTAACTCGTTTTTTTATCGGTACTCGATTAAATACTTTTGATAACACAAACATTTTTGGAAAAAAAAACAAATTATTTTATGTAATCTTTCATATTTGTTTGTTTTTTATTTTATTGGATGTTACTTATTTGTGGCGGGTTAATTTATTCAAAAGAACATTAATAATTGTTTGCTATTGATTACTTAAGTACCCAAGTACTTAGCACTTTTACAACTCTAAAAAATTAACATAACAAAAAAAGTTTCAAATGTTCGTATTTAGCCAAGTAAATGATTCACAAACAAGTTTAATTAATTCATTATTCACATTTTGTTTTTGTTTAATTTTTATTTAAAGTTTTCGAACGCAATTTCGCAAAAATGCAGTAAAGTTCAGTAAAAAATAGTAAAAACTTTTTTGTTCTCGAACGCAACTATTATCAATTAATTCAGAAACTTCGTCTGATTTTCCAAAGTAATTGAAGTCATATTCGAATGTTCGTCAAAAACTGTTGGAACTATTTTTTTTATCGAAATTAAAAAATTTTCTTAGTTCAAACAAGAATGAAACTTTTCTTTTTGGAATGTTCGCATTATTCTTATTCTAATGACAACCCTGTCATTAATGCTCTTATTATGTTGGTATTAAGATTGTATGGGGTCCAAACATATTTTATTGCAATCCCATTTTTTTTGGATTTTATAGGAATTTTTCTATATTTGACCACAGCTCCTATACAAATACCCCTTCCGAAAATATTTTGAGGCCATAATAGGCTGTTAACACTTACCAACATTTAGGTTAAACATATAAAACATCTACCATAAACTCAGCTGTCAAAAATATTTAAAAAAGATCTGCAATTTTTGGGGCCTAGCTGTTGCTTTGCAAGAACAAACAAAGTTATTAATGCAGAGCATTAAAAAGTAGGAGCCATTCTGGCCGAAAAGTTTTTTGTGGACTAAGTATGCCTTTTTCTAGAAAGATTTGAATGTTGGTAAGTAAAATAGAATAAATATTGAACATGTCCTTATTTTAATATATGCGTGGTTTTTTAAGAACCGCTTTTAAATATTTTGGAAGAAAGATATCCAAAATAATTATGCTGAGATCTTCAAAGAAAGCTTTTGAGTCGTCCAAGAAACTTCTTCTTTATTGCTTCAAAATCTAGAGGGCTTAAGGAAACTGTAAGCGAATTTAAGGAAAGCTATTTCTTTGCAAGGCGAATCTTTATTATATTTTCTTCTCCAAGTAGCACCATGTTTTCATAACCTGGTTTCACACAATGCGTAGGCTGGTGTTCTTTAAACTAAAAATTAAAATATAAAAATGTATAAGCAATTTTTTGTCTTTCGAAACAAATCTCATTTTGTAATAGTACTTATTGCCAATTTTCTTGTGATGACACTAAAAAATTCGAATGATATAAAGTGGAATAAAATGGGAAGGGAACATCTTGTAAATATGTTGATTTTTAGACCCTTTTTTTTATGGAAAGATATTAACACCTTCGCCAATTGATGGTGGATGTTAGATGTTGATCGGTGTTAAACGGTTATAAATTCTTTATAAATGGCGGTGTTGATATAAAAGTTGGCAACAATAATTTCGTCAGCAACAATGTCATGGCGTAATTTTGTGCTAAAAGGTCCAGAATTCAAAAGAGGTCCCATGCAAACCCTCCCTAAAATCACTTAAAGACGAAAAAGTCTCATTTATGTCTACATCAGAAAGAACTATTATATGAATCTTTACCTCATAACATAATTTTGTTCTAGGGAGACAATGATTAACCTTGGGTGCTTAAAAAGCTGCTCCTAAATACTGTGGTGTAGGGTGTCATATGGTTGGTCTTGACGGATTATAGTGTTTCCGTTTTTGTTACCCATGTTTCGGCTGTCACTAATAGAATTGTGGCATCAATGTTCATAACGTTTTGTCACATTTAAGGCGGCATCTGTGCTATGACTACAGTGACATTTATTCGATGTCACATTTTGTGTGTTATTAACATTATTTTCATGTATTATTCTTCTTTATTAATACTTGAGCTTAAGGTCACTTTTATTTCAAATAGTTCGTTTATTTTTTATATGTCGATATTTCGATTTCCTTTGGAAATCTTCTTCAGGATATTATATTTATAAAAATTAATAAAAATTAACAAAAAATTGTGTTTGACAATTAATTAAAATTAAATTAAAAAATTTTTTCAACATTCAACAATAACATTTCATAAATTCAAAATATTAAAAAATTAAAAAGAGGAAACAAAAAACAATTTTAAAATATTTCCCCTTTTCGTCAAAAAATGTATTTCTACAAATCTAACATAAGCCATCTAAACTTTATTTTAGAAAACAACCAAAGATCTAAACCTATTTCCATTTTTGTCAACCTATTTATTCTTATTCAATAAATATCTATAAATTTGAGCTAAACCTTCAGTATCTTTTTTAAAATTAATCCTTTCTTCAAATGGAATATTATTTATTTGTCACATTTCTAACATACATATATCTTCTTAAAATCATCATTTTCATATTTAAAAAGTAAAATAAGAAGCAAAAAGTCCTATAGTCTATTTGTTTAGATTATCTAGTTAAACACAACAAATTTTCAAAGGTTAAATAATTACGAAATCCATATTGGGCACGCTGCTGGTGTCTTAAAATTGAGAGTACTCTTGTAAACAAAGGCGGGATACAACAAAAGTGAAACAACCATTTGTAACGGGTAAGTAAATAATAATATTCTATCACTTTGACTTAAGTCAATTTAATGACAGTTTACCATTAAATTAAGCCTTATGAGTCCTTTCTCCGATGTTACTGAGTCATCGCACTGATTACATTTTTTATTAACCTGTCATTCCATTGATAACATAATTTCACCTGACGACAATTTGGCCAAGTGATATAGTATGTACGGTTTCAAAAATCATTGGCGTCATGACGCATTTTCTATCAGTGTAGCAGCCCATTTTCGTTCGGTCATCGATTTTCGACCCATTATTTAAGTAACTCTATACTTAAAGCGAGAAAGGTATACCTTTTCACTTTGAAAATCAGCTGTGTGCATTCCTGATTTTGTAAACGTACGAAATGTTTACTATGGACGTCTGCATAAGTACATATGAGTATCTGAGTGTTGATTAATTGTGAGTCTCTTATGCATGTGTATAGGACGCCTGTATGTACAAGTATGTGTGAGCAAGTAGGTTAGTTTAATTTGACTTTCATTAGCATAAAATTAATAATTACTTTGTGATACCAAAGCACAAACGGTAAAGTGATGCCATCATACGGAGGAGTTGAGTTGACAAAGTATTCAAACATTTTTAAATGGTTCCTCTAGTGTTTGTGAAGGTGTTGTTAATGTTGTGGTACTTGGCAGATTTCATGTTCGAAATCATATTATGGTACCAACGTATTGTTTGTAAGACCATTGAGTCGAGTTGTGTTCAATATGTTATATTTGTGTGTATGTTTTGAGTTGTTAGTAATAAATTTATTGTAATTATTTTAATGAATATAATTTAGCAAACGGATGAAATTGTGTTTAATTTAAAAAAGTTATTTTCGTTAAAGAAAGTCAAACGAGGGTGAAGCAAAGGTTGTGTCTTATGTGACATGTGGTATTTAACAATTAATAAATCTAATGGCAGGAAATTAACAAAGGAAATGAGTGTTTATGAATAATATACTCAAGCTTTCCCCCCTCCTAAAAAAAATAATAATAAATGTATATAATTAAATACTGATATTTAAGTAAACAAATTCTGTAAAAGCCGTTATTTTATGTGTTTTTTAAAATGGCTTCCTAAGCCATTATCAATCTTCTCGTCTAAAACTCAGTAAGTTACGCACAATTTCTGGCTAAATATTCAATACTCCTGTTATACTTGGCAATTAAATTTTAAAAAACTGTTTTAATAGATTTTTCAGAATTTTGTTTTTTTTAACTTGCTGGTATTTGTTTTTGGATAAGTGGGCGTGGCACCTCCCATACAAATACAAGATAGATAAGTAGCAATAAAAGGTAGGTAAGTGAACCGGGTTTTATTTATAAAACGTTCTGTTCCTATCGCACCAGAGAGAAGGGTATATAACCTCGCATAGCCGAAAATAGCACTCTTACTTGTTTTTCAGTTATTTGTACTGCGAAATAAATTACAGAGTGTATATAAAATCAAATTATATGTAATTGAAGGGGGCCACTGACTTCAAATTCTCTTATGGATATATTAATTAAGTTATTTTTGCTACCCGAGGAGATCATTTAATACGTGACAAAGAACAGAGTTTGAAATTCGGCTGTTTATTTATTTTTATTTATCTATTTAAGGTCTACGGAATAAATCCTTACAGACCAATTATAAAAAAATTACATAATACACAAAATAAAAAAAGATTGAGACATATATTTAATTACAATGATTAAGGTACAAAAAAATATTACGTTTAATGACATTAACATTAACAGAAAAATCAATAAGAAAATAAAAGTCATTATAATGTTTACACAATTTTCTTAAAGGATCAGTATTAGCATAATTAGTTTGGAAAACTTGTAAATAGATTGAAATGTAGAAAAGAGTTGATCGGTGAGGAACATTAAAATTTATGTTGCTGAGTAGGAAGTCGGAACAGATTGCACCATTTATTAGGAAGAATAAAAATTAAACGCTAAGCATAGTTCTTCTGCTCTCCAACGTTGGTAATTTTATTAAGGCAAGCCTTGTAGTATAAAGAGAAATAATGACGTTAGGATTCCATGCTGAATTGCCCAAGCAAAAAAGAAGGAATTGTTTTTGGATCCCAAATAACAGATCAGTACTCCAAGATTGTTTAAGTTTAAGTTGATGTCCACCCAGTGAAAAGTTAAATAAAGCGTTATTGTTTCTTGAAAAACGCATATGTTTACATTTTTTTAAATGGAGTTCCATTAAATTAAATTTTTTTCCAATGTTATTGTCATAGCTTTGAAATGTCTTTACATCATCGGCATACATTAAGACGTTACAATATTTAATTACGCACGGCAAGTCATTGATGAATAAGGAAAATAAAATTGGACCAATGTGGGTACCTTGGGTAAAATAATGTTTTTTGATGTAGTATTTTTAAAAACAACATTTTGTGTTCGTTTTGTTAAATATGATTTAATCCAATTAAAACTCCCGTGTGTAAGTCCAATAGCATGAAGCTTTATCCGAAGTAATTTATGATTGAATCTATCAAAAGCTTTACTTAAATCCGTGTAAATACAATCTGTTAATTTCATTTTAATAAATAAACGATTTACTATAGTAGTCAGCTGCATGCGATTAGTTATTGATGAACGACCTTTTCTAAAACCATGATGACAGGAAGATAGTAGTGACGAAATTTGATGAAGGAGATTGTTGGTAACACACTTTTAAGGAATTGCACTTAACTTTGCTATGCCTCTATAGTTTGTTGTGACACATAACTTACTGCCAGATGTAAATAGCGGAATAATGAATGAGTCTTTCCACAACTGAGGAAAATTTCCATATTTTAAGGATACATTAAATGTTATGCTTAATGGAGTAGCCATTGCATGTGCGCAATTCTTCAAAACACAACTAGGAACACCATCAGGACCCATGTGGTATGAGGACTTAACAGATGTTAAAGAGTCTAAAATCTGATTTGCTTGGATTGGATAAAAGTGTATCGTTTGATGGCCCGCAATTAGATGTGGGTATTCATTAAAATCATATTGGGAATCAGAGTAAGTGGTGGAAAAAAATCAGCAAACAACTTACTTATTATCTGATCGTCACTTAATTCGTTAGTAGAGTTATTTTGGAAAACCGATGAAGATAATGAAATGAAAATCAGCAAAACAAAAAGTAGAAACTTAAAAGGCTAGTTGCGATCTCACCAACTCTACAACGGAAAGCTATTCGAAGAATCCGTTTTTTTCAGTGTACTGCACATTGACTAAAAAAATAATGGGCATCTCATCCGGAAAAGTTACGCAAAGTCAACGGAAAAAGAGATGACTTGGCTAATTATGGCATGTCCATGATTCATATTTACATTAAAACATTAAAAATTTTCGTCCAATGAATTTGTTCGAATTTTATTCTACTAATTTAATAAACTCTTCGTTAATGAAGCGAAAAAGTTCATCAATATAATTAATTTTTATAGGTATGTAAATTTGTTAATATAATTTATTTGTTAATATAATGTTGTAAAATTCCTTTCTTCATAGAAATAATTTAATAAAAATTAAATTTAATGAACTTAAGCCTAATTAAAAATTTGGATTAAAAATAATTTTCTATGTTTAAAAAATTTTGATGATTTTTTCAAATGTTTGTTTTAAAATTGGAAAGGTAATAAATATCGTAACGATTTCGTTTTAAATAATAGTAATATCGTTCTTTGGTTTAATGGGTCCATATTAAAAACACTTGTTAAATCTTTCGTTAGCCCAACGAACATTTCATTAATGTAAACCAACGAGTTTCGAACATTTTACTTACATCGAACAATTCCGTTGCCTAATGAAAGTTTTATTAATTTTTGGCTAAATTCGTACATTATTCATTACAAATCCATATTAACGAAATATTTAGTAAATGCATGTTCATTGAGTAAATGAAGGGAGTGGAAATTTAAATATCTGGATAATTTTATAAATATTAACGAATAACTCATGGAGCCAACGAAAATCTTTTCAATAAACTTTCTTCGTTAATATTAGGAACACTTTTTGGCTCAGTGTACATATTAAAAAAGAAACAAGATAGCATCAGAAATCAACTTAAATGTCATTGGGTCGAAGGCTGCTAAATTGAAGGTGTTTTGGAGGGAAGAGGACTCAGAGGGTGCTTCGATTTTAAGGCAGAAAATTTGGTAGTTCGGTAAGAAAGAAACCAAAAGCATGTTAATTTCTAATTGTGTTCGCCTGACGTACAATGCTTAGTGTCACCCGTGAAAAACTCCTCATTATGATTACATTAACTGTTTATCACGCCAGTGGTTAACAATTTAAAATTTTGCTCTCACGCACTCACGAAAACTTTTAATACATAAAAATTAAAATAAAAGTTTTAATATGAAATATTTGATATTTAGTTAGGCTTGAGCTCATCAAATTTAATTTTCATTAAATTATTGTACTGAAGGAAGGAATTTTACAACATGAAATTAATTAAAATTTATTGATCATTTTTATTCTTGGCTGAGCTGGGGATCGAACTCGGGTTGAATTTACATTTCGGGAATAACGACATTCTCATCATCAGAATTTATTGCAGTTCTACTCTCTGCACCACTGCGGTGCCTGCCAGCCAACAGTAAAACACTTATCTTTAACCAATTTAATTTATTGGTGGTTCGAAATTTGCTGTAATAAGTTACTATTTTTCAATTGTACAACTGGAAGTACAAATGTAAACATATTTTTAGACCAATTGTGATTTTTAAGTTGAACTGTCGATTTTTAATTTGAAATTTTTAATATTTAGTTAGTTTTGAGTTCAACAAATTTAATTTTCATTAAATTATTTTATTATTTTATAAATATTTTTTTTAATTACTCGCTGGCCCGGCAAACGTTGTTTTCCATATAATTTCTTTCTTTCAGATGTTACAGTGTCTGCATGCCAAATTTAAAGAAAACCGGCTGATAAGTCAAAAAGATATTGGGAGGGGGAGCTTTTACCGCTTTTGCCATATTTCACGCCCTTAATAATAAAAAATATAGTCTATAATTCCTTTCAGATGTTACACTATTTGCCTGCCTAATTTCAAGAAAAATGGTTGATTATTTAAGAAGATATAAGGAGGGAGAGATTTTACCCCGTTCGTCCTATTTCATGCCCTATTACTTATTTCCTTTCTGATGTTACAGTATGTGCATGTCAAATTTTAAGAAAACCGGTTGATAAGTTAAGAAGATATAGGAAGGAGGAGCTTTTACCCCCTTTATTCCGTTTGACCTATTTCCTTTCAAATTACAAATTTAATGATTAGATGTTACGGTATCTGCATGTCAAATTTTAAGAAAATACGGTACCATTTGGTACATCAAAACTCATATACTGAAATATAATATGGAAACGAAGGTAGCGTTTTTAAATGTTCAAAATCGTTGGTATTCGACAGACATTCGTTACAAACTACGGACGGATTAAATTTAAATGTAATACGTAAATTTTTCTTGACCCAAGAATGGAGAAATTTAAAAACAAGTAAAAAAGTATAGTTCCTTGCCCTACACTAGAGTATTAACAAAAAAATTTTAGAGACTATATCCTATTAAGAACCCATGGACAATCATGGACCCAGCAAAACAAAATCATGTTATATGGTTTCTTCATAAAAGAGTTCTATGTAAGTGCTTAATATAATTTAAATATCTATCAGTAAGACCTTTTTCAACGTTAAGTGATGGTCAATTCTGGACAGTGACGCCAGTAGAAATTTAAAAAATACCTACGTGTCTAAAAAATTCCTTTTTTTTCCTTACAACCAAAAAAATTTCCCTACACTTTTTCCTACGTTAAAATTTATTAGGGTTTTCATTATATCGTTTAAAATTGCCATTTGTGCAAACTTGCGAGACTCGTTTCATAAACAACTTTTTTAATGTTTGTGTAATTTTATGCAATTAATGTCAGTTTGTAAGAAACGTCAATACAAAACTAAATTAAATAAAAAAATAGTAACTAAATAAAAGTTGAAGTTTTTGAATAAAATGTGAAATTTGCATAAAGAAAGCCAAAAGACAAATTGGCTCAAATTATTGCAAGAATTTATTGCTTGTGATTTATTAATACTTTATTTTTTTATTAAAAAAGACGGTCAACATTACAAAAATCAGTGAAATGTGCATATGAATCGCTTATCCCACCAACAATAAATTTCAGTTTATCAATGGTAAGAACTGGGAATTTACCACATTAAAACTAGATATTTTTACAAAAATCTGTTTGTATAAATGTACAATTGAACAGCGCAAGTTCACGATTCAGAATTATTGGGCAAATTAACGAATTTTGTGTAAATGAATTCTCATACAATTTTTTGCTGTTCATTTGCGAGGGCGTAAAAATGCACTGCTTTTCCAGATTGAAAACCCTTAATGATTTTAGCAACAGGCAAACAAATACATACATATTTTTCTAACATTTTACTAATATTTTAATTAAAGCACTTATTAACATTTATAATTAAAGCATACTAATAACCCCATAGGAAGTCAAACACATTTTTAAGTAACTTAAAACTGGTTTTTTTATAACTACATCTAGTTGATTAAGTGGCTTTTTTCCTTGTCGATGACTCATTATTTTAACATAGGCATATCATAGGCTGTTGTTAATTGGTTATATCTGCATGACTTTTTAATTGACTACTAATTACTTATTTTTCAACCAATTTGTAGTTATTAAATAGTATAGTCGGTTTATAATAAATTATTTAAATTTTATATAATTTTTGTCAAAAAATATATGTACATATGAACATACATATCGCTCATTTGCTGCAAGACCGGCATAACTCAAAAAATGAAATTTTGGAGTTAGGTATGCAGAATTGTTCGCTTTGGTTTTCTTTATATTGTGTATTAAATTCATTTTTATATCTGTTATACTTTCCTAGTTTGAAGAGAATGTGTCTTCTTTTTTTCTATGTAGTTAGAGCAAATTAAAAAACTTTAAATGCGTTTATCTCGAAATGGATTTTTTGAGTTATGCCGGTCTTGCAGCAAATGAGCGATATGTATATCTATATTTTTGTGTTTTTATATAGAAATAATTACACTATGCTAGTTGAAAAATGAGACAAGCCGGGCACATGGTGTTTTAACATAATTCGGGTACGCTGAATCCAGTGTTGCCCGCCGTTTTTTAGATTGGCTCTGGTTTTCGAGATATACCGTTATTTCAAAAATGGAGGAGGTTGCACGACATATGTTCGCCTAACTCAAAAACGGTTTAGTTTATTAAATTACTAAAAAAAACCGAAATTCCGCAATAAAATTTCCCTTAAAAAAAGTAAAACTTTTTTCTAATATGAGCAGTCATTTTTGAAACATAATTTTTTTTTTTTGAAAAAAAAAAATTAATTTGTTTATCAAAATTTTTGTGAATATCAAAAGTTGGTAACAGATTTTAATCATTTATGGCTTGTTTTGTTTGCAGCTTCGTTTTTTATTTGTCTGCAAAAAAATTAGAAGCCTAGCTGCATTTTTTAATTTTTTATGAATTATAAAAAAACTAAAATTTCGAAATTTTTATTTTTTTTTCAAAAACAAAATCAAGGTATATTTACACAAGGTAGACTCATTTGGGAGTGTAGACATGCTGCTCTATAAAAAGAACCGAGTTGTCAAAATTGTCTTCATATAAAACAAAAACAATTTAACGCACACATGTACAAATTTTAGCTCATATACACGAAATTTGACGTTTGGGTTCCAACTAGGGGTAAACAGCTGACAAACATATGGGCCAACGAGTTTACCTTATGTAAATATACCTTGAACAAAATTATGTTTCAAAAACGACTGCTCATATTAGAAAAAAGTTTTACTTTTCTTAAAGGGAATTTTATTGCGGATTTTTTTTTTAGTAATTTCAATAAACTAAACCGTTTTTGAGTTAGGCGAATAGAGCCAATCTAAAAAAAAAACGGCGGGCACCACTGGATTCAGCGTACCCGAATTATGTTAAAACGCCATGTGCCCAGCTTATCACGAAAAAAAGTGTCAATTTCTTGCACAGTGTTATTTAAGAAAATTTTGCATCAAATTGCTTTAAATGATGATGTTTAATAGTGCTTAAATAAATACGCTAAATTTTTAATTATTTTAATATGTTTTTATATAGTTTTTTCATTTGACTTCATGGCATGCTTGTTTTACTTATTTTGCTTTTATTTGTGTTTTACGTGTGGCTCTATGCAATATGTTTGGTTGATATCTGCATGAGATTTAAGCCAATTTGTAGTCATTTGAAAAATAGTTAATTTATAGTTAGTGTTTTTTGCAACTGACTATTTTATTTACTACACGGAAGCAACAAGAAAAATAAAACAAAATTAATATTTATGTACATTTTATACACACACATATAACAATTCAATTTCAAAAATAACACGGTGTGATGATTTAAAATTTTTCTATTTGGCAGAAACGCCAGAATTTTTATTTTAAAAATTTTTTCATTTAAAAATTTGGAATATTATTCATTTTGAAGAAGTCACATAAAGCAGTGACAAAATATTGGATAAATTATGTATCTATATATACATTACAGTAATTCGGTTTCCATACAAAAAAAAGTTGAGCCAGCCGCCCCCTAAGACTAAAGATTAGTTGAAAGGAATTCCAGAATTTTTTTTTTATTTTTTGCCATGCCTCTGGATACCGCCCTTTGAGTTTTTTGTATACCGCATCGTCACTTAAAACTCCGACCATAACATATTGCATATTGTTATTCATGGCTTAATTTTTGCCTTTGGTAACATTTTGATCCGACATCAAATTCTGAGCATCAATTATGACATCTCGGGTCGTACGCCCCTAATGTCGAATTTTTTGCACGTACTATGTATGTACTTCTAACTTTTAATGTACTCACTTTTATGCCACGCCATTCAATTAATCCCACTTTTCTTTAGTAACATATACAGTATTGTTCGAAACCTAAGCAACTTTTCGTGACATTATAATAAAAGTCTTACATTTTATTTTTAAGTATATTTAATAAAAATAACACAGTTAATTTTTATTATATTATGCAACTACTATATAACAGTAACTGCAAGAAAAAAACAAGTAAAAAAATTAAACATCTGTTCGAAACTTAAGCAACTTTCAGTACTTCGTATAATAGCCTTTCTTTCTTATGACCTCCGCACATCGTTTTGACATATCATCAATAAGATTTGTTGAAACTGTTGATGACATTGATTCCCACACTAATTTTAAGCAATCCAACAGCTCCTGCTTATTTTTGAGACGACAAGCTCCCACCGGCGCTTCAGAATGCCGAAAATGTTCTCTATGGGATTTTAGTTTAGTGATTGATCTGGCCAATCCAAGACTCGAATCCTATTACCAGACAATTAATATTTGATTAGTTTTTGCTAGTGTTTTTGGTCATCGTCATAATGAAACACCCGTAGAAGTGGCATTTCACATTTGGCCCAATGAAGAACGTAGTTGGCTAACAAGTCCCTAGAAAGGAAACGGTCCATTTTTGTATGTATTTCCACTCTTAGAGAAACGGGTTCACGCCATTACATTTCCACTTCCATGATTTTTTGCGCCATTACAATAAGGTGGATGTTACCATTTTTTTTTTTTTTTTTTAATTTTCTAAGCTTATCCCGCGAAGCTCTATGCTTGTCTGCAGGAAAGAAACCAGAGTCTCTGGCGGGAATCGAACCCGCAACCTCGGCGCTGATAGACTAGCTCGCTACCAGCTAGCCTACTGAGGCATTACATGTTTACCATTCCCTTTGGTTTTTGAGTGGCATACTCCATCTTAATTTGACAAGTTAAATTTTGTCTTTTCGCTAAATAAAATAGTTTTCCATTTTGCCACAGTCCAATTCGAGTAAACTTTTTTAATATCCAATCTGAAATATCTTCAAAATACTTATAATAATAATATAAGGCTTTAAATACTTTGTCAAGACAAGTTGCTTAGGTTTCGAACAATACTGTATATGAATATTACTTTGCAATTTTTGGTTTTTATATATAGCGCCGCCATTTAAAGTCCAACTTTATTGTATCGCATATCATTAATAATGGCTTCACTATGGCTTCATTTTTGTCTTTGGTGACTTTTCGATCCTACATCGAAATCTGGGCGACACTTATAACGTCTCGGATCCTTCCACCGCACGTCAAACTTTATGCACGTGGCAAGAAAGCCCTTCTAATTCTCTGCATGTCTAGGTTTTAATATGCTCACTTTTATGCCACGCCCCATTTATTCTTTTGGACATAAATATTACATTTAACGAGGTAGATCAACATACAAAAACAAGAAAATTGCATCAGTCAGAATGAAATTTTTAATCAATGAAATATCTAGAATTGTAAAAAACAGTTTTTGCCACCTCCCAAAATGCAAAACTTTTTGTTTTTTATAAAAACCGTCTTTTAAAGTAAGTATCGCATATTGTTGTTTATGGCTTTAATGCTACTCCAGTCCAGTCCAGTGCAGAATGTACTTTTGATTCGAAAACTACCATTGAATATCCTTAGCCTTACCAATACAGACACGGGGGACCAATTTGGTTTTATTTCTTTAATTACTTTCTTAAATTTGCTTCAGTTAAAAGGAAATTTTAACTCACTGAACAAATTGTTTACTTTGAAAAAACTGGAAAACAATCTGTGTGACAAAACTTCTTTAAAAAAACTGAAAAAAATTTTATGTCTAAAACTTATAAACATGCAGTAACACCTGGGTGGGTATTGGCAAGCGATGAACATAAAAATATTTGGTAAGGAGAAGGATATTCAAGAATAAATTCGCCCGAGCATTAAACAAATTTATATTTACACCCTAAAAATACACTTCTGGCAATGATAACGGATCCTGATCCTACAGTACGATTTCACGGTTACAAAATTTAAAGTTTTGTTCGGGAACTCCCAGCCGCAAAAACTAGAGAGTTTCGTGTTCCAACAAAAAATTATAAGGTGGGACAATGACAATTATGAAATTATTCCAATACCAGGTAAATATATCTAAAGAATTACGTGGGATATATATTTGCTAAAATAAAGAGTCGCAAGCAGTACAGCATTGAAGTACAGCATTGAATGGGGTCTCAGGTTAAATTAATTAAAAAAAAAAATTTTTATTAGTTTTTTATAAGTAAAAAAAAAAATTAAAGAAAATTAAAATAACTTCTTACGGAGAATTTATGGCCTAAGTTTCGCCCAGATTTGATGTCGGAAAAAAATGTCACCAAAGGCAAAAATTAAGCTATAGACAAGCCATGAATAACGATATGCAATATATTATGATCGGACTTTAAATGGCGATGCAGTATAGAAAAACCAAAAAGAGCGGTATCCAGAGGCGTGGCAAAAAATTAAAAACAAATTTTCATGAATTTTTTTCAACTAAAATTTAATCCTAGGGGGTGACTGGCTCAACTTTTTTTTCGAAATACCTTCATATACACATACAAATTAAACAATGTTTGTCTCTTTGTATGTTTGTTTGTTAGCTTATAGACTACTAAACTACAACCGATTTTCCTGAAATTTTTACAGTACATCATGTGAGCCCCGAAAATAAAATCAGGGAAAGTGGTACTCTCCATAAGTACCGCATATCTTAAGAGTCGCTGCCCCCATTTTCTTCAACGTTTTGCAGTAGGATCTTCTGAGCTCCAAAATTGAAATAAGATAGCAGCAGGGGAAGTGTTACTCCCAATAGGAAGCTACACACCTTTAGAAATAAAAAAGAGGGTAGTTTCAGGAGGAGCAATACCTCCCATGAGATGCATATATTAAATATCGCGTAACTAAAGAACTATAATAGCGTGTGTTTTGAAACGTGGTTAAGGCCACTATTATGGTAAAAAATAAATTTCAAAATAAAAATGGGTGGGGTAGACAGAGGAGGAGGTGTACCTTCCATAAAACGAAAACAAAAGCCTGCAAAAGCCTCTTATGGTAAACTACACCTTTCAAAATAAAAATAAAGGGGAAAGCAATACATTTTTACAAAAGCATCACGTGAAACCCAAAAATTAAATAGACTGCTTATTTTGTCGATAGTGGCAGGGGAGCAATACCCCCATAGGACGCAACTGTTGAATCAAATGTATGACCAAGTAAAGTCCAAACGGCTGAAGTAAGAGACATGAAATTTGGACAGTGAAAAAGACTCCTAACGAATAGATCCACAGAAAAGAGATTTTTGGAAACTTAAATATTTAGAGTGCAAAATAGGTAAAAATAGGCTAACAGGCTTTACATAGGCTATAAATGTTTGTCAAATTCCAAGTGGTAGTGGCACCTCCCAAGCAAAGACAGTATGAATAATTCCATATCTGGAGAACGGTTACAGAAAAATATTCAAATTTAAACCAAAAAACTTTGTTAACAATATACAACATCTGCAAAAAGCGGACTGGATTGGAGAAGTGGTAGTGTCTTTTCCATTACAAAGAAAGTGTAAATAACAGTGAGCTAGATTGGAGTAGTAAGCGTGGATTGGAGAAATGGTCATGACACCTTTAATATAAGCACAATATAGGTTTCTGTATATCAGTACAACGAAAATAATAAAAGTATCTAAATTTGGTACTATTTGCTTCGTAATCGATATTTAAGATCTGTTTTAAAAAATTTGACTAATTTTATTTCAATGGGGGAAGCGCAGCGGACAGGGTAAAGCTATTATTAATATATATTATTACGTCGACTTCCCTTATTGTTCACAATGTTTTATGCTAGAAACACAACCGGGACGAACGACGAATTATTTGCAATGAATATTCGTCATTAAACACACAATCATTGCGTATCATTCGTCGTCCGTAACGAACTCTGCGATAGGTTTATTTCTATTTCTATTTCTTACGCAGACGAACGACGAATAAATTGGGAAAGGGACAGCGCAGCATATAAAAGTCTAATATTTGTTAAAAATCGTAAACCCTGTAAAGAATCACAGGGACAAATCGCTTCTATTACGAACTTGGCTAAAATTCGCGAAAAATTGCAAACTTTTAAACAAACACTAAAATTGATTTGAAATCGCAAAAAGGGTGGAAAAAAACAAAATCTCGGAAAATAACAAAAAATAAAATTGCAAAAATTCGCGAAAATTTTTTATATTTCAAACAAGTCATAAAATTGAATAAATGTCTCTAAAACTATATGGAATGGCAAAAATTTGGTAAA
Organism: Pollenia griseotomentosa; assembly: GCA_963931875.1. Taxonomy (NCBI): domain Eukaryota; kingdom Metazoa; phylum Arthropoda; class Insecta; order Diptera; family Polleniidae; genus Pollenia; species Pollenia griseotomentosa. The sequence goes on along the minus strand of OZ007563.1, from coordinate 140,983,322 downwards.
AATTGCTAAATTAGCGGAAATTCGCCAAAATTTGCTAACAGTGGCATGATATTAGAAATTTATTAAAAATCGTAAAAGCTATAAAGAATCACAGGGACAAATTGCTTCTATGCGAACTTGGCTAAAATTCACGAAAGTTTGCAAACTCTTAAACAAACACTAATATTTTTTTGAAATCGCTTAATGGGTAAAAAAACAAAATGTCGAAAAGTAGCAAAAAAAAATGCAAAAATTTCGAAAATTCGCGAAAATTTTTTATATTTCAAACAAGCCATAAAATTGAATAAATGTCTCTAAAACTAAAGGAATGGCAAAAGTTCGGTAAAAATTGCTAAATTCGCAAAAATGTTAAAGCTCTCAAGAATCAGAAAACTTACAGGAGCAAAGCGCTCTTATGGCTGATATTCGCGAAAAATTTGCAATATTTGAAACAAACCCAAAAACTAATTAGAGATCGCTAAACCAAAATGCAGAACACCAAAAATGCTGAAGGGATCCACTTTCGAGTGGATTCAGATTCTAAAACACACCCGATTAATAGTTTTTTATGTTTTTTTTTTTTGTTGAGATATGGTCAACATATGATTTCATAAATGTTAACAAACATTTGTACTTCAGTTGTACAAAAAGAATGTCGGCGAAAATGGACAAAAAACACAATAAAACAAGTTAGAGTGCTATATTCGGCTGTGCCGAATCTTTGATACCCTCCACCGACAGTTCGAATGTTTAAGGAGTAATATCTGTATGATGTCTTTTTATTATTATTATCTTAAACTGTGACGATTTGTTATTAATTATGGTTTTAGGAGACTAAACTGTTTTCCGGGAGTAGGGCATATATGGGGCCTAGGGTAAATTATGTACCGATCTTCACGAACTTTCACAGTAGCATTTATAGTCCTATAAAATTGTGACGAGCCAAAATTTATTATGATTGCATTATTTTTTACGGTTTTAGGCGTACTAAACTGTTTTCCGGGAGTAGTGTTTATATGGGGCTTAGGGTAAATTATGGACCGACCTTCGCGAAATTTTACAGTGTAATTTCTAGTCGAATAAAACGGACTTGTGCAAAATCTTATGTCATTCCGTGCATTTTTGCATCATTTATGTTAGTTTTTGTAACAAAATTATCAAGTTTTTAAGGTGGTGGTTCCACATTTTGATTCATAGCTCTGGTCCTACTGAACCGATTTTGCTGAAATTCAATCCCAAACTGCTTAGGATAACTACAAGCAATTTGGCACCTAGTTTGTTTATTTCTTTTGAGTTTTTCGCAAGTGAGCGTGTTTTCAACAGACGGACAGACGGACAGACGGACAGACGGACAGACGGACAGACAGACGGACATGGCTAAATCGACTTAGAATTACTCAAGCAGCCAGAATATATATACTTTATGGGGTCTGAGATGAATAATAAAAAAGTTTCACACGGAATGACAAACTTAGTATACCCTCTTCACAACTAATTGTGGTGGAGGGTATAAAAATGTATTCAGGTTTTCAAGACAAAGTCTTGACAGAAAGAATACGAAAAAATATAGGAAAGGAAGAAACGTGTAATATAAAATTGAAAAATGATAATCACAGCAAATTTCGAACCACCAGTACCACTGGTTAAAGATTGATGTTTGACTGTTGGCTGGCAGGCACCGCAGTGGTGCAGAGGTTAGAACTCAAAGAATTCTGATGAAAGAATGTGGTGATTCTTGAAACATGTAAATTCAACTCAGGTTCGTGCCCCAGCTCAGCCAAGAAAATTATCAATTAATTTTAATTAAAAATTTCATGTTGTAAAATTCCTTCCTTCAGTAAAAAATAGTTTAATGAAAATTAAATTTGATGATCTCAAGCCTTACTAAAAAAATATATTGAAATTATAAAGAAATTTTAATAAAACTTATTGCTATGCATTGGATTGCAGTAAAATGGATGCAGTAAAATAATTAAAGAAGTTAAGAATAATAAACGTTTATAAAAGGTGTTTTTTTAAGCTAGATAGAACTTTAAATTGTAAAAAGTAACACAAAAAATTAAATTTTGATGAAATATTTTTTTTTTATCGTTTCAGTATACTCTGACAAATCATCATGAATAGACTCACGCTTGAACAACGCTACGAAATTATCCAAATTTACTTTGAAAATCAGTCGTCGATTCGCGCAACTTATAGACGTTGTTTTATCGCAAAATTGTGTTCAGCGATGAGGCGCATTTTTGGCTTAACGGGTTTGTTAATAAGCAAAATTGCCGCATATGGAGCGAGACCAATCCACAAGAGACCCTACAGACTCCATTACATCCAGAAAAATGCACCGTTTGGTGCGGTTTTCACGCTGGTGGCATCATCGGACCTTATTTCTTCAAAAATGAGGCCGGAGCTCGCGTTACGGTCAATGGAGATCGTTACCGCACCATGATCAATGATTTTTTGTTTGAAAATATGGATGACATTGATCCGGAGGAGATGTGGTTTCAACTTATTGAAATCAAAATTTGGCGATAAGTTGATTTCGAGAAATGGACCTGTCAATTGGCCTCCAAGGTCGTGCGATTTGACACCTCTCGATTATTTCCTGTGGGGCTACGTGAAGTCACTGGTTTATGCTGATAAACCAGCAACAATTGACGCCTTGGAGGCCAGCATTGTTCGTGTTATTCGTGACATACGGCCAGCAGTGCTCGAAAAAGTGGCCCAAAATTGGACGTCCAGAATGCGCTTCGTCAAGAACAGCCGCGGTGCCCATATGCCCGAAATCATTTTCAAATGTTAATGTCACGTATTGATCTTTCGAATAAAAAAAAAATTTTGATTACAATTTAATTTTTTGTGTTATTTTTTACAATTTCAAGTTCTATCGGGCTTAAAAAAGCACCCTTTATAATATAGCGTCCAAAATTCGTCGTTCGTCCCAGTTGTGTTTATACCATTAACCTGTACGAATCTGATGCAAATGTAAGTATCGAGTTTCCGAGTATCCGAAAATCTATCCATACCGAATGAATCTGTTTAAACTATTGGATAAAAAATAGCTTAATTTATCCATTTTGTTTCTCTTTAATAAACAGTTAAAGATTTACTTCGCCTGCAGGTTTTTTATATGTACAAGTGGTTTAGTGGTAGTTTCTTACCAATTTGAAAGGTCATATTATGATGATGTATTAAAATTAATTTTTGGTAACTGAAAAAGCCGCAATTTTTTTATGTTGCTGATGGCGGTAAGCACTATGACCCCAGGAAATATGACCCAAAAACTTTACATAAAATAAAACAACACGTAATGTAGGAGTATTTTTTGGGAATTTTTTTTCATATTTTTGTTGGATTGTGTTTGCATTTTAAGTGAAATGAAAAATGATCCCAATAACAAGAAATGAAAAATGACCCCTAATAGCTATTTTTCATTTACAAATATATAATGCAAATTTTAAGTAATCAAAGAATAACTACCCAAAAAACTCAAGGTTAAAATTTGGGGTGATTTTTCATTTTAACAAATATTTTATTTAAATTCATGGTCAACGTAGTAAACAATTTTTTGAAGTTGGGCAAAAAGGTCTTAATTCAGAAACTATAGTTTCTCGTAATGGTAAATTAAATATTATTGAATTGACTTATTTTCTAAAGAACAAATGTTTACGATTGGAAGCAAATGTGCTAGACTTAATTTATTGATTCCAAGCAAAAGAGTAAAAAAAACTGAGGTAAATATAATCAAAAGCTCAAAATACTTTTTTTGACTTAAGAACTTTTTGCCGAATTTCAAAGGATTACACTGTTCTTTTAAAGAAGTAGTAAGATCAACTAAAATTTAAAATAATATTAAACTATTTTTAATTTCCAATTTAAATGTTAACTACTGTATGAAAAATAGACTTATTTTTTTTGCTAATTTAGTAAAACACTTAATTGGAATTTTACAACAATTTAAAAAATTGTATAAAAAAATTTCTAGGAATAGCATCAAAATTACGAATTCTTATACCATAAAGGAGAAAATTCTTTCTTCCAATTTAAAAATTATATAAAAAAATTTCTAGGAATAGCATACAAATTACGATTTCTTATACCATAAAGGAGAAAATTCTTTCTCCCGGCAGAAGGCAATATGCCAAAGTTTTCAAGTGGCCAATTTTCCCAAAAAATGTCTGTTGTCCTGATGTACCACCATCAACATATTAAAACAGGTGTGATTCATACACAGACAGAAAAACACTCGAGATAAATTATGTTTTGAATTACTTAAAACAATCCTAAATGGGATTACTTTCGAAACCAATCCCGGAATTTCTTGAAATAAGTATAAAATTCTTAAACCAAAGTAAAAAAAGATTAAACTTTTCGTTGGTGGTGCCACTCTGAGAGTAAAATTACAAAGTGAGCGCGTTAATCTCAAATTACTTATTGGGCTCATCTCTCAGCATTGCATTCTTTATGCGTGCACATTCCCAAAAGCTGGGTTGTCAATACTCAAAATCCGTTACTTGATACGTTAGCGTGGCACCTCCATACAAACACAAAATAAATTAGAAACTGTAAAAGTTAAAAAATTAAGTGCCAATAGCTTCTATACCAATACAAGACATCAGAAAAAGTGGGTGGTATTAATTAATATAACGTTGTGTCCTCATCGCGCCATGGTGAAGGGTATATAAGATTTTTTCACTTTAATTTTTTCCTGTAATTACTTTTAAATGTGTAAAAATCATGTGTGCAATATTATGGATATCACTAAAAATTACAAATCTAGAAGAATTGAGTAAATACTTTTAATGTGCTGTTTCCAGGTGACAAACAATGACAAACAATTGTGTAGAAATATAAATTTTACTACGCAATCAATTGCTTATTACATGGAAACAGCACGTAAGCATTGAGTACTCAAAAAATACGTGGTATCGAGTACACAAATACTCAATACTTTTACAACTCTATCCTGAAGTTTATAACTTTTAGGGCCATTATTACAACAACTTGCCGTTAGTTTAAGATAGAATTTTGTCGGACGTATATGTGACAGCGCATAGAGAAAGGGACCTAAGGGTAAAAAAAAACTCAATTTTCACTTTTTTTTTTTTTTTGATGTGGACAACATCTGAGCATGGAATGAGACGATCCCATGCCCCAAAAGTGTTCTCTCCCAGAGATATGCGCGTTTTATGATGTGATGGTACACCAAAGATACACGTATTTAAATCTTTAAAATGGCTCTCCTAAACAAAACCGGTTTTTACCCTTAGGTCCCTTCCTATTTTGCGCGTCACATATATAACAAGTTATATGTTATTACAACTTTACTTGAAACTACCCGGTAAGATTAACTTGCCTAAAACATATTGCTCACTTTAGTTTAAAACAAAGTTGTAATAGTGAAAACTTGTTATATATGGAACGAAATGCGAAATTTAACTAACGGCAAGTTGTTATAATGTCCTTTAAGCACGAATGCGACAACTGCTGTATGTACATTAAGGGTGGATTAGTGTTATATGGAAATCCTTAGCAGCAAGATTTCGATACGCTAGAACCCCTAATTTGGTAAAGTTTGCACCAAAAACTCGTGAGCCAAAAAATCGGGGTCAAAGTTAGGGGAAAACGATACAAAAGTCAAAAAAAGCTTCACAGCTTTCCCTGAGTCGCTCCTATAGGGGTAAAATGTAAGACTGACTCCCACTTATATTTCCCCCCCTAAATTTTTTATTAACATACTAACCCCCTATCTGTGCTCCTTAAGGGGCTCCCACACTAAATATTATTTTTTATAAAATTACCCGCCACCCTAATGATTAAAGATGGAGACTAGGTATGTTCTGAAAAAATGCTCGAGTAGCAAAAAAATATTGGGGGTCCGTCATAAATTTGACCCCGATGAGGAGCCATTTACCACCATCCCACCCCCTAATTTTTTGGTTCATGCGTTTTTTTTACAAACTTCACAAAATTCGGGGTTCTAGCGTATCGAAATCAAAAAGTCGTGCACTTATCCATATCCATGGCGCGATAGGGACAGAATGATTAAAGATGGAGACTAGGTATGTTCTGAAAAAATGCTCGAGTAGCAAAAAAATATTGGGGGTCCGTCATAAATTTGACTCCTCTAGGGGCACTCTGGGGCTAGTAAGGGCGGTGGCGGGTAATTTTATAAAAAATAATATTTAGTATGGGAGCCCCCTTAAGGAGCACAGATAGGGCGTTAGTATGTTAATAAAACATGTAGGGGGGGGGGGGGGAATATTAGTGGGAGTCAGTCTTACATTTTACCCCTCTAGGAGCGACTCAGGGAAAGCTGTGAACCTTTTTTTGACTTTTGTATCGTTTTCCCCTAACTTTGACCCCGATGAGGAGCCATTTACTCCCATCCTACCCCCATAATTTTTTGGCTCATGCGTTTTTGTTTCAAACTTTACAAAATTAGGGGTTCTAGCGTACTTAGACCCCGATGAGGAGCCATTTACCACCATCCCACCCCCTAATTTTTTGGTTCATGCGTTTTTATTTACAAACTTCACAAAATTCGGGGTTCTAGCGTATCGAAATCAAAAAGTCGTGCACTTATCCATACCTAATGTACATCTATCGATAAGACTATGAACCAATTTTATCAAAGAAAGTTTTGAGAATCTGCCTACGATGGTATCTAGCCTTAATATCAATGATCCTTCGGAAGAGGCTTAAATACACGCATAGAAAACATAACAAAACTGTTTTCAACGAAATATTTTTAAACATATTTTGGTTACTTCAACGATATTATTGCCAATGGCTGCCATATTATCTTTAAATCGGTTCTCCACAATCAGAAACAAAATCATATTTTAGTTGTCTTCGATCATGCTATCGTTAATAATAACATTAGTATGTTTACGACACATAATTGTCAGCGATAATTTTTTTGCTTTTTTAGCCATATTCAAAGCACGCGTGCTAAAAAATTATCAGCACTCCCATGACTGTTACTAAACTAATTTAAAGTCGTTTAATACCAATAGCACATATAGGATTATGTGTGATTATATAATGCGCATATATACCGACAATCTTCTTAAACTGTTTTTGTTTATCTATTTACAACTTCACAAAAACAAAGATACATATACAATGTATATGTATATTATTCATACACAAAGATACAGATCCATACATACGTAAACATTTTCAATATAATGACATACAGCCAGCCAACAAACCAACCATCCAGCTAGTCAGCCGATGTCTCGTGTCTACATTATTGTTGGCTGAGACATCGGTTGGCTTATGGTCGGTTTGTTGCTGTTATTGGTTGTACTGGTGTTGTTGTTTGTTAATTATTCAATGCAATTTTGTTTACTAAATGAAATTGTGTTAATGTTTCCCGTCTTTCTTGCTACAATGTTTGTTGCAGGCATTTAGGACAAACATAAAAATCATGTTTCATGCAAGCACGTCTGCTTTATTATTTAAATACAAAGAATTCTTTGTGTGGGTTAAGTGCATTTGTGTATGTGTGTGTGCTTATAAACAAATATATTTGTCGGTGCTTTGTTTTATTTTAATAGTGTGTTATTAAGTTGTCATATTTAAAGTGTCATGTTAATATAAAAATTAAAAACAGCAACAATGACAACAAAATTTTAGCTAAAGGCAATTTATTAATGAACTAAAACGTCCACAACACTGAGCTAAGCGTGTTTTGTTTTAGAACAGGGTTGGAAAATTCTATACGGGTTTCTTATGTTTTTAGTTGCTGCTATATAGTAGATCTTTTAAAAACCATGAATACGAAAATAATTTTCACTGCCATTATACGAGTACTTTTACAAATGTTATTAAAATTTTTTTTTAGCATTAATAAATACAAAGGTATTATCCTAATGGTTGTCCGGGATACAAAATTTTCTGGAGTGAAGCTGCTTATCATATTTAAGGTTTTATTTTTAAATCAAAATTTAATTTTTCACGATTCGCAAAATCTCACATACAATGATTTTGAAGTTTCTTTATATTTCTAAACAATTTCCTTGTTAACTTTGCATGTTTCTATAGAGAGAAAGAAAAACATTCGGGATAACTTAAGGTTTTTATACCTACTTTAAGAGTCAGAGTGCCTCGGTAGGCTAGCTAGTAGCGAGCTAGTCTATCAGCGCAGAGGGTGCGGGTTCGATTCCCGCCAGAGACTCTGGTTTCTTTCCTGCAGACAAGCATAGAGCTTCGCGGGATTAGCTTAGGAAATTAAAAAAAAAAAAAAAAGAGTCGTACTTATGAATTTAAGTACGAATAACGCTATAACGTACACAGAAAAAAATACCAATGTAAAATTAACATGGAAAAATGTTGAATGAGAATCATAGTAAATTTCTGTAAAAGTATGCCCTTTTTTAAATTTATCATTATTTCATAATACAGTGAACTCGCGAAAACGTGAACACCCGAACACATGAACGACTCGCAAACGTAAACACTTATATTTTTACATTGACTACTCTAAAACGTGAACAAAGTCTGAAAGCTCTAAAACGTGAACAAAGTTTTTTGAGTTTTTTTCGTTTTATTTTTTGAATTTACTTTTAACTTCGGGAATTCCTAATTTCATTTTACTGTTTACGTTGATTGTTTTCACAAATGCATGCAAATGAATATTTATGTACGTTGTATGTCCTCAGGTTTGTTTTATAGAAAATCTTTAATTTTTCTTTAAAAATTTTAATGTGAAATTTTTTAAATTGATAACGAATCTAAAGGTGACGAAGATAGTGTCGCAATAAAACACAAGGAAGCAGTGGAAGCATTAAATAAAGCCTTAAAACTGGCTAAAAATAAAAAGGTTGACCAAACTGAAATAAGGGTTTTGAATAATCTCAATGGTAAAATGGTAAAACAAAATACATACCAAAAGAAGATAAGCGATTTCTTTGTGTAAAAGCTAAAAGGAAACAAAACCCGTCCTTTAAAGGGATATTAATGGTTTTTTTATTTACTCCAATCAATTTTTATTCAGTTGCTAAGAATTACAGAGAATATCCCAGCTAGCATTTTGTATTATAATCTAATCATTTAGGAATCAGCTTCAAGAGCAAAATACTTGTATACGAGCTCATTTTTCAATCATAAATGATACTCTCGTTGTGAGAAAGAATCATTTGTGATACAATTTTCTGATTCCTTTTTGATCAATTTAATGGTAATTCTTATAATCATTATTGAGTCGTTTTCGTCTCATTTTTCAATCGTAAATTATATATTTCGGTTTACGCAATGATTGTGTGTATTTTCCTACATACCAATGTGTTCTATTTTTGACAAAGAATAGTCGTCGTTCGTCCCAGTTGTGTTTCTAGCATTAGTACATACATATGTATGTACATATGGATTTGAGTTTTTTGTTTTTTAGAAGTGAAAAAGTATAATTATTTTTTTTATTTTATTTTTGTAAAGTGAATAAATGAAAAATTTAAATTTTTTATCCAATCCTAATATCTGATATTTAATTGATTGTTTGAGATATTATTTCGAGCTTAACTTTTTCTAAAATTTTCACAATCGAAAACGTGAACAAATTTGAAAACGTGAACACCCTTGGTTAAAATTAGTTCACGTTTTCGCGAGTTCACTGTAATTTTAAATAAAATAACCTTAAATCATGTTTATTTAATATTAATCACTGTTAAAATAAAAAAAAAAATATATTAAAATATAAAAAAATATGGATTCAATATTGAATCCATAAAAACCTGTTTTATATTAAAATCAAAAGTTTATCTTGTTAAATTTACATGCATTCATACTTAAGTATGTACATTTTTTATTTTCATTCTTAAAATATGTTATAAAACGAGGACAATTCCCGTATTCTTTTAATTAAAATTAGTTACTTAAATAGTGCATCAAGTTTTCAAAGTATATTGATGACGAAATCCATATCGGGCGATGCTGATGCTTCTGTTGACAAAGGAGAACTCAAAATAAGTGAAACATGTGTTACAGGGGTAAGTGTATTGAATTATTCTTAAATAAATGCATATGTTGTCTCTGAGGCTTCTTCACACTGTTATAACACACTCAAACCAATTTGATTCTACATGAAATTCACGTTGTTTCAACTTGAAATAACTTTCATTCAACGTGATTCGGATTGTTATTTCAATATAAATTACATTTTGCTCTAACTTTACTGCAATGTTAAATTAACATGAATTATAGTTATTTTAAAAGAAAAAAAATGTTGTTGGCAGTTATTGTAAAACCAGGTTGAATTAACATGAAAAACGTATAAAGCAAAATCACCACCGAAAAATTTTAAATCAACCTTGTTTTCTACGTTTTTAACTTGATTTTTTTCTGTGTGTACTTGAAACAATCCCAAATGGGATAACTTTCGAAAATCAATCCCGGAATTTCTTAAAATAGGTACAAAATTTTTAAACCATGTAAAATAAAAATTTAATTTTTCGTTGGTAGTGCCACTCTGGGAGTAAAATTACATATAACTTACTGAGCTACATAAGAGCGGCAAGCGTTGTTTTTATATCAAACCTTCTCATTTTTAAAACGCGAATTAAACACCACCCGGCTGGAAAATCTTAGATATCAGATCGCTAGGTCTGTTTGTCTTATTAAAAATGTATGGGCAAAATAATTTTCATGTTTTAAAAACTGCTTGCCGCTTTTGTTTAGGTAGCTCAGTTATTAGTCTCATCTCTCAGCATTGCACATTCTTTATCAGTGATGCCAACTTTTTGAGAGCAAAAAGCACTTTAAAATTTAAAAAAGCACTAAAAAGCACTATTTCGAGCAAAAAAGCGTAAAAAATCACTAAGCCGTTTTTACAATTTAATTAAACACAAAACAAGTTGCGACGTTGATGTGGGACCATTTTCATTTAAAATTAAATAATAAATACATTTACATTTGTATATAAACATTTTTAAATGTAAACATTGAAGATAATAATAATATATTATTATTATCTAATAATATAATACATAATAATATATTATTATTATCTTCAATAAAAATAATATCATCCAAATCACTCGGATCATCAACAGCTGAGTTTGAGTTGGGCCATAAAACAGTTTCATCAAACTAAATGTTCTTTCAACTTCCGCGTTAGAGTATGGCAAAGTTTAAATCCTAAATACAAAATTGGACACTTAAAATCGTTGACTTCTATCCAAAAAAGATATTTTTGTTGTTTATTTTTCCATTTACAATTCCTAATATTTTCCAAGCCATTTTCTATTTTTGAAACAGTGTCAACATCTTTAAAAAAGTCTACCGAAAACAAATACATCGTTTTTATTACGATTACTTTATATATTGTAAGTGCAAAGTTTTGTGAAATTTCCTAGCTCTAACTTCGTAAATAAGGTTTTTGGTAAAACGAATACAACTTTCTTTTATCACTTTTTTTTTATAATTTCAAAACTTATTATCTGTACAGGGCTTCTCAAAATTGTACCCCAATAGCATAGCTCATCTAAATCATCCTCTATATAATCGAACCTTTAAAAAATGGTAGAAAAAATTAAAATTTTAAAAAGCACTAAAGGCACTAACGAAAAATTGAAAAAGCACCAAGTTAGTGCTTTTTCTTAGTTTGGAACTAAGGATAAAATTGTGTCGTTTTGAGGATTAAAATAGCATTATAAATAGTGCCAAAAGCACTCAGTTGGCATCACTCTTCTTTATGCGTGCATAAGCTTGTCTTTAACAAGATCTGTTGTAGAAACTACAACAACACCACACAAGTAGGAAAAAAACGGTTCACTTGTTTTGTGTAGAAACAACAAAAACAACAACGAGATCTAAAACATGCACTAATTTTATGTTTAAATAGCAAAATCAACAGCAAAAGTCATTATTTAGTTTATATTTTTAGTTAAATATGTACAGTAACTCTCATGAATATTTTGCATATTTTTTTACTCCATTTTGCATATTTTTTTACACCATAAAGATACATTCCCTTAAATGAAGTACAAGTTGTTTAATTTTTGAGAAAATAGTGCATTTATTACGTAGGTGGTATGTGTTACAACGTAAATATAATAAAAAAAATACAAAAACTTGTAATTTCATGGCCTTTTTCAGATATTAAACCTATTTGACCCTATTATTAATACTCACAAAAGTATTTTGCTTTTAAAAAAAAAAAATTATTTTATCCTCGCAAATATTTTTATAAATTGTTACATTTTATAGGGCTTTTCCTTAATACGTTTCAATCATATTTTCGTTCGAATAAGATAATATTTTCAAGGTATTTTGCTATTAGTTATCTAATTAAAATGCCGAAAGGAAAGGAACTAAATTGTGCCGAGAGGAAAATCATCTTGCACCTTCATGACCAAGGTAAAACAGCTTTTTTATATCGCAAATGTTTGAGAGGTGTCGTCAAACAAAAGAAAATATAGTTAAGCGTGCAAAAGAACATGGATATTTTGAAAATTTGGCACGACATGGCCGTCTAAATTGTTATCAGCCAGAAATGAAAGGAAAATACTTAAAGAAATTCGGGAAAACCAGCATTTATCTGCTCTAAAACTGAATAATAAGCTGTGAGGAACTCTATGCAACCAAGTTAGCAACGAAACACTTCGTAGAGTACTACTATCAAACAACTTTAATACTCAAGTAGCAAGAAAAAAAAACCGATAAATTCTGAAATACATATAAATTAGCGATTATTCTTCGCTTTTCAACATATAACCAAAGGTTTTGACTTTTGGAAATCCGTAATATTTAGCGATAAAAGCAAATATAATATTTTTGGGTGTGATGGACGACGCAAGGTTTGGAGAAAGCCGAATGAGTCCCTTAATATAAAAAATATCAAGCCGACAGTAAAACATGGATGAGGTTCTGTTATGGTTTGGGGCTGAATGTCTGCCCCAGGAGCTGGAAATCTAGTCTTTATAGATGGAATTATGGACAGACACGTGTATCTGTCAATTCTTAAAGAAAACCTTAACGCGAGTGCTTAGAAAATGGGACTTCCAGCAAGAGGTTTTTATTTCCAACCGGACAACGATCCCAAACAAACAGCCTTAGATGTTAAACTCTGGATTCTTTATTACACCAAACCTTTGCCAACGCCTCCTCAAAGCCCGGGCGTGTACCCAATAGAAAAAATTATTGGCGTTTTTGGAGGAAAAGGTTCGTCAACGCCACATATCTTCGAAAACTACCTCAAGAAAAGTAGCAAAATTTGGTGGAATATATACCTCGACGATAAGCTGCACTTTCTAAAAACAACGGCTATGCCACAAAGTATTAACATATCCATTGTTATTCGGTAAAACTACGTGATATTTTTTTAAAGCAAAATACTTTTGTGACCTTAAAACTGCTCTATATTCTTCTAAAATTAAAATTAAAAAATTAATTTTTTTTTTAATAATTTAATTCTTTCTCTTTCTCCTAACACGGCAATAAAAAGAAATTCCTGTGTATCCTGTAATCAAGTTTTTTCTAATAAGTAAATTTTTCTTATATGCAAAATATTTATGAGACTCACTGTATGTGCATAAAATTTTAAAGAAGAAAAGATAATATTCTCCTTCTGTGTCTCGGATAAATGTTTGAGGTTAGAATCAATCTTATTTCACTTTTGGATTATTTTAAGTACGAATTCGGGATTAAATTAACTTTACAATACTTGAATCAAACGCATTTTGAGATTGATTCAATCTTAGTTTTACTTAAATCAATTTCATTTTTGCATCATTTCCAGTATGAATTCGGGATTAAATATGGATAAGTTAAGTATTTCGTACTTGAATGAATCTTTCTGTATTTGATCCAAAAAATTCTTACTTACCGTAATATTGATACCGCTTCGGAATGATTTAAGTACAGATGGATTGATTTTTCTTATCAGCGAAAATATGTCAAATCGAGCTCCAAAAAAATTCATTTAAGGGAAATGGTTTTTATTAAAATTTTAATTTTTACTGACATATTATTGAATACCTTTTAATAAAATTTCTTACCACTTCTAAGTACAAATATTCCATTCTGGATAGCAAAATATGATTCCTGGTGTTCCCGCTTTTCATTTCATAATAAACATCGTTAATGATTTTTCATATACAACAATATAAACACATGATTAGAAAAGTCAGCTTTCGAAATGATCACATCACAAAGTTTTAGTTTATCGCCGAGTTGGGAATGTTGCTAATATTTTAAAAGTTAAACGGGCAAAGGATAAAAAAGTACTAAAGCAACGCAGGGGTACTGCGGTATTTTTAATATAGAAAAGTACTAAGGTACTTTTTCAACAATAATACAATTAGTTTTCTCGGAACCGGACATTATTTTAATCAGCTTCAAATTGTGATTTTCTTCTTATTAATATTTAGTTTAAATCAAGCGTCCGGCACAAACCTAATCTTCTAAATGACTCTGATATGAGTAAACGTTATTAAAGTATTGAAATCTAAAACAAGTAATTCATATCTTACTACAATAAGAAAAAAAAATAATTTTGGTAGATCCATTGTTGACTACAGCTCCCAAATAAGTTTACCTACCTTAAATAATCTTTTCGCAAATATTTACCAAAAATCAAACATTTATAAAAAAGCGAATTTTGTGTATAGCCTTTTCAAATACATCCAAAGATGCAGGAATTACACTCAGCTAGCTATTCATCAAATAACATTGTAAAAAACAGTTCATTATTTATTATATCCTTCACCACAGGTAAAAAAAAACGACGCAGACCACAAAAATTATAGGGACTAAGTTGTTGTATATTTATGTTTCATTTACCTCGTTAAAGATTGCTATTGAAATAAATAACTGAGATACAAGCAAAAAATCACGACTGGCTTTGGTTTATTTATAAATCCCTTGTTGTTGCTTTTTTGTATATCTGGAGATCGGGAAGAGCCAAAGTGTCCACAAGCATCTTGTTTATCAATTAACAACAACCGGAAAAATCTTGGCGGGATTGGTAAAGAAAGCGTATCACTTCCCATACAAAGACATCATAGATTTCTGTTTATCTGGAGAACGGCAAGAGCCAACGTTTTCAAATTCAGTACACTCATCTTGGTTTTGTATCCAGATTGATTAAAATGCTCCATACTTAAGAAAACAAAAATTACAGTAAAAAAGCCCCTTTCCACCAGGAACACAAATAAATGAGGCTCAATTGTGTCAAATAACTTATGACAAAAGCTGTAGCTAAAACTTTCCAAAGTAGGAAACGGCCTTCACATCTAACACCGCTTACCAGCTGATCCAATGGTGTTACTCCTTGCTATAAGCTTGGAAAAGTAGTAACATGCGTCTGAAGCTTCCAAGTTTAATTTCGTTTTACCTAAAAACACAATGAGCGGCAGTCTAAAGTCCATGCCATGTCTTCTTTTGCCAAAGTAAGGCGCATTTGCTTGCGTGCCGAAGGGAAAGGAATTTTTTCTATAACTTAAGTATTTTAATCTTTGGTGTTTATTAATCTTTGAAAATTATAACCAGGGCAACCAAAAAAAAGCACTAAAAAAACAGTTTTAAGCTCTTAAAAAAGCGTTTAAAAACATGAAAATAAGCTGTTTAAACTAAAACAAAGCAATTTAAACTTGTTTATTTTCCACTAAGTTCGTTTAATACGTTGTTATAGTAAATTATAAGTTGGTGCAATAAATTTTCGAAAAGAAAACTATTTCTGTTTCGAGTCAGCAAGTTCTTGTACATAGAAAAAGTTCTTTCTACGTCTACAGATGTTGAGGGAGCATATTTAAAATTGAGTATTTGCTCTGAAGTATATTTTATACGATTGGACTCATAATTCCGCTTGCCTCCCAAAATATCCCCAATATCTTTTAATACCGAAAATCCTTCATTTTTTAATGAAACTGATTTAAATTTTTTATTAACTTTGTCTTCTATATCCCCAGGAACACGGGACATTTTTCTTACGGTCCATAACTATGTTCACTTACCCTGCGGGCACACGATCAATATGTTCTTGATAGTCTTTTACATATACTGCTTGTCAAAATTTACATAAATTGAACGCTGTGACGTAGGCTGCATTCAATTTGTAAGCAATTTACTTTCAAGATTTCATCAAGAAAACAATTTATAAAGACAAACATGTAATCAGCTGTTAAATTGAAAGTAAAATTGCCGAACAAATGGAGAGGTAAAATTGAAAGCCATCTCATCGTCAATTTAAAAAGTGTGAGTGTGTTAGTAAAAAAGTGAGAGTGTATTGCAAATTGAATGGAATTGAAAGGCAAAACTTGATAGTGTGGCCACCAAGTTAGAAGACCAATGAAAAATTTTTTTTTTTCCAATTTTGTTACAACTTCGTGTAAAACCCCAAAGTTTGCAGAATTGAACAATTTTTGATATACAGAGAAATTCTTCATAGTTAAACTATATTAAAAAAGCCAAAAAATAAGACGTAATTTTTCCCCTTTTCACATATTTGCGATCATGAACAATTCCCATGAAAAAAATGTAATTCAAAGGAGAAAATAACGTGAAAAAGTGTTCACGGGAATAAATTCCCGGTATCATGAAAAGTTTTTTCCCTCGCAATTTGTTCACGTTTCCCTACAGTACCGCTTAGACAGAGTTGCATAAAAATCAAGTAAGCCGGTATAGTCGGTCAAGCCCGACCATATAATACCAAACACCACAGTATTTAAAAACAAGTTTCGAGAGTGTATGGCTGTATGAATAGAGATCTATCTATGTTTTTAATTTCATTAAAATCGGTTAAATAGTTACTGATGGGCAGAAATTGACCCTATCTCCCCTCGTGGTGACATTTTTTTAAAAAATGCATACCTTGCGTGTCCATATAAATATGGATCTATATACACATGTCTTAAATTGCATTTAAATTGGTTTGATAGTACGCACAAAGACCCTCTTCCGGATAGCAGCTTGGACCGATTCGCCATTGTGCCAATTAGAATCCATGTACCAAATTTCATTAAATTATCTTTAAAATTGCGACCTGTACTTTGCGCACGAGGTTACATAGACAGCCAGCCAGCCGGACGGAGTTTCTGAGTTGACCGGTATACTTTAGGACTAATATTTTAAGGTGTTTCTCAAATCAGCACAAATGCATAATACCCTCTCCACTCTTGTGGTGTGGCCCACACCGTGTGGGTATAATAACTGTGGGGATGATATTGTGCAAGGGAATCACAAAATATTACCATAACTTTGAACGATTTTTTTAACCAGAGTTGTTACAGCACTGCAATGGTTGATTTTTTAGTATTTATAAAAAAAAGTTGCACATAAAAAAAATAATAATAACGATTTTTGCAAAGTTTTATTAAATAAGTTTTTTTTCGTATGAAAAAAAATGAAAAATTATCTTAAAATGGCAAAATAAAAAAAAAAAAGCCGATATCGCAAAAATAACTAAAAAAAAGCCGATATTGCCAAAATAAGCAAAAATAAGCCCTAACAAATACAGCTCATTTTCTTTGTTTTTTTATGGTTTTGTGTTCAATCAAAATCTTTCTATCTTGTAAACCAAAAAAAAAGCAAATGCTTATTTTTGGTTGCCCTAATTATAACTATGAACTTGCTTTAGCGCCAACATTTGCCCCGATTTTTGCGGCTGAGTCTTAAGAAATCGAGGTTTCTCTCAGAGTTGTGCTTTTACTAGTATTTCACAAATAGTTGTCAAGAGGGTATACTAAGTTTGTCATTCCGTGTCAAACTTTTTTAATATTCATCTAAGACCCCATAAGACCCCAAGAGGTCACGGATAAGTGCATCACGCGTTAGTAAGTTTCAAGCTTAAATGATTCTAAAATGAAACATTTTCCTTGACCCATTTAATTTGTGTACATATTTTTCTTTTAATTGCATCCCGCTTTACTGCGTAACACTCACAAGTATCAAACAAAATTTCACGGTTAATTGCACGAAAGAATTTTTTTGATCTTTTTTACGTTTTGTTTGTAAATTTCAAGGAATTTAATTTTTCTTTGGGTTTTAAAATAAATAAGCAATTGACGACAGAGAGCATTCTTCTGTGTCACATTGGTTGTATTTGCTTTCATTTTATGAGTGCATTTTGTTTTATTTTTCATATTTAAATGTATTATGTCACGCTCACTTTCGAACGACTCAAAAGAAAATAATAAAAATTGGGAACAAAAAAAAATTTGATAATTTTGTTACAAAAACTAGCATATCTTGTGGCGGAATGCATATAATAATATAAGATTTTGCAGAAATTCTTTCCATATGACTAGAAATCATACAATTTCGTGAAGATCGGTCCATAATTTTTCATAGGCCTCATATAAAGCGCACTCTCGAAAATCATTTTAGTTCGCCTAAAACCATTAAAAATAATGCTATTATAATAAATTATGGTCTGTCGCAGTTTTCTATGAGTAGAAATCACACTGTAACATTTCGTGAAGATCGGACCATAGCTTACCACAGACCCCATATAAACCTGACTCTCGGAAAATTTTTTTGTACGCGTAAAACCGTAACGAATAATGCTTTCTTGCAAAAAAATTTGGTCTGTCGCAGTTTTATATGACTAGAAACCACACTGTAAATTTTCGTCAAGATCGGTTCATAACTTACCACAGGTCCGATAAAAAGCCTACTCCTGAAATAATCTAGCTGTCGGTGGAGAGTATCGCGCTTCCACATAAATTGATTATCCTTTAGCCATGCTTATAACAATAGAGCACTTTATCAGCAAAAAAAATTTGGTGTCGATACGCTTTCTAAACTTTAAGAAAAACTAAAAAGAAAGAGTCCTAAAACTGCCTAGGAGTCGACCACAATTAGTTTTTTGTCCTTAACAATTTCTCAAAACACACTTGCGCTTCATCGCCATTTCTTAGGAGAGGCTCCAAATATGGCGTTTTATGATTAAAATTTTTCGTCTTTTGTAAATAAAATCCAAAATTGTAAACAGATTTTAATCGTTTATGGAAAAATTAAAGGCATAGCTGCATTTTTCAATTTTATATAAATTGTTAAAGCTTGGTTCACAATCAAAAAAACAATTTCGGTTTTTCTTCTGTCTTATTTCTTCCCAAAGTATTTCATATATTTTCCTTTCATTTTATAAACAAAAATGTAACTAAAGTTTTTGCTCTTTTATGAACACCAAGTGAAAATGTTTTTGTGATTGTGAACGAAGCTTAAAACACAAAAATTTCGAAATTTCGCTAAAAAATAATTTTTTTGCAAAAAAAAAAAAAAAAAATATGTTTCTTAAACGACTGCGCATAGTAGAATTTTATTTTAGGGCTAACTTAAAAAAACGGTTAGCATCACTGGATTTAGCGTAGCCGAATAAAGTTAAAACGCCAGGTCGGCCTCTTGTCAGTTTTTTCAATTAGCACATTAGCAGGCATGTAGCCATGATGGACCACCAACAAATGAAACATTTGATGTCATATTTACATTAGACCGACTCATCTTATATGGGCAAAAATTAAGTTAAAGTCTTACCCCCCTAAAAATAAACTTTTATATTTTTGTGATGATTCCCCAAATATTTTTGGCTCTAGCGAAAATCAACCGTGAGCTAAACCGCGTCAAAAATGGGTCCAAAAATGGTATTTTGCATAAATAAAAATTTCTTTAAATTTTTTTTTTGTCCAATGAATGACCAAACATTGTAGATATTCAAGCATTTTATAAATCTCACCACCGACTCGAGCTAGCGAGTTGTTTATGTCAGTTTTTTTAATGCTTTTCAGTTCGATTTTGATGAAAATTTAAATAACTTTTTTTTTCATTTCCAATATGTCGTTAGAGTGTTTTTGACCATCGCTTGAGATTTTACTTTTTTATAACATTAATTTCACTAAAAACACATTTATATACTTAAAAAAAAATAATATAATTGCTATCAACGTTTAACAAGACACCATTGAAAACCTATTGCTTAATTACAAAAAGTGAAGGTATCTCGTTTAGAAAACACGTTCTTTTGATATCAAATAGTGTTACAATTTAACCCTTTTATGGCTAATTTTTATGTTTTAAAATCGTAACGGTACCTTACATGGGGTCTTCACCTGACAATTTTTTGTCTTACCCAAAGGCCAAAGTCTATATAAAAAAAACTCTAAAACTTTTTTCAGCGTTTTTTATATGAAGTTTGACGTTGATTATGACAAAAAATTGTCAGGTGCAGACCCCATGTTATGTGACCATGGCATTAAGGAGGTGAAGTGTTGCCAATAAGGTCAGTTATTAAAAAAAACGAAAATTGAAAATGATGTCGCTTAAGCTTTTTTGCGGTAATGACTCGATATTATGTGCCTATTAAAAATTTAAAAAATATATAGATTTTATTTAAAGAAAAACTGACATAATTATTAACCCATATTTATTCATAAGTTTAATATTTTGCTGCTTTCACTAATTGAGGTGGAATGAATGTGTGCTTTTTTTTTATTAAATAAAACAAATGTAATATTGCAGAAAACTTCGATAATACTGGCTTGGGCAGTTACTATGAACAATAACAAAATTTTGTCCAAACCAATTGCTTACTAATTTTATGACCCTCAAATGTTGTTTAAGCAATTCAATAATATACAATTTGTTTTTAGTTATTTTAATATTTATGATTAATGACATTTTTGTTACTCCACAATTACAAATTCTTTGCTCAGTACATACAAACATTCATATTCTTTTGCTCCAGCTTTTTATTGTGATTACTGGTGGTGTGGAATGCAATGAACACCCCTCTCCGGCTGGTGATAAGCGTGTTTCAAAGTTTGAATATATTTTTGTTTTGTTTGGAAATATTTCACTTAACATTAACGATTCCTAATAAAACGTAATAACTTTATTATCCAGCACCTCGTCAGCGGTTTTGTGTGTATAAATTATAAATTACAATTCTAACCATAACTTAGTATTTTATTTTATTGCTACTCATTTGCTAATTTTTTATTCATTTGTTATTATTACACTAAAAAAAGTAACCCATGGTGCATTTTACGAAAGAAACTTCCGTAGCTACTTATTGTGAACTATTTACAAAAGTTTTTTATATAATACGAAAAAAGTTTACTCTAAAATTTTTTGGTTTCGAAAGAAACGAATTTTTTCGCAGTCTCATTTTTCGTAAATATTGAAGAATATTTTACATTTTTCAAAAAAGTTTTTGCTAAATAATACATTTATAACTGTTTTTTTTAACGAAGCAAAGGAAAATATTTTGTTGCAAATTTATTTTGTGAAATATAAGCAAATTTGTTGTAAAGAGTGGTTAAATTTTAAGGGCCGATGCTGATTTTGAATAAAACACAAATTATTTAGGAAATTATTGTCATTTCTTTTTATTATGATAATATTGGTATGGTTCAATTATGTATGGAACAAAATATCGGCCAAATGGCCGCCGCGACCTCAGCACACCTCCATGAGGCATGATTGAGGTTCCATGCCGTTAATGTGCCGAATTATCTCATACTTTAGCTGTTAAATTGTTGCTGGCTTATTGACGTACACCTTTTCTTTCAAAAAACCCCAAAGAAAGAAGTCCAACGGTGTCAAGTCACATGATCTTGGCGGCCAATTGACATCACCACCACGTGAGATAACACGGCCATTGAATTTGTCGGGCAAAAGAGCCTCTGTTTCGTTAGCTGTGTGGCACTGTCCTGTTGAAACCACATATCGTCAACATCCATATCTTCCAATTCGGGCCATAACAAGTTCGTTATCATCCCACGATAGCGAACACCATTCACAGTAACTGCCTGACCGGCCTCATTTTGAAAAAAAAACACGGCCTGATGATGCCGCCAGCCAATAAACAGCACCAAATAGTCGCTCTTTGAGGGTGAATTGGGTTTTCGACAATCACTCTTGAATTATCATTCGACCAAATGCGGCAATTCTGCTTATTGACGAATCCACTGAGGTGAAATTGTGCCTCTTTACTGAAAATACTGAAGATGATTTTCTTCGAAAATTGATCTTGCCACCATTCTGACCATTTACGACGTTTGGAATGGTCAAGAGGCTTTAGTTCTTGAGTCAATTGCACCTTGTAAGCGTGTAAATGCAAGTCTGTATGCATAATGTTAATCAACGACGAGCGTGGAAGGTTCAATTGTTGGGCACGACGACGAGTTGAGGTGGAGGGATATTCAGCTACACTATCGCGAACAGCAGCAATATTTTCTGCATGTACTGGTGTTTTCACATCTCCTACAGACCCGGTTTGGACATTTGGACGATTAAATTGACCGAAAAAATTACGATATGCATTTTGATTTGAACGCCCATTTTCATAATAAGCCTGTATAACTTTAACGCGTTGCTGGATTGTGTATCTTTTCATGGTTCTAATTGAGTTAGTCTGAAATTGAGAAAGTTCAAATGAATTGTAGAGAAAAAACTTGACGTTTGGGTGTGGTTCACATTCAACATCGGTTCTTCAAATTTAACCATCCTTTATTTAACGAAATAATTTTGTGAGGAATTTTTAATTTCGTAAAATAACGTATGATTTTGAATTAAATTATTAAATTAAATTGATATGTTTTTTTGATAATAAAATAATTTACGAAAAATAATAAATTAAATTACTTTGAAAGTGCACTTTCCAACATTTTTGTTTTGTAAATCTTTATTAAGTTTAAAATATTGTTATGAATACAGGTGTTGTATAAAATAATTAAATTTAATTTCAAAGTTTGTTTTAAATTTAGATTTAAGGTATTACGTTATCATGTTAATGTCCTTTTTTACCAATGCAAATATGAGTAATGTCACATTGTAATAATATCCCAAAATTTTACAATAGTTTAAAAAAATTATTGTTGTTTTTCAAACAAAAAAAGTCCTAACATAATAAGACTTTTTATGCTGTGTTTATTGTTTTGTCATAACTACACAGTAAAAATTTAAATTGTGAGGGGCTGCTCACAGCCCTCTTATATTGTCTTGTTATTATTTTAAGACATATGACAGAGTTCAAAAAACTGCAGTCGAAACCAAAAACTGTCGAACAAAAAACGAAAATTTGTGCGACTGTTTACATTTAATGAATCTGAATTAAAAGCAACAATTTTTTTTTGCCAATGACAAATGAAGAAGTGGAATAAACGGCAGTTTTTCTACTTGGAACCCAGTTTTAGAACTCTGGTAAAAAGTATAAAAGTGAAGACATCTTCGTCAATCATCCAAGGGAAATATAAATATAATGGCTTATTGTTAAAACACCATATGCCACATAACAATTATTTTGTACGCAAACGGTTTCGTACAGTGAACGTCGGTTTTGGTACATAGTATAAAGCATGGATTTTTTTGAGTGTACATTTATTTCGAAAATTTTACTGACAAACACACTTCGATTTCATACAAAAGATAATAGTTTTATGATGATTCAGGTAAATTTAGCAAAGTTTTATCAGGATATATCATTGGGAATAATAAGTAAAATGAAACTCATCATTTACCCGCCATTGTTGTAAAAAGATATAAAAGCAAAGCAATTTCAATAAATACAAAGTAAATATAAACTTCAAAAGTTTAATATTACTAAATAGATTGGTTTACAACTAATCTCTCAAATTTTTCCCATAAACATTTTATTTGCGTGAGTTCACGTTGGGCTACAGCAAGACTATAAAAGTGTAGTTAAGGACGTTAAGGACAAAATAACCACGCAAACGGTTACACAAACATATAACAAAATTATTATGTAGCTAGCATGTTTTCCTAAATATGCTGCTGACAAGCCTAATGGCCTAGCGAAATTTTTTTACATCAAAATAATTGAATTAAAATGATAAAAAATAAATATTAACTGCCGTATTCATAAAAAATATAATAAGTTTGAAATGTCTTTGAAGACAAAATGTTTATATAAAGTTTTCTTAAAATACAATTCATTTTAATTTTGTATGAATACGGCAGTAAAAATTTTAATATGCACACAAACATCCTGTTATTGTTATCGAACTGTTCGTGTAGCTTATTTGTAGTTTAACTTTTTGAAAAATGCTAGTCATTGGTGATATCACAGTGCGGTATTCCGAAAGAGCGTTTTAAGTCTAAAATTTATAATCCATTGCAGAAATTAAAATACGCTTAAGTTTTTAATTTGGAACCTATATATGCAAGGGTGGCGGACTGCAAATTTTTAAATTGTAAACTTGCTTTTCAAAAACTATAAGATTTGATTACTTTTTCAATCGAATATTTAAAACTAAGAAACCAGAATGTACTTATAATGTGAACTCACTAACGCAGGTGTTCGCAGTGGTTTTCTTTGTGGTGTGACGTTTGATGTATTTTTATTGTTTATTTACATTTTTTATAATGACGTTTTGACATTTCAAAATCACTTCACAACAGATTCTTAATGAATGTGGTGTGTTTTATCCCCAATTTCACCAAGTTCAGTTAAAACTTACTATTCCTTTAACTTTCAGTTAACAATATGTTTTGACATCTAAAACTGATAGTTAATTATAACTGAACTTGGTGAAATTGCCTTGGTGAAATGTTGCCTCACAAATCTAGGTCGATTCAAACATTGAGTACAATTTTTAAGTTTAATTTTTCGTTTTAAGGTATATATCTGCAGAAATATTTATCGAAAACTCTAAATGGTAAAGCTAGATAGATCTTCGCTCATTTTGATTTCTTCAGCTTTAAGAACGCGATTTTGGTGATTAATAAAACTTAACAAAAGATTTTGTTTGATTTTTTTTTTGTGGTAGAAATATTCTTATATGTGTATGACGAAATTTATTTGTTAAGCATTTTAACAATATTTAAAATTTGTATATTTGTTTAAGCCATGAAAACGACTGAAGTGTTTTTGTATAAAGATTGGAGCACATTTAACTACATACTAGGGATGCCACACAGGATCGATTTTAAGCAATCCCGGGATTTTCCGGGACTTCGGGATCAATTTGCTTCTTTAATATACAACTTTTTTTAAGAAAACAACAACACTTTATTTATTAATGTTTGCATTTTTAAAAAAGGAAACTTAACAAAACAATTCATAAGCAACTTTTTTTTAATTAACTAAATTTTATTTATTTTTGAATTTTTAAAAAAGAAAAATTAACAGAACAATTCTTTACAACTCTTCCCTATAAACAAAAGTTAATATAATTAAATATACATACATATTTTTTATTTTTAAAAAAGCTAACTTAACAAAACAATTCATTTTATATAAAAGGCCAGTTGTCTCAAATCCACCATTAAGAAACTTGAATGGAAGTTGGGCAAGAAATGATGTTGAAAAAGGAAATCTGTTTGTCAATCATTTAAAAAACGTATTTACCCCAAACATATCTCACGATATTGCGGCCGAGTTACCACCTGTTGTTGCTAGAGCTAGAGAAGCTGTTCGCCTAAGATTTGAGATAAGAGAAATCGAAAAAGCTATTTGTGAGTTAAACCACAAGAAGGCTCCTGGTTTTGATAAGATCAGCAACAAAATGCTTTTGGAGCTACCCAGCATAGCAAGGAGAATTATTCTTTTAATTTTTAATCAATTTTATGCCGTCAATACTAACCTCAAAAGTGGAAGGTTTCTGGTGATGACTAACATGATACCTAAACCAGAAAAGGATCACACAAAAGTTGAGTCATATAGGCCTATATGACTCAAATATATCAAAGCTGCTTGAGAAGCTGTTAGCGTCAAAATTAACCCCAATTCTAAATGAAAACAGATGTATTCCTAACCACCAATACAGCACAATTGAACAAACCCATCGTGTAGTAAACACAATAAGAAAAGCCTTTGAAGAAAGACAATATTGTTCCGCTCTCTTCATTGATGTTTCTCAAGCTTTTGATAAAGTCTGGCATGAGGGCTTATTACATAAACTGAAACAAAATTTACCAGCAAACACACTCAAGCTATTAGAAAGCTACTTAGTCGGTCGTCAACTTATTATTAAAGAAGGAAACTTCTTCAGTTCACCTAGCCAATTGGCGCTGGAGTCCCACAAGGCAGCATTCTGGGCCCTCTATTATACTTAATTTATACTTCGGATATGCCAACAAACAATTACACACAAACTTCAACATTTGCGGATGACACAGCCTTTCTAAGCGTGCACGAATACCGTCATGAAGCATCAGGTTACTTACAGGATCATATATTTCAACTAGAAATTTGGTTAAGACAATGGAGGATAAAGGTCAATGAACAAAAATGCATACATATAACATTCACCTTGCGTCGGGACTCATGCCCACCTATTAAAATCAATAATCAACTAGTGCCTCAACAATCGCATGTAAAATATCTCGGTATACATTTAGATCGCAGTTTAACGTGGAAAAGCCATATAGAGGCAAAATTAATTCAAATGAAACTAAAAGCAATCCAAATTCATTGGCTTATTGGAAGAAACTCTGTTCTTAGTCTCGACTGCAAACTTATACTTTACAACTCCATCTTAAAGCCAATCTGGTGCTATGGTATTCAGTTATGGGGCACTGCCTCGGCCTCTAATATCGAAAAAATTCAAAGGCGCCAAAATAAACTACTTCGAAAAATCACAGCTGCCCCTTGGTATGTTAAAAACTCAAATATTCACAAGGATCTCAATGTTCCATTAGTTAAAACTATGATTACGAAATATGCAGTAAAATACTTAAAAAGGCTCGAATTGCATCCGAACCCACTTGCTCGAAATATTTTAAATGATAGCGGATAGAGACACTGCAGCACTTATCTAATTAGATGAGCGATAAACACATATATAAGTGAACAGAACCCGTGATGAGAAAATTTTGTCTGGCACTGGCAGGACATGAAATAAAGTATTAGGCTACGATTTGATTAATTACACTATGCTAGTTGAAAAAACTGACAAGCCGGGCACATGGCGTTTTAACATAATTCGTGGACGCTGAATCCAGTGGTGCCCGCGGTTTTTTCAGATTGAGGTTGCACAACATATATTCGCGTAACTCAAAAACGGTTTAGTTTATTGAAATTACTAAAAAAAACCGAAATTCCGCAATAAAATTTCATTTCAGAAAAGTAAAACTCTTTTTCTAATATAAGTAGCCGTTATTGAAACATAATTTTTTTTTGAAAAAAAAATTAATTTTTTTATCAAAATTTCGAAATTTTTGTTTTTTAAAAATTCATACAAAATTAAAAAATACAGCTAGGCTTCTAATTTTCTACAGACTTATAAAAAACGAAGCTACAAACAAAACAAGCCATAAATGATTAAAATCTGTTTGCAACTTTTGATTTTATTCACAAAAGTCGACCAATTTTAATTAATTTAAGAATTTCATAAAACGCAATATTTGTATGGGAGCTCCCTAAGGGAAATTCTTAAATTAATGAAAAATTTGTCGACTTTTGTGAATAAAATCAAAAGTTGAAAACAGATTTTAATCATTTATGGCTTATTTTGTTTGCAGCTTCGTTTTTTATAAGTTTGCAGAAAATTAGAAGCCTAGCTGCATTTTTTAATTTTTTATGAATTTTTAAAAAACGAAAATTTCGAAATTTTGATAAAAAAATTAATTTTTTTTTCAAAAAAAAAATTATGTTTCAATAACGACTACTCATATTAGAAAAAGAGTTTTACTTTTCTGAAATGAAATTTTATTGCGGAATTTCGGTTTTTTTAGTAATTTCAATAAACTAAACCATTTTTGAGTTACGCGAATATATGTTGAGCAACCTCCTCCATTTTCGAAATAACGGTATATCTCGAAAACCAGAGCCAATCTGAAAAAACCGCGGGCACCACTGGATTCAGCGTCCCCGAATTATATTAAAACGCCATGTGCCCGGCTTGTCACGAAAAAAAAGTGTCAATTTCATGCACAGTGTTATTGTTAGTTCATATTAAATACATATGGGGGATTTCATGTCAAGTGACCCAATTTTTAAATCGATGTCTTCCGATTTGGATGAAATTTGCACCAAGGTTAGTCCTATTGGATAGTAGTTTAGACACAAATTTTTAACAAGATCGGTCTAAAAGTTTCTGAGTTAGTGGGGGTCAAAATTTGACATTTTGGCCATACAGGTGTTCTTTCTTATCCATGTAACTTATTACCTATTGGTGTTAGAAAAATTTGTCCCAAGTAGCTTCGATAGCTATTTGATCCATCTTTTGAAAAAAATTTTTTTTGTTTTTTTTAAAAATTTTTTTTATTTTTTTTTTTTAAATTTAAAACTTTTTTTTATTTTTTTTTTAGCGGGAATGTTTTTTTTTTTTTTTTTTTTTGTTCAAAAGAAAGCTTATGTCTTTTCCTTTAAGGTAGTTTTGGTCCCTTTTTGGGATGCGAACGGCTTATGTATAAAAAAAAATAATTTCTAACTCTAGACAAGGGTTTTTCAATTTTTAGCATATGCAGTGTTCTTTCTCATCCATTTAACTTATTACCTATTAGTGTTAGCAGAATTTGTCCCAAGTAGCTTCGATAGCTATTTGATCAATATTCTGAAAATTTTTTTTTTGTTTTTTTAAAACTTTTTTTTTTAAATTTAAAATTTTTTTTTTAAATGTAAATTTTTTTTTTTATATTTTTTTTATCCGGAATGTTTTTTTTATGCACTATTTTGAATTTTTTCCTATTTGTGTTTAAGTGTTTCTAAACCCTTAAAAATAAAACGTTTGCAAAGAAACTAGACAAATTAACCTTTCCGACGGTATGTTACAAACCCAATTATTATTTTATACCTTCGATACTATAATGCCCACAATATGTTAATCCCAGGAATAAAATCACTTTTTTCTGTAGAAATGTTGACAAATAATTCTTTTTTTAATTTTTCCTACATAAATTTTTTTAAATTATTTATCTTTATCTTTTTATTATTATTATTAGAAATTATTATTATTTTAATTATATATTAATTTAATTATTATTACAAATTAATAAAAAGAATTTAATTTGTCAACATTTCTACAGAAAAAAAGTGATTTTATTCCTGGGATTAACATATTGTGGGCATTATATAGCATTAAATTTTAAATTTAAAAAAAAAAGTTTTAAAAAAACAAAAAAAAAAATTTTCAGAATATTGATCAAATAGCTATCGAAGCTACTTGGGACAAATTCTGCTAACACTAATAGGTAATAAGTTAAATGGATGAGAAAGAACACTGCATATGCTAAAAATTGAAAAACCCTTGTCTAGAGTTAGAAATTTTTTTTTTTTTATACATAATCCGCTCGCATCCCAAAAAGGGACCAAAACTACCTTAAAGGAAAAGACATAAGCTTTCTTTTGAACAAAAAAAAAAAAAAAAAAAAAACATTCCGGATAAAAAAAAAAATAAAAAAAAAATTTTACATTTAAAAAAAAAATTTAAAATTAAAAAAAAAAAGTTTTAAAAAAACAAAAAAAAATTTTTTCAGAATATTGATCAAATAGCTATCGAAGCTACTTGGGACAAATTCTGCTAACACTAATAGGTAATAAGTTAAATGGATGAGAAAGAACACTGCATATGCTAAAAATTGAAAAACCCTTGTCTAGAGTTAGAAATTATTTTTTTTATACATAAGCCGCTCGCATCCCAAAAAGGGACCAAAACTACCTTAAAGGAAAAGACATAAGCTTTCTTTTGAACAAAAAAAAAAAAAAAAAACATTCCCGCTAAAAAAAAAATAAAAAAAAGTTTTAAATTTAAAAAAAAAAAATAAAAAAAATTTTAAAAAAAAACAAAAAAAAATATTTTCAAAAGATGGATCAAATAGCTATCGAAGCTACTTGGGACAAATTTTGCTAACACCAATAGGTTATAAGTTACATGGATAAGAAAGAACACCTGTATGGCCAAAATGTCAAATTTTGACCCCCACTAACTCAGAAACTTTTAGACCGATCTTGTTGAAAATTTGTGTCTAAACTACTATCCAATAGGACTAACCTTGGTGCAAATTTCATCCAAATCGGAAGACATCGATTTCAAAATTGGGTCACTTGACATGAAATCCCCCATATATGAATTTTCAATAAATAAATAATGAAAAAAAAAAAATTTAATTTTATATAAAAATTTTGTTATATCGGTACTTCTAAATTTTTTGTGCGACGATAACAATTTTACGCTTACTACGTTTAAAACAAAATATTATTTAAAAAAAAAATTTGGAAAAACATAAAAAACCACATTTTTTTAAAGTTTAAAGTCCTGTAGCTCAGTAAATCTTTATCCGACCGACACGGTATAGATATGTGCTGAAAGAGATATCTATGCAAAATGTTAAATCTTTTACAATTCAGTTGAACAGTTCCCGAGATTTTTCGAAATATCTAAAACAACTGCAGAAAAATACGGTTTTCGCGTATATCTCGAAAACGCTTCTAGGGAAAAATAAAACAAATTTAGCTTAGAAAATATCTAATTTTTGAGGTTTATTTTTTTTTGTGGCATAGTGTAATTGGCAGATGAGCGCTGGTTAGCATTGCGACAGAATAGAAAACAAATGAGAAATTGAGAAAACCAAATTTCTTTAATGTGCAGTTTTTCGTTGGGAAAAAAGATAATCGCGTAATGAGAAAGAAAGTATAATATATATATACCTGGTCGCAATACTCGTCATTATAATCTGCTTTTTGTTAAATTTTATAGAGTAAATTACGCCATTGCTGATCCTTTTTCAAGGTTATGTAGACAATTTAATTCTTTGTCACAATTTGTTGATTTTTCTTTATGTTTAAATTCCATAAAGCATAAAATTATTGTTTTTCTGAACTCGTAATTTTTTATGTACGTATACTCTGTAAAGTAGGTTACTATATTTAAAAATTTATAATGTTATTTATTCATTTTAAGTCAATATTGTTATTAGTCAGTAAGAATAATGTCCGTTGATTAAATAAATAAATAACTAAATAAATAAATAAAAATAAAAATTCAATAAAACGAATATTTTTATACACACACAAATTTTTGATACATAAAAGTTGTTAAATTGAAAAAATTTGGGATTTGTCAGTCCCGAAAAATCCCGCATACTGACTTAGTTTGCTATAGCTATTTGGAAATTCACTATAAACTTATTGAATTGCTATCTTTAAGGTTTTATATTAAAATTTAAATTTAATAATTAACTTATTTTATTGTGTATTTTTACGTAGGAGCAAAGAAAAGTTGTTGGGGCAAATTTTTTTTGTGGCAACACTAATATTTAAATGCTTAAGCAAGACTGCTTAATGTTCTTTACTTCTCTTTAATGTGTGTGCTCACGCTTGTGCCCCGGTATGCTCTTTGGTAGTGAGCTAGTCTATCAGTGCCGGGGTTGCGGTATCGATTCCCGCCAGAGACTCTGATCTGTCTCCTGCAGACAAGCGTAGAGCTTCGCGAGATTAGCTAAGGGGGAAAAAACAAAAAAAAGGGATAAAAAGAACAAAAAGCACTGCGCCCCGAATTCGCCTATCAATGGTCTAGAACCAATATTTCTATGTGAAACGAAAAATACCCTCCCACTTTTCGTTATTGTAATTAGCAATCGGTAAAACTTTGTCAATTTCTGTTAAAGTCTCGAAAATCAATTTTAAATATGTTTTCGGCATGACTAAAAACCCGAGTCTGTATATTTATTTTATTTTAGTGGGGAACACTATGACTAAGAAAACTTTTATGTAATTTAAATGGTTAATATATCGTTTTATGAAATTAATTAGTGTTTTAATAAATTGTGTGAAAACTTATATAACTGTGTATAATTCCAGTGCTAACTGTTTTTTATACCTTCCACCACAATTAGTTGTGAAGACTAAGTTTGTCATTCCGTGTGAAACTTTTTTTTATTCATCCCAGACCGCATTTAGTATATATTCCGGTTCCTTGAGTAGTTCCAAGTCGATTCAGCCATGATCGTCTGTCTGTCCGTCGCTCCGTCTGTTGAAAACACGCTCACTTTGCGAAAAACTCAAAAGAAATGAACAAACTTGGTGTCGAATTGCTTGTAGTTATCCTAAGCAGTTTGCGATTGAGCAAAATCGGTTCAGTAGGATCAGAGCTATGAATCAAAATGTGGGACCACCACCTTAAAAAATTGATAATATTGTTACAAAACTTACATAAATGGTGAAATAATGCATGGACTGATATTAGATTTTGCTTTATTCGACTGGCAGTCACACTGTAAAGTTTGGTGAAGATCGGTCCATAATTAACCCTAGGCCCCATATAAACCTTGCTCTCGGAAAACAGTTTAGTACGCCTTAAATTATAATTAATAATGCTATTATAATAAAATTTGGTACGCCACAGTTTTATAGGACTAGAAGTCATACTGTCAAATTTCGTGAAGATCGGTCAATAATTTGCTATTAGACCCATATAAGCCATACTCCCGGAAAACAGTTAAGTACGCATAAAACCGTAATTTATAATGGTATCAGAATAAAATTAAATACTTCACAGTTTTAAAGGACTAGAAATCACACCAATAAATTTCGCGATATACGGTCCATAATTTACCTAAGAGCCCATATTTAGGAGCCTTTTGAAATTCACTGTAAACGCTGTATTAAAATTTATTAAAATATGTGTTTTTAAATACTAGAAATCACTTTGCAGTCGGTCAATAATTTAATATAGGTCTAAACCGCAACCAATTTTAATGCTGATGTCTGTTTTTATAAAGATAAATTATAATAAAAAGATTTTTTATAGATCCCACTGCTGAAATATTCGAACTGTCAGTGGAGGGTATTAAAGATTCGGCAGAGCCGAATAAAGCACTATTATTTTTTTTACTATACTATAAAAGTTTATGCATTAAAAAGTCTCTCGATTTGATGAGCTGATCCTCTCACTAATTTTATCATTGCAAAAATATAGTAAAAATATATTAGAGCTTTTTTAAAAACGTAGATTAGAGCTTTTAAATAGGCTTTTGCAAAAGTAAAAAAAACAAATACTTAAACACATTCTCTTTTTTTCGTGTATTTGTTTTATTATACCTTCTCTTTATAAAGCAAATTTCTGTTCTCTATTATAAGACACAAAAACAATAAATATTGTTTCTGGACGAAATAAATAAAGCAATATTTAAGCATGGTAAGAAATAAGCATGGTAAGAAGTAAGCTAAATAAGAACCAGCACAGTTAAGACAAGAAGTTCTTAAACCATTTACTAAAATACTTAAGTATTTTTGGAAGTTTTTTTTTGTTTGTATGAAATTTCGCGTTTGTTTAATTTTATTTTAAGAACAAATTATCAACATATCAATAGTTACATATACCTAGATAGGTATGTACATATGTATATTCCATAAAGTTAAATGCTTAATTAATGCTACAAATAAAAACCAAGAGATTTTCTGTAAAAATATTTAAATACATATCTTTTTAATTTAAATTAAAGTTTCTTATATTTCAACTTCTGAACTATTCTCTGATCTTAATAATACAATTGTTTCAACTATACTGTATTAAAACCATAAAAATTACAACAAAAAAAAACAAAATATAAATAGCGGTTAAACAAAGTAATAGTTTTTATTTTAAAAATTAGTAATAATCTGCAAATAAGACAAATTTTAAAGCAATAACCATTGCTTGCATTTATTGCTTATAATACCCACATGGTAAAATAAGAATCTTGCAAAATACTTACAGAACATTAGCAAAAAAAAATGTTTACTTTGACTTGTTTATAGTGAGTAAGAATAAGTAAGTACAGGAACTCTGAGCGTATAAAGAGAATAATTTTTTTCTTTGTGTTTTTTTGTTTTTAATTTATTTGCTTTGATTTCCTTTTGTACTTAGCTTTACTCTGAGATTTTTTTAAAAGGCAAATGTTTTTGAATTTAAATGTACTTAGTGCAAAAGCCTACTTTTAATATTTACTATTGAATCTCTAACTCCAGTGTCTCTATATGGTCCATCAAGAACTACCTAGTCAATAGGTCTCAGGTTAATAGTGTATTTTGAATGACAAGCGCATGATAAATATCTATGGCGGAAAGCATTATCTGGTCTTAAGTTCATCAGTATACTGGTGACAAAGTCAATAGCGATTCAGTATATTTTTACTATTGATATTTCCTACAGGGCTTATTTATACAGACACACAGTTAATACATACCATAGTTGGGGGTAGTGCACTAAATATTTATTTAAATCAGTAGTGCACTATCACTAAAAAAAACTGCAAGAAAATTAGTTTGCACTCTTTTTTTTACCAGCTTTAGTGATGATTGTTATTTTTTTTTAACTACCACTAAAGGTGTTATGATACTTGCTATTTTTTGTATTTTTTTAATATTGGAGAACAGTGCAAATATATTTGCATAAGAAAACTGACTAAGTGTAAAGAGTAAGAGTATACCATAAAAAATCTTTAAATGTCAAACAAATATACGTGTGTTATCGATAAATAATCTAAGACTGTCAAAAAAAATATAAAAATTTTTAACTTAAAATTGACATTTCCAGATTAAATGTTAGCACTGTTGCCCATTTTTATAGTTTTTGATCGAAAGTAGCGGTTTTTAACTTTTTTTGCGATTTTTAGGTTTTTTTTGGACGTGTTTTTGTGGAAACAAAACGTGGGCAATATTGCTTGTTTTGTTTACATTTTTTGTTTGATCAATCAGAAAAAAGGGTTTGTTTACATATTGTATTTCTTGTTCTTTCTCGCATTTGTTGTTTCATTCAGTCAATCCTAAAAAAATCCAATACAAAAAATAGCAAGTATCATAACGCCTTAGAGAAATTTAGTGATACAGTAGTTTTGACTTAGCTGCCTTTTATTTACGTGCACTTTTGACTTAACTGCACAAAATTGATAATTTTTGGCATTATTCTTTATAATCCCATACAAATTCCTTTTTTAAGTGCACTTTCTTTACCTGCACATTTAAGATAAGTGCCCAAAATTTTTGGCATTTTAAAATTATTATCATAAAAAAAATTTAAGTTAGCTGCACTTTGACTTAACTGCCCAAATTACATATTTTCTGTAATTATTCTTCAAAATCTTTCTTTACGTGCATTTTGTATACCTGCACATTTTTCATATTTTTGGGCAGCATTAAAATATTTTCATATAAAACATCAAAGTTAGCTGCACACATGAAAAAATATGGTGGCCACTTTTTTACATAAATATCCAATTTAAGCTGTTTATAAAAACAAAAATCGCAAACAAGTCAAGTTGTTTGCATGTACCTACATTTATGCATATGGGTTGTGGTAACAGCAACTTTACCATAAATATATGAAAGGAATAGCAAATCTTATGTCTGGAACAGAATAAAGTAGTTGTAGTAGTATTTGAAGCGGACAAATGCTCTCTAGCTCAACAAATTTCAAAATATCGATTTTTGCGCTTCAACGGCAACGACTTCTTATTCTATTGACACTACTTTAAAACTGCCGTTTTTAATTTTTGACAGCTTGCAGTAACGTTGTACTACAGCGACTTTTCTGTCCCACACTTTATTGTTACCAATTTGGCTATCTCGTTCCGTCTAAAAATGCACAAGAAATGACTACGGTTGTTTGAACGTAATTGTTATTATCAATTTATTAATAAAAACGTTGTTACTCCTCTTTCAAACACTTTACTTTAGCTGCACTTTTATGCAGGTAACCACAATTGCGTACCTGCACATTAAGGCAGCTAAATACATTTAAGATAGCTGCATTTTTGATTTACCTGCACAAAAAATCGTGCAAAGGAGATTGTGCAGCTAAGTCAAAATTACTGTAATGCAAATTTTTTCACTGTCACAAAACGCAGATTGAATTCAAAAATCTGCACTCAAATCAAATTGGCAAAATTTGGACATGCAATAAAAAAGCTGCATACAAATATTGTCTCACTAAAATTTAAAAAATTTAGCTTTGTATGTGCATGGTTTTTGATTTCTTTTGAGGATATGTAATACAAATTTGGGGTATTCACAAGGTTTGCTATCATGTTATATTGTCATAATGTTCTAACATTTTACAATGGTTTCAAAATATTGTTGTTGCTTTGTTAACAAAAAGTGTCTTAAATTAAAAGAACTTTGCTTGCTAAAAAATATTGGTCCTAGACCCACCTTAAAGTATACCGATCGACTCAGAATCACTTTCTGAGTCGAACTAGCGATGTCCGTCCGGCTGGCTGGCTGTCCATGTAACCTTGTGCGCAAAGTACAGGTCGCAATTTTGGAGATAATTTGATAAAATTTGGGACATAGGTTCTAATTGGCACAAGGACCAAGCCTATTGAAAATAGGCCGAATCGTAGGACCATGAGGGAAGATAGGGGGAAATTTTTTCCTCTCAGAAACTATCAAACCGATTTTAATGAAATTTAAAACATAGATAGATCCATATCTATATGGACACATAAGCTATACAGTTTAAACAAAATAGGACCACAAGGGAAGAAAGGGGCAATTTTTGCTCCTCAAACTGATTTTAATGAAATTTAAAACATAGGTAGATCCATATCTATATGGACACATAAGCTATACAGTTTTAAAAAATATAGGACCACAAGGGGAGAAAGGGGCAATTTTTGCTCCTCAAACTGATTTTAATGAAATTTAAAACATAGGTAGATCCATATCTATATGGACACATAAGCTATACAGTTTTTCAAAAAGAGAACCACAAGGGGATGTAGGGGGCAATTTCTGCCTCTCACAAACTTTCAAACCGATTTTAATGAAGTTTTTAAACATAGAGAAATCCATATTTATATGGACACATAAGCATGATGTGTTTTTAAGTACTGTGGTGCTGGGTATCATATGGTCGGGCTTGACCGACTATACTTTCTTACTTGTTAATTCATGGATTAGAATTAAAAAATATTTTTATTTTTGGTAAATATTTATATTTATATTTCTTATAATTAGTATTGTGGTTATTTTGTTGAACTATTTATGGTTTTTAATCCAAATTTGTAATATTTTTTGTTGGCGTCTGGCTCGTGTGAGACGCGCTACAGGGAATCATGTTAAATGTTGCTCCGTGTGAACCACGCTAAATAAAATCAAAGTGAATTGAAGGAATAGAAATAAGTAGAAACTAATTTGTGAGCCACCTTAAAGAAAAATAAAAAAAAAGAAAGTGTAAATACAAAGTAAATAATAAATAAGATTGAAATCACCAATCGGGAGAGTGTTGTGTTTTTTATTCTTCAATACCAAAACAGCTAACTCCAATCCTCAGCGGCAATCTACCCATCAAAGAAATAGGGGTTGATCGTTATTACTCCAACCCGCCTAAACGTATTGCACCTGTGGAGGTTGTCACATCCAACCCTTTGCCCGGAGAACGTGCTTTTGTGCTACCGTCAACCTTGCGCCTTGGAAAACTAGGTAACCCATTGAGAGGTAAACATTTGGTCCTTCGCCCGCTAAGATAGTAAAAAGGTACGTTCTGTGAAATTTAAATTTACATACATTAGATTGTGTCGCGCCATATTTGTGTCTCGGGAAAAGTGAGGTTAAGTTGCGCCAATTTGAAGCCGCGCAATTTTAACAACTCGAATATTTGTTGTTCTGTAGCTCAATTAAAAATTAGAAAAATGTCTATATTTGAAAAATTTATACGGGCAGCAGATGATATAACAAACATGGAGGTTATGTTGAAAAAAGAAGATTTTTCAACGTATACTAATGTTGCGTTCGAGTTCGAGAAAAACGAGTTAGATAAAAGTTGGGAGAAATTTAAGAAAATTTATGACGAGTGTTCCGGGGACACTATAGAGGCGAAAAAAGAATTAGTAGCGGTGAAGACAAAATTTCCTCTGGTGCGAAAAACCTTTATAAAATGTTTGAATATTTTGGCAAATGCTAGACAGGTGTTAGAAGAAGAGAGACAACAAAATAAAACAGTGGTTCCCAACCTGTGTTCTATACCTGTCCCACCTTGTGATACTGGCGTTTTTCATGGAGATTTCGTATTGTGGCCCACCTTCAGGGACATGTTTACGGCAATCTACATAAATAATTCTAGACTTAGCCCAGTAGAAAAATTGTTTTATTTATTTCAAAAGACAGATAGTGAGGCCCGTGATATTAATAGAAATATTTCGTTGACAGCTGAAAATTTTGAGATAGCGTGGAATAATTTAAAATCCCAATATGAGAATAAACGGGTTTTAATAAATAGTCAGCTTAAGACTTCATTTAATTTAGCTCCATGCCAGCGAGAATCGGCTGCGGAAATAAAACTGCTCCAAAGGGAGATTAATAATTGTATTTCGGTGCTAAAATTATACAATGTAGATATTGCCTCATGGGATCCTATTTTTGTGTTTCAATGCTCGTCTAGGCTCTCAGAAAATACTTTACATCTGTGGGAGCAATCGGTAAAAAATAAAACAGAGGTTCCCAAATGGGAAGAATTAAATAATTTTTTGACTGATAGATTTCATGCCCTTGAAAGTGTTTCTGACATTATAGTAGCGAACAATGTAGCTGCCAGTGATTCCCAAGCAGGCCCTTCACATAATAACAATATTTCTACAAAAGTTAAGCAGTTTAAGGCTCATCATACAAAAGTTGACTCGAGCTCATGTAAATTGTGTAAAGAAAGGCATAAGATTAGTGTTTGCAATAAATTTTTGAGCATGGATTACAAAAATCGTGTTTCAACGTTAAAAAGATTTCGTTTTTGTTTTAATTGTCTTACTATGGGGCATTTGTATGGAGATTGCAGTAGTCCTAATGGTTGTTCTAAATGCATTAAAAAACACCATACTTTAATACATAGAGATATAGTACGAAATAGCAACAATAATAATCAAAACCAGTCAAACACTAATTCTCAAGCTCAGAGTCAAAATACTCAAGGTCAAATACAGTCCACTAATGTTGCCGGCCCTTCTGGTGTAGTTCAATCGCATCATACCTCTGTGGCAAAAAAGGTTATGTTAGCCACAGCCTGGGTTAACATTATAGGTTTTGGTTCCCGTTACAAGGTTCGTGCCCTGATAGATCCATGTTCGGATGAAAATTTTGTTTCAGAAAAGATACAAAAATTATTGAAGTTGCCAACTAATCAAGTTTATGCAGAAATCTCAGGTTTAGGCGGAGATATAATTAGTACGTCTTCTAAAATGGCAGTTTTTACTATTGTTTCTCTTTTCGATCAGAACATGTCTCTTAATATACAGGCCCTGGTTGTCCCTCGTTACTCGAGTAGTATTCCAACACATTCATTTTTGCTCCAGAAAGAGATTGAGTTGCCCAAATTATGTTATACTGATCCGAAGTTTTATGAAAGCAGTGGGATAGATTTGTTGTTAGGAGGTGATTTGTATCCTTCTATTCTTCGTGGCGGAGTAAGGCATGGAGATACACAGTTAGTCTTCCCTTTAAAAATAGTTCGCTGTCGCTTGGTTCCAATAGGCATACAGCTGTTTGTCAATTTCTAAGAAATGAGAAGTCTTTA
This sequence comes from Pollenia griseotomentosa, assembly GCA_963931875.1. Classification (NCBI taxonomy): domain Eukaryota; kingdom Metazoa; phylum Arthropoda; class Insecta; order Diptera; family Polleniidae; genus Pollenia; species Pollenia griseotomentosa. The sequence continues at coordinate 140,943,963 of OZ007563.1, read as the reverse complement.
ATGCGCAACGCTGAGCGTAAGGCCCAGTACGATGAGGTCCTAAAAGAATATATAGCTCTAGGGCACATGGAAAAAGCAGAAAATGCTAGAGGTTATTATTTACCCCATCATGGCGTTTTTAAGCCTGAGAGTACAACGACTAAATTGCGAGTGGTATTTAATGCCTCAAGCCCTTCCGCAAATGGCAAAAGTTTAAATGATTTGTTGTACACTGGCCCTATTTTGCAAGCTGAAATAGTTAATCTAATTCTGAGATGGCGATTTTTCAAGTTTGTATTCAATGCGGACATTTCAAAAATGTATCGGCAAATTTTTGTGACTCCCACACATAGGCCATTCCAGAAAATAGTGTTTCGTAGCAGTGATAGTTCAGAACTTTCGGGCTACCAACTGAAAACGGTGACTTTTGGTGTAAATTGTGCCCCATATTTGGCCCTAAGGACCATTCTACAGTTGGCTAGTGATGAAGAGCGACGTTTTCCGTTAGGCGCTAGAATATTTCGAGAAAATATGTATGTGGACGATGCCCTAGTTGGTGCTCATTCAATCGCTGATGCTTTGGTGGCACGAGACCAATTAATTGGTATTCTGGACATGGGTGGATTTGAGCTAAGAAAATGGACCTCAAATTCGGAAGAAATTTTAAAAATTTGCCCCATGATCACCTGCTTAATTCTTCATTTTTGTCGCTCGATGAAAAAAGCATAACGAAAACGTTAGGGATTCGCTGGAATGCGGCTGAAGATGTGTTTTTCTTTGTGGGTGAAAAGATTACACTTAAAAACTCATATACCAAAAGAGAGATTTTTTCTATCATCGCTCGGCTGTACGATCCTGCAGGTTGGTTGGCTCCGATGGTAGTTGCAGCAAAAATTATAACGAAGCAAATGTGGCTTGATAAGATCGAGTGGGACGAGGCTATCAAACCAGTGGCTCTGCAAAAATGGCAGAAATTTGTTGCAAATTATGCGGATATTGAAAAAATTAAATTGCCACGGTGGGTTCAATATTCGCCTGGCTGTACTATTCAATTTCACGGGTTCTGTGACTCGTCTGAGTTGGCGTATGCAGCTACGGTGTATATAAGGGTACAGCTCGAAAATAAAGTTTTGTCAAGTTTGCTCACGTGTAAAACGAAAGTGGCCCCAATAAAGAAGCTGTCATTGCCTCGTTTGGAGTTATGTGGTAACTGCAAAGTCTGCTTTGCCAGAAGAAAGAACTACCCTTTGTCGCCCTTTTACGAACACTGGCGTTGATTTTGCTGGCCCGTTTGAGATTAAAAGCTTCACTGGCAGATACTGCAGAATCTCAAAAGGCTATGTGTGTCTTTTCGTCTGTTTCTCTACGAAGGCGATTCACCTAGAAGAGATTTGTCTACCCCTGCCTTTCTAGCAGCCTTGGCCCGCTTCGTCGCCCGTCGTGGTTGCCCAAGCTGCATATATTCTGACAACGGCAGAAATTTCGTTGGCGCCGCTAAAGAAATCGACGCAGACTTCGCAAGACATGTGAAAGAGCTTCGTGACTCGGCTGTGGAAAATTATGGTCACCAGCACTTGTCGTGGCACTTTGTTCCTGCTGCAGCACCTCACATGGGAGAACTTTGGGAAGCAGGGGTAAAAAGCGCGAAAATGCATCTCAAGAAGTCAGAGGGTCAAATGAAATTTTCGTTCGAGGAGTTTTCAACCATTTTGGCAAAAATAGAAGCGTGTCTCAACTCACGCCCTCTTGGCCCTATGTCAGAAAACGTTGAAGATTTGTCTGCCCTTACCCCAGGCCATTTTTTGATAGGGACATCAATGTTTACCCCTGCTGAGCCCGAAGAACTGTCGTCACCCCTTAGTATCGTCAACCGGTGGCGTAAGTTAAAGGTCCTATGCCAAGAGTTCTGCCATCGGTGGAAACAGGAGTACCTGAGAGAGCTAAATAAGCGCAATAAATGGCGGCATACCCAGCTGGACTTAAAAGAAGGTGACCTTGTGCCCCTCAAGAGTGAACCAGGCTGTTCAACTGAGTGGCGGTTAGGGCGTATTACTAGAGTTTACCGAGGCCGTGATGGCCGGGTTCGAGTGGCAGATTTGAAAACGCAAAACGGCACAATCACTCGACCGATTCACAAATTGGTGGCGCTACCCTAATATGCACATATATAAACTTATTCTCTGTTTCTCAACCATCTAATGTACCCTCCCTTACAGATCCCTATGGCTGAAGGTTTTTCAACCCAAATTTTTGTTGTCCTCTTTGCAACCGCTTCCATGCCATCCGTCAATGTTCGCGATTCGTCGTAATGGACGTAGAACAGAAGCTGCGGGTTGTGGCTGATAACTCGCTGTGCTACAACTGCCTGGCTCAATCGCACTGTCGCACAGTGGTATTTTTTTGACAAAAAGTCTATTTTTTTACAGTTATTTTTTGGAAATCTAATGATGCAATTCTGTAAAGAACTGTTTCATTAGTAGAAAACCATGATTTGTTTTCGAAAAAAATAAAACTTTGTATAAAAAAGAGTGTGTTAAAGTTATCTAAATATTATGCAACGAAAACTGATGAAAATTTTACTACATTTCAGTTGTTTATACAATAAATATGGTTCAACTACCAATAGTTTTAGAGCATTTGTATTAAAATATAGTATTTTAAATTTAATAGGAAAGAAAAAATATTTAAATTATATATATAGTTTAAGAGATCTGAGCAAATCAAAACGACTCCAAAAAATTTAGCATTTGCAGTTTTCATTAGAAAAAAAATAAGTTAGCTCGGTCTACCTCCGTGTTGGTAATACTACTAAATGAAAGTTTGGCATGTTTTCTTTCATTTTATGTAAAAAAATTCTGCGACTTTTTGCGATCGCTGAACAAACTTATAAATTTTGTGATAAAACTCACGTATTTTTTGTGAATATTTACAATAAACTGCAATGCATATTTACAATAAAAGGCTTTGTATACTTTTAGGCTTTTACTTTTACTTTTTAATAACTGATTGACAGCAATATCGAAAAAGTGCATAACAAAAAAAGAAAAACAAAACCATACATATGATTATTTGAAATAATAATATTTGCCAAAAAAAGTTTTAGAAAATTATTAAACGTAACTAATATTTAAAATGGGTTCATTTTGTGTTTCATATAGTGAATTGTGCAAGGAACTTATAAATTGCAATAATAATGTGGATTTATTAACTCATTTCATAAAAACAAAAAACATGGTGCTTACTATTAAAGAAATTCAAATTGTGAAAAAATCAGTTCAAAAGCGATTTCTTAGTCACTTTTTTAAACGTTGGGCCGAATCTCACAGAAACAAATCATATTTCTTTAAGAAAAATTACACTTGGCTAAAAAGTACGTTTCAAAACAAAATAATTAATGTGTACTTTGAATATAATTGAAAATTTTTAGATATATTTGAAGTATCGCTTGCTGATGAGCAACCTAGTTGTTCAACAAAAATGGGAAGGCCAGCTAAGGAATTCGGCGATTGCGCTGATCGTAGTAAATGTGTAGAGTGGGTGGGTAGAGGGCGTGGTCAATTTCGATGAAACTTTATATTTTTCTTAATTGAGCTAAATAAAGGCTCAGAGCAAAATTTCAAAAACTTTGGGCCCAAAAAAAATTTTGGGTTCTATGGGCGGTGGGTGGAGGGCGTGGCCAATTTTGATGAAACCTTATATTTTTCTTAATTGAGCTAAATAAAGGCTCAGAGCAAAATTTCAAAAACTTTGGGCCAAAAAAAATGTTGGGTTCTATGGGCGGTGGGTGAAGGGCGGTGGGTGAAGGGCGTGGCCAATTTCGATGAAATTTTATATTTTTCTTAATTGAGCTAACCAAAGGCTCAGAGCAAAATTTTAACATTCTACGAGCACTCCTTATATTTTTTGCCAAACATTGTATGGACAAATCCCTCTGTGTGTCGCGCAGACTGCAAGAGCATTGACCGCTGCTACCGATGCCTCCAGGCGCACCACAGATGGCTACATCCGATGCCAGAAGGCCGTATCTGGTTTCCAATGACCGCCAACATAAGGGTCCGTACCAGCTTAGGCGCCAACGACCAGTGGACCCGAGCAGTTATCGACCCCACCGCCGCAAGGTCTTCAATCATCCGTGAAGAAGCCGAAGAACTGCGGTGTAAGGTAGTGCGGGGCCGAACTACATTGACCGTGTTGCACAGCCATAAGGCAGGGCGCAATGTTGTCGCGGAGTTCGCAGTGGAGGACAAGACCTATGAAAACAGCCCTAAAGTCGACATCAAGCGCCCCACAGAATACCCACGCTCCGAAACTGCCGACCTCGTCAATGCGAATAAATACTGGCACCGTAGCTTAGAGTGCTGTATGGTTCTGGGAGCAGATCTGGCCAGTCGTATCCTAATTGGCCCTGCTAATGGACGGCCGGGCCGTGTGTATGCCCAGGACACAACTTTTGGGCTGGCCTTTTTTGGTGAAGGTGTAAGAGTAGATTGAAGGGACACCCGTCCTTCCGGTTGCCCTCGAGGAAGAAAGATTGGTCGCCCAGGAAAGGCGTTTATTTTTTGTTATTAGTTATATTTTGTTACCTATTGAATTTTGAAATTTAAATTTTTAATTTGTGAGTTTAATTTTAATTTCAAATGAATTAATGTATGTAAATATAAATGAATAAGTGAATTCTAAGATGTTACTGTTAAGTTAACATTTATAAGTTTTTGTTGCACTGTGGATGCAAGGTGGGCGGTATGTTGGCGTCTGGCTCGTGTGAGGCGCGCTACAGGGAAACATGTTAAATGTTGCTCCGTGTGAACCACGCTACATGGGATGGTGACATCTGGCAACCTCCTATGTAGCGTGGTGAACTTGTCATTTTATATCTAATTTTTGCTGCTTTTTGTTACTCGCTGCATAAAACTTGAACTAGTCAGACGCCGGCAAAAGAACCACTCGTAAATTAAATAAAATTAACTTAAATAAAGCTAAGTTAAATAAAGTTAAATAAAATAAAATTGAATTGAAGGAATAGAAATAAGTAGAAACTAATTTGTGAGCCGCCTTAAAGAAAAATAAAAAAAGAAAATGTAAATACAAAGTAAATAATAAATAAGATTGAAATCACCAATCGGGAGTGTGTTGTGTTTTTTATTCTTCAATTCCAAAAAAGCTAACTCCAAGCCTCAGCGCCAATCTACCCATCAAAGAAATAGGGGTTGATCGTTATTACTCCAACCCGCCTAAACGTATTGCACCTGTGTAAATAATAAATAAGATTGAAATCACCAATCGGGAGAGTGTTGTGTTTTTTATTCTTCAATTCCAAAAAAGCTAACTCCAAGCCTCAGCGCCAATCTACCTGTTGTGGTTTTGTAATAAAACAAAATATATTTTAAAAAATATTAACAATAAAAAAATAGTTTCAATTTATTTGAATGATAAAATATGAATGAATATGAAAAATATTTGAAAAGAAATTATGTACATTATGTCAATGTATATATGATTTGAATACATTATGTTTTAACAAGTATAAGTTTGCAAGTAACTCTAACATCTCCCTTTGTTAAAAATTAGTCGGCGAACATAAATCTGCTTGGAGGCTTACATGTTCGCTTTGGTCTCAAGCTAATAGTTGGAGCTTCAGCAATTGGAGTGCTAAAAGTAGTAGGTGAATCTACTTCATTATTAGAAGTGTTTGGAGTTGTATTTTCTATGACTGGTCTTTCAGTATTTACTCTTGTTAGATTTTCCTCTTCTGGCTGTGGCATTTGATTTTTTGATTTGAGTTCAATTCCAAACAATTCCAACATAAGTTGTATTGAGTCTGTTTTGTTTACGTTGCTATCATTATATCGCCGTTTTAATTGATTAATATGGGATCTTATTAATTTCGTTTTGTTACCGAAGATATATATATTATAATTAACTTTTCCAATTCTTTCAATGATAGAACCTGGAACCCACACAATTTTATTATTTTTATACACTTGTGCATAAACAAGGTCTTTTGGTTTAAATTGTCGATCTTTAGCCCCATATTTAATGTTAAATTGGTTTTCCATTTTAATATCCCGTTGTTGTGCGGAGTATAAATAATCAGGTCTTAGTAGATCTAGAGTTGTTTTTATTTTACGTTTAAGAAACAATTCAGCTGGAGACTTTGTATTATCCCTTGGAGTTGAACGATAAGTTTGGAGGAATATTTCAAGTACTTCATGACTGTTTTTCTCATCCTTAAGTTTTTGTAAAGCATGTTTTAATGTCCTTACAAATCTTTCCGCTTGACCGTTTGATTGTGGATGATACGGTGCCGTTTTAAAATGCTTGATACCACGAGATTTGATAAATTGGTTAAACTGTGCACTAACAAACTGTGTACCATTATCCGACACAACTGTATCACAATCTCCATACCTGGCAAATACTTCTGAAAGTTTTGCTATAATTGTTGACGATGTAATGTTTGAAACTGCATCAACTATTACAAAATAGTATTGACCATTGGATGGCCCCGCAATATCTATATGTAGACGTTCCATTGGTTTTTCTGCTAATGGCCAAGACTGTAATGTGTGTTTCACAGGTGAAATCGCCACAACTGCACAAATATGACAGTTTCTAACATAAATTGAAATATCATCATCTATTCCCGCCAATAAACATGACTTCTAGCTACTGCTTTCATCCGTTCTTTTCCAGGATGACCCCGGTGTAACTGCTTTAAAATCCTGTTCCTTAGGCAATTTGGAATAACAATTCTGTCATTGTACATTAAACAATCTTGAATAATAGATAAACTCTCCCTTTTAGAATAGAAAAGAGTCAGTTCTGGTGACGGATTTGATTTCCATCCGTTTTTGATTGAATGAATAACGGATTGCAGTACTGGACATTTCTGCGTTGATTGTTTTACCATGTTAAATGTCAAAGGAAGTTCATTAAAATGATCCATGAGTGATGCTGAACAATTTTCTTCTAGAGTTGTGCAAGCAATTACAACATCTTCGTCTGGCTTCAACTCGTTATCGATAAGTCTTGAAAGCATATCAACACAACCAAAATCTTTAGTATTTATGTACTGAATCTTAAAATTGTACATCATTAAAGTAAGTGCCCACCTTTGCAGTCTATTTGCTGCATAAACAGGAATACCTTTTTTGTTGCCAAAAATTGCCAAAAGTGGTTTATGGTCTGTACACAAGATGAACTCTCGCCCATAAACGTACTTGTGAAACTTCTTTACAGCATATAAGTATAAGACCTAATGCTTCTTTTTCTATTTGCGAATAATTCTTCTCCGCAGGAGTTAGAGTACGCGAAGCATGTTCAATAACTTTTTCCGACTTGTCAGGAAAAATATGACAAATGTATGCTCCAATGCCCTTGCCAGAGGCATCAGCTGCAATTTTTATTGGTAGATCAGGTTTATAGTGAGTTAAAAGTAAATCTGAATTTAAAATTTGCTTAAATTTTTCAAACGCTTCTTGGCATTCTGCAGACCACTCATATTTCATGTTTACTTGAAGGAGTCGATCAAAAGGTTTTCTCAAATTTGTCATATTATGGACATATTTTCCATAATAGTTAATTGATCCAAGAAATGATCTTAGCTCGGATACATTAGATGGTGGTGGTAAATCTAAAATTGCTTTTATTTTAGTTTTATCAGGACGCAAACCCGACGAACACATAATATTTCCAAGGTATTTAACCTCTTTTGAAAAAAAATTACACTTTTCAAATTTAATGTGAAAACTGTACTCACGAAGTCTTTGCAGAACTTTTTTTTACGTTTTCAATGTGTTTTTCAACCGTTTTTCCACCAATGTGGAACACCATTAACATAGTGTCCATTAACTGTTGGAAAGCACCTGGAGCACTTTTTACACCTGGAGCTAGACGATTGAATGTATATAAACCTTTGTGTGTATTGATAGTGAGATATTTTGCTGATTCCGGTGATACTTCAGTTTGTAAGTATGCATCCGACAAATCGATATGCGTAAACAAGCAGCTGTTTCCTACTTTGGCATATAAATCTTCAGGTCGATGTAACGGATACATATGAGCTTCTAGGCTGTCATTAAGCCCTGATGAATAGTCCCCACAAATGCGAACCTTACCATTAGGTTTCTTGACTGCAACTATGGGTGCTGCCCATTCAGAGTAGTCAACTGGTGTGATTACATCTAAATTTTCTAGTCTCTGTAGCTCTTCTTCTATTAAAGAAAGCATAGCATAAGCTACTGGTCTCTTAGCACGAAAAATTGGTTTTGAGTTTGGTTTGAGATGGAGTTGAACTTGAGTTTTAGAACATTTTGATGGAGAATCTTGAAAAATGTCTGCATATTCAGTTTGGATTTTATTCAGAACTGACAAATTGAGTTCTTCCTTCTTTATTTGAGAGCAAATACTGTTTAAAGGTTTATCCCATAAACCAAACATTTCAAGGAAATCTGAACCGAAAATTGAAAGAGTATCAATGTCTACAACTAATAAATTACAATGTTTTTCATCCGAACTTGACATGGAAACTCGGCAATGAGTTTGATTTGATCCTTTGAAGCACTTGTAAGAAATCGATTTGATAGCATTTTACTTGGTTTACCCATTTTACACCATAAAGCTTTTCCAATAATCGACACATCTGATGCGGTATCGATTTGCATTTTTACATCGAAACTTGCTGAAGTTGGTGAACAAATTTGTATCTTGACCGTTACAAATTTTCTTCTTGCTGCATACGAAATCCGGTTGACTTGTACAACATGGGATTTTGCACTTGGATATTTTGAATTCTTATTCTTCTTTTTATTCCTTTGATGAAACTTGTCTTTTGATTGTTGACTTTTACAGTAACCTTCCTTATGTCCCACATTTTGGCATTGTGTACATTTGTGTTTTGCATAGTGCATGGCACCACAGTTCCAACATGGTGATTTTGGTATTTGCTTACCTTTGAGATCGCCATTTTTATTTATGTTGGACTTAATTGCGTTTATAGATGACTGTGAGCTAACTTCTACCATCGCTGTATCATGTTTTAAATTTAATAACCGTTGAGCATTAGAGATAAGTTTGTTAACATTTTGGTTAGGGTCATCTTCTAGATTTGAAAGACATCTCATTCGAACTTCCGAGTCTATATGAGATTGTAGACCACAAACAAACACTAAACATTTAAATTCATCCGAGTTCATTTCCGATAATTTAAAATTTTCACATATCCTGTTAACACGAGCTCCATAAGTAATTAAATCTTCTTGAGGCATCTTGACAATTTGTAAACATTTATAACGAGTACTGAAAATAGATTCTTTTGAGCCGTAAATCTCTTTAAGAATTTTAACAGTTTCTGTAAATAATACGTCCCTTGGATTCCTTGGCAGAATATAAGCTGAATATTGTCCATATGCAATGGTATTTATTTTTCGCATAAGAAGTCTCACACGCGCACTGTCATCTAAATCCTTTCCCTCTACAAGAAAAATATCTTCATAGCGAGCATACCAGTTATTGAATGTTGCAGAATTTTCCTGATCGTAGCAAAATTCTGTTATGCTGTTGGCTAATTTTTCCATTAGTAGATCTTGACTGATGTGTAATGCATTTCCTTTTGTTATACTTTCAAGGAGTTTGCTTTGCAATTCCAAAAGTTCTAGGATTTTTGAATCTTGAGCCATATCCTCGTCGCCAATTTGTTGTGGTTTTGTAATAAAACAAAATATATTTTAAAAAATATTAACAATAAAAAAATAGTTTCAATTTATTTGAATGATAAAATATGAATGAATATGAAAAATATTTGAAAAGAAATTATGTACATTATGTCAATGTATTTATGATTTCAATACATTATGTTATAACAAGTATACGTTTGCAAGTAACTCTAACACTACCCATCAAAGAAATAGTGGTTGATCGTTATTACTCCAACCCGCCTAAACGTATTGCACCTGTGGAGGTTGTCACATCCAACCCTTTGCCCGGAGAACGTGCTTTCATTAAATTATTTTTATGAAGAAAGAAATTTTACAACATGAAAATTAATTAAAATTGTTATTGATAATCTTTCATTCTTGACCGTGGCCGGGATTCAAACCGCGGCCGGCAGGTTACCATGCCATGTTTCGATAGCAACCACTCAATCTTCTCAAATGGATTTGCCGTTTTACACTCGTAGCCATCGACGACTGCTGACGTCAATAGTCAAACATCAATCCTTAAACCAAATTGTATTTTAACCTTTGGTAGATCGAAGTTTGCTTTTTTTAATGATTATCCATTTTAATTGATTTTACATGTTCTTCCTTACTTCTGTTTTTTCGTACTTTTTGTCAAGAATTTTTCTTGAAGTCCAAAGTACATTTTTTGTTTTTTCATTTTTTGTCTATCTTTTTCTTGTTGACCTTTTCCAGCACAACTTGAAGGACAAATGAACACATAGAGCTCGTGCCTTAGCTTTAACAATATGTAATTAGTATTGTGGTTATTTTGTTGAACTATTTATGGTTTTTAAAAAGGAATTTTAAAAACCATTAATTTAATGAAAATTAAATTTAATGAACTTTAGACTAATTAAAAATATTAAAAATTTATATTTTTTTTACATTTAGTTTTAAATCAGCTGATTTAAATTCAAAATAGCACACTTAATTATGAGGGGTTGTTCACAACAGTCGTAATTTTTCATGCTATTACTTTAAGACTTATGACACCTTGTGAATCCCCCTATTATGTAAAAGTAAAGAACATTAAACAAAATGAAATTACGGGTCATCACAGAGAGACTGAACCGCATCCATTAATGCATCAAAAACTTTTTTATAATTCTTCAAGCGCTTTTTGCCATGAGTGCCATCAATATTTATATCAAGAATCAATTCCAAAGATAGAATTGTCGTTAACGTTTTTGGCAATTTCCCTTTCAGAGAAAATTTCTTGGCATTGGTCTGTAAAAAAAGCACAGCAATTTGAATAATTATAAAAGTAAAGTCAAATAAGAACTCACATAAATTTTCTGATTTTCATCAATTATGACGTCATTGAGCGCTTTCAACTCCTCGATGGTGCTTATTGGAAAAGCAAGGCAAGGCTTGCGGTCACTACTTTTTGGGCAGACAATGCTGCCATTATAGTTTCATTTTGAGTTTGAATTGTCCCCTTAAGGTCCTTAATTTCGCCTTGAAATATATGTAAGTAAATATTTATATGTATGAAAATCGTAATATTTTTGTAGATAATAAATATTTTCATCTAACATGTTATTTTTGAAAGTTTCGCATCGAATTTATTATCATTTTCTTTTCTGTTATCTGTTAAAATTTATAACGTATTTATAACGTAGGGCAACCAAAAAAAAACACTAAAAAAACAGTTTTAAGTTCTTAAAAAAGCGTTTAAAAACATGAAAATAAGCTGTTAAAATTAAAAAGCAATTTAAAATTGGTTATTTTCCACTTAATTCGTTTAATATGTTGTTATAGTAAATTATAAGTTGATGCAATTAATTTTTGAAAATAAAACTATGTCTGTTCGGAGTCAGCAAGTTCTTGTACAAAGAAAAAGTTCTTCCCACGTCTACAGATGTTAAGGGAGCATATCTAAAATTGAGTATTTGCTCTAAATTATATTTTATACGATTGAACTCATAATTCCGCTTGACTCCCAAAATATCCCCAATATCTTTTAATACCGAAAATCCTTGATTTTTTTATGAAACTGATTTTAATTTTGTATTCCCTTCGTCTTCTATATCCCCTGGAACACGGGATATTTTTCTTACGGTCCACAACTATGTTCACTTAGAAAACCAATGAAAGATTTTTTGTTTCCAATTTTGTTACAACTTCGTGTAAAACACCAAAATTTGCAGAAATTAACAATATTTGGTATACAAAGAAATTCTTAATAGCTAAAACTATATTAAAAAAGCCAAAAAATAAGACGTTACTATACCAAAAAAAGAGAGGAGGGGAACTACCAGACGTTACCTTATACAAAAACTATTTTTAAAAAGAAATAAGACGTTACAAAGTATGATGGTAAAAGACGATACAGACTGAGGAATTTAATCGTAAGAATACAGCTATGGAATTTTCGAGAGAAAAGAACTTAAGCAAGCAAATAATAAAAAAAGTTGATAAAAAGGCTTAATACTAAAAACATAAACACATACAAATTATACACAACACTATAAAAAAAACGTTACAGTACCGCTAAGACAGAGTTGCAATAAAATCAAGTAAGAAAGTAAAGTCGGTCAAGCCCGACCGTATGATACCCAACACCACAGTATTTAAAAACAAGTTTCAAGAGTGTATGCCTATATGAATAGGAATCTATCTATGTTTTAAATTTCATTAAAATCGGTTAAATCTCCTCTCGTGGTCCTATTTTTAAAAAAATGCATACCATACGTCTCCATATAAATATGGATATATCTACATATGTCTTAAATTGCTTTAAAATTGGTTTGATAGTGGGCACAAATACCCTCTTCCGGATAGCAGCTTGTATGGGGGCTATGTTAAATTTTGGACCGATTCGCCCTTGTGCCAATTAGAACACACGTACCAAATTTCATTAAATTATCATTAAAATTGCGACCTGTACTTTGTGCACGAGGTTACATGGACAGCCAGCCAGACGGACGGACATCGTTAGTTCGACTCTGAAAGTGATTCTGAGTTGATCGGTATACTTTAGGACCAATATTTTAAGGTGATTCTCACATCAGCACAAATGCATAATACCCTCTCCACTCTTTAGTGTAGGTATAATAACATTCCGATATAATATAGGTTTTTGGGATGATATTGTTCAAGGGAAGCACAAAATATTACCACAACGTTGAACGATTTTTTTAACCAGAGTTGTTACAGCAAAGAAAAGGCTGATTTTTTAGTTTTTATAAAAAAAAGTTGCACATAAAAAAAATAATAACGATTTTTGCAAAATTTTTTTAAATAAGTTTTTTTTCGTATGAAAAAAATGAAAAATTATCTTAAAATGGCAAAATAAGTAAAAAAAAGCCGATATCGCAAAAATAACTAAAAAAAAGCCGATATTGCCAAAAAAGCAAAAAAAGCCCTAACAAATATAGCTCATTTTCTTTGTTTTTTTTATGATCGGAATTTGTGTTCAATCAAAATCTTTCTATCTTGTAAACCAAAAAATAAGCATTTGCTTTTTTTTTTGGTTGCCGTAGTTATAAGTAATTCGGCATATTTTAACGATTGTACAATACTTACCATTAGTATTCACTACTATTTTATTTACTACAGGGTATTCATACACGCGTAAAATGAATATTGGGTAATATTTCTATCAATTTGTCACTTTTAACGATTGCGTGCTCTAATCAAATATGCCTCTCTTTGAATGCTTCCAACACGATTCGCTTGCTTGTACAACGTGTCTACTAATTGCTATTATTGCTACTGTTGCTTCCACTATGGCTGTTTCCGTAACTGAGTTGAAATTCCTATTATTTCGTCATTTATTTTATTGTTGTTTTTAACTCTTTGTATTACTTGACATTTTTGTCGCTGTTATTTATATTTTTGGTGGTAAAATTCATCGGGTGCTAAGCTATTAATAAATAAATAATAGAAATGATGATAAGAATAATGGTAATAAACAAAAAAAGATACAACAACAACGTTAAAAGGACATGACAAGAGGCTGGAATTATATGCAAATGTCGCTTTTGTTGAACCATTTAATTCTATATTATTTAGTTATTTATCCGAATCGAACTTTTGATACTTTGGAACAGCTAACCTAAATGGCACATTCAATTTCGGTTCAAATAATGTCCTTCGCAGATATTTTTCCGAGTGAACCATATAGATATGATAGATCTCCTTAGTATAGAGTTATAAAAACAGATATCATCAGCCCGCAAAAAATTCAGTACCATGACTAGTTTTGCGTCAATTACCTTTCGTCTAGAATACCAACACTTAATCATCAGTACAGCGATATGTCTGGTTTTAATTTCTCGCAATTCGGTTCATTTTATTTATTCTGTTCCCTGGTCACAGGATTAGTGGTTTAGAAACCATTGACACAAATTAAAATATTATTTTGCTAATTTCTGTTTGAAAAAAGTATTAAAAATCTTTACAAAATATGGAAGCAAATAGAAAAAATATGGAAGTATTTTTATATGTTGTTTAGCATACCTCAATTTTAATATATGGCGTTTTGAAACATTTGGAGTTTTTGTACGGCCTATTTTAAATAATTTGACGTGGAAAAATTCAATTTCTTTAAAGCTCACTTCAAATAAAAATTCAATTTTTATTAATTAATTTTTGGTCATCATGGTCGAACTTGTTTCACAGTGCTCGTTGAATGCAGACGTGTTTTTTTTTTAACTCGGCATACGGTTTTTGTTTTCTTTTAACATACTTAAATAAGTTGTTATAAAATCATAATATTATTTATTAAATAAATAATATAATATCAGCGAATTGGACGCTTAAAAATAATTTTTAATTTGTGAACATAAACGTCAATAATTAAAATAATAAAAGTTATAATTTAATAAAAAAATGTATGTATGAACATACATACATAAACATACAAACATACATTTTAAGCAAAAACATTTCTTGTTTTTGTTTATTCTTCTTTTTTATTATCGGGGTTTTTAACAACAAATAACAAGAAGAGCACAATTAAACGAACTGTAAAATAAAAAAAAAAAACTTATGAATGCGTACAATGCAAAAACAATTAAACATAATGAAAGAAATGCATATGTTACAGTGAGTGTTGACGAAACAAAAGTAGAAACAAAAAAAAGAATCGATGATAGCAATTACCTAACGGCTAAACCTATTACTCGAACGCGTTCCCTCTCACCTTCTTTGTTTACAAATACGGTCGATCGTATTACAATAACAAGTTTGTTAACTGCAGGCGCTGCCGCAGAGCCAAAAAAAACTTTAATAAGTGATGATACGGTTAACCCCAAAACAGCCGCTATGGACAACTCAGTAACTCAAGTAAAAATTTCTCAAAAGCCTACAGTACAAGTTGGTATGGACAGGTACATAACAGTGCGCAACCGGGGACGCAGCCCTACCTCTGCAGCAGTTGCTTCGGCCTCAAAAGTACCAACTTTTGATAAAACAAATTCTCAAAATCGTTTTGCAATTCTGGAGGATGAATCCTCTGAAGCACCAAACGTCATTAAATCGTCCAAGCCTCCCCCGATATATCTTAGGGAACAAAATTCAAATGAGCTCATAAAGAGTTTGATATCTGTGATAGGTGAAAATTCGTTTTACGTAGCGGCTATCAAGCGTGGTAGTATAAACGAGACAAAAATTCAAGTCAATCATGAGAATGATTTTCGAAAAATAATAAACAACTTTGAGGCACTAAAAAAAAACTTTTATACATACCAACTGAAAAGCAGTAAAGGTCTTCAGGTAGTGATTAAGGGTATTGACTCATGTGTGGACCCAGAAGAGGTAAAAACATTCCTAGAAGAAAAAGGCTTCAAGGTAAAACATGTAGCAAACATTAAAAATAGAGAAAAAATTCCCCAACCACTTTTTCGAGTGGAGTTTGAACCCGGCGACGTTAAGCTTAAAAAAAATGAAACGCATCCCATCTATGATTTAAAATACATTCTGTACAGAAAAGTAACTATAGAGGAGCCGCACAAGAGAGGTGGTCCCGTTCAATGTTTGAACTGCCAAGAATTTGGCCATACTAAGGCATACTGCTACTTACCCCCTGTTTGCGTAGTATGTGGTGAGCTACACGGTACAGTTCTTTGCGATAAATCTAAAAATGACCCCAACGTTAAAAAATGTAGCAATTGTGGCGGTAATCACACAGCCAATTATAGAGGATGCCCTGTATACACTATCGTAAAGCAGTCGGTTGGACCGAAAACTAATTCCCCTCAAATGCAGGTAACAAATCAGCTAAACACTAATGACATTCAGGCTCCACAGCCTAGTAATAACAGAACCTCCTACGCTAACATTCTAAAATCAAACCATGTGCCAATGCAAGGTGCTTCGCCAATTAATGAAGAAACTCCAGTTTCTAATTTAAGTCGTCTTGAAAAAACCATGGAAACATTAGTGCAAACAGTTAATAATTTTACGAACACAATGGGTAATATGATGCAGGAAATTCTAAGAATGCAATCGATGTTATTGCAAGCTGTACTTAACAAGCCATGAACTGTTTAAAAATCTGTTTTTGGAACGCAAACGGCATCCGCCAACATAAAAATGAATTAGAATACTTTCTAAAAAATAAACAAATTGATGTCATGTTGGTTTCTGAAACTCACTTGACCTCAAGAAATACGTTTAAAATCAATGGTTATATACTATATGATACTAAGGACCCTCGAGATAGAGCTTGTGGAGGCTCTGCCATTTTGATAAAAGCCCGAATCAAACACTACTTAATGTTTGATCATTGTGAAGATTATCTGCAAGCAACGACTATTTGTGTTGAAGAGCTTAATCGAAACTTAGTAATTTCTTCTTTATACTCTCCACCTAGATTTGCCATATCAGAAAGCCAATATTATAAATATTTTAAATCATTAGGACCCTGTTTCCTCGCCGCTGGCGATTATAACGCTAAACATACCTTCTGGGGGTCACGACTTATAACACCAAAAGGTCGTGTTTTGTTTAACACAATCTCTAAAATGGGTTTAAACGTGGTCGCGAGCGGACAACCAACATATTGGCCTACTGATCAGCAAAAAATTCCAGATGTTATCGACTTTGGCGTGGTTAAAAACATCCCCACAGAAACGATTCATGTTGAAGCTTCCTTAGAATTATCATCCGACCACACACCTACAATTGTTACTATATCGAACCCAAATAGAATTGTATCTCCGTCATGTTACTTAGCGACGTCAGCCACACAAATAAATTGGTTAAAATATAAAAAATTTCTCAGTGCCCATTGCCTAGAAAATATTCCGCTTAGTACACCGGAGAATGTGGATCTCTCTATTGTTAACTTTGACAGTTATCTTAAACTAGCTGTTCAACATTCCAGCGTTACCCCCAAAAAAATTAAAAATAATAAAATATATTCTTCAGATGTCGAGCGGCTCTTGACTGAAAAAAGGAGAGTTCGAAGAGAGTGGCAGCTGTACAGATCCCCGCAACTTAAGAATTTATTAAAAGAGTGCACAAAAAGGCTAAGAAAGTTACTGCAGACTCAGAAAACGGCTTCTCTAGAAAAATATCTTAAGGAACTTGATGCAACTCCACAATCTGACTACTCATTATGGCGTGCAGCTAGAAATCTAAAAAGGCCAGTTATATCTAAGCCACCATTAAGAAACTTGAATGGTAGTTGGGCAAGAAACGATATTGAAAAAGGAAATCTGTTTGTTAGCCACTTGAAAAACGTATTTACACCAAATATATCTCACAATATTGCGGTAGAGTTACCACCTGTTGCTGCTAGAGCAGCTATTCCCCTCAGATTTGAGATAAGAGAAATCGAACAGGCTATTTGTGACTTAAACACTAAGAAGGCACCTGGTATTGATAAAATCAGTAATAAAATGCTTTTAGAGCTACCTCGCACAGCAAAGAAAATTATTCTTTTTATTTTTAATGCTATTTTACGCCTTGAATACTATCCTCAAAAATGGAAGGTTTCCTTAGTTACCATGATACCAAAGCCAGGTAAAGATCATACAAAAGTTGAGTCATATAGGCCTATTAGCTTATTATCAAATATGTCAAAGCTGTTTGAGAAATTATTTGTTTCAAAATTAACACCGATTTTAAGTGAAAATAGATGTATCCCAAACCATCAGTTCGGATTTAGAAGAAAACACAGCACAATCGAACAGACTCATCGAATAGTTAATGTCATAAGAAAAGCATTTGAAGAAAAAAAATATTGCTCAGCACTCTTCATCGATGTTTCGCAAGCTTTTGATAAAGTCTGGCATGAAGGCTTATTACATAAATTGAAGAAAAATTTACCAGCAAACACACACAAGCTGCTAGAAAGCTACTTAGTCGGTCGTCAATTTATTATTAAAGAAGGAAATTTCTTAAGTTCACCTCAGCCCATTGGTGCTGGAGTCCCACAAGGCAGCATCCTGGGCCCTCTATTATACTTAATTTATACTTCGGACATGCCAACAAGCCACTACACCCAAACTTCAACATTTGCAGACGATACAGCTTTTCTAAGCGTCCACGAAAACCGTTATGAAGCATCTCGTTACTTACAGCATCATATATTTCAACTAGAAATATGGTTAAGACAATGGAGGATAATGGTCAATGAGCAAAAATGCGTGCATATAACATTCACCTTGCGCCGGGAATCTTGCCCCCATATTACAATCAATAATCAAATAATTCCTCAACATTCGCATGTAAAATATCTCGGTATACATCTGGATCGGCGATTAACGTGGAAATGCCATATAGAGGCAAAATTAACTCAAATGAAACTAAAAGCCATTCAAATTCATTGGCTTATTGGTAGAAACTCTGTCCTTAGTCTCGACTGCAAACTTCTTCTTTACAACTCCATCTTAAAGCCAATCTGGTGCTATGGTATTCAGTTATGGGGCACTGCCTCGGCCTCTAATATAGAAAAAATTCAAAGACGCCAAAATAAAATTCTTCGAATAATCACAGCTGCCCCTTGGTATGTAAAAAACTCAAATATTCATAAGGATCTCAATGTGCCATTAGTAAAAATTATGATTACAAAATATGCAGTAAAATATTTAAAAAGGCTTGAACAACACCCAAATCCACTAGCTCGAAATATCTTAAATCATGGCGGCCACACTCGCTTAAGAAGAAGAGACACTGCAGCACTTATCCAATTAGATGAGCGATAAACACCTATATAAGTGAACAGAACCCGTGATGAAGAAAATTTTTGTCTGGCACTGGCAGGACAAAAAATAACGTATTAGGTTAAGATTTGATTAATTATTGTTAGTTCATATTTATTATATGAAGATTCAATAAATAAATAATGAGAAAAAAAAAAAAAAAAAAAAAAAAAAAAAGTTTTTGGTCATACATACTTTAAATTTGTTGGAGCTATTTTATGCGCAAATATTTTGACAAGATGTATATTGATGTTTTTTGTTGTCATGTTCATTGTTTTCCTTTTTTTGTTAAGGAATGCCTGTTTGAATTAGAAATTTAGATATAAACACAAAAAGTACTAAACGGAAAGTCCTTAAGTGAAAATGTACAAGGAGTGCGATACATTTAAAAACCTTTATCTCTAATCCATGTTCCTTGTGGAACTGCCGTAAGGTAAAAACCTAATCTATTCTTATTCGATTCTTCTTTGAATCTTCTCTACGAAGTTCTCCTAGAACCAAGAGACATACCCTGCTCCAATTTTTAAGGAAGTGAACACAATACTATCTAAAAGATCGCAAAGAAACCTTCTCTTACCAGGTAACTTACATATATTGTAGTTAGAAATTTCGTTAAAAACTACTTACTTTTTAACTACAAAAACTAGAGCGCCAACTGAGCTACGTGCTCAGTTTTTGAGAAAGTTTTTTGTAAAAAGTATGTAGAGTTTTAGTAAAAAAATTTACATGTCCAGTTGGCCATGTCTTCAAGACAACGTCGACGACGCGTACAAGACCCATAGTCAATCCCTGAGGACATGTTGGCGACAGCCCATACAAATCGTCGACGACTTTTTCGACATTCTTATGCACATTGTCGTTAATGTTTATATGGGTAACGATGTGGTTAAAGTTGTCATTGGCGACTACATAAACGACTTTTTTCTCATAAAGTCGTTAGTGCGGTTAATGACTGTATTGTGGACACTATCTACAATTCAGTCGCCGATAGGTAAGTGACAATTAGGGATGTAACGATACCAATATATCGCCGATACTTGAGATTTGCCGACATACCTTGACGACTGCAGTCAAGGTAGATCCTGACGACTGCAGTATATTTTTGTCGGAGGCTCTAGGGATTTTGAAGGCCGTTGAATTGGTAAGAAGTAATATTGCTGGCGCTCGACGGTCACTATATATTTATGTGGACAGTTCTTAGGGCCTTGATGTGTTTGGAATTCCAACTAGTGAATTCCAAACTAGTAAATGATTACAGAAGAGCTCT
This sequence comes from Pollenia griseotomentosa, assembly GCA_963931875.1. Taxonomy (NCBI): domain Eukaryota; kingdom Metazoa; phylum Arthropoda; class Insecta; order Diptera; family Polleniidae; genus Pollenia; species Pollenia griseotomentosa. The sequence continues at coordinate 140,923,843 of OZ007563.1, read as the reverse complement.
AAGGGAAATATTAGGAGAGTATGTAGTGAGGAACCTGGTCACTGCAACATCACCGCCAGTGAAATTTCCGATGGCCGAGAGACTGGGCTCGAAAATAGGGGGTACTGGCTGTGTGGAGACAGTCAGACCTCCAATAGACTTTTGATTAATTACGGAATGGGTTCTGAACTTAGCATATCGCAATGCAGTCAGCAGGAACATTAATTTGATTGTGCTTCTTGGCTCATCAATTCACGTATGTCCAATTACACAATTGAAGCACAGCCGCGATTAAAGTTGTAATTATTTTTGAAGAGCAAACAACGTTTTTAACAGGCAGGATTATTAATGTTTTGCATGCATTTTTTCGTCAAATAGGTTTTAACCCTAGAGTACGAATGATCGACGATTCGACGAGCACAAATCTCTTTTAATTAATTTACTTTTAAATAGGTGTGCGTAACATTCTCAAATTTTTTATGTTGTTAGTAGATGGTTCAGTTTTTTAGTTTTTATATAGATTTATTAGAATGCCACAATGATATGCAGCATTAATTGAAAAAGTTTATTTGATTTCAAGCCCTAGTTATAGATAGTTAAAAAATACATCGTCGAATTGACGATCATTCGTTACAACGTACGTTAAATATGGTTCGTACTTTAGGGTTAAACACGACAAAATGCATGTAATGATCGCCTAAGTGATCCTCAATTAAGTCTAATTGAAGACAGATAGCGACACTTGCATGCATCTTGTCGTCAATGTGGTTTAAAACTCGACAAAATGCATGCAATGGTCTCTTACTTTGTCCTTAATAATGTATTATCCAGGAAAAATTTAAAAAAATGATTCCAAAAAAGTCGTAAATACGATTTTAAACACATTTTGTTACTTAAGTTGTCGTCATAAAAACAAAATCTACCACAGAAAAAAATTCAATTTAAATTTTGTGACTTTTATGTTTATGTTAATTTTCTTTCCTCAAAGAGAGATTTTAGCTTACACAGAATAAGAAAGGGTCGCTTACTTTTTATACTTTGGTAATAACCAGGGCTGTGGGACCGTCAAGAAATAGTTCTAACTCCGAATCCATCCGCTGAAATTTTTTTAGTACGACTCCGACTACTATTCTAACCTTGATTCTTAGTGTATGTGAGCCTGGTCGTTATTTAACTTTAAACTCTTTTTTTTAATGCGATAAATGGTTTAATATAGCAAGAAAATGATTCTGTAAAAATTTCAAAACGGTATTTTAATTCTAACAAGTGCCGCATTCAGCTTTAATATACATATATATTTACATATAAGTTGAGATGCAAGACTTGTTCGTTACACTTTATTCGAAGTTTGGGAAAATGCAAAAAACATATAGCACCGGTTAAATGGACTAATGGTAAAATTTTTGATTTTGATTCTGTTATGCTATTCTTGATTAATAGCTCAATAGTTGGAAATTAAACAACAAAAAATTTTTTTTTTCATTATTTATTTATTAAATCTTCATATATTTAATATGAACTAATAATAACACTGTGCGTGAAATTGACACTTTTTTTTCGTGACAAGCCGGGCACATGGCGTTTTAACATAATTCGGGGACGCTGAATCCTGTGGTGCCCGCGGTTTTTTCAGATTGGCTCTGGTTTTCAAGATATACCGTTATTTCGAAAATGGAGGAGGTTGCATAACATATATTCGCGTAACTCAAAAACGGTTTAGTTTATTGAAATTACTAAAAAAACCGAAATTCCGCAATTAAATTTCATTTCAGAAAAGTAAAACTCTTTTTCTAATATGAGTAGTCGTTATTAAAACATAATTTTTTTTTGAAAAAAAAATTAATTTTTTTATCAAAATTTCGAAATTTTTGTTTTTTAAAAATTCATACAAAATTAAAAAATGCAGCTAGGCTTCTAATTTTTTGCAGACTTATAAAAAAAGAAGCAACAAACAAAACAAGCCATAAATGATTAAAATCTGTTTGCAACTTTTGATTTTATTCACAAAAGTCGACAAATTTTAATTAATTTACGAATTTCATAAAACGCAATATTTGTATGGGAGCCCCCTAAGGGAAATTCTTAAATTAATGAAAAATTTGTCGACTTTTGAGAATAAAATCAAAAGTTGCAAACAGATTTTAATCATTTATGGCTTGTTTTGTTTGTAGCTTCGTTTTTTATAAGTCTGCTAAAAATTAGAAGCCTAGCTGCATTTTTAAATTTTTTATGAATTTTTAAAAAACAAAAATTTCGAAATTTTGATAAAAAAATTAATTTTTTTTTCAAAAAAAAATTGTGTTTCAATAACGACTATTCATATTAGAAAAAGAGTTTTACTTTTCTGAAATGAAATTTTATTGCGGAATTTCGGTTTTTTTTAGGAATTTCAATAAACTAAAACGTTTTTGAGTAACGCGATTATATGTTGTGCAACCTCCTCCATTTTCGAAATAACGGTATATCTCGAAAACCAGAGCCAATCTGAAAAAACCGCGGGAACCACTGGATTCAGCGTCCCCGAATTATGTTAAAACGCCATGTGCCCGGCTTGTCAGTTTTTTCAACTAGCATAGTGTAATTAATCAAATCGTAGCCTAATACTTTATTTCATGTCCTGCCAGTGCTAGACAAAAATTTTCTCAATCACGGGTTCTGTTCACTTATATAGTTGTTTATCGCTCATCTAATTGGATAAGTGCTGGCTGCAGTGTCTCTTCTTCTTAAGCGAGAGTGGCCGCTATCATTTTAAATATTTCGAGCAAGTGGGTTCGGATGCAATTCGAGCCTTTTTAAGTTTCTTACTGCATATTTCGTAATCATAGTTTTAACTAATGGAACATTGAGATCCTTGTGAATATTTGAGTTTTTAACATACCAAGGGGCAGCTGTGATTTTTCGAAGTAGTTTATTTTGGCGCCTTTGAATTTTTTCGATATTACAGGCCGAGGCAGTGCCCCATAACTGAATACCATAGCACCAGATTGGCTTTAAGATGGAGTTGTAAAGTAGAAGTTTGCAGTCGAGACTAAATACAGAGTTTCTTCCTCTATATGGCTTTTCCACGTTAAACGGCGATCTAAATGTATACCGAGATATTTTACATGCGAATTTTGAGGTATTATTTGATTATTGATTTTAATAGGTGGGCATGAGTCCCGACGCAAGGTAAATGTTATATGTACGCATTTTTGTTCATTTACCTTTATCCTTCATTGTTTTAACCAAATTTCTAGTTGAAATATATGATCCTGTAAGTAACGTGATGCTTCATGACGCTTTTCGTGCACGCTTAGAAAGGCTGTGTCATCCGCAAATGTTGAAGTTTGTGTGTAATTGGTTGTTGGCATGTCCGAAGTATAAATTAAGTATAATAGAGGGCCCAGAATGCTGCCTTGTGGGACTCCAGCGCCAATTGGCTGAGGTGAACTGAAGAAGTTTCCTTCTTAAATAATAAATTGACGACCAACTAAGTAGCTTTCTAATAGCTTGAGTGAGTTTGCTGGTAAATTTTGTTTCAGTTTATGTAATAAGTCCTCATGCCAGACTTTATCAAAAGCTTGAGAAACATCAATGAAGAGAGCGGAACAATATTGTCTTTCTTCAAAGGCTTTTCTTATTGTGTTTACTATACGATGGGTTTGTTCAATTGTGCTGTGTTCTCTTCTAAAGCCGAATTGGTGGTTAGAAATACATCTGTTTTCATTTAGAATTGGGGTTAATTTTGACGCTAACAGCTTCTCAAACAGCTTTGATAAATTTGAGTCATGTAGGCCTATATGACTCAACTTTTGTGTGATCCTTTTCTGGTTTAGGTATCATGTTAGTCTTCACCAGAAACCTTCCACTTTTGAGGTTAGTATTGACGGCATAAAATTGCATTAAAAATTAAAAGAATAATTCTCCTTGCTATGCTGAGTAGCTCCAAAAGCATTTTGTTGCTGATCTTATCAAAACCAGGAGCCTTCTTGGGGCTTAACTCACAAATAGCATTTTCGATTTCTCTTATCTCAAATCTTAGGGGAACAGCTGCTCTAGCAGCAACAGGTGGTAACTCGACCGCAATATCGTGCGATATGTTTGGGGTAAATACGTTTTTTAAATGATTAACAAACAGATTTCCCTTTTCAACATCATTTCTTGCCCAACTTCCATTCAAGTTTCTTAATGTTGGATTAGAGACAACTGGCCTTTTAAGATTTCTAGCTGCACACCATAATGAGTAGCCTGATTGTGGAGTTGCATCAAGTTCCTTAAGATATTTTTCCAGAGAAGCCGTTTTCTGAGTCTGCAATAACTTTCTAAGCTTTTTTGTACACTCTTTTAGTAAGTTCTTAAGTAACGGGGATCTGTGCAATTGTCACTCTCTACGAGCTCTCCTTTTTTCAGACAAGAGACGCTTGACATCTGTGGAAAATATTTTGATATTTTTTGTTTTTTTTGGGGCAATACTGGAATGTTGAACAGATAGTTTCAGAAAACTGTCAAAATTGACAATAGAGCGATCTATATACTCCGGGGTGCTAAGCGGGTACTTTCTGTGCAATGGGTTCTGAGATTTGTGTAGCTGACGTCGCTATGTAACCAGGGGGAGATTCAATTCTATTGGTGTTTGTTATAGTAACAACTGTAGGTGTGTGATCAGAGGATAGTTCTAAGGAAGCTTCAACGTAAATCGTTTCTGTGGAGTTGTTTTTAACCACGCTAAAATCGATGACATCTGGAATTTTTTGCGGATCTGCAGGCCAATATGTTGGTTGGCCGGTCGCGACAACATTAAAATTCATTTAAGAGATTGTATTTAACAAATCACGACCCTTTGGTGTTATTAGTCGTGACCCCCAGAAGGTATGTTTAGCGTTATAATCGCCAGAAGCCAGGAAACAATGGCTCTAATGGTGAATATAACAATGAAAATACTATGTTTCGATTTAGCACTTCAACACAAATGTTCGTTGCTTGGAGATAATCTTCACGATGATCACAAATTGGGTAGTGTTTAATTCGGTTTTTTATTAAAATGGCACAACCTCCACAAGCTCTATCTCGAGGGTCCTTGGTATAATATAGTGTATAATAGGGTATTCATTTAATCGGGCTTTTGCTTTAATCGGTTAACCGCTCGATTAATTAATCGAGGTTTTGGTTTAATCGGTTAATAATCGGTTAATTTTGTTATTAATCGGTTAATAAGGGTTTTTTAAACTAAGTAATTTTAATAAATAAAAATTAAAAATTATTTATTATTTGGAGTTTATTAGTAAAAAAAGCCACAACATATCAATTCCTGAACTAAAACGAGCAAGCAAAAAAATAATTAATAACTACGTAATACATAGTTTTTAATTAATACATATTATGTATTTATTAAAAAATAAACTGTGAGATATATATATTTATTATTTCAATATTTAAAGTAGATCTTAAAAAATAATATTTTAGAAAAATAAATTAGCTTAAATGTTTAGGATTTAAGCGATTCTTTTTTTTTAGTTTTGATAAAACTTTACTTAGAAAAATTTTTTTCATTTATCAAAGATCTTATTTCTCAGTCATTTTTCTGGAGTTCTCTAAGCATATAAAATCTTCCATTATGCCATTAGAGTCCTGCTTTAATTTTTTTAAATGTTTAAAACTTCTTATTGTTTCGGCTAATTCCGTTGTTGTGTAACCATCGCGAGTTTCTTCTGTTGCCAGGAAGGTCATCATCTAACTCATCCTGACAAAGCTCAGCACCGAACATTCTGCAAAAAAGTTTATTTTCGAATTCCTTAATGTTTTTGTACTGAATTTTAAGAACGTATTTCTAGAAGAAATAATATTGTTTAAAACATATGTCTAAATACAACTTTTTTGTTGTACTTTGGTAATTTTTTTGGCGAACTTTCGTACAGATAACATTGTAAAATTCTACATGGTTGCATTGTAGATCGCATTTGAAAAAGCGAGTTGTTTTGCAACTGACGTTTTGGAACTCACCCGTAATTAAAAGCACACAAAAATATGGTTTAATACTACAAAAAATTAAAAATTTTGTTACATCGGTTAATCGGTTAATCGACTGAAATTAACCGGTTTAATCGTTAATCGAAAAAAGCCAATTTTAAATTAACCGATCAGTTAATCGGGTAGTAATTAATCGGTTAACCGATTAACGGTTAACCGAATGAATACCCTAGTGTATAACCATTGATTTTAAACGTATTTCTTGAGGTCAAATGAGTTTCAGAAACCATCATGACATCAATTTGTTGGTTTTTAGAAAGTATTCTAATTCATTTTTATGTTGGCGGATGCCGTTTGCGTTCCAAAAACAAATTTTTATACAGTTCATGGCTTGTTAAGTACAGCTTGCAATAACATTGATTGCATTCTAAGAATTTCCTGCATCATATTACCCATTGTGTTCGTATAATTATTAACTGTTTGCACTATTGTTTCCATTGTTTTTTCTAAACGACTTAAATTAGAAACTGGAGTTTCGTCATTACTTGACGAAGCGCCTTGCAGTGGTACATGGTATGACTTTAGGACGTTAGCGTAAGAGGTTCTGTTATTACTAGGCTGCGGAGCCTGAAAGTCATTAATTTTTATTTGATTTGTTACCTGCATTTGAGGGGGATTAGTTTTCGGTCCAACCGACTGCTTGACGATAGTATATATAGGACATCTTCTATAATTGGCAGTGTGATTACCACCACAGTTGCTGCATTTTTTACGTTGGGGTCGGTTTTAGACTTATCGCAAAGAACTGTACCATGTAATTCACAACATACTACGCAAACAGGGGGTAAGTAGCAGTATGCCTTAGTATGGCCAAATTCTTGGCAGTTCAGACATTGAACGGGACCACCTCTTTTGTGCGGCTCCTCTATAGTTATTTTTCTGTACAAAATATATTTTAAATTATAGATGGGATGCGTTTCATTTTTGTTAAGCTTTACGTCGCCGGGTTCTAACTCTACTCGAAATAGTGGTTGGGGAATTTTTTCCCTATTTTTAATATTTACTATTTGGCACATGGATGTTGTTTATGTCACACCCGAGCCAATCTTCGATCCTGGCTTCACGGTAAACATTTTGGATAACGTTGTCGACTATGATGACCTACGAATTCCCGCGAATGCGATTAAAATTTTCACGGACGGACAGCTAAACTGGAGCATTCCTATAAGGCTGCCGGACCACTGCAGTGTCATCCAGGCCGAGATAATGGCCATCCATAGAGCCGCAAGGCGCATCCGGTTCGGTGAAATATCTGGAAGGGATATTCACATTATTACCGAGAGCAAGGCGGCCATAAGATCCCTGGAGAATGTGTTCATCACATCGAGAATTGTTCGAGAATGCCGGATGTCTCTGGAGGAGATAGCGAGGCATTTACTGGTCACCCGTAATTGGGTCCCCGGACACAGGCACATACTGGGGAACTGCATGGCGGATTCGTTGGCACCACCTTAAATCGAGACGGTTCAACATATAACGTGGGTGCTTCACTCCCAAGGAGTAAGCAACTTATAGCGCACAAGTTTCATATTATCGCCAGTCAGAGGTGGCACGATGAAACTACCTGTGGGGAAACCAGGAAAATCTGGCCCATCATAGATGAGAAAAGGACATGGCGGGCAATACAGCTGTCCAGACATCATCTTAGAAACCTGATTGCGGCTATAACTGGCCACTGGCCCATTGGGAGGCACGCCCAGAGGCTGGGGCTCCCTTACAATGACTTATGTAGAAGTTGCGGCGAGGAGAAGGAGGAAGAGTCAACGGAACTTCTTCTCTGTAATTGCCCGGCATTCGGAGATCTAAGACTCGAAATGTTTGGTCGAAGAGCCCTTGGGGACAAAACTTGTCTCTCTGATGTGGATGGAAACAGGATCCACTCCTTTACTGAATGGACCGGATGGCTACGTGGGAACACTAGCAGCCAGATAACTTAGGACCCATGGGAGACGGTGTGACATGGTAACACAACGGGAACTAATTAATGGACCCACGTGAGCTGTACTTGATCACGGCTGCCAATGGAACCTAACCTATATTTACTACATGTTTTATTTTGAAGCCTTTTTCTTCTAGGAATGTTTTTATTTCCTCTGGGTCCACACATGAGTCAATTCCCTTTATCACTATCTGAAGACATTTACTGCTCTTCAATTGGTATGTATAAAAGCTTTTTTTAATGCTTCAAATTTATTAATTATTTTGCGATAATCATTCTCATGATTAACTTGTATTTTTGTTTTGTTTATGCTACCACGCTTGATAGCAGCTACGTAAAACGAATTTTCACCTATGACCGATATCAAACTCTTTATTAGCTCGTTTGAGTTATGCTCCCTAAGATATATCGGGGGAGGCTTGGACGACTTTACCACGTTTGGTGCTTCTGAGGATTCATCCTCCAGAATTGCAAAACGCTTTTGTGAATTTATTCTATCCAAAGATGGAACTTTTGAGGCCGAAGCAACAGCTGAAGAGGTAGGGCTACGACCCCGTTTAAGCACTGTTATATACTTGTCCATACCAACTTGTACTTGAGGCTTTTGACAACTTTTTACTAGAGGGTTTTCCATAGTGACTGTGTTTAAATTCATGGTATCATTTCCTACTAAAATGGTTTTTGCCGTCGCGGCAATACTTGCGGGCTCGGCAACACTTGTCCCAAAAGACAATTTTATATTTTTCAGTCTATCACTATCCACTGTTGTTGTAAAGACTGACGGTGAAAGGGAACGTGTTCGAGTAATTGGCTAAGCCGTTAGGAAGTTTATATTGTTTTGTTTTGTTTTATTTATTTCAACATTATTTTCGTTAGCATTCACTGTCACATAAACATTTCTTTCATTTAGTTTTATTGTTGTTTCATTGTTTTTACTCATGCAATAAATTGTTTTGTTTTTCACCGTTTTACTGTACTTTTAATATTTTTATTATTATTTTTTTTTTTTGCAACAACGCCAAAAATAAGAAATTTAGACTAAAATGTTTGTGCACAGAATATGTATACATACACATGTATGAACATTCATACGTACATATGTATATATTTTTACTATTTATCTTTATTTAATTTTTCGTTTTAATTGTTCACTTTTATGTTAAATAATTTAAATAAAAAATATCATATATTTTCTAGCGTCCATTCGCTTAATATTTATATTCCAAAATCAAATTTAATTAATAATTAATTAAAATCGTATGCGGGGTTGAAAATACACGTCCGTTTCACAACAAAGCACAAACTGAACCAACTAAAATATAGAAAAATAATAGATTTAATTTTGGAACGAACGAGTTTTGCTTGGAATTTTTGAAAGAAACGAGTTTTGCTACAATCCGTATGGGATCGAACTAGTTTTGCAACACACTAAAGCCCACCAGGAATATAAATTATAAGACTCTAGTATATTTTGAAGGTTATATTCATTTATTAAAATTATGCAAACAGTGCGTAAAAATTTAACAATAGTTCTGTATGGAAGAGATAAACTACACCAATTCACCTCTTTTTTTAAAATACGTTTTTTATACTGTTGGAATCAGAAATGTTCCTCTATCGGTGGGTGGATTCCCAAAAGTTCTTTCTGGTTAAGTTTTCGAGCTTGAAAAGTTGAAAACAACATTAAGTCCAACTTGATTAGAAGTAAAGGGCATCAAGGTTTTTTAGTGTGGTTTACCACTGAATTTGTAGACAATTTTTATTTAAAGATGCAGATGCGCATTCAGTTGTTACTTGAATAATTTGTATAACACATTTCGAAGAGAAAAGTAAGGTAAAAAATTTGTTGTAAGCCTTGTATTATTTTTGGGAAATAGCAGACCTTTTGTTGTTGGCCTAAATGCTGTTTGTGTCAAGCGATTGAACAGTTCCAATACTATCATGGGAGGTAAAGAATATCAAATCGAATTTAATTAGGTATGTTACCTTATGTGACTTTATTTTATTAAGGATATCGTCGACATAAAAAATCATATTAAAGTCATACAAAATATTCGGACAAAGGCAAATTTTTAATACAGAAATTGAAGCATTTGTGATTTTCAACATGTTTTTGCGGTCTGCTGTTTCGTTTCTAAAATGTGGCTTGATCTAGTTTATTTCCCACCTGCAGAGTAAAAAAAATATGGATTTTTAAGCAAATTAATAGAAATCTTTTTTCTTCAGTGTACTCGCCTCGCCGTAGTTTTTTCCGTTCCATAATCAATATTGAAGCGACTTCAGTCTTATTTTATTTTTTCCATTTTCTTATGTATTGTTAATTTTATTTAAATATAGTTTTTGCTTTAATTTCTAATTTTATTTAATTTTGAATTTTATTTAACTTTTAGTTGTTTTCTTAATTTTGAATTTAACTTTATTTGTTCTCAGGGTGTATTGAACTCGTTGGAATTTTCCAACACTCCTTACCTATTTTGCTTTTTTTATTATGTATTGTAAACTAAAATTGTCAGTACCATTTTGAATTTTGTAAGAGCAAGAAGCTTTAATGAAAATCCTTTTCTTTTGTAATCTCAAAATGAAGACCAACCTTTTTTTTTTGCGTCAGTCAGAAGCTAGGAAAGAAGTCTAGCCTACAATCAATATTGTCCAAGACCTAAATATAAAATTGCGAGACTATATTTTCTCTCCAATTTTCCCCATAGTGAGTAGATAAAAGTATTCTCAAATCATGATTCGGGTTAACCACCACATTGATGGGAATTATATCTAGAACAATTTAATTTATTTTTCCCAGTTCCTTTTCCTTTTTTTCTAATATAATTCACTTTGAAGGTTGAAATTTAAAATGTAGTTCACTTAATGTTTCACCACAGAAGATAGTAAATCAGCGAGTTTTGTTACAGAAAATTAGAGACATAGTTTTGAAAATGTCTGGTGAGTGGATCGAACCAGTTTTGTTACCAACTGTACACATAAAAACATAGAAAGGAACATGCTTCAATACAATCTATATGTTTATTCTCATAAAGTGCTGAAAGATTTTTCAAAATGAATTGTTATCTCAATCTTTTAATTCATGAAACTCACCTTCTCATACGTTAAGTAAAGTGTTTCTTATTTTCTGACTCTCAAATTTTTAAAACAGACCCTCCTTAAACTTTATTAATTTTAAAAAATATTATAAAAATGTTGGAGTCGGAGTCGCGAGTTTTTGTGGGTACTTCCACTCAGATTCCGACTCCGGTACCAAACCCTCAACTACTTCACAGCCCCGGTAATAACTTTGGTAAAAACATAAAAACAAATTAAATTTTTAGAATCATATTGGTTTTTAAACTTAAAATGTTTCTTAAGCTTGAAATAAAAACTTTCACTACCAAAGTATGTATAACATCATAACAATCAATACAACTGCATAATTGGCCCCATGGAACTAAAACAATAAATGTGCCATCCAATAATTTTTCGCAATGCCAATCAAAGGATACTTTACTCAGCTCCATGAAAACGAAACCATTAAAGAATTCCTTTCAAAGCTGTTGCTCTTTGTTTGTGGCGATAATAAACATGTGATAAGAGTGAGTTTTGCTTTTGTTTCTTTATTTCCTCTGGTTTTTGCCATTCTTGTTTGTTGTTGTTGTTGTTAATTTCCCTTTTATGTTGTAGATTTTGTTGTCATAGTCTTTTGTAAATTTCTAAAGTTCAAAAACAGCAAATTTAAAAATACACCATCATAATTTTGTGCCACAGGAAAGAAACTGGTATGACATGGAAACAATGACACTTAGAAAGCAATGGTGGTGATAGTGGTTGTGCTGATGATGATGACGAAGGCAATGACATCTGTATAATAAGCAAGAACAACAATAAAACACGGTGAAAACAAAAGGCGATAACATAAAGTGTTGCCGCCATCTCCAACCCATTGAAAAACATCAGCACAAGCTCTGGTTTCCTATTTCTGGGGTTTTGCTGGTGTTTCTGGTGTGGCTCTTCTTTCAATTGTTCATTCTTGTTCAAGTATTTATACAAATACTCGTACTTACCTTAATAAATGTAAGCATTAGATTTTTCCCTATTTCTTCTATATTTTTTTATGAACTCTTCTGTTTTTTTCAAAAAAAGTATTTTGTGTTTATCCGAATAATTGCATTTGGATCCATCTTTTTTGGTCTCACTAAGCTCACTTCCAAAAGACTCGGAAAGACAGCAGAATAGAAGTTTTGAACCAAAATAACGAAAAGCAATGCTTTGGTAGCCATTTACATGCAAAATTTTAAAATTACTTCAAGTTGTTTTGGCTAGAAGCATTATGGATCACTGAGTAATTTCCCATAGCTGCTATACAAATGCCACTGCCGCAAAACTCGTAAGGTGGATTCATCCATGCGTTCCGAATAATTGTTTTGTCTGGAGAATAATTTCTTTACTGGGAGTGGTCTGCAGAACGATTTCGGAAAATTTGTCCGAAAAAACAAAGCTACCATATGGCTTACAGCATGGCTTTGGATTCGTCCGAAAAAAGTACTAACTCCGACTCCGACTCCAAGCGCTGAAATTTTTTAAGTGCGACTCCGACTCACGACTCCGACTCATACTATAATCTTGATGCTAAATGTATATGAGACTCAGTGATGTTAACTTTTATTTTTACAGTAATCGATAAATAAATAAATAAATAAATAAATGTATATGAGACTCAGTGATGTTAACTTTTATTTTTTCATTACTGTACGGCCTTCTAAAAATTACCGTTTTTGAGAAGAAATTTGCGTATGCAAACATTAATGTGCTGTTTCCAAATGACAGGCGATTGATTATGTAATAAAATTATATGAAAAGCGCTCAGTACATCGGCTGTCATTTGGTAATAGCACATACGAGCAGTATTCATAAACCATTTATTAAAATTTTAAATGTGTTTTAAGAAAAAATTTGATTAGAAATTTTTGTTTAAAAAACATTTTAAGCAAAATTATTGTATTTTTATGAATATGGCAGTAAAATATTTTGAATAAAATAGATACATACATACATATACATATGTATATTCATTCAACTCAAAATATTTTTTTTTAATACGCTTAGCGTGCATATGTATATGATAAACATAAATAAAAATAATGTTTTGTTTAATTCATTTAATAAAAAAATTAAAAAAAGTTATGTACTATAATAATTTTTGAATTGTTACAGTCACCAGAAAAATCAATCCATTCGTACTTAACCAAGGCAAAGCTGTGTCAATAAATCAAGTACAGAATGCTTGATCCAAATACGGATTAATTAAGTGCCTTAGCATATTCACTTAACTTTAGCACCATTTAATCCCTGATCCGTACTTAAAATAATCCGAAAACTATAGTAAAATTTACTAGCTCACGGCTATTTGATATGTAAGTATGTTTACATATTATTGATTTTTAAACAAACAAAAAGTTTAATATAAAATTAATAAGAACTATACAAGCATAATTTCAGTTTTCTTAATTGGACTAATCGCTGTAACGAAAACATTTGCAAAAACATTATGTTCCTAATTTTTTGTTATAAAATTGATCTATTTTTAAATTTAAAATCACCTCTCAAACGTTAAAATTATTAAACATTCATACATATGTAAGCATGTATATTTATACTAAAAATCCAAATTTCTTTAAATGACCGTTTTTTAAATAAAATTCCCTTGCTACCTTTTGCGGCCCAAAATTACCCTAAAAAAAGGGTAATTACCGTATGGAATGAGGGTATACTAATGGTGTTTTCTTTTCTACAAAAAAATGTGACATATTATTTAAAAAAAAATGCAATTTGGGGTCTGTTTCTTAAAAATTTTGCTCCCGAAAAGGGTGGCTTGTTTTATTCTAAAAAACGCATCCTTTTCGGGAGCAAAATTTTTTAGAAACAGACACCAAATTGCATTTTTTTAAATAAAATGTCACATTTTTTTGTAGAAAAGAAAACACCATAAGTTTGTCATTCCATGTGAAACTTTTTTGTTATGCATCTAATACCCCTGGTTTCTTGAGTAATTCTAAAGCTTTGTACAGACGATGGTCAGATCTTACAATGTTGTCATTTTTCTGACAATGGTGCCAAATGAAAATAGCGTACAATGTTCACACAGTTGCAAGACATTTTAAGTCAATTTTAATGACAGCATTGTAAGATCTGACGACCGTCTGTACGAAGCTTAAGTCGATTTAACCATGTCTGTCTGTTCAAAGTACGCTCACTTTCGAAAAAGTTAAAACAAAAGTTCAATCTTGGTGTCAAATGGCTTCTAGTTGTATCATCATAGTTATCAATCAAAATGTAGAACCACCACCCTTAAAAATTGACAATTTTGTTACAAAAACTTACGTAAAAGGTGCCATAATGTACTTCTAAAACCGTAATAAATATTGCTATCATATTTAAATGTGCTTTCGTAAAGATTGGTCCATAATTTACAATAGGCCCCATATAAAGCCTACTCCCGGAAAACAGTTTAGTACGCAAAAAAATAATAAAATTTGGTACGTCACAGTTTTATAAGATATTGTAAAATTTGGTCCAATTTTGCTTCATATGGCTAGAAATAATACCATGCAATTTTCTGATTATCGGTCCATATTTACCTAAGATCCCATATTAAGCAGCTTTCTGAAAAGCACTTTAAGCAGCTTTTTGAAAAGCACTTTAACCTCTTACTTCTGAAAAAAAACTTTTTACAAAAGTGCCAACATTTTTAAAAGAAAAAACAAAAACATGTTGTAATGCTTTTTATATTACTGTTAAATAATTAAATGAAAAAAAGTATATAGAATTAATTTTATTTAAAAATATATAGTTTGCTTTAGGCAGTGGTTGAGTAAAGACCTATTGATAGCGGAAGAAAAAGTAAATTATTGGAAAATAAAAACTAAAAACGTAAACAAAAGTGGATTATTGAAAAATAAAACTAAAATTGAAAATAAAATTTTGAAAAAACAAAAAATATTTTTGATCACTTGTTTGTGTGAGAAGTCTTTAGGAGGCAATAGTGCACAGTAGTTTTGTGCTACAGTGTTTTTTTGAAGCAAGTTTTTTGAAAAGCCATTCAAGACAAATCAAGTCGTTTATAAATTTGGTTGGGGGTAAATTTCGATAATTCTGTCGACCAATGCAGATAGATACTGCCCCTTGACCATTGGAAGTTGTAAGATGGATGAAGAAAACGTTAATCCTAGTAAACGTGCCCGTGTGGGAGTCTGTGGTTGAAGAACTTCAGCGAATAATTTCAAAGAAGGATGCGGAAATTGATTTTCCTACTCAGAAGTTTAATTATATTACTGAGGAGAATGAAAAATTAACAAAAGCGGTTAAAAATCTAATGAATAAAGTTCAAAAGAGCAGTGAAATTGAGAATTTTTCCAGTGAAGATAAAATGCTTATGGAGAATGAAAAGATTGAGGGTAGCAATTTCCGGCAAGAAAGTCAAAAAGCTAAATTAATTCAAGAAAGCCAAAAAAGTTCGGAAGAGGGCGCATCAAGTAACCGCAAGGTACCGAATGCAAAAGCAAATGTTGATGAGGGGAAAAAGAGGAGTAAGTCTGTTCCTGTAATCACTACATATAATGTAAATATTAAGGACATTGTAGAGAGTATTGACGAATTGTTAGGTCATAAAAATTTTAATTTGAGGATTTTAGGCAAGGGCGTGGTAAATATAGGGGTTTGCACGCTTGATGACTTTGATAAGGTGAAGTCTATGCTTGAGCGAAAAAGCGTTGAGTTTTACACGTACACCCCTAAGGGTTTACGTCCTTTTACCGTCGTTATCGTCTTAACATAAAGATTAATATTGTTAGTCTTGTGAAGTTAGGTGTTGACAAATGGGTTGTCAGAATCTAAAAGGATTCTGATATAGGTAAATTCTATGACATTAGATACGTTTTGCGATGCAAGGTTCACATTAGGAAATTTGTTAGGAAAGGTGTTACACAGTGCTTCAACTGCCAGCGTTATGGGCATGTATCGTCTAATTGTAGGATGTCGTATAGGTGCGTCAAATGTGGTGGGTCTCATGGACCAGGTAAATGTAGTGTGCCTCCAAAGGGGGAGAACGTTCAGGAATCTTTGATTACTGATCCCATTACTGGTCAGGTTTCTAAGAGGGTAGGTTTACCCGTTAAATGTGTAAATTGTAACGGTGAGGGTCATGTTGCTAGTTCTAGGGAATGTCCTCGTAGAATTGAGCTTGTTCGTAAACTTGAGGCGCGAATTGTTTCTAGGAATAACGTGCAGCCAAGAGTTTTGTCTACTCCTTATAAGGAGGTAAAGGCTGGGGTCTCCAATGCTTCGGTAGCTGGGTCCTCTTCTGGCAAGAATGTTGCATCCAATTTGTATCAGCTTGGATCCATTGCACAGCCTGGTTATCGTAAGGCTGAGGTCACTATTAAGGACGCAATGAATCAATATGATTTCATTGATCATGATTGTAGACGCTTCTTTGGTGGCGGATTAATTCAATGCTTGGATAGGATAGGAAAATTTGCGAAAGATTATCGTGGATTAAGTAATGATGAGGACAAATCTGCCGCCTTGCTTGGTATGCTTCTCACTCTTCGTCAAAATGTCTAACTCTATAAAAGCAATATTTATTAACGTCAACTCCATAGTTTCCAGGCACAAGAGGCATTATTTAAATTTTTTTTTTTTTTTTTTTTATTAATATTATAAGATACAATAAATGACACTATATAAAGGGTGGTTAAATTTGATTTTGAATAAAACACAAACTATTTAGGAAATTATTGTAATTTTATTTTATTATGATATATTGGTATTACTCAATTATGTATGGAACAAAATATCGGCCAAATGGGCGCCGCGACCACGGCGGCACACCTCCATCCGATGGTCCAAATTTTCGATGACCCTGAGGCATAATGGAGGTTCTATGCCGTTAATGTGCCGAATTATCTCATCCTTTAGCTCTTGAATTGTTGCTGGCTTATCGACGTACACCTTTTCTTTCAAATAACCCCAAAGAAAAAAGTCCAACGGTGTCAAATCACATGATCTTGGCGGCCAATTGACATCGCCATTACGTGAGATAACACGGCCATTGAATTTGTTGCGCAAAAGAGCCATTGTTTCGTTAGCTGTGTGGCAAGTGGCACCTTCCTGCTGAAACCACATATCGTCCACATCCATATCTTTCAATTCGGGCTATAAAAAGTTCGTTATCATCTCACGATAGCGAACACCATTCACAGTAACTGCCTGACCGGCCTCATTTTGGAAAAAATACGGCCCGATGATGCCGCCAGCCCATAAACCGCACCAAACAGTCACTCTTTGTGGGTGCATTGGTTTATCGACAATCACTCTTGGATTATTATTCGCCCAAATGCGGAAATTCTGATTATCGACAAATCCACTGAGGTGAAAATGTGCCTCATCACTGAAGATGATTTTCTTCGAAATTTATCATCCATTTTCATAATTAGTCTTGATAACTTTAACACGTTGTTGGATTGTGTTTCTCTCCATGGTTCAAATTGAGTAAGTCTGAAATAGAGAAATGTCAAATAAAATTCGGAAAAAAACTTGGCGTTTAGGTGTGGCTCACATTCAACATCGGCCCTTACAATTTAACCACCCTTTACTATAAGTAGGGAGTGCTAGCTACTATGGCCTTCGACTCTTATTTAAACTTATTTATTATTGAACACAAGCCCAACGTTATACCAAGAAACATTGTCTCAGTTCAAGGCATAGATTTGGCATAAAGGGATATACGTTATTTAGACGAGATCGACAAAACGAACGTGGTGGTGGAACGGCTGTTCTAATAAAACAAAATTTTCAATGTGAGGAGATTGTACTCGATACGGGTATGATTGAGAATACTGCTGCACGTATTCGGTGCTCGAATGGTCCTGATATTGTTTTTGTTGAAATGTATTTAAAACCCAACAATGCTTTTGCTATTGATTCGTTTGACTCAATACAAAATTTGGTTGTCAATAACAATGTTGTTATTGGTTGTGATCTCAATGCGAGTCATCCGTATTGGGGTGATCCTTACACTATTGTTAGTGGACGCAATCTTCGAGATTTTTTACTGGCCAATCCTGACTTGGAAGTAAGACAAACTGATGGATCGACAAGAAGAAATGTTGTTTTATCTTCATTTATTGATTTTTTTATTACGACTGTGGACTTAGGACCTTCTTCTGGTATTTTGCTTCGGACAATTGATTATGAATCTGACCATAAAGCTGTGGAGATTTCTCTTAATGCAGGTAGCTGCATGTCGCGTGAAATGTCTTCGAGATTTGATTTGGATCGGCTTAATATTCGTCGTTTTAGGAGTAAGCTGTCTGTAAATTTGACGGATCGTAGTTGACAGAAACGTTACTGAGTCTGAAATTGATGAATGTGTCACAAATTTAAATCATGCCTTCTTGGATGCCATGGAATATTCTATTCCGAAAGTTTTGGTTAAAGGCAGGGGAATGTTGAAACTCCCATTACACATTCTTAATTTCATCACTCACAAAAAAAGACTTAAGCGAGCTTTGCATAGGTGTAGTGAGCCCGGCAGGGCGAGTATTATAAAGGCCGAAATCAAAAATTTGGATAGGATCGTACAAGGGGCCATTTCTGTTTTTGAGCGGGAGAATTTGTCTGATTACCTCAGCAAGGTGCGACTGAATAACACAACGTTTAGGAAGGTGAAATCTGCGGTCGGATTGAATGTTCGTCCGGCAGTTCAAAGTTTAAAAGGCCCTGGGGGTTTAATTGTCTCTGATGGTAATGGAAAGGCTAATTTGCTTGCAGCTGGTTTTTTTCAGGTTCAGCAAACGGGTCACTTGGGCACTCCGGGTTTGACTGATGCTATCGTGGGGAGGGAACTAGAGACATTGGACAGGACAACGCCTTTGATGGTGTTTGACAATTTTTCGACTGCAGACGGAAGGACTGTTTACACGGACAGAAGACTTTCTGATTTTGGCTTTGTTGATGCCGCATCCGTCGGCTGTGCTTTAAAGAGAAGGGCAAACAAAAGATCCAGTGGTTTTGATGGTGTGCCTGATTTTGTACTTAGAAACCCGGATAATGTAGTTTGGACATTTTTGGCAATATTGTTCAATCATTGTATAAATATTGGCTACTTTCCCCAGGCGTGGAATGCAGCTCTGGTGGTACCGATTTTAAAGCCAAGATCAGATTCAACTGAAGCTGGCAGCTATAGACCAATATCCTTACTCTCGGCGTTCGGAAAATTGTTTGAGTTTTTTATCCTTGGTATGATAAACAAAGTAATTTTTGAAAGGGAAATTCTGAAGAACTTCCAATTTGGGTTAAGGAATGGACACTCTACTTCCCACGCCCTATTGGTTTTGTCTGATTATGTTGCTGAAGGTCTTAATAGGAGATGTCCTACTATGGTTGCAAGTTTAGACTTTGCCAAGGCGTTTGATACTGTTTGGCATGATGGTCTTTTATATAAGATGTTAAATTTTGGTTTTGGTAGGAATATTTGTCGAATGGCTGCCAGCTTTTTAAGTGGGCGGACATTTAGGGTGCGAGTGGGGACAACCTTTTCGGACATAAGACTGGTTGAAGCGGGTGTACCACAGGGCTCCTTGTTGGGTCCGGTACTGTATAATTTATATGTTTCTGACTTACCTCAGCCAACTGATGGGAATCTTTTACTGACTTACGAGGACGATATTCTTGTTGCTTCTAAGGGGGCAAACGCTAGGAGAATTAACAATGGACTTAATAGGTATTTGACTAGACTAAATGACTATTTCGGAAAATGGAGACTTAATCTAAACATGTCTAAAACTGTGGCTGTGTTCATTAAGGGCAAACGTAAATATGTTTATCCTAACTGCAGGAAATATGTTCCGTGTTTGAAAATAGGAGGTGAATTGGTCAACATTTCTGATAGAGTGAGGTATCTAGGTGTTACTTTTCATGAAAATTTTGAATTTTATCGTCATATTGATAATGTTTTGGAAAGGTCGACGAAGGTATACAATTTATATATTTATGAAGGTGCAAATCTGTTGTTTTACCACCGCCGTATCCACACAATGGATATTTATAACACCGTTTGTAATACTGCCCAATAATTACTTATTGTTATGTTTTTTTTAATTTATTTTTAAGTATCTAGTTAAAGTTTAAGTTTAAGTTTATGTTTTAGTTTTAAGTTTTTTTTTTTTATATATAAACAATTTCAAATGTCTCCATTTTTTAAGCCCTTTTTATGGAATTATGGTTAAAAGAATCATTATTTGTAAATGTTGTATATAAAATGTACATTTTTGTTATTGATATGTAAGTTCTTGATAAATGCATTAGTATGTAAGAAGTTTTTGTAAGCCTTAGTTTTAATATAACTAAACTTTGTGAAACAATTTTTTGGGAAATAAAGATCAATCAATCAATCAATGTGGTGAAGGGTATAAAAAGAGTAATTTTTGGGATTTCAGTATTTTGGTCATAACTCTGCTTTTTCTTAACCGATTTGACAGATTTATGTACCGACGTATTAAAGAAGAAATTTGCCAGTTATTTTAGTTATAAAACTTGGACTCGGGAAGATCTATGGTTCCCGAAAATGGGTATTTAAAAAAAAAAAAATTAATATTTTGGTCATAACTTTTTCGTATCTAAACCGATTTTCCGAGTTTTCGAGAAAATATTTTCTATTAAAAATTTCCGATCTTTTGATATATAAGGCGAAACCATAGGTCATATGACAGTCCAAAAAATCAGGTTTTTATAAAATTTTTGATATTTTTTGTACGGGAGGTACCACGTCCACTTGTTCAATCCCGCCCACATTTTGTGGGATGCTGTGTATTGATAACGTTAATGTGTGTACCTAATTGGAAACTTTGGCTCTTGCCGTTCTCAAGATATACAGAAATAAAAAAATACAACAACAACAAGGGATTTTTTGGCAAAATCAGAGGCAGTCGTGGTTTTTTGGTCATATCTCAGCCATTTGTAGACCGATCTTGCTGAATTTCAATAGCAAGAAATGGTAGACTATATAAGACATAAATGTAAAACAACCTAGTCGCTATCATGTCTGGAGTATCCGGAAAACACATATTAAACGTAAGACGGACAGACGGACATCGTTAAATCAACATCTCTCCTCATAAGGACCCAGAATATATATACTTTATAGGGTCTAAGATCAATATTATAGAAATTACACACGGAATGACAAACTTATATATACCCTTTTCCACCTGTGGTGAAGGGTATAAAAAGAGTAATTTTTAGGATTTCAGTATTTTGGTCATAACTCTGCTTTTTCTTAACCGATTTGACAGATTTATGTACCGACGTATTAAAGAAGAAATTTGCCAGTTATTTTGGTTATAAAACTTGGACTCGGGAAGATCTCTGGTTCCCGAAAATGGGTATTTTTCAAAAAAAAAAATTAATATTTTGGTCATAACTTTTTCGTATCTGAACCGATTTTCCCGAGTTTTTCGAGAAAATATTTTCTGTTAAAAATTTCCGATCTTTTGATATATAAGGCGTAACCATAGGTCATATGACAGTCCAAAAAATCAGGTTATTATACAATTTTTGATATTTTTTGTACGGGAGGTACCACGCCCACTTGTTCAATCCCGCCCACATTTTGTTGGATGCTGTGTATTGATAACGTTATTGT
Organism: Pollenia griseotomentosa; assembly: GCA_963931875.1. Lineage (NCBI taxonomy): Eukaryota > Metazoa > Arthropoda > Insecta > Diptera > Polleniidae > Pollenia > Pollenia griseotomentosa. The sequence goes on along the minus strand of OZ007563.1, from coordinate 140,902,232 downwards.
GTGTACCTAATTTGGAAACTTTGGCTGATTGATTGATTGATTGATCTTTATTTCCCAAAAAATTGTTTCACAAAGTTTAGTTATATTAAAACTAAGGCTTACAAAAACTTCTTACATACTAATGCATTTATCAAGAACTTACATATTAATAACAAAAATGTACGTTTTATATACAACATTTACAAATAATGATTCTTTTAACCATAATTCCATAAAAAAGGGCTTAAAAAATGGAGACATTTGAAATGGTTTATATATAAAAAAAAAACTTAAAACTAAAACAAAAACTTAAACTTAAATTAGATACTTAAAAATAAAATAGAAAAAACATAACAATAAGTAATTATTGGGCAGTATTATAAACGGTGTTATAAATATCCATTGTGTGGATACGGCGGTGGTAAAACAAAAGATTTGCACCTTCATGAAGGAGGCCAGCTTCCCTGAGGGTCAGTAAATCAACCGGTGAGAAATACTTTGCTAATCCAATACTTTCCAAGCTTCTACTATTTGAAAAACAACTTTTTACTAAATCATTTTCCAAATTTTGTGCAATCTCCAGAAACTTTATGGTCTTTTCCACCATAAATATATCAATTCTCCCAAAATCTACTTGACTATACGTTAATTTGCAGGACGGACTACGTAAGACACCATCAGGTCCTAAACGAGGTCTCAAGCCGAGACAAGCAACAAGAATCCTTCTCTCCCATCTCCTTAGCCTTTCCATCTGGGCGGAAGATATTCCAAACCAAGCTGTAAAGGCATAGGAAATGAGAGGCCGAATTATTTGCCTATAAACTAAAAGGCGAACTTTTTTACCTAAGCCACCTTTACGCCTTAAAATACTTTGATATAAATTGTATACCTTCTTCGACCTTTCCAAAACATTATCAATATGACGATAAAATTCAAAATTTTCATGAAAAGTAACACCTAGATACCTCACTCTATCAGAAATGTTGACCAATTCACCTCCTATTTTCAAACACGGAACATATTTCCTGCAGTTAGGATAAACATATTTACGTTTGCCCTTAATGAACACAGCCACAGTTTTAGACATGTTTAGATTAAGTCTCCATTTTCCGAAATAGTCATTTAGTCTAGTCAAATACCTATTAAGTCCATTGTTAATTCTCCTAGCGTTTGCCCCCTTAGAAGCAACAAGAATATCGTCCTCGTAAGTCAGTAAAAGATTCCCATCAGTTGGCTGATGTAAGTCAGAAACATACAAATTATACAGTACCGGACCCAACAAGGAGCCCTGTGGTACACCCGCTTCAACCAGTCTTATGTCCGAAAAGGTTGTCCCCACTCGCACCCTAAATGTCCGCCCACTTAAAAAGCTGGAAGCCATTCGACAAATATTCCTACCAAAACCAAAATTTAACATCTTATATAAAAGACCATCATGCTAAACAGTATCAAACGCATTGGCAAAGTCTAAACTTGCAACCATAGTAGGACATCTCCTATTAAGACCTTCAGCAACATAATCAGACAAAACCAATAGGGCGTGGGAAAAACTCAAACAGTTTTCCGAACGCCGAGAGTAAGGATATTGGTCTATAGCTGCCAGCTTCAGTTGAATCTTATCTTGGCTTTAAAATCGGTACCACCAGAGCTGCCTTCCATGCCTGGGGAAAGTAGCCAATATTTATACAATGATTGAACAATATTGCCAAAAATGTCCAAACTACATTATCCGATTTTCTAAGTACAAAATCAGGCACACCATCAAAACCACTGGATCTTTTGTTTGCCCTTCCCTTTAAAGCACAGCCGACGGATGCGGCATCAACAAAGCGAAAATCAGAAAGTCTTCTGTCCGTGTAAACAGTCCTTCCGTCTGCAGTCGAAAAATTGTCAAACACCATCAAAGGCGTTGTCCTGTCCAATGTCTCTAGTTCGCTCCCCACGATAGCATCAGTCGAACCCCGAGCGCCCAATTGACCCGTTTGCTGAACCTGAAAAAAACCATCTGCAAGCAAATTAGCCTTTCCATTATCATCAGAGACAATTAAACCCCCAGGGCCTTTTAAACTTTGAACTGCCGGACGAACATTCAATCCGACCGCAGAAGAAATTACACACGGAATGACAGACTTATATATACCCCTTTCCACCTGCGGTGAAGGGTATAAAAAGAATTAAACTTTTCGAGTGCCACTCTAAAAGTAAAATTACAAAGTGAGCGTTTAAATCTCAGTTTGTTGTAGACTACTTAAACAACACCACACAAGTTGTTAAAAAACGATTTGCCTGTTGTATGTAGAAACAACAAAAACAACAGAACAAGACGAAAACACATTGTTTTCATGTTAAAAAAGTAAAATTGAGAACTCTTGCTTCTCATTTAGTTTATATTTTCAGTTATATATGTACATTGAGTTTAAAAAAAGCCATGTCGGGAATGATGCTGGTGTTTTATGATGGAAATACTGTAAGGTGTAAAACGGGTAAGTAAATCAATTATAATAAAATTCTCCTTCTAATTTCACTTTTGGTTTATTTCAAGTACGAACTCGGGATTAAATCAACTTCACAATTCTTAAATCAAGCGCATTTTGAGATTGATTCAATCTTAGTTTTACTTAAATCCATTAATTATCGAAATCGAATTATTTCAAGTACGAATTCGGAATTGAATATGAATATGGTACTCACCGTACTATTGATACCGCTTCGGATTGATTTGAGTACAGAGGGATTGATTTTGCCTTTGAGTGTATGTGTGTGTAGCATAAGTATTTTAAGCAGCAAATTTAGTGTTATAAGCATAATTAGGTACAGTAGGATTGATAGTGGAAGCAGTTAAAAAGTACAAATGCATGTAATAAAGGTATCTTTACATAGTAATACAAAGTCTACAAAGTTTTAGAATCAAAATATTATGAAATTCTCTTCGTGTTTAAGAAAAGAGAACAAAAGTCTGCTGTAAGTTTTATAAGTAAAATCAAAGCAAAAATATTTAACAGCTGAGTTAATAACAAATAAAAGCTATAATGGTAACAGTTTTACAATTTGTATAAACAAATACAACATAAAAATTTCGTCAGTGGATCTTTGATGGTTTTTGTAATTGTAGAAAAATATTAACACCTTCAATAAATACTGTTAGTGCTGTCAGTGTTTACTTTAAAATACTTCTCTGGTGTGATGAGAATACATAAGTTTCTAAAATGTTTTTTTTTTATTTGAACAATTTTTTTTGGTTTACTTTCTTGAGTTATATTTCCAGGGTATCACACGGTTTGTTGGAGCCTCATCCACAAATCCAAGATCGACCTAGGCCTTCGTATAGGAAGGTGAAGAGCTTCCAGAATCCGCTCCAGAGTATATCTTGTCTCCACAATAAAACTTCTGCGTTATTTCCTTGGTTCTCCACCAAAGCTTCGGCATTATGTATGTATATGTATATTCTAGATTTTTTTCGCTGACGGATCTCTTTGCATACATAGATCAACTTTTGTCCGCAAACTAATATTTTAGTTTGACAAAAGTTGTTTTCTTTTAACGCACAAAACCCCTCCAGTTCTACTAAATGAACAACGGACATTTCGCCTGATTTAAGATTTGCTTATGGGACCCGCTTCTGATTTTTATTGTCATATCTATATTTTATATCGTTAGTCTCAATCCGATACAAAAACTATTATTTGTGAATTGTTTTAACATTCTAAAAGCATTACCAATAAATGTTTGATCGACTTATCCCGGCTTATGCCGGAAAAAGAATTCTAATGTTTATTTAAAACAAACCAAAATATTACACAGTAGTTTTTACATGTATTTTTTTTAAAGAAAAAACTAACTTATGATTATATTGGTGCTATTTCTGCAAGAATTGATTTGATTTTTAGCAAATTTTTACTTGACCACTTTAAATTCATTTCGACTGCACGTACTGCCCTTTCCAAAAGCGAAGCTAAAATACCGAACTTGTGTGCGTGCTTTTTCTTAAAAGCCATAAGTTTATCTAATTGAGCTTTAGTTGTGAAGTGCTCTGCAATTTCCCAGACAATGGAAGCAACGTATTGGTAACCACCAGTGCTGTAAAATAAATTTACGTTATTAATTGCAATATGTTTAAAAAAAAAAAAAAAAAAAAAAAAAAAAAAATAAATAAATTATAAACTTACGCTTTAGCAAGTCGTTCAATATTTTCATCAATTAAATAAAAAACGCGGGCAACATTTTCGTTGTTTTTATCGCACAAATTATACAAAGCGATGGTCCTGTGCACGGCATGTAAGTTATTGGAAAGGATTATTTCAAAAAATCTGTCCACCAAATTTCTGTCTTTGACGCAACTCAAAGATTCAAAAATCAATTTTTTTTCGCTAGCAACAGTTTCGGCCATGTATTTGTTATAAAGTGTGTCGAAATTAGTTTCGTTGCCTTCACGCATAACTGTACAATAAACAGCAGAACGAATATTGACTTCAACGGAACGGTTTTTCGAAATTTCATCGAAATGTACCTTGGCTTGGTCAACACACTCAGGTATTATATTTTTGCAGGACCAATCCAAAATTAAGGTACGTCTGTAAATTTCTAAAGTAGTCTCATTTTTAGTTGGCGTAAAGCCCACGATGTCGTAGTTATTTTTAATGATCTCACGGATGAAGGGAACAATGATATCACTTTCGTTACCCAAACGTGTCATTAGATAGCTTAATCCTTTGCGGGCAGCAGCCAATGGCAAATAATCGCTTTCGTTTTTAAGATATGGAAGAATATTGAAAGGCACACTGTACTCAATATCACCCGCACGAGCTAAGTTGAGGAGATCGTCAACGATTTGGGCACGATTCAATACATGAATATGCTCCCTGCTTTCAGAAAACAATTTTTGGCCGATTACATTCCAAGAATTGTTATCATAATTAACGCGATAGAAACCGGTTTCCTGAATATTGCCAATGAACCAGGTAACATTATCTCCAAGATACATTAAAGATGTGTTGGCTGGAAGGAAGAATCTTGCAGAGACGTCTTGGTAATTGTTTTTAAAACTTGTTGTAAATGTAATAGGAACATAGTATGTTATATTGGCGTTAGCTGTATCAAAATCCTTTTAAAGGATCCTTTTAAAGGATTTTGATACAGGATCCTTTTAAAGGATTTTGATACAGCTAACGCCAATATAACATACTATGTTCCTATTACATTTACAACAAGTTTTAAAAACAATTTCCAAGACGTCTCTGCAAGATTCTTCCTTCCAGCCAACACATCTTTAATGTATCTTGGAGATAATGTTACCTGGTTCATTGGCAATATTCAGGAAACCGGTTTCTATCGCGTTAATTATGATAACAATTCTTGGAAGGTAATCGGCCAAAAATTGTTTTCTGAAAGCAGGGCACGATTCAATGCATGAATATCCTCCCTGCTTTCAGAAAACAATTTTTGGCCGATTACATTCCAAGAATTGTTATCATAATTAACGCGATAGAAACCGGTTTCCTGAATATTGCCAATGAACCAGGTAACATTATCTCCAAGATACATTAAAGATGTGTTGGCTGGAAGGAAGAATCTTGCAGAGACGTCTTGGAAATTGTTTTTAAAACTTGTTGTAAATGTAATAGGAACATAGTATGTTATATTGGCGTTAGCTGTATCAAAATCCTTTAAAAGGAAACGTTTTTGACTGACTTCCACCAATTTTTTGGAGATACGTTTAAAGGTGACCACAGGGTAACCCTCTTGAGTGGTGAAGGAATCGAAGTATCTTTGAAACAATTGTTTATGTAAATCAGGACAGTACTTCATCCAAATATTAAAGAGATCCGCAGGAATTGTGTTTTTGTATGCACTAAAATATAATCGTTAAGATATTGTGATATTTTACTTGAGTAATAGAAAAACTTACTGAGTTGTAAGATATTCATTCAAAGATGTTCTAAAATTATTTTCTCCTAAAATAGATTTAGTCATACGGATAAAAGCGGCTGCTTTTTGAAAAGAAATTTGGTTAAACATGCGAATGATATCGTATTTTGTGCGAACATTTTCGTTACTCATTGGCCTGGCATCGCTTGTAGCATCCTGATACATGATATTTTGGACGATATTTACAACAAATTGGCTTGACAAATTAAAGGAACTAGCAACCTAAAATTATACAATCAATCATGTTTTTTAAAAATTAATTGTTAAATATTTACAAATAGTTTAATTTATTTTTTTTGTGTATGTACATATCCCAGTAAAAACTTCGCTTACTTTTTCAAAATGAACAGCATCTTTAACTCATTATTTAGTAGCTTTCTTCTATAACTACATCTATCACAACTTCTATAACTACTTTTTTCTGGATGTATTAAAGTAAAAAAAATTATGACTTGCTTTTTAATGCATTCATTTTGGGACATCCCTTGTAAAAATCATTGGTTCTTTCAGTAGACATTATTGTGTAGGCGAAGTTTTTACTGGGATATTCTTTATTTAGATACGGCTTTAATTTTTTTTTTCTTATTGGTTTATTTGTGTATGTTGTCCTATTGAAAATATTGAAAAATGGTTTGGATGTTGTGTTTAACCATAAGTCAACCACTAAGAAGAGTGCTATATTTGGTTTTACCGGATCTCATATACCCTTAATCATAGTTTTAAATTTAGTATGTATAAGTATTTTATTCGACCTTTATTATTATAGTATAACTAACTTTTCAAGCTTGATGTCGTTTTTTTATTTTTATATAAAATTTAAACGTTTATTTTTTATCCAATATATCGGCACTTCTTTGAGTGCCTTCTTTAGGGTTTTTTTCTTTCTTAGTTAAATAAATTTAACAAATTTCTTATAACAACCCTGCAGGAAATGGTACTAGTGAATCTGTTCTGATTCACTATTGAAACAGTCACCAGTACCAGTGACTTATTATACCCCAGACAATGTTTTTTTACTATAGACATTTAACATGAGCGTGTCATTGGAAATCTACTACTGACGTTGGTACTACTGACTAGGTGGTTCCTTTGGGAACATATCGACCCCTAACCGTGAAAATAACGTAACGCCAAAAATCAAATTTTACAGGAGAGAGCTTTTTTATTTTATTTTATATAAATTTTGTATGAAATTTGTCGCTTACGATAAAATTGTTCTTGCTATAAACTCGTAACGGTACCTTATGTGACCATGTAATTTTAGGAGATGATGCAAGTGTTGCCAATAAAGTCATTTATCAAAAAAAACGAAAATTGAAAATCATGTCGCTTACGTTATTTTCGCGGTTAGGGCTCGATATGCAGACATTGGAACCAGAGAATCACTAGTACATTTTAGTAAATGTTCTCTATCTTTTTTTATTATTTCTTTAACTTTTATAGGAATTGTACTTCTTAGCTGTTACTGTTAGAAAATTTTTCGTATTCAAGCCAAATATAGCGGCAAAAGTAGTGTAGTGTAGACACTTCGTTGACAATGTCACCAAAATATTCGACAAAACTGGTGACTTGGAGACACTTGAACCCAGGTTTCCTTCAGGGACCAGCTAGCCTCGGTAGGCTAGCTGGTAGCGAGCTAGTCTATCAGCGCCGAGGTTGCGGGTTCGATTCCCGCCAGAGACTCTGGTTTCTTTCCTGCAGACAAGCATAGAGCTTCGCGGGATTAGCTTAGGAAATTAAAAAAAAAAAAAAAAAAAAAAAAAAAATATACATTTGTATTTTAATGACAAATTAAAAAATTTTTCAATTGAATACAAAAATACTTTTCAAATCAAACTTGATCTATTACCCAGTAAAAACTTCGCCTACAAAATAATGTGTTGAGTAATCAGAAAAACATAAGAGCACTACTTACAATTCTACTGAAAGAACCAATGAATTGTACAAGGGAGTCCCAAAATGAACGCATTCAAAAGCAAGTCATTATTTTTTTACTTTAATAAATCCAGAAAAAAGTAGTTATAGAAGTTGTTACAGATGTAGTTATAGAAGAAAGCTACTGAATAAAGTGTTAAAGAAGCTATTCATTTTGAAAAAGTAGACGAAGTTTTTACTGGGTACAATATATGTAAATAAATTTTTAACTTCCTTTTTTACTTTTTATAATTTTGTGACACATTCTCACACTGCAAAAAAATGCTTCATATATTTAATGAAACTTTTTCATAAAAAAATTTTCATTGGTTAAATTAAAATTTTCATTGTCTAAGTGGAATTTCATAGTTATAATGAAGTATTTTCGTTAAAATCGCTTCATTGGAATTTGTAATTACGTTAAAAATTTTCATTAGATATATAAAAACTTAAGTTTGTCCAAGTTAAACAAAAAATTTTAATTGGGAACATAAAAAAACAATATACAAACATAACTATATTCATAAATAAATACAAAATTATAGTTTCCTTAAAAAAATGTTTAATTGTAATTAAAAAATGTAAGATTTAATTATTTCACACATCTAATGTAATATGCCATTAAATTTATGAAATCAAAAATTTTTTTTATAAAAACTACATGTTTCAATAATTGAAAAAAAAAAATTATTTTTAACATTCAAATAAGTCTATAGTCTCAATAATTAAAAGTATAAAAATATTTCGAAAAAGCATGCCTTCATGAATTTAAATTTTCATTATGACAATGAAAAATTTCATTATAGTAATGAAATAAAAACTATCAATACATAAATATGTTTGTTTTTAGTTTTCTTTAATATTATATAATAGACTGGCCCACGCTTGTATGGGAAAGTAAAAGTATAGTCTAATAATTTCTCCACTAGCTTGATTTTGCTTGTTACTTAAATATATTCACGGGGTTTCTAAAGCTTATATTGCAAAAATGGCTATCGATAATTTAAAAATATAATAAAATATGAGTACTTAATTTACAGTTTTATTAATTCTTTATCAATTTGTTTTATTAAATATTTTTATTTTTAAATAAACAATGAATATCACCATAAAAAATCAGAGTATGGTTTATTTCTATCTAACCCCGAAAAATCATAAAACTATCGCAGCCTCTAAATATTGACGGGTTGTGCTCAAACTTTGACTAAACATTTTTAAGCACTATTCGAATAGGATCACCATTGTGGAGTGCTAATATTCGATACTTTTGTATTTTGGGCGACCCTAATGTACATACCTACCTACATATAGTATGTAATAAGTAATGAACACACAAATGTTCTCCTTTAAAAAAACACACCCTTATATTTTAAACTGTTGTTTAATCTCATATTTACGCTCTTGATTGAGTAATGGAAAAAAACAAGGTTTTTTTATTCAAAAACTACACTGCCCCGGTAGGCTAACTGGTAGTGAGCTAGTCTATCAGCGCCGAGGTTGCGGGATCGATTCCCGCCAGAGACTCTGGTTCCTGCAGACAAGCGTAAAGCTTTGCGGGATAAGTTTAGGCAATTATTAAAAAAAAATATAAATAAAAAAAAAAAAAAATTAAATAAAAAAAAAATAAAAAAAATTTTTTTTTACTTTTTTGAAAGTATTCATAGATCTAATGTTATGTTTCATTAAATACATTTTAATGAAACAGGTTTCATTGATCCAACGAAGCGCTGCATAGGTACCTTTTTAATGCAATTTTTCATGGGATTAATGTCAAAATTCATTGGTATTGCGAAGAAAATTCTTTCAGTGCAGTAAAATAAAAAAGACCTCAAGCTTGATAATTAAGTTACAGTATTAAATTTATAAATAATATAATTATATCCACACCACCATAGTGGAGAGGGTATCATACGCTTGTGTTGATGTGTGTAATACAAATATTCGTTTACGACCCACGAAAAACGTTTGCGCAAAATACAGGTCACAATTTAAGAGATATTTTGATACTTAGGTTTAGTATAGTAACAAGGACGTAGCCTATTGAAAATGGTGAGATTCCGTCCATAATTGCACATAGCTCCCGTACAAACTTCTTTTCGAAACCTTAAATATTTCATTAACGTAGTCTGAACACAACATATTTTTGAGTGCCAAATAAAAGAAAAGCCGATTTTGAGCAAATAAAAATATTTACCGGCAAACAAATATTTGCCCAATGTGAACATAGTGTGAACACAAAAAATCAAATATTTTAGAAATTTTTGAGCAAACATTTATTTGATATTACAAAAAAATTGTAAGAGCAAACAAGGACAAATAATTTTAGCCATGTTCGCGATAGAAGCAATTTTTCCTGTAAGTTTTCGGATTCTTTTAAGGTTTTAAAGATTTTTAATAATTATTAGACTTTGCTATCATGCCGCTGTTAGCAAATTTTTGCGAATTTTCGCTAATTTAGCAATTTTTACCGAATTTTTGCCATTCCTTATACTTTTAGGGACTTTTAATTAATTTTATGGCGAATTTTCGTTATTTTTTGAAAAAATTTTTTTTTTTTGTTTTTCCTCGACATTTTGTTTTTTAAACGATTTAGCGATTTTAATTAAATTTTAGGGTTTATTTACAAGCTTGCAATTTTTAGCAAATTTTAGCAATGTTCGCGATAGAAGCGATTTCTTCCTGTGATTCTTAGCAGCTTTAACGATTTTTTATAATTATTAAACTTTGCTATCATGCCGCTGTTAGAAAATTTTTGCGAATTTCCGATAATTTAGCAATTTTTACCGAAATTTTGCCATTCCTTAGCATTTTAGGGACTTTTAATCTATTTTATGGCTTGTTTGAAATATTAAAAATTTTCGCGAATTTTCGGTAGTTTTGGAAAAAAAAAATTTTTTTTTTATTTTTTGACAATTTGTTTTTTTAACTGATTTCAAATAAATTGTAGGGTTTGTTTCCAAGTTTACAATTTTTCGCGAATTTTAGCCATTCTCGCGAAGAATCGATTTTTCCCTGTGAATCTTTACAGCTTTAACGATTTTTAATAAATAGTAGACTTTACCGCTATTAGGAAATTTTTGCGAATTCCCGCTAATAAGCAATTTTTGTCGAATTTTTGCCACTCCTTGCTTGATTGAAATATTTACATTTTCCGCGAATTTTCGCTATTTGTGCAATTTTTTTTTTGTTTTTTCCCTACATTTTGTTTTTTAACCGATTTAGCGAATTTCAAATATATTTTAGGGTTTGTTTCCAAGTTTGCAATTTTTCGCAAATTTAACTATTTTCTCGAAAGAGATGCTGCTCCACAGCATAAAACAAATAAATTAGCTTCTGCGCTCATTTTTACTATTTGTGAAATTTATTTTTGAACACTTTCATTAAATAAATATTTGATGCAAATGTTAGTTTTAATTTATTTTATTTGACACCATTTGCCAACTGTTTTAACAAACAGAAATTGTCAAATATTTGATCTTTGTTTTAACATTAAACTAAATATTTTTTTGTTTCACACAGTTTGAAGCAAATATCAGAACAAATATTTTCGTCAAATATTTCATAAGTCTGAACGTACATTAAGACCCAAAACCAAAAAAAAAAAAAACCAAGCGCTTTAAACACGGGAATTTATTCATAATGAATTCCGAAAATTATACAAATCTCCGAAAAAATGACATAACCCATTAAACAAAAATGAACTAAAACCCCATAAATGGAAACTTATTTCACAATGATATACAAAAGTCCCCGTTTTGAAAATAACACAAGACCACACATTAAAGAAACTTATACGAATAATTAAAAATTTTTAGTTAGGCTATGCAGAGCAGCTTAATGGTATAAACACAACTGGGTTGCCATCCTTCCTCTTTTCGCTAGACACTGTCCTCTTTTTTAGGAAATCCGGGGCAGTCCTGCTTCTCTTTCAGCAAGTGTCCGGGGTTGTCCGATTTTTTACAGTTTCATTGAAATTTTTTCTTGGACCTAAACTTTAAATCACAAATCACAAGATTTATAAAAACAGATTTAAGTGCTCGTACAATTACTTTTGAAACAAGTTAGAGTGCTATATTCGGCTGTGCCGAATCTTTGATACCCTCCACCGACAGTTCGAATGTTTAAGGAGTAATATCTGTATGATGTCTTTTTATTATTATTATCTTAAACTGTGACGATTTGTTATTAATTATGGTTTTAGGAGACTAAACTGTTTTCCGGGAGTAGGGCATATATGAGGCCTAGGGTAAATTATGTACCGATCTTCACGAAATTTCACAGTATCATTTATAGTCCTATAAAATTGTGACGAGCCAAAATTTGTTATGATTGCATTATTTTTTACGGTTTTAGGCGTACTAAACTGTTTTCCGGGAGTAGTGTTTATATGGGGCTTAGGGTAAATTATGGACCGACCTTCGCGAAATTTTACAGTGTAATTTCTAGTCGAATAAAACGGACTTGTGCAAAATCTTATGTCATTCGGTGCATTTTTGCATCATTTATGTTAGTTTTTGTAACAAAATTATCAAGTTTTTGAAGGTGGTGGTTCCACATTTTGATTCATAGCTCTGGTCCTACTGAACCGATTTTGCTGAAATTCAATCCCAAACTGCTTAGGATAACTACAAGCAATTTGACACCTAGTTTGTTTATTTCTTTTGAGTTTTTCGAAAGTGAGCGTGTTTTCAACAGACGGACAGACAGACGGACATGGCTAAATCGACTTAGAATTACTCAAGCAGCCAGAATATATATACTTTATGGGGTCTGATATGAATAATAAAAAAGTTTCACACGGAATTACAAACTTAGTATACCCTCTTCACAACTAATTGTGGTGGAGGGTATAAAAATACAATTTTAAAATTCCTCTTTGTACATTAGTTTTACTTTAACCTAAAGTAAGCGATTAAGTAAATTAATGTACATCGTACCTGATAGGTTAAAGTAAAGTTGTAATAATGGAAGACTTTTTATACAGCCGATACAATCCTACCTTTAGTATATATATATATTCTGGCTCTTTGACTAATTCTAAGTCGATAAAGCCATGTCCGTCTGTCCGTCCGTTGAAAATACGCTCACTTTCGAAAAACTCAAAAGAAATAAGCAAACTGGGTGCCAAATTGCTTGTAGATATCCTAAGCAGTTTAGGATTGAAATCCAGCCAAATCGGCTCAGTAGGATCAGAGCTATGAATCAAAATGTGGAACCACCACTTCAAAAAATTGATAATTTTGTTACAAAAACCAACACAAATGGTGGAACAATGCACGGAATAATATGAGATTTTTCAAATGTTCACTTTATTCGGCTTGAAATCACTCTATGAAATTCCATAAAGATCGTTCCATAATTTACCCTAGGCTCCATATAAACCCTACTCCCGGAAAACAGTTTAGTACGCCTAAAACCAGAATAAAATTGAATACTTCACAGTTTTATAAGACTAGAAAGAGCACTAAAAAATTTCTTGATGATCTATCCACAATTTACTATAGACCCCATATAAAGCCCACTCTGGTAAATTAATTAAATACGCCTAAAACCATAGCAGATATATAGTTATTGTGGTAAAATTTCTTCCAGCTTAGTTTCATATGGCCAGAAAAAATTTCATGCAATTTTGTGATATACGTTCCATAATTTACCTTGGATCCCATATTTAGCCGCATTCTGAAATTCACTGTAAACTTACCATGGCTCCATTATAAATTCCCCTCCTGAAAATCATTTCAGCTCGGCTTAAACTCTTACGAATCAAGATATTTTACTCAAGATTGTCGGTCAATAATTTAATATAGCTCTAAGCCGGAGCCAATTTTAATGCTGATGTCTGTTTTTATAATAGGACTAGCTGACCCGGCAAACGTTGTTTTGCCATATAACATATTTCTTTCAGATGTTACAGTATCAGCATACCAAATTTTAAGAAAACCGGCTGATTAGTTAAAAAGGTATAGGGAAGGGGAGCTTTTACCCCTTTTGCCCTATTTCATGCGCTAAATAATAATAAAAAATATAGGCTATAGTTCTGTCAAGCTGTAACACTATTTGCCTGAAAATCAAGAAAATCGGTTGGTTAGTTAAGAACATATAGAGAGGGGAAGCTTTTGCCTCTAGTGCCATATTTCGCACTCTTTCCCCATTTCCTTGCACATGTTACAGTGTCTGCATGCCAAATTTTAAGAAAATCCGTTGATTAGTTAAGCAGATATAGGGAGGGGGAGCTTTTACTCTTCTTGCCCTATTTCACGCCCTATGCCCTATTTACTTTCAGATGTTACAGTATCAGCATACCAAATTTTAAGAAAACCGGTTAATTAGTTAAAAAGATATAGGGAAGGGGAGCTTTAACCCCTTTTGCCCTATTTCAAGCGCTAAATAATAAAAAATATAGGATATATTTCTGTCAAGCTGTAACACTATTTGCCTGCAAAATTTCAAGAAATTCGTTTGATTAGTTAAGAACATATAGAGAAGGGGAGCTTTTGCCTCTAATGCCCTATTTCGAACCTTTTTCCCTATTTCCTTTCACATGTTACAGTGACTGCATGCCAAATTTTAAGAAAACCCGTTGATTAGCTTAGAAGATATATGGAGGGGGAGCTTTTGCCCTCTTGCCCTACTTTATGCTATTTAGTTATATGAAATATACTTTACGATCTATTATCATACCTAACAAATGCACATAAAAAATTTCATAATTATCTGTGTAGCTGTTTCGGAGGAGTTCAAAATGGAGAGCATATTGTTGATATTTGTATGGGAATATATTGTTGATATTTGTATGGGAATATATAGGAAAATCTAAATGCCATTTCTCCGGAACCCCTTACCCGATTGCTTGCAAACTTAACATAAACTATCTACAGACTATCCCCAACGTATTCTTTTAATTGAAATCGGTGGCTCCGTTTCCGCAGTTAGTAGTGACATCAAAGTGTACACTTCTTTATATATATATATATAGATAAATTAAAAATAAATAAACATCATATAGATATCACTCCTGAAATATTCGAACTGTCGGTGGAGGGTATCAAAGATTCGGCACAGCCGGATATAGCACTCTAACTTGTTATATTATAATAGCATTGTAAACATTTAAAAGGAAGTTAAGGCTATCTAAAGCAGCGAAGGGCAGATAGAGAACATTGAATAAAAGAGAGTAAATTAGTTGATTTACACTTAGAGAAAAGATTTTCAAAATGTATGTAAATTTGCAATACAAAATAAGGAGTTCAGTAAAAAATATTATTATATAAGTCATCAAGTTTTAACTAACGGTAAAATATATGTATACATATGGTCACCTGAAATCGAAAAGGCCGTGAGCAAAAACTTTAAAATGTGTACTATAGGTATGTAAATATGCAAAAAAAAAAAATGGAATTCAGTAAAAAACTTGATTATTATATAATTCATCATCCCACATGATTGCTGAAATGTTTTTAAAACAAGCTGAAAAATAAACATACATGAGCACAGCTTGATCACAACACAATAAATATATTGTCAGTGTACCACTACGAAATTGCAAAATTTGCCTAAATAGCAACATGCGCAACACTTCTACTTCGTTGAAATTTATAGAGCAACTGAATAAAATTGTATTTTTTTTCTTTCTGTTGTATTTGTTTTTCGGGTTGCCTTTGTTACTTTTTATGCTTGAAACAATGAATTCAAGATTTTCAGTTTGTGGCAGTGTTGCCGTTAGGATGCGAAAGATACATTTTTCGTATCTTTTGACTACTTCAGGTATCATGTATAATCCTGACATTTTTCGTATCTTTTGAATCTGTACGCAAAATGTACATAAAAAAATATTCGAAAATTTTAGCCAACTAAAACTTATTAAGACTGATCATCGTAGCCGACTCAATACTAATACAATAGCAGCAAAGGCGCATTGACTTAAAGGTGAGGCAACTATACAACAACACTGCTTCTGTGGTCGGATTGTCAAAAATATTGCTAGTAAAAAAGGTAAGTTTACATAAAAAATTAGTTTGCATACACACTTTGACAAGTCGACCACCGAAAAAATCACCATATTTTGACTTAACCCTACCTTCTACTGAATTCGCCTTGAAAGCAGGTTTAATAATGGTGAAAGAAAACATTAAGGGGCTGCAACATACGATCCACCTAAATCAATGATTACACTGTGCATGAAATTGACACTTTTTTTTCGTGACAAGCCGGGCACATGGCGTTTTAACATAATTCGGGGACGCTGAATCCAGTGGTGCCCACGGTTTTTTCAGATTGGCTCTGGTTTTCGAGATATACCGTTATTTCGAAAATGGAGGAGGTTGCACAACATATATTCGCGTAACTCAAAAACGGTTTAGTTTATTGAAATTACTAAAAAAACCGAAATTCCGCAATAAAATTTCATTTCAGAAAAGTAAAACTCTTTTTCTAATATGAGTAGTGGTTATTGAAACATAATTTTTTTTTGAAAAAAAAAATTAATTTTTTTATCAAAATTTCGAAATTTTTGTTTTTTAAAAATTCATAAAAAATTAAAAAATGCAGTTAGGCTTCTAATTTTCTGCAGACTTATAAAAAACGAAGCTACAAACAAAATAAGCCATAAATGATTAAAATCTGTTTGCATCTTTTGATTTTATTCACAAAAGTCGACAAATTTTTCATTAATTTAAGAATTTCCCTTAGGGGGCTCCCATACAAATATTGCGTTTTATGAAATTCTTAAATTAATTAAAATTGGTCGACTTTTGTGAATAAAATCAAAAGTTGCAAACAGATTTTAATCATTTATGGCTTGTTTTGTTTGTGGCTTCGTTTTTTATAAGTCTGCAAAAAAATTAGAAGCCTAGCTGCATTTTTTAATTTTGTATGAATTTTTAAAAAACAAAAATTTCGAAATTTTGATAAAAAAATTAATTTTTTTTTCAAAAAAAAATTATGTTTCAATAACGACTACTCATATTAGAAAAAGAGTTTTACTTTTCTGAAATGAAATTTTATTGCGGAATTTCGGTTTTTTTAGTAATTTCAATAAACTAAACCGTTTTTGAGTTACGCGAATATATGTTGTGCAACCTCCTCCATTTTCGAAATAACGGTATATCTCGAAAACCAGAGCCAATCTGAAAAAACCGCGGGCACCACTGGATTCAGCGTCCCCGAATTATGTTAAAACGCCATGTGCCCGGCTTGTCAGTTTTTTCAACTAGCATAGTGTTACTAGAAGTGCGAAGTTGTTCTGAGAAAATATGAACAGCTTTTTTATTTTCAGGAAATTTATATGAACGTTGATATAATCGCCTTAGTATAAACGCCTTAACTCGTATATTAATTTTTACAAAAATGAATTTGTTTTGATAACATTCAAAGATAGTTACATATAATTAATTTTAAAGTTTGCTTACTGTATTTTTTAAAATTACATATGTACCTAATATATATAACTTAAATAAATATAAAAATGAATTTATACGAAATCATTTTCTTAACAATATTCATTTAAATATAAAATAAAAATGTTATGTAAATAAATATTAAATGTAGGGTTTCTAATTTCCCGGACTTTTGTTTGTTCCCGGGAATCGAAACAAAAAAAATCTTATTCCCGGGAATCCCGGGATTCTTTGAATAAAACAATGATTTCATTGAATGAGTTCAAGACAAAAGTTTATACTTGTTTAAAAGAATATACACATATACAACAGTCTAAAGAAATTAGCGCTATTAATTCCACAGACCACCAAAACAAAACCAAATAAATTGTTACATTCGTATGTAAATGCCTGGAATAAATTTTGTATTCCCGTAAATAACTTTGCCTATATTTAATTTTTTTTTTTTTTTTGGAGATCACGAATTATTAAAACTTATTAATATTTAGTAGTTGTTATTAATAGCAACTTGGTAAAATTAATTTTCTTTTAAAAAAATCTATTCAATTTCTTATTCTTGCTGATATGTAAATTGCTTTCTACCGAAAACGTGCTCTCTCTTTCTACAGACGTTGGTTTTATAGTAAGAGGCTCATCATGCAAAGATTATAAATTTGTTGGCCTGTTACCCCTGACTTCATAGACATCAAATTCTTTTTTTAAGATATTTTCAGGATTTTGTATTTTTTTTTCATTTATTTTTTTAGAATTGATATATCGTTTTCAAGGTGTTCTTTAAATATAGTAGATTGTTCATCATCTGGTGTTGGTGATGGTGTATCGTGAACATTTTTCTTTTTTACTTTAAGAAGCTTTTTAGACATTTCATCAGCAATTAAAAAAACCGTTGATTTATTGGCGTAGGAAAAATAGTTTGATTTG
The DNA here is from genome assembly GCA_963931875.1 of Pollenia griseotomentosa. Lineage (NCBI taxonomy): Eukaryota > Metazoa > Arthropoda > Insecta > Diptera > Polleniidae > Pollenia > Pollenia griseotomentosa. The sequence goes on along the minus strand of OZ007563.1, from coordinate 140,884,098 downwards.
TATGTAGTTTTAGTAAAAAATATATTGTTATTGCTCGTTTTTGATTTTAAAATTTAAAAAAATTTAATTTGAAACTCCCGAAAATCCCCGGAAAAAATTTCCCGGGATTATTTTTAAAAAATGTCCCGGGATTCCCGGGAATTCTTTCCCGCGTAGAAACTCTAATCAAATGTACAAAATGAATTTTCAAATTTTTTTCAAAACGTATCTTTTTGGGAAAAAGTGTATCTTTTTGGAAACTAAAATGTATCTTTCTCGAAATTTCACTGGCAACACTGGTTTGTGGGCAATAGTAAATGAGCGAAAACAACATCACACAAACACGTGTATGTGTTACACGGTAAATTTTTTCACATTCTGATTTTAAGGTAGATATTGTTGTTTCTTTTTGTTTTGACTGTTAGAAAATAGTTTTTTATTCATTTTCTTTATTTTAAACCTTTTTTTATTTAGTAAAAAAGTAATATAATAAAACAAGTGTATGGTATGTTTTGGGGATTTTAAGGAATATCTTATTAGGGAAATTTTTGTTTCTGTAGCAGCTCTGGTACAAAAAAAACACGAAGAGTAAATGTAAAAACCCGAAAAACTTCGTAATCCTGGCAAACCAGCGCCCACCGCTGATCTAAAGCTTTGGACAAATTAGAACCGATTCGAAAACAATTTAATTTCCAGTAAAATATTTTTGGGGTGAATTTAATATAAATACAATTAGATGGTTTAACGGACACAAAGAGTCTAATTTGTAAAGAAGTTTTTTTTGGGGAATATGTGAAATTGTAGACCGATTCTCACCATTAACATAGACTTATTGCTTAGTACAATTAAAATGTATTTGCCAAATTGGATCAAATTATCTGCACTTTGCGCACAAGGTTACCATTGACAGACAACCAGCCAGACGGACATTTATATTTAATGACAACCTGCCTTGTCTTACAATTTTAGATAAAAAATTAAATGTAGACGGTGGAATCGAAGCAACACGTTGATTATACAGATAAATATTTAAAACTGAAAAGCCAAAATTTCGCAAAAAAAAAATATCTAAAAAAGTTTAACATGTATTAAAATATGCCTCAAAAAGGCAAAATATGCGCTATAAACTTAAAATATATTGCAAAAAGGCTCTTTTAATTAAATTATGCAAACCTTGAAATATGCAAAAATATGCACAAACAAATCGATGCCAAAATTCATTAAAAATTATAAAACGAATAAATATATTGTTTCTGCCTTCATTGGTCGAAGAAGGAAAAACATGCAATTGCATATTTATGGTTTCCCTGCTGATAAGATTTTAATAAGGATTACAGAAAATAATAGTTCGTTAATTAGAAGAAAACTTCAATAGAGATTTATGAGTAAATATGAAAGGCAGTCCTGGTTTTGTGCTCATAGTAGACATTTCAAGATTTCCTTCATATTTTGGGTCTTAGGATAAATATTTCAACCAACACAACAATTAATTTAATGTGTTTTTGTATTATTATCTTATTTAACTTATGGATATGATATTATTTGCACTTACCAAATCAGTACCAAAGTATTGGAAGTAAGTGGCGAAACCTTTATTCAACCAGATATAACCCCACCATTTACAGGTTACCAAATTGTCCCACCACAACTGGGCTACTTCAAAAGCAACAATATTAGCAGCCAATTGTTTCGACTTCAATGAACTCTCCTTCTTATCGTAGATTAGCGAATATTCACCGAGTTCGGAAGTAGAAACATCGTTCAAATGTATTACATTTTCAGTTATTGTGCTTAAACTTGTATTAAAGTAGCTACGAAAGGCGGCCAAAAATTGTTTACCACACTCGTGGCTATATTCTGTTTGTGAGGAGTATTTAGGTCTGGCAAAAACAGCAAGTTGGCCTTCATCGCGAACATAGAATTCGATGTAAATGGTGAAAGTCATAAGATAGGTGGACGTTATAGGAGTATCTTTATAATAAATCATTTTATTATAAATGGGAACAATTTTTTTCAAAACATCAGTAGGGCCCACAGATTCAAATAAAGGGTCATAAGTCATAGATAAATTAAATTTTGCCTTGAATTCCGGTTCATCAAAAGAGGGAAAGACATGGCGGGCATGAATTGGTTCGAACTGGGTTGCATAAAGCCATCTATTAAAGAATTAGAATTTCAATACAAAAAATTTTCAATAAATTTATTTTGTATTAAATAGGGGTTGTAAAACTTACTTGGTAGCATTTGTGTTTGTGTAGTTATTGCGGTAGAAACCGCTCATCTCTTCATTAATGCTGCCAACATATTTAAATTCCAAGAAATAGGATACGTTAGCTTGTAATACTTTTTCTAAGTTGTAAACCACAATATCGGTTAAATTGTTTGGAGTTGCCTGGGGAAGGTCAAATATCTGTGAATCATTCTTTTTGTAATATCTAGCGAAGGACACATTCAAATTTTCCATATGCAATTGAATTTGGTTGGTATTTTGTAATGCTTGGATTTCAATTAAACATTCACCATCGAAAGTAAATTTTTTGGCATCAGATTCCTTCAAGTAAGGGCTGAGATGAATATGGTAATGGATGGGCTTAATGTTTAAAGGTAAACGGTAGTTAACTTCGGGGATGGGTTCTGGGATGTGTTCTGGGTTGGGTCCGCGGGGGTCCACTTGATATACGAGCGTCACTACCACAAAAGCTGTAAGTAACCCTACACAAACACTTTCTATCACAGCCAGAATAATAACAGCCACTACCCCCATTTTGTATAATACACCAATGTATGTATATTTATATTATATTTAAAAAAAATTAAAAATTTTCTTGATATCTAAGTCGTTTTTTGTTTTTCTTTTACACACTTTTTTCTTCACTAATTTACTAATTTGATTAAATAAATAGTTGCCGAATTTTGGGCCTTACTAAAGCTCTTAACACTGCCGGTCTTTCTTTTATAAGAAAATAGTAATAAATTACACACACAAACGTAACAACTTTCGGTTTATGGTTATTGATAATTATGAACTATTTGATCAAGAGTTTAATGAAATTTAAATAATGAAAACAAAAGCTAAACTCTTATTTATTTTAAAGCTTTTAAACTATCAACTTGGCATGAGTGACCTTAAGAGAGAGAGAGACAATCATTCATGTTCAAATAATGAAATTTTAAGTGGCGCTTTTAGCTATTTTAAAAACAAATTTTATAAATTATTCTTAATAAAGTGTTTATTACGACTTACATATATCAGAATTTTTTACCAGATCTACCTAATGATGAAAAACAGACATTCATGTTCAAATAATAAAATTTTTTATGGCGCGTTTAACTATTTGAAATACAAATTTTTTTAATGATTCTTAATAAAGTGTTTATTACGACTTATATCAGAATAGTTTAGAACATTTTTTTTACCTCCTCAATGATTTATGCCCATACGAAACCGATGATTTACAATTTATTAAAGTTAGTCAATTCTCAACTAAAAATTCAACTGAAAAAGGTTACGTTTTGCCAATATTTTTAGTACAAATATCCCCAGAATGTAACGTAAATAAACTTAAAAACATAAAAGCACTTTTCTATCGCTGTATTAAATGGGAGCAAATTAGACGTCCTGAAATACCACAGTGCCGTAATTGACTTTTTTCATAGCGCAGCTAACTGTTCTCTTCCCACAATGTGTGTTAAATGCAACAAGGATCATGAAAAAGGAAAATGTCCCGTAAACATTGTACCAGAAAGCGAAAAAGAAAAGTTATATTGCGTTGTATGTAATAAATATGGACATCCAGCTTCATACAAAGGCTGCGAAAAATATAAACTGCTTCAGCAAAAACTTAGCATAAAACAAAAAACCGCATTAGAAAACAAAAAAAACTGTAATAATTTATTTACTAACCCTGAAGTAAGTTTAGCTAATGTATTAAGTAGTAATAATAATGGAAATATTAGTACTAACAATTTAAATAATACAAACATCAACTCTTTCTTGTTTGAATTAAAAAATATGATAGTGAATCTAAATATTGAAATGACAAATCTACAAAAACAATTAAATACACAAGCTCTTAGAATAGATGCAAGCTTTTATATGGTAGGTGTGTATATATGCCAAATAGTCAAACGAATACAATATCCAAAAATCTTAAAATAATACATATGGGCATTTCCCCAGAATGGTCTACCAGGATGAAAAAATAAAATGTTAATAATCATCGTCTTTTATTGTTTATTATTATAAAAAAAGTCTATGTTGTTATAAAAGAATGGTTTCATAGCATGTCTCAGCTGTTTTACTTGAGGAAATTGCACTGGAAACTGGGAAATTTTATATTTTCTTATATTTTCTACTTTTAAACACATTTTTATATGCTTATTTTACATGCAAAAATATGTTATATTTACACTCTTTCTTCATAATCTTTTCATTACAATCAATTGTAAATTGAGTATTTAGTTGTTTGTTAAGAAATTTTGAAGACATTTATGGGAAACTGCAATGTGATAATAATAAAAAAACATATGGAAAAATCGTACGTTCGCGACCCGTACGTTCGCGACCGGTACTTAAGCCAATTAAACAAAAACCAAAAGAGATATTTATTTTGGTAAATACTGCATGGAGACCTACATTAATACACTTTTAAAATAAATTAATCACTTTTGAATATTCCGTTCCATTACGCAGATTTTTACATTTAACTGCTGTCAGCCAAAGTTGACTTCTATTTTGCGTACGTTCGCGACCACATGTTAATAACTATTATTATGAAAACTTAAACTCGATGACACTCATCTTTTGCACTTAACATACAGCTACCCAAATGCTATCGAATCGCAAAATAAAAAGCTAGGAAAAGTTTTGTTTTCTATATTATTTGTACATCAAAAGCGTACGAACGTACGTTCGGGACCCCAGGAAATGCCCATATTAATGTCAATTCCTTAATACGCATAAGTAGAAGGTATGACCTTCAAAACTTTTTAAATAAACACAATCCTGATATCGTTCTTCTAAACGAAACGAAACACTTATTCTAAACACACAATAAATTCTCTAAACTTTTTAGAAACTTGCATAGTAAAAATTCCCTTGATTGCAAACGAGTACATCGTTATTGTTTCTGCATATTATCCCTCGGGAAATAATGATTTTAGTTTCAAGAATGAATTTCATAAACTTTTTGAATCTTTAAATTTACAGGACAGTAATAAATTTGATATATTAGCAGGAGATTTTACCTGCAGACATGTTGATTGGGGTAACTCCACTAATAACCAAAAGGGTCTCAAACTTAAAGAATGGTTAAACGATAACGAAATAAATTTTAGGTGTAGATTTTATGCCTCAAGCTCGCCTTCTTTTCCTCGAGGAGGTTCATATTTAGATATATGTGCTGACTGTAGATTGCATATTCAAAAGGAAAATAATACATTGAACTGTCTTCAAACTTTAGATTATGACAGCGATCATAATGCTATACAAATTAATTCGTATATGAACAATAAAAAAAAACTAAATTCACTTTCCTGGAAGAACCCCAAATCATTAAATACAACTATAAAAAGACAAACTGCAAAAAAGCTAAAAACCGGATTGATCGAAAATTGAATGATAAATCGAAATCTAACAAACCTAGAAATCGATACACACATTAGTAGATTAAACAATGTAATTATTAAAACAATTGATGAGTTGACATCTAGGTATAAAAACGTGAGTGTTTTTTTCGAAGATAGAAAACACAATTATAAAAAATTATATATGCGGAAAAAGTAAGATTGTTACAGTAACAAAAAATATACAATCGATTGGAACATACTCTATCAGAGGAATCACTCTTAAATGAGCAAAACCAGACATTCATGTTCAAATAATACAATTTTTAATAGCGGTTTAAACTATTTTAAAAACAAATTTTATAAATGATTCTAAATAAAGTGTTTATTACGGCATGGTAAATGGATTCCAAAATCGATTTTCGATTTTTCGATCGACTTTTTTTCGATTTTTGAAATCGATTTCAAAATCGTTGAAGATAAATTTGCAAAAAGTAAACCATATATCACAAAGGGGGCAATAACTAGAGGGTTACTGCGTATTTCGAATCGAGAGAAATAATTAACGAGTTCGAACAATTTGTACTGTGTATTAAGCTGGGATCACACGATTGCCGCAAATGCACACGATTGCCCTGTTTTACAAAGCGAAATGGTTACAACAATTGCCGCAGCACAGTCACACGATTGTTCTTACTTGACAACTGCAAATACAGCTATTTGTTTGAAAGTTCTTGTTGGTTTGTTAATTAAATAAAATTAAATATGTATCATAAATTCAACAATTTCGTATGTTAAGGTTCGCATAGAAATACCTAAAATAAAAATATTCGCACTGAACAGCTAAATATGCTTGTGAACATACATATTTTGTTAATAGCAATTTTAAAAAAAATTAAAATGCATAATCAATAAATAAATATTTATCTTCACTCTGCTAATAACCAGATTTAAATATCGCTCACACACTGCTCTTTAACTGTTTTATTATTAGCGTAATTCATCAGAATGCCATGATTTGATTCACCTGTTGTGTTTCTTTAATTTCAAATAGCTCACTTTCAGTGTTTGGTTTTGTTTACATAGCGTCTTTACCTGACAATTTTTTGTCATACCAAACGTCAAACTTCATATTAAAAAAACGCTGACAAAAATTTTCGAGTTTTTTTTATATAGACTTTGACGTTTGGTATGACAAAAAATTGTCAGTTGAAGACGCTATGTTAGGACTGTTTTGTTCACTGTTCATTGATGACTTTAATTTCTGAAGAACAAGAGGACCTTTCATAAAAGTTGGAAGTATACCAACGGTTCTAATAGGTAAATACTTAAAACTACGATTGTTTTTTTTTAACTTTAAACTTGGCAAAATGCATAAGCATTCCTACACACGTATGTACACTCAAAAAAATTTCAAGACTTGGAAGAGAGTGTACATCTGTTTGTACTTATGTAAGTATGTATGCAAATCGCTTTTAGGGGTGGTTTGCAGTTGATAGAGATGAAGAGGAAATTATCTTTTGGTATGTCCCAAAAGACAATTATGATGTTCTGGTTGGTAAGTTCCAACGGCCACTGATCATATAGTTTATTGTAGATGTTTCCTAAGATTTAATAGATTCTCATGAAGAAGAATTATAAAATCATATAATCGTGGGTAGAAATAAAAGATATGTATGATTTAAGTATTACCTATGTTCAACCAATGTAATCTTTATTTAGCCAAATATTAATTAATTGCAAGAGATGCTCACCTTGTGGATGTTAGAATAATAAAAAAGATTTGAATACTAAATCCTGCCATGAATGCTAGGGTTTTTACAATATAGCTAACTTTACATGAAAGTAATACAATACAAAGATGGCAAATTACAATGTTATTTTTATCCAACAGATAACATTATGCTAAGGTTACTACAACGGTTTTCAAACTGTAGTATTAAGGGATATAAATTGACTGTTACTGAAATTCAAATGTTAAGGGCTTTAATATAATAAATCCAATATAAATTCAAGTAGAATAATATATAATAAAATGATGTTATATGCTAATTTATACACAGAAAAAACAAAATAAGCAGAACGCAACATTTAGAAATGGCCAGACTGAACGCATATAGGCAAATTGATTTTGCTTATTTAAAATTGCGTTCAAAACTTTAAAGCCTGAATGAATATTTTGTTTTTTACTGCGTAGCGTTTAGTTTTTTAAGGGTTATAAAATTATAACTAAACGAAAAAATATGTTTTACTATACGTGTGACAAACGTTTTGTTCAGCTTTTCTGCAACAGTTGATTTTATTTTGGCTAAACTGTCGTTTAGGAAAACAAAACGCAATATTTAGTTCCTATTTTCATAGAAAATATAAAATGCGACGTTCAAAGTAACGACTCCCCGAAAAAAACTTAAACACAAAAACTAAACGCATCGTTTAAAAAACCTGAACGCAACATCGTAAAAATATTATTGGTAAATTTTAGCATTTTACATATTTTAAACACAAGCCTAACGGGACAATAGAAGAAACCCAACAATCACTTTTTGAAGTTTTTTTTTCAATACAAGTGTATTATGGTACAAAAGCAGCGTTGCCACGACCAAAAAAAATTTGTAACCAAAATCAAATCCAAAAGTAACCAAAAGCGAAAAAAAGTAACCAAAATTATTTTGTATTAAATGCGCCTAAGCCGCTGTGCCGGTTTTCATAAAATTTTGACACTATGTTACCGATGGTCGGGAAAAAACAATAGGCTATATAATTTTTCCTATGCGTGGCATCGCACATACCAAGTTAACACTTATTTTCGTCTTTTTGAAAAACTTTTAGAGCTAGAGCCTTCAACCTTTTTTATAAGAAGCTATTACAAGTAGAACTTCTTAAGCCTTCCTGTATCAAAGCGCATAATTGAGATAAATTATCTTAACTCGATTTCGGCAAGTGCTCAGCAGAGCATTTTTAATTGAAAACCCGTTGGCAAAAATCAGTGAATTTTTATTAAGCTTATAGTTGCTTATTGCTTGTGAGCACAGATATATAGATGCTTTCAGCCAAGTGAAAATAGTAAGAATCATATTAATCGTGCTGGATTTGGAAAGATATTTCACCTAATCGTTTTTCCTAGAAAATTATTTCAGTTAGACCTATGAAGCATTAAAAGTAGTGAAGGTTGTATATACAGGGTGTCTGGTGGCAAATTTATATTTTTAAATACGCTTATTTCAAAAAGAAATAAACGGTGCGGAGGGAGGGTGGCGCCGTTGCAATTACCGATTGTGGTCGAGTGAGCATCGCGCTTTCGCTGTGCACACATTTTTTAAGAGTAATTGCTCGTCGACAATTTTGTTCAAAGTTCGGTATTCGGCGAATACGTGATAAGCCGAGTGTAAATTTAATTCGTTCGTGGGCGCAGAGATTCCGCCCAACTGCTGCGGCTATGAATGTCCCTCGGACAGGGCTCAGTCGATCTTTACGTAAAAATCCGTGACTTTTAATACGGAAAAGTGCAGCCTCACTGGGACTTCCAAGAGCGATTATTCATGAAATTTTAAAAAAGGATCTGAAGTTCCATCCTTTTAAAATTTCAATCGTTCAAGAACTGAAAAAAGTGACTTTGATTTACGCAATAATTTTTGTGAAACGATGTTGGAGCGTTTTCGTACTGTAAATACTTTTCTTAGAGCGGCGAGGATCATTTTCACTTAAACGGCAAAGTCAAAACTGCTGTTACTGGTCTCCAAGAACTTGCAACCCTCAATTGAAACATCAAAAACCATTGCATTGCCGCAGGGTGTGCCTTATCCACGCATGAGATAACTGGATAATTTTTTTTCGAAAAACAAGGCTCCTCTTCGAATAGTGTGTTCAACTCGACGGAAGACATCTGGATGACATACTCTTTATAAAATAAGATGCTCTAAATTAAATTTTGTGTCAAATATTACGTGTTTTATTTAAGTTTGAAAATATAGATCATACTTCTAAATAAAACCGTTTAAAAATGCGAGCTCTAACCAAGTCGTTACCCTTTGCTTGCAAAGTTCAAATTATGTTTTTACTGAGTATGACAGAATTGCTATTACACGAGTACGATTGTATGATGGCATACATAAAAATCAAAAATTTTTAATTTTAACATATCAAACTGATATGCGAGAATGGTATCCATCATACCATCAAACTCGTGTAATAGCGAAAAATTCGTGTACTTTCGCTATTACACTAGCTTGATGGTATGGAATGGGCGTCTAATAGGCGCTTTACATTCTTAAGCTGATAGTTTGTTACAGAATAATATGCTAGAAAAATTATTTTAAAGTAGATAGAAACAGTATTGGAAGCACCAATACCATAAACATTTCTAAAAGTAAAAAAAGCGGAGCGTGTAAGCTTGTCCCAAAACCAAAAATTGGTTATTTTTGTCTTGAAAAAAAGTAACCAAAATGAAAAAAAAGTACACAAGTACACATTGGAAAAAAAAGTAACCAATTTTGGTTAAAAGTAACCAAAACGGCAACGCTGTACAAAAGTTGCATTTTTTTCGTTTAAAAAAGTTAATTGGGTAATTCATTGTGCGTGCAAAACTACAAGTGTTCAAATTTGCTACAATTTCATTCAATTGTGTGTTGTTGGTCAGTGAGATAATTTGTCGTGATGGAAGCGCTGTTAGAAGAATTTAGTTTACAATTTCTTTTGCCGGAGTTGGAAGGTAAGTGTTTTGTTATATTATTATATTTCAAATTAGTTTATGTGTTTTGCAAACAACTAATTAAATTTTTATTTTAGAGGCAGGAATAGAATTCAAGCACTTGGAGTATTTAAATGAACGAGATATTGCTGATGCAATAAAAAAGGTTGGCCCAAGAGCAGAATTTCGCGAAAAACTTTTTAAGTGGAGGAGAAACTCGGTATATATTAAAAATATTATTTATGTTTGTTATTTTTCAAACCATTTTTTTTTCTACAGTTTTTAAAGGAGACCTGTGTAAATAAGTACAAATTTTCTGAAAAGGTGAGATTTGATTATTAAGTTGTTTTTTCTTATAAGTACAGTGCACTCGGGAAAACGTCAACCCTCGTTTACGTCAACATCCCAAAACGTCAACCCTTTATTTTTTACATTGCCTACTCTAAAACGTCAACCCAACCACAAAGCTCTAAAACGTCAACTCTGAATAAAACAAAATTTTGAATTAAGCAGCAGTTAAAATACACACATTTGTACACATACACACTTATTTTATAAAATAATATCAGAAATTGGGGATTCCCCTTATAAGTAGAGTAGAAAAGAACTTACAACTGTATGTACTTATGTATTGTCTTTTTATTTTTGTTCAGTTGCTTTTTTGTTCTCGTAAGTATCACATTAACAAAATGAGCTCAAAACAGCCGAAATTGATTAATTTACCAGAAAAGGCAAATATTGTGGACTTATTAGAAAAGGGTACAAGTGCGGTAGCTTTAGCGAAGCAATATGTTGTAACAAAGTCAACCATTAGCAAGATACGATTTTTTTTTTAATTCATATGTGTGCATATAAAATTAAAAATATGATCTCATTTAAGATGTATTCTTTTGGTTCTAATTGTCTTCTATGGTTCTAGACAGGTTGAATGACTTTTTTGTTTCCTTTTTGAATTTTTTTATGTTTGGTTTTGGTTTGTAATCAATAAAAACCTTTAAAAGCACATTATCGATGTGTTTTTTATTTAAAAATTTTACATTTGTAAACGTCAACAATTTGTTAAACGTCAACACCCGCGGTTTTAATTAGTTGACGTTTTCCCGAGTGCACTGTAATTATAATTTCTTTTTTTCAGACTTTGGCAGAACTCTTATCGTCGACGGATGTTGCTAACAGTATACAACTTTTTTATAAAAATAACGAATGTTTGTCCTCTGAAACAAGAGACAAACTAATAAATCTAATTTTGGAAAACACCTTTATAACTGAAAAAAAGCTTACACCCCCCGATTTTATGTTAATAATAGAAGAAATTTGCAAAGAATTTCCTAATGAACAACAAGTTTCTGTAAGTAATCATATAAAAAATTTCTTAAGTAAATAATAGTTTAAAACTTTTTTTCTTAGGATTATTATTATTATCCTCGCACAGGAAAAAAAGCTCCGGGAGGAAAATTATTTCATCGTTACCAAAATTATAAATCAAAAAATAAAAAACTCGAACAAACGTCATTACAGAGCGCGTTGTCAGGCGAAACAGAAGAAGGCACCGATGAGCATATTAAACAGTTAAAGCAAGAGTTATTTTGGCCATTGCAAAGTTGGGACAATATATGCGATCGGTGGGCGCGGACATATTCACTAAGAAAGGAAGACATTAAAAATTTGGACAATTTTTCATTTTTAAAGGAATGGAACGTTTTAAAAGATGCTAGAGCTATCGATTTGGTAAGTTTTATTGTTTTACGATACAGCGGAATTTTAGATTTAAAACTTTTTTATTATATATTTAGATAAATATAGACTTTGAAATCGCATATCCTGGAAAGAAAACCCAATTAATCGATAAGTGGGCTCTATTCAAAGATGATATTATAAAATTCTACTCAGCAAAGCAACTTAATCCACATTGCAGAGAATTGTTAAAAAACGCTTTAAAGTCGAATAATGAAGGTAATTATTTGTAGTGAATTATAGATACAATAAACGACTTCTAAATTGCTGATTTTTTTTACCATAGATTTTTAAAACAGTATTCTGTTAAATTTGTTAAATGCAGTCTTGTTACCTGTCGGATTTGGAGGAAAGGCTTTTACGATTTTGGATGCTCAAGAATTTTTTATCGTTACGGTGCATACCATTAACAACATAGATATAAAAATAAAACAACTGGTAGACAAATGCAAGTCATTGGGGAATTCTCTGCAGCCTCTGGTAATTATTGAAGGTTTAAGATCAATTCAAAACTTTTACACATATTTCAATGGTACGTTTTTAAAATTTGAATCATTTTTGGAAGCCTTTGATTGTGCGTTTAAACTTTTTTTGTGTTAAATTTAAAATACCCGGATCTATGTATTAAAGTGTGGACATTTGTTCAAAAATATTTTTATGAAATTCATACTCCGCAGGATATACGTTCTGCTTCTTTATCTAGTTTTTTAAATCATATGCTAAAGGCCAATAAAACAATTGCAACAAAGTGTTCATTTAAATTTTCAAATATACTTTTAAAGTACAAACAAGGGTTTCCAAAAATGTACAATTGCTCTTTTAAATTAAAAGATATAAGTTCAGAAATAATCAAAAATAACTATAATTTAGAATTAAGAAACGTATTAACTACTGATTGCATTACCTACAAAAATATAATTTATAAAAAAAATTGTCTTTTAGGTATTAAGTATGCCAATTAAATAAAAATTTATAAATTTAAGTTTTGCATAAATCATAATTCAAAAATTCTTGTACTATTCAGTTTTAAAAGAGTTTAATTTTAGCGACCACTTTTTTCTTATGAAATATTAAACGTTGAAGATAATTTATTGCATATTATAGATTTAGGATCTTTTACTTCAAAGCCCATGAATGTTATTTTTGCTAATAATGGAAAAATGTATGTACGCTATCAAAATTTGTAATCAATTTTAAATCCATTGTAAAAGTCTTACAAAATATGGAATAAATGTTAATAAAAATTTAATAAAAATAAACTAAGTTATTTTATTAATTGAACGCATCTGATAAAAACACAAACTCGTGTTTGGTAGTGCAAGTATAAAATGCGCGTTGTGAATTGCTGAACACACATTTAGTTTACAGAAACTGAATGCGCATTGTTATTAATTAAACACAGATTTAGTAATGCAATAATAAAATGCGCATAGTTAATTTTTGAGCAAACGTTCAGTTTAGATCGAACTAAACACCTAATAATTGAAGGCTAAACGCACGTTTGTAAGGAAGCTGAACGATTTATTTAATTTTTTACTTCAAACGTTTACGGTGCAGAAAACGTAATAAATGTTTGGAAAAACTACACATTTGTTCTATTTTTTACTACGTAATTTTTTCTGTATACAAAGTGTTTAAAAACAAATTTTTTTTAATAAAGTGTTTATTACGACTTCTATCAGAATAGTTTAGGAATTTTTTTTTACCAGATCTACCTAATGATGAAAAACAGACATTCATGTTCAAATAATAAAATTTTTAATGGCGCGTTTAACTATTTGAAATACAAATTTTTTTAATGATTCTTAATAAAGTGTTTATTACGACTTCTATCAGAATAGTTTAGGAATTTTTTTTTACCAGATCTACCTAATGATGAAAAACAGACATTCATGTTCAAATAATAAAATTTTTAAAGGCGCGTTTAACTATTTGAAATACAAATTTTATTAATGATTCTTAATAAAGTGTTTATTACGACTTATATCAGAATAGTTTAGGAAATTTTTTACCAAATCAACCGAATCATCATTATATCATATTGTTACGTTACTGCCTTTCAATAACGTTTAGGTTTATTTCCTTTATAATAAACCGGTTCGAGTTCTTTATTGCACTTTACATAAAAATAAGTATTCACAACACTTTAAACACTGTTTACAAATTCCACAACTTTATTAAGTACTAAGTCACTTTAACAACCGTAATTTATAGCTTTTATTCTAAACCAACTATAATTTTCTCCGCGTTATACGTTAAGCTTCGTACAGACGATGGTCAGATCTTACAATGTTGTCATTAAAATTGACTAAAAATGTTTTGCAACTGTGTGTACATTGTACGCTATTTGCATTTTGCAGATGTGTTAAATTAATGAATCTGACAATAGCACCATTGTCAGAAAAATGACAACATTGTAAGATCTGACCATCGTCTGTACGAAGCTTTATTGACAAAGTCTGAACTTAGAATTATCTTACTATGCTAGCTGCCGCAAGTATTGCCGCGACGGCAAAAACAATTTTAGTAGGAAATGATACCATGAATTTAAACACAGTCACTATGGAAAACTACTGTGTAATATTTTGGTTTGTTTTAAATAAACATTAGAATTCTTTTTCCGGCATAAGCCGGGATAAGTCGATCAAACATTTATTGGTAATGCTTTTAGAATGTTAAAACAATTCACAAAATAATAGTGTATCGGATTGAGACTAACGATATAAAATATAGATATGACAATATAAATCAGAAGCGGGTCCCATAAGCAAATCTTAAATCAGGCGAAAAGTCCGTTGTTCATTTAGTAGAACTGGAGGGGTTTTGTGCGTTAAAAGAAAACAACTTTTGTCAAACTAAAATATTAGTTTGCGGACAAAAGTTGATCTATGTATGCAAAGAGATCCGTCAGCGAAAAAAATCTAGAATATACATACAGGCTGACTTCCAAAACGTACTGATACAAAGTTCGTACACAATTTTACTACTGTATTTTAACAATGTACATGTACAAAGTACCGAAACAATGCAACTATGTGTTTTGTTTATTAAAACGTTTTGAAATGTAAGTGATGCAATGCATAATACTTTTAAAATAAATCCGTATTGCTTGCAAATTAAATGTTAAATGTCACAAAGCATCAATTTTAAAACCGATGCTCTGATTGCTTTTTTGATGCGTTACTTATACTTAGCGGTGACGTTTTGGAAGTGTTTGCATTGTATATATATTGTACTGCGGCGTTATAAAACATTATACTTTGTTCTAATACAAAGCAATTGACGTTTTGGAAGTCAGCCATACATACATAATGCCGAAGCTTTGGTGGAGAACCAAGGAAATAACGCAGAAGTTTTATTGTGGAGACAAGATATACTCTGGAGCGGATTCTGGAAGCTCTTCACCTTCCTATACGAAGGCCTAGGTCGATCTTGGATTTGTGGATGAGGCTCCAACAAACCGTGTGATACCCTGGAAATATAACTCAAGAAAGTAAACCAAAAAAAATTGTTCAAATAAAAAAAAAACATTTTAGAAACTTATGTATTCTCATCACACCAGAGAAGTATTTTAAAGTAAACACTGACAGCACTAACAGTATTTATTGAAGGTGTTAATATTTTTCTACAATTACAAAAACCATCAAAGATCCACTGACGAAATTTTTATGTTGTATTTGTTTATACAAATTGTAAAACTGTTACCATTATAGCTTTTATTTGTTATTAACTCAGCTGTTAAATATATTTGCTTTGATTTTACTTATAATACTTACAGCAGACTTTTGTTCTCTTTTCTTAAACACGAAGAGAATTTCATAATATTTTGATTCTAAAACTTTGTAGACTTTGTATTACTATGTAAAGATACCTTTATTACATGCATTTGTACTTTTTAACTGCTTCCACTATCAATCCTACTGTACCTAATTATGCTTATAACACTAAATTTGCTGCTTAAAATACTTATGCTACACACACATACACTCAAAGGCAAAATCAATCCCTCTGTACTCAAATCAATCCGAAGCGGTATCAATAGTACGGTGAGTACCATATTCATATTCAATTCCGAATTCGTACTTGAAATAATTCGATTTCGATAATTAATGGATTTAAGTAAAACTAAGATTGAATCAATCTCAAAATGCGCTTGATTTAAGAATTGTGAAGTTGATTTAATCCCGAGTTCGTACTTGAAATAAACCAAAAGTGAAATTAGAAGGAGAATTTTATTATAATTGATTTACTTACCCGTTTTAAACCTTACAGTATTTCCATCATAAAACACCAGCATCATTCCCGACATGGCTTTTGTTGGCGTCTGGCTGGTGTAAACCGGGCATTGATGTTTCCCAGTATTTTAATCGTGTGCAACCGGACTACATATGGTGGTGGCATCTGGCAACACCCCATGGTATATGTAGCCCAGCTGTTTCTTAACGTCACCCTAAGAGTGTTTTTTACTCGCAAATAAAACTTCTAACCAGCCAGACGCCGGTCAAATTGTAAATTTGAAATTAAAATCAAAATAAAAGTTGTAAAATAAACTAAAATTACAAAATAAAGAGAAAAAAACCAAGTTTAAAAGGAAAAA
Organism: Pollenia griseotomentosa; assembly: GCA_963931875.1. NCBI lineage: Eukaryota > Metazoa > Arthropoda > Insecta > Diptera > Polleniidae > Pollenia > Pollenia griseotomentosa. The sequence goes on along the minus strand of OZ007563.1, from coordinate 140,867,536 downwards.
AAGGAAGTGTTTTTTTTTTATAAATTAAAACGGCAAAAGAGCCACAAAAGTGCCATTGAACCACTAAAATTAAGGGTGGTTTTTTAATCTGCTTTTAAGTGAAGTGAGTGTGTGTGCGTACTCCAGCAACTAACCTGCCTCAACCAGCAAAGTATTGAGGTCCCCGGACAACGTTACTTTTGCGCCACAGCCCTTGCGTTTCCTTCGTCAAGACACAGGTAACCAGCCCCATTTACACCCCAACATTTTGGTCCTTCGACCGGGAAGTGAATAGAGGTACGTACTCTGTGGAATTTAAATTGCATGCATTATATTGTGTCGCGCCATATTGTGTCGAAAAAGTGAGGTTACGTAGCGCCAGTTTTAAGCCGCAGAATTGTAAGAGCCATCTTTTTTTACTCGCCGGTTCTACCCGTTACTCGTCGAGTTGTTGTTAATTTTTTAATATATCCCAATAAAATTGACTGAAATTTGCTCTGGTTATAAATAAAGGGAAAAGTACAACAACAAATTTGCTTACATTTGTTTTATTTTTGATAAATAAAGAAAAAGTGTTGCCAGCGCGTGAATTTTTTCCAATTAATTTTGCTGGGAGTTTTGGCTTTTTATTTTGTTGCTCTTAAAACAACTCGAATATTTGTTGTTCGGTAGCTCAATTTAAAATTAGAAAAATGTCTATATTTGAAAAATTTATACGGGCAGCAGATGAGATAACGAACATGGAGGTTATGTTGAAAAAAGAAGATTTTGCAACGTATACCAGTGTTGCGTTCGAATTCGAAAAAAGCGAGTTAGAGAAAAATTGGGAAAAATTTAAGAAAATTTATGACGAGTGTTCCGGGGACACTTTAGAGGAGAAAAAAGAATTAGTAGCGGTTAAAACAAAATTTCCTCTGGTGCGAAGAACATATATAAAATGTTTGAATATTTTGGCAAATGCTAGACAGGTATTAGAAGAAGAGAGGCAACAAAATAAAACAGTGGTTCCCAACCTGTGTTCTATACCTGTCCCACCTTGTGATACTGGCGCTTTTCATGGAGATTACGTATCGTGGCCCACCTTCAGGGACATGTTTACGGCAATCTACATAAATAATTCGAGACTTAGCCCAGTAGAAAAATTGTTTTACTTATTTCAAAAGACTGATAGTGAGGCCCGGGATATAAACAGAAATATTGCCCTCACGGCAGAAAATTTTGAAATTGCGTGGGGTAATTTAAAATCCCAATATGAAAATAAACGCGTTTTAATAAATTGTCAATTAAAAGCTTTATTTAATTTGCCTCCATGCCAGCAAGAAACGGCTGCGGAAATAAAAAGGCTCCAAAGGGAGATTAATAATTGTATTTCGGTGCTAAAATTATATAATGTAGATATTGCCTCATGGGACCCAATTTTTGTGTTTCAATGTTCGTCTCGGCTCTCAGAAAATACTTTACATCTGTGGGAGCAATCAGTAAAAAATAAAACAGAGGTTCCCAAATGGGAAGAATTAAATAATTTTTTGACTGATAGATTTCATGCCCTTGAGAGTGTTTCTGACATTATAGTAGCGAGCAATGTAGCTGCCAGTGGTTCCCAAGCAGGCCCTTCACATAATAACAATATTTCTACGAAAGTTAAGCAGTTTAAGGCTCATCATACAAAAGTTGACTCGTGTAAATTATGTAAAGAAAGGCATAAGATTAGTGTTTGCAATAAGTTTTTGAGCATGGATTACAAGAATCGTGTTTCAACGTTAAAAAGATTTCGTTTTTGTTTTAATTGTCTTACTATGGGGCATTTGTATGGAGATTGCAGTAGTCCTAATGGTTGTTCTAAGTGCAATAAAAAGCACCATACTTTAATACATAGAGATATAGTAAGAAATGGCAACAATAATAATCAAAACCAGTCAAACACTAATTCTCAAGCTCAGAGTCAAAATACTCAAAGTCAAATACAGTCCACTAGTGTTGCCGGCCCTTCTGGTGTAGTTCAATCGCATCATACCTCTGTGGCAAAAAAGGTTATGTTAGCCACAGCGTGGGTTAATATAATAAGTTTTGGCTCCTGTTACAAGGTTCGTGCCCTGATAGATCCATGTTCGGATGAAAGTTTTGTTTCCGAAAAGATACAAAAATTATTGAAGCTGCCAACTAATCCAGTTTCTGCAGAAGTCTCAGGTTTAGGCGGAGATATAATTAGTACGTCTTCTAAAATGGCAGTTTTTACTATTGTTTCTCTTTTCGACCAGAACGTGGCTCTAAATATACAGGCCCTGGTTGTCCCTCAAGTAACGGGTAGTATTCCAACACATTCATTTTTGCCCCAGAAAGAGATTGAGTTGCCCAAATTATGTTATGCTGATCCGAAGTTTTATGAAAGCAGTGAGATAGATTTGTTGTTAGGAGGTGATTTGTATCCTTCTATTCTTCGTGGCGGAGTAAGGCATGGTGTTTTTGAATCGTTAGTGGCTCAAGAAACCATTTTTGGTTGGATAGTTACAGGTCCAACGCCTGCTAGAGTTTCCCCTCGAATACTTGGAGTGTCTCATATGACAAAAGTAGCGATTGATGACCAATTGTCGAAGTTTTGGGAGTTAGAAGAGATTTCTCAAAGGCGTGTTTTATCAGATGAGGATAAAAAATGTGAGGAGATTTATAGTTCTACTACCACTAGAAACTCTGAAGGGAGATACACTGTTAGTCTGCCCTTTAAAAATAGTTTGCTGTCGGTTGGTCCCAATAGGCATATAGCTGTTTGTCAATTTCTGAGAAATGAAAAATCTTTGATGCGCAATGCTGAGCGTAAGGCCCAGTACGATGAGGTCCTAAAAGAATACATAGCTCTAGGGCACATGGAAAAAGCAGAAAATGCTAAAGGTGACCCAGGTTATTATTTACCACATCATGGCGTTTTTAAGCCAGAGAGTACAACGACTAAATTGCGAGTGGTGTTTAATGCCTCGAGCCCTTCCGCAAATGGCAGAAGTTTAAATGATTTGTTGTTCACTGGCCCTATTTTGCAAGCTGAAATAGTTAATCTGATTCTGAGATGGCGATTTTTTCAGTTTGTATTTAATGCGGACATTTCAAAAATGTACCGGCAGATTTTCGTGACTCCCACACATAGGCCATTCCAGAAAATAGTGTTTCGTAGCAGTGATAGTGAGGAAATTGCTGATTACCAACTGAAAACTGTGACTTTTGGCGTAAATTGTGCCCCTTATTTGGCCCTAAGAACAATTCTGCAGTTGGCAAATGATGAAGAGCGACGTTTTCCGTTAGGCGCTAGAATATTGCGAGAAAATATGTACGTGGACGATGCCCTAGTTGGTGCTCATTCAATTGCTGATGCTTTGGTGGCACGAGACCAATTAATTGGTATTCTGGACATGGGGGGATTTGAGCTAAGAAAATGGACCTCGAATTCTGAAGAAATTTTAAAAAATTTGCCCCATGATCACCTGCTTAATTCTTCATTCTTGTCGCTCGATGAAAAAAGCACAACAAAAACGTTAGGGATTCGCTGGAATGCGGCTGAAGATGTGTTTTTCTTTGTTGGTGAAAGGATAACACTAAAAACCTCTTACACAAAAAGAGAGGTTCTTTCTACCATTGCTCGGCTAAACGATCCTGCAGGTTGGTTGGCTCCGGTGGTAGTTGCAGCAAAAAATATAATGCAGCAAATGTGGCTTGATAAGATCGAGTGGGACGAGGCTATCAAACCAGTGGCTCTGCAAAAATGGCAGAATTTTGTTGCAAATTATGCGGATATTGAAAAAATTAAGTTGCCACGTTGGGTTCAATATTCGCCTGGCTGTACTATTCAATTTCACGGGTTCTGTGACTCGTCTGAGTTGGCGTATGCAGCTACAGTATATATAAGGGTACAGCTCGAAAATAAAGTTTTGTCAAGTTTGCTCACATGTAAAACAAAAGTGGCCCCAATAAAGAAGCCGTCTTTGCCTCGTTTGGAGTTATGTGGAGCAGTTCTTTTGGCAAATTTGGTAGACAGTGTGGTTGCTACTTTTAACATGGGTAAATTCCCCCTTTATTTGTGGTCCGATTCCACAATTGTTTTAGCCTGGTTGAGAAAACCACCTTGCAGCTGGAAAACATTTGTGGCAAATAGAGTGGCTACCATATTAGAAAAAGTTGGGAATAAAAATTGGTGTCACGTAGCGTCAGGTGATAATCCTGCCGATCTAGCAACCCGGGGGCTGATCCCTGCGGATTTAATAGAAAATAGGCTCTGGTGGCACGGACCTGAGTGGCTTAACTTTGAGCAGTCTTCGTGGCCCGTCGGAGCGACAGAGTTCGAGACGGCAGAAGAGTCGAAAGGAACTCAAGTTTTTGTTGCTAGATCTGCTGATAAAGAAGATATTCTAGACAGGTTTTCTAGTTTATCTAAAGCGTGTCATGTAATCGCCTACATGTTTCGATTTGTGGCCCTGGCGAGTAAAAAAAGGCGCGAAAAGGTTGACTATGGTTCGTTAAAGATTTCGGCTAATGAGTTGAAGTTCGTGAGAAATCGCTTATTTTATCTTTCTCAACAAATTCACTTCTCAGGGGAGTTCGGCTGTCTTAAAGCGAGTAGGAAAATCGATTCACGTAGCCCCCTGTTGACACTTACCCCATTTGTTGACAAAAACAATATTATTCGTTCTAATAGTCGTCTTAGCTCTAGTACTTGTCTGTCCTACAACGAAAGGCACCCTATCATCTTGGCATATGGCAGTAGGTTGGCTCGGCTGTATGTAGAGCTCGTTCACACCCTAGTCCTGCACGGAGGCCCGCGTCTAGTCCTTAATGTAGTCCGGCAAGAGTGCTGGATCATTCGAGCAAAGAATCTAATAAAGACAGTGGTTCGTAATTGCAAAGTCTGTGTCCTCTACCGAAAACAGCTGCAAAATCAAATAATGGCTGCGTTGCCCCAAGAAAGAACTACTCTTTGCCGCCCTTTTACGAATACTGGCGTTGATTTTGCTGGCCCGTTCGAGATAAAAAGTTTCACTGGCAGATATTGTAGAATCTCCAAAGGCTATGTGTGTCTCTTTGTGTGTTTCGCGACGAAGGCGATTCACCTAGAAGCTGTTAGCGACTTGTCTACCCCTGCCTTTCTAGCAGCCTTAGCCCGCTTCGTTGCCCGTCGTGGTTGCCCAAGCTGCATCTATTCGGACAACGGCAGAAACTTCGTTGGCGCCGCTAGAGAGATCGACGCAGACTTCTCAAAGCACGTGAAAGAGCTTCGTGACACGGCTGTTGAAAATTATGGTTACCAACGCTTGTCGTGGCACTTTATCCCTGCTGCAGCGCCTCACATGGGAGGACTTTGGGAAGCAGGGGTAAAAAGTATGAAAATGCACCATAAAAAGTCAGCTGGTCAACTTAAATTCACGTTTGAGGAGTTCTCAACCATTTTGGCGAAAATCGAAGCGTGTCTCAACTCACGCCCTCTTGGCCCTATGTCAGAGAACGCTGAAGATTTGTCTGCTCTAACACCAGGCCATTTTCTGATAGGGACACCGATGCTTACCCCTGCTGAGCCCGAAGAGTTGTCTTCACCCTTAAGTATTGTTAATCGTTGGCGTAAGTTAAAGGCCCTACAACAAGAGTTCTGTCGCCGGTGGAAGCAGGAGTACCTCAAAGAGCTAAATAAACGCAACAAGTGGCAACACCCTCAGCTAGACTTAAAAGAAGACGACCTTGTGGCTTTAAAAAGTGAACCAGGCTGTCCAACTGAGTGGCGGCTGGGTCGTATCGTTCGAGTCTATCGCGGCAGTGACGCCAAGGTGCGAGTAGCCGATTTAAAAACGCAAAGTGGCGTAATCACTCGGCCGATACACAAGCTAGTAGCTCTGCCAGAATGCGACACATAAGATTTATCTTTTCTGTAACGCTGCCTACTGTGGAAAAGAAGTGGTGCTGAAGATGTCGAGCTGCCCATTTATATTGCCCTTTAGGGCGAATTAGTTCCTTTTTTTTGTTATTATTATTAGAGTTTTTTTTTAATTTTATTTGAATTAATTTTTTCTTTTTTTTGATTTGCTAACTTCAGTTTTTTGTTAATTTTAACTTTGATTTTTTTGAGTTTTAATTTCTTTTTATTTAACTTTTTCTATATTACTATTTTATAATAATTTAATATCCATTCTTTTTTTTATAAGTACTTATTATGTTGCACTACCGTTGCAAGGCGGGGTGTATGTTGGCGTCTGGCTGGTGTAAACCGGGCATTGATGTTTCCCAGTATTTTAATCGTGTGCAACCGGACTACATATGGTGGTGGCATCTGGCAACACCCCATGGTATATGTAGCCCAGCTGTTTCTTAACGTCACCCTAAGAGTGTTTTTTACTCGCAAATAAAACTTCTAACCAGCCAGACGCCGGTCAAATTGTAAATTTGAAATTAAAATCAAAATAAAAGTTGTAAAATAAACTAAAATTACAAAATAAAGAGAAAAAACCAAGTTTAAAAGGAAAAAAAAGGAAGTGTTTTTTTTTTATAAATTAAAACGGCAAAAGAGCCACAAAAGTGCCATTGAACCACTAAAATTAAGGGTGGTTTTTTAATCTGCTTTTAAGTGAAGTGAGTGTGTGTGCGTACTCCAGCAACTAACCTGCCTCAACCAGCAAAGTATTGAGGTCCCCGGACAACGTTACTTTTGCGCCACAGCCCTTGCGTTTCCTTCGTCAAGACACAGGTAACCAGCCCCATTTACACCCCAACAGCTTTTTTTTTAAACTCAATGTACATATATAACTGAAAATATAAACTAAATGAGAAGCAAGAGTTCTCAATTTTACTGTTCTGTTGTTTTTGTTGTTTCTACATACAACAGGCAAATCGTTTTTTAACATCTTGTGTGGTGTTGTTTAAGTAGTCTACAACAAACTGAGATTTAAACGCTCACTTTGTAATTTTACTTTTAGAGTGGCACTCGAAAAGTTTAATTCTTTTTATACCCTTCACCGCAGGTGGAAAAGGGTATATATAAGTTTGTCATTCCGTGTGTAATTTCTTCTGCGGTCGGATTGAATGTTCGTCCGGCAGTTCAAAGTTTAAAAGGCCCTGGGGGTTTAATTGTCTCTGATGATAATGGAAAGGCTAATTTGCTTGCAGATGGTTTTTTTCAGGTTCAGCAAACGGGTCAATTGGGCGTTTGGGGTTCGACTGATGCTATCGTGGGGAGGGAACTAGAGACATTGGACAGGACAACGCCTTTGATGGTGTTTGACAATTTTTCGACTGCAGACGGAAGGACTGTTCACACGGACAGAAGACTTTCTGATTTTGGCTTTGTTGATGCCGCATCCGTCGGCTGTGCTTTAAAGAGAAGGGCAAACAAAAGATCCAGTGGTTTTGATGGTGTGCCTGATTTTGTACTTAGAAAACGGGATAATGTAGTTTGGACATTTTTGGCAATATTGTTCAATCATTGTATAAATATTGGCTACTTTCCCCAGGCATGGAAGGCAGCTCTGGTGGTACCGATTTTAAAGCCAAGATAAGATTCAACTGAAGCTGGCAGCTATAGACCAATATCCTTACTCTCGGCGTTCGGAAAACTGTTTGAGTTTTTTATCCTTGGTATGATAAACAAAGTAATTTTTGATAGGGAAATTCTGAAGGACTTCCAATTTTTTTTTTTTTTCTCATTATTTTTTATTGAATCTTCATACATTAAATATGAACTAACAATAATTAATCAAATCTTAACCTAATACGTTATTTTATGTCCTGCCAGTGCCAGACAAAAATTTTCTTCAACACGGGTTCTGTTCACTTATATAGGTGTTTATCGCTCATCTAATTGGGTAAGTGCTGCAGTGTCTCTTCTTCTTAAGCGAGTGTGGCCGCCATGGTTTAAAATATTTCGAGCTAGTGGATTTGGGTGTTGTTCAAGCCTTTTTAAATATTTTACTGCATATTTTGTAATCATAGTTTTTACTAATGGAACATTGAGATCCTTGTGAATATTTGAGTTTTTAACATACCAAGGGGCAGCTGTGATTATTCGAAGAAGTTTATTTTGGCGCCTTTGAATTTTTTCGATATTTGAGGGCGAGGCAGTGCCCCATAGTTGAATACCGTAGCACCATATTGGCTTTAAAATGGAGTTGTAAGGTAGTAGTTTGCAATCGAGACTAAGAACAGAATTTCTTTCAATAAGCCAGTTAATTTGAATTGCTTTTAGTTTCATTTGGGTTAACTTTGCTTCTATATGGCTTTTCCATGTTAAACGGCGATCTAGATGAATACCGAGGTATTTTACATGCGAATTTTGAGGCACTAAATGATTATTGATTTTAATAGGGGGGCATGTTTCCCGACGCAAGGTAAATGTTACATGTACGCATTTTTGCTCATTGACCTTTATCCTCCATTGCTTTAGCCACAGTTCGAGTTGAAATATATGATCATGTAGGTATCGAGATGCTTCTTGACTGTTTTCGTGCACGCTTAGAAAAGCTGTGTCATCAGCAAATGTTGAAGTTTGGGTGTAGTTATTTGTTGGCATATCCGAGGTATATATTAAGTATAAAAGTGGGCCCAGGATGCTTCCCTGAGGGACTCCAGCTTCAATTGGTTGAGGAGAGCTTAAATAATCACGTTCTTTAATAATAAACTTTCGACCGACTAAGTAGCTTTCTAACAGCTTGTGTGTGTTTACTGGTAAGTTTAGCTTCAATTTATGTAATAAGCCCTCATGCCAGACTTTGTCAAAAGCTTGAGAAACATCGATGAAGAGAGCGGAACAATATTTTCTTTCTTCAAAGGCTTTTCTTATTGCGTTTACTATACGATGGGTTTGCTCAATTGTGCTGTGTTCTCTTCTAAAGCCGAATTGGTGGTTAGGAATACATCTGTTTTCATTTAGAATTGGGGTTAATTTTGACGCTAACAGCTTCTCAAACAGCTTTGATATATTTGAAAGTAAACTTATAGGCCTATATGACTCAACTTTTGTGTGATCCTTTCCTGGTTTAGGTATCATGATGACTAAGGAAACCTTCCACTTTTGAGGTAAGTATTCCAGGCGTAAAATAGCATTAAAAATTAAAAGAATAATTCTCCTTGCTATGCTGGGTAGCTCCAAAAGCATTTTGTTGCTGATCTTATCAAAACCATGAGCCTTCTTGGGGTTTAAATCACAAATAGCCTTTTCGATTTCTCTTATCTCAAATCTTAGGGGAACAGCTGCTCTAGCAGCAACAGGTGGTAACTCGACCGCCATATCGTGAGATATGTTTGGGGTAAATACGTGTTTTAAATGATTAACAAACAGATTTCCTTTTTCAACATCATTTCTTGCCCAGCTTCCATTCAAGTTTCTTAATGGCGGATTAGCGACAACTGGCCTTTTGAGATTTCTAGCTGCACGCCATAATGAGTAGTCTGATTGTGGAGTTGCATCAAGTTCCTTAAGATATTTTTCCAGAGAAGCCGTTTTCTGAGTCTGCAGTAACTTTCTCAGCCTTTTTGTACAGTCTTTTAGTAAGTTCTTAAGTTGAGGGGATCTGTGCAATTGCCACTCTCTACGAGCTCTCCTTTTTTCAGACAAGAGACGCTCGACATCTGAGGAATATATTTTATTATTTTTGGTTTTTTTGGGGGCAATACTGGAATGTTGAACAGCTAGTTTTAGAAAACTTTCAAAATTGACAATAGAGCGATCTATATACTCCGGTGTACTAAGCGGGTACCTTCTGTGCAATGGGTACTGAGATTTGTGTAGCTGACGTCGCTATGTAACCAGAGGGAGATTCAATTCTATTGGTGTTTGTTATAGTAACAATTGTAGGTGTGTGATCAGAGGATAATTCTATTGAAGCTTCAACGTTAATCGTTTCTGTGGGGATGTTTTTAACCACGCCAAAATCGATGACATCTGGAATTTTTTGCGGATCAGCAGGCCAATATGTTGGTTGGCCGCTCGCGACAACATTTTAGAGATTGTATTAAACAAAACACGACCCTTTGGTGTTATAAGTCGTGACCCCCAGAAGGTATGTTTTGCGTTGTAATCGCCAGCAGCCAGGAAACAGGGCCCCAGTGACTTATAATATTTGTAATATTGGCTTTCTGATATTGCAAATCTAGGTGGTGAATATAGAGATGAATATAGAGAGATTCCAAAAACAAATTTTTAATCAGTTCATGGCTTGTTAAGAATAGCTTGCAATAACATCGATTGCATTTTAAGAATTTCCTGCATCATATTACCCATTGTGTTTGTAAAATTATTTACTGTTTGCACTAATGTTTCCATGGTTTTTTCTAGACGACTTAGATTAGAAACTGGAGTTTCGTCATTACTTGACGAAGCGCCTTGCATTGGTACATTGTTTGATTTTAAAACGTTAGCATAAGAGGTTCTGTTACTACTATGCTGCGGAGCCTGAAGATCATTACTGTTTACTTGATTCGTTACCTGCATTTGAGGGGGATTAGTTTTCGGTCCAACCGACTGCTTGACGATAGTATATACAGGGCATCCTCTATAATTGGCAGTGTGATTACCACCACAGTTGCTGCATTTTTTTACGTTGGGGTTGGTTTTAGACTTATCGCAAAGAACTGTACCGTGTAGCTCACCACATACTACGCAAACAGGGGGTAAATAGCAGTATGCCCTAGTATGGCCAAATTCTTGGCAGTTCAAACATTGAACGGGACCACCTCTTTTGTGCGGCTCCTCTATAGTTACTTTTCTGTACAGAATGTATTTTAAATCATAGATGGGATGCGTTTCATTTTTTTTAAGCTTAACGTCGCCGGGTTCAAACTCTACTCGAAATAGTGGTTGGGGAATTTTTTCCCTATTTTTAATGTTTACTACATGTTTTACCTTGAAGCCTTTTTCTTCTAGGAATGTTTTGACCTCTTCTGGGTCCACACATGAGTCAATACCCTTAATCACTACCTGAAGACCTTTACTGCTTTTCAGTTGGTATGTATAAAAGTTTTTTTTTAGTGCTTCAAAGTTGTTTATTACTTTGCGAAAATCATTCTCATGATTGACTTGAATTTTTGTCTCGTTTATACTACCACGCTTGATAGCCGCTACGTAAAACGAATTTTCACCTATCACTGATATCAAACTCTTTATGAGCTCATTTGAATTTTGTTCCCTAAGATATATCGGGGGAGGCTTTGGCGATTTTATGACGTTTGGTGCTTCAGAGGATTCATCCTCCAGAATTGCAAAACGATTTTGAGTATTTATTTTATCAAAAGTTGGTACTTTTGAGGCCGAAGCAACTGCTGCAGAGGTAGGGCTGCGTCCCCGGTTGCGCACTGTTATGTACCTGTCCATACCAACTTGTACTGTAGGCTTTTGAGAAATTTTTACTTGAGTTACTGAGTTGTCCATAGCGGCTGTTTTGGGGTTAACCGTATCATCACTTATTAAAGTTTTTTTTTGGCTCTGCGGCAGCGCTTGCAGTTAACAAACTTGTTATTGTATTACGATCGACCGTATTTGTAAACAAAGAGGGTGAGAGGGAACGGGTTCGAGTAATAGGTTTAGCCGTTAAGAAATTGCTATCATCGATTCTTTTTTTTGTTTCTACTTTTGTTTCGTCAACACTCACTGTAACATAAGCATTTCTTTCATTATGTTTTATTGTTTTTGCATTGTACGCATTCATGAGTTTTTTTTTTTATTTTACAGTTTGTTTAATTGTGCTCTTCTTGTTATTTGTTGTTAAAAACCCCGATAATAAAAAAGAAGAATAAACAAAAACAAGAAATGTTTTTGCTAAAATGTATGTATGTATGTTTATGTTTGTATGTTCATACATAAATTTTTTTTATTAAATTGTAACTTTTATTATTTTATTAATGACGTTTATGTTCACAAATCAAAAATTATTTTCAAGCGTCCAATTCGCTGATATTATATTATTTATTTAATAAATAATAAGGGTCCTCATGATATCGTTTATAAGTCTCGTAATCTGTGCAAACTGTGCATTTTACGCCCTCGTAAATGAACTGTCAAAAATTGTATGAGAATTCATTTACACAAACTTGGTAAATTTGCCCAACAATTTTGACTCGTAAACTTGCGCTGTTCAATTGTGCATTTATACATACCGATTTTTTAGTGCTTTTAACGTCGTTTTCACTGAAAAATCCAAGCAAATTTGTCTTTTTGCTTTCTTTGTGCGTTTTTAAAAACAAATTTCACATATTAATCACAAATTTCAACTTTTGATTTGATATTTTTGAATTTTCTTTTTTAGTTTATTTTTTTTTTATAGACATTTCTTACAAACTGACATTAATTGTTTAAAATTACACAAAAATTAAAAAAGGTTCTTCATGAAACGAGTCTCGCAAGTTTGCCCATTTGCACAAATGGCAATTTTAAGCGATATCATGAGGACCCTTAATATTATGATTTTATAACAACTTATTTAAGTATGTTAAAAGAAAACAAAAACCGTATGCCGAGTTAAAAAAAAACACGTCTGCATTCAACGAGCACAATTTGGGTTAAGGAATGGACACTCTACTTCCCACGCCCTATTGGTTTTGTCTGATTATGTTGCTGAAGGTCTTAATAGGAGATGTCCTACTATGGTTGCAAGTTTAGACTTTGCCAAGGCGTTTGATACTGTTTGGCATGATGGTCTTTTATATAAGATGTTAAATTTTGGTTTTGGTAGGAATATTTGTCGAATGGCTTTCAGCTTTTTAAGTGGGCGGACATTTAGGGTGCGAGTGGGGACAACCTTTTCGGACATAATACTGGTTGAAGCGGGTGTACCACAGGGCTCCTTGTTGGGTCCGGTACTGTATAATTTGCATGTTTCTGACTTACATCAGCCAACTGATGGGAATCTTTTACTGACTTACGAGGACGATATTCTTGTTGCTTCTAAGGGGGCAAACGCTAGGAGAATTAACAATGGACTTAATAGGTATTTGACTATACTAAATGACTATTTCGGAAAATGGAGACTTAATCTAAACATGTCTAAAACTGTGGCTGTGTTCATTAAGGGCAAACGTAAATATGTTTATCCTAACTGCAGGAAATATGTTCCGTGTTTGAAAATAGGAGGTGAATTGGTCAACATTTCTGATAGAGTGAGGTATCTAGGTGTTACTTTTCATGAAAATTTTGAATTTTATCGTCATATTGATAATGTTTTGGAAAGGTCGAAGAAGGTATACAATTTATATCAAAGTATTTTAAGGCGTAAAGGTGGCTTAGGTAAAAAAGTTCGCCTTTTAGTTTATAGGCAAATAATTCGGCCTCTCATTTGCCATGCCTTTACAGCTTGGTTTGGAATATCTTCCGCCCAGATGGAAAGGCTAAGGAGATGGGAGAGAAGGATTCTTGTTGCTTGTCTCGGCTTGAGACCTCGTTTAGGACCTGATGGTGTCTTACGTAGTCCGTCCTGCAAATTAACGTATAGTCAAGTAGATTTTGGGAGAATTGATATATTTATGGTGGAAAAGACCGTAAAGTTTCTGGAGATTGCACAAAATTTGGAAAATGATTTAGTAAAAAGTTGTTTTTCAAATAGTAGAAGCTTGGAAAGTATTGGATTAGCAAAGTATCTCTCACCGGTTGATTTACTGACCCTCAGGGAAGCTGGCCTCCTTCATGAAGGTGCAAATCTTTTGTTTTACCACCGCCGTATCCACACAATGGATATTTATAACACCGTTTATAATACTGCCCAATAATTACTTATTGTTATGTTTTTTCTATTTTATTTTAAAGTATCTAGTTTAAGTTTTTGTTTTAGTTTTAAGTTTTTTTTTTTATATATAAACAATTTCAAATGTCTCCATTTTTTAAGCCCTTTTTTATGGAATTATGGTTAAAAGAATCATTATTTGTAAATGTTGTATATAAAATGTACATTTTTGTTATGAATATGTAAGTTCTTGATAAATGCATTAGTATGTAAGAAGTTTTTGTAAGCCTTAGTTTTAATATAACTAAACTTTGTGAAACAATTTTTTGGGAAATAAAGATCAATCAATCATTAAAAATATATAAAAATTAAATCTAAAAATGTTTTTATTTTGAATACGCCCTCGCGTATGCCCTTGTATTAACTATGTTCCTAAAAATTAAAGCTCAAGCTATTCATTATTAACTTCTTCAATATCACTCAAATAGACTAACAGACCATTAAAAAATGCAACATAAAACTTTAAAGAATAAACTCCAAGATCTATTACATTAACTTCAGACAACTTATATGAATCTAGTGCTAAAGATATTTTAGAATCTAAAAAAAAATGTGGGTTCTTTACGAAGAAGTTAACACAATGAAAATAATAAAGAACAGAGAAAATACAAGACCATTTAATAACATGAAAACATCACTTAATATTTGTATCCAATATACTGCAAATCATGATATATTATTTAAGTTAGTTCAAATTGCTAGGAAAAAAGCATAACACTTTCTGATTGTCGTACAATTGGTTTGAACCGGAACCAATTTTTATACTTACGTCCGTTTTATAAAGAATATTTAATAATTTATAGCTCTCATATATTCTAACTGTCGGTGAAGGGTGTCAAAGATTCGGTTCATCCAAATATATCACTCTAACTTTTTTAATGCATTAGCTTTTAAATGGTTAAATATAGCATAAAAGGATTCTTAAAAATTTCAAATCGATATTTGAAATACTGCATCGTCAATTTCGAATAATTTTTATTTGGAAAATTTTTCTTAAATTTTTTGTGCCGAAAAACTTTGGAGTCGGAGTCGCGAGTTTTTGTGGGTTCTATGACCTAAACTCCGACTCCTCAACTCCGACTCCACATCTCTGGTTTACAGATGTATAAAGTTATACAAAATGGCAGAACAACTATCAAACTAGTTACATTTATCGGTTTGTTTTCTAAAAGTGTCTTACTGCGTATTTCCGATGTTCGAAAGAATTCTTTTTTTCGTACAACTACATTTAAAACAAAGTTTTTAAAATTGTTTTTTGTTTGAAACGTAATTGTTTGAAAGAAAGAATTCTTTCGCACATCGGAAATAGGCTATTTAAGAAAATGGTCGAAAAAAAGATAAGTGATTGAAAATCACATTTTATCAAAGTGATTTGAAATCACAAGAAATGTGTTTTGGGCATATTATTTTGTGATTTAAAAACGTTCAGCTACGCAAACAGCTTTTTGAAATCACTTTGGTATTTTTGCGACTATTGTAAGATGACCGTCATAATAAATTACATAAATAAAATATTCAATGTGTTGTTTATTAATTTTTTATGCAATAATTATGCAATTTATTTAAAACAAATCATTTAAAATTACATAAGAAAATTCGACGACACTACAAAAATTATATTTTCTTTTGAGACTTCTGCTGTGATTTCAGGTTTGCTTTTAGTTGAATTAAAGATCGCTAATTTGCTAACAGCAGCATGATAGCCAGTGTTGCCAAGACATGGCGATCAAAAATGGCTAAATTTACGGAAAAAATGGCTAAAAAAAGGCTAAAAATGGGCTAAAATGGCTAAAAGCTTTTTTAAATAAAAACTCATTAAAATTCAATAACAAAACAGAAATAATTCATTTAAAGTTGTTTACGATGAAATTGTAAGTTAAGATCAATTTCTGAAATAAGAATAAACGTAAATTAATAATTTGTTAAATATTTACGGTCTAATTCATAAAAATTTCTTGTTTCAGCTTTAATGCTTACAATAGTTATCAAACACTTTTTGTTTTATAAACCATTAATAAAAAGTCAGATTTATAAACGCTTAATAGGAGTGGATTAACAATTAAACGTTTATATTACTTTTGTACTTTTATGTTGGCAGCAACATGTTATTTTAATTGTAATTTTTGTAATAGTGATGCATACAACTAGGGATACGAGGTAATACAAGTTCGTTCGTTGTATCATAATTTTAAGTGAGTTTCTGTTTTGTTTTTAATTTAAAATTAATTTCTGTTTTTTAAAACGTAATATTTTAAATAATTTCAAGTTTTTTTTTTGTTAATAAAATACATACTATTGAAATAGAAGCGAAATATGTATGTATGTAAATCATTTATTAGCAATATCAAATTTTTACTGCTTAATCTCTGTAGGTTCCAAAAGAGATTTGACAGCTTTATGTTTAATGAATAATTTAACCAGAAAGAAGAAACGTCAATAGAAAAAAAATTAAAACAAAAAAAAAATATAAAAATTTGTGATTAAAATGTGAAATTTGTTTTTAAAAACGCATCTAGAAAGCCAAAAGACTAAAGTGCTGAAATTATTGCAAGAATTTATTGTTTGTGATTTATAAACACTTTAATTTTTCAACGGAAATGGCGGTAAGCATTAAAAAAAATATGTTTTTATAAATGCGCAATTGAACTGCGCACGTTTACGAGTCAAAATTGCTGAAGCAAATTTTCGATGCAAAAGAAAAATATTATTGTTTGTAATTGCTGTGCTGCATGTTCCATTCAAAGCATGTAGAAAAAAACATTTTTGTTCCGTGCGGCAAACCAGTAACCAACAGACGATACACTATGTGGTTTCTACTTTGTGTTTGCTTTAACAAATACTTTACCTAATTGAAAGACATTTTAAAATATAAGTGTAATGAATGGTAAAAAAAGGTTTGCAGTATTTGAAATAAATCTTAATAGCTTTTTATATTTTATGCAAAAAGTTATAACGACTTTAAGTTTCAACAGAAAACATATCTCGCGACCCACGTTATTTTTAACAAAAAAATCTATCGAGCAGTTTATATTAAAACTAGCTGGCTGCCCCGGCTTCGCTCGGTAGATGATTACAAATGATCGATGAAGCCGTTTTCTGATTTTCTTCAAAATTTTCTTTTCGTAAAATCCTAAGTTGGGCCATGGCGAGTTATGCGCTTAATAGAAAAAGTAGGCGTAAAAAAAGGCGTGGTAAATGTTTCTTTCGATGAAAACTTAAAATGGATTAATACGAACGTTTGAAAGAAAAATTAGTCAAATCGATGGAGCCGTTTTCTGATTTTAGGTATATCAAAAAAAAAATGGACGTACAAGTGGGCGGGGCAAAATTCCTTCCGTAGTAGTAGTAGTCCGATTTTATTGAAGTAGTAGTCCGATTTCATTGAAATTTGAGTTCTTATCTAATTTGGGGTTCCTGAATTCAAATCTGTTCACAAAATTCAGCTAGCCCTACTGGGGCCGTCAGAACCCGGTGTTCGCAAGCGCGAACGTTGGCCGCTATTTAACATTTTTTTGCATTGTATTTTTAAAAAAAATTTGGTTTTAATTGCATGAAACATTTTTAACACAAGTTTTTTTCAATTTCATAAAATATGATTATTGAAAATATAAAAAGCTGATTACTAATGATCGATGGAGCCGTTTTCTGATTTTAGGTAAATCGAAAAAGTAGGCGTAAAAGTGGGCGGGGCAAAATTTAAAACCTTAGTTGGACCATGGCGATTATTAGAAAGAAAAAATCGTCCAAATCGGTACAGCCGTTCTGAAGTTATGCGCTTAATAGAAAAGTGGGCGATGAAAACAAAAATGGATTAGTTACTACGAACATTGAAAGAAAAACTAGTCAAATCGATGGAGCCGTTTTCTGATTTTAGGTAAATCGAAAAAAGTGGGCGGGGCAAAATTTTCTTTCCGTACAAAGCTAAGTTGGACCAAGGCGATCATTCTAAAGAAAAAATCGTCGAAATCGGTCAATCCGTTCTCAAGTTATGCGATTAGCAACACACAACATTTCATTTTTATTATATAGATTAATTCAAACATTAGTTATCGTTTTTCTTGGAAGAAAAATTTTTATGCGTATTAAACTTTTTTATTTAAATAAATAAGAAAACAAACATGCTTAATTTTTCGTGATATTAAAATTTTATTGTAACAAACATTGAAATATCACTTTATTAAACGCTTAAAGTAGGGTAAAGGCTACAATAAATATTTCAAACTTGTGAAATGTTTATTAAACGTTTAATAAGCTATAAAAAATTTATAATTACTCTTTTTTCGACTTTTGCTTATTAATGACTTATAAAGCTGCAATGATGCGTTTATAAATTAGACTGTAAGTAGGTATCTATTATTTTTGCAAGAACAACACTTAAACCACTTAAGTTATCGTTCAATTTCACTTCATTTCGATTTCTAGAACATACCCGATAACTTAATACAAATCTTTGATTTAACATACCTAATAATAAATAATAAATTGTGTTGAAAAGTTTAACAAAAATATAAACTAAAGTACTCACTAAACATGACTTTTTTTTGATTCCAACGGACAAATAGTTTGTTTATTCGACTTAAAATTTTAAAAAATTATACATTTAACAGAAATACTACATATTATTATCATTCGGTTAATCGGTATAAATTGTTCGATTAATCCTTTAATCGAAATTAGCAATTTTAAATTATTCGAACAATATACAGTCTAAAATTGTTCGATTATTCGAACAAGAACTAATCGACTGAACACCCTAATCATGACAGAATATTGTAGTGGTAGGTACAAGAGTGACCATAAGTCCCATATAAACATCTTCTCCAAAATCACTTTAAGACAAAGCAATTTCATGTAGATGTGGATATTCAGATAATATTCAGCACATAGAACACCCTGCGGAAAATTTGTGTCAAATGTTCCCAAAGCACGTATCCCGTGACCAGCGAACACGATATTGTAATAAAAAGGAACGAATTGTGATAATATTACTATAAATGGGGTAGTAGCTGATTTTATATGAAGAAGTCTATAATATTGACATGGTTTACACGGGACAATATCTGCGGCATTCCTTACTTTAACCGAAATTGAATCTGTCCATTTAGGTTATTTCAGTGACTTGTTACAAAGTGTCAAAAGAGTGCCAATTAACCCACTTAGGACATCGCCATGTTAAAGTGCCAAGTCCCCTTTATATAAAGTGTTAGAACCTTAACCGGTCTCTCCCACTTTAGCAATGTCACGTGACAAGTTCTCTTTCCCCTAGGGCACTTATATAAATCCTTACTTCAAAACACAATTGACTCCATAACAGGGTACAAGTTTCTTAGTTTGTCATTACATACTATGGTGTAGGGAATCAAATGGTCGGCTTGTTCGACTATACTTTCTTACTTTTTATTTATTTTTTGTGTGTGTTGTTTGCATATTTAACATAAATTTACTATTACCAAAAGATAAAGCGAGTTGTAGCATTAACATCAAAGAGATGCCCACTCGTTTTTATTGGCATTTTATGCAAAACACATTTTTTTGCTTGAAAATATTTTGACCTAATAAGCAATCATTCACGTCGTATCCACCCACCCACCATCCATCCAGTTATGTTCATTACATTTCCCCAAAAACTCTTCTTCTATATTTGAAATTCCTTTTTAACTTTGGGGGTTGATTGGTTTGTTTGTGCTCCTCTGGATGCTGCAAATCGTAACAATAACCAGGTCTGGTTATGGATTTTATTTTAGACGTTGTTATTGTTGTTGTTGTTTAGTTCAATACCATTAATATTGGTACTTGTTGTAGAAGTGTTTATTTTTTCGCAGTTGTTTTTCGAAAATGTGTGTGCCTTAGTTTTGGGTGACGTGGAGTGGCGTACATGAGAAGTTGCTGGGGCAGTAGAATTGACCCAAATCAAATTTTAATTTTGTTCTTGTTTAACTTAAATTTAAATTGGATTTATTTAGGTATAAAAATAAAAGTTAATTTTAATTCGATTAATAAGAACACGAATGTCATGAAAGAAAGGAATAAAAAGTGATAAAAAAAAACAAGAGAAAAAGGAAGATTTAAAAGGAGTAGATAAAAATGTATTTCATTGTTATAGCCACCACGTTCATAAGATACAAGATAATAAAAAGTTAAAAATGACGAATTTAACAAGCGCTTAATAATAAAAAGGTCCGGCAAAAGCATAAATGACTGTGTGGACAAGTTCTGTCCGTTACCTTAATAAGATAAGATAAAATAATTTATTATTAATTTTTTTTCTTTTATAACTTTGTTATCGCACACAAAGATATGTACTTATACATATATTTTTATTAATTTTGCCTAGGCAAAGTTTCTTTTTTAATTATTTGGGATTTTTGTGTGTGTTTTTTTTTATTAAAATTTTTCGGTTATAATTTGTTTGCCGAACGTTCGCCTGACTTAAAGAAGCCAATTATTTTTAGAGGAAATTTTTTTTTGTTGCGTCGAAGTATTCGATAATTATCTTATTAACATAAAAACCAACTCAACCCTACTTTTTATTTAGACTTGATGCATCCCTTCTCAAATCTAGATAGTAATTAAATTGAAATTATGGAAAATTCAATTGGATTTTTGGTTTAAATAAATAGTATTTTTATTTATATTTATTGATAAAAAGGGGTGCGGAAATTATAAAGCAAATTTACAATTAATCTATTGGTTACAAGGATTGTCGAGTTGGCATTATAGGCAGTATAATATAAAAACTTAACTTACTTATTCTTGACTGAAAATAATTTGAAATCAAACGTTTTCTCAAACGACAAACGTTCGATAATGATTTGAAAATCATTGGAAAATCATAGGGGAAATTATTATCAAGTTGAAAAATGCCTTTATTTTCAACTTGCGTTCAAACGTAATTCTCAAATGTTTTTCAAATGTGGAATATAATAAAATGTGGAACATAAATAATAATATTTTATTTTTTTAATTTATATTCATTTTTTATTTAAATAAACTGTAAGATAAACATTCGGCAACATAGCTAAAAGATGAAATAATGTTCTTTCCGTCCTCTAATTCTTGCAAAAACGAAATTAGCTCCCTTTTATTTTGAGGATTGTGGCACCTCGATCGTTCAACAAACTTTCTTCACTTCCCGTTTTATTTTTTTTATTTTCGTATCTAAATCCATGTAATTACTCACAAATAATTTTTTATTTTTCACAAGAAATAAACTGTTCACTTTATATTAAAATGTATTTTTAATAGTAAAACACATGTAACCACAAAGTTACAAATTTAACTTTAATCGCCATTTTTAATGCTTAGGTACATTTATTTTTCGCTTTAGTGCTGCCAAGTTTATTTTTGAATTGAATTTTACACTTGACATCAAATTGATAAAAATTTGATATCAAATGTTTATTTTGTAATCATTATCAGTTTGAATTTAAAAGTTACAGTCATTTCATATCAAAGGTTTGACTTCGTGTTTGTTAGGTATTTTAAGTATTTTTAAGCGTCGGTGTCAGGCTGCAGTATGTTGAAAATCGAAATAATATTTTCCTTTTTGTGAAAACTCAAATAAAAGCTTTTCAACACTGAACAAAATTTTAATTCGTCCAGTGTCGACTGAAAGAATAAGAAGAGTAATAAGGCCTTAAGGTCTAAAATATTGAAGCAAAAGTGTAACGAAAAGGTTTGTAATATCAATTTAAGTCAGAAAGCACAATAAAAAAGCTTGACAACAAAGTTTTATTGAAGTGTTGAATAAGAATAACATTCCATATCGAAGGTCACGGATATAAGAAATTAAAAAAACCACGAACATGTGTCTCATGCATTTTTTTCTTTTAGGAAATTATTTTTTATAAGAAATTTATTTCTTATAAAATTTTATTCTAGACAATAAGAAAACAAAAACTTTTGGTTTAAAATGTGCATACAAATTTACACACTAAGTTAAATATTTTGAGCAAGCAAGTATGTACGCACTTGGTCGGATATTTTGCATTAGCAAATATTGTTCTAACGTGTAAATTAAAGTTCTTATAAAAAGATTTTTGGTAGGTATTTTCATTATTGGTGAATGGCAAAATTCTTCTTGTATCAGTTTTTTTTTCTTAAGAAAAGTTTTCTTATACAGAATACTTTTTACTTTGACACATATGGAAAAAGACACGATGTTATTGAATTACTTTCTTATATGAGATGTTCTTATATCTTATATAATTTAAATTGAAAAATGTACGCACGGATTTGATAGTTATTTGGAAAATGGCAAATAAGGGTGTACAAAATTATAAAAAGAGATTTTTTGAAAATATTAAAAATATATATATCTGTTTATCAAAAAACTGGGGGTCAAGACCCCAATCTATTCTTAAAATTCTCAATCACAGATCTTGAACTGTTCTGGCTGTTGCTATGCACTTTCGATTTCAAAAAACCCCACAAAAATAGTCTAATGCCCAATTTTCAGGATAGTATTTAAATCTATATTAAGTTAAATTTCAAATAAACTTAAGTCGCATTTAAATACAGAATGATTTTTTGAGTTTTATTTGAAAAGTCTTATTTAATTAAGATAAAAGTATGGTAGCACTACTAAATACAAAAAATATCATAAAAAAGTATAATTATTTCCAAGGTGGTCTCAAAAAACAGCTAAATGTTATCGATGTGCCTGTTGTTGTTGTATTGTTGTCATATTGAGGCCATCTTGCTAAGTTATTCCAATGGAAACTTATTTCTGAGAAATATGTTGCATTAATTTTACATGTTCTACATTTTTGTGTTCGTTTGTACAAAAAATACAACTGTGGGAAACATTTTCAAGTTCTTTTGTGAATATGTTGATGAAAAGAATGCAAAACATGTTGCATATTTTACCCCTTCTTTTACTTAAGGTGTTCATACTGCACTGTTTTACAACTTTGGTACTTACTACTTTGTTTGTACAACCAATGTTTTATTTTGCTTGTTAAAATTCATACCGCTCATAATTTTGTAAAAAAATTGATTTAAAACAAAATATAGCAATATTTACACATTAAAATCAAAAAAGTCTATTTATATTTTAATCGTTTTAATTTTTCTAAGCCATTAGTGGTGTCAATATTTGTTTTTAAACCGCAATAGCGTGCAGAAACCGCTCAAATAGCTTTAAAAATCGCTCATGAAGTACATTAATGATGAAAGTGTAATAGTTGTAAGAAAAAAGTATTAATTGTGTTCTATTGAAATTGCACAACATGTAACACTTCGTGTGATTATAGGTAACATTAGAAAATGTTACATGTATAAACTGTAACATATTTTTCTCAGAAAAGAAATCGTCATTAAGTTAAATTTAAGTGTACCACATCGGTGAATTAAGTTTTATTTAAACGTTTAGTGAAGAAGAGAATTTTCTCTACGTCTAAATCATAAATTTTCCGCTACAAAAAGCTTCGGATCATCTCCCTGTAGCGATTTCCATTTACCACTGATACCTCAAATATGGGCACCCTTTACAGTATTTATTTAAAAACCTATTTTTGTATTTATCAATAAAACTATAGATATGTATTTATGAGATATTTAATTTTCTGGTTTTCTGTTAGATGCTTTTTACATTTAAAGCTAGATTCACAATTTTTATTGGGTGGTCACAATATTAGAAACAATTTTCTTTGCAAAAGCTTTAACTATTGAAAAATTATAAAAAATAAGAATTATTTTTTTTCCAAACTTATAAAAATGTTTATAACCCTTATAAACAATTTCATACAAATAGTTGCTGTAGCCAAACAAACTTTTTTTAATTTTTGTACTTAAAACGTATAAAATACATTGAACAAATAAAACAGAAAAAACCCAATTTTTGTTTCCATTTTGAATGAGTCTTAAACTTAAAAAAAAAAAACGTTCATGAAAAAAATTGTTATAACAGTTTCACAAATCACAAAATCATGTATTGAACAATCCTCAAATATGCTTAAAGAATTTAATAAATTACGGCTGACAAAAAGCAATAATAATTTTTTCTTATTTTATTTTAAAAGTCTGTGTCATTGAATGAATTTCAAAATAAATATGAAATGGTTACAATGTTAAATGGCAAATATTTTCTCTCAAAGCTGTTGGAATCTTGTGCTTTTTTTAGGACATACATATTCAAATACTCTATCACAATTGTTGGTAGGAATTGTATTTGTATAAATTCATACATAAAATATGTATGAAAGTGTTGCACAAGTGATTGTAAGCATTTAAAGGAACTTTGATTATTTTACATAAAATTGATAGAAATTTTAATATACGATTTCTTTTTTGAAAACGCACAAAATATTTAAGTAAGCAATGTTATGAAATATAAATTCATATATATATATATATATATATATATATATATATATATATATATATATATATATATATATATATATATATATATATATATATATATGTATACATATGTTTGCATGTATAGCATTTATATGTGTATCTACATTAGACCTGCCCTTATAAAATAGTTTTTTCTTGAAAAGGTAAAATCACATTCGCACTAAATATTCAATTATACAGGGTGGCGCAGAATGAGCTATATGGTTTAAATGGCTTATAACTTTTTTATTTATGTGATTATTATAATTTTGCAATCAGCTTTGAAAAATTATATCCTGTAAGTGATGTCCATTTTCTGCTTCGCTCATACGTGCTCTTTTTAGCATATTTTTCATAACTTTTGGCAAAATTTCGGGTGCAATGGCCATGATTTCATTTTGAATGTTGGTTTTTAGTTGGAGTGTGGTTCTAGGTTTGTTAACGTACACTCCTTCTTTCAAATATCCCCAAAGAAAACTGTCAGGAGCGCTGTTAAATCTGGTGAACGTAGAGGCCAGTTTAAATCGCTTGTGCGCATTTAAGGCTGGCATAGTTTAATTTGTAATTACGGACAGACAAAACAGTATTAATGAAAATAAAATAATTATAACAGACAGTTGATATCTCAATGTTGAAAAGTAAAGTCGATTATTGAAGTTGTTTCAGTCGCTTGAGTTGTTTTTTGCATCTGAAAAATTATCAATCTAAAGTTGTTGAAAATTATATTCGGACGGACGTCGTATTAGACTACATTTGTAATCTCTTACATATAATCAATTATTTATTACTCTTAATTGAATTTTGAATGTTATAATACAATTTAACTGAATTTTGAATTAAATAATAATAATAAAATAAACTTTTATGTAAAAACACAAAAGAAAACTCGCGACAGATACTAACTTACTCAGATGGCACAACAACTTATTGTTGGTCTCGGCCTCCTAAAATGAAATGACATGCTAATGTAAAATATCCAACTAACTGTGTACAAACATACTTGCTTGCCCAAAATATTCAACTTTGTGTGTGTACTTGAATGCACGTTTTTAACCACAAGTTTTTGTTTTCTTATGGTATAAACTTTAATAAGAAATGAATTTGTAATAAGAGTGAAAACTTTTTTAAGAAAAAAAAACTCTTTTAATAAACACTTTTGTGGTTTTTTTAAATTTCTTATATCCGTTGCCTACTGTAGAGGTAAAACCAGTTCAAATGAAAGTAAAAGCATTTCAAATTAATTGGCTTATTGGAATAAATTATGTCTTTAGTCTGGATGTAAACTTCTACTCTAAAACTATGGCTTAGTTACAGTATGCAAAACATTTATGCTAATTTATGGGATTTTGTTTTTTTTTTAATTGGGCGGACTTAAATACTTTTTTTTTGAGTGGCATAACAATATAATCTTAGGATTCATGCTTTGAAAAAAAATTGACATATTGTGACACGATTGCATTGTTTTGTGTCTCATTAAAAAGATAATTTTTTGAAAAGAAAAAAAACTTTTTTTGGGTTACAAATATGTATCTAAATGGTATGTGCTTTTTATACGCTTACTTAAGTTTTTATCGATTTCCATCACGGGTTCCCCTAATTTGACTTAGAGCCAGTTTTTGACATAAAGATCAGCGATTGAATTACAACTAATCCTTGAAACTCGTTTTTGGGTAGTAGATTATTTAATTTTGTTTCCAAGTTTAAACGCCCAAAGTTGGCGGTTTAAACTTTCGACAGCACTTTCAAAAGTACGAACAGCTTATAAAAGTAAATATTACTTATGAAAATAAAACTTTTGTATAAAATTAATAAAATGAACTTTTTAAATAATAAAAAAAACTTAAAAATATTTGAATATTTAAACAACACAAATATTAGTAGACCAAGGGCAATAAGAATAGGGCCAAATCTTTTTTTATTTATTAAATGACAATTTTTTTTTATTTAGAGTTTTATTAAATATTCCACCTCGTAATATAAAATATTGATTGATTGTTTTGCTTCTTTTTCGATTTCATTTATTCTTTTTATTTCTTTCTATTTCTTCTTCTTTTTCACGTTAAGAACAGTAATTTGAGGACAATTTTTGGCATTTGTTTTAAACTGCCGTACTTATACATAAAAGTATTGTAAATTCATTTGGCAATGCTTAAAGCTTTAATCTTTCACTCAAAAACGCCAAAGAGGATTAAGGCTAGATTAATTTTATTATAAGATTAACAAATCTTACTATTGATCCTGGTTTAAACTCGAAGTAAAAAACCCGCTCTTAATATTTTACACTCATGAGATTCAGATACTTCTATCAAGCTAAGAATAATTTTTTTCAAGGGTCGATCTAATATGTGTGTATGTACATTTTTATATAGATATATTTATTGAAATACAAGCATGTGTATGTATGTATTTGGAAAAAAAAATCATGAAATATGAACATAAATGTAAATATTGTATTTTAGTTTCCATCCGCATTTTCAATATGCTTTTGAGTTTTGAAGCCATTTTATGATTTATGAAATTTTTGTATATTCAATATTTAAACAGCAGTGGAATTTGTTTTAAATAAAGTTTGTTTACATTGACTTCATATATTTTTCCAGTCAATATATTGCTCTAGGGAGTAGCGATTTTGGAAAATTTTTTCAATATTGAAAGAGATTTACTCCATTTGTAATACATCAAAATAAATATGAAAAGGCTCGTAAAAGGCCCTTGTAAAATTCCGTTGAAACCAGGTATGCCAATTAAGCCATCATGTGGTTAGATTTAGCAACTTTTCATCTCAAAGGGTTTGGTGTAACAGCGGCCATAAGCGAGGAAATAGGATAGTGAAATTTGGTTAAGTCTTTGGTTGGTTTTGTTGGCAGGTATCCATGTAAATCTTTCCCACAGCTGCACTATACACTAGAAAATCATGTGAAATATTTTAATTTAGACGAAAGTATGAAAATAAAATAACGAACAATTATTATAAATTGAAATTTCATGAATTTCAAATACTAAAACGTACATTTATGTACAAACGTATACTTAAAATAATTTAAACGCTCTTCCTAGCATTTTTATTGTTTTGTATATTCTATTTCCTTGTTTCAGTTTGGCTACGGCTTCTGTAGATATTTCAAGTTTTAAATAGCTTCGAACGAAAGTCATTAATCTGTGGCAAAAATAAATAATAAGGCAAACAAAATGTTTGACAACAATTAAAATACCAAAATTAGCCTTGCGATTAATTTAGTGCCCGGTGTTGCACGATTTTAAACTCTAAAGGGGCTTTATATACATATTTGTACACTCACTTCCATATTTTTAACACTTTTTAGAAATATTAATATATATAATTTCCTTATTTGTCCATCGTTTTTTGTCTATCCAGAGCTTTTTGAAACCCACTCAAGGGCAAGAAAGCCGAAAATTGGCATGCATATAGTAAGAGACGTAGGCCAAATCCTAACGTAGGCGAATTTTTGATTTTGGGCGGAAAATTAAGTGGGGAAAAAGGCGTGGCAAAATTAAGTTTTTAACATTTTGGCTTATATTAAAGCCTCCTAATTGCCTAGCATATAGTCCTAACAATACAGCACATACATATAATTGTTGGAATATGGACGGAGAATTTAAAGAAAAAAATTATTTTTTTTTACATATTTACTAATTTGGAGGACCCTCAATGACTTAGGAAGATGAAAATTGAAATGCATGTTTTACGGACCAAGTAGAAGATGAACACTGAACTGCATTTTTGATATCCAGTGAAAGGGCGGAGAGACGAAAGGAAAAAGGGTCGTGGTAAGTTCAGTTCTATTTACGGTTAATTACCCCACGCTGAAATGCCTTTCAAGCTTATTTACCTTGAGTTTTCGATCCCCCTTTTTTTTCTTCCATTTTTCAAACAAAAATCCACATTAAATTGCCATACGCTTAATTACCCAGTTCGGCTAATTGCCTTAAAAATTAAACTCCCAAAACAAAATTACACCTAAATTTCATTTGTTTAATTGCCTCAGTACTATTTGATAACAACACAGAAAGCATTGCAACCAAGTTTACATGTTAATAATTTGAAAATATGCACTAAAAATTTTTAAAAAATATGCCCAAAAAACAAAAAGGGCTTATGGTATAAACACAACTGGGACGAACGACGAACTTCGCATAGTACGACGAATTTGTCGGCAAGAATTCGTTGCGTAAATTCGTCAAATGAGACACAATAAGTGCGTGAATTCCAGGTATTAATGTGACTTGAATTTTTTTTTAATTTATAAAAATAAATACCTTGGACGCCATTGTAACGACGTAATTCTTCACTGGTTGCTGGGGTAGGTTCTCGGTCCCAGGGTTCACTTTCTTCCAAAAGAAAACACAGGTCTTCGTGAAACGTTACAAACCGTACTTTATTGAACAATACACGTTAAACCGTACTTTATTTAATAAAACAAGATTAATTCGTACAATACAAATACGACACTTAACAGCGGTGCGACCTAGCCCCTGCTCGGGCGCCATTGTAACGACGGTTTTGATTATATAAAAACTTCGCCTACAAAATATTGTGTTAAGTAATCAGAAAAACATAAGAGCACTACTTACAATTCTACGGAAAAAACCAATGAATTTTACAAGGGATGGCCCAAAATGAACTTATTAAAAAGAAAGTCATTATTTTTACTACATACATCCAGAAATAAGTAGTTTTAGAAGTTGTTATAAAAGCAGTTAACCCTTTCGGGACGGCTCTCTAATTGCATTAATATATTATAATTTTTGTAATTATTGTGTTAGATATGTCTCAAATAGATCGCCTGGTAGGGAAATGTGGCAGGGTTGCCACAAGAGGACTGCTGGGGGACTGATAAGCCCTTGAACTGGTGGTACAAATATGTACCATCCAAACATTTTTTTGGAATAAATACAAAAAAAAAAATGTAAAATATACTTACCAGTTGTAAAGTAAAAAAAATAAACCGAACTTTATTTATTTAGTCCAAATATGTCCAAATATATTCCTATTTAATATCGTGAAATCTAAAAAAATTCATCAATTAATGTGGTTTACGTCCGACTCTGCCAACAGGATCCATGCACTAAGCACATGTTACCAATGATATTCAAAAAATACCATTTATAGCAAATAAAACCTTTGATAAAACGAAATGGTTTGTTTGTAAGCCAATGAAAATGAGAATTTCAACTTTTAGGAATGTTTAAACTTTGGTGGTACTTATGTGTACCACTCGTACCGAAAGTGTTAAAGAAGAAAGCTACTAAATAATGAGTGAGAGAAGCTATTAATTTTGAAAAAGTAAGCGAAGTTTTAACTGGGTTTCTTTGCAATTTATTTGTTTGTTAACATTTATCAAATCATATTTCAAGACCATATTTAAAAAAAGAAACATAAAAAACTATTAATTGGTGTGTTCTGAAATCCAGATCCACTCGAAAGGAGATTACTTAATCATTTTCGGTGTTCTGCATTTCGATTTTGCAAACTCAAATTAGTTTTTGGATTTGTTTCAAATTTTGCAATTTTTCGCGAATTTCAGCCATGTTCGCGATTTGTTCCTGTAAGTTGTCAGATTCTTTACAGCTTAAACGATAGTAGACTTTGCTATCATGCCGCTGTTAGCAATTTTTGCAAATTTCCGCTAATTTAGCAATTTTTTAACGAATTTTTGCCATTCCTAATAGAGTAAAGGACTTTTAATCAATTTTATGGGTTCTTTGAAGAATAAAAAAATTTTCGCGAGTTTTCGCTATTTTTGCAAACTTTTTTATGTTATTATTATTGCGTTTGTTGTTGAGAGTTGTGATTCTTAACAGCTTCAATGATTTTTAAAAATTATAAGATATTGCTTTTATGCCGCTGTTAGCAAATTTTTGCGAATTCCCGCTAATTTAGCAATTTTTACCGAATTTTTGCCATTCCTTATAGTTTAAGAGACTTTTAATCAATTTTATGGCTTGTTTGAAATATTAAAAATTTTCGCGAATTTTCTACATTTTCGCAATTTTTAGCCAAGATCGCAATATTAGCGACTTTTCCCTGTGTTTCTTTACAGCTTTCACGATTTAGCTGCGGTTAGCTGTCCCTATCCTAATTTATTCGTCGTTCGTCTGCGTAAGAAATAGAAGTAAACCTATCGCAGTGTTCTTTACGCTCGACGAATTTCGGTCTACGCAATGATTATGTGTATTTTCATACATAATACCCATGTGTTGTATATCTGTCGACGAATATCCGTTGCGAATAATTCATCGTTCGTCACAGTTGTGTTTCTAGCATTATTTGAAAGCAAAATATTAAACAATTTAATATTTACATTAAAATAAACATTTTTGTGGGCTCACCAGAATAAAGTTATGTTATGAGGAGGTTAGGATTCATATAAGAGTTACTTGTGCTGAATATTAAATAGATACGCCAAATATATGAGATATTCTGTCTTAAAGGGATTAAAGGAAAGGTTGCTAAATTTTAAATTATGTTAACATTTAAAAGAATAAAATAGCTTGAATATTTAAGGGATTGATATTTGAATGGAAGCCGGATGTTTAAATCTGAACCAATTTAATTTTCAGTTTGTGGCAAATTTTATCTTAATACGAACATGATTAAATGGTTTATGAACATAAAGAAAGAAGTTTGCATGGGGACTATGTGATTTTATTGCCCGATTCTCACAATTTACATAGGTTTCGTTCTTATGACAATTAAAACGTATTTACCAAATTATCTGAAAACTGCTACTTTTACTTTCCGCTCAAGGCTAACATGGACAGACAACCAACCAGATGGACGGACGAACACGAAAAAATCACTTTAAAAAGTGTTTTCGATTCGATCGGTTTACTAAACGATGCTTTCAGATTTCTATGTATCAGCACAAATTTATACAATTGCTTTTTCTTAACTTTTGCATATAAACAAAACTTTACAGTTTGGAATAACATCTATCTTCAACGAAAACTTGCTGTAGCTTACAATTGTGAGTGAAAATTGAATGTAGATGGCGAAATCAAAGCAACAGAAAATTTATCTGTTAACCACAGCTTTAAGTAATTTTTTTATTTGCTGAGCATGTATTAAAATTAGTGTTTTTTGTACGGGATTTTTCGGGAAAAAATCCCGGGAAATTTTTTCGCGAATTCCCGGGAATTTTTTTATTTAATTATGGCAGCTTTAATGCTGATATGTATAATAGTTGTAAATAATTTGTGTCTTGAAATAGATCTTAACCGTTAGGTCTTAAGTTAAAAAATTTCGAGTTTTTGATTGGCTTTAATTCAATTTCTTTTTCTCTTTTGTTTGGTTTAAATCACTTTAGTCAAGCACAACTGCTTCTAATTATCATCTGCTCTTAGGAAAAAAGTCTATGAAACACACCAAATAAATAGTTTTCAATTTAACATAACGAAAAGCTACAGTTCCTGACTTAAGACATTTTTGCCAAACGCTAAAGAGATGTCAATTCATATCCGATTAGTTAGGCAATGTTTAATGCTCTGAAATTTCGAAAGAAGAAGAAGGACCCAGATTTATTTTATAAAAACCAAAAAAATGTATGTACCCACTTGCTTCAAAAATTTAATGATTTTTTATGCAGAGCATCTGCATAAAAGATTATTCGGATTAGATTCTGTAAGAACTTATAACAAGTTATTAATAAAGAAAACGCTTATTCGATTTAAGGAAAATAATTTAAAAAAAGAAGGAATTACAAGTTTTGAAGGAAGTGCTAAGAAAACTGATTATTTAAATGTTCCTTTGGCTATACAGACAAGCATCCGTTGAAAGGAAACGTGTTTTATCATTAAAATCTTCTTAATAAAAATTAGAAATTGGATTTCAAATGATTCTGTAAATGCTTATTTAGAACTAAAATCCTATTTTAACAAATATTTTGTAATAATTTGTTAAAATAGTTTAATTTTTTTGGTTTTATATAAATGCTGCTGGCTTTAAATTTTTTCTGCGGCAGTAAGTGTTAAAGAGAACAATTTAAAACTGTAAAGGTGGCTTTTGGAAATTTACTTCGAATTTAAAATAATCATCAGTTCTCTGCGGCTATAGTTTTTAAATTTTTATTCCTGAACACTACAAATATCACAGATCAGAAGTTTTTATTAATCCAAATGTTATTGTACATGGAAAAAAGGTATCCCAAAAGTAATTTTGCTATAGCTTCCTCAAAAATCCTACAAAATAATTGAAGTTTTGCTCATATGTACTCTTGATCATGAAGATTAAGCACTTTTTCGTTTTTGCCACAGAAATAAAAAAGATGAATGCATTTTTTAACTTATTTAATTGATTTTAGGAAATGCTATTTGTTCAAATACACTAAATTAAATAATATTTTGCATCGATTTGTATTGAGCTGGAATTCCCGGAATCCCGGGAAATTAAAAAATAAATCCCGCTTTCCCGGGAAAAGGAAAACTCTAATTAAAATACGCTTCGGAAACGTGAAATATGTGTGCAATAACAATGCAGACATATCTAAAATATGCAAATTATTTACCAACAAATCGATACCAAAATTCATTGAAAGATCTAAGCGGATAAATATATTGTTTCTGTCTTCAAGAAAAACCATGCAATTGCATATTTTCGGTTTCCCTGATCATAAGTTTGTATGTATGAGTACGCTTTTGTTAGAGGGATATGACGTTACTTGTCAAAAAGCATTTAAATCTAAGACAGCAAATCCCATTGTTTTTTATTGTTATCTCTTTAGATTTGATACGTGATACATTCCTATGTCTTAACTTTTTTTTCATACATCAAAGTAAAGGTATCTTGTTAATAAATACGTTTAATTACCTCACTGAGGTATTTAAACGTATTCACATAAAAAAATATTGGCATTTTTGGCGAGGTTTTTATCCGTGGAATACTGTTTATTTATTTAAACATAAAATTAAGCACGGCATTTATTCTAAGAATTGACCTAGCTTCAATAAATCCAGACCTTACATTTGTTTTATGCCGTCGAAACACTGTGCTTCGTTCCCATATAACGAAGGGACATAAATAAAAAGATCTTTTCAAAATTTGGTACACAAGCATTAAATAGCTTAGTTAAGAAAAATAATAATTTTCGGAAAAATCCATTCAAGGACACGCCTACCTTCCATTTGTCCTGAAATTAAAAAGGTTATTTTAGCTTGACCATTGACTTAAGTCAAAGTGTGAGAATATTATTATTAACTTACCCGTTACAGATGTTCGTTTCACGTTTTTTGAATTACGACCTTTGTTTACAGCAGAACTCTCAATAATAAGACACCAGCACCATGCCCCATTTGGTTTTCGTAACCATTCTACTTAGAAAATTTCATGTATTTAACTAAATCATTTAAAAAATGGAATATAGGAATTTTTGCTTCTTATAATATATTGTAACCATAAAAATAATGTTAATAATATAGAAAATGTGGCATCGAATTGATGTCACTATAGTCATAAAATAGATGACAATATGAAGATGCATTTTTCTATCAAAAATTCCGATCGTAAAAAAATTTGGTATGTCAATTCATATTTGTAAGATATATATTTAAGCCAAATTTGGGTAGAATCCGATTTATGTGGAAGATACAGAAACATCATTTATTGAAAAATGAGTTAAAAACGCTTAAAATACTTTTGCAAAAATAAAAATTTAAGGGTATTTGAAAGACTACAAATGAGAAAAATTAAAAGGGAAAACTAGCAATGTAAACGTCATTAAAAAATCATGTTTAAACGAAGAAAGCATTTTTATTTATACTAGGTCCGCCCCGTGGCCGAAATTCGACCACTTAACATTTAGTTACTTTGAAAAACCAACGTTAATGCATGTGTGCATGTGTGGTTGCAAGATAAATTAAAACGCTTTTTAAAGACTTTAATGTTAAAAAATTATATTGTGCATGTAAGAAGATTAATTTTTTAAAATTTTGGATTTTGAAACAAAAATTATAATAGATTAACTTAATTATTATCTATAATTGAATATAATTGATTAATTTATCTTTTAAACCTTGTTTACATTACAAATAGTGATGGACCCGTTAGTATTTTGACACACTAGCACTTGTAATCATTCATGTTAAAGGCAATTAACTTTGTATCAGTTACGTTTACAAAAATTTTTATAGAAAATAAAAATTTCTCTCCCATATCCAAAAATTGTACATATATCTGTGGCTTGGAGCTAAAAGAGCCAATGTCACTTTTTTGCTCTTTTGAGTTAATCATTGCATTAGATTTGTTTTCTTGCTCTCTTTCATTATGGTAAAACAGCTAAAGTCATACTTAGCCCAGAACAGGTTCATAAATAAAATGCTGGCCAATGTCACTATGAAAAACCTTTGTAAAACCTTCAATTCCAATTTTCTCAAAAGTGAATATTTTGACATTGGCCCATTTAGCTCCAAGCCACGATATATAGTCGTATTAGCGCTACTGAAACATAGTTACTATCACGCACGTGTTTTGTAACTAAAAAACTAATATTTCACGCTATCATCTCTAATTTGCAAAATATAATACCGGCAATTTATATCGACGCCTAACCGCGAAATTAACGTAAGCGCCAAAGATCAAATTTTGCAGGAGAGAGCTTTTTTATTTTATTTCATATAAATTTTGTATGAAATTTGTCGCTTACAATAAAGTTGTTCTTGCTATAAAATCGTAACGGTATCTTATGCGACCATGACATTTTAGGAGAAGATGCAAGTGTTGCCAATATTGTCATTTATTAAAAAAAAAAACGAAAATTGAAAATCATGTCGCTTACGTTATTTTCGCGGTTAGGGCTCGATATAATAAAGCAAGACAAAATTTTGAAAAAAAAAAAAAAAAAAAAAAACTAAAACATCGATGTCAATCACAACTTACACTTTACAACAGTAATTTTAATGTGAAACAGAATCATATTTATAATTTGACTGAATATTACTTATTATTAAAGAGTTATTTTACATAACTTAAAGCTACGGTAACAGTTTCACTGTGCAACAAGTTAAGCTCGAGTTATTTTTTATGGCCCACTGAAGGTTTAAAATTTTTTTAAATGACTGAAATAAGTAAAAAAAA
This sequence comes from Pollenia griseotomentosa, assembly GCA_963931875.1. Lineage (NCBI taxonomy): Eukaryota > Metazoa > Arthropoda > Insecta > Diptera > Polleniidae > Pollenia > Pollenia griseotomentosa. The sequence continues at coordinate 140,832,394 of OZ007563.1, read as the reverse complement.
ACTTTTTAATGTTTGCACCACATTTTAAACCTTTAAACATACGTTTAAGTGGTTTTCTATAAGAATATTTAAAAAAGGGTCGAAATGACCCCAACAAATGGCAGATAGAGGGTTAATATGTTCTAAGAAAAGAACCGTCATCAAATTTCACTAACATCTATTAACCTCATTTTGCTTAAAATTATATTTAATAAATTTTTTTGTACTTACTTTAAACGCCTTTGAAAAATTTTGGTGGCCCATAAAAAAAGAACTCCAGCTAAATTTTCAAAATCGTTCCGGGGTTTTGGTCCACTAGTAGTAAGTATACTTTATTTTTTTTATACCCTCCACCACAATAAGTTGTGAAGAGGGTATACTAAGTTTATCATTCCGTGTGAAGCGTTTTTTTATTCATCTCAGACTCCATAAAGTATATATACTCTGGCTCCTTGAGTAGTTCTAACTCGATTTAGCTAGTCCGTCTGTCTGTCCGTCTGTTGAAAACACGCTCACTTTTGAAAAACTCAAAAGAAATAAACAAACTGGTTGTCAAATTGCTTGTAGTTATCTTAAGCCGTTTGGGATTGAAATCCAGCAAAATCGGTTCAGTAGGATCAGAGCTATGAATCAAAATGTGGAACCACCACTTTAAAAAATTGATAATTTTGTTACAAAAACTAACATAAATGGTGAAACAATACACGGAATGATATGAAATTTTGCAAATGTTCGTTTTATTCAACTGAAAATTATACTGTAAAATTTCGTGATTATCGGTCCATAATTTACCCTAGGCCTCATATAAATCCTACGGCCGGAAAACAGTTTAGTACGCCTAAAACCGTAATTATTAATGTTATAAAGGGTGGTTAAATTTCAAGGGATGATGTTGATTTTGAATAAAACACAAACTATTTAGGAAATTATTGTAATTTTATTTTATTATGATATATTGGTATTACTTAATTATGTATGGAACAAAATATCGGCCAAATGGGCGCCGCGACCACGGCGGCACACCTCCATCCGATGGTCCAAATTTTCGATGACCCTGAGGCATAATGGAGGTTCTATGCCGTTAATGTGCCGAATTATCTCATCCTTTAGCTCCTGAATTGTTGCTGGCTTATCGACGTACACCTTTTCTTTCAAATAACCCCAAAGAAAAAAGTCCAACGGTGTCAAATCACATGATCTTGGCGGCCAATTGACATCGCCATTACGTGAGATAACACGGCCATTGAATTTGTTGCGCAAAAGAGCCATTGTTTCGTTAGCTGTGTGGCAAGTGGCACCGTCCTGCTGAAACCACATATCGTCCACATCCATATCTTCCAATTCGGGCCATAAAAAGTTCGTTATCATCTCACGATAGCGAACACCATTCACAGTAACTGCCTGACCGGCCTCATTTTGGAAAAAATACGGCCCGATGATGCCGCCAGCCCATAAGCCGCACCAAACAGTCACTCTTTGTTGGTGCATTGGTTTTTCGACAATCACTCTTGGATTATTATTCGCCCAAATGCGGAAATTCTGCTTATCGACAAATCCACTGAGGTGAAAATGTGCGTCATCACTGAAGATGATTTTCTTCGAAATTTATCATCCATTTTCATAATAAGTCTGGATAACTTTAACACGTTGTTGGATTGTGTATCTCTCCATGGTTCAAATTGAGTAAGTCTGAAATAGAAAAATGTCAAATAAAATTCGGAAAAAAACTTGGCGTTTAGGTGTGGTTCACATTCAACATCGGCCCTTATAATTTAACCACCCTTTATATAAAGCACACTCTGGTAAATTAATTAAATACGCCTAAAATCGTAGCAGATATATTTATTGTGGTAAAATTTCTTCCAACTTAGTTTCATATGGCCAGAAAAATGTCATGGAATTTTGTGATATACGGTCCATAATTAAACTGTTACGAATCAAGATATTTTTCTCAAGATTGTCGGTCAATAATTTAATATAGGTCTAAAGAGCAACCAATTTTAATGCTGATGGCTGTTTTTATAAAGATAAATTAATATCACTTCTGAAATATTCGAACTGTGGGTGGAGGGTATCAAAGATTCGGCACAGCCGAATATAGCACTCTAACTTGTTTTATTTTTACATTCAAAACATAAAATCGTGTTACACAATGATATAAAGCACTCTAAAATGCCTGATATTTGAGTAAAAATAATGAATTTAGTTAGGCATTTCAAAAAACATTTTTTTTTAAGTTGTGGTAAAAAATAGGCACTTACTTTTGAATACGCTGTTAAATAAGAGTATAAACTTAAAAAAAAAATCTAATTTACTTCACCAAACTTATGTAATTTTTGGGTTTTTAGCAAAAAAAAAAATGTGTTTTTGGAGCAGCTCAACAAAATGACCACAATACTAACTATTTTGTAAATATATACTAAATTCTATATTTTATTTTAACTACAAATATAATCAAGTACTTGAAACCCAAATTTCGAACCAGTTTAAAAAAAACAAAGAAATTTTTGAGAATTATTTTTGTGAAACAACTCAAACCCATTTTTCGGTTAAGTCATTTTTGCATCATATTCTCTGAGTTTAACGCCCTCTAGTGGTGGCAAAGCAGTCAGAAAAAATATTTTTATAAACGTTTATTTGAGATAGCTTGTTATCTTTAAAAAAATCTGTATTTGAACAAAATTTTTTTTTGGATTTTTGTTTATGGGTCGATTCAACGTCGGCACGATGTTTGACTTAAAATTATCAATAGTATGAAATGGGAATTTAGCACATTTAAACGAAATCTTGTTAATTAATTTTTTGAAACCCAAGAAAGACTTTGATAATTAATATGCATGTGGCAGTGTAAATAAAACTGAACTGGCAAAATAAAATAAAGTAATTTGTTTTTATTTCTTTTTTCTTTACCCACTTACAACTACATTTAGAGTTGACAAAAAAAATCAACCAATTGTAGTCGGGACTGTAAGAAAAGATCTACTCACTGTTTATGTTGTTGTTTTTGTTTAAGCTTTGATATTGTTACAGGTAAAACTGGGGCTTATAATTCTTATTCGCTTAACAGTTTTATTTGTATAATATCTTTAGTTTTTCTAAAATCTTTGGATGAAGTGCATAGGAATAGCTTATCCCATCAACAATAAATTTCAGTTTATCAATAGTATGAAATGGGAATTTAGCACATTTAAACGAAATCTTGTTAAAATTATTTTATTCGCAGCCTCAAAAGTTCGGCTATTATTTGCCCCTTGCAGATGTGAGCTGGTCTGCCAACCAGCCTAAAGTCAAAGGCTTTGTAGGCAATGTCTTCTCCTGGCTTTCGAAGTGTGTGCCGTATCCATCTTGATTTTTTGCTATTTTATTTTTGCCCTAATAGGCTCCTTGCTTGGCTCTATCTTTTTTTTTTTTTTTTTTTTCTCATTATTTTTTTATTGAATCTTCATATTTTAAATATGAACTAACAATAATTAATCAAATCTAACTGCCTGTTTTTAGAAAACGTAAACAAGTTACTGAGTGAGAAATTATATTGAAAACAACAATAAAAAACGAAAATTTGTTTTTGTTTTCAATATAATTTCTCACTCACTCACATGCTTACGTTTTCTAAAAACAGGCAGTTAACCTAATACGTTATTTTATGTCCTGCCAGTGCCAGACAAAAATTTTCTTCATCACGGGTTCTGTTCACTTATATAGGTGTTTATCGCTCATCTAATTGGGTAAGTGCTGCAGTGTCTCTTCTTCTTAAGCGAGTGTGGCCGCCATGGTTTAAAATATTTCGAGCTAGTGGATTTGGGTGTTGTTCAAGCCTTTTTAAATATTTTGCTGCATATTTTTTAATCATAGTTTTTACTAAAGGAACATTGAGATCCTTGTGAATATTTGAGTTTTTAAAATACCAAGGGGCAGCTGTGATTATTCGAAGAAGTTTATTTTGGCGCCTTTGAATTTTTTCGATATTAGAAGCCGAGGCAGTGCCCCATAGTTGAATACCGTAGCACCAGATTGGCTTTAAGACGGAGTTGTAAAGTAAAAGTTTGCAGTCGAGACTTAGGACAGAGTTTCTTCCAATAAGCCAATGAATTTGGATGGCTTTTAGTTTCATTTGAGATAATTTTGCCTCTATATGGCTTTTCCACGTTAAACGGCTTCAGCCACAGTTCGAGTTGAAATATATGATCCTGTAGGTATCGAGATGCTTCTTGACTGTTTTCGTGCACGCTTAGAAAAGCTGTGTCATCAGCAAATGTTGAAGTTTTGGTGTAGTTGTTTATTGGCATATCCGAAGTATATATTAAGTATAAAAGTGGGCCTAGGATGCTTCCCTGAGGGACTCCAGCTTCAATTGGTTGAGGAGAGCTTAAATAATCACCTTCTTTAATAATAAACTTTCGACCGACTAAGTAGCTTTCTAACAGCTTGTGTGTGTTTACTGGTAAGTTTAGCTTCAATTTATGTAATAAGCCTTCATGCCAGACTTTGTCAAAAGCTTGAGAAACATCGATGAAGAGAGCGGAACAATATTTTCTTTCTTCAAAGGCTTTTCTTATTGCGTTTACTATACGATGGGTTTGCTCAATTGTGCTGTGTTCTCTTCTAAAGCCGAATTGGTGGTTAGGAATACATCTGTTTTCATTTAGAATTGGGGTTAATGTTGACGCTAACAGCTTCTCAAACAGCTTTGATATATTTGAAAGTAAACTTATAGGCCTATATGACTCAACTTTTGTGTGATCCTTTCCTGGTTTAGGTATCATGATGACTAAGGAAACCTTCCACTTTTGAGGATAGTATTCCAGGCGTAAAATAGCATTAAAAATTAAAAGAATAATTCTCCTTGCTATGCTGGGTAGCTCCAAAAGCATTTCGTTGCTGATCTTATCAAAACCAGGAGCCTTCTTGGGGTTTAAATCACAAATAGCCTTTTCGATTTCTCTTATCTCAAATCTTAGGGGAACAGCTGCTCTAGCAGCAACAGGTGGTAACTCGACCGCCATATCGTGAGATATGTTAGGGGTAAATACGTGTTTTAAATGATTAACAAACAGATTTCCTTTTTCAACATCATTTCTTGCCCAACTTCCATTCAAGTTTCTTAATGGCGGATTAGCGACAACTGGCCTTTTGAGATTTCTAGCTGCACGCCATAATGAGTAGTCTGATTGTGGAGTTGCATCAAGTTCCTTAAGATATTTTTCCAGAGAAGCCGTTTTCTGAGTCTGCAGTAACTTTCTCAGCCTTTTTGTACAGTCTTTTAGTAAGTTCTTAAGTTGAGGGGATCTGTGCAATTGCCACTCTCTACGAGCTCTCCTTTTTTCAGACAAGAGACGCTCGACATCTGAGGAATATATTTTATTATTTTTGGTTTTTTTGGGGGCAATACTGGAATGTTGAACAGCTAGTTTTAGAAAACTGTCAAAATTGACAAAAGAGCGATCTATATACTCCGGTGTGCTAAGCGGAATATTTTCTGTGCAATGGGTACTGAGATATTTTTTATATTTTATCCAATTTATATGTGTAGCTGACGTCGCTATGTGACCAGAGGGAGATTCAATTCTATTGGTGTTTTTTATAATAACAATTGTAGGTGTGTGATCAGAGGATAATTCTATGGAAGCTTCAACGTAAATCGTTTCTGTGGGGATGTTTTTAACCACGCCAAAATCGATGACATCTGGAATTTTTTGCGGATCAGCAGGCCAATATGTTGGTTGGCCGCTCGCGACAACATTTAAATTCATTTTAGAGATTGTATTAAACAAAACACGACCCTTTGGTGTTATAAGTCGTGACCCCCAGAAGGTATGTTTTGCGTTGTAATCGCCAGCAGCCAGGAAACAGGGCCCCAGTGACTTATAATATTTGTAATATTGGCTTTCTGATATTGCAAATCTAGGTGGTGAATAAAGAGATGAAATAACTATGCTTCGATTTAGCTCTTCGACACAAATGTTCGTAGCTTGGAGATAATCTTCACGATGATCACACATTGGGTAGTGTTTAATTCGGTTTTTTATTAATATAGCAGAACCTCCACAAGCTCTATCTCGAGGGTCCTTGGTATCATATAGAGTATAACCATTAATTTTAAACGTATTTCTTGAGGTCAAATGAGTTTCAGAAACCATCATGACATCAATTTGTTTATTTTTAAGAAAGTATTCTAATTCATTTTTATGTTGGCGGATGCCGTTTGCGTTCCAAAAACAAATTTTTAAACAGTTCATGGCTTGTTAAGAATAGCTTGCAATAAAATCGATTGCATTCTAAGAATTTCCTGCATCATATTACCCATTGTGTTTGTAAAATTATTTACTGTTTGCACTAATGTTTCCATGGTTTTTTCTAGACGACTTAGATTAGAAACTGGAGTTTCGTCATTACTTGACGAAGCGCCTTGCATTGGTACATTGTTTGATTTTAAAACGTTAGCATAAGAGGTTCTGTTACTACTAGGCTGCGGAGCCTGAAGATCATTACTGTTTACTTGATTCGTTACCTGCATTTGAGGGGGATTAGTTTTCGGTCCAGCCGACTGCTTGACGATAGTATATACAGGGCATCCTCTATAATTGGCAGTGTGATTACCACCACAGTTACTGCATTTTTTTACGTTGGGGTCGGTTTTAGACTTATCGCAAAGAACTGTACCGTGTAGCTCACCACATACTACGCAAACAGGGGGTAAATAGCAGTATGCTTTAGTATGGCCAAATTCTTGGCAGTTCAAACATTGAACGGGACCACCTCTTTTGTGCGGCTCCTCTATAGTAACCTTTCTGTACAGAATGTATTTTAAATCATAGATGGGATGCGTTTCATTTTTTTTAAGCTTAACGTCGCCGGGTTCAAACTCTACTCGAAAAAGTGGTTGGGGAATTTTTTCTCTATTTTTAATGTTTACTACATGTTTTACCTTGAAGCCTTTTTCTTCTAGGAATGTTTTGACCTCTTCTGGGTCCACACATGAGTCAATACCCTTAATCACTACCTGAAGATCTTTACTGCTTTTCAGTTGGTATGTATGAAAGTTTTTTTTTAGTGCTTCAAAGTTGTTTATTACTTTGCGAAAATCATTCTCATGATTGACTTGTATTTTAGTCTCGTTTATACTACCACGCTTGATAGCCGCTACGTAAAACGAATTTTCACCTATCACTGATATCAAACTCTTTATGAGCTCATTTGAATTTTGTTCCCTAAGACATATCGGGGGAGGCTTTGACGATTTTATGACGTTTGGAGCTTCAGAGGATTCATCCTCCAGAATTGCAAAACGATTTTGAGTATTTATTTTATCAAAAGTTGGTACTTTTGAGGCCGAAGCAACTGCTGCAGAGGTAGGGCTGCGTCCCCGTATGAGCACTGTTATATACCTGTCCATACCACCTTGTACTGTAGGCTTTTGAGAAATTTTTCCTTGAGTTACTGAGTTGTCCATAGCGGCTGTTTTGGGGTTAACCGTATCATCACTTATTAAAGTTTTTTTTGGCTCTGCGGCAGCGCCTGCAGTTAACAAACTTGTTATTGTAATACGATCGACCGTATTTGTAAACAAAGAAGGTGAGAGGGAACGCGTTCGAGTAATAGGTTTAGCCGTTAGGTAATTGCTATCATCGATTCTTTTTTTTGTTTCTACTTTTGTTTCGTCGACACTCACTGTAACATAAGCATTTCTTTCATTATGTGTAATTGTTTTTGCATTGTACGCATTCATAAGAGTTTTTTTTTTTATTTTACAGTTTGTTTAATTGTGCTCTTCTTGTTATTTGTTGTTAAAAACCCCGATAATAAAAAAGAAGAATAAACAAAAACAAGTAATGTTTTTGCTTAAAATGTATGTTTGTATGTTTATGTATGTATGTTTTATTAAATTATAACTTTTATTATTTTAATTATTGACGTTTATGTTCACAAATTAAAAATTATTTTTAAGCGTCCAATTCGCTGATATTATATTATTTATTTAATAAATAATATTATGATTTTATAACAACTTATTTAAGTATGTTAAAAGAAAACAGAAACCGTATGCCGAGTTAAAAAAAAAACACGTCTGCATTCAACGAGCACTGTGATGTGGCTCTATCTAAATTTGATTATTGAATATTGCATCTTGTCAAAAAAACGTAAGATCTAAGGCATTTGTTGCCAAATACACGAGGACAATGTACATTGCTTGGTGTCTTGCTTCATGTCTCGCATCTGTTCAACAGTGTGGATTTTTACACTTATTATAATTTTGCTCTGTTTGTCTTAAAAAACAGTGGTGTAGGTTAGGATTAGGATAAATTATAATTAAATTAATCACACGCCACTTAATCTAACATTGGTTGTTAATTATCATCTATGTTTATTTAATGTATTAAACATGTTGGCATGTTTGCTTGTTTCTATCTCTCTCTTTTTTTGTTTGTCTTGACTTACTAAATTTCAGGTAATAGGGGAATAAAAGTTGTGTTGAAAAATATTTATTCCATGTTCATTAAATTCATTTGATAAAGGGACAAAGTTTTAATTATGCTAATACCAGTGCTATTATCCTATTTGGTTTATTGTATTACAAGGCTTTTACTTCTTAGATATAATAAGACAATATAAAACTTGTGAATATTGGGAATCTTTTCAAATGGTCATTAGCACTTAACAAAACAAATGTTTAACTTACATTGTATTAGAAATTATAATGAAATTCAGTATTATTAAACTTTTTTCTGTACCTTTTAATATGGACTCTACCGCAGTAGGTACTTCCGGAACAAAAAATAACTAATTTTTCCCCTTATTACTTCTAATTTAATCTTAACACTAAAAAGGTAGACATGAGGAAGGACTACACTGAACTGTACACTATAAATCCCCCCTGGGGTATGTACACAGAAAAAAATTTTTGCACCAGTAAAAGAATTAATCAAAAATAAAATCAGTTTTAATTAAATATTTAATCAGGTGAATTAAACTTTTAATCAAGTGAGTTAAACGTTTAATTGAAATATTGTCAATTAGGGATGGACGAATTAAAGAAATATATTGATATATATCGTATAGATATTTCTTAAGAGTATCGCTATTTATAAATTTAAAAACTTAATATAACAATGTACATACATTTTTATGTAGAAACATATTACATGTAATTCTATTCTGACTTTTTATTGTTTCTTTTTATCTCAAATTTACTGCCTGTGTCTCGATTTCGAGCGAAACTTTCGTTCGCTTAACTTACATTTAAAATAAAAACAAATTTTTAAATTTCGATTTTAACTTTAAGTTATGCAAACGAACTTTTCTCCCGAAATCTACAATCAAAACAAAAAATTCAATAAAAAGGAAAAATTGGTAGAAGACAAAAAAAAAACAGTTCGTTAATTCCCAAAAATACATTTTATTTATTCACCATATGAAAGCTAAAAAAAGTAAATTCGGAAAAATTGAAATGGAATAATATAGTGCCAGCTATACACTACACAAGTTCAGTGCTCAAGTCTAAGGCAACATGTTCAAATCAAAAAAAAAAAAAAAAAATAACAGGGGACTAATTCTGGCAGTCGTGAACGAATACTTTTTCGATTCGAAAACAATTTTAATTCTTACTCTTTTAGTCGATACTGAACGAATTGAATTTTTTTAATTTGTAAATGCTTTACAACACTTTACAACTACATTTAAAACAAAAACAAAGTTTTTAGAATTTTTTGTTGTTTGAAATCATTGGAAATAGACTATTAGAAGTAAAAATGATTTCACTCAGTTTTTGAGTGATTTTCATATAAATTTTACTTCACAATCACTTGTCTGTTATTTCGAAACAGCACATTAATAATATGTAGTTAAAAATTAAATTATGGTGTTCAGATATGCATTTTTTATTGCGTTAATATTCGGTTTATTTACAAAATTATCTTTCTGTTCACACATACATAATTAAGCTAACTCATTTCGCAATTAGCAATTAACTCAAGCTAAATGTAAAGAACTATTGACATCTTTAAAGAATAAACAAAACAAAAAAACATCTGGCTTTTGCGCAGACTTAACGGATGGACCCTTGTTTATATTTACTCAATATTATAGCAATTTCGTATTAATTGAACAATAACGAAGTTGAAATTTTATATGGACAATTGAGCTCAATAATGGCATTTATTGCGCAAAACTCAATTAAGGTGCATATCTGAGCACCGTATATGATGGATGCAATTCTTAAAAAGCAACCGTATTATAAACAATTGGAAAACTGTTAAAATGTTGAATTTTAATAAAGAGTTCTTAAAAACATCGCATTCAATAGTCGCAAAGAAATATCGATGTATCAATATATTCTTTTATATATTGGCGACATATGTCCTTTAATTTTTTAAAACGCTAACTCCTTTGCTCCTCCGTCTCTCTAGCACGTACTAACCGGGCGTGCTCCTTATATTTTTTTAAGACGCACACTCCTTTGCTCCTCCGTCTCTCTGGCTCGTTAAATTTTAAAACTTATCGATAACTTCAGTTTTCTATTGAAAACTTATCGATAGGTTTTTTCCCCAATTATCAAAACCAGAAAATTTAAAATTCAAAGCCTGCCACTTTCAAAATAAAAAAAACTCAGTTAAATTTGAAAAAATTTCGATTAGAACCGAAGTTAAGAATTTTTTTAAAATTCATAAAATGATTAAAAGAGACTATTCGTAATATGCAAGTACCTGATCAGCAGCCCACTTTCTTTAGACACAGATGCATAAAGAATGCAACTAATAACTATTGTACATAATTTTGAAAGGTTTTATCACGTTTTAAGTTTATATATTTGTTCCCACAGTTGTAATCTCCGCTCCTGGGATTCTGCTTACACGATTTCAATATAACACAGTATCGGAATTGCGACGGCCCTCAAATGCATTAGTTATTAAAAAATATTCGAATAAAAAAATATTGTTTTGAAAATAATTCTGTCACAATTCAAAAAATGAGTACAAACTTGGGTATTCAAACGATTAACCGTTGTTCGATTAATCGAACAATTTTGGGCGATTAACTGTTCGAAGAATTTTAAATTGTTTATATACAATTAATAAATAATTCGAACAATTAATGTCGATTAATCGATTATTCGAAAATTTGTGTTGTCACAGTACATATTATTTTTGTTCTTTTATGTAAAAAACTAGCTTCTATTTTTTAAAATATAGTACAAATACTGAAACCGAAGAGTTTGGGAATAATTAATTTTTAAGAATGTTTAGTACAGACGTTTACCACAATGATTCAGATGAAGAATTTTTTTGAGACGAATGAAAACAACCTTCTACCAGACAACAAGACTATTAAAAGTATTAAAATTGCAAAAAAATTAAAAAGAGATTCCAGTGGAATAACGGAAGGATATTAAGAAAAGGAAAGAAAAATAACAGTGAAATTGGATATGCTTTATAACGCTTTACTTTCAATCTCTTCAAGGTTAACATTAAGTGAAAGAATGTTTTCTAAATCAAGTTTCATCAACACAAAAGAAATAAATAGCTTGAAACATAAACATTTTAGCTTTATACTCTTTTTGAAAGATTATTTTAGTAGATTAGCTACAATTTTAATGTTTTCCATTTTTAATACATGTAAAGGGCTTTATTTGAGCACCCATTTAAAATCTTATAGTTGCTTTATGTTTAGTTTGCTTTGAAATTTCATTAATCGACTTACAACTGAGCAACAAATTAATATTGATTTTGAATTTCCATTCAAAATATTATTTTCCGATGAAGCCTATTTCTGGTTAAATACGTTAATACGCAGAATTGTCGCATTTGGAGTGAGGAGAACCCACAAGCTTTTGTTCAAACACCATTACATTCACAGAAAATAACTGTTTGGTGCGCTTTATGGGCTGGCGGAGGCACTGGCCCATATGTCTTCAAAAACGATGATGGTCAGAATGCGAAAAGTTGTTGGAAATTGGTGTTCCAGATTGCGCCTTCTACGCAGAAGTTATATTTAAACATTAATTTCATATGTCACTCTATAAAAGACAATCTTAAGTACCTTTTGTTAAATTATTTTTAGTTTTTTAATAAAATTTTTATGTTTAAAATTATAATTTTTGGTCTTATTTTTAAACTTCTAAACTAGACCAAATTAAAATTATTCGATTAACCGAATAATATTATTTGATGAAATCCTTACCTCGAATAATTTTTCGCGCGATTAATCGATTAATGCACAACAGCGATTAATGGAATACGCTAGTACAAAGCAATGCGAATTCATACAGGTGAGATAAAAACTTTACCTCGAATAATTTTTCGCTCGATTAATCGATTACACGTACAAGGCAATGCGAATTCATACAGGTGCGAATTCATGCAGGTGACCGCATCAAACAGAGAGTATGCTAGCTGTCCTTTCTTTTAAATGTAAGTATACTTTTGTATTCTAAAAATCAAGGTTAGGTTAGGTTAAGAAGGGTTATTGCCCAAGGGCACACTTCCACAATGGACCGTGAATCCCTTCGATGAAAAGAAAAAAAGTAGAAAAGAGAAAAGTAAAGAAAAGAAGTATGTGGTGGATAAAATCCAGTAAATTAGAAAGTTAGTAGGCAATATGAAGAACAATTTCCCTCTCTACAGAAACAACCGCACTATTTCCCTGACAAACATCCGGCGATGCACCCCAGTTCGTCGTGAAACCTGTGTCCTAGCGACTTCTGTCTGAGACCCTGCATCCTAGGACAATGGCTCGATCGTCTCCAGCTCCTCTGAATCATCGCATAATCTGCAGAAGTCCGGTATGGTGTTATCCTATCTGCCCGTAAAAGCCCTAACGGGACAATGACCTGTCAAAAACCCTATAAGTGTTCTATTCTAAAATTCAAGCTCCATAAAAAACATTGACAGCCACAATAACTCTCTATCTGTCTAATGCGAACATACTGGTATACTTAAAATGTTTTTAGTCAAACTATTTCATTTTAAACTTAAAATGGTCACAGGCAATACTTTTAGTATAGAAGGGCTTAGAACTGGAAAATCTTTTTGGGATTAAGCGTGACGACAGATACTCTTTGGTACCATGGACGCCAGTAGCCAACGGGACTTAGGTCCTAGAATTATTATTAGCAAGGCTTTTTCGGTGATAAGGTGGTGGCTGTAGTTTAAAGTGTTTGCTTTGAGCGGTGATTTTTTACCCATTATTCTGAGGTTTGGCCTGCTCGCGAGTATTGCTTAGTGCTGCTCGTAATTAACAAAATGCTGAACACCAGTTAAGGTTATATAGTTTCAGTTCCTTAGCAAAAGGCGAGTTTACTGGTTCCGCCGGAAACCTTTGTGTGTTGTGAGGACTTTGCACTTACACATGGGTGTGTTAAAAGACGCATTGCGACTTCTTCTCAGTGTTTATGATCACCTAGAAGTTAGACCGTCCAGTTTCGTGCTCACGTTAATCCTAAACATTGTTGTTGCTATTCAGGATCATAATAAGTACTATTGCAAAATTCTCCCGTAAACAGAATGGAACAGAATGACACTAGTCTACAATGGACCCCCAGTCCCTGTTGTAATTTAAGTAAACCATTTTTATAAAAAAGGTTTTAAAAATCTCTTGACTTGATTATGATAATCTTAAATATTCTGGTTTACTTTTGTAATACTTTTTACTATTTAATTGGTACAATTATCACCACTTGAGTTCATTTGTATGGCTCTTATTGGAGATAAATGTAGCAAATTCAATTATTTTGTAACTCAAAAAAAGTCATAAAAAGTCAATGAAAACAAAAAATATCATATCATTTAAATAAGAAATAACTTTTTGTTTTTAAAGAGAGTAATATAAGAAAAATAAGCAAATCCATCAATTATATATTAAATAAAATAATATTAGGAAGAACTTTTCAAATAGTTGTGCAAAAAAAGACAAATAATACAAAGGGATTTTCCTACTCAACCCTTCACAGGATCTTAAAGGGATACTAGAAAAAGATACAGAAAAGAAATCAAATAAAAATAAGAAAATAATCACCAAAGACGACAGAACTGAACCCACAAACATACCTTCATACCCATTATTGCGAAGTGTATTGCAAGAGTTTTAGAAAACCGTAAGCCAACTTCATAAAATCATACATAGATGCCTAAATACATGTATGTATAGATACAGATATAGATACATTAATAGAACATTGAGATACACAACAATATTACTTTTACATAGATATCATTTTAAAGGGAGTGCTTGTGTGTGAGAGAGGGAGAAAGGGGTCTTAGCATAAGTAGTAGTAGTACACAGAATGTTTTTCCTAAATATAAATTGGAAAAACATATTTTTTTTATACTTCACAGACTTGTTATTTAAGTCAATAGTAGCAACAGCAGCACGAGTTTTAAAAATATCTCTGGGATATTGTGAAGGTGGGGAGTATGACTTGATGAAAGAAATTCCTTTAACTCCATGTTTTATTTTTAAGTATCGAATGAATTTGTAAAGTGTGTTTTATTGCGACCATAAAATGAAACGTTCGTGTTTTCAAACGAAATCAATAAATGTTGGATTTTAATGGTAGTTATGACTACACAACGCATACCTCCCGCCTGCCCTATACCCCTTCACAACACATCTACGCACATATATTAACTTGTACCTCATTTTTATATGCCTCCCTGCCATGAAAGAGACTGTGTCTGATTATTCGTCTATCTTTAGTAGACAGCTACTGTGTCTTTTACAATTTTGTTATCGAATTTAACTCTGGCCAGGACATAAAGTAGGAATATTTTAGTCAATAAAATTCTTGTTTTATGGCGTCAGTAACAAACTCACGAACACAGATGAAATGAGCGGGTGTAAATCGTTAAATATTTTCGATTGTAAAAGTATTTGTGAGTTTTTTTTTTAAAAATACAGAATGTAGGAATATATTTAAATTGGAGGCATGTTTATTTTCTTAAATCCTTAAACAAATTTTTTAAGTAGGGGTTTTCAATGCCGAAAAATCCCGGGCTTGAATAAAGTGTTTTATAAGTGAATTCTTTTTCAAATTCTTGTGCCATTTTTAATGATAGATTCTAGTTTCTAAAATATTCATTAAATTACATTCTTAGTTTAGATATCAGTCAGCCCAAACTCCTCCTGGGAGTTTGTAGGGATAATCTTAAGGACATTTGACTTTTTGGTGTTACATAATAAGGGGAATATTGGCCGCGCTCAGACTCGATGGCGTTTGCCGGACGCATTGCTTGTCACCCAGTGGCTAAGATCCACATGGAGTGGCCCATATGGCAGGTAAATCCATGTATAGCCGCCAGTCTATACTGACATATAACTGAAATACTTAAAACAAAAGTTTCATCAATCAACGATGTAGTTTTCATCATGATAAAGTTCTCGATCCCTACGTATCATTCAAAAGCTTTCGATAAGTATTGATGTAATCGACCTGTACAGATTTTCACAAAATATGTTTAAACCAATTCAAAATGACAATCGAAAACTCAAACATTTTTTGACAATTTAGTGCCTAAAAAAATAATTTACATAATTTTTTATTGAAATTTCTACAAAAAGTTAAATATATAGTTAACTTATGTCGACATCATATTCAATCCATCTCAAATCTGTTTGATTCATACCTTACCTCAGCTTGATTTATAATTTAAGGAATGAACTTATAAAACTTAAAGCAAAAGAGCAAACACGCAACCTGATTATCAGCTTTGCCATATTTTGCAGAAAAATCTTTAACTTCTTACTCATAACATTAGAAAAAAGTAGTCGTCAAATCGTCACTTTGCTATTTCGGGGACAAATTTGCCAGCATTTGTTATAACGAGTTCGCATGCGAATCATACTTAAGTATGACTCTCTTTTTTGCATTGCCTACACATTGAGTTGACTCAAAAATTTAGAGTCTATATTAACCACGTCATAAATGTTGTTAAGTTTGAGTACGATGAGTAACATCAAACTTCTAAACGAATATGAGGTTTGAAAACACTGCAATAAATATGAATGCGTACAAGTACAAGAAATTATGAGTCATGATTGAACTCTAATCACGTTTTCAGTCAGCGTTACCGTTGTGATACTAAAGTATCAATTTGACCCTTTTTCGACGGTCTTGATACCTTTTATGACCGTTTTTTTAAATTATACTTTTGTATCATTTTCACCTATTTTGTGACACTTTTTGGCCCTTTTTTGGAAATAGTACTCACATTTTGTTTTTTGTCAACACTGCGGAACAGTAGTGCACTTACAATTCCAAGCTTTCTTCTCTTAGTTTGTTCGAAGCGGAGATGGAGGAATGGACTTCAAGTGAAGATTTAATAGCAAAATATAGAACGCATATTCCTAAAAAGTAGTTAGCATTCCTAAAAAGTTTGTGTTAAAGTATTTTTTACGACTTCTAAACTAGATTTTCGATAGAAAAGTACAATTTCCCTAAAAGCAAACATAACCCATATACATATTTGTTATTTTTTATGGTGGTTTCTTTAAAAAAATAAAGAAAAATGTGACATTTTAATCAAAAATGCAATTTGGTGTTCGTTTCTAAAAATTGTTTTGCTCTCTTAAAGAGCTGCATGTTTTATTTTAACAAATTCACCCTTAATAATGGCATAATGTATTGAACTTTTCGCTCTTTTTTGAATCGACAGTGCCCTCTTAAATATTTGATGATTGCCTCAAAAAGAAACAAAGCTACGCTAAAATTTAAAAACTCAAAAAAAATTTGCAAAAATAGAGCCATAAAATTAATTAAAAGTCCCTAAAACTAACAGGAATGAAAACATTCGGTGAAAACTGCTAAATTGGCGGAAATTTCCAAATATTTGGTAACAGCGGTATGATAGCAAAGTCTTATATTTATTAACAATAGTAAAAGCTTTAAAGTATCAGAAAACTTACAGAAAAAATCGCTTCAATCGCGAACATGGCTACAATGCGCGAACGATTGCAAAATTAAAAACAATCCTAAAATTTATTTAAAATCGCTAAATCGGTTAAAAAAAGAAAATAAAGAAAAA
Organism: Pollenia griseotomentosa; assembly: GCA_963931875.1. Taxonomy (NCBI): domain Eukaryota; kingdom Metazoa; phylum Arthropoda; class Insecta; order Diptera; family Polleniidae; genus Pollenia; species Pollenia griseotomentosa. The sequence goes on along the minus strand of OZ007563.1, from coordinate 140,815,403 downwards.
ATAAAGAACAAACTTTTTTATCAGGTTTTAAAAACAGGATAAAAAATTATGTTTTTTGAGCGCTTCCTTCCTGAAATAAATTTTGTTTGTTTGTTTATAAAAAACTTGGTCTTATTATGTTCATTAAAATGAGAAATACTGCTTTAAAAAAAACTTGACCCTTTTTTTTATTGAAATACCCTTTTTGACCCCTTTTTCTGGAAAAATCGCCTTTTTGTGACCCTTTTCGAAAATTTCCAACGGTAACCCTGTTTTCAGTACTCATTGCAGATCTCTGGAAAGAAAATTCCGCAACGTTCTAAAAGCATGTTCTGCCAAAATTACTTTTTACCTCATATTATTTAAATATTTACATAAAAATACATTAAATAATTACATAAAATAAAAAAATTGATAATTCGGAATACAGAATAACCTGATTTTTAAAGTAAGAAAAAGAATAAAACGTAACAAGAAGAAGTTTAAAGAGAAATATAAAAAACGACATGAAAAACACAAACCAAGTCTTTTTGTTTACGCGCCATTCTTCTCTACACCGTTCGCCACAAACAAAAAGCGACGCCTAAAACACGACGACGTTAAAGCCCCCGTTTGAATTGGCTGTAAGTAAGAATAACACTTGCAATGGTTTTTGTTACTCTAATTAAATAAAACGAGAGACTCTTATATGAATCTTAGCCCCACAATATAATTTTGTTTCGGTGGGTCTCAAATTGTATATACATTCGAAAATTTGTATTTAATTTTCAATAAAATCGGAAAAAAAGTCCCAAAAATTTTTCAAATTAAAATTCCCAAGAATTATAAGTTTAATTTTCCCGGAAATTCAGAAGAAATTCTTCTCGCGTAAAAACCCTACATCCTAGTAATAAATGCGTATCTTAATCAAGTTGAAATTGTAATAAAAATTGGTACAACTTTGTTGCGGGTTTTTAATAAAATTTTCTTTTTGATTGGAAGGTATTTTATAACTTTAATTTGGTTACAATTGTAATGTATTTAATTATGGAAATAAAGTTTTGGATATTTATTGTATTGAAAGTTAATAAGGTTTATTTTGTAAATTGCACAGATATTAAGTTTATTAAAATAGTGATATCCGACATTGGTGTCTTTGCTGCCACAGTTGTGTGTTGGAAATGGCGCTAGGCCAGAATATTCTTAATATCTTTCAAAGACAGCGGTTGATGAATATCTGGATAGCGTTAATATCGTGCAGTGTTGTATTCCAGGATTCGCAGGCGTAAAGATTTTACACAGGAATTGAAAATGCTGATCTTAGTCTTCCTCAAAATGGCAGTGGATTCCCATACTGGTCGAATGATACCAAGCCTTTTAAATTTTGAAGGCTATTTTTTGTTATAAGGCTGCCAAGGTAACAGAATGTAATTAATTCATCCAGCTCACGTTCTTCGGAATTTTGTGTTGTATAGAGTATTGCAGAAAATGGTACCCTACCGATGAATCACCTGAAAGAATCATTTGTGAAACAATTTTCTGATTCCTTTTTGATCATTTTAAAGTTAGTTTTTCTTATCATTATTGAATCGTTTTTGTCTCATTTTTTAATCGTAAATAATTATTTGTTTTTGATTCTTTTTCATATCATTTTTTAATTGTTATGTTTTTTAATTTTTCTCCAATAAAATCAGCACCATTATGGCTTTTTAACCAAACAAAAATAATTGGCTTTTCGCAAAGAAGAGAAGAAACAATTTGCACTAACATTAATGTTCATAAATTGTCAATATTTTTTGGGCTTCTTTTTTGCCAAGCTTCTTATTTGTTTGGTTGACATGAAAGTTTCTATTTTTATTTTTTTCATTTGGCAAAAACAAAAATTCAAAATATTTAAAAATCATTATTTAAACATATAAATGAATCATATATGAATCCTTTTTTAATCACTTAAGTGATAAATCAGTTTTTAATCATCAAAACTGATCTGAAATGAATCATTAGGGTGATTTAAAAAAAAAAATCACCCAAATGCTAGCTGGGATTACATACTTTTTATGTATGTATGTAGTATACCCTGCAAACAAATGGAAGATATCCCCTTAGGCAATAGTTTAGCAATATCCCCGAATTGTCATCTAAAAGGAAATAATCAAAGTAATTTTTTATTTTCTAGAAAGAAAAAAAAAAAAATTATAACATATTTGTACGTCATAAATAAAAAAATAAGAAATATTAAATATAAAATATTCTGTAAATGGTAGATATATAAATTAAATAAATCTGTAATATATTAATCCAGATATTACTCAACCCTCATAATGGATCCAATTTTAAAGGAGTTTGTAGGAACACATGCTGAAAACTGCATAATTATTTTATTTAACTTTATATTATTTGCTGGTATAATTTACTTAGATGTATGTATGTAATTAAAAATTTTATTTTAAATAAAAAGCTGGGCTTATTTTTACATAGATTAATATTTTTCAAAATGCAAAATCTTCTTTTTACTATCCCAATGATATTTTGGCGATATCTTCTTATATGTGGTTATCTGGCGATATTGCTAGTTTATCTTCTAGCAGAATCGCTTTCGTATTGCTAAGGAGTGTTACTATCGAGACACGTTTCTTCCCGAAGGAAGTATCTTCCGCAATACGAAATCGATTATTGCCGCAATAATATTTTTCATCCAGGCAATACGTTTGGCAATACATGGGGTGTATTTCTGTGTTTGCTGGGATATGCTTGCCGAAATAAAATAAAACAGTGACAATAAAATGAAAATATCGAAAAGCTTTATAGGTAATTTTAATATCGTTTTTTAGGACTTAAACAAACTAAATAAAAATCACCTATGGTGAAGGGTATAATAAAAAAATTTTTTGAAAACTGGGGCAACCAATACTAGAACTATCTTGCTGAATTGCAATAGCAAAAAATGGTGGACTATATGTGACATAAATGTAATACAACCTAGCCGTTATCATGTCTGGAGTCTTCGGAAAACACATTTCAAACGTAAGACGGACGGACGGACAGAGGGACATCGTTAAATCAACTTCTCTCCTCATAAGGACCCAGAATATATATACTTTATAGGGTCTAAGATCAATATTGTAGAAATTACAAACGGAATGACAAACTTATATACCCTTTTCCACCTGTGGTGAAAGGTATAAAAACTATACTTAAGTAATTTTACCTTTATTAAAGTTTTCTATATTAACTAACTGTTTTTCAAACTAAAATAAAAATTTTCGTTTAGAAATTTATATTGAAAGCAAAAACAAAGTTGAGCTGTTTTAATATTGTTTCAATATATGTATTTTCCCAAAGGAACGTTTTTATTTTAGTTTGAAAAACAGGCAGTTAGCCTTTATTCTAGTAGTGTTTTTTTATTAAAATATTTTTCACGTTTTAAGATAAATATCTTTAAACTTAGAACTTGTGAGATCTATAAATTGAATTTTGCCAAAATATTAATTTAACCAGTGTGCAAAATGAGTAGAATTTGATTTAAAATTTTTTATAAGCGTGATTTACTATGTATGTATTTCAAGTCAACACAGTCTTATAAACAATTTCATTACACCCAGGCTACAACTGTTATCAAATGGTTAACATTAACACTAACATCATGTTAGTGTTAGGTATAGCCTCCTCATGTTAGTGTTTTGTGTGGCTGATAAATAATTAAAATTAAAGCGCAAAATAAAGTGCAAAATAAGTTTTCCGAAAGTAAATTCATTTTAAAAGCAAATTGGTGAAAAAATTGGTGTTATTTTTAGCGATGTGTACTATGTTTAAGCGCTAAAATTTTTCTTCGCTATGAATGTAACACACTTCCTGCCTTAGCTTGTTTTTAAACTTATGTTGTAAGATATTTACGTGTTCTCCACCTAAAACACACTGGCAATTTGACGAAGTTATTCTGCCGGCGTTATTGCTTGTGTTAAGACATCACAAATTGCACGTGTGGCCGTAGGGTTACGAGAATATGAATTATTTTTAAAAATAAGCCTCTAACACAGATGCATTTTTGATTCTATATAAAAGCAGGGATTTCAAAAGTGTTGAGTGAATATTTTATTGTTATACAAATATTCTAAGTAATACTAATAAAATATTTCTTTTAAAGGAAAACAAGTCAGAAAGTATATTGCGACTCTGCACACCACTTTAAAAATACGCTTATAAAGAACGCGATACCAATGGAAATATTTTGAAAAAGGTATTTACTTTTATTACAAATTATTTTTTTTTGCTTACTACCCAGTGCATATTATTAATCTTAAAATTTTAAAAACTCAACTTCATATGCAGTCGAAAAAAATTGAAAAGTGACAACTTTTATAGTGAAGATCCGAAGATTGTTATAAAAATGATATTTACCTGAGTTATTGCATACTGTGGGTATATTTGAATACATTTTTGAAAGAATTTTAGCTTGTGATAAGGAAAATGGCTAAAAATCTAAGAAAGATTAAACTTTATTTCAAATTTGGAAAATTGTATTTTTTTAAATTGCTACATGAAAACGTACGATAATTACTTAAAAATTAAATTTACTATCGATAGTTTGTCAACAAACTATCGAATGTTGCGACTATCGATAGTTTGCCAGTTCTATTTAAAAGGGTTTCTATTCTATTTCTGCTTCCCTAAAGAATTCCAGTTTTGGTATATTTTCTTTTTTAAATTTTTCGCTCTTAATGCAGGACATTCGCACACGAAGTGTTTCCGAGACTCGTTCTCTTCGTCACATGCTTAAGATATTTTTTCATTGGATTATCCTATCCGAGCTAAATTAGTTTGTAGATCCGTGTGAATGGTTAATACATTAATTAGTCTTACTACACGCAGAGAAAAAACATGGTTGAAGTATGGTTAAAAAAAAACATATTATTGTCCCTGAATTGGCAACAAACAAACTTTTGTTGTTTTAAACAAAACTCTTTTCATGATTAATTATATTTTCTTTCTATTTACCAATAAAGTGTTTACCTCCCTTGAAACTTCAAATATGGTTGAATTTAACAATATAATGTTATAATAAAATATAGCTACAACTATACACTTAAACATATTATGGTTACTTCAACCATGTTATTGTCACCGCAACCATATCATTTAAATTCATCCATCCAAAAGATATATGAAAACCTGCTAAATCCACTTTTTAAGTAAATTGAGATTTTGGTACCGTGTGGTAGAGATAGATACGCCTCGTCAACCAGCATGTAGTTTTTCTTCAATTTGTGTCTTGAAATGTGTCAAATCAACCATATTTTTGGTTTTCCTCTAAACCAGAAAATAGGAAAAATAAAAAGTTTTTTGCCTCTCCTGTAAAATGTGCTGAAAGGGAGTTAGCAGGTTGGCATATTAAGCCGACGAAATACATCTTTAAATATAATTTTAACGTGAAAAGTTCTTAAATATGAATTAAGAAATTTTAGAAAGTTTAGAACATTTAGGAAAAGGTGCAAGTTTTACAAATTTAGCGAATAAATTTGCTCTCTTTTTAAATGTTGTATCAATACGTTTATTTGGCCTGAAAAAAGAAAAATGTGAGGTCTTCCGAGTACCCAAAAAATGGAAAATGCATGCACCGATGGTTTTTGAATATGAGAGACAAAATTATTACTGTTAGCGGACACAGCAAATATCCGAGCGTGGCGTTTTAAAGGGAATAATAAACTTTTATTCTTGAAGGGAGATTAGATGCAATTCGCAAATATGAACAATCTTGCAAAAGCGAACTTGCTTTGTTTTAATTAGTTCATATAAGCGCGACTGCACTGTAATATGGTTACCTGCAAACATAAACATTGTTTAAATTCAACCATAGTATGTTGCTCTTAGAACCTAACCATATTTTTTTCTACGTGTAGGTTAAGTTTTCAATTTTCAATTCTATAATCTCTTTTGTTCGAAAGGGATTTAGATTTTTCCATATAACTTTTGTTATCCTGCAGTCTTTAAAGTCTTGCCGGCTTTTAATATGTTCGTCTAATGCCCATTTTTGAGTTCATATTAGTAGAAGTAAAAAAGTAATTTTAGCCCAATTTTTACATAGTAAGAAGAAAACTCCTGAAATATTGCCGAAACTGTAGAAGTCTTAGGACTTCTTTTATCGCCATTTTCTTAGTTTTCTACATACAAACTTATTATTTACCATATTTATTTATATTTAAACCCAAAATAAATATTTAAATCCTTATTATTTCGGAATGCTTAAAAACCTAAATTAAAAAGTTTAACAAAATAAACACCTTGAGGATTTTACTGCATTAAAATGTCGTAAACAAACTTAAACTTAACCGAATAAGAGCAATAGTTTGGGAATTACGAGGAGTTTTTTCCGTTCCCATTTCAGATGTGATTATTATTAACATTATTGTTATTTACTTCTTATAAACTCTTTTAGTCTTAAACGTCAAATTCTTTCACACTTTTTTTTTTAAATATTTTGTATGCCCTGCCTCATGTTTGAGTCTTTTTTTGTGAAAGTTTTTGTCTTGAAATTCGCACTATAAAAAGGTAACGAAATATAAAAAGTTATTTCTAATAAAGACTAAGAAAAAAATATTTATAATATTACGTGTAGCCCAAAAAAGTTTACGGTAAGATAGGCCTCTAAGGACATTTTTTTACTGCAGTATAAAAAAAAAGTAAAAAGGCAGAACGGAATTGAAATAAAAAAAAAACCTCACAGCAAAGTTGAACACATGCTTTTTGTTAAAAAAATAACGACAACACTAGAAATATATTATGATGAAAAAAATGGTTACAACCCCTTTTAACATGTCCATTTCCTTGTCAAGCGTTTGAATAAAGGTGAACTTTTTCTTCTTCAGAAGAATTTTTTTTTCTTCGATTTCTGTTTGCTTGGCAAAAAAAAGTCTTACATTCTTATAAACCACATCTCTCTGTATCCTCTTAAAACAATAATATTTTTTTAGTTTCTTTTTCGAAATGTCCTCTACAGGAATTATATAAATAACGCAGTGCGTTTTAAAAAAAACTTTAATATTTATGGGGAATGGGACTTCAAATTTTTATTTTATGAGTCTTTTTTGTTGGTACAAAATTTAAATTTTTTAAAAAATACTCTTATAACTAACTTTAATTTGATTTCGTATTTTAAAAATAGTTCATCCATTTTTTTAAAAATAGAACTTTAGAATAGTTAATTTGTAAAATGGTAATTGATATTAAAAAAAATATTCACTCTTATTGTGTTTGGCGAATTTAAAATACGCCTACGACTGTTTGGTAATAGATTAAAGGAAATGAGTTCACGTTCTCTTTAATCTACTACCAAACAGTCGTAGGCGTATTTTAAATACGCCAAACACAATAAGGGTAATTATTTATAAATCAAGTCGAAAAAGTAACAATACGTTGACTTATATGCCTTTTTACAGCACGTCGTAAAGAACGCTTCCTAATGACATCATATCAAATTCAATATCGATGAGACTTTACGATAAAAACATTTAATTTCAAAACATATTCTGCTGAAACACGGGTAGAAAAATCGCAAAGAAATAGTTTAGCATCAAATTTTCTACTTTATCTTGATTTTAACGGACAGACAGATGGGCATGGCCAAATGGACTGAAAATTACTTATGGACCCAGAATATAATTTCATAGAGATTAATATGGAATGAAAATATTAGTAAACCGTTATCAGCGTTTGTGTTGGAAAAATAATTCTATTGTCATAAAGTTTGGGACAAATGAGTGTTATACAAGGTGGCGCAATAGTTATTATCATAATATAATTTTTTCAAATGGCGGAAAACGTCACATATACGATACAAAATACAGAAGAGCTCTAAACGAGTTGTTATAGATGGCGTTTCATCAACAAACCTCAAGATTCATTCAGGGGTGTCGCAAGGCTTCGTTCTTTCTCCAACTCTATTTCTTTTATTTACAGATCAAAGTGCCTTACCTGTATATATGGGTTGTATAATAATTGAGAAATCAGAATCTCTTGATGTTCTGGGCATGAAAATACATAGTGATATCCGATGGATAAAACTTGTATTTAAGCTGTTGAAAAAAGCATTCAAGTGGCTCGGGTTTTACAACGGTGTAAGAGATACTTCATTCCACCTGATCTTCTTACTATTTATACCACTCATATCCGACCTAGAATGGAATACCACTCTCATGTATGGGCCGGCGCTGGAAAGTCTATTTTGGAGATTTTCGACCGCTCGATCAGAGGGCGAGGGTCTCATTGGCGACAAAAGGGTATTTAATTCTAGTGAATCCCTTAAGCACCGTCGGAATGTTGGTTTTATTTGCCTGTTTTTTTTTTGCTCTGATTAAATTAGGGATCTGGTCCCGACACTCGTACGTTTTTTCGTAATACACGTTTTATTCAACATTCCAACCTTTTGCGGGCGTTTGACCGGTGCAGCGTACAACGCATTACCGGGAACATTCGTTTTTTGGCCGGACTGTTTGCATGGGAAATGACATTCCTGCTGCAATATTCGCTTTCACTTTCATGTTCAAGTCGAATGTCCACAAGCAATACTTCCTCTATCCTCCTTTCCAAAGCCTATTTTTCTAGTTCTAACGAAATGCAATACATACATTACTATTGGTCATACTCTGAGTGCTGGTCTGAAAAAAATAGCTTGAGCGACGGGGACCATTGCCATCGTGAACAAGTAAAATTATCGCTTCCCGGGCACCGAAAGAATACGCGTTTAATACACGAAGATCCGCTAAATGGAACTGTATGCTGTTTACGCTGGAGGCGTCATCGGCCCAAAATTTTTTTAGAAATCACCGCGTACAACATGATTACTGTGAACGAGCGCTACAGAGCCAACAACTACAGAGGTCAGCGACTTTTTTCTACCTCAACTAGATGAATTGTGACTGGAGAACCCGTGGGTCCAACAGGATAGAGCAACGGCGCATACAACATAACCGCAAACCACCGCCCGATCCAACCGTTCCAATTTAACTGTTCTAGACTTCTTTTTGTATTTACAATATACTTACTAGAAGCCACAAAATCACTAGTTAATAGACCTAATAAGTAGTTATTGAGTGCGTTACCAGTAAGTAAAGATTCAGCACTGAAAACAACACAAATAATAAGTAGTTATTGAGCTGATTACTAGTAAGCAAATATTCAGTAGTGAAAATAAAAGAAGTAATAAGCAGTTTCTGAGGTCATTACTAGTAATTACTTATTAAAGTTTTCAGAATAATGACAATTATAATGACAACTGCTTACCAGGTAATGTATGAAATAACTACCACCTATTACTAAAAATCAAAAAGTTTTTCCTGGGTACTAATAAGCCAACTTTCTGAGGAAGCACAAGAAGCTCGTTATAAAGATTTTAAAAATTGTAAAGAGCAATTTGCTCGTAAATGCAGTCGCATAAAATAGTATGAAGACAGTTTTAATCGGTTTCTTATAACTTCAAATCCTTTAATTTATAGCAAAAACAAACATTATGATAAAAACTACATAATTTAAATTTACTACAAGCAGACTTGATTTGCTTATTTTGCTAAATATTTTCGATGTTGTTGATGGTAACATGAAGATGATGATTATGATGAAGGAGAAGATAATTATGAAGATGATTTTTAATTTTATATATAAGCATGAATGTGCCTTGTTTCAAAAAAAAAAAAAAAAAAAAATATGTATTGTTCGAAAAAATTACATAATTTTTTTTTGGTTTATTAAAATAAAACAAAATTTAAATTCCACTAAAATTTTACAAAAAAAGTTTTTTTAGTAATCAATATACACAGAATCCAAAAAAATATTGTGTCACAAAACACAGGCTGCCCTGAATTAATCCTCGTAGTGCAAATATCTCACCCCGCTGTGCGTCGGTTAGAGTGTCTACGGCAATCAGAATTTAAAGTAACACATCGCAAGGCGTGTCCGTCTGAGACCCTCTTCTCTAACCCGCCGAATTGTCCGGCACTGCTTATTTCATTCGCAGTTACCCCTCATATCACATGCTGGGGTTTTCCACTATCCGCAACCTGTGAAGGCGTCCCATAGCACTTCAGCCATGCTTCCGCATAGGTTTCAGAATATGAAATATAAAATCCTGCGAAGGATATGGTAACAACAAGAACGGTGTCTTATATTATAGTACTGTAGATATATTGTTATACAATTCTGGCACAATAAAAAACATAAAATGAAAATCAGACATACAAATAAATTATAATCAATACAAATAAGTAAAGAAATATAAAAAAATGATATAAAAAATGAGTATTAATGAATATTAAATTAAAGATTTGTGCCTGTATTCATAAAAATATTTTTAATTTAAAAAGATTTACTTGTCAAATTTTCTATGAAAATTTTTCTAAATAAACGTTTGCTAAATTTAATAAACGTTTATGACTACGTGGTTTAAAATTTCGCAATAAAAATTATATTTAAAATAAAAACTAATTTTCGAATCTTGTTTTTGTTTTAAATAAAATTTTCTATCAGGCCTGTTCTGCAAATCACTTTTACTCAAATCGCGTGATTTCAAATCACATGTGCCTACTAAAATCACACGTGTGATATTTTAGTGTCCCGTTTTTGTGTGTTTTGGAGTGATCTTCAATTACCGAAAGCACACCGAGAAACACAAAAACGGTATTACTTTCAGAACACCACAAAATCACGCTCGTGATTTCAAAAACACGTGATTTGAAATCACGTGATTTTCAGAACAGGCCCGTATGCAAACGTTAATTTTCGAAATCGACGAACAGGCTCTTAATTTAAAAAAAAAATTTTGACTGATTACAAAAAAAAATAAATAAAAAAGTTATTTAAATAATTTACCAAAAACATTTTAACAAATATGTTTTAAAATGGCAAATTTGAAGCTGTTTGCATTGCTAATGAATTCAATATGGGGAAGTAGTCGGTTCCACAGACGAATTGTAGAACCGTAAAAATGTCTACATAATTGATATAAGGCAACGGTAGCGAATGGAGTTTATATTTTTTTCTCTGTTAGATCTTGAAAAAGTTAATCTTCTGTTAAAATATTCAAGTTGTTTAGTAAAAAATCAGCTTTTGGAGAAACAATAATGAACGAACTTTCAACCGGTTTTCGAGTGTTAAATTGTAGATTCTTTTTGAGTAATCAGAGATACTATCAAGACGACTGCAGGCGAAAACATGTCTAGCAATACTGTGTCACAGTTTAAAAAGAGTTCGCAGGCGTATAAAAGTTTTGGCAGGAGGTACGTTTCAGCGATTAGCATTCTAACTTCGAGAGGAATGAAATATTGGTCCTTCAAAGATTCCTTAATATTGCGTTAGTAATCCCACATATATAATTTATAAGATTAGACCAATTGAGCTCAGAGTTAAAAATTTCACCTAGATTTTTTGCTGTCTGGACTATTTAAAGTGATTTAGCAATGATGATGGCTTTTGATTTTTTTTTTCATTTAAACAAAGACCGTTAGTAGAGGCACAATTGTAAATATTATTCAGATCATAATTGAATTTGTAGACACAATCAATTATATTACTTGACTCGCAACATATGTAAAGCTGCACTTTGTCAGCGTACATTTGTATTTCGCAAAACTTTAATTTTTTGTAGTAAAAGTTTTATTAAGAATAATATTAATTTCATTGAATACAAAAAACAAATAATACAAAGTGTACTACAAAATCAAAACTACTGAAACATAACATATTCAACACTTTCCCTTGTTATGTGTTGTTATAGTTTTTTTTTTATTTTTTAAGTCCAATTTGATCACATAACATTTTCAATCTTGTTGGCTGCAAAGGTTTTGTCATCAAATCTGCTAACTGATTTTGTGTAGATATTTGCTGAACTATAAGCTTTTTTTTAAGTAACTTTTTCACGCACAAAGAAATGTTTTAAACTAATATGCTTTGTTCGTCTGTGATATTCAGGATTTTGAGCTAATCGAACAGCAGCAGAGTTATCAACTTGTAATATTGGAATATCATTTAAATCAATTAATTCAGAAAACAAGCATTTAAGCCACATCACTTTTTTTGTTGCTTCTGAAGCTGCAACAATTTCTGCTTCTGTTGTAGATGTTGTTACCATTGACTGCCTTTTACTTAGCCATGAAATAATACCCCCAGCATATTTTACAAGTACTCCAGTAGTAGATCTTCCAGTTTTTGTACATCCTCCAAAATCAGCGTCACTATAACATTCTAATTTTTGATCTGCTTTATTGTTGTAAAATATTCCATAATGCATTGTTCCAGAAATGTAACGAAAAACTCTTTTCAAACGACATATGTCATATTTCGATGGATTTTCTAACGTACTTGACAAAAATCCAATGGTGTAAGCTGTAGGTGCGCTGTAGGAGCGCTATTATGAGAATCTTTACTTTCTTTCCCTGATTCGAAAGTTTCTCCTTTTAGTATTGGCGATGAAACTGATCTACATTCTGCAAAATTGAATCTTTTCAAAACTTTTCTTGCATAAGTAATGAAGACATATAATTATGCCTTCATTACTCTTTTTTATTTCTAATCCCAAAAAATAGGTTGCGTCTTTTGTTGTTATTTTAAATTCATTTCTTAATCCACATAAAAATATTTCTAATTTCTTAGGATCTGCTGCAGCTACTAAACCATCATCTACATAAAGAGCAAGCATTACATTATTACCAGTGTTGCCACCAACGAAATGGTAAATTACACATGGACCATGCCAAAATTACACATGAAAATACGAATTACACATGCTATCTTTTTACGCATGTCACAGAAACAAATTTTGATCAAAAGTGGAATTAAAACCATATTTGGCTTCTTCAGAAAACGTAAACCAATTTCAATTTCTGTTTGCAAACAAATAAACAAATATCGTCACCTAAAATGCAAAAGGGCTTAACAACTCTTTTTATTTTATTAGAGGAGAAGCAAAAAACTTTACAAAATCAATAACAACAAGGTGTAATTGGCGTTTGAATTTCTTTAATAAAGTCGCAATTTTTGATCTAAAATTGTTTGGGAACATAAAGTTAATTAAAACGAACAAAACTCAATCAAAAACCATTATTTCGAATTTTGTTTTGTTGTTAAGCCCTTTTGCATTTTAGGTGACGATATGTTACTTGCATTTCATTTGGGTATGATAAAGGATCTGATGCATCCCTTAAATAGCGTCGACGCAATTTTTCAACGGAATGTTAATTTAGTTCCTCTTTCGCTGCAGCATTGGATATGCCGGACATTTTTTTATTTTTTACTTATCCAACACAAAAATATTTTTCAAATGTCTCTTTATTAGCTTTTTGTTAACAACAATCGTATCGTTGCTATATTTAATACAAAAAAATAATATTATATAAAATATAAAATATATAAAATAATAATACAAAAATAAATATTTGCAAAGTAGGAAATAATTTGTCTCCAAATTTGACTAATAATATTCTGCCTTCAAATTACTATGAAGCTAAAATTTTTCAAAATGTAAGAGTGCATGTTGTCGCGAAAATATTCTTGAAACTCCTTAAGTTTTATCTTCCGAGCATTACTTTTAATACAAAGTCAATCTTCCAAATATGTTAAAAGGTTCAGACAGGCCTTCAACGGTACCCAATGTATTGAATGGCACGGGCATTTTATCAAAATAATAACTGGCTTTTCGTCTTTTAGGAACTTAACTTCTGAATTATACTGTCCAAACACAACATTAGTTGTATCTGATGCAAATCCAACTAGCTTTTCAAAAAGTAATCCCTTTTTCTATAATTGTGCTTTTGAGAAGCTCAAACATTTCTTTTGCAGTCGATGATCCACTCTCTTTGAAATAAAAAAAAGGAATAATGTACCCAGGATGTTTCGTCGTTATAATAAATTGTGGCAAAAGCTATCTAAATGCCAAATGGTTAGTAGTTAATGATCCAAAAATTTTTAGTTCAGCTCTTTTAACGCTTCCATTATTTTAATTAAATTTTTAAGATTTGCCAAGAATAATAAAACTTTTTACTTCTTGTGAAAAAATAATAACAAAAATCAGTGCAACACAATGTTAAAATATTAAATTACACATGAATTACACATACAGTCAATTACACATGGGCTACACATGAAAAAATATATTACACATGATATGTGTAATTACACGTGAGGTGGCAACACTGATTATTACCTTTATTGTTTCTCATATATAAACAAGGATCCGCTTCACAAGATTTGAAACCAAGCTTCAATAAATAGTTTCCAAACCTACGAATCCAGCAACGAGATGCTTGCTTTAGTCCATATAAACTTTTATATAACTTACAGACTTTTTAGTACCATCATTAAAACCTTCTGGCTGGTTCTTAAAAATGCTTTCTTCAAGGTGGCCATAAAGAAAAGCTGTTGATACATCAAATTGGGAAAGACACATTTTTTTATTTGCTACTATGCTTAATATAGCTCTTATTGTTCCTAACTTTGCAACTGGACTGAAGATTTCTTTATAGTCTATACCTTTTCGTTGTTTAAAGCCTTTGATTACTAATCTTGCTTTAAATTTATCTATACTACTATCTGAATTTGTTTTAACTTTGAATACCCATTTGGATGGAAGTGCCTTTGAGCCTTTTGGGAGATCTACCAAGTCCCAAGTTCTGTTTTTTTTAAACAACAAATCTCAGAATTCATTGCCTTTAACCATTTCTCTTTCTCAGTACTTTTAATTGCATCAACAAAATTCATTGGAGTTTCAATATGGCTTACAAAATCTTGTGCTTCCGTAATATAATCATCTAATTTGGAATTATGAATTAATGTGCGATCTCTTAAGCGATTACTTATTGGCCCTTCATTTTCATCATTTAATATTCGCTTACGTTTATTTGTTTCAAACCCTTGAAAATCGCTTGGATCTGAACTAATATCTGAGCTTTCGTTTTGTATACATTGATCACCCTCGTTATCTGAATTATCTTTTTGAACATTTTGCTGACAATCTTCATTATTGGCTACTTGATTATTTTTAGATGTACTTGGCTGATTTTGTGTTGAACAATCAGAATTATCTACAAGCTTCTCATAATTTTTAAATGGCAATTTTATTGTCTCTTCTTTATTTTTAGAAATTTCATTTGTTATATCTTTAACATCGTCACAATTTATTAGTTCTTCACTAAATCTAACATCTCTTGAAAGAATGAAATTGTGGTTATTTTTATCATAAATACGATAACGCTCTTCTGTATCGTTACCAATTAAGTAACCTTTTATAGCTTTTGAATCCATTTTCTTTCGTTTTTGATTTGGAACATAAGCATAACATTCACTTCCAATTATTCTTAAATGGCTTATTCTAGGCTTTCTTCTGAACCATAGCTCGTGTGGGCTTTTACCTTCGACGGAGGTTTTACGAGTACGATTAAGAATGTAAATGGCAGATCTAACAAGTTCAGCCCAAATACTTTCAGGAAATTTCACATTTTTATTAGAGTACTTAAATGTTCTAGCCATCTCGATAATTGTTCTGTTTTCCCGTTCACTTGCACCATTTTGTTCTGGAGTGTATGGTGCTGTTAACCTCTGCATTACACCATATTCTTTAAGAATTTTTCTGACCTCAAAATTATCAAATTCACCTCCATTATCACTTAAGAATTCTTTAATTTGATTTTCTTGATTCTTTGCAAGAGCTAAAGCTTCCTTTAATGCTTCTTTGACTTGAGATTTTTATTTAAAAAAATAACCAAAACAATATTTGGTATATAAGCCCTTATTTATTTTTACTAAACGATATTGGAAATGGACCACATACATCTGCTGACATTAATTCGCCTGGACTACTAGCTTTAGCTCTAGTTCCAAATGATAAGCTTTGAGATTTACCATAAACACATGACTCACATAAATTGTTGTCCAGTTTTACAATAATACCAAGTTCTGATTTAAGTTTTTGTTGTACATACCGTTTGTTTTGATGTCCCCAACGTTCGTGATATAATTGCAATGTATTATCAGTTTCTGTAGAATTTATTTCATTTGTTGCACACGGGATTATTGATTCTATATTTGCTTTGTATAAGGTACCTCCAACCTCTCGATGGCCAACTATTAAAACTTCATTATCAACCAAAAGTTCACATTTTGTTGATGTTGAATAAAATTTGCTATTTTTGCTTTTGTCTTGAGCAGATAAAACAGAAAACAGGTTTCTAGATATTCTTGGAACGTACCAGACATCTGTGAGATCGATTAACACTTCTTTTTTGTTAATTTTTGATTTAACTTCTATGGTACCCTTGCCAACGACGTCCAAAGTTCTCTTCCAGTTTATTTTTTTTTGCAAGAATCATAAAATTTTTCAAATGTTTTAAATAAACTTCTATTATTTGTAACATGACGCGTTCCACCATTATCTATTTACCAATTATTTGAAAAATAGTCTTTAATTGAATTAACTGCATCACACATTAAAGATAAAATTTTATGATTTGTATATTTGACTTCACTATCATTTTCTTTTGTTGGCCTTCCATCACTGATCCACTTTCTGCACTCACGTACCCAGTGGCCTCTCTTGTTGCAATAATTACAAAAATCTAACTTTTTATTGGGTTTCTTATTTCCGTTATATATTGACAATGTTGACTTCTTTTTTAAATTATGTACAACTAATGCTTCATCATTTTTAACGTCATCCATACCATTAAAATTGCGTTGATACATTGATAATTGAGCAGACATTTCATCAATATTCTTTTCTTCGTTCTTGGTTAAAAGCAGGGCTGTGGAGTCGGAGTTGAGGTTTTTGTACACAAAAACTAGCGACTCCGACTCCGACTTTTTTGCATTAAAATTTTTCCAATATTTTTCAAAATAAAAAATTTTAATGACCAATTTCTCCGATTCTTTTTAAATATCAATTCATATTTAAATATAATTTTTCTTATAATTTTATTTTAATTTGACATAAAACAAATTAGAGTGCTATATTCGGCTGTGCCGAATCTTTGATACCCTCCACCGACAGTTCGAATGTTTAAGGAGTAATATCTGTATGATGTCTTTTTATTATTATTATCTGAAACTGTGACGATTTGTTATTAATTATGGTTGGGCCTAGGGTAAATTATGTACCGATCTTCACGAAATTTCACAGTATCATTTATAGTCCTATGAAATTGTGACGAGCCAAAATTTGTTATGATTGCATTATTTTTTACGGTTTTAGGCGTACTAAACTGTTTTCCGGGAGTAGTGTTTATATGGGGCTTAGGGTAAATTATGGACCGACCTTCGCGAAATTTTACAGTGTCATTTCTAGTCGAATAAAACGGACTTGTGCAAAATCTTATGTCATTCCGTGCATTTTTGCATCATTTATGTTAGTTTTTGTAACAAAATTATCAAGTTTTTGAAGGTGGTGGTTCCACATTTTGATTCATAGCTCTGGTCCTACTGAACCGATTTTGCTTATTTCTTTTGAGTTTTTCGAAAGTGAGCGTGTTTTCAACAGACAGACAGACAGACGGACATGGCTAAATCGACTTAGAATTACTCAAGCAGCCAGAATATATATACTTTATGGGGTCTGAGATGAATAATAAAAAAGTTTCACACGGAATGACAAACTTAGTATACCCTCTTCACAACTAATTGTGGTGGAGGGTATAAAAACAAATTTTAAACATAAATTGATATTTAAATAAATTAGTGGAATTGGCCATAAGAGGGTCTGCTTTTTGAAATTGTGAAGTCAGAAAATAAGGACCAGTATACTTTTCATATGAGTAGGTGAGTTTCAAAAATTAAAAAATTGAGATAACATCTTATTTTGACAATTTATAAGAATAGTTATATAGATTGTATCGAAGCATGTCCTTTTCTATGTTTTAATGTGACCTCAAATTTCTGTAACAAAAACCAGCGGGTTCACTATTTGAATTTCGCCAAGATATCGTTAATGAAATAGAGCCGAATTAAGGAATTAAATTAAATTTGTAAAGATGTTGTTTTTTATATATCATATATTAACAAATATTGTTGTAGCCATGTTCATGAATATGACTTGAAATCAGCTGTAGCTCCTGTGGTGAAAGCATTAAGTGAACTACATTTTAAGTTCCAACCTTCAAGGTGAATTATAATAGAGTAAAAGGAAAAGGAACTCGGAAAAATACATGACATTGTTCCAGATATAATTCCCATCAATGTGGGGGTTAACCCGAAAAATGATTTGAGAATACTTTTATCTACTCACTTTTGGGAAAATTGGAGAGATTATAAAGACTTGCAATTTCAAATTTCGGTCTTGGACAATAATAATATTGAATTAGGAACGGAAAAATGGAATGGCGAGTTCTTGATGCCTTTAACGTCTAAGCCAATTGGACTTGGTGTTGTTTTTAACTTTTCTATCTCGAAAGCTACATTAGATAGGACTTATGGAAATTCACACATCTATAAATTCCAACAGTATAAAAAACGTTATTTGAAAAAGATGTGAATTGGTGTAGTTTATCTCTCCCCTACAGAACTATTTTTACATTTTTTAGCACTGTTTGCATACTTTTAATAAATTAATATAACCTTTAAAATATACTAAAGTTTAATGATCCCATACGGATTGAAGCAAAACTCGTTTCTTTCGAAAGTTCGTAACAAAACTCGTTCGTTCCAAAATTAAATCCATTATTTTTCTATATTTCAGTTGGTTTAAATTTCTAAACTGTTGAGCTATAAATCAAGAATGTCATAACACTTTAGAATTAAAAAAGTTCAACTCATTTGGTCTATTGAATCGGGCGCTATATGTTTTTTACATTTTTTCCAAAATCCAAATAAAATATTTTGCAGCTTTCCTACTCATATGTTAGTAACAAGTAGGTTAAAGCTCAATGCGCGGCACGTTTGAATTAAAATATCGATTTGAAATTTTTACAGAATCATTTTCTTGCTATATTTAACCATTTAACAGGTACTAAATTAAAAAAGAGTTTAAAGTCAAATAAAAACTAGTCTCTTAAATAATGCTAGGTTAGAGTAGGAGTCGGAGTCGTACTTAAAAAATTTTAGCAAAAGGAGTCGGAGTCGGAGTTATAACTATTTCTTAACGACTCCACAGCCCTGGTTAAAAGCATCCAGCTTGATTTAAAAGTATCAAATTGACTAGGCAATATTTGAAGAATCTTACATACCAATAAAATATCCGCTAATAGATTTTCTTTTCTTGTTTTAAAACCGTTATTAAGATCTATCCATAAGCTTTTTAATTTATCTATATGAAAACTTACGTCTTCGTTCGAATTCCACGTAAATGAAAAGAAATTAATGCAAATTTTGAATAATTGATCTTTAGATCTTGCTTCAAACTCAATCATTAAGGATTCCCAAGCTTCGGCAGCAGTTTCTTTATCCATTACATTTTGATCATAGATTTTGCGTAACTATTTGCTTTTCTATATATGTAAATCTCCATCCTCTTTGTACGATTTCTTCTGTTCTGCTGTTGCATTTATTGGTGGTGAAACTGGTTTCTTTAATTTACCGTCAATAACTTCAAGTGCTCCTTCATGATAATCTAATAAGTCACGAATCTTACGTTTCCACACTGGATAATCCGTTTCATTTTTGAGAGGCTTAATGTGTTTTGATAAATCCATTTTATTTTACAAATTTTTTTTCTTTTTGTGTATTATTATTCTTGATATTTTTCTTTCTTAAAATATCTTTTTAATCTTGATATCTTCACAAAAAAAAAAAAAAAAAAATAAAAAAATATTTTCTTGATTTTTAAGTATCTTTTTGAACATTTCTTTTTTAAATTAAAAATTTTATTTTTCAATGATTCCTGGGCACATAACGTTTTGTAGTAAAAGCTTTATTAAGAATAATTTTAATTTCATTGAATACAAAAAACAAATAATACAAAGTGTACTACAAAATCAAAACTACTGAAACATAACATAATTCAACATAATTGGGATGGTAGGTCATTCGAATATATCGCGTTAGGAAGAGGACCAAGTATTGATCCCTGTGGTACGCTCCTTCTTAGGATACAGGTGTTCGATACATCTGAGCCGAGTTAAGTCGCTTGGGATCTACCAATAATAAGAAGACATTAATTTTACTGCAGCTTCTGAAAACTTACACAAATATTTTAGTTTACGACATAAAATAGAGTAATCGACTGATTCGAATGCTTTGGAGTATTCAAGTAACACGAGAAGAAAAATCCTTTTGGCATCTATATGTTTTCTTAGTTCTTCAGAGACATCAATCAAAGCAGAGCCGCAGCCATGCCCTGGTCTAAAGCCAGACTTTCAAATATTTAGACATCTGATTATGAATAAGGCGTTTTAAAACCTTTGAAAGGTACGGAAGAATTGCTATCGGTCAGTATGTCTTATCTGTTTTCGGTATGGCGAATTTCCATGTAGATGGGTCGGTTATTATGTTGTTAAAAATATGTGTTGTATACAGTGTTGCCAATTTAGCCATTTAGTGGCTAGATTTAGACATTTTTCACCCTGTTTAGCCATTAAAAAATGAGTTTAGCCATTAGCCATATTCAACTTGTTTAGCCATAAAATTATTTTTTGCCGTTTTTCTTTTAAAATAATAATTTTTACTTTATTATAAAAATTTATAAAAGTAAAATAAACATTTTTAGCAATTAAAACGCCTTTAAATTAAATCACAACTTTTACAATGTTGAAAATCGCTATAAACTATGATTATGAAAAATCTTTCAAAAAAAAAAAAAAGGAAAACTATTCCAATATTAAATTTATAAAATGGATCAACACAAATGTCGGTGTTTCTTTCTGGTTGCAAGGATTTCAATAAAGAGATGCAGGCGGCAACAAAATTTTTTTAGAAATTTCAGAATTGACTATAAAGTTGCTCTCATTTACATGGTCTAATGCTTAAGTAGAGAGGGTATTTAGCCAAGTAAATATTCTTAAAAGTAATTTGAGAAATAGGTTACATTTAGCAACCGTTAATTTGATTTTATCAATTAGGTAAATATTTTTACCATAACAATAAAATATTTATACCAACACCACAATAGTAGAGATGGTACTATGCGCTTGTGTTGATGTTTGCAACGCCTTAAAATATTGGTCCATCTAAACCTTGTGCAAAAAGTACAGGTCGCAATTTTGGAGATTATTTGATAAAATTTGGTACAAAGGTTCTAATTTGAATATGATACCCTACTTATAGTTGGGGTTGACCGACTATACTTTCTTACTTGTATTTTATTGTAGATCTGGACTCAAAAGGTAGGGTAAATATTGTCGTGATTATGATTTACGTTTAAATTATTTAATTCCTATGAGATGAACACTAACGAATTTATCGATGATTTAATTTTTTAAATAACTAATTTAAATATGATCTTAACTTACAATTTCATCGTAAACAACTTTAAATGAATTATTTCTGTTTTGTTATTAAATTTTAATGTGTTTTATTTAAAAAAGCTTTAGCCATTTTTTAGCCCATTTTTAGCCATTTTTTAGCCATTTTTTTCCGTAAATTTAGCCATTTTTGGTCACCAAGTTTTGGCAACACTGGTTGTATAATGTAACATATGAGGAAGAAGAAGCTTAATGAATTTTTGGTGGAACCCGTCATTTCCTACAGAATCTGATTTGATGCTAAGAAAGGATTTGACAATATCTTCCTGGGTAAATTGTATAAAATGAAACAAACTTGGCGGATGATTATTATCTGTTACAATATTGTCGGCTCAAATAATATTGCTTGGCGTATGATGACAGAAAAAAATTTTTGCGCCAGTAAAAGAATTAATCAAAAATAAAATCAGTTTTAATTAAATATTTAATCAGGTGAATTAAACTTTTCATCAAGTGAATTAAACGTTTAATTGAAATATTGTCAATTAAATATTTAATACACTTGATTAAAAGTTTAATTCACCTGATTAAATATTTAATAAAAAATGATTTTATTTTTGATTAATTCTTTTACTGGCGCAAACATTTTTTTCTGTGATTGTTGGTGATATTGCTGTGTTTTGCCGTGAAAAAATCTGTATATACATCAGTCTTAGCCAATAGTCTTATAACAATGCCCAAGTGTATTAGCAAAGTTCAAGTTTAGTTTATTGACATCAATTGAATCTGCAGTATTGGGGTTACCATTAACAATTCCCTTGTTACGAATTTCTTTCCATTTATTTTTCGAGTTCAAAGCCGATATAAATTTTTCCTCATAAAAAAAAGTTTTTGCATCCTAATTTCTGTATTAACATTTTTTCTAGAGGCTTTAAAAATTTTGTGCAATGTGTTAGTTTTAAATCGTTTCTATCTGACATATGCCTCATTTCTCGTTGCAATAAGCGTTTAAATTTCTGAAGAGAACCAAGGTTGTTCGTTACGTTTGCTAAATGTTTCTATTGGCACATACCAACTATATTTTTTTTGTGTTCGTTTGAATATCTTTTTTCAATTAACTTCGTGTTCTAAATCACTATGAAACACATATTTATCGAAATCTAAGACTCCATCTGGCCCCATTCATTACACTGTGTCACAAATTTTCAACAAAGTCGTGAACAAATGAATCTGACACCTAATCTTTATGTATGCTTTTTAAAGAGCAAAATTGCAAAAAATCATAAAATTTTTCATAAAGTTTGAAATTTTGTGTACTGTAAAACTAGATTTACACGATTGAAGGTATTTTGAAGTCTTATCAAAATTTTGAAAATTTATTTTGATGTTCTATTTACACGTTTCAAAAATTTGATCAAAATATTCTTTCAATATATTTTAAAATCTTTTGATAAAAATTGGATCAAAGTTTGTTGAAACTTATTTACACTATTGATAAACTTTTTATATTGAAAATATTGACTTTGATCAGCTGTTTTGCTTCTTTTGTGAAAAAATTTATTATTATAAAAAAAAAAAAAAACAATTAATAAGAATGAACGACGACGCAATCACCATAGCATCAACATTTTTAATATTGGAGGAAGAAGTAGCTGATAATAATGCAAAAAAAAAGAAAAAAACAAAAAGAACATTTGGTTCGACCTTTTCTTTTGGAAGCGATTGAAAAGGAATGATCCCGACCTATACAAAAACTTTGTGCGAATGTCACCAGACGATTTTGGTTAGAATATATAAAAAAGGCCAATAGTAATATGCGGGAATCTTTATGCCCCGGAGAATGACTTTGACATTTTTAGCGACTGGGTACAGTTACGCAAGTCTGATGTTCTTGTTTAAAAGATCAAGATCATCGATGTGCAATATTGTGCCTGAAGTGTGCGCTGCATTATATAAAGTATTAAAAGATGAATTTTTATGATAAACCTAATTAATAAAATAAATTAAACTTATTAAAAATAATATCTATTGGTACAGATGCCAGCAGCAGAGTAGAAATGGGAGAGTATTTGCCAAGGTATAAATAAAACGTGGAATTTTCCCAATTCAATCGGGGCATTAGATGGAAAACACATCGATATTTAGCACCAGCACACTGTGGAAGCGCACATTTCAATTATAAAAAGAAAACAGCATTGTTTTAAAGGCGCTTGTGGACGCGAACTACAATTTTGTTTACATCGACGTTGGTGCAAAGGGTAGAGAGTCTGATGGCGGAGTATTCAGTAGATGTTCGCTATCGAATGGATTATAAAATAACACGTTGAATTTGCCGCAACCGAAACCACTGTCCTGTAATCAAAAACCTATTCCATATGTGATTGTTGCAGATGATGCGTTTCCCTTAAATTCCAATATTATGAAACCATAAAGTTTCCGGAATCAAAACACGAGGGAAAGAATTTTCAATTACAGGTTGTCCAGATTTAGGCGGGTTTCAGAAGACGTGTTTGAATAAATATCAGCACGATTTCGCGTTGTCAGAAAAACAATTGAACTTTCCCCACCAGATGTTGTCAAAGTTGTTCTCGCCGTATGTGCATTACACAACTTTGTGTGTAGTACCTATGCACATACAAGAGACTACGACCAAGTGAATGCGGATGGACCTATAATGGATGGACGATGGCGTGAAGAGCGTGCGGACAGAGAATTTTTTGTCTTCGATGGAGCCATTGTACAATCAAGGTCGCCAAAGCGAAACATCCAAGCTCATTCGACAAGAATTTACGGAATATTTTTTAAAAGAAGGAGAAGTTCCATAGCAATACAAGTATATTTATTAAAAATTAATTAAAAACCCAATAAATTGAAATAAAAAGTTTAATTCATTTATTTGGCAACTTAAAATTACATTCTGTTTCTATATACTTACATATGTACATAAAAAATAAAATTAAAATATTAAAAATTGAATTAAAAGAATGAACATTCTGTAAAATTATTTATAGTTATCAATATTACCAGATGCGATTTTGATGCTTATTTACACGGCATCAATAAAATCTGCAAAAGTTTTGTTCAATAAATTTTGAAGAAATTTTGCTATTTACACGAGTTTAAAGCATTTTGAAGAGCAATTTTGAAGAAAACTTCAATCGTGTAAATCTAGCGTAACTCTGTCATTTCTTGACTAATCTTCACAAATGGTCCATGGTTATTTTAGTAATTTTAATTCCTTTCACTAAAAAGAAAGAAATACATAAGCCGTTTTATATTTTTAAAGATATTTGCATTTAAGTCACATCATCTTTTTTAAAGACACACATAACAGTTGTTTTGGAATATCTCAAAAGCTGTTCTACTTTTGACAATGCTGACTTCATATTCGGATTAAAATATAGATAAGGTACAGGTCAGATAGATGTGGTCAAAAAACTGTCACGTTGTGTTATCAATCTTTTTAAAATCTTTATCAAACGACGGAAATCTTGTCTTAATAAGAAACCGGGACTTTGGTTAAGAGGACTATACATCTTTTTTGATCAACAATATTTTATAGGGTATACATTTTTTCTCTGAAATCAAATCTTTACTTTTTTGTCTTAAAGCGAAATAATTTAAAATTACACCTGAGCAACACCTCTAAGAAATTGCCACTTACATTAACTTACACCCAATTCGGATAATTACCAACAAAATGGCAACACTGGACATGGTATACTTTTTTAAGTAGCAGCGTTGTGAGCTCTTCACCACTAAAAATGACTAAATAGTGGCTAAAATAGCTAATCGTGATTTTATTACTAAGAACGCATCAATATTAATTAATATTAAGAAAACCCTTTCAAATTAATTTATTTCATTAAAATTCCATATAAAAGATTATTATATTTGTATTAATATATGTATTTCTAGTAAAAAAATAAACATAAGAAAATTCTTTAAATAACGAAAAACTGATATTATCGACATATAAAATTTATTTTTTTTTTTAAACCATTAAAATTATTTGCGTTAACAAATGAAGAAAAGTTTTATGTAACAAGGCAACTAATGCAGCAATTAAAAAATTTCTTGGTCTTAAAACGTTAAAGATTTAAAAGAGTAAATTTGAATTAAAAATGGCTAAAAAATATATTGAAGTTTTATTGCCAAACAGGGCTGGCAGATTTGACGATTTATCGTCATTTTGACGATTTTTTGTTCCGGAATTAGCAAAGTGCCGATTTGCTGATTTTTTTCTAAAAAGTGACGAGTTTTTTAGTCTCCAAAGTCTGAATAAAACATTTAATTTTCTGACACGTTCGTTTTTTAATCTTGGAATGTTTAACAGCCGTACCTTAACAAGAGCGGAAGGCGGAACGTTTTCTTTCGCTTAGCTCTTACGCTGATATGACATACCAGATAAAGCTATCACAAATTATAAAAAAGTGATAAAAACGCTAGATTGATCAAAAAATGGCTATATTGCCATTATAAATTAACAATAGTGGCAAACTTCAATATTAAACGTGCTGTCAAAATCGGCTTTTCGAATTCCAAAGCGTTGAGGCCGCTTTATTCAAAAACTAAAAAACGCGTGACGCTGTAATATGCAAGTCTTAAAAGGAAATCTTTAAATGATTATTTTTAGAGTACAAAAACAACAATGTTGCACTTTGTTTATCTTTCGTCAAACCGTCTTCGAATGAACCTTTTACGACTCCCTGTATAATTAATATTTTTTTAACAATTATTTCAGGATTAAGATAATATCTACATGAGTCTCATACGATCCTTGACATGAAAAACTCGTTAGATTATCTTTACCCACGTCCTTAACGATTCCCACAACGATTGAAGAATCGTCTTTCGTGTGAGAAATCTTCTACGAATAAAAAAACGCGGTCATCGACGAACAAAGACGCTCTTCATGAGACTCCCAGTATCTCTTACACGATTGAAAATGCTAGCTGGGTATGAAGTTATTATAATTTCGTTTAAATGTTTCTTTTATTTAAATCGAATAAAAGTTGTTTAAAAAAAACTAAATTTTAAGTTGTCCGATTTTTAGTGGATTTTTCGATACGCGAAAGACGATTTTTTTTCTCAGGAAATTGGCGATTTCCTCACAAATTTATGTGGCAGCCCTGTTGCCAAACGAGATGAAAAGTAGTTAAATCTAACCAACATAGGTCCAAATTGGCAACACTGCTAAAGAGATATACATATGTACATAGTTGCAACTAATAATTTTATATACCTAAAGCTGGGCGAAAATATAGTCGTTCAACCACTAGCATTTAAAACCCTACACCACAGTTTTTACAGCAAAATTTTGGAGCCCATTAGCAATCATGGATCCAGCAAAGTAAACTTATGTCATGAGGCTATAATTAATCCAAGAGGTTTATGCTGCTTATATAATCTAGATATCTGCATTAATATGCTCAAAAATAAATTAAGAAATTATATCACAAATATTTATTTAAGGTAACTCATTCGTAGGGTACAATTTTCTCACAACGAATGTATTATTTATGATTGAAAAGTTAGCTCATATGCGATTATTTTGCTTGTTAAGCTGATTCCTAAAAGATTCGATTATGATATAAAATGCTACCTGGGATTAATTTTTATCAGCTGTTTTCAGTACTTTAACTTGGTAGCACTGAATTTAGTACAACGAAAACATGGTTGTATTTGATAAAATCCACTTAAAACCAATTCAAGAAAGTTTTTAAGATGGTTTTAAAAAAATTATTTTATATGTTAAAACCAAGTCTGAATGATTGGTTTTAATGTTAAAACCAAATTTGCTGTTAAAACCTTAAGTGTGAAAACACTATTAATTATTGATTTCATAGAGAGGGTTTTAATGGGTTTTAATGGACCTATTATCAATCTCGGATCACAGACACAACATTTTCTGGTTCTCGTCGCCAAATTTTATTTCAATAACAAAATTTAAAATGAAGTTAAGGCATTAAAAGGTATTTTCGGAACTGCGGATATGGTCAAATGTGGGCCGATTCAAAAAAAAAAAAAAAAAAAAAAAAAAAAAAATGGTAAGAGGATTGAGGTTGCAATACATTTTTTTTGGTCGAAATTTAATCAAAACACCAACATAATTATATGGTTCATGGGCACAAGGACTATTTTCCGAAAATGAGTTTGTTTCGGGGTTATGTGAAATTAAAGACCAATTTGCACTATATCCAGTAGGCTTCGTTTTTGACAAATAAAGCTTATGTACCAAATTTCATTAAATAATCTTAAAAATTACGCACAAGGCTTAAGCTATGGTTACACTTGTCGAATATTTGACAAAAAAACGGGACCATCAAGCAAACTAAATAATCATTTTCTTTTATTCCAATATTTATTTTGATTATAATACCACATCTTACAAAAAACCATTTTTTGCTATGCTTAGTAGTATAATTAGTTTATTTTGTGATATTAAGACCATGTAAAATCTCAATAACTATTAACAAAAGTAGTGGTTACGCATATTTGGTTAAATATTTAATAAGTGCGACCGTAGCTTCACATAGCCAGCCAGCCGAAGAAATGGGTATTGTTTGATCGGCTCTGAAAGTAATTCTGAGCCTATCGATGTACTAAAAGAACTTATATTTTTAAGTGTTACACACATCAGCACAAACGCGTGATTCCCTCTCCACTTTGGTACTGTGGGTATAAAAAGAGCCCTCTTTGATATCAAAGGAACCTGCTTCTTCTGTACGTTGTAGTTTCTAAACAAGTAAATAATAGAGTACCTTCAGCATCACATGAAAGAAAGAAAGCTTAAAATTAAAACCTTTAAATAAATAGACAAATAAAATAAATTCTGGAAATTTCTTTTAAAAAACTAAAATCTATTCTATCAATTGAAACTTTTATTTCACTCATAGAATATACAAAGTTAGAATGTGCTTTATGTTTAGAATTAAATAAAAAAACCAACACACAATAATTAATACTATAAAACGTAGCTGCAACATGTGGTCGTAGTTAACTTTATTATATTTGTTATATGTTTATTAGGGTATTCATTCGGTTAACCGTTAATCGGTTAACCGATTAATTACTACCCGATTAACTGATCGGTTAATTTAAAATTGGCAATTTTCGATTAACGATTAAACCGGTTAATTTCAGTCGATTAACCGATTAACCGATGTAAAAAATCTTTTTAGTTTTTCGTAGTATTATAACATATTTTTTTGTGTTTTTAATTATTTGTTTGGTCTCATATAAAAAAGGTATTTGTTTTGACAATATTTTTTCCTACAATTTATTTCTTTCGAGCAATACATTCTGAAAATACAGTACAAAAGCAGAAACTAGGGGTTCGGAAATACATTTTTTGCAGAATGTTCGGTAAGCTTTGCCAGGATGTGTCAGATAATGACCTGACAATATAAGAGACTCATGATTGTAACACGAACAATCTTTTACAAAATTTACAATTTGGAAAAGGACTGAGAAATTAGATAATCTGTATCATGATAACCAAGATAACGCATTCACCTTTTAAAAATGAAATATTTTTGCGCATCTACGTCACATCAGCGTATAAGTATTTACAACTTAAATATAGAAATACAAGCAAACAAACATGTGTATAATTAGCTAAAGTGACGTCATATTAAAAAGTTGAATTTTGTAAACATGTGCAATGCGTTATCTTGTTTTTATTATCCTTGAATCTCTATTATGTGTTGCTTCCTATTTCTCCAACATCTTCGATAAGTGAAAGAATTTTTTCCAAGTCAAGTTTTATCAAAACTAAAGAAAAGAATCGCTTACGTCCTAAACCTTCAAACCATATTATTTTTTTCAAAAGATTATTTCATAAGTTCTTAAACTATTGAAATAATTAATAAATAATCACACAGTTTATTTTTTAATAAATACATCAAAATATGTATAAATTATATGTTTTTCATATTTATGAATTACTTTTTTGTTTGCTCGTTTTAGTTCAAGAATTGTTTTGTTCGTTATGTTATTGTTTTTTTTTTACTAATAGACTCCAATAATAAATAATTTTGGCATTTTTATTAATTGAAATTACTTAATTTATAACAAAACATCATTAATCGGTTAACCGATCAATAACAAAATTAACCGATTATTAACCGATTAAATCAAAACCTCGGTTAATTAATCGAGCGATTAACCGATTAAAGCAAAAGCCCGATTAAATGAATACCCTAATGTTTATACATTTCTATCTAAACTGAAAAGAGTCTGAAAAATAATACGAAATTTAAGCTACTATTTAGTACCATATAATACTACAAGAATGTGTATGGACGTAGATATGTATGAATGTATGCAGAGAGATAAAAGTAAACTTTCACATATCGCTCATTTGCTGCAAGACCGGCATATCTCAAAAAAATTCATTTCGAGATAAACGCATTTAAAGCTTTTGATTTGCTCTAACTACTTAGAAAAAATGAATAAACATTCTCTTCAAACTGGGAAAGTATAAAAGATATAAAGATGAATTTAATACACAATATAAAGAAAAACAAAGCGAACAATTCTGCATCTCTAATTCCAAAATTTCAATTTTTTGAGTTATGCCGGTCTTGCAGCAAATGAGCGATATATACATACGTAGATACACACACAATTATTTTAACTTTAACAGTCGTAAACACTCGCACAAACACCAACAAAAGATAAGAAAAATCAACATTTATTCTAAAAATATAAAAGAATTTATTATCTTTTTACAAAACAAATAAAAAATCCTAAAATAAAAAGGAAAAAGTCTGTAAAAAATCAAGCAAAAAAATAAAAATGGGATGAATGGACGACATCTACTAGAAAAAGGTAGTAAGTTTTATTGTAGTAGTTGATGTGGTAGTCGTGCTAGTATTGCTGATGCTGCTGTTAGTTTTGTTTTTGTTAAAAAAAGTGAAGTCGTAGAATAAGAATGACATATTGACAACAATAAAGCCCCATAGTAAATACGTCAAGTATTTGATAGAATTAAGTATCTTTTATTTTTAAGTTTTTTTTTTCCTCAATCATTCCTTTTTTCGAACTTTAACACATACCACTTACTATTCATTTTGTTTATTGATGGTAAGCTGTACACAGTGGGTTCTTGAGAAGTGTTATATTTTAAATTTGTAAATGCAGAAATTCTTAATAAATAAAAGAGATCAATTCTCAGATAAAAAAAACAAGTTAGAGTGCAATAGTTGGCAATGAAAAAAATTAGAGTCAGATTTATTTAGAATGTACAGGGTGTCGCAGAATGAGCTATATGGTTAAAATGGTTTATAACAATTTTATTTATGCGTTTATTATAATTTTTTTTTTTGAAAAATGATATCCTGTAAGTGATGTCCATTTTCTGCTTCGCTCATACGTGCTCTTTTTAGCATATTTTCCATAACTTTTCGCAAAATTTCGGGTATAATGGCCATGATTTCATTTCGAATATTGGTTTTTAGTTGGAGTATGGTTCTTGGTTTGTTAACGTACCCTATTCCCCAAAATAAACTGTCAGGAGCTGTTAAATCTGATAAACGTGGAGGTCAGTTAAAATCGTTTGTGCGCGAAAAATGCGTGTCAACACAATAGACTGTTGGTTTGAAAAAATAATTCAATTATTTTTGTACGTTGTTCGATCGTGTAATGATTCATAATTAATTCCACAAGTCTCCTTCACAAAATGCTAAAAAAAAAAACCGAGAAAGAATAATAATTTAAAAAATCATAGAGAATTCAAACCATATAGCTAGAGCTTTCTTACAAGTGGAACTTTTTAAGTCCTCCTGTATCAAAGTGCAAAATTGAGCAAAATAGTGCTGTAGATATTTTATATATATATGCCCACACGCTAAAGATTTCGGCAAGTGCGCACCAGAGCATTTTTGAACTTAAAACCGTTGCGCAAAATCAGGAAATTTTGAATAAGCTTATAGTTGCAGGCTCTTTGTTAGTAATTATATAGCATTTTATTGTTTAATTAAATTTTTAATGAAACAACAGTTAGATAAGGAGGAATAAAAAGAAATAGGTCAAATTTTACCTAACTTGAGCTCTTATTGCTTATGGGCACACATATAAAGATGCTTTCAGACAAGCGGAAATAGTAAAAATCCTATTAATCGGGCTGGAATCGGAAAAATATTTATCGTTTATCTAGAAAAGTGGTTCAGTTAGACATATGAAGCATCGAAAACAGCAAAGTATGTACCACAAGCGCGTATTGTACATATATATGTATGATGGCGATTTAATTATTTGCTGCTTTGCTAATTGATGAGTTATTGGCGGACGACAACGCAATGTATTTATTTTTTCTTTATAACTTCAATTATTTCTTCTTGCTCAATTGCTTTTAATTTTTCTAAAAGTTTTTCATAACCTCTTTGCTTATTATTCCCGCATACCAAGTATGATCTTCTTATATGGTTAAGCTGATAGGTTGTTACAGTTTAGGATTATAGAAAAATCATTTTTAAGTAGATAACAACAGTATTGGAGTTGGATGCACCAATACCATTCAAATTTTTTAAGGTTCAAAAAAGTTGAGCAGTAAGGTAAGGTAATCTTACTACTATTATGTCTACACTTAATTTATCCGCTGCTTAATACTTTTAGGCCTACGCACTTCTCGACCACAAATAGTACAATACTCGATTAAGTTTTTGTTAGCAAGGGACAAAATGTGTTACTATATGAGCAGTTAGCTGTACCTTCTTTTTCCAAACATGATTTAATTTTTATGTGCTATAAATTTACAGTGGAGACAGGAGTTAGAACGTTTAGTGTTCGAGATTTTAGAAGTATGGGTTTAGAAAACTCATATCGTGATCTCATTAACTCTGAATGGGATCGAATTTTCTATTTACCTACGGCTGATGAGCAAGTTACCGTTCTCAACACATTAATACTTCGGATTTATGACAATCACGTAGCGGTAAAAATTAAGACGGTTAAAAATAGAGCTAAGCCGTGGTTCACAAATGAAACTAAATTGCTAATAAAAAAACGTGATGACCTATGATTACCACATGTGGAAACGATACAGAACACCTGAACTGCATAATGAATTTTGCGTAGCGCGAAAAGCCGTTGTTTCAAAAATCAGACATGATAAGTCTTCGTACTATTTTAATAAATTTAATTCGGCAGTTAACACTAAAAGTAAATGGAAACATATACGGGACATTAGCATTAGTAAGTCAGTTGAACGCTCAGTAGAAGTTGATGTTAATTTGATTAATAAAAGCTTTATGAACATTCCTTTTCCAACAGTCCAGTTCGACTTCTACGATAGAAATACACATTTAGTTTCGTGCAACCAGCTGAAATTTCAATGCGTTAATGCATCTGATGTTGCTAACACTTTCAATGCAATTAAATCCAATGTAATAGGATTGATCCTGTTTGTTAAAATTATTCTGCCATGGATTACTCGATTTTTCACCCACCTTTTTAACACCATAATAACCACCAATAGATTCCCAATGGAGTTGAAACATGCCAAAATTATTCCAATACCTAAAACCGGATCCGAATATCGTCCAATTGCAATTCTGCCATATCTTTCTAAAGTTTTTGAAAATTTATTGCATAAACAAATTTATGAGCATGTCAATGCTAACAATTTATTAACTGATCGCCAATCCGGATTTAGACCACAACGTAGTTGTATTACAGTACTAACTGATGTAATAGAGGAAATTCGAAATAATTTAGATGATAATAAATTAACGTTCCTTGTGTTATTATACCATTCAAAGGCCTTTGATACTGTACACCACTCAATGTTATGCATGAAATTGTTGAAATTATTTAATTTTTCAACACTAGCAGTGGAATTGATATCGTCGTATCTCTCAAATAGATCTCCATCAGTTGCAAACAATGGTTCTTTATCACGAGCTTTACAGGTAACAAGAGGTATCCCTCAAGGCTCTATTCTTGATTCTTGGACCCCTTCTATACTCATTATATGCTAACGATCTTCCCAAACAAATCAGATATTCCAAAATACAAATGTATGCTGACGACGTTCAGCTGTATCTTAGTAGCAACAGAGATTCAATTACGACAAGAATACAAGAATTAAATCATGATCTTGACAAAATATATACATGGGCTTTAGCTAATGGTTTACGTCTTAATCCAAGCAAATCAAAGTGTTTAATAGTATGCAAAAAGGCAGTTGAATAGATTTTGATATAGACATATTGCTTGGGGGTTTAAAAATTGTTATTGTGGATTCAGTAAGAAACTTGGGAGTAACATTTAATAAACATCTAACTTGGTCGAATCACATTACTCAAGCGTGTGGTAGAATATACGGTATGTTGCGTAATTTATATGCCACTCAGCACTGTACGCCTTTGAAAATAAGGATATTAAAAGCAAAAACTTACCTCTTGCCTACACTTTTATATTCGTCTGAAATGTTTACTGGTTGTAACGCTTAGGACCTGAGAAAACTTACTGTTATATTCTTTTTAAAAAGGTTCGATAATGTATCGCAATATTCCTGTCGTATTTTCAGTATATCTTTGTCAAACTATTTACAATTTAAAAACCTTATTTTTCTTTACAAAATTATTATGACAAAGGAACCAGATCACCTTTACAAACGTTTACGGTTTACAAGATCGTGCAGACGAAAAGGTATACTTCAATTTCGTCACCGTGACCATGCATCTGAATGTCAATTCTTTATATTAACCATACGTCTCTTGAATCAACTTCCAAATAATTTGCAAGCCACTAGCAACGCAATAAGGTTTAGAAAATTACTGTTAGAATATTTTTCGTAATACTTGTTTGTTTAATTCTAACGCAAAATTATGTTATTATTTTATTTGATTATTTATTATCTTTTAATTCTGTAGCTAAAATTTATATTCACTGTTTTTGCAATGATAAATATTCAACTCAATTTGTTTAATTTAACTTGTCTGATTCTAATACTGTAATTTATAAGATATTGTGTCTTGTTGTATTAGAAAATCTAATTAATAAATACAAATACAAAAATACAAAATAAAGTTGTATTAAAACCAAAAATTGGTTATTTTTGTGTTGAAAAAAAAGTAACCAAAATAGAAAAAAAGTACACTAGTACACATTGAAAAAAAGTAACCAATTTTGGTTAAAAGTAACCAAAACGGCAACGCTGATCACAAATCCTCACTTTTTTGTTAGTATTTGTAAATTGAATCAAAAGTTGTTCGCGAATTTCAATGAAAAAAACAACTCTTTTAGAATATATTTGGCTACAAAAAACTGGGTCGTTGTTGCATTAATATTTTTTATGAATTCTTAAAAACAATTAGCATAATTTTCGTATTTTTTTTGGGCCAAGCTTTAATGATATGTCTATAGCTACTGGCCAAATGTAGAAACCATGCTTGCACGACGAAAGCAATTTTGTTGCCAAATTTCGCATTTTTTTATTACTGAACAGGGAAGTTATGGAACTATATGTGGTAAAGGTGACTTTTTTTACATAACGCTATATCGCAAAAAAAAACTGTGTTATTCTGATTTACCTAATTGAAACTTCGGTTAATTTTTTAAAATTAATAGCTTCTTAACTTATTATTTAGCAGCTTTCTTAGCTACTTAGCAGCAATTACATTACTACTTCTTATAACGTATTATATGTATACTTCATTATTATCATGAATGAAATAATCACTTTCATGTACATGTACATAATGATTTACAAAAATGTTTTAAAAAAAAAAAATTTTTTTTCATGAAAATGGATTTTCAACAAGTTTGCAAAATTTTTTATTTCTTGGACTTTTAATAACTACTTACTTTTCGGATGAACACTAATAGAAAATGCATCTTCATATTGATGATGCTCTAACATCAGAGTTGTGCTATCAATGTTATTACAAATGGCATCAATGAAGCAAAAAGTCACATTCATCCAATGACGAAGGTCATCTTAAAATCATGTCATATTTTATGCGTCATCTATTGTAGTCATAGTAACATCGACTCGATGCCACATTTTGTGTATTTTAACTATTATTTTCATGTTTAAAAATACGAGGTAAAATTCCCATATTCTGTTTGTTTAAATTATTTAGTTAAATACATCAAATTTTCAAAGGAGAATGATTACGAGAACCATATCAAACATGCTGCTGTTGTCTTAAAATTTATTGTTTGTGGGATAAGCTATTCCTATGCGCATTTCACTGGTTGCTTAGGCCAGATCATCAGGAAACTTCATATAAAGATTTAAGTAAAGCTAACTATATTATTCAAATAACAATGTAGAGCGAATAAGAATTAAAGACACTCAAAAGTCTTACCCGTAAAAATATCAAAGCTTAAACAAAACACCTACAACAAACAGTGAGTTTATCTTTTCTTACAATCCTTACAAGTTGTAAGGAGAAAACAAAAAGAAAAAACAAAAATAAAAACAATTTACTTTATTTCATTGTAGCCAGTTTAGTTTTTGCACTGCCACTTGCATATTTGTTATCAAAGGTTTTCTTGGGAGTCAAAAATTTTGATTAATAAGATTTAGTTTTTAATTGCTAAATTCACAATTCTTACTATTTATAAACTGAAATTTATTGTTGGTGGGATAAGCTATTCGCATATTAAATGCGCATATTTCACTGGTTTTTCTTTCTCCGATGCTACTGAGTCATCGCACTGATGACATTTTTTATTTAACTGACTCCGATTCGTCATTTCTGTGATGTCGATTTGTCACCTCATTGATGAAATAATTTCAATGCTTGACCTTAATGACAATTTGGCCAAATGATGTTTAGGCTGACATCACAATGATGAAAAGTGTCATGGGGTCCAAATAAAGACACTTGTCATAGTACTGATGTCAAAATACATCAGCGTTACGACGCCTTTTCTATCAGTGTAGGTATAACAATAATGCCATACTTTTCAAGTACCATTTAATTAAATGTTAATGCGTTCATTTTTGGACTTCTCTAGTAAAATTCATTGGTTCTTTCAGTAAAATTGTAAGTGGTCTTTTTGGTTTTTTTTTTTTGGTTACTCAACACATTATTTTGTAAGCGAAATTTTTACTGGGTTGTTTAATAATACAAATAAAATAAAAATACAGACTTACCAAAAGTTCAATGCATTTAGTGCGTGTATTCATTTAGTGATCGCAAAAAAGGCAAATCGCAGTTTTTTGTTTTTTCCACGGGAGGATGTCACAAAAAAAAAAAACATCAACCTAATGTATATGTCAATGAATGGACAAAAAGGTTTTGTAAAAAAAAGTACCGAAATATGTAGGATTTCCAGTACCAAATTTATATATGTTTTTTTTTTTTTTTAGATAAGTTAAATCAGAAAAATTTAAATAATTTTTTTTTGCATAAAATTTAGGTAGATGCAACATTCCGGAGGTATTCGAAATTTATTGCATGACTTTTTTCCTTCAAACACCGATACTCCACCCTAAAATTTTTGATCGATAATACCTGACCTGATTTTCTCCATTACAAAATACCGTAAAATTGAATTTTTGGAATATGTCCGAGAAGCCGATACACTTTAATAGGTTTAGACCCGTTCAATTTACCGATAGCAACAGGTAGGATTTTATAAAAAATAAAAAGTGTTCTATTTTTACAACTTTACTACCTTAAGATATTGGTAAGTTGTAAAACCTACCCAATAAACATCTGTGCTTCAAGCGTAGCAGGTTTGTAAGGGAGAAATGAAAGAGTTTCACTTACGGAAGGCATGCATTTTATATGGTGAGTTCCCACATTGAAGCAATACATTTTTGACACAAAAAGCGCTTAATTTAACGCATATAAAAACTGGTGAGTGCAGCTATTAGATTTACCCGCTGAATGTTTTTACAGCTATTTTTTAGTATTATCCCTTACAAACCTGCTTCGTAGTCATAGATGGGGAAGTGCACTCATTTTGCAGTTTCAACTCACACTTAGTGATAGTGCAAAAATATTGCAATCATTTTGTTGATGTTGAGTGATGAATTGAAATTTTGCAGCCTCACTAAACATGAGTGATAGTGATGTTAAAAAAATTTTTACTCAAAACAAACAGTTTAATTTAAAAAAAGCAATCATCAGCTTATTGCAACTTTTTTCTTCTTCACTCATTTGAGTGCAACTAAAATTGTTGCACTAAATTTAATATTAAAAACTTGTTTTTTCATGATAAAAGCCAATAATTATACCGTTATTGACCCAATTTCATTTTGTTTAATGCTTTTTACTTATGCATATCCTCAAAAGAAATCAAAAACCATGCACATACAAAGTTACATTTTTTAAATTTTAGTGAGACAATATTTGTATGCAGCATTTTTGATTGCATGTCCAAATTTTGCACTTTTTGATTTGAGTGCAGATTTTTGCATTCAAATCTGCGTTTAGTGATAGTGAAAAAATTTGCAATATCAATTTTTTTTAGTAGTAGTTAAACAATAACAATCATTACTAAAGCTGGTAAAAAAGAGTGCAAACTAAAGGGTGGTTAAATTTCAAGGGCCGATGTTGATTTTGAATAAAACACAAACTATTTAGGAAATTATTGTAATTTTATTTTATTATGATATATTGGTATTACTCAATTATGTATGGAAGAAAATATCGGCCAAATGGGCGCCGCGACCACGGCGGCACACCTCCATCCGATGGTCCAAATTTTCGATGACCCTGAGGCATAATGGAGGTTCTATGCCGTTAATGTGCCGAATTATCTCATCCTTTAGCTCTTGAATTGTTGCTGGCTTATCGACGTACACCTTTTCTTTCAAATAACCCCAAAGAAAAAAGTCCAACGGTGTCAAATCACATGATCTTGGCGGCCAATTGACATCGCCATTACGTGAGATAACACGGCCATTGAATTTGTTGCGCAAAAGAGCCATTGTTTCGTTAGCTGTGTGGCAAGTGGCACCGTCCTGCTGAAACCACATATCGTCCACATCCATATCTTCCAATTCGGGCCATAAAAAGTTCGTTATCATCTCACGATAGCGAACACCATTCACAGTAACTGCCTGACCGGCCTCATTTTGGAAAAAATACGGCCCGATGATGCCGCCAGCCCATAAACCGCACCAAACAGTCACTCTTTGTGGGTGCATTGGTTTTTCGACAATCACTCTTGGATTATTATTCGCCCAAATGCGGAAATTCTGCTTATCGACAAATCCACTGAGGTGAAAATGTGCCTCAACACTGAAGATGATTTTCTTCGAAATTTATCATCCATTTTCATAATAAGTCTGGATAACTTTAACACGTTGTTGGATTGTGTATCTCTCCATGGTTCAAATTGAGTAAGTCTGAAATAGAGAAATGTCAAATAAAATTCGGAAAAAAACTTGGCGTTTGGGTGTGGTTCACATTCAACATCGGCCCTTACAATTTAACCACCCTTTACTTTCTTTGCAGTTTTATTTAGGGATAGTGCACTACTGATTTAAATCAATATTTAGTGCACTACCCCCAACTATGTTCGTAGTAACCCAGTAAAAACTTCGCTTACTTGTTCAAAATGAATAGCTTCTTTAACTCATTATTTAGTAGCTTTCTTCTATAACTACATCTATAACAACTTCTATAACTACTTTTTTCTGGATGTATTTATTAAAGTAAAAAAATAATGACTTGCTTTTGAATGCGTTCATTTTGGGACATCCCTTGTAAAATTCATTGGTTCTTTCAGTAGAATTGTAAGTAGTGCTCTTATGTTTTTCTGATTACTCAACACATTATTTTGTAGGCGAAGTTTTTACTGGGAAGGGAATGCCGTTGCACTTGATTTTTTTTTTTTATAAAACTTTTTAAGAGTTCGTTCACTTACTTTACTGCATCTCTTTATGTCTTATTGCGTAGCGCATAATTGTGCGCTTATTTTTTTAAATGTACCTTTAGAGCTTCGCAAAATGATAAATTTTTTTATTGGGTAAGGCAAGTTTTATAACGGTTAAATAAAGTGAAATTTAACTGAACCGCAACTTTTTATATAAAGAATTTAATAAAAATATGGTTTCTTCGGAACCACTGTACAATTTTATATATTAAGATATTCTAATAAAACTAAATGGAAGTAAAAAAAAACCCGCACACGTGCAAGATTTCAAAATGATGTGTGTATCAAACATTTGATTGTGAGTGTATTGTGTACGTGTAAATGAAAATAGATTTTTGAATGCGTTTTGCAGAAATGTGACTGCGTCTTTATGTGTGCCATCTGTTTTACATAAACTGATCATATGTATATAAAAATTCATGATTATATAAGTATGTATAAGTTTTGTATGATTGAATATAGTGATATGTGTTCCTATAGATTAGGTCGTCCTGCTGAACAACTTTTTATAGAAATACTATTTTAACTAAAGGTATTAAGGAAACTTAAACAGGGTTTTGAAGTTGGTTTTTTTCATACCCAGCTTTCCACTACTTCTGATTTCAGTTCAGGGAAAAGAAGTTCGATGGACATTCTATATTCATGTATATATGGGGTGTTGAGAGCTAAAGCGAACCAAGTCAAAAAAGAAAATTTGAAAATATTTTCTTTTTGAGTGATATGCCATTAATTTTCTGAGTCATTGACTTGAGCTTATACCGTTACACAGAAAAAATTAGTAGTAGTTTTTTATCAATTAAAAAAATTGTTTAAAAAGTATTTAAATTTAATTAATGTGATAATTGAATCAATTATTTTTTTTGTTGAAAGAAAATTAAGAATATAATTTTGTTTAAATTAACATTTTAGCTGTTTTAAAATAAATTTTTAATTAAAATATTTATTAAATAACAAAAAAAATTTTCGTTCAAAATAAAATAACACTACGTGACAGTTTTTTGACCAAATGAATTTGACACCTAATCTTTATATAAAATTTTCCGCTGAATCAAAATTTTTGAAGATATTTGCATTTCAGTCACATCATCTTTTTTAAAAACACAAATAGCGGTTATTTTGGAATATCTCAAAAATTGTTCTACTTGACTTTATATTCGGATTCAGCGGAAAATTTTACATTCATTTGGTCACGACTTTGTTGAAATTTTGTCACGTAGTGTAATTAAAACTTGTGGAATTGTTGTTGGAAATCAGCACATTGTTTGAAACGGCAAATGTTGTTGATAATTTTTCAATTAAAATTATGATTGTGAATTTTAAATTTTTACAATTTTTGGTAATCTATACAATCATTTTGGTAATAGGTGCAAAATCAACAAACGGGTTGCTTGATTCTATGAATTTGGTGATTAGAGACAAGTTTTAATTTTTCTGTGTACCTTTGGAACGAAACACTTTTTGTCAAAGTTTTTCACGGGATTCAAAAAATTAATTAACAAGGTTTTGTTTAAATATGCTCAATTCCCATTTTACACTATTGATAAACTAAAATTTTTATTTAGTCCGTTGCAGAGTTGAATAAAGGTCAGTTCAGCTTTGAACCCTCCATATGTAACATATTTTATGCAGAAGTTGTACACAGAAATTCTTTTTTAAGGCAATAAGCAGATTTCTAAAACACATTGAATTTAACAAAAAGAGTCAGGAAATAAAGTCAATTGCAGCATTTTCGTTGCGATTGTCTACATCTGTATGTAAGTACTTGCAATTCAACATGTATCTACGTTTGTTCATATGGGTTAGTGTAAGTATATTTTTATGAATGTAAAGTTTATTGCACATAAATTTATTTCTTTGAAATGCACTGAATGCCAATCAACAAATGTGTTGGCTTTGCATACTTTAAAGAAACTTTCAAACAAATTGTGTGTCATGCGAAGATTCTGCACGACTTGTCTTTTTTATTTGACGAATGTGTGTATTTTTGTAGTTGTTTTCATGTTTCCAAAGATGAATTACAATAATCAGCTTAAAAATTTACATATGGAAATATATTAATGTAAATGTTTAGATGTTCATTAAGGGTATAAGCAAATGTTGGCCCTAGCACTACGCGATAGCCAATATTGTGTTATTTACGTAACCTCATCCACAAAAGCGATTTTCGAAAATCCCTTAAGAAAAAAATTTAATAGAAACAATTTTGATATTTTATTAATGAATGAAAAAAAGTTAAAAAGTTTCTTAATTATTAAAGGACATGAATTTCAAATTAAATATGCGTGTTGTTTTGCATAAAAACTGTGAGGTTTGGCTAAAAATAAAAGTGAAAAAAAAATCATTTTCTAATTTAACCGCGTTTTGTGGGTGACCTTTTTTGAAAACCGCGAAATAGAATATCATTTTTTTTAATAGTTTTCAATGGACTATTCGACAATGCTAGAGCCATTTTGATATTTGCAAAAAAATGGGAATAAGTTATAACCCTAATGTACACATATGTTTTGGTGTATTTGAATACGAATATATATGGATGAGTGTAAACATAAATTTTTAAATGTGTGTTTATTAGAATAAAGTTGAAGTTGAATTATATGACAACTGAAGGAACATAAAATTTGTGTGAGCTTAGTTCAAGTAAATCGGTTTTATTTTAAAAAGAGAAACAAATTCTTTAATTTTTATTAATCGAATAAAACTTAAGATTTTATTTTGTCATTTATTAAAAGCATGAAACAAATATATTAAAAAAAGCCATATTAAAAAAAGCCACACGCCATCGGTAGTCAAAACTGGTCTCACGAAGTCAAATTGACAGCGGATAATGTTAAATATATTTTGTCAACACATGATGTGCCATGTTATATTAACAACAAACTGTTCTCATTTTGACAACACGGCGTTAAGCTTGATACAAATAAGTTGCTTCAATTGAGTAGCCAGCTTAACGCCGTGCGCATCCCTTCCCCCAACGAAATAAAATACCTTGTATTGCTGAAGAGGCAGTTCGTACTATAGATATACAGAAATTTATGGTATCTTTGTGTGGTAGGTGCCAAGCCTACTTTTCTAATTAAACCTTCATTTTTACAGATATTGTTTATTAATATCTAAGCTATTTGCACAAAACTGGAATACTTTCACTGTTACAGTACTCGATATATCGAGTCATTACCGCGAAAAAAGCTTAAGCGACAAAAACAAAATATTACAGGAGAAGGTTTTTTTATTTTATTTTATATAAATTTTGTATGAAGGTTGTCGCTTACGATAAAATTGTTTTTGCTATCAAATCGTAACGGTAATAAAGTCAATTATTAAAAAAAAAGGTCGTTAAGCTTTGTTGCGGTAATACCTCAATATATAGATATCTGAATTGTCTCTGTACACTGATAGAAACGGCGTCATAACGCTGATGTATTTTGACAAGTGTCTTCCCATGACACTTTACATCATTGTGATGTCACGCTTTACATCACTTAGCCAAAATATCATCAGGGTCAAATAGTGAAATTAT
The DNA here is from genome assembly GCA_963931875.1 of Pollenia griseotomentosa. NCBI lineage: Eukaryota > Metazoa > Arthropoda > Insecta > Diptera > Polleniidae > Pollenia > Pollenia griseotomentosa. The sequence continues at coordinate 140,772,716 of OZ007563.1, read as the reverse complement.
GCCATCAATAAGATGACACATCGGCAACACTATAAATAAAGAATGTCATTAGTAACATCGGAGAGAAAGGACTCATTAGGCAGTTAGTCATTTTATTAAGTCAATGGGATTGACTAAAGTCAAGGTGAGAGAATATTATTATTAACTTACCCGTTACACATGTTTGTTTCACTTTTGTTATATTCCTCCCTTATTTTTTACAGAAAAGCTCTCAATTATAACCCTGCTGTTAGGTTAGAAAAAACTAACGAATGTTAGGTAAGTGGACCATTTGGTCCATATAAACAGCTAATGTAAAAAAAGTATGGCATCCCCTTTTTTGTTTTTTTTTTTTAATCAACATAGATTAAGTATGTAAAAGACAATTGTGGGATCCCCCTTTTTGATTTTTTTTGTAAAGAAGCACACATATTTGCACTGCTTGGTTCAGTTGGTGTGTTGTTGGTCAATAGTTCAGACGTGTTTTACTTACGACATGGCAAACTTGAGCGAAGATGAGATACGACAACTGTGCAATGCAGAAAGTGACGCCGATATTTCAGATTCGGAAATGTGTTATACTTTAGAAAATGGCAAATCAAGTTCTCCTGAATCAGATACTGAATAGAAACCCGTTCTAGCTGCAGCCAGCGTTGTTGATCCGTTTTTATTGCTAAAAACAAAATGATTTGAAGTACCACTCCATTACCTCAGTCTATTGGAGCTACGGCTGAGAATATTATCACAGCACAACCAGGACCAACTCGATTTGCAGTGTCCAGTAGCACTGACATGCTGTCAGCTTTTTTGTTGTTTTTTCCGCCTCCAATAGAAAGAATTATCATCGAAAATACTAATAAGTACGGCAGGGTCAAGTTTGGTGGCAAATGAAAAGATATTGATGAAGACGCATTGCGCGCATATATAGCAGTACTCATTCTTGCAGGCGTATGTCGCGTATAGTTGGCTTATATAAAATCTATTATTGACAGTGGAAAAAATGAAGATGTTCATGGTTTATTTGATGGAAAATTTGGGCGCCCCATTTTCCGATCAATTATGTCTGAGAATACATTTTATATGATGAATAGTGCCATCCGTTTCGATGATGTTTTGAGTAGACGACAAATGCGTAGTTGCGATAAATTTGCTCCTATTCATGAACTTTGGGACCGTTGGCAACAACTTATTCCAATGTTTTACAATTGCCACGAAAATGTGACCATTGATGAGCAACTAGTCGCATTCAGGGGGCGATGTTCTTATCGGCAGTTTATGCCATCAAAACCAGCAAAATATGGTTTGAAATTTTGGTTATCACTGGACTCTAAGTCAGTCTATGTATGGAAAATACAACCATATCTTGGTAAGCCTAGAAATGCACAGCCTGAAAAGAACCAAGGGCAACGCGTTGTATTGGACTTGACAGAAGGCTTGAAAGGGCAAAATTTAACAGGCGACCATTTTTTTTCACTTTTGAGTTGGTAAAAAAACTTCAGGAAAGAAAATGTATATGTAAACATTCATTCCTCCGAAATTGCTGACGGTCAAAAACTTCCTTTGTACCATTCCACATATTCATTCGATGACATTGCGACATTAGAGTCATACATCAGCCACAAGAACAAAGAAAAAATATTGATAAATTCAATGCATAAGACAGCTGCTGTTGATGAGAATGGATGGAAGAAAAAACCAGAGATTGTTTCGTATTACAATTCAGCAAAAGGTATGTTAGTGTTATGTTCTCCTATAATTTCTAATGCTTCATCTCTTTTAGGTGGTGTAGATACTGCTGATCAAATGGTTGGTTCCTACAGCACAAAACGGAAAACAGGTCGTTGGCCAAACATTGTATTTGCAAGCAACTGGATATATCCGCTTTGAATGCGTACATACTATTTTCTGAAATTGACGTTTCATGGGTTCTAGCTGATCGGAACCGCAACTAGCACTCTCTCTCTGGCGAAGACGTATATGACGTATATGATGAAACGGACTAGATTACCTCCACAAAAGTTCTCAGCACAGTTATTGACTGAAATACGATGCATAGTCCCAGAGGCCTCTTCAAATTATGATGCTTCTAATTCAGGGGCTCGAAAGCGCGGAATTTGTAGTTGTTGCAAGTCTAAGTCTGACATAAAATGCTCCATTTTCAGCAAGTTTATTTGCAAAACTAATCGAAAAACATTTTTCGCATCGCGCAATGACAATTATTATAAAAAAAAACTAATAAATACTTATGTATTTATTTGAAATAAATGTAAAAAAAACAATAAAAACCAAAGAAAATATACTATGGACCAAATGGTCCCTTAACCTAAGATTCGTAATTTTTTATTTTTCTCAGTCCTGTTTTAAGTCAGATCCTTGAATTTTTGTTTATAACATTGTTTTATAAAAAGACCACGTGAGCTAAAAATCTAGGTCAGTATTTTTTACCGTTCAAAAGTTACAAAGGAAACAGTTAAAAAATTGGACCAAATGGGCTTAACCTAACAGCAGGGATAAGACAACAACAGCATGCCCGGTATGGTTTTCATAATCATTCTACTTTAAAAATTTGTTTTATTTAACTTAATAATTTAAACAAACAGAATATGGGACTTTTTCTTCTTATTTTACTTTTTAAACTTGAAAATAATGTTAATAACACACAAAATGTGGCATCGAATTGATGTCACTATTGTCATAGCATAGATGACGCATAAAATAATACAAAATTTTATGATGACTTTTATCATTGGATTGATGCCATTTTTTGCTTCACTGATGCCATTTGTAATAAAATTGATGTCACAATTCTGATGTTGGGGCATCATCAATATGAAGATGCATTTTTCTATGGGTGTATTGAAGGTGCTTGACCAACTTACTCAATCCAGCCCAGTTTGTGATAGATATTGTGCAATTGGAACCAAGATTTCTGCAACAAATTCTTTCTTGCCGCGTCTTCTTCACCAATCCCGGCAAACTTTTGACTTTTTTTTGGAAATTTGGAAACTTGTCATAGTGCCGTTTAAAATATATAACGAATTTTATTTAATGCCTCTCTCGCTTTTCCAATTTTAACCAATTTTTTACAGATGTTGTGTATTGATAACCAAGAAATTTGTACTAAATTTGTAAACTGTTGTTGTTACCGTTCTCCAGATATACGAAATCCACATATATTGTTTTTGTAAATATGTGAGGTTCCACGCCCATTTATTCTATAACATCCATTTTTTTGAAAGGTTTTGCGCATTTAATAAGTACCAAATTTGGACAATTTGTCTTCTTCCCTTCTCCAGATATAAGCAAATCTGTTTTGTGCCACGCCTTCTTCTTCAATCCCTTCCACTTTTTGCCAGAAAAGATCAAAGATATTTGTACCTTATTTGGAAACTTTTACTGCTTTGATTCTCCAGATATACAGAAATCTATTTTGTACTTTATGGGAGGTGCCACTCCCAGTTTTCCAATCCCGCTAACATTTTGTCGCATGCTGTTTGTACCTTATTTGATAACTTTGGCTCTTGCCGGCAGTGTTGCCAAAAGTAGGGAAAAATCCTCTATATGTAAATTTTTTGTTACTAAAATAGGAGCGAACGGAATTCGGAAAGATTTTTTATAATCCCCAAAATGTAGGTATTTTTTCTCATATTGCATTGTAAACGAAATAAATGCAAAAAAGGAATTGGATTGGAATTCTTAAGTCTAGAACATATTTTGAGACAAAAAAAAAAATATGAGTACAAATTTAAACTATTGTCTTCACAATTTAACTAAAGCCTCAAAGATCTTTTGTACGAGTGTAGAACAATTGCATAAAATTAATTTTCTGATATTGTGAAACTAATTCGTTTTGAAACATGGATTTGGAACAGTTTTCGATTAAAATGATAAAAGGAAAAACTATGATGACGAGGTTGTATTTCCAAAATTATCAAAATTAGTTCGGATTTAGTTTACTTTACCCAATGCAAATGGTGATGCAGTGAGATTACCAGAAAACGAAACAAATCGAGCCACACAACTTTAAGTTTAATTTGTATTATAAGATAGTTTTTGCAAAGCAATGAAATATGCTGCATTAATTTACTAAAATTAATATACTACAATTCCGTTCAAAAAAGATCGACGATGATTTTCAATTAAATTATTGTAAAAATGAAAGCAGCTTTTCCTGAATTCAAAAGTAGTTCAGGTATATAAAACGAAATATTTTTTTGAACTTTGAATATGGGAGAGTTTTTAAAATTTGTTCAATTTCATTTTCACGTGACTTTAATTTTCATGACATGGCATATTATTTATTTAAAAAAACCTGTTGCTTTGTACCTGAATTGTACTAAAGTAATCATATAAAGATTACCTGCTGTATTCGTAAAAATAATTTTATTTTAATAAAGGTTAACAAAGCAAATTTTCTGTGAAAATTTTACTTAAAATACGTTTGTTAAACTTAATAAATAAACATACATTTCTTTTAAAACGTCTTGTTTATTTTTTTATTGAATTTAGTTAAAAGTACATAAATTTTTTTAGTTTTATTACTTATTTTTGTGGTAAGAGCTTTACTAAACATATGCGAATGAAATTAGTTTTTTATAACTATTGATTTTTCTTAGACTTTAATGACTAAAACGCGTAGGGATTTTTGTAGGGAAAATTTTTGCAACGTGTAGGGAAAAAATCGTATTTTTTTAGTATGCGTAGGTATTTTTCAAAAAATCTTCTGGCAACACTGTTTTCCGGTCTCCAGATATATAGAATTTATTAAAGAGATAACGGAGCTGTGTGTATAAAATGTGAATAATTTTTCTATTATGGTTCTTAAGATACAAATTAAACTATATTCGTGCCAAGCCCACTTCTCCAAACCTGCCCACATTTTGTTGGATGCTGTATATTGATAACCAAAATGCTTGTACCTAATTTGGAAAGTTTTTTTTTGCCGTTCATTGGATATACAAAAATTTATATGGTCTTTAAATGAAAGGTGCCACGCCCACTTGGCCAATCCAGCCCACTTTTTGGCAGATGTAAATTAAATGACTTTAACTGTAGCTGCTTTCCACATATCAGATTATTCCAATTGTATTTTTAATGGTTTCCCGAAGATGGCAACTCGATTGTTTCGTATTTTTATCACATAAAGTCTGGAAAAGTTTGTTTTGAAATTCAGCGAGATCGTTTTACATATGCCTTAAACATATAAACAAAAACCAACGATTGGCTCCAATTTTTACGATTCGATTTGAAAAAAATATTTGGAAAAATATTTATTTCAAAAAAAAAAAAAATTTCTTTTAAAACCCAAAAAATAAAATTGTTAAATAAAATAAATCTCAGAAATTCGCCAATATCTATTTAAACCTACTTGTAATATGAATTTGATTTCCTGGAATCGTTGTAAGTAAAATTTTTTCTTGAACCCCTCTTGAATAGCGACTTTTGTTCCACAGTGTAAAGTGATATATGTAAAAATTGCCAATAAAATTTAATGAGTAGAAATTAATGGCTCACAGAAATAATTATTTATTTCACTATGAAAAATTTGCGCCTTAGTGTATGTTTTGTTAATTAAACACTGAACTTCCTTCCTGTTTAATTGCCTTTTGTTCAGTTTTTCGTTTCCTTATTTAGGCCGTATCGATAGAATTCTGTATTTTAAATCAAAATATTTTGTTACGTGGTGGAGAGTGATAAAGACTGTACACAGCAAAATAAAATCATAAGTATTTTCGTACTTAGAATGTTTTATAAGCGTTTGTTGTAGATACCGGTTTATGCCAAAGTTTCTCAATAATTTATAAAACGAATTTTCTACTGAAACTTGCTTTTTAGACCATTCATAAAACTTAAATATATTTTTAAGAACAACTTTCATTATCTTTGTTTTGCTAGAAAAAAACCTTTAAACACTTTTGTAACCCTTCATTTTAGAAATCACTAACATTTACAATGTCTGGCAATTATGAAAAATGCACAATTTAAGACATGCTCTTGCAAAAAATGTATGCACACAATGACACTGCTAAAAGTTTAAATAAACAGACACACACCTACACATACATACACTTAAATATGCATACATGACCCTGCCTGTTTAATACAGACGATACGAGTGAGTAGTATCCTTGCTATCTATGTTTTGTGTTTGCTTAATAACTTGTTGCACTTACACACATACACACTTGCACACACACAACTTGCAGTTTAATTTTTAATGTCGACCGGTTAAAATGAAACCGAAAACGAAGTAAAAGAGGAAAAAATAAATAAATATTTTCCAAAAAAAAAAAAAAAAATTATGTAAATGTAGGAAAAAAAAGAAAGTAAATAAAATCAAAATCCTTGAAATGAAGAAAATATTTTTACAATATTCTTAAACAGACGATTTCTTAAATCGACACAGTATTGCGGGTATTGGTTTGTTGGTCGGTTGGCTGGCTGATTGGGTCGATGGCTGTTTGGTTCGTTGGTCCCTACGGTCGTAGGTCAGTAGTTGTTGATGGCTGTGGTAGCAGTGGTGGCAGTGTCGATGTTTCGAAGAATTACCTTTTTATGATTATTGTTTTTGTTTACACACAAACGCAGGCCATGATTGAAAATAAAGTTTCGTATTTATTTTCTGTTTTTCTCCCATCTGCTCTATTCCGTTCAGTTTATCTTCATGCTTTTCTCAATTTTATTATGTCTTTTTTTTTGTTTGTATCTTTTGAATTTTCCTAAAATAATAAAATTTTATTTGATTTTGTTTTTAACTCTTCACTAAACTGGTACATTTTACGAGAGCTAAGAAGGTAAGCCCATTTAATAGTGATAGAATTTAATTTGTTGTTGCTGTTAAAATGTTGTATACTTTTTTTTATCCTTAAGTAAGAGTTTCGAATGTTTTGGCCGTTGGCTCTTATACAGGCTTTGTTTTCGGAAATTGATACTACGCATGTGTTTTTTTATCTCTTGAAAAATATTTGCTCTTAATTTCGAATTTTTGTTGTTTTAAGGTTTTCAAATTTTGAATATTTTTATTGCTATCGAGTTAATTTTATAATGTTATGAATTCTTCTTAGAAAATAGTACTTAGAATTAACAATACTTATTACGAGTACTCTGCACTCTTTAAGAATTAAAATTCTTAAATCAGATTGAACTTAATTACAGCAAATTTTTTAAATACATTGATAAAACAATAAAGCGTGGTCCAATAATGCACGATGTTAATTGTAAATAAAGCAAAAAGTTTTCAGAGAATTATCTTAATTGTTTTTATTATTATAGAAAGGTCTATCACAATTATGTGTGAAACAAAATATCGGCCAAACACTCTCCATGGCTTCGGTTGCATACCGCTATCCGATGATCCTTTTTTTCAATGACTCTGAGACCTAATTGTGGTTCACTGTCGTTAATGTGCCGAACTATCTCATCCTTTAGCTCTTGAATTGTTCTGGGCTTATTGACGTGCATCTTGCGATAGCGAACACCATTCACGGTAACTGCTTGGACGACCTCATTTCGGAAGAAGTGCGGCCTGATGACGCCGCCAGCCCAGAACGAACTGTCCGATCATGCACAGGTGTTTTCACATTTCTTACATACCCGGTTTGCCCAATTGTGTCGCCAACCTTATTCGACCAGTAAATCATTTATTTGAAGAACACCAGTGAGGAATTATTTGTACTAGCTATTTTTTTGTATAGCTACTGTGTCACGACAAAATGTTGTCCTGGTAGGTCCAAAGGTAACCATAGGCACCATATTAACACCCTTCCTCAAAGTTCATATAGATGAAGATGTCTAAATAATATTCGGCAAAGAGAACTTTTTATTAAATATTAATTTTTTCAAGGCGGGACCATGACTGCCCATGGGTCCCAAATAGGGAACACTAGCAAAAATTGTTTTTATATACTGTTGTATATACTGGTGAAGGGTATCATATAGTCAAGCTTGACCGACTATTCTTTCTTACTTGTTTTTATCTTTTTTTTATTTTTAATTGCAGATTTGAACTAAAGGGGGCTAATGTTGTCATGATTATGATTTTCCTACAAAATATTTAAAACTACATAATATGCAGAAGTGATTCTAATGAGATGAACAATAACGACATTGAATTTATCGACGATTTAGTTTTTAAAATGCTAAAAAATTTAATTTACGTTTATTCTTATGCAACAAATTGATCTCAATTTACAATTTCCTTGTAAAAAATGTTTAATAAATTATATTTGTTTTGTTTCTTAATTTTAAAGTGTTTTTATTTAAAAAAAAGTTTTAAGCCATTTTCTCCGTAAATTTTTGGTTTCCAAGTTTTGGCAACAGTCGTTTTGCTCTTAGAGACTCTGCTCTAATATTCTGCATGTTGGAGCAACATCCGACCTTTTTGTATTTCTTCTCGGACCTTTTAGTACTGCAGAAGAAACTACTTAACTTCCAGACTTTAAAAACAGCCAAGTCCACAACCTTTGAAAAAGCGGCTATCACTACTTTTAGTCTATTAAATTCACACTTTAGATGGATACATTTTCTGCCACATCGGCACCCCTTTTATGCAAGTTATAATTTCTTAAAACGTAGGGCTCGTCGATATTGACATATTTGTGGCATTTTTGGTCAAATCAAAGACAAAGTGTCGTACTATTCTTTAAAAAAGAAATAAAAAAAGGGGTGTCAAATATACGAAATGACGAAAGCACCTTCCTCTGCATCAAACTCAAAATCAAAATCCAAGGCCAATTTCTTTGTTGTACAACTCCATATTAATACTTCAGATAAGGCCAGAACGAATTGGCTTATTCTAATATGTATTTTGCTTCAATGTATTCCAAAGTTTAGAACTATGTGCTTATTGATTAATAAACGCTTACTAAAAATTTCAAATTGCATTAATTTTTTATTCAAATTAATTTTTATTCTAGCCATCAATTAAAGGTCGGGAGTAAGGTCTTCTCTATATTTAAGCAGCGATGTGAATGCCTGTGTTTTTCGTTATTTGCACAAATACGACGATGGTGATTATAATCACTACAATTTTTATCGTTCAATTTGAGGGAATATTCGTTTATTATTTGTAACAAAGCCATGTTTACACCCATCACATATTAGACTTCCTACACAATTTGGTCTAACTTTTGTTAGATCATTAAACACTTTCTAAATTATCTTATACAATTATTTTCTTACAAATAAAGTTTAGTAACATAATAAAAATTGGTAAATATAAACCCAAAGTTTGATTAATTTTAATTTTTTTTTACACTTTTCGCAAAGTATTTAATTATTTAAAAGACTTCTATCAATTAACTTTTAAAGTTAAAAATTTTGTTTTCTGTGGTAAAGGAACTACACTGACAAGTTAATAACGAATTAAAATTCCTTGCAGAGATCTGCACAATTCCATTTGAATACACACTTGAATCATTGACAAATTTTTAAACACTATGGTGTAGTTTGACTGTCACAAACAAATACTGTGTGAACGTGTAGAAGCAAAAAAAAAAATATACTTTACTATAGTGGAAAAAAAACAAGGAGTAGGTACACAAAATACTCTCAAAAATTAAAAAATGAATGAATGAAAAATACACGCAGCAATGTGAATGGGAATTAAAAATACACAAGTAATTTTAGTTTTTAATTAAGTTTGGTATGGATATGTAGGAAATATTTTGTATATTCATTTCTTTGTTAATATTGCAACAACAATTCCTTGCAAAAACAACTCGTTTTATGCGTACTTCACAAGCAACACACAACTTGTGTTAAACAAGTGACACAATTAAACATAGCAGTCTTCACGAGATAATTTTCAAATAGAAGGAGTTAAGGGAGAAATTTCTTTCTGCATGGAGAGGTTTTGTAAGAAACAAGTACTGTCTGGAGTGCATTTCTTCGAATTTTTATACCCTCACAACACTAATTAAATTGTGCGATAAACAGTAACGCATACCATTTGGTATTGTGGTTGCTAACATAGGTTTTGTGTACACACATGGGATTTTTGTTGGGTGTTTGACTTTCAAATACATTTATGCAGGCCTTTAAATCTAAGTAACTGATAGAAAAAAAAAACTTTTTATCGAAGTTATTTTCGGGAGCACAACATTTTTAATTTATTAATAAGATTTTCCTTTAATGTGCTCCTTTTTATTTGTTATTAAGAGTGCTGGTAGTTTAATATTAGTCGGCGAAAAATGGGTTAAATCCTCTGGAATTGTTTTTGAATGGCTTGAAGTTCATATGAAATATTAACTTCTATACTTATATATCTGTTAGTTGTGTTGAGTTCATGAGTGTAGTCTACAAAATTTTAAGAAACTTAGTTTGTTAAGAATGAACTTTAGACCTTGTAAATATTTGCACGTTGTTTTTTTTTCTTCATACTTTGCAGGACAAAGTTTCCTTAAAAGCCAAAAAACTTTGTCGTTTCGTATTTACCAATAATAATGAAAAGAAACAAGATTCCCCATAGACACTTTTTCCCGTTTCTTTTAAATGGAGATCATGTGTGAAAGCATCCCCTTTATGAGATAAATAGATGCTGGGTTCGACACTCTATTTGCATAAACACATGTAGATGTGCATAATCACAGAAATATGTTAAATAGGTTAATGTGTGTGTGTGTGTGGCTACCTATCTGTTGTTACTGTTTGTAAACAATAACTACAAATGATATCTATTAAATTTGACAGTTAAACCACGTGCCCCAAAAGTTTCTTGCAAAAAGGTATTTGTCGAATACAAGAGATTTTAGAACTCTTAACTTCTTAAGGATATTTAAGAGTATTTGTATAAGAGTTTTTCTTTTCGAATATAAATGTCTGTTTTAATGGGTGGATTTTGAGTAAAGACATTAAACGATTTTGAAAGAAGCTTTCAAGTTCAACAAATTCGAAAAAATTTAAAACATTGAGTTTTGAATTTTATTAAAGCGAATGTGTGTGTGTTTTCATAAGACGGCTTGTATGAGTATAAGTGTTAAAGATAACTCATATACATACTAAGAAAAAGAATACACAGGATACACAAATGCTGTTTTGTGTGTAAGTCATTGGCAAATATACCTGCGCTATGACAGTTGGTTATGAAATCTGAGCATGTTTGCACGTGTTTTACGGATAAAAACGTTTATTTTCTAAAACATTTTAAAAATATTCAACCAGAAAACATAAAATTGAAAATATTTAAATTAACGGGTGTTACAGTGTGAAAAATACTATTCAATAAAAAAAAAATTGTCAAAGAAAATATTTAAAAATAATAGAAATTTTTACTTAAAAAAATATATCAAAATAAAATTGAAAGTGTCTTTTTTTTAATAAATTTTGGGGAAACAAATAAATTAAATAAGTCATCTTAAAAGAAAAAATCACTTAAAGTAAGAATAAATTTTAAAGTAAAATTGTGTTAAACAATTAATTTTAAAATTTTATAGTTTTTGAGATTAAAAAAAAAAAAAAATAATTTTTGGTGTCAGAAAAAAAGTGAATGTTGCTGTTGAATGTTGTTGTCTTTGTTTGGTGGTGTTTATGACAGAAATAAAACAGAAAAAATATAAAACAACATTAAAAATTTTTAATCAAAATTAAAGCTTAGAAAATCCCATAAATTATGCATGAATAAAAGTATCTGGATTAAATATAAATGCTACTACACCTTACGCATACCTCTACACCGTTATAAATAAATTCATACTTTATACCTACAAATACCTACAGTATGAAACAATACCTATACATACACTTAATTCTATGGATGAATCTATGTTTGTATGTATGTGTAAATTATTGTAGGAGTATATCTGTTGTACTTTATGATTACAATACTGCTGTTGATGTTCTGTTGTGAATTAAAACAGATTTTAAGACTTAATAAAAAATTTGATTGTGAAAACATGTTAAAGGATTTTTTCCATACTTATACAATAATATGAGCAAGTAAATTTTTTTTATACATATACATATTTATTATGTTAATGTACTATACTTAAACAAAAACAACCAAACAATAACAAGCCTCTAATACAACTAAAATTGCCACTAGTACTACAAAAACTTGTTTGTATAAAATGATATACATGTGTGTTAACTTTGTTAAGCAGAGTCCTGTGTACATTTTGAGTACTCACACAATCTTATAAATATTCCATAGTCTACCATCAAGGCGTATGAATGCTAATATCTGTCTAACATTGAGGCGTATGATTACTATTAAATCTGCTGCCTGTCAGAGCAGCTCTTGTAGTTTGGTTTCTTTCGTTGTCGTTGAGATTTAAAAAATAATTTATGCTGTGTGGTGTTAAGTAAATCGCGCGCAATTAATAGTTAATCGTGATAATTGTATAATAAAATTCTTAGTTGGCAAACAATGTAAATTTTGTGTTTGGGGGGAGTGGAAAAAAAATCTTAGCAGATACACACACATATATCCAACACATTATATACCATAAACACGTACTTACTTATACTAGTTTACATAAAATTGTAATTTTTGTTGTTGCTTTCCCATCAAAAAGGAAAAAAATAAATAGAAACTGTTGGTAAATTTAGATATACATACAAACATACACAAACATAAAAAAATAATATGATTTTTGGTTTGAAACAAGTGTTTGTTATAAGTATATTGCCTTTGACATTTTATAAATCTTAAAATAAAATTTATCATAAAGAATTTTAAATTACTTTTTCAATGAAGCAATTTTTTTTTAAGAAAAGTGAATTTAAAAAAACACAAAATATATTAGTGCCAGTTGAACGATTTCGAACGTTATCGTTCGCATAGAAAATTTATATGAAAAGCACTCAGTTTTAAAAATATTTTCCATATAAAATTCTATGCGGATGTCTACGTTCGAAATCGTTGAATCTTTGAATATTAAACACTTGTTGTTTCGGAATGAACACCATTCAGGTTAATAGAATTTTAAGCGAAAAAAAGTTACCAAACTAAGAAAATATTTTTGAAAAAATATAATTTCGTTACGCAGAAAACCTTTTTTTTATCCAGATTTTGCCAATTTTTTGCAATCTCAACCAAAGAAATAGATTTGTCGCTTAAGTTAAGACAGTCAGTCATGTCGTAATAACACTATTTTCGTTTCAGTAATGTAACGAGAATTAAAAACTTATAATTTCCTTTACCGAGGAAAAAAAGAGTTCATCATTCCGTTTGTAATTTCTACAATATTAATCTTATGAACTACACTAGCCAACAAGGTTTGGGACTGGAGCAACCAAATATCTTTCCTAGGATATTTTGGTGGGCTGAATTCGAATCTGTAATTGGTTTTTCTCTATCACGTCTGGTTTGCGAGATACATAAAATATTTTTATTCATTTCTTACATAAAAAATCTTTAGTTTGTTTAAAATTCAATGAATTTTAAAAAGTGAATGGCATTATTTGAATGCCGTTTGTATTTTGTTCGTTCGGTTTCACGTATTAGAGTCCAGCAATGGTCTCCCAGTATGCTTTTGTCTCAAAATCCTTGATAAATTCTTTAAATTTTCATTAAATCTTGGTGAGAACGATCCCCTAGTTCGCGCTCACTGTACCTGGTTTTTTTTTTTGAACAAAATATAAATGCGAATGTAGAATATGCAAAACATTGTCGGTGTCCACGGATTGTCTAAGTTTCTGACTGCAAAACCAAAATAATGTAAATATGCATATTTTAATGATTCTGATATTGCATATCCGTTTTTTCCAACCAAATATTCACCACATACAAGGTAAAAATAGCTTGAATCAATAACACACGATCTCCCTGACATGCTGATCTTTGGCTTCTGCCAAATAAATAATTGTGAAATTGTAGTGTATTGACTGTTTTACAGTATTGCCAGCATGCGATAAAAAATGAACAAGATAGCCCAACTTTTATGCCAGATTCACACTATGCGCACCCAGATTAGTTTAATAACATGCTTCGTTTCTGCAGTCAATTTTTTTTTCCAAATTTGTTTACCAGTGTTATTTATGCTACAAAGTAAAAATATTCTTAATCCTTATGAGGAGGGAAGTTGATTTAACGATGTCCGTCTTTCCATGTTTCCATGCGTCCGTTGAAATGGGATCTCCTAACCCCTGAAAGACTCTAAAAAAATAAGCGGGATTAAAGAAGTTGGCGTGTCACCATCTGTACAAAGTCATACATTTTAGTAAATCAGGAAAACGGAAAGAGCCAAAGTCTCCAAATTAGGGAAACATAAATACACATCATCCGACAAAATGTGGACAAGATTGGAATAGTAGTCATGGCACCAAATAGATGTATTTATATCTAAAGGTACGTTCAGACTAATGAAATATTTGACGAAAATATTTGTTCTGATATTTGCTTCAAACTATGTGAAACAAAAATATATTTTGTTTAACGTTCAAACTAAGTTCAAATATTTGACAATTTCTGTTTATTAAAACAGTTGGCAAATAGTGTTCTAATAAAATAAATTAATTCATGTTTGCCATGCGTTCAGACTAAAACAAATATTTGCATTAAATAATTGTTTAATGAAAGTGTCTAAAAATAAAATTATATTTCCCAAATAGTAAAAATGAGCGCAGAAGTTTTTTTTATTTGTTTTATTCTGTGGAGCAGCATCTCTTATAGTGTTAGAACAGGAGAATGTTAAATGAAAAAAAAAAAAAAAAAAAAAAAAAATGGAAGACAATGGGTAACGGGAACATGGCTAAAATTTCCGAAAAATTGCAAACTTGGAAACAAAGCCTAAAATATATTTGAATTCGCTAAATCGATTAAAAAACAAAATGTCGGGAAAAAAGAAAAAAAAAATTGCAAAAAAGCGAAAATTCGCGATATTTAGATATTTTAGCCATAAAATTTATTAAATGCGCCTAAAACTGTAAGGAATGGCAAAAATTCGATAAAAATTGCTAAATTAGTGGAAATTTGCAAAAATTTGCTAATAGCGGCATGATAGTAAAGTTTAATAATTATTAAAAATGGTTAAAGCTGCAAAGAATAACATGAAGAAATCGCTTCTATCGCGAAAATGGCTAAAATTTTCTAAAAATTGCAAACTTAGAAACAAACCTAAACCTCAAAATTTATTTGAAATCGCTAAATCGATTAAAAAACAAAAAAAAAAAAAAAAAAATTTTGCAAAAAATATCGAAAATTCGCAAACAATTTTAATTAAATTAAATTTCAAACAAGACATAAAATTTATTCAAAGTCCCTAAAACTACAAGGAATGGCATAAATTCGACAAAAATTGCTAAATCAACGGAAATTCGCAAAAAATTTGCTAATAGCGGCATGATAGCAAAGTCTACTAATTATTAAAAATCTTTAAAACTGTAAAGAATCCGAAAACTTACAGGAAAAATTGCTTCTATCGGGAACATGACTAAAATTATTTGTCGTTGTTTGCTCTTACAATTTTTTTGTAATATCAAATAAATGTTTGCTCAAAAATAACTAAAATATTTGATATTTTGTGTTCACACTATGTTCACATTGGACAAATATTTGTTTGCCGGTAAATACTTTTATTTGCTCATCAGCTGCTATTTTATTTGACACTCAACAATATTTTGTGTTCAGACTACGTTAATCAAATATTTGATGTTTGCTTTCAAATATTTCATCAGTCGGTTCATATTGCACCATCGTGAAGGGTTAATAGGATTCAGCATAGCCGAAAATAGTGCTTTTCCTTTTTTGTAAATAATCCAATTCTAAGAAATTTTTTTTCTCATTAGTCTAGGTTTACACTATGAACATTTTCTTTCAGAAGGTCTGAGTTTAATGCTAAGAGGGGAAAAAACTTTTTATTCTTCTATACCCTCCCATCAATACACTTAGAATTTTTGAAAGAAAACTCTCATAGCGTGAACCCAAACTTATTTGTTTTTTTAAATCGTCATTTATTAAATATGAGCTAACAATAATTACCCAAATCATATTCTAATACATATGTTATTTTATATTCTGCCAGTGCCGAACGAAAATTCTCACGTATGCAGGAGTTTAGCGCTCTTTTAGTCGGATGAGTCCTACAGAAGAGATATTATTGGGAATAATTTTTTTCTATATTGAGCCTGTGGTAAATTATAGAGCGACCTTCACAAAACTTAAAATGATAATACAAGACAGAAATACTTTTGGAACGTCATAAAAATAACCAAAAAAAAGTATGCACTTGGCGACACTTGATCCCAGGTTGCCTGCAGAGTATTTTCTTCAGAGTGGCACAAAATTGTATTGCAAGTAGAAAAATGTTCTATTTCTTAAATAATTTTTGCTAATAGCAAATATTTTTTAATTCATTTTATGCTGGCTTCATCTTAAGCTTTTAAAAACATACTTCGGTTGTTTTATTTCTATTCTACAAAATCTGAAATATTTTATAAAATTTACTCTGCTCCTTAAAAAATAAACTTAACAACAAAAAAATTAAGTGTCAGAAAATAATTGAAAAAATGTTTGGTTTGTAAAAACAAACAAATTGACAATTGAAAGAAAGTTCAATGTGTTAGAAAAAATTATTTATGTATGTATTTTTTGGGTGTTTTCAAAAAATGCAATAAAAAGAGCTTTCTTTTTTGTGAAAAATGCCAGAAAGTCTCAATACACTCACACTTCTTCACTAATACATTTACATTCAATTTTCAGTTCGCATTCCACAAAAATTTTAAGAAAACGATTCTTTGACAATTTTTTGAAAGCAAATGACAATAAGTTGAGCTGTGTTTTGAGAACATTCAAACGAAATTGCAGGATTGCGTTAAACAGCAACAGTGTACAAAAGCAACTTGTTTTTGTTGTAAATACGTATAAAGCATTTTAATATATTCTTTTCAATTTAATATTAAGAACACAGTTATTCTAATTATAATGTTTTAATACCATGAAAAAAGATAAAAAACAAATGTAAATTTTAATGAATCGAAGAAAGGTTGACGCACTGTGGCATAAAATTGAATTTCATTGGCCAAAAGTGCATTTTGTGTTATCGCGAATGTATATGAATACTAATTTTTACTATTTTACCAAAAGATGTTTTTTCGCTGATAAAATAATATTTTCTCTAGAAATAAATAAAAATGCTTATATTTGTCGAAAGAAAACGTTATTAATATCAGCGTTTAAAAAACTGCAGGCAAAGTAGAAAAACTGCCATTTCTTTCACGTCTTCATTTGACGTTGGCAAAAAAAAAAACTGTTCCATTTACTACTGATTCATTAAATGTAAAAAGTCGCTGTCAAACCAGCTCAAAAATCAAAAAGTTGTACATACATTTTCGTTTTTTGTTCGACAGTTTTTGGTTTCGACTGCAGTTTTTTAAACCCTGATTAATATGCTTGTAGAAGCAATTTTAAGTCAATTTGACATTTGTTTCTTCCACATGCCCTAAAGGCAAATTTTTCAAACAAAACAAATTAGAACAGTAATGTTTTCTAATATGTCCATGATATTCTGGAAAATTCTTATCAATATTGAATGCTAAATAGTGGCAGTTTTGACATTTTTGTAAAAAAAAAAATTAACTTTTTAAAAGCGTTTTTCCGGGATTGGAAATTTGGGCTATTTTTAAATCAAAAATGGGGATGCTTTTAACTCAACTGTTTGAAGATCACTTCGGTCTACATAACTTGAAAATTTCATTGTGATATCTCTATCTATGTCTGATTCATGGAGTTTCAAACATTAAAATTATTATTTCTATAGTGTAAACGAATTAAAAGGCTTTCTATGTGAGTAAAAAAATAGTTTGAGATACTATAAATCTGATATGAATAAAGATATGATAATGAAATTTGGAAGTTATGTAGATTTAAATGATCTTAAAACAGCGCAATTAAAAATCATCCCATAAAAAAACACCATAATTCTCACTGTCAATCAAAAGCATTTTCTTACTAAATGCTAAAAAACATCAAAAGTTCAACTATGACCTTCAATTTCTCAGTAACTACTTAATCGATTTTAATTAAGATTGTAAGACAGTTCAAGAAGCCTTCTCTCCACCAAAAAATTATCCCTATCGGTTCAAATTTTACAGATTTTTGGCCGATGGAAAACGATATTTAGCCACTGTGCGACGTGAGTTATTGTCTTGGCAACTCTAAAACCTAAAATAAGCAAAACAGTTACAATAGAAGTTTTTCCTTTGACGACATTTTGAAAATTAAATTTCACTTTCACGTAACCGTAGGAACACAATTGCAGCTTATGAACCAAGGCGAATTCATTTTTCAGGTGGCGTTGAAAGCACAGCTGTGCTACTTTTTTTTTCTTAATTAGAGAGATAAATGTCAAAAGTTCCTTGTGTTTTGACATATGGATCAACGAAAGCAACAACAAATACATTGTTGTGTTTTTGGTGTTGTTACTTGTTGTAGTATCTTGTTATGAACGTTGTAGAGCATGACATAGATAGATAGATACTTTGTCAAATAAAAAGTGTAGTATGTATTTAATACAAACGCACACTTGTACAGTCGCGCACAAGTTCGTCGACATAGATCTTATTCTATTTTATGCGCCTATTATGGCCGTATTGCCATAGAAAAAGAATAATTAAAAATAAAAAATAAAATAATTTTTGTGTTTTCAAATTTAATTGTATATGAAAACAAATTAAAAAAAAGATACAAAGCAACAATTTTAATGCATTTGAATTTTTCTAATATTATTTTTTAAGGGAAACATAATATGTCTACAATGGAATTGTTTATAAATAGAGCATATTTTTATAAATTTACGCCGTTACGTCCTACGTTGTGTTGTGTTCCTAGCATAAACTTTTATAAAATTTTCATGAAATTCTGTTGTTATTTTTTTCAACATCTCCGTGGATATTATGTAATTATATGGTATTTTCAAGAAATTACTTTCATGTCTAAATACTGTGTTAGTCTTAATACAGTTTGGTCCTAGTAAATCTTCTATTTGTGAAACACTCTTACTTTCGAAAAACTTAACAGAAAATAACATTTTTTGTGTCAAATTACAGACAAAGCTCGATATAACAAATACTCACTTTAACGAAAATACGATATAACGAATGAGCAAGTTTTTTCATTAGCTACCTTATATAACGAACGATAAATTTTTTTTGCTCCCGGTTTAACGATTGCTTAAGAAAAACAAAGCAAAACCAAAAACTCGTTACAATACCGTTTTTTTGTTTGTTACAAAGTAAAGCTTCGTACAGACGATGGTCAGATCTTACAATATTGTAAGCAGGCGTTGCCTACAGCAATATTTTTCTGACAATGGTGCGATTGTCAGATGCATTAATTTTGCACTTCTGCAAATACAAATGAGCTTACAATGTTCACACAGTTGTAAGACAGTTTAGCCAATTTTAATGCAATTTAAGCAACGCTGCTTACCAATATTGTAAGATCTGACCATCGTCTGTACGAAGCTTAAGAGAACATGTAGATTAGTTTAAAGCATAATAAAAGAGTTTTGTTTGAAGTGTTGTTAAAGCAAAATGGCGAATAGAAAAATAATATCATTCAGTGAAAAAATATAAAATTTTAGAAAAATGTAAAAAAGATGTAAGTCTGTTTCTTATATCGCATATTGAATATGAACACGCTGATAGAGGCATTTGTTATTATTTTTAAGCATATAAGTTTAAGCATACATTTGCTGTTTCAACATATTGTCTGGACTAAGCTATATACCTATTACAGATTTTTTGGACAAATAATTTGTCTCAATATGTAAACACGTATGTACTTACGTATGTAAGTTTAAACATGAATATAATAACATAAACAGCTCGATTTAATGGTAAATGTAGCTATTTTTTTATTTAAAAAAAAGTTCGGTAGTACGAATATTTCAGTTTAACGAAAGGGGCTGACATTATATCATTCGTTATACCGGGCTTTGCCTGTATTTTCTATTTCACTAAGTAGCTTGATATTGAAATGCCACACAATGGCTTAAGCATAGAACATGTAGAAACCTATGTTTAGTTGAATTTCTATTTCTATTTTGTTTACGCTGTACTTAAAGAACAAGCATTGCTTAGTTAGTTTGAATGAACTATAACGATATGTTGTTACATATTTCCACACCACAATAGTGGAGAGAGAGGATATTCTGCGTTTGTGTTGGTGTTTGCAACACCTTAAAATATTGGACCTAGAACCAAATTTAAGTATACCGATCGGCTCAGAATCAATTTCTCAGTCGAATCATCGATGTTCGTTCGGCTGGTTGGCTGTTCTTGTAAACCTTGTGTAAAAAGTACAGGTCGCACTTTTGGAGGTAATTTGTTGAAATGCGCTACATATGAAGATTCTAATTATCACAAGGATCAAGCCTATTGAAAACGGTGAGAAACAGTCCACAATTTCCTATATCCCGCACAGAAGCCTTTTTCCGGATAAGAGTCTTTATGCCCATAAGCCTTCGGATTCTGTTGGCATTTGAATAAATTTGGTCCAAACTTTTTTGATTGCAATCTAAATTACTTGAATACAGTAAATTAGCGGTTATATTGGTAATAACTAAAAATAATAACTCGGATTAAGCTTTGAATACATATTGTAAATTTCGACAAGAAAGATTCATTAATAAAAAACAAATCTTAATTATCTTACCAATTAAATTGAAGTCGGCCCATATATAACCATAACTCTTATATAAATACTACTCCCAAAAATAGCCATAACTTCCTTACAGATGTTAGTAGTGACAAAAAAAAAATTGGCGACAATGACTTTTACTGCAGCTTCTATGTCATGACAAATTGTGATGCTGATAGATCTTAACTTAACCATAGATCCCAAATAAACCCTCATCGTAAAATCTCTTCAAGGCAAACAAATCTCATATAGATGAGGATATCTGAATAATAATCGGCACAAAGAACTTTCACATGAATCTTAGCCTCATAACATAATTTTGTTCTGCCGGACCCATGATTGCTCATGGGTACCAAAAAGGGTACATTTACACTTGTTTTTTTTCAATTTATGAAATTTTGAGCCGTACACTTAAGTGGCTCTACACTACTAGAACCTTGATTGTATGTTCTGACATGATAAAATACCAAAAACATAAACAAATTGGTGACGGAATTAACGGCCCATAAGTAACCATACCCCTCACATAAAGCCGCCTTAAAAACCGAATTTTGTAATTCCATAGGTCTCATAAAAATTTAGCTCCCGAAACTCCCTTTAACATGCCTGAAACGAATAGTGATGAAGATTTTGTCTAAATAAATAATTTATGGCCAGACAATAAATCACAAAATTCTGTGATAATCGGCTCATAATTAATTTAATAATTAATAAAGGTAGTGTCAGGTCAGAAATTTTTAAAGGTTCGTTCAAAACAAAAAAAAATGTTTCTATTTCAAATCTATAATTACATTAATATAATTAATATATTAATTAATATAATTAAATTAATCATTAATTACTTTTTCAATAAAGTTTTGGGTCCGAATATTCGTGTTTTTTTACATATTTTTTTTTGGGCTGTTGGTTTCTTTGTGCATAAATGTCCTGGGAATAATGTTGTTTGAAAATAAAAAATTTCGTTTATCCTTATAAATTTGAAAACATTTGTTTCACAATAACATAAAAAAAAAAATCTCTCTTATTTTTTTATAAATAATGCAGAAGCAACCTGCATTTTTTAAGATCGAAAGCTTAAGGAGAGCAAAAAAAACTGTCCATTTGAATATAAAGCCATACGGAAACGACTAGCTGATGAAGTTTTTTCTTACAAGTCCGCAAAATCTGAAAAAGATGTAAAGAAATTATAAGCTATTCAATACAATGCAATTAAGACTCGGGAAGTTTTATTTGTTGGGTCGTATAGTTGGCAAATTTTAAAAATAAAATTAAGAGCCAGGCCCACGATGTCACACGTTAACGTTCGCATAGAAAATTACATTTAAAACAAAAACAATTTCTAAAATTTGTTTTTCTCTTAAATATAATTTTCTATGCGAACGCTAACGTGTGACATCGTAGGCCTGACTGTAAATGTGTTCGAATATCGGGCCCTTGCCGCTAAAATATTTCAAAAAACGTCATTTTTAATTCTCGTTTTTTTGAATAATTGAATTTATTGGCAACTCCTTAAATTTCAGGGTCATGCAAGTTAATATGAAAAATGGCTAAATTGGCAACACTGAAAACACTTTAAGTAATATTTATTGGATTGTGCCGAATCATTGATACCATCCACCTAGAGTTGAAATATTTCAAAAAGCTTAATATGGTATCAATGGTAAATTAGTTCAAGTTGCATTCAAGTTAATTCAGAAAGTACGCCTTATATGGGACCTATGTGAAAAAATAGGCACATGTTTGCCCAATATTAATTTTTAGTCCAACTATGACAGACAAAATTCAACTACAATTGCATTATTCATTACGTTTAAATGCAAACAAAAGTGTAAAAGTATTTTATCTTAACCGACACAATCTTCTTCACTAGGTCAAGAGAGTGACGGCGGAAGAAGGTTAAGCGCCAAAACAAGAAGTTATTCTTTAAAAATGAAGAAACAAGCTCCATTTCATGCATTGGACAACACAGAACCTTCATTTGGAAAATTGCATCATTGCGTTTTACCACACAGAAAAAAATAGTTTTCATATTTGAATACGAAAATCGCATATTTGATTACAAACATTTTTTAATTTTTTGCGATGACGATTTTTGCGGTATTGATAAAAAAGTTTGTAGGTATAATTGTTAAATTTTTAGTCAACAACCAAGTTTCTTGAGTCCAGGCTTGTCAGAAGAATTCAAATTAAAAGTGCTAAATCGACAAAAAAAAGTGCTAAATTGTTCTTCAGTGAAAAATAAAAGTGCTAGTTTTGTAACATTGATTTTTATACGATTTTTTTTTAAGAAATATGTTGCATTAAAGTAACATGTTCTACATTTTTGTGCTCGTTTGTACAAAAAATACAACTGTGGGAAACATTTTTAAGTTCTTTTGTGAATAAGTTAATAAAAAACGTGCAAAACATGTTGCATATTTTATCCTTACTTTTTTAAGGTGTTAACTCTACCCTGTTATTTAACTTTGGTACTTACTACTTTGTTTGTAGAACCAATGTTTTATTTTCTTTGTCATAATTCATACCGCTCAGAATTTAGTAAAAAGATTGTTTTAGAACAAAATATAAAAATATTTACATATTAAAATAAAAAACAGTTTATGTATATTATAAAAGTTTAAATTTTTTAAGCCATTAGTGATGTCAATATTTGTTTCCAAACCGTAATTGCGTGCAGAAATCACTCAAATAGCTTAAAAAATCGCTCATGAAGTACATTAATGATAAAAGTGTAATAGTTGTAAATAAAACCAGCTAATTTTGTTCAATTGAAGTTGCACAACATGTAACACTTCGAGTGATTATAGGCAACATTAGAAAGTGTTACATGTATGTACTGTAACATATTTTTCTCAGAAAATAAATCGCCGTTAAATAAAGTTGTTAAAACTGTTTAATATTTCAATTATGTCATTTTCATCTTCCTCATATACCAACTCATTTTGGTACTTTTCAGATGAACCGATTTTTTTACAATATCGTCCGATATGTTTAAAGTGTGACAACAAACGTTGTCTAATTTTGCACCGTCTCTTATGCGTATAACTAAACATAACAGTTCTGTTTTCACTCTAGTTCTTAGCAAGGTCTATCCAATAGCTCTCAATGTCTGAGAAAACATAAATTTGCTTCTCTAAAGCCCGACAATGATTTTTGTAGTGTGGCGATTTTTGTTGACAGTATGATCAGAAAACCAAACTTCGCCCTTACCATCACATACAAATTTACAAACAGAAAATAATTGCAATTGATATTTCGGAATAAGAATAAAAGACGAAAGTCCCAGAATTCCAACGAGCATTACTGAGTGCTGGCATTGCTAATTAGTAATTGCGTTTGATGCGAAAACTTTTATTGATTTAAAAAAATATATGCTCTATTCGACTATGCTATGCCATTTTTCCTATTTGCAAAAATTGTAAAAAGTTATATGCCTAATATGTATGGATTTTTCTTGAAACACTTAAAGAATTGATACTTTACTTGAATTGATTAGGTGCGTTTTTAAGTGGTTTTTGGATCTAAAAAAGTTCTAAAAATGCTAAATATTTATAAAAATGTGCTAAACTAGAACTTAGCACTTCTTTCCAAATTCCTAGTGCTAATTCAGAAAAAAATGAGTCAATAAAAAAAGTTGTTGCACAAAATAATTTTTTTCAACAAAATGTTTACGTTATTTGTTAAAATAAATTGTTGGAAATGTTGAATAAATCAAACAAAATATTTATCGAATCTTTATTTATATATATTATGTATTTTGTTCGACCTTTAATATATCAAATATTACTTAATTAAAAATTTTTTAATTTGTCAGTTATTGTTAAATTTGTTAAAAATTTATAAATTAAGAAAAAAAACCCTGAAGAAGGCACTCAAGAAAGTGCCGAAATATTGGTTTTTAAATAAACGTTAAAAGTTTTTTATAACAAAAAGAAATTAAGCTCGAAAATTTAGTAATATTTGAATCTTTATTTATTTATTAATTATGATGTGCTAAGTTTCTAATTTTTATTTTTTGATAAATACACTAAAATTTATTGTAGGGAAAGCATTTCGCTGGTTGCTTATTTCAGGAAACCTTTTTTCAAAGACTTTGGAAAAACTAAAGATATTATTCAACTAAAACTGTAAAGCTAATGAGAATTATTAGCTAAAAATGGACAAAAGTTGTAAAAATACTCTCTTTACTTTGATTGAAATATTTTTTTTTTATTAAATATGAAGAAATATTAAATTATTAAATATGTTTTATTGAGTGCTATTTTGCAAAGTGTAATTTTGATAAATTTTTTCATATGCCCAGGCAGAATAGGCTGTTTGTTAGACAATTATGTTTAATATACAACTCCTAAAAGAATCTTTTGATAATTGTCTGACGAGTAACAATAACATAAAAACATAATTTTGTATAAATTGTATGAAAATGAGAAGTGTCTGCATGAAATAGACGCTTAATGCTCTTATTTAGGTAGCTCAGTTATACCGCTGAGCATTTCACGAGTTGTAAACTAAATCCTACATGAGTCCCATACGATTCTTGACCTGCTTTCTGTAAGACTCGTGAGATAGTCTTTGAAGAAATCGCAAACGACTTTCTCTACGACAAATAAGTAAAAGCGTCTTTCGCTGTGTTTTAGAAGTATCTCACAGAGGAATGAGCTTGTGTAATCATTTATCCCGTGCGAAGAATCTTCTGGGAATAAAAAATAAGCTCGTCGGCTATCAAAATGGCTCTTAATGAGATTCGCAGTAGACTTTTAAACGATTGAAAATACTAGCTGGGAAGTTTGTTTACAAAAAAAAATTAAAATCAAATTTCACATATGTATGCTATTCAAGGGTCCGGAAATTACGAATACGAATATTTTTTTTAATAAAAAATTTTTGTGTTTGAAAAAAGGAATATTTTTTTCTGTGTTTAAAAAGAAACGAAAAACGAAAAAAGAAAAATAAAAATTTCTTTTATAAACAAAATTTTAGTTTAAAAAAAAAGCAAAAACTTTTTTTGTAAAAAAAACAATTAAATTGTTCATAAAACTTTTTTTTTTGTTGAAAAATATTTCTTAAAACGTTTTTTTTAGAAAATTTTATTCTAAAGGCTCAGTTAGTCTTAACTTTCTGTTCTGTTACGAATCAGCTGATTTGTTTTTGTTATTAAAAAACCTGTGAATTTGATTAGTTTTTCTGTTCTGTTGCGGTTCAGCTTGTTAAAATCAAAAACTTGTAAACTAATTGTAAGTGACAGCAAAATAAATAATAAAAAATACATTTTTATATTGAAATAAACTATTTTTTTAATTTAAGAATTCATAAAATTTAATCTCTTCAAATGTATGTGCAGTCCTTGAAATAAAGCAATGGACGGTGCAAAACTAATAAATTTGTCATAAATGGCTGATAAGTTGCTACAGAAAAAGTAACTATTACAATTTCGTAACAGAACGGCACGGAACAGAACAGAAACAGAAAGTAAAGACTAACTGAGCCTTAAGTATGTATGCAAGGCGAATTTACATTAGGTGAACTTATCTTGCTACGTAAGCAACAGCTGATAACTAACCTTGTGTCAAAATGGTATACCGTTCTAGTCGTTCTGAGGAATCTTTACTAAATTCTATAATTTTCGCTTAAAATTATGAAATTGAAAACTTTTTTAAGTTATTACATTAAAAACACACAATTTAAAATTAAAAACAAAATGAAATATTTGCTTGAATTTTTGACACAACGTTAAAATATTTTACAGTGTTGTAAAACGTTTTCAAAATAAGACCACCTTCTATAAATTCGCCTTGTATGTATGAATGTTTTCTCAGAAACCTCTTCATAAATATTATTTTAATTCGTTTTGAACAAGGTATATTTACACAAGGTAGACTCGTTGGGCCATATGTTTGTCAGCTGTTTACCCCAGTTGGAACCCAAAAGTCAAATTTCGTGTATATGAACCAAAATTTGTATTTGTTTTTGTTTTATATGAAGACAATTTTGACAACTCGGTTCTTTTTATAGTGTTCGTGTGAGCAGCCGACTCATCTCATAATGAATCTATGAATTTCAAAACTAGATGTCGTTTCAAACACTTATTTATTATCCAATTCTTGCTTGTACTGAAAATGAATTATTAACATGTAAAATATACTTTAAGTTAGTTAAGAAAAGACCTCAGTTTAGTCAACATATACTTATTGAAATAAACGGATATTATTAAAGAAGAAAACCCAACCACTTATAATTTATTCTGAGCATAGTTGGGGGTAGTGCACTAAATATTGATTTAAATCAGCATTGAACTATCACTAAATAAAACTGCAAAGAAAGTAGTTTGCACTCTTTTTTACCAGCTTTAGTGATGATTGTTATTTTTTAACTACCACTAAAAAATTTTGAGTGATATTGCAAATTTTTTCACTATCACTAAACGCAGATTTGAATGCAAAAATCTGCACTCAAATCAAATAGTGCAAAACTCGGACATGCAATCAAAAAAGCTGCATACAAATATTGTCTCACTAAAATTTTAAAAATGTAACTTTGTATGTGCATGTTTTTTTGATTTCTTTTGAGGATATACATAAGTAAAATAGGAATAGCTTATCCCATCAACAATAAATTTCAAGTGTTTTTATCAAGAATAAAAACTGGGAATTAAGCACGAATAACAAAAACTTTTGAAATTAAAATTTTGTATTCCCAAAAATTGAAATTACTTTTTTGATAATAAACAGGCAAGTGCACGGCCTAAAAACACTTAATTGACAACATCTTTTGTAAGTTGTTGTTGTTTTTATTTTGTTTTTCTTAACCTACTTACAACTACAATTAATGTTGAGAGAATTTCAACTAATTGTAGCGGGGAATGTAAGATGAGATAAACCCACTGTTTATTGTTGATGTGTTTTATTTAAGCTTTGATATTGTTACAAGTAGAACTGTTGCTATAAGTCTTATACGCTTAACAGTTTTATTTGGTTTAATATCTTTAGTTTTTCTAAAATCTTTATGGATGAAGTTTCCTGATGATCTGGCCTAAGCAACCAGTGAAATGCGCATAGGAATAGCTTATCCCATTAACAATAAATTGCAAGTGTTTTTATCAAGAATAAAAACTGGGAATTAAGCACGAATAACAAAAACTTTTGAAAATAAGTAAAAACATTAAACAAAATGATATTTTGTCAATAACGGTATAAATTTTGGCTTTAGTCATGAAAAAACAAGTTTTTAATTTAAAAATTAGTGCACCAATTTAAGTTGCACTCAAATGAGTGAAGAAAAAAAAAAGTTGCAATTAGCTGATGATTGCTTTATTTTAAATCAAACTACTTTTTTTTGAGTGCAAAATTTTTTAACACACTATCACTCATGTTTAGTGAGGCTGCAAATTTTCAATTCATCACTCAACATCAACAAAATGATTGCAATATTTTTGCACTATCACTAAGTGTGAGTTGAAAATGCAAAATGAATGCACTACCCCCATCTATGATCCTGAGGAAACTGGCTTAATTCTGGTCCTTCATCTACACACTTACAATAGAGCAGCATGTCTACACTCCCAAATGAGTCTACCTTGTGTTAATGTACCTTGGTTTTGAAGAATGAAATTTTTATAACAATGCTTAAATATATTTATTTTGTTTTAAAAATTTTTTTATTTTGAAACAAATTGAATTTTTTTATACAAAAGTTTTTTAGAAAATTTTTATTTAAAAAACTTTATGTTAATTATTTTTTCCGACGGCTTTTTTTCAATACTATTTTAGAAATTTTTTATTTTGTGTAAAATGTAGAATTTTTTAAACTTGAACAATAAATATTTTTTTATAAACAAAATAAAAAAACCTTTTCCGGTCCTTGATGCTATTCTAATAGCATTCTCAGAAAAAATATTGATTTCAATCATTTTCATATGCTTTAATTTCCTTATTTTTTATGCTGAATGTTAAAAATGTTCGCCGGAAAACTGGAGAAATTTAATTTATTCCCCTTTTTCACTGTATTTAGGGTAAAATAAAATAAACATAAGAACTTTAGCCATATTGCCAGTATTTTGAATAGGCTTCATAAATGAAACGTAATTTATATAATTTAAATTTATAAGATTATAAACATTTATATAATTTAAAATAATTATACACCCTAAAAAACAAACTTTGAAAGAAATGTCAGAGTATGTACACAAAAATAAAAATTGGTAATAGATTTTAGGATTTTGCAACATCTTGATTGTGCTGGGAAATAAACCAAGAAATAGAACCAACCAACAGTGATGCCGATACATTGTTGTCATAGGTATACTAAATTAAAGACACATTTTTAGGTATACATGGCTGTGTGAGATTGAAAATTAGACAACCGTTTAATACTGGTTTTAGTGCAATAGAACACCATAATCAAAAAGGAAAAGAAGTTGATGAAAAAAATAATTTAAAATAAAGTGAAAATTTCCTGTTGATTTGTCCCATACTGTGAAACGGTTCATTTGTATTTTTTTTTTATATTTTCCCCTCACGGATTTTCTGGTAAACATCGTTAACCATTATGAGAATTTAATCCACAATTTTGTCTGTTTGTTTTAGTTGTTGCTGCTGTAAAAATCAACTGCTTTCTTCATCATTCTTGGATCATTGTTGCTTGTTGTTGGTAATTTAAATAAATACGTGAAAATATATACTATACATATATGTACATATATACCCAGCTAGCATTTCTTATCATAATCTAATCATTTAGGAATCAGCTTTAATATCAAAATACCCGTATATGAACTCATTTTTCAATCACAACTGATACTCTCGTTGTGAGAAAATGGTACCCTACCAATGAATCACCTGAAAGAATCATTTGTGATACAATTTTCTGATTCCTTTTTGATAATTTTACTGTTAGTTTTTATAATCATTATTGAATCGTTTTCGTCTCATTTTTTAATCGTAAATAATGTAGTTTTTGATTATACATACATATTTCATATTATTTTTTTAATTGTTATGTTTTTAATTTTTCTCTTATAAAATCAGCATTACGGCTTTTGATTATTCGGACCAGCTTTATTTTAAACCAAACAAAAGTTATCGGTTTTTCGCAGTTGTGTTAATAAATTGTCAATAATTTTTGGGCTTCTTTTTTTAGCCAAGCTTCGTATTTGATTGACTGACATTAAAGTTTCTATTTTTATTTTTTTCATTTGGAAAAACAAAAATTCAAAATATTTAAAAATCATTATTTTAACATATTAATGAATCATATATGAATCCTTTTTCTATCACTCAAGTGATAAATCAGTTTTTAATCATCAAAACTGATCTGAAAAGATTCATTTAGGTAATTTTTACAAAAAATAATCACCCAAATGCTAGCTGGGTATGTATATATATAAAACACTCATGCATAGAAATACAAATACCAATATGCATACATACAACCATATGTGAATGATTTTGTTACGGATTTATAAATTTCTGAAATACTTTTCGAATTTATTGCATTTGTATAGCAAAATTTTTAAATGAAAAAGAATAAAAATTTTCAGGCAAACTCAGAAAACTTGAGATAAATTTCTTTCCCCTACATAACACTTACACATACGTTTATAAATTGACAACAAATTTAATACAAAAGTGAATTTCAGTGCGTTCCAGAGGTGGAAATGTAGAAAAAAATAATTGATTTATTCCACGTTAAAACATTTTTAGGAATATCTAAACAATAACTAAGAGTTAAAGGCTAATAGACGCTATCGTAAAAAAAAATAAATATAAGTCTCAAATATTCTAATTAAAAATTTAAAGTCTACAATAAAAATTTAAAAGAGGCTTCATGAAACAAGGTAAATAAATTATAACAGAATATAAATTCGTTGCGTTTTAAGTTGGATTCTTAAGTGCCGAGCATCATAAAGTTTTTTGATTTAGTTTCTAGTAGGAATGTAACAAAAGGCGTTTTTGCCGATACGATATCGATACTCAAAAAGAAATATCGCCGATACCGATACGAATATTAAATTTGAATTCAAGATAAACTTGAATAAACTCAAGTAGAATAATTTTATTAATTATACAAAATTATAATGTAAGAGATTATTTATATTTATGATTAATAAGATTTTTGTGAGAAAAACAAGGTAATCTCAACATTTGCGGAGATCGCAAATCCGTTTTAACCAGGCCTGCAGTGGAAATTAGTCTCTCAGATGCGACAGAAATTACTGGAAATTTTAAGAATTTCTTTACCAAGCGGATCTAGAAATATAAGGATATCTGAGTTATCTAAGTTATATTCTTCTTATTAAGCAGCTTAGGATGGACAGACGCTCATCCACCACGGATTCTCTAATATTTTTTTCACAAACCTTCCACAGTCTATTTGCAGACTTACCAGAACTTTGACTAGGTGTAAGGGTGACCGTGTATTCGATAATTTCCGAATGCATAGTCATAGAAACTCAGTAAGACGTTTTCTTCGATACATTTGGTGTCTATTATCTTTAAAATCGAGGGACAAGAGGGCTTTTCATTTTTCCCTAAGCCCTCGGAACTGATGCTAAGTAAGTCGCAAATTTTTAGCCCTCTTAACTGTTCTCGATCTCAACTTATACATTTATTTTTTTTTTTCTAATAATGTTCGAAGACTGCTTACTAGACTGCATACAATTTAGCAGTGGTTTATTTTATGGATGTTATAGCCTCTTCGAGGAAACCCAACATGTTCAGCAATATAATTTTTAATCTCACAAGCATCATTAAAAATAGACACAAGAATCTAAAAACGTACAAGTACATAAAAGATTTAGCAATAAGAAAGAACCACGCGTTGATGCGTTTAAGCATCTGTCAAACAAGTAAAATCAGTGTAAAATTTTATTGACAAATTACACAGCAAACGCTTACAATGCATATCCGTAAAGAACGCGTAAAGTAGAACTATTTTCATGCGTCTTGAAAAAAGTTCAAGAAAGTATCAAAGGCATAGAACGTGTGGTGTGGACCTGCAGCAAAAGAATTTATTATTCTGCTTTATTGTTATGATCTGCTTTTTAATGTGTTATTGCTCTTAATTGTAATAAAAATAAGCAGTAAATGTTAAATTATTGGTTTAAAAAAACCTAAAAAAAGTATCGTCGTATCGACAGCAACATATCGCCAACACTCATATATACTCATTACTCATTACTAAGCTTAAAAAATCTACTAACTTTTTTCACATGATTTTTATTTTGTTATTATTTTAAGTGAATTTTATATTCAGTCACTTTATAATCTTTTTCTCACAATAATAATAAAACATAACAAAAGGATTTTCCAGTCCTTCTGCATTTGAATATGGAAGTGAAAAAATTTTAAACTGAATATAATATTTATAACATTAAAATTCTTTTTTAAAACCTAGAGTAAAATCAATATCATGTCATTTCATAATGCTACTCATTCGCCACCTAGTTTGAATACTAAAGGCTGAGTTATGTAAACGTTGCTGTACCGTATCTTTAATATATATGTGTATATGAAAAGCAATACATAAGCTTACGGAAATTTAATGTACCGTGGTTGGAACGTACCATTCTGTATAAAATAGAATTTCTTCATACCGTTGTTGCGTGACATTTGTAAAACAGTGATGTGCCACTTGTATGCTACATTGAATGCGGGTATTTTTCATCTTTTTTTGTTACTTTAATTACATTATGCAACAAATGGGAAGTTTTTTTTTACCTGAATAACCAATATATTTTTTTTGATCCGCTATAGTCACCTAACTGCAAAAATCATCATTATTTAAAATTCTATGGTAAGTTTTTTTTTAAATTTTTTTTCTTCTAAAATTTGAGATTTTTGAAGAGGCTGCTCAATACATCTTATCGTAACTTTGATTTAAGTTTATGAAATATCATTTTTTAATTAAACCATTATTTTTGGAGTTATTGAGGTCGAAGTGGCAAAAAAATATTTTTTTTTATTTATAAAAATTTTGAATTCAAAAAATTCATACAAAATTGAAATCAACAAATACTTACCAGTTTTAGTACTTAGGCTCAAAGCTGCATGTATAAAAAGTAAAATAAATTTTATTTCATAAAAATCCATAGACAAATTCCTCTTTTTAATCCCGATAAACTGAAAGTAGTTACCTAGTTTTGACCTTTTTATCGCAAAATTTTGTAATTTAAAACCCTTTGAAAGGATATTCAGAACATGGAATAAATATTGTTACGTTACTGGAATAAATATTGTTACGTTACTGCCTTTTCAATAACGTTTTCGGTTTATTTCCTTTATAATAAATTTCTTGAGTTCTTTATTGCACTTTAAATAAAACTAAATAAAACACAACACTTTAAACACCGTATACAATTTACACAACTTTATTTAGTACTAAGCCATTAAAACAATTGTAATTTATTATTGCGACCTCTATTAATGATCTGTACACTTAAACGTTTAAAGTAAACTTGACAAAGTCTGAACTAATACTGTTATTAAATGCTAGCCGCCGCAAGTATTTATACTGTAATTCGAAATGTCTTACGAAGGTTCGAGGCTTTACTATTCACCACTATTATGTTTTATGGCGGCACTAATGTTTACATAATTTCACCACTTATACTGAAGCTTTTTTAACAGTCATTTCGAGGTTTTTCTGCACATTGGGATTGAGGTGTACTACAGAATAACAATGTGAACTACTAAAATTACTTATGAATACAATACAACTAATAAATACAAGATAACTTATAATTACAATTAATTCTTAACCAATAATAACAACTAGTTCTTTACTAAAGTTACTCTCGTAAAAATTTATATATATTTATATAGCTACTTAATTTAATCAATATTATTTATACGATTCATACCATTATAAACCTTTTTTTTTAATTTGGTTTGAAAAAATCTACGTACCTAATTGGGGTTTTGATTAAATTTTTAATTACAGCCTCATTTTTTAAATTGCCTTAATGAATCTTTCCATTGAAAGCCAACAGCTTCAATTAATATTTCAGGTTAATAAAGATTTATAAAACGAATTTTCTATGAAAATTTGTTTAATAAATCTGAAGTGTTTCCTATGAATAAGGTGGCTATTTTATAATTATTTAGTAAAACATTTTTGCAACACTTTACGAAATTTTGTGATAATAAAATATTTAGTGCCACCGAAAACAAAAAAGCACTTACATTTTTAAAAAAGCACCGAGCTCTAACTAAAGAAATTTTCACATCGAAAATTTAAAAGAGGTAGTAAAAAATTTGCGAAACGCACTGATGATTACTCCATGGCAAAGCTTGTTTACATTAGCAAAAGTGATTATACGATGGGGCGCACCGTTTTGGTTAAGAAAATCGTGTAGTTGATGTACGTTTATACGAATTTTGGTTACAACTTCGTTATTTTTATATCCTCCACCACTAGTGGTGAATGAGGGTATATAAAGTTTGTCATTCCATGTGTAACTTTTTTAATGTTAATCTGAAATTAATTCTAAGTCGATTTAGCCATGTCTTTCCGTCTGTGAACGTACTTTTGTTCAATTTCGAAAGACTCAACAGAAAAGAACAACTTGTTTCTAGTTATCCAGCACAATCGGTTCAATAGGAAAAGAGTTATAGATTCAAATGGATTCAAAGGTGGAACCACACCCCTGAACAATTTTTATTTTTGTTAAAAAAAAGGGTCAGAATGCACCCATTTTTATTTAATTTTGCACAAACTAGTTTTATATGACCAAAAATAATACTGTTTAATTTCGGGATGATCAGCCCTCTCGTAAAACACATTAGTTTACCTCAAAACTTAATGAATATTTCCATTGAAGTTAAATTTGGTCTGTCATAGTTTCTTAAGATTGGAAATCACATAAAATTTCGTAAAGATTGATTCATAATATATCATAAGCTTTAAAAAACCGCAACGATATAAAATGCTGTGAGGTCAGTTTTTATTAATATTAACTTATATCATTTAAATATACAGCCCAATCCTAAAATGTTATTAGGCTGGGTGGAGGGCATGGAAGATTCGGCAAAGCCGAATATGGCACTTTTGCTTGTTGATTGCGTTTTTGTTGAAACGTGTTTTGTCTTTAAGATGACGATATGTTGCTTTTTACATATGCCCTTTAATATCCTAAAGCAATTCATATTATTTATTTATATTTTTTTCATGAAATTTCGTGTAAATAGGGTAAATACTTCATAAATTTATCGCTCATTGCCATTTCTTATTTTACGCCATTGCGAGGCGGAGTTTAAGAATATTCAAACTGCTAATATAAAAATATTATTTTGTTAGTCTAATCTTTTCCAAGCACGGGTTTCCAATCCTGACACGACTGTCGGAATATAAATATACATCTGTATGAGAGTGTTTTTGTGTGTATGCACAGATAACCAAGGGCACATTGTTGCATATGTGTGTGTGTCTTTAAGGATAGGGGTGTGTTATTTTCTTTCCAACATTAATATGTGAGGGATATAAATGTGTGCATGGTTTTCAGTCAGTTTTTTTTAATGTTTTTGTATCCTTTTTATATTGTTGCTTTTGGTATTTGGCGTAACAAGTGATTGGGTGTGTAACGGTAAATAAAACAGTTACAGCACTTACAGCCAAATTGAAATTATATTTGCCAATTCTGATTTCATTCCCTGATTTTATATAAAATCAAAATACTCTTCTTTGCAAAACGAATTTGTTGTGCTTTTTGTACAAAATTATTATCACAGTATGCGAACGCCTGAATGTATGTTATAGATATTATAACATTCAATGTATTTAGTCGGAACAGATGTGTGTGTGTGTATGTTAAGACAATCAGTGTTTGTTTAACCAAAAAAAAAAAGAAAACAAAAAAGACATGTACATTTATTGATATAAAAAGTACATGTGTTTATTGTTTGTTTGCCTATCTGTCCGTCCGTCCGTCTGTCTATCTGCTGAGTTTCTGTCGGCATATTGTGTTTGGAAAAGATTTGTCGACTTTAATTTTTCTAGCCTTAGGACTTTTGCCTTCAGTTTTTTTTGTTTCTTAGTATTTTTTTTTTGCTTTTTTTTATTTTCTACATTTTTTTTTGTCTTTTCACAAATAAAACATCAGCAATTTTGTTATTTTTTACGTATTTGTCAATTTAGCTCTTTTATTTTAAGCAATATTAAGCGTTTCTTGATTATGTGGGAAGAGTGATTTTTAATTTTATATGAAACATAAATAAACACAGTATAAAATAGATACAAAATTAAAGAAAATATTTACATTAATTGTTGGGTGTTAAGGAAAATAAATAAATAAGAGAAACAATTTTGAAAAAAGGTTTGTTGTTTGTAGATTTTTTGAAAAAATTTAAACCATTTAAGTTGTATTTATTATACAGAATAAACAGATATTTATTTTAATATATCATTAAATGAAGTTTTTGATATTTATATTAGGCACAAGTTTATCAAATTTAATATTAATTAAATTATTTTTAGTGAAGGAAGGAATTTACAACATGAAATTAATTAAAATTTTTTGAAAACGAATTTGAACTCGGTTTGAATATGCACGTTTCGAGAATAACCACATTCGCATTATCAGAATTCGTTGCCATTCTACCGTTTGCGCCAATACGGCGCCTGCCAGTCTGTAGTATTATCATGCATATCTCAATTATTTACAACGTGAGACAAAATAATTACGAATAAGTAAACGAAACTTTATTGTGTCGAACCTCCATTTTAAAAGATTTAATTCTTTTTTAGTTTGAAAACCAATGGAAACCCAACATTGAATATATTTAGCCCACCTATTATGCTCCAAGCTTTATATATGTGGCTGCTTTGGTAGGCCGTTTGTAATAATAAAATTTAGCTTTTTGTAAAGAGGAGTTTGTTTGTACCATTATATGCATTCTTAGAAGTGTTACGAACAATAGGGTTAATTATCGCATGTTTTAGTATTAAATTTTATTTAATAATTTTATAAATTGTAGACAAACGAACTTTTATAGACCATCTTGAAAACTGATTCTCAGACGATCGGTATAATTAATTTTAGTTTGAGGTGCAACACACAGTGATGCCAGTAGAAATTTCGACAAATCCCAACGTATCTAAAAACAAGTAAGAGTGCTATATTCGGCTGTGCCGAATCTTATATACCCTTCACCATTGTGCGAGCAGATAAATATGATTAAATATGGCTCCTTTTACCGTTCACAACTCAACTCAGTTGTGTCAACTCAACTCAGTTGTGTCAACTCAACTCAGCAAAGTTGTAAACCGAATCAACTTATTTGAGTTGTGAACCGTAATAGTGGCCTATATTCACCAAAATGGTCTGTACCATATATGTGTGTTTGTTTGTTTCTTTTAGTAAAGGCATTGTTGTCATACCGTAGATTTATCTTTTTTTGGCGAGTTTTTAAGTGGCAAAAATAATCAAAAATTCCCCGTTTCTATTTTTTAAAATTATTTCGTTAAATAGATGAAATAATAAAGAAGGGTGGTAACGAAAATCATATTGGGCCTTATGCTAGTATATAACCAGAGGTCATATGACAGTCCAAAAAAGCAGGGTTTTATACAATTTTTGATATTTTTTGCACGGGAGGTACCACGCCCACTTGTTCAATCCCGCCCACATTTTGTGGAATGCTGTATATTGATAACCTTAATGTGTGTACCTAATTTGGAAACTTTGGCTCTTGCCGTTCTCCAGATATACACAAAAAAGTAATAAAAATACAACAACAACAAGGGATTTTTGGAAAAAATTCGAGGTAGTCGTGGTTTTTTGCTCATATCTCAGCCATTTTTGGACCGATGTGGCTGAATTTCAATAGCAAGAAATGGTGGACTATATGTGACATAAGTGTGAAACAACCTAGCCGCTATCATGTCTGGAGTCTCCGGAAAACACATATCAAACGTAAGACGGACAGACGGACGGACAGACGGACAGACGGACGGACAGACGGACGGACAGACGGACGGACATCGTTCAATCAACTTCGCTTTTCATAAGGACCCAGAATATATATACTTTATAGGGTGTAGTATCAATATTGTAGAAATTACAAACGGAATGACAAACTTATATATACCCTTTTACCTTCGGTGAAGGGTATAAAAATACCTTTCTTTCCCTACAACAAAAAAAAAAAATGTTCCCTACACTTGTCCCTACGTAAAAAATTTATTGGTTTTAGCACAAGGCAAACAAATACATCTTTTATTAACATTTTGTAAATATTATAATTAAAACAATTATTAATAAAAAAACCAAAATAAATAATTAAATGGTATACACACACTTATTAAAATTCAATTTCAAAAATAACACTGTGTGACAAATTTTAATTTTTTCTTTGTTGAAGAAACGCCACTAAATATCCTTTAATCTAGAGACAAAACAAAGGCAAACTTCGTATTTGATTTTTCATTTCCTCATTTTTTGTCTTTTTTAAAGAACTTAACATTTTTCCAGAATAATTATTGTAAATAATTTTTTTTTAATAAAAGTACCCAAAAAAATGGAGCTTCCAACGAAGCAGGTTTGTAAGGGACAAACATAAACGTTTCGCTTACCATTGCGCTTACAGAAGACATGAATTTTATATGGC
The DNA here is from genome assembly GCA_963931875.1 of Pollenia griseotomentosa. Taxonomy (NCBI): domain Eukaryota; kingdom Metazoa; phylum Arthropoda; class Insecta; order Diptera; family Polleniidae; genus Pollenia; species Pollenia griseotomentosa. The sequence continues at coordinate 140,734,559 of OZ007563.1, read as the reverse complement.
GAGTTCCTACCAAAGTACAAAGTTGCTACAAAAGCAATACATTTTTGACACATGAAGCGTATTATTCAGCGCATAAAAAATTGATGGATGTAACGATCAGCTTTACACACTGAATGTTTTGATACAGTTATTTTTTAGTATTCTCCCTTACAAACCTGCTTCGTAGTAAGGGAATGCCGTAGCACTTGAAATGTTATTTTTGTATTAAAGTTGTTGAGAGTTTTTTCACTTAGTCTGAATTTACACGTTTCATCTTTTGATGCTCAACTTCTTTTCAATTCCCTTTTAAAGATGCCAATATAATCACACGCAGCAACGGGTTTCAACTTTTTACGCTTCAAAACAACAATAATTTTAATAACAGCAAATCAAAGAGAAAAAGAAAAGAAAAAATTACACGCAGCCATCGTTGTGCATCAGTGATGCCAACTTTTTGAGAGCAAAAAGCACTTTAAAATTTAAAAAAAAGCACTAAAAAGCACTATTTTGAACAAAAAAAAGCGTAAAAAAGCACTAATCCATTTTTACAATTTAATTAAACACAAAACAAGTTGCCTTCGGCTTTGCCGAATATTAAATACCTCCAAAATTTTAAAAAAAGGCGACGGCGAAGAGGGGGACCATTTTCATTTAAAATTAAATAATAAATATATTTACATTTGTATATAAAAATTTTTAAATGTATTATTATTATCTTCAATAAAAATAATATTATCCAAATCATTTGGAGTTTGAATTGGCCATAAAACAGTTTAAAAGTAATACAGTGCGAGCTCGATTTTCGTATCTCGAAAAAATACGGATTCCGACTGCATGTTTTAAACTTTTTAATACGTTTTTTCTACATGACTCAAAATCGTTGTTTATTTTTCCATTTACAATTCCTAATATTTTTCAAGCCATTTTCTATTTTTGAAACAGTGTCTACATCTTTAAAAAAATGTTAACCGAAAACAAATACATCGTTTTTATTACGATTACTAAATATGCTGTCAACGCTTAAAAGTGCAACGTTTTTTAAAATTTCCAAATTGCTAGGAAGCCTAGCTCAAACCTCGTAAATAAAGTTTTTGGTTAAACGAATGCAACTTTCTTTTATCCCTTTTTTTATCATTTGAAATCTTAAAATCTTTACAGGCCTTCTCAAAATTGTACTCCAAATAGCAAATCTCATCCAAATCATCCTCTATATAACTAAAGTTTTAAAAAATGGTAAAAAAAAATAAAAATTTTAAAAAGGCACTAACGAAAAATTGAAAAAGCACCAAGTTAGTGCTTTTTCTTAGTTTGGCACTAAGGATACAATTTTAGCGTTTTGAGGCATCAAAAAGCACCATAAATAGTGCCAACAGCACTAAGTTGGCATCACTGTTGTGCATACACCAACGAATAAAACCACAAAGCGTACTGACCGAGTAAAGGCATCTCCGTACTAACCCCCTTTCTTCTTTCTTCCCTCACCTAAAAACATAGGAGTTGAGCATCAAAAGATGAAACGCGTGAAAGCAGAATTACTTTACTACATTTCTGTATGTCTTATTGCGTAGCGAATAATTGTGCGCTTATTTTTTTAAATGTACCATTACTGCTTTGCAAAATGATAAATTTTTTTATTGGGTATCTATTAATTTTAGCAAACTAGGTAAAAGGGAAGCCTCTGTAGAATTTAAGAAAAAATATTTACTTCAGTTCCTCTGAACAAAAGTATAAAAATAAATTCCTTTTTTAAATATATCCTTCCATATCCTTAAAAGTTAGTTTATTTATTTCTGTTATTTCTGGGTACAAAATTCGTTTTTAATATTCGCATACATTTAAGCGAATGCGAGTGCGAATGCAAATAGCAAAAATAAGAGAATAGCTTGCAAACGCGGACCTAAATATTCGTCGCCCCCTGCTATATATTATGGGTGCAACTAACATTCCATACATGGTTTTGGCAATTGTTGCAAATTGTTGCAAATTGTCAGGCTGTATAGTAAATACTACATTTGTACTTAAATGCTATTGTATATCGTCACCTAAAACGCCACCATTTATGTTAGTTCTTGTAACAAAATGATAAATTGTTTAGGATGGTGGTTCCACCCTAAATTTGAACCCAATATTGTTCTTTTCTTATGAGTTTTTCGAAAGTGAGCGGGATTTAAATCAGACGGACAGACAGACAGGCATGTCTAAGTCGATTTAGAATTACTTAAGGTGCCAGAATATATCGTCGCAAGGATTAGAGAACGCTGTAACTGACAAAAAATCGAAAATACGTTTTTTTGCATCATTTTTTATCAGAAAAAAATACTGCGTCGATTGGTCCCGGTCCCATATTTGTATGATGAAAAAAAATTCACTTACGCAAAAAAAAAAAAAAAAATCGTTTGCTGTAAGTCGCAGAACCACCGTGAATGTTACACTTGAGAGGAAAGTTTACAACCAATATATGAAGCGAGCAATAATAAAAAAAATACGTTTTTAAAATCATGTTCCTAAGTTATACAGGTTTTTTGGCTCTGGTTAACATTTTAAGTTTTGTAAGTTACAGCGTTCTTTAATTCCTTTTAATAATTATGTAATTAATTATGAATGTAAGATGAGATAAACCCACTATGTATTGTTGATGTGTTTTGTTTAAACTTTGATATTATTACAAGTAGAACTGTTGCTATAAGTCTTATACGCTTAACAGTTTTATTTGGTTTAATATCTTTAGTTTTTCTAAAATCTTTATGGATGAAGTTTCCTGATGATCTGGCCTAAGCAACCAGTGAAGTGCGCATAGGAATAGCTTATCCCATCAACAATAAATTTCAAGTGTTTTTATTAATAATAAAAACTGGGAATTAAGCACGAATAACAAAATCTTTTGAATTTTTTTTTTTATTTTTATAAAGAGAAAGTAGTGCAGTTGATATTTCATAATTTTTTCCCTCTACTCTACCATCTATTTTTAGTATCTATATCTATTTTCCTAGTTTTAACACAATGCAATGCATTAGTAGGTGCCATTCCCTGAGAGCTGGTCCTAACGAAACCAAAAGCGTCGTTGCAACTAGTAATATTACAGTCCGAGAACGTTACTATTTAGTTAAGATTTTAGCTGAAAGGTAGATGTCGGAAGCCTGCTGTAGTTTTGGTTTTTTACGCATTTATTTATTTATTAATTTAGAAAAAATACAGTACAACAAGACTTTTAATCTTATAGTACTGCTGATACAATGGCAGATTTATTTGAGGTTACTTAGAGATAATAACAATTATTAATATTAAAAATAAGTAAAAATAGCAGGGCTGTGGAGTCGGAGTCGGAGTCGGAGTTGAGGAGTCGGAGTTGAGGTTTTTGTACCGGAGTCGGAGTCGGAGTCGAAGTACCCACAAAAACTAGCGACTCCGACTCCGACTTTTTTGCATTACAATTTTTCTAATATTTTTTAAAATAAAAAATTTTAATGACCAATTTCTCCAATTCTTTTTAAATATCAATTCATATTTAAATATAATTTTTCTAATAATTTTATTTTTATTTGACATAAAGAAAACAAATTTTAAACATAAATTGATATATAGATAAATTAGTGGAATTGGCCATAAGAGGGTCTGCTTTTTGAAATTGTGAAGTCTGAAAATAAGGACCAGTATACTTTTCATATGAGTAGGTGAGTTTCAAAAATTAAAAAATTGAGATAACATCTTATTTTGACAATTTATAAGAATAGTTATATAGATTGTATCAAAGCATGCCCTTTTCTATGTTTTAATGTGACCTCAAATTTCTGTAACAAAAACCAGCGGGTTCACTATTTGAATTTCGCCAAGATATCGTTAATGAAATAGAGCCGAATTAAGGAATTTAAAAATTAAATTTGTAAAGATGTTGTTTTTTATTTATCGTATATTAACAAATATATAGCCATATAGCCAAAAATAGCCATGTTCATAAATATGACTTGAAATCTGCTGTAGCTCCTGTGGTGAAAGCATTAAGTGAACTACATTTGAAGTTCCAACCTTCAAGGTGAATTATAATAGAGTAACAGGAAAAGGAACTCGGAAAAATACATGACATTGTTCCAGATATAATTCCCATCAATGTGGGAAAAATGATTTGAGAATACTTTTATCTACTCACTTTAGGGAAAATTGGAGAGATAATAAAGACTTGCAATTTCAAATTTCGGTCTTGGACAATAATAATATTGAATTAGGAACGGAAAAATGCAATGGCGAGTACACTGAAGAAAAAGATTTAAATTTAGCAGTTTAAAAATTCACATTTTTTTTAACTCTGCAGGTGGGAGATAAACTACATCAAGCCACATTTTGAAAACTTTAAAGCGGACCGCGCAAACATGTTGATAATCGCAAATGATGTTTATGTTATAAAAATGTGCATTTGTACGAATATTTTATATGATCCTAACATATTTTTTTATGTCGATGATATACTTAAAAAATTACGTCCTAAAAGGTTCGTTACCTTCTATGGTACTGTTCCATGCCTTGAGACAAACAGCACCAAGTCCAACAACAAAAGGGGTACTATTTCCCAAAAATAATATAAGGCTAACAACATTTTTTTACGTTACATTTCTCTTCAAAATGTGTTATATAAATTGTAGAACTAACATCTGAAGGCGCATATGCATGTTTTAATAAACTTTATAAAATTTTCCTGAGAATGATTTGACTTAATAAATAAAATGTATATTCAACTTTTCTATCTCGAAAGCTACATTAGATAGGACTCATGGAAATTCACACATCTATAAATTCCAACAGTATAAAACACGTTATTTGAAAAAGATGTGAATTGGTGTAGTTTATCTCTCCCCTACAGAACTATTTTTACATTTTTTAGCACTGTTTGCATAATATTAATAAATTAATATAACCTTTAAAATATACTAAAATTCAATGATCCCATACAGATTGAAGCAAAACTCGTTTCTTTCGAAAGTTCGTAACAAAACTCGTTCGTTCTAAAATAAAATCTATTATTTTTTTATATTTCAGTTGGTTTAAATTTCTCAACTGTTAAGTTATAAGTCAAGAATGTCATAACACTTTAGAATTGAAAAAAGGTTCAACTCATTTGGTCTATTTAATCGGGCACTATATGTTTTTTGCATTTTTTCCAAAATCCAAATAAAATATTTTGCAGCTTTCCTACTCATATGTTAGTAACTAGTATGTTAAAGCTCAATGCGCGGCACGTTAGAATTAAAATATCGATTTGAAATTTTTACAGAATCATTTTCTTGCTATATTTAACCATTTAACAGGTACTAAATTAAAAAAGAGTTTAAAGTCAAAAAAAAAACTAGTCTCTTAAATAATGCTAGGTTAGAGTAGGAGTCGGAGTCGGAGTTGGAGTCGGAGTCGGAGTCGGAGTCGGAGTCGGAGTCGTGCTTAAAAAATTTCACCAAAAGGAGTCGGAGTCGGAGTTATAACTTTTTCTTAACGACTCCACAGCCCTGAAAAATAGACAAAAATTTAAATATAAGTTACAAAAATTTTTAAGCAAAATGAGAAAGTATTGCCATGTAAAAGTGCTTAGCATTGCCTAGGATTTGAATATTAGATGGGAGTTCATTCCAGAGACGGATGGCATTAACGAAGAAAGTGTCTTTCTGATATTAGTTTGCGGTATCGAATGGAGTTTATTTTGTATCCTCTGTTGGATCTTGAAAACGTTATTCTTTTGTGAAGATACTCAGGTTGTTTACTATAAATAATTTTGTGTAAAAATAGTAGAGTGCGGCATTTTAGTAGGTTTTCAAAATAATGATATTCTACTCTATCTAGTTCTACCATAAATATATCTTGCAACATTATTAAATGTCACTTGAGGCTTATTCTGGCATAGTGAACTGCAGCTATAAAAAATTTCACAACCATAAAGAAGTGTCGGCAGTAAAAATGCCTTGGCAAAAAGCATGTGTATATTAAATGGAGTGAAATATTGCGTGGTCCAAAGATTACTTAGCATGAAGTAAGTTTTTCCACAAATGAAGTTTACGTGACTTGACCAAGTAGTTTATTATTGATTACAATTCCAAGGCTTTTTGCAGTATCAACTATATCAATTACGGATTGCCCAATGAGTGTTGGTGGTAGATCTGAGTGTATAAAACTGCTTTTGCTTATCAATATTGCCTTGGCTTGCGTTTAAACAAAGACCGATTATCGAGGCCCATCTATAAACTTTATCAAGATCATGGTTTAACTTTTCGATGCATTCATTGATACTGGATGGCGAACAGCTAATGAAAAGTTGAACATCATCAGCGTACATGTGAATTCCACAAAAACTGACTCTAGAGGGCAGGTCGTTGGAATAAATAGAATATAGAAGAGGACCCAGAATTGAGCCTTGCGGTACACCTCTTGTTGTCAAACGAATGTCAGAATTTTCAGATCCAGAGCATACAAATTGAGTTCTGTTATGACTGACTGTTAATTGTTTTTATATTCTATCTAATATAATTGAGAACAATTGTTTTGAAATTTTTTAGTTAACATAAATTTATTAAGTCATTAACATTCAATATATGTAAGTTAACAATTTGTTTTGCTAAGTTTTCATTAAATTTTATAATTTGTAAAATTTCATACATTTCTAAAAGGTAGACACAATTTGTTGCCATTAATAGAAGACTGTATGTATTGGCGTTACGATGTCTTAAATAAATCGATGCTACTGTTGTAATCCTTAATTAACTTCTATTCTACAATTTCTTAATTTACTGTTTTAAAAGACATTTTGTTGGACAATTTTCTAAATATTAAAAAAAGCTTAAAATTTTCTTAAATAATATTGCATGAATTCTGTTACTGCTTAACTGGAAGTCGTGATCTCTGCCTACTTTTAGGTATTTTTTAAGGCAAGTTTAATTCACTACATTAAACCATTCTTTTAAAATATTACAACATATTCGTAAAAAAGAAATGACAGTCTCTAAATTATCTGTTTAAGGAAAAAGTTTGTGGTTTGGTTTGCTTAGATTTTTTAATCTATTGTTAATGTCATGCTGCGACAAATGCTGTCACGTACGATTTTAAAACATCGCTTCCATTAGTTAGCTGACAACCGCAATTTTCTGTAAACAAAAAGTAAACGGTTTTCAGACTTGCTGTCAAATAAGTGTAATATTTCAATTTTTGTTTTTTTGTAAAAGAAATCACAAAAAAACTTAAAAGAAAGAGGAAAAAATAACGTACAGATGCGGACAAATTTCAATAAATAAAAAAAATATTTGTAAGTTTTCTAAAGTATTACGCCTGTATGCAGAAAAAGTTGTTAAATTTAATAAAGGTTTACAAAAACCATTTTGTTTCAAAATTTTCCTTAATAAACGTTTGTTAAATTTAATAAACGTTAATGAATACGGGGGTTAGTATTTAAGTATTTATTGGTATTTAGTATTTGATTGTTTTTTGAAATTTCTAGTTTCTGCATCACTATGACGAAAAGAAATGCCATAATGCTTCGCAAATTTGATGTCAATGTATTTATTTTTCTACAAACTACACTGTACAACAAATTCGAACTTTTCCAAAAGATGGAGTTTTGACAAAAGATTCTTCAAAAGGTCTGTTCAGCAACTTTTTTGAAAAACCATACGGCCAATATCTTGTGGAACATTTATAATGGTAATTTTTGGCGCTATGGTAACAAATCTTAAAAATGTTCTACAAAAATATTGGCCAAAGAGAAAGACAGCAAAAAACAGCCAAACTTAAGAGTCAATAAAATACGTTAACTGTCTGGGCTGTACTGCACGCTCCTTTCATTTATTAAGCCTACAATGCACAGCGGGAAGGTAGACATATTACATATCACAGTAAACGGTATTGTGTTAAAGTTTAAAAAATATGTTATTTTTAACAATTGTAATAAAGTTCATTGAAAATGTTTGCAAAAAAGGTAGAAAAATGTGTGAATGTCGCTGACTTTTTTGTAAATCTCGACCAGTTCATATCACTGATATTTCACTGCTAAAAAAGTTGTTGAGGTCGGACGGAAATTATGAATTCTGGATCGTTTTTAATTTGCTTAGTACCCGAGGTGCCCTATTTTGGGAACCTCTGGCACCCTTCTCCTACGTTTATACACTCCAAATCCAAAACCTTAACTCGAATACTAGTCTTAACCTAGACTTCCTACCAAAAAGATGAAGTGGCATTTCTTATTTTGTTTTTCATTTCTCCATAGAGTATGTATACTAAAAAAAAAGTTGTGCCACTCACCACCCCCTAGAATGAAAGATATGTCAATGAAGTTTCTAAAACCGGAACAATTCTTTTTCCACGCTCCAAAATACAGCCCTTTTGGTTTTTTATATGTAGCGCTGCCATTTAAAGCCCGATCTCATCATATCGCATATCGTTGCTCATGGCTTGATAGTGGCTTCATTTTTGTCTTTGGTGACTTCTTAACCCGTGCTTTTTTTAACTAACTTAAAATTCAAAATGGCATTTATGATATCTCGGATCCTTCACCTCTGATGTTTAATTTTTCATAACTAGAAAGAAATCCTTCTGAAACTGAATAAGTAAAATTTTTTAAATACTCACTTTTTACTCAAGCCCTAAAATTATGCCCATTTCATCATCAAGGCAAATTTTTTATGCAACCTAGAAGAATTTTTAAAACAAGCTTTGCGAATATGATGCAGAATCTATTCGAAATGCTAAATAAATGTTGCAAAAATCGGATGTAAAAAGTGACTAAGTGTACATAAAAGAGCACTTTCAATGCATCTGATCTGATTAAATGACGATGCTGTAATTTGGGCGTGGCAAAAAAAATTTTTTTTTTAGGTTTTTTTAAACTTAATGAATATACCTTTTATTCTAGGGCGTGACTGATGAAAATTTTTTGGTTTGTATTGGCTTCTACCTGGTTTAATGTAGTATGTGTGTTTAATTTGGGGGCGTGCCATCAAAGTAAGCATATTTATATCAATACGTACGTAGCTTAAGAAGGGCTTTCTTGGCACGTAAAACAAATTGGACATTTGGGGGAAGAATCCGAGATGGCATAAGCGGCGCCCAGAATTTGTTGTCGGATTAAAAAGCCAAAAAAAAAGACAAAAATGAAGCCACTATCAAGCCATGAACAACGATATGCAATATGATGAGATCGGACTTTAAATGGCAGCGCTACATATAAAATACAAAAAGGGCTGTATTTTGGGGCGTGGCAAAAAAATATTTTTCCTGTTTTAGAAATTTCATTGATATATCTTTCATTATTGGGGGGGACTGGCACCATTTTTTTTTTGTAAAAATATCTTCTGGGTGCCGGATTCGTTAGATAATGAAAATGCATCAAACTAGTTAATAAGTTGAGACTTACAAATCTGCCCTAAGGCATGACACTTTTAACACAGAGCGTGTTTGATAAAAAAATAAACCCAACCGCTCAACTTTTACATTACCTAACAGAATAAGTGGACGCAAAATTTGCAAACAATCGATGTTTTAATTCTATTTGATGGTCGATCCATAATTTACCATTCGTTCGATATTAAGCCTAACTATACAGTTAAACCTGTATTATCCGTCATTTATCCGGGAAAGAAAAATTACATTTTTGGCATCGATTCAATTTTTTTGGATTTTTTTTAGTATCCGGGATTATAAGCAAACATTTTTATTATTACTTTTTAACAATCAAACACAGTGTGAATAAAATGAAAAAAGGGAATTCTCTTGTTTGCATACAATGATTCGAAGGCATTAGTACAGATATTTAGGTTTGAAATTGGAGATGTGCGGATTAGTGTGTTTATTTTTAGAACGGTATCAGTATCAGCGGTAAAAAGACAAAGAAAAGTCTCAACAATTGAAAACAAAGATAGACTTAATTAACCGGGAAAACTGATTATCCAGACTGTTCCCGGTCCCGACTGTTACGAAAAATCGAAGTTCAACTGTAACACGAAACGAATTATTTGACAGACAACAGTTTTATATAACTTACACTAGTGATGCTAGATTTACCACCGATCCCATTCGACTATTTCTGAAAAAAGAGCAAAATACTATTTTTAGTTTAAAAACAAATTACTGTCATATTTAACCATAACATGTTTAGAGGCAACCAAATATGGTTGTGGCTTCTTTATGAAGGACTAATTTAACCATACTATGGTTGTCAGTGACAATAATATGGTTAAATTTACCAGAATATGTTTAAAATTTTCTTTAAAAATAGTGTTGTTGGAGCTGACCATATTAAACATGTTTTTTCTCTGCGTGTATAGACACTATCCATACCAAATTATATTTCGGTATCTGCTCCGGAACGGCAGATATTAATTTTGGCCACCTAAAATTGCACGTCCTTTTTTCCAAGCAGATGTTTTTTTTTTTTTTTTTTTTTTTTTTTTTTTTGCAATATTATTTATTGAATCTTCATACATTAAATATGAACTAACAATAATTAATCAAATCTTAACCTAATACTTTATTTTATGTCCTGCCAGTGCCAGACAAAAATTTTCTTCATCACGGGTTCTGTTCACTTATCTAGGTGTTTATCGCTCATCTTATTGGATAAGTTCTGCAGTGTCTCTTCTTCTTAAGCGAGTGTGGCCGCTATCATATAAGCAGATGTTGTGTATTGATTTCCAAGCTATTTGTACAATATTTAAATACTTTTATTGTTGCCGGTCTCCGGATATAAAGCAATCTATATTATCATTGCATAGGAGGTGCCACGTCCCCTATTCTTATCCATCCCATCTATTGACGGATGTTGTGTATTGATTAAAAATACTTTATGTACCAAAGTTGGAAATTTTCATTGTCACCGTTCATCAAATAAACATTGAGTTCTATTGTATCAGAGGTTCAACGTCTGCCTCTCCAATCCAGCTAACTTTTAAACAGATGTTGTTTGTTGCTAGCCAAGTTATTTGTTTCAAATTTGAGATCTTTAACGGTTACCGTTATAAATATTGTTCATGAATAACCAAGATTTTTGTAAAACATTTGAATGCTTTTATTGTTATCGCTCTCCAAATATAAAAAAGTCTATGTAGTCTTTTCATGAAAGGTGCCACGCCCACCCCTCTAAACCAGTCCACCTTTTTGCAGATATTTTGTATTGACAACTTAACTTTTTGAGCCAAAATTGGGAACTTTTATTTTCCACGCCAACGGGTACTCAACGGAAAATAGTGTGAACACTTCTAGAAAATCTGTTTAGTAGTTAAGAAGTCTATAGGGAACAAGCATACACAAAATTTTGATATTTGTGGCAATACGAAAAAATTGCTTTATTTTAAACTTTAAAGAGTTTTTTGGAATATTTATTTGTGTTATAAGTTTTTTACCTAAATATTACTTACGATGCTGATCGGAAGTAAACGTAAGCTTTTATTCTAAATGTTATCACATATTAAGAAACAAATAAGCCAAAAGTGAGAAGTGAAACTTTGTCCATAGGTACCTTTAAACACGGGTATTGAATTGCCATAAGCTCAAACTTTGCTTAAGTCGACTTAAGCACTGTTTTCCTTTTTGCCACAGTTATACATATAGAAGACACACGGTGAGGATATATATTTACTATATATTGATAGAAGATTAAGATAACAAAAGAAGAGACGTTTAACTGTAGCCGCAGCTAAAATATTGAAAACTTTACACGAAATAAATTTTAGCTTGGCGGTTAACTGCTTTTAACAGTATTTTTTCATAAAGAATAAGAACAAAATAAGAATAATTAATAAATGACGATATACAAAAATGTACTTTGGACTTCAAGAAGAATTCTTGACAAAAAGTACGTAAAACAGAAGTAAGGAAGAACATGTAAATCAATTAAAATGGATAATCATTAAAAAAAAAAGCTAATTTCGATCTACCGAGTGTTAAATACACTTTGATTTAAAGATTGATGTTTGACTATTGATTGCCAGCAGTCGTCGATGGCTGTGAGTGTTAAACTGCAAACCCCTCTGAAGAGATCGAGTGGTTGCGATTGAAACATGTCAGGGTAACCTGTCCGTAGAAACGCCAGGGTTCGAGCCCAGCTTCAGTTAAGAATGGAGAATTATCAATAAATTTTAATAAATTTAATCTTGTAAAATTCCTTTCTTCATAAAAATAATTTAATGAACTTTAGCCTAGTTAAAATATCAAAATTTGGATTACAAAACCATGAACAGTTCAACAAAATAACCACAATACTATTGTTATAAAGAGACTTTAAAAAGTTAAGTTTAATGGGTAAAAACTAGAGGTTTAATATATCTAAGAAATCGTTACAGCTATGATAATAATTATGAGGTTGCAGTAAATAATATATATGCACAATATGCCTAAATTTCTAGGCTTTAATTTGACAGACATGTTTCATGATCAGCTTTTTTTCTACTGTTTCCACTGTGCGTCCTTTCATATCGAGTTATAACCTCAAAAAGGCTTTAGCTACAAAAACAAAATTTTACAGAAGAAGGTTTTTTTTATTTTATTTCAAAATATTTTGTATGAATGTTGTCGCTTAAGATAAAATGGTTTTTGCTTAAAAATCGTAACGGTACCTTTTGTGACCACGATATTTTAGGAAATGATACAAGTGTTGCCAATAAAGTCATTTATTAAAAAAAAAACGAAAATTGAAAATAATGTCGCTTAAGCTTTTTTTGCGGTAAGGGCTCGATATATAGACATTGAATTTGAATTTGTATACCTGATATTTTTAATATAAATTTTTCTTATTTGAAAATCTAATTTCACACCTTTTACTTAAATGATAGAAGAAACTGGTCATGTCTATAGCCTTTTTTTATTTTAATTACAGGCATTTGTTGTTCCCTTTTACTATCGCTTTCATTGTTTTTGTGAGAGCAATTGTTTCGAGTAATTTCATTTTCATTGATTCAATGAGCTCCATCTTGTGTAAATTTTTCGTTCTATTAAATTTTTTGTTTTTTCCTTTAGACACTTTTTCTTTCTGTAAAACACAAATAATTTGCAGCTTATTGCAGTTTTGTTTTTGTTTCGTGTTCAGTTTTATCCTTTCTGGTCTGCTTTCTAAGCTTGTTCATTCAATTACATTGTGTATGATGTTGTCGTTACGGCTGATGTTTTTGATTTAGAAAATGGCTAAAGCGGTTGAGACGTGTGAACACGGTGCTCAAATAGTGTGGCAGAGTGGGTCATTAAAAATGGTAAAACAAAAATAGAAAAATCAGAAAAAGCAAAAAAAAAAAAGGAAACAAAATTAAGAGCAAATGTTTTTTACCTTTCCCATCATAATGAAAGGTGTTATTATTTAAAATAAATTTTTTTCTCACCGCCATCAGTATCTTCACCGTTGTCATCGTCATTTGCTGTGTATGTAAATGTATTAGTAAATATTGGAGTATATCCTTGCCATCATAATTATTGACGGTGTCTAGTGCTGGCGTTCTTTTTCGTATTTTTTGTTGCTGCCTTCAGTTCTTTATTGTATCGAACGAAAGTTTAACAAAAAAGAACAACCAACGTCTCATTTGCCATTATACATTATGCTTCATTAGCTTTATCGTGGTGTTAAACACATACACCTCGATATAATCCATTGTAACACATACATAAACGAATCCATGTACTTTTTTCTTACTTACGAGGATATACGAATGTGTGTGTGTAGGATCTTTTTTCTTAATGTTTTCCCATACAAATGTATTGGTGTTATGATTTTAACCTGGTTTCCGGTTGCTTTAGATATTCCTTTTTTTTTTGAACACTGTGCTCTTGTTTCACTGTCTCTTGTTAACGAGAAAATAATCAAATTATGAACAAATATTTGCATAAAAATTGTTTTAAGTGCTGAGTTGGTGCTGTTGAGTTTTTGTTTTATTTCTATTTTGTGCAAAATTAAATAGAAAAAAAAAATTGAATTCAATCGGTTTTGATTTCGATTTTTTTTATTTAGAATTTGCATAAAATTAAATTATTTTCACTATTTTTACAGTGTTGTGTATTGTATTGGTATTTTTATTGCTGGTACCTTTTAGCTTTTAATCAGATTGAAAGCAATTGTCTGCTATTTAATTAAAACAAGGGGAGAAACAATTTAAAATTATTTTGTATATTTGTGCTGTTTAAATCTATTAAGCTGATGTTAAATATTATTTAAATAAATTCTTTTATACGAATAGCTTCTAACATTATGCCAATAATTAAGGGTCGGTTACTGGGGAAAAAATGTACACACCATGCATTTAGCATCTAGAAGAAAGACTAATGGCCATTTTCTCAATGTACCGACAAACTGTCTGTTACTTAATGTCAACATGAATTAATTAGACCGATAAACTGTCTGTTAACAATTTTGGGTTTCTCAATATACCGACAAAAAACATTGTTTTCAGTTGGCAACACCTCTCAAAATACTTGTAAAAGTTGGGAGTCAGCTGATTGAATTCATCTGTACGGCAAGTAAAAGGAAAATAAATAATTGGCAGATGAGTGCCGGTTAGTTTTGCGACAGAATAGAAGCAAATGAGACATTGAGAAAACCGAATTTCTTTAATGTGCAGTTTTTCGTTGGGAAAAAAGATAATCATGTAATGAGAAAACGGCCATAAAGGTACTAAAAATATAACTTTTTACTTGATGGACAATTATACCTTTCCCTACAGGTGGAAAAGGTCGTGCAAAGCACTTAAACAAGGAAGTTAATTTTACGAATATATCTTGTAAACCAGATAAGATCATAGTCGGTTATATTAGCTGCCACGGTAGGCTGCCAGAGAATCTGATACTATGGCTCGGTGAATTAAGTCAGAATATAATTTATTTTTGTATATGTTAAATTTATAAAATAACACTGTTCAACAAACCAAATGTTTCCTGACTTCTGTCCATTGTTTTTAGTTAAATTGAGAGTGCTTATTACGATGGTATCATTGGTTTGTTTCTAACAGCTTTAGTTTTAAAGATATAGTGACATTTAACATTTGCATAATTAACACCATTGTTTGTATTATTCGCTAAATATTTCACGAATGAGCCGTCAAACTTTAAAATATTTTCTGGATTATAAATAAACACAAAAATCTCTTTAATTTCAATAGAATCAAATTGGTGAGTATATCACGATATCTAACTTGTTTTGCAAGGATGTTCAAAATTATGTATTTTTAGATTAGGCCTTAAAACTTTAAAAAATCCAATTGTTCGCTATTCCAAAGAAATTATTTTAGTACAAAATGTTAAAACCATAATAATATTTAGAAATATTTAGAAAACCTCTTCACATAACAATAGTACCAAAACAACAAGCTTCAGGTTGATTACGGAGCTCCCGTCAGATCATTGGTGTCCCAAATTTAATAGTGGCTCATTTTCCAAGTTACCATCACCGTAAATTCACTGCGCAGTTTTGTCAAACAGTACTAAGCATCTATTGCTTATCTTGATTGGAAATATTAATTTTAAAATATTTAAAATATGACACAAAAATGTCTGGATGTACAAAGTCTTGTCTTCGTAGCCATTTTGTTAAATAAAATCCAAATTATTTTGAATGGGTTTAAAAAGGAAAATTCAATGTTTTTTTTTTATATTAATGCACAATAGCTCTAATACAAGAAAATTATATTCGTAATCAGCGTTCAAAAAAACATCTGTTATTTTTATTGCAAAAAATTTACATTAAAAAAATGTCAAGGACTAAACCAAAGATACCAAATTTTTAATTTCCTTGCAACAACAGAGAGATATCCTGATAAATTCAATAATGTGACCCTTCTCAAAAGTAAGTGATTTTCGTGTAGATTTATAACCCAGAAAGTATTTTAAGGTTTAAAGAACCGTTCGCCAAAAACTGGCCGAAAAAAAACCAACAAATGATGTAAATTGTTCAAGTAATATGTATCACTATATCTTTAAAACTAAAGTTTTTAGGGAAAAACTAATCGTCATCAGGAGATGAAAATACATTAGGATCAGTAATTTTTATTAAAGAAACTTTTTAAAAGCTCCATTTTCTACAGCTGTGTTTTTTATTACGGTATAAGGCGTACTAAAGTGTTTTCCAAAAGTGTGCATTATAAAAGTCCAATTGTAAATTATGAACCAATCTTCACAATCTTCAGTATTTTTTGTCATATAAATTGAATTTGTGTAAAATTTAAGGAGAATCGTTGCAATCCGTACACGTTTAACAAAAGTATTAAATTTTTAGGGAAGTTGTTCCATATTTGGTTTCATAACTGTTTTCCATCCCAAAATATTGAGGAGAACAAAAAACACTATGTCATTAAAATGTTTCTTTCCTGTGAAGTCTTTCAGAAGTAAGCGCTTATTTTTAACAGACGGACAAACGGAAAGACTGACAGATGGACGGGGCTAAATCGACTTAAAATTACTCAAGGAATGAGGGTATACTGAGCTTGTCATTCCGTGTGAATATTTTTTGATATTCATCTAAGATCCGAATATTATACTATTTTTATATATATTCTGTAGTATCCGCCAGATTAATCGGCTTCGGTTTGAGCCAGTAATCTGTGTTCGGCATTTAATTGGCCGATTTTGGCCGAACTTTTTTTTACCATTATATGGAAATGTTACAAGACCA
Source organism: Pollenia griseotomentosa (assembly GCA_963931875.1). Classification (NCBI taxonomy): domain Eukaryota; kingdom Metazoa; phylum Arthropoda; class Insecta; order Diptera; family Polleniidae; genus Pollenia; species Pollenia griseotomentosa. Next base: position 140,717,977 of record OZ007563.1, on the reverse strand, counting down.
TGGAAAATAATCAACTTGAACTTTTTTTTAACAATTTGGTTGTGTTAAATTATGTTGTTTCTAAAACAGGTAAACTAGCAAGCAATATCGGAAGAAAAACAAGAAAGAGTGCTATATTCGGCTATTCCGAATCTTACATAGCCATCACCATGGTGCCGCTTCTCCAATGTCACCCACATTTTGTCGGATGTTGTGTATTAATAACTGAAATGCTTGCACACAATTTGGAAACTTTGGCTCTTTTCGTACTCCTGATATACAGAAATTTGGTATTGGAAGTGCCAGGCCCGCTTCGCTAATCCTGCCTATTTTTTAGAGAGGTTGTGTATTGAGAACCAAAATGCTAATTTGGATACCTTGGCTCTTGCTGTTCTCCAGATCTACAGAAAAAAACTGATCTGGCAGAATTTCAATAGCAAACTTTAACGGAGTATATGTGGCATAAAGATATTATAACCTTGTCCCGATCATTCTTGGGGTCTTCGGAAACCCCACTTCAACATACACGGGAACGAAAAATAATGCAAACATTAATAAAAAAAAAAAAACAACCAAATTCCAATAGCGAAAAATACAGGAGAAGACGGGACAGAAAAATATAACAACCTGTCCCCATCTAGCGCCTTCGGGAAACACATATAACAGACAGACAGTCGGTCAGACGAACAGCGGTAATTCCACTTCGCTACCCATAAGAACCCAGAATAAATACACTTTATAGGCCCGCTTCGCTAATCCTGCCTATTTTTTTTAGAGAGGTTGTGTATTGAGAACCAAAATGCTAATTTGGATACCTTGGCTCTTGCTGTTCTCCAGATCTACAGAAAAAAACTGATCTGGCAGAATTTCAATATCAAACTTTAACGGAGTATATGTGGTATATAGATATTATAACCTTGTCCCGATCATTCTTGGGGTCTTCGGAAACCCCACTTCAACATACACGGGAACGAAAAATAATACAAACATTAATAAAAAAAAACAACCAAATTCCAATAGCGAAAAATACAGGGGAAGACGGAAAAATATAACAACCTAGTCCCCATCCCATCTAGCGTCTTCGGGAAACTCATATAACAGACAGACAGTCGGTCAGACGAATAGCGGTAATTCCACTTCGCTACCCATAAGAACCCAGAATATATACACTTTAAAGGGTCTAAGATCAACATTGTAAATACATAGAATAATTTAATTAAATTCGTCATAAAATCGGAAGAATTATAGTAGATTTCTCAATCTGGGCTTGTTTGAAAGGTATTTCTAGCACCTGTATTGATACAAATATTTTTAGTAGAGATATTAGGAATGTTTTGTCGAAAAATAGCCTAAAATGAACTTTTAACTAATAAATTCTAAATTTTCTTCAATTTTTTTCGAGATTTGTTTTTTTTTTTTGCAGATTATGAATAACGAATGAATAATCCCGTTTACTAACAATAAACGTTGCCAAGCTTGCTATTCCTTCTTCCTTAATCGTGAAATGCGCACGCAGTTTGCCAAAATACTTAAATAAAAACTCGGTTATCACAATACCAATATTTTTTTTTATTTTTAAATTTAGTGTGACACAATCAAAGAGTGAAGTGATACTATCAAAGTTATAACGGATAATCAAGAACCATCAACATCGTCTGCGGTGTCTTCGCAAATGGAAGCAACAACATCAACAAGTTTTGTCTCTAGATTGACTAACATACCTCATCAAGATATTGTTGTTTTTGGTTTATCAAGTGATTTAAATGATCTTAGTTTGCCTACTAAATGTGACATTTTATAATATTATTTTTTTTTAAGTGATCGTGCTAAATTTGAAAACAAAACGTTCTCGTATAAAACTTTTACTCCTCACGTAACATATAAATTGTTCCAAATTTGAAATCATTAATAGAAAGAGTGTTTTAAAACAATTAACTGGTTTGCTTGATAAATACCAGAAACATGTACAACATAAAAACAAAAGAGATGAATTTAAAGCATTTGTTGATTCAATAAACGAATTATTTTATATTGGCAAATGTAATTGCAAATTAAAAACAACAGAATGCTCGTGTGGATTGATTCCAGAACATCTAAAAGAATTTATGATGGACCAGCATAATGATAGAAAATCCACAATACCTGAATATACGGCAGACGTTAAAGAAGTGGCTACAACAATACCAACACTTACAACTGGTACCGATGATCCAAGATAAGAAAAATCTGAATTACACATGGATGAAGATGAATATGAAGCAACAACAGAAGTTCCAGGAGCAACTGTTCAAATGAGACGAGGTCATTATACTCAAAGATACGATTTCGATGAACCACCACTGGCTGATCCACAAATTCCAATGCACATACAAGGAACAGAAAGACATGTACAGTTATTAACGAGTGTTTCAAAACGAGTAATAGAAAATAATCGTGAAGGAGTTATGGCAGTGACATTAGAAAGCCGTAAGAAAACTCCTCGAATGGAAAGTAAAAAGGACCTTAAAAAATAATATTACCACGTTAAGACATTAAATTGTAGGTCGAGAATAATATTTAAAAATAAATTGAATTAAAAATGTAAATATAGTGTTTTTTTGTTGAAACCTGGAAAATGTTGATTTTTTCAGATCGATTTTCCTACAAAAAGGAGTTCGAAAACAAAAAAAAATTGATTGTAATAAAAGTTGTTGGAAATTATCTGAACTTTCATAATCTGCAAAAAAAAAAAATCTAAAAGTTCATTTTGGGCTATTTTTCGACAAAACATTCCTAATATCTTTACTAAAAATAAAAAAAAGATTCTGAAAGGTGATAAAAAATACCTTTCAAACGAGCCCAGATTGAGAAATCTGCTGTAATTCTATCCGATTTTATGACGAATTTAATTAACTGCCTGTTTTTAGAAAATGAAAACAAGTGAGTGAGTGAGAAATTATATTGAAAACAACAATAAAAAACAAAAAGTTGTTTTTGTTTTCAATATAATTTCCCACTCGCTCACTTGTTTACGTTTTCTAAAAACAGGCAGTAAATAATTCTATGTATATATGGAAAAATATCTATTTTGAAATTTTGGGGGCTCCAAACCCGACTTAGAGCTATATTGAGCAAAATTTCTCAGAATCACCTATAGATTACGTTTTTGCTATACGCTTCATCGAAAAAAATCATTCCATACAATTTGACCCGCCCTAATAAACTTATATGTATACCCTTTTACCTTCTTGGAAGTTTTAAGAACTAATTTTAGACTAAATCGTTGTTGAGTTAAAAAAAAAATTGGAAAATATCAAAATTGAATAATGCGTACAGCCACAAATATAAGAAATTACTTCAAAAATTCGGTATGGAATTCAACAGTAAAGGGATCCTAGCTGCATCTACATCCCTTAACATTTCAACGCTATGAGATTTGCGATTCTATTAACGCTTAATAACCGTAAATGACTGGCTACAAATAACATCACTCCATTTTAGGTTTCATTTAATATGTGGTCATAATAGTGGGGCAATAGGGTCTCATTGTCCCTACCCCAAGCTTCCAAAAGTAATTTTCAGGATCTATGGGAGGATTGGTATACTTAAAACTTCTTCAACTACGATGTCTGGATAAATGTTTAACATTTTTTGTCCAGTATGTCAAAGAGTTTTGCTCAAAAATTCACTAGGGAAGAATACATTTATATAAAAATTTTGTATTGTGTTTGTTTTTCAACAAACAGGAAATTCTGGCAAATAATTGAATTGATTTTTTAAGGTAACATTGTTCCAACACGAAATTAAGGTGTCATAAAAACAAACATCAGTTTCTGGCAGAAGTATTACAGTTTAAGACTACAAAAGAATTCATAGAGAACGTACAATGTTAAAACATAATAAAAAGGTTTTTATTCTCAGATGGTTTTAGAAAATAACACAAAATTGAAAATTTCAAAAATTAATTTTGTTTAGTAAATTTTAAAGTTTTTAACACACATTTCTATAAATTTTTTTCTTCCAATATCATATTTTTATATAATAAATTTTACTTTTTATATGGCATCAATAAAATTTAATATCCCTAAAGCTCCTAAAAGTATACTCTACTCTTTTTACGGCTTATAATACATTATTGATTGGTTGTTTGTAGTTGAACATACATATGTACATATCTAGTTCATAAATAAATTTCGATATTTTAAAATGAATATAATCCATTCATGTGTGTTTAATGTGATAACAACAAATGCCATTAAAAGCAATGGAATTTTTTTAAATTTTAAGCAAAAGTCAAAAGAGTATTATTTAATATGTACATTAGCGTGGCCGTTAGTTGTATGGAGAACTTTTTTTTTTTGATTTCTTATACTCTCCCCCTCCAAATCGGCTCAGTTTTATGTAAACAAAAATACAAAAAAATTTCGTAGCGATAAGTTGTGTTTTAGGGAGGGCGTCCGCCCCTCAAAGTTTGCCATCAAGCCATTTATTCAAATGTAATTTGTTTGCGTATGACTATCTTCTAAAAACAACATTTTACAAGAATATGATATATGGCAATATTTTAGCTCTTCTAGTCAACAACATAAGCCTCCAAGAAAGTTTTTTGCTATCACAAAATACCAAACATTTTATATACGTTTTATATATATAAAAAGGCGATTTAATGTCAAGTGACACAATTTTGAAATCGATGTCTTCCGATTTGGATGAAATTTACTCCAAGGTTAGTCCTATTAGATAGTAGTTTACACACAAGATCGGTCAAAATGTTTCAGAGGTAGAGGGGGTCAAAGTTTGCCATACAGGTGTTCTTTCTCATCCATGTAATTTATTACCTATTGGTGTTAGCCAAATTTGTCCCAAGTAGCTTAGATAGCTATTTAATCAATCTTTTTTAAAAATATTTTTTTGTTTTTTTAAAAAATTTTTTAATTTTTTTTTTTAAATTTAAAACTTTTTTTTTATATTTTTTAGCCAAGTGTTATATTTAAAAAAAAAAAAATTTTAAAATATTTTTAAAAAAACATAAAATAATTTTTTAAAAAGTTTGATCAAAAAGCTATCTAAGCTACTTGGGACAAATTTTGCTTACACCAATAGGTAATAAGTTACATGGATGAGAAAGAACACCTGTATGGCCAAAATGTCAAACTTTGACCCCCTCTAACTCAGAAACTTTTTGACCGATCTTGTTGAAAATTTGTGTCTAAGCTACTATCTAACAGTACTAAAATTGGTGTAAATTTCATTTATATATAAAACGTATATAAAATGTTTGGTATTTTGTTGTTATTTTCTTAATTATTTTCTAAGATATTAGTCTTAGCAAAAAACTTTCTTGGAGGCTTATGTTGTTGACTAGAAGAGCTAAAATATTGCCATATATCATATTCTTGCAAAATGTTGTTTTTAGAAGATAGTCATACGCAACCAAATTACATTTGAATAAATGGCTTGATGGCAAACTTTGAGGGGCGGACGCCCTCCCTAAAACACAACTTATCGCTACGAAATTTTTTTGTATTTTTTTTTACATAAAACTGAACCGATTTAGGGGGGGAGAATATAAGAAATCAAAACAAAAAAATAACGGCCACCCTAATGTACATGCTTCACATAAAGACAGTAAATTATTTCATAAATATTCTATTGGTCAGTTTAATGTTCACAGCATTCACCAAAACTATTAAAAACAGATGTGAAAATTGTCACAGCATAAAATTAATTTTAAATGATTATTGTATTTTTTAATTCTCATTAAAAAAAAAGGTAGTTTAGCAAGAGATAAAGAGAAAAAGCTAACTTTTGCTATTTTTCTCTGAAAGGTGCAAACAAGCCATGATATTCATTGTGTGACTTGAAAATTGTCTCATTTCGTTAAGTCATTATTAGGGTATTCATTCGGTTAACCGTTAATCGGTTTACCGATTAACTGATGTGTTAATTTAAAATTGGCAATTTTAGATTAACGATTAAACCGGTTAATTTCAGTCGATTAACCGATTAACCGATGTAACAAATATTTTTAGTTTTTTGTAGTATTATAACATATTTTTTTGCGTTTTTAATTATTTGTTTTGTCTCATATAAAAAAGGTATATGCTTGGAAAATATTTTTTCCTACAATATATTTCCTTCGAGAAATACATTCTTAAAATACAGTACAAAAACAGAAACTAGGGGTTCGTATATCATTTTTGCAGAATGTGGTGCTAAGCTTTGCCAGGATGAGTCAGATGATGACCTGACAATAAAAGAAGCTCTCGATTGTAACACAAACAATCTTTAACAAAATTAGCCGAAATAATGGCAAAATGGAAGATTTTATACGTTGAGAGAAATCCTGGAAAAGGACAAAGAAACCAAGATATCGCATTCAGCTTTTCTGCGCATCTACATCACATCAAAAGTATAAAATATAGAAACACAACCAAACAAACATGTCTATAAAATGCTAAAGTGACGTCATATGAAACAGTTGAATTTTGTAAAGATGTGCAATGCGTAATCTTGAATCAGTACTATGGGTTGCTTCCGATTCCTCAAACATCTTCGATAAGAGAAAGAATTGTTTCCAAATCAAGTTTTATCAAAACTAAAGAAATGTATCGCTTAAATTCTAAACATTTAAACCAAATTATTTTTCCAAAAAATTGTTTTATACAATCTCAAACTATTGAAATAATTAATAAAAAATCTCACAGTTTTTTTTTTAATAAATACATACAAATATTATGTATAAATTATAAAATGTGTTTTTCGTATTATTACTTTTTTGTTTGCTCGTTTTAGTTCAAGAATTGTTTTGTTCGTTATGTTATTGTTTTTCTTTTACTAAAAGACTCTAATAATAAATAATTTTTTCATTTTTATTTATTGAAATTACTTAATTTATAACAAAACTTTATTAATCTGTTAACCGATCAATAACAAAATTAACCGATTATTAACCGATTAAACCAAAACCTCGGTTAATTAATCGAGCGATTAACCGATTAAAGCAAAAGCCCGATTAAATGAATACCCTAGTCATTATACTTTATTATAATGGGGGCTCTGCTAAATTAGTTTTACAAATTATTTATGCCAATTTAAGAAATTAAATCCCCTGCAGAATAATGTAGTTTTTTGCTTTTATATAAAGAGTGAAAGAACGAAATCATTGCGCATTATTTAATTAAAATTAGCTAAATTATGCTTAAAATCATGCCATGTCTCGCAGTGAAAATAACAATTAACTAAATTGTTTTTTTATACGCGTAATTTTACATTTTTTCACTTGCTCGTTTTAGTCAGTCGTTTTCACAATGAGCACATTTTTGTTTACCACGACATATCCTTGCCACACTGCGAGCCATAAAAAAAATACAAAAGGACAGTTGGACAGAAGCACGAGGAACTGTTTTTTTGCTTCGTTTTACTTTTTTTTTCTAATTTCTCTGCAATATTAAAGCGAAGACATTTGCGGTCACGTAAAATTGTGAATAACTTTGGCATTGTGTTGTCTCTTCTGCTAAGAGATAATGGTTTTACACTCGGGAGAAATGCTTAGAATTCTTTTAATTTATTTTTAAAAACTTACAAATACAATTAACAACTATATTCTAACTTAATTAAACGGGCAATTGCAACTTCTATCTTCAAAGCGTTGTAGTGAAGCAGACCAGAGTCTATAGATTAACTACCAACTAGCCCACCGGGGCACCTATGCTTAGAATGCTTTGATCTTTTGTTAAGTGTTTTTTTAATTTCCTGATTTGTGAGATCTAATTAGCATTTGTTGTTCTTGTGAAAAGTGCATTATCTATTCTCATCGGTGGACCCAGTCTTCAGTTCGGATGGGGTTGTATAGTAGAAATTCAGTCGGGAGAGCCTGAAAACCCCCAGGGGTGCTAGTCAAGCCCAGTGTGAATCTTTTTTTAGTTTTTGCTAAGGTGGAAAACTATTATTTTAAAAAACTTGTTTGAATATCTCTGGAAAATCACGTTTCCTTAAATAGATATCATATAGATATCATAATTCGCCGTCGAGTAAGAACAGCTTACTGCAATACTGCAAGGTAGTCATAAGATAATTACAAGAAATATATATGACTGCTGTGGGCAAGCGCTTATAATTTAGATTTCTAATGTACAGTTACGACGAAGTAATGAACACAGCATTAACATTTTTATTTCGTTTCAAACACAACAATATATTTTTTAAACAATTGTAAAATATTATTATGGACATTATGACGATATGACTTGATATCACACCTTGTGAATAGCCCAAATATTATTTAGGGAACAAACATTTTTTTGTACTAACCTTAACTTCGGAGCTTTTAGCAAGTCCTTCCTCGGAAAATACCGTTTATTCTAGTAAATCTGCCATGAATCTACTTCCCAAAGATTAGCTTTAAGTTTCGATATCTCCTTTTATTTTATTTCGCAAGACACTTCCAAGTAGTGTGAGGAAACGAATCCACAAAAAGGGCCCTTGTTACAGCATCCCATATCGATCGAAATTCCCATTTCAATTTTGGTGTAATTTCGATCTGTATCGAATGCAGTCATTTGCCTCCAGATTTCTGGAAATCCGCGAAAGCGAAAAAAACCTAAGCCACAGTATTTAGAGGCAAGTAGTCATGGAACCGCCAGAAAAAAATTATGTTATTAAATTATTAATTTAAGTATCTTCATCTATAAGAGACTTTTTTGTCTTTAATTGATTTTTAGGGAGGGAGTTTATATAGGATATATATTAAATTTTGACACGACATAGTAGCTATAGTCAAATGTTAATAGAAACATTAATACGGAAGTTAAAACTGACATCGGGAATCGTATTTGTATGGCAGCTATGTTCTAATATTGACCGATTCCAATAAAATTTGGAATGATGATTTAGATTGCAATTAAATTAGTTTGGTCCAAATTTTATCTAAATACAATAAAATCGTTTATGGGAGCAAAGCCTCTTTTCTGGTAAGAAGGTACTCACCTCTTTCAAAATGCTTTTTCCTTGTGCCAATTAAAGCCTAGGTACCAAATTTCAACAACTTATCTCAAAAACTACGACCTGTCCAGCCGAAGGGACGGACGAACATCGTTAGATAGATTTAAAAAGTAGTTCTAAGTCGATGGGTATACTAAAATCTGTAATTTAGGATCTAAGCGTTAAGGTGTAACAATCATCAGCGCTCATAATATCCACTATTGTGGTATGGCTATAATGAGGGGTCACACCATCTTATTACGAGGGGGTGCTTTAATACCATGGGAGATAAGGCCATGATGGCTTTATCTCTCATTCAAAAGGGAGATAAAGTCTTTTATTTTTTTTGTTCATTTGTTTGGTATGGACAGGTACATAACAGTGCTTAAACGGGGACGCAGCCCTACCTCTGCAGCAGTTGCTTCGGCCTCAAAAGTACCATCTTTTGATAAAATAAATTCTCAAAATCGTTTTGCAATTCTGGAGGATGAATCCTCTGAAGCACAAAACGTCATACAATCGTCCAAGCCTCCCCCGATATATCTGAGGGAGCAAAATTCTAATGAGCTCATAAAGAGTTTGATATCGAATATAGGTGAAAATTCGTTTTACGTAGCTGCTATCAAGCGTGGTAGTATAAACGAAACAAAAATACAAATCAATCATGAGAATGATTTTCGAAAAATTGTAAGCAACTTTGAGGCACTCAAAAAAAATTTTTATACATACCAACTGAAAAGCAGTAAAGGTCTTCAGGTAGTGATTAAGGGTATTGACTCATGTGTGGACCCAGAAGAGGTAAAAACTTTCCTTGAAGAAAAAGGCTTCAAGGTTAAACATGTATTAAACATTAAAAATAGAGAAAAAATTCCCCAACCACTTTTTCGAGTGGAGTTTGAACCCGGCGACGTTAAACTTAAAAAAAATGAAACGCATCCCATCTATAACTTAAAATACATTCTGTACAGAAAAGTAACTATAGAGGAGCCGCACAAAAGAGGTGGTCCCGTTCAATGTCTGAACTGCCAAGAATTTGGCCATACTAAGGCATACTGCTACTTACCCCCTGTTTGCGTAGTATGTGGAGAATTACATGGTACAAATCTTTGCGATAAATCTAAAAATGACCCCAACGTTAAAAAATGTAGCAATTGTGGCGGTAATCACACAGCCAATTATAGAGGATGCCCTGTATACACTATCGTCAAGCAGTCGGTTGGACCGAAAACTAATTCCCCTCAAATGCAGGTAACAAATCAGCTAAACACTAATGACATTCAGGCTCCACAGCCTAGTAATAACAGAACCTCCTACGCTAACATTCTAAAATCAAACCATGTGACAATGCAAGGTGCTTCGCCAATTAATGAAGAAACTCCAGTTTCTAATTTAAGTCGTCTTGAAAAAACCATGGAAACATTAGTGCAAACTGTTAATAATTTTACGAACACAATGGGTAATATGATGCAGGAAATTCTAAGAATGCAATCGATGTTATTGCAAGCTGTACTTAACAAGCCATGAACTGTTTAAAAATCTGTTTTTGGAACGCAAACGGCATCCGCCAACATAAAAATGAATTAGAATACTTTCTAAAAAATAAACAAATTGATGTCATGTTGGTTTCTGAAACTCACTTGACCTCAAGAAATACGTTTAAAATCAATGGTTATATACTATATGATACTAAGGACCCTCGAGATAGAGCTTGTGGAGGCTCTGCCATTTTGATAAAAGCCCGAATCAAACACTACTTAATGTTTGATCATTGTGAAGATTATCTGCAAGCAACGACTATTTGTGTTGAAGAGCTAAATCGAAACTTAGTAATTTCTTCTTTATACTCTCCACCTAGATTTGCCATATCAGAAAGCCAATATTATAAATATTTTAAATCATTAGGACCCTGTTTCCTCGCCGCTGGCGATTATAACGCTAAACATACCTTCTGGGGGTCACGACTTATAACACCAAAAGGTCGTGTTTTGTTTAACACAATCTCTAAAATGGGTTTAAACGTGGTCGCGAGCGGACAACCAACATATTGGCCTACTGATCAGCAAAAAATTCCAGATGTTATCGACTTTGGAGTGGTTAAAAACATCCCCACAGAAACGATTCATGTTGAAGCTTCCCTAGAATTATCATCCGACCACACACCTACAATTGGTACTATATCGAACCCAAGTAGAATTGTATCTCCGTCATGTTACTTAGCGACGTCAGCCACACAAATAAATTGGTTAAAATATAAAAAATTTCTCAGTGCCCATTGCACAGAAAATATTCCGCTCAGTACACCGGAGTACGTAGATCGCTCTATTGACAATTTTGACAGTTTTCTGAAACTAGCTGTTCAACATTCCAATTTTGCCCCAAAAAAAACAAAAACCATTAAAATATATTCTTCAGATGTCGAGCGGCTCTTGACTGAAAAAAGGAGAGTTCGAAGAGAGTGGCAACTGTACAGATCCCCGCAACTTAAGAATTTATTAAAAGAGTACACAAAAAGGCTAAGAAAGTTACTGCAGACTCAGAAAACGGCTTCTCTAGAAAAATATCTTAAGGAACTTGATGCAACTCCACAATCTGACTACTCATTATGGCGTGCAGCTAGAAATTTAAAAAGGCCAGTTATATCAAAGCCACCATTAAGAAACTTGAATGGTAGTTGGGCAAGAAACGATATTGAAAAAGGAAATCTGTTTGTTAGTCACTTGAAAAACGTATTTACACCAAATATATCTCACAATATTGCGGCAGAGTTACCACCTGTTGCTGCTAGAGCAGCTATCCCCCTCAGATTTGAGATAAGAGAAATCGAAAAGGCTATTTGTGACTTAAACACTAAAAAGGCACCTGGTATTGATAAGATCAGTAATAAAATGCTTTTAGAGCTACCTCGCATAGCAAAGAAAATTATTCTTTTTATTTTTAATGCTATTTTACGTCTCGAATACTATCCTCAAAAATGGAAGGTTTCCTTAGTAACCATGATACCAAAGCCAGGTAAAGATCATACAAAAGTTGAGTCTTATAGGCCTATTAGCTTATTATCAAATATGTCAAAGCTGTTTGAGAAATTATTAGTTTCAAAATTAACACCGATTTTAAGTGAAAATAGATGTATTCCAAACCATCAGTTCGGATTTCGAAGAAAACACAGCACAATCGAACAGACTCATCGAATAGTAAATGTCATAAGAAAAGCATTTGAAGAAAAAAAATATTGCTCAGCACTCTTCATCGATGTTTCGCAAGCTTTTGATAAAGTCTGGCATGAAGGCTTATTACATAAATTGAAGCAAAATTTACCAGCAAACACACACAAGCTGCTAGAAAGCTACTTAGTCGGTCGTCAATTTATTATTAAAGAAGGAAATTTCTTAAGTTCACCTCAGCCCATTGACGCTGGAGTCCCACAAGGCAGCATCCTGGGCCCCCTATTATACTTAATTTATACTTCGGACATGCCAACAAGCAACTATACACAAACATCAACATTTGCAGACGATACTGCTTTTCTAAGCGTTCACGAAAACCGTTATGAAGCATCTCGTTACTTACAGCATCATATATTTCAACTAGAAATATGGTTAAGACAATGGAGGATAATGGTCAATGAGCAAAAATGCGTGCATATAACATTCACCTTGCGCCGGGAATCTTGCCCCCATATTACAATCAATAATCAAATAATTCCTCAACATTCGCATGTAAAATATCTCGGTATACATCTGGATCGGCGATTAACGTGGAAATGCCATATAGAGGCAAAATTAACTCAAATGAAACTAAAAGCCATTCAAATTCATTGGCTTATTGGTAGAAACTCTGTCCTTAGTCTCGACTGCAAACTTCTTCTTTACAACTCCATCTTAAAGCCAATCTGGTGCTATGGTATTCAGTTATGGGGCACTGCCTCGGCCTCTAATATAGAAAAAATTCAAAGGCGCCAAAATAAACTTCTTCGAAAAATCACAGCTGCCCCTTTGTATGTTAAAAATTCAAATATTCACCAGGATCTTAATGTTCCTTTAGTAAAAACTATGATTACGAAATATGCAGTGAAATACTTAAAAAGGCTCGAATCGCATCCGAAATATTTTATATGATAGCGGCCACACTCGCTTAAGAAGAAGAGACACTGCAGCACTTATCCAATTAGATGAGCGATAAACACCTAGATAAGTGAACAGAACCCGTGATGAAGAAAATTTTTGTCTGGCACTGGCAGGACATAAAATAACGTATTAGGTTAAGATTTGATTAATTATTGTTAGTTCATATTTAATATATGAAGATTCAATAAATAAATAATGAAAAAAAAAAAAAAAAAAAAAATTTGAATGGGAGATAAAGCCATCATGGCTTTAGCTCACATAAGTAATTTTAGAAAATGGCTTTATCTCTCATTTCAGTTTTGAAGAACTCTTGCATTTTACATTGATTAATAGTTTTCTTATTTTTATAATTAAGAGTCTTCCCGGAGACACAAAAGTTAAGTATTGAAATCTGGCTTCGCATACTAAAGTTTTTCTGCGTGGTGGCCTGCGGCCGCGCTTAAGGGTTTTCTCCTCCAGTAGGACACGGCAGGTGGCTTCGCTGAATAAAGTTTTCCTGCGTGCGTCACAAGAATAAAAAAATGACTTTTCCCGGAAACACTAAAGTAAAGTAAAAATATTCTGGAAAAATATGACTTTATCTCACATTTGCGAAAAAATATGGCTATATCTCTCATTTCGCAAAATTTTAAATATGACCTTATCTCTCAATGATTGTCCAATAAGGCCATTATGGCTTTATCTCCCATTCAATTAAGCAATAAAGCCATCATGGCCTTATCTCCCATGGTTTTAAAGCACCCCCCCTCTTATTACTCTTAATATCGTTGGACTAGGATGGAATCCCTCTTTAAAATTTTAGAATACAATAACTTTATACTGAAAAGTTATTCAAATATTTCGTTAGAAAAACTTTGACATGCCCGGGTAGGCTAGCTGGTGGTGAGCTAGTCTATCAGCGCCGGGGTTGCGGGTTCGATTCCCGCCAGAGACTCTGGTTTCTTTCCTGCAGTCACGCGAAGAGTTTCGCGGGATTACCTTAGGAAATTAAAAAAAAAAAATTAACTGGTTAATACTTATGTACATGAGAATTAAATATTTTTTTATAAATGATGTTAAAGATCTCGTTAGTCTCAATGCTGACATCTATTAACAATTAATAAAAGATACTTTGACATTTTAATTAACCTCAAAGTTCGACGAACAATTTTCCTGTTTTTTATGGGTGTATTTAAATGTATCAGTCAATGCCAGGGGATTTTACAAGTGTCAGTAGTGTCTAACCAGCTTTGGTGTGTGCGTGACGGTAAATAAAGGAGTTTGTTTTAATTTTTTTAATAGACAAATGACATTTGTTAACATTCACTTCTGCACAGTGGTAGCGCGTTAACTATTTGCTATTGAGAAGATTTTACGAATACCTACATACACATAAAAAATCTTTTATCGCGCGCAAACATCAAATACAGGTACGATGAATTTAAATGTATGTATGTGCTACACTGAAAGAATTTTCTTCGCAATACTAATGAATTTTGACATTAATCCCATAAAAAATTGCATTAAAAAGGAACCTATGCAGCGCTTCGTTGGATCAATAAAACCTGTTTCATTAAAATGTATTTAATGAAACATTACATTAGATCTATGAATATTATTCATTGGATGATTACTTTCAATAAAGTAAAAATTTTTTTTCTTATTTTATTTTTTTTAATTTTTTTTTTTTTTATTTATTTTAGCTCACTAGCAGCTAGCCTACCGGGACAGTGTAGTTTTTGGATAAAAAAACTATGTTTTTTACTCAATTAAGAGCGTAAATATGAGATTAAATTGCCCATAACAACAATAACAACGTTGATTGAAAGTGGATTGAAAGTTTTTGTTTCATTACTATAATGACATATTTATTATCATAATGAAAATTTAAATTTATGAAGGCAGTTATTGAAAGATGTTGCTTTTATAAATAATTTTTGATTTCATAAATTTAATTGCATATAACATAAGATGTATGAAATAATTAAATCTTACATTTTTTAATAAACAATTAAACATTTTTTTAAGGAAACTATAATTTTGTATTAATTTATGAATTGTTTAATTTAATTTAATTTATGTATATTGTTTTTTTATGTTCCCAATAAAAATTTTTTGTTTAACTTGGACAAACTTAAGTTTTCATATATCCAATGAAAATTTTTAACGTAATTACGAAATCCAGTGAAGCGATTTTAACGAAAAGACTTCATTATAACTATGAAATTCCATTTAGACAATGAAAATTTTCATTTAACCAATGAAATTTTTTTTATGAAAATGATTCATTATATATATATATATATATATCAAATAAGATGACGGCGATAGGGTTGTTTGCCACAAGTTTAATACCAAGGGCCACACACAGACACTTACACGTTAATTATATTAAATGGAGATATCCTGGTGCACATACAAACATACTACTTATTTTATGTTCCTGTGTAATATTAACACTTATAATTTTGTGTTAATATGAGTGAGGGTTAGAGGTGCTTCAAGTTCTTTTATCTATTTCTCCATTTATGGTTGTTTGTCTTTTGTATTCCGGTGTTTTTTTTTTAATTGTTCTGGCTTATTTTGTTTGCTTGTTCGGTGGCTGACTGGTTGGTTTGGCTTTGTTGTCAGTTTGTTTAAATAAATCGACCATTTGTCTTGTGGTTTTATTTAAAAACCAATTTAAAAATGACACAGGTTTTACTGCACAGCAGGCGATTACAAAATAAAAATTTTTCTTAGGAGAGAAATGTAGAAAAAACTAAATTAAATGACAATAACAAAGAAGAGAAATAAATTTTGTTATCTAGTTTGATCTTATATAGTCCATAAGTTTTATTGGTTTTCTTCGACGCCTATTAGCCCCTCATAAACAGTTGTTTTCTTAACCATCAGCTTCAATTACTTTTCATACTCTTACAGGTTCACTAATGCTCGTTATTTTGACTAACTTCCGCAACAACAACATACACAGAAACAATTACAGCTACAATAAATACAATTACAACAGGAGGACAATGACATGAAATGTTACAAGTTGAAACGGAAATAATGAATTCATTTATTCTTTCATTTAATCTCTCATTCATTTAGTCATTATTTTTTCTTTTGTTTATGTCAGTGTCACATGCAGCATGCTCGAATTTTTCAACTGAAATAGAATTAAAAATATAAATAGAAAACAACACCAACAACAAAAACAACAACAACCAGAGGAATAGCAAAATAATTTATTGTTGAAGTTTTTAACAACTTCCAGCACTTAAACAGAATGTATAAAATAAAAATCGAGAATAAATTTTAATTGTTTTTTTTTTATTATTTTCTTCTATTTTAGGAAAAATTTACATCGACTTGTTTAACAAACTCCACAAGTGGCATAAATATTGACTGCAGTTATGGGTAAGTTTTAGTTAAGAGATATAAGACAAAAAATATACCTTGAAGATTTAATGTAATGCTCGACTGATTATTGGAGAACTATTTCAAATAATTTAGTAGTTTTGGATTTTATTTTAGCTTGGTAACGGTGGTAGTCAGGGCTGCCAGATTTGACGATTTATCGTAATTTTGACGATTTCTTTTTGCGAAATTAGCAAAGTGCCGATTTGCGTCTCCAAAGTCTGAATAACACATACAATTTTCTGACACTTTCTTTTTTTATATTGGAATGTTTAACAGCCGCACCTTAACAAGAGTGGAAGGTGGAACGTTTAATTTCGCTTACTACCTGTTTTTAGAAAGCGAGTACAAAAGTGACTCGTTGAACTAACATTCAAAACAAAATTTCAAAATTTTTTACTTATGCGCTCGCGTTCGAAAAACAGGCAGTTAGCTTTTACGCTGATATGCCATACCTAAAGTGGCACATACACTTGCAATATTATTGTATATGATATTCGCCATATTATTTCCATTTTATCCTATATTATGCAATAAGTCGCACAATGGTTTTATACATGCAATAAAAAAGTGAACGTGACCTATGCGAATAACATAAACAGCATTGTACAATGTTACCAGTACATTTCACTTTCTTTTCGTTGTGCAATACAAATCAAAAGTCTTTTGATTGTTGCCAATATATTGTGGCACCTTCGAATTTCACATACACATTGGCGATAAAATTGTACAATACGTAATATTTAACAATTGTATTGCAACTTATACATAAAAACAAAAAAATAACTTAACTGCCATTATTAATTTACAAAAGCGGCAAACTTCACTATTAAACGAGCTGCCAAAATCGATTTTTCCAATTGCTAAGCGTGGAGGCGCTCTATTGAAAAATTGGAAAACGCGTGCCGCTTTTGTTTAGGTACGGCTGTATTATGCAAGTCTTAAGAAAATCTTTAAATGATTATTTTCAGAGTACAAAAACAACATCATCGAATGAACCTTTTACGACTCCCTCTAAATCATATTTTCAACAATTATACGGCGAACATTTCATGAGTTGTAAAATAATACCCTGCGCGAAATTTGTGTCAATTGGTCCAACAGACTGGTCCTGGGATTTGTGAAAATAGAACAAGTAAAAAACTAAAGGACTCATGACCAGTGAAAGAAGAACCAAACCCTTAACTGGTTTATGAAGAACAAAAAGGTAGAAAAAGTAATGAATTACAGTACAGTCTTCACCGGTGCACACTGGTTCATATTTTGAGAAGGCGGCCAAAATTATTTTTTTTTTTGTTCTCCGATTTTAAAATTTTTTTATTCATGTGAAAGTAAATACTAGTGAACCTCGGGAGCCAAAAAATTTCAACCCTATTTCAACTATTTCATTGAGAACAGGGTGGTCCGAAATGGACTTTCTCAATATATGGTTATAATTTTGAATTTCTGAGTCAATTTTTGAAGTTGAAATGCTCATAACTTTTTTGTTTTTTAAGATTTTTTGACAGAATAAGTTTTGTGTATTAGTTTATTTTATTAGCTATACGTGGTTAAAAGCATTAAACTCTGCGACCTCTAGAACTATTTAATTTTTTTTTTTTTTTTAATGTCAAAATTTCCCGAAAATTTCCTACTTTATAGAGCATAAGTCCTGAGCGTCAAAATGCGTCAAAAAAAAATCTATACTCTCTTGTAGTCCAGAATCTAACCTACATTTCTATACCCCATTGTACACACATCTGGATACGGCCTTGCGAACTACAGCAATTTCTGTGACCCAAGGTAAGATATTCGGTTCAAAAAATAAGTCCTGCAAGGAAACATTACTGAAATTAAAGAAGGTGAATCTTAAAGAATTTTCGACAAATAAAGCAGTTCAGGCCACATAAATTATCTAGCACGTCAGGTTATCAATTAATTTGGAGAAGGTAAAGGTATTGCCATTGTTATGAACTTATTGTGGGTGAACGGATGCTGAAAAACGAATAGGCGACATAAATAGACTAACACGTTAGATTTCTGAGTATGTTAAAAGGTTAAACATTAGTAAATAGCCGCAACATAAACTACATAGTTTAATTACCTGAAAATTGCAACTTAATTTAAAAAAATGGAAGAGCAGGTAAATGGTAAAAAAATGCATGCAGTTATATTTTACGTGAAAATTATGATAAAGGATTCATTTCGGTATCAAATTCAACCAACGCAAAATAAGAAAACAAAAATTGCAATAATTGAAAAAAATAGTTGAAGCAAGCCCTAAACGCACAAAGAGGATTTTAAAAAGTATGCCTACACCAACTGAAGAAATGAAATTTACTCCAGAAGAAGCATTTGCACTATTTTTGGATTTAAAACTGACAAAAAATCAGTATACAGAACTGCGAAAGCGAACCAATGAAAAAAACTGTGGAATCTTTCCAGCATATCGAGATTTAGTTTCTGTCAAAAAAGAGGGCTTACCTTCACAAACGGCTATTAGTGTAAATACACTTGATGCTGTCTGTTTAAAAAAACTTAAAAATTGCAGCATCACTTTATTTTCTAAATGGGGATGTGATGGAAGCTCTGGTCAGAAACAATACAAGCAATGTAATTCAGAAAACTCATCTGATGCCAACTTATTCATGGTATCTTTAGTTCCATTACGTTTAAGAAAAACTTATATTGGCTTAGAGCCGTCAACCAGTAGAGTTACAGAAATGGATGTATGGAAAAATCTCTTCAACAAAGTATTGCAGACCAATAAAGTTTGTTTACAAAAAGGAAACTAAAGATGTCATAACTGAAGAAGTTCGAAAAATAAACGATCAAATTAAAGAACTTCAACCGGCAATATTTAAATTTGATGACCAATGCATTGAAATTAATTTTCAAATGTTCCTTACAATGATCGATGGAAAAGTTGCACAAGCATTAACCGAAACAAAGTCTTCGTCAAGCTGTACCATATGCCAAAAGACATCAAGTCAATTAAGCCAACCCCCATCACAAGACAATAGTTTCAATGAAGCATACGAATTTGGAATGCCCCCTCTTCATACCAGAATCCGTTTTATGGAGCATATTCTTAAATTGGGTTATGATTTGAAATTTGGCCCGTTAGGCGAAACAGTGAGAAAAAACAAAGAAAATGTGGAAAAAAGGAAGCAAACAAAAAAACAAATTCAAGAAAAATACCTTCACCTAGGCCTTATAATTGATCAGCCCAAACAAGGAGAAGGAAATTCAAATGATGGAAACACTACAAGGAGATTCTTTTCCGATCCAGAAACTGCAGCATCTATCACAGGAGTACATTTTGAATTAATAAGACGATTCCAGATCATTTTACAAGTTGTATCATGTAGCAGAAAGATAAATGAAAAAAAATTTGGCCAGTATGCAAATGAAACAGCAATTCTTTATAACAAAAAATACTCTTGGAGACATATGCCAACCACAGTTCATAAAATTTTATACCATGGGGAACAAATAGTTCAACACAATATGCTACCAATTGGAGATCTATCTGAAGAAGCGCAAGAAAAAAGGAACAAAGACTACAGATTCTTCCGCGAGCATAACACAAGAAAAATGTCCAGATGTTGTATTAATGAAGATCTTATTAATATTTTGTTGTGCACATCAGATCCATATATGTCCAGTATTCGACAAAAATGGAAATCAACCTCAATCGAATTAGAGGAAGAAGCTTAACAACTTCTCGAAAATGAAACCCAAAGCTATTTAGAAGAAATTTTTACTAATATTGTTTAATTTAAAATTGTTTATAGATTATAATTTGTTTTTGATTTAAGTATATATTTGTATTAATATATAAAAATAAAATACACATACATCTCAAACCAAAAATAAAAGTTGAATTACCTAAAATGTTATCGATAGCCAAGAATGCTATTTGGGCATTTTTCAAAATATTCCTTTTCAGTTTTATCCTTATAACAACTCGTCTCGTCCCAAAAAAGCCAACCTTTGGCACCTGTGAATATTGGAACTAAAAAATTTACAGGGGCCAAATATTGGCATTTTCTGGCAGGATCTAAGTTCGACAATAAAAAATAAGTATCAGTTGTAAAATACAAGAGAAATAATGATAAATTATAAAAAAATCATATTTGAAATATTCAACTATTACAGCGAAACTCAACAAAATAATGAAAATGCATTTTGAACTCCCCATAACTTTTGCTCCTATCAGTCGAATTTTACTTTTTATAACGCAAATTAAAGCCTAACATCGCACCTATCGAGCAAAAAAAATCGCATAAAAAAATACCGATCCAGTCAAAAGTTATGGAATTTTGACCGCCTTCTCGTAAAATTTCCCACTGTGCGGTGCTGTGACACATTTTTTTGTACTTTCTTAAATGTGGTTCCTAAATTTAATTCTAGGACTTGTTTTTTTGAAATAATACTACATTGTATTGAAATAATACTACATTTTAGTAACTGACACTAAGCACTTTCATTGAGAAAAGATCTTTGACTGGTCAAATGCTGTCAATTGACCCCCTCCAATGACAACCCCATGTAAAAGTGATTGGTCTTATTCATATAAACTAGAACCGGTCTCTACCACCAAAGACCTATCACGGAACTACTTTGGTGTCAGTTCGCTTCCCTCTAGGGTATCTACATGAGTCTCATACAATTCTTGACATGAAAGACTCGTTAGATAAACTTTTCCCACGTCTTAAACGATTCCCACAATGATTAAAAAAGCGTCTTTCGCGGTGTTATGGAAGAATCTCAGTCGTGTTACAGTTTTCCCGTGCGAGGAATTTTCAACAATTTTAAAATGCGGTCATTTTCCTTCACGATTGAAAATAGTAGCTGGGAATGAAGTAATTATTTTTTTTTAATGTTTTTTTTTTATAAAAATCGAACATAACCCTCTGCGACTGATGTGGTAGTCTAGCAGACACCAACAAACACAAAAGAGTATACTGAAAATTCATGCCATGCCGATAAATAACATACAACACGAATTTTCGCTTTGAATTAGAAAAATAACTATATAAATAATAACTTATACTCATAAACAAGATACAAAAATGGCTTTATTAGTTTTACAAAACGGAACCTGGAAAATATAAGCCACGGAAATGGTGTCTGGTAGTCTACCACGTCATTAGAATTGTGAGAACTATATCACGTCAGTCGCAGAGGGATAAATTAATAAAAAAAACCTCATTTTAAGTTGTTCGATTTTTTTTTACGATTTTTCGAAACGTGAAAGACGATTTTTTTTATTTTTTTCTCAGGAAATTGACGATTTCTTCACAAATTTATTAAGCAGCCCTGGTGGTAGTTTAGGTTTTTTACTAACCCATTTTGAACTGAATTGGTCCATTTTAATAAAACTAAGCTTTTGTCAAGCAACGCCTCTACCAGATATACAGTTCAAGCACATGGCAAAGCCTTAAATGTGTTTCAGTTTAATGTCGAATACTTCGGAAAATTTCTTGCATGCGACAGATGACATGTAGCCAGTTAACACTGACATGTGAAATTTTTATTTTTTTATTTGTATTTAATGATGTTAAGTGCTTTGCTCCTTATTCGTTTTGCCACAGACGCGGTTGCAGCTATTTGGTCCAAAGACCAGATACTATGTTGATCTTTCTGTGTAATATTGCCCAGTAATCGCATTTCAAGTCACTTTCTTTATCAAACTACTGACTAACGTTAGACAATTGCAAGATGGTTATTCCTGTAAATAATCACCATAAGCCACTATCTCTCGCTCTTTAGACTGCATTGATATTAAGTCTGTGTTTGAAGTTTAATAGGAGCGGATAAAGGGATAACATGTCTCGCTAGGAAACTCTGCCATAATGGATGAAGCCGAAGTTGAATGTTTTAAGGAGTCTGCGTATATAAAAAAATTAATTAATCCTTAGCAGAGAAGGAGTTTTTCTAGCAATTTCGGAAGCATTAAACATTCATCCTCATATCCAAACGATATACACCTAAGTAGAAAATGAAATTAATGTTTTCCGGTCAACATTCTCAGGGATCGCAAGTCAAACATGACATCGCTCCCGAGGTGTTTGGATCTTAAATCGACGAAGGCTTGACAGTAGCGGAGAAAGGGTTCCAGCATCTCGTTCTTCTCGCCACACGCTCTATACTCGTCAGATTCTGCCCGTCCAATTTGGTGTAGTTGTGCCCGTAGTCCCTCATGGCCAGTCGTTATGATATTCATCCCAATAGACTGTGGCCTTTTTGCCCCTTGCGTTGATTCTTCCCCAGATCCCGAATCTCTCCCATTACCCACGGTTTCTAAAACGATTCAACGAAGGCATTTGTAAGTGCTTCCACTTTGGCATCTATGTCCTCCTTATCCCGTTACTAACACATGTCCAATTCTAATCGGTTCCCTAATATGGCCCCGAATTGGGCCATAGAATCTTGAACCCTAAATATTGGTGATCCGAAAAGGTGTGTTTCTCCGAAAACTTCCAATCCTAAATCTCGTCTTCAAGGCCCTCAGAGCAAAAGGTTATATCTTATACTTCTTCCCTGATTCTTTTGACAAAGGTGACCTTATTCCCTTAATTCAACGTGATCAAGTCTTTTGTTTTCAAGAAATCTATGCGAGCCTGTCCCTTACGATTCGTGTTAGTACTACCCCAAGCCACTTGGTGGGAGTAAGCATCACAACCTACTGTAAGCGTCATACCAATTCCTTGCGCCTCATCAACCAGTTTCATCAATTTCGACGTGGGTGGAATTGCGTTACACCGCTTTTTCATTGCTTACCACCAACCCACAAAGTGTGCAATACCAATTTCTTCAACAACAAAATCAGTACAGGAACACATTTTATGAAGTTTTTCTTCTATTTTTTTGATTGATAGCACCCCACTACTCACCGTAAAGTACTTAGTACAATGAGTAAGTGTGTTACACTCAATTTTATACACCATTAAGCTTACTGTGTCTCTGTCTGTATAACTGTATCATGTACATTGTACAATACGTAGTGAGCGAAAGATATCAGTGTTACTCTCTGGATTACAATACTACAGGAATGGCAGGATTTTCTGTGCTCCAGACAGTGTTAGTTCGCCATTTGAAAGAGATGTACTTGCAAAAAAAGTTCCTATTAAGACTCCTAATATCATGGCCTTTCTGCACTAACGGAAACCTAAAAAGACTTATTTCTTTTCCGACAATTTCTTAGCAAACAAATTTGAAAATGTGCGTCACTTAGATACGGAATAAAATGTGCTTAGCCAAGAGCTGTATTTGGGACCCGCTTTAAATACTTTAGTCCAATAAAGGGCAGTAACATTTTTTATCTTGTCACAAAGTTTTTGTATCGCCACCAAGTCGTGTTGAAGTTTTTTTCGCATTATCCTGTATTTTAACAAAGTGTTCTAAAAACAATGAATGAAATTAATTTTAATAGAGATTTGAGCTAAGGCCTTTAAGTATTTACTTGAAAACGGAAGAAGGTTTTCAAAACTTTTTAAACGTTCTTAAAATCAAACATTAGCACTTTATTAAAGAATTTTTGCTTAATTTTACAGTTTTTTTTTTTGCTAAAAAAGTTGTTTTTAGACTTTGATAATGCCACAAAAAGACTTTTCAGGTAAATTTCTGAAATTTCCCTTCTCTAAACAACAACAGTTCCTATAATAAAAATTTCCTAAAATAAATCTTTCTGAAATTTTATCAAAAAATTGTTGT
Source organism: Pollenia griseotomentosa (assembly GCA_963931875.1). Classification (NCBI taxonomy): domain Eukaryota; kingdom Metazoa; phylum Arthropoda; class Insecta; order Diptera; family Polleniidae; genus Pollenia; species Pollenia griseotomentosa. The sequence continues at coordinate 140,693,831 of OZ007563.1, read as the reverse complement.
TTTAAATTTTGTACAAATATGCGTTAATAACCAGTCAGTTCTTGAATTTCAAAAGAAGAGTATAAATGCAAAACATTTTTCGACTAGAATAAATTAAGGCAAATCTTAGCGATGTTCGTAGAATTCCTGAATTTTTAAGGAAATAAGTTCAGGTTAATTATTTAATAAACGATTTGGATCTCAAATGTTTCTATTTTTGAATATTTTTCTCTGGAATCAAGTCTTATGCTATGTTCACACTTGGATTTTAAAATAATCGCATATAATCTTCTGAAGATACCTCAAACTGAGTATGATGTAGAATCGGCCACAATAAACGTACCTCTCACGTGTACAAACGACCACGATTTTTCTTAATGTTTTTTTTTTTTGTCCTTAAATAGTCCATTAATTTTCAAAATTTCATCATCAATATGCTTAAAATAAACTTTTGATAACTTTATTAATTATCTTTATCCATTTTAAACGCTGAGAGATTGTAATTTTACTCTCAGAGTGGCACCACCAACAAAAACTTCAACCTTTTTTTATTTGGTACTTATTTTTATACATTCCGGGACTGATTTTCGAAAGTAATCCCATTTAGGATTGTTTCAAGTACGTTTTAGTGTAAATCGTACTTAAATTTTTAAGTACGACTGTTGCTTAAAGTAAGTATAAAAAACTTAATTTATCCCGAGTGTTTTTCTTTCGGTGTATGTTTTAGGTTTAATAAATTAAAATTTTCTGTGTATAAAAAATAGATGATGGATAGAAAAACTTTGACAAGGGAACAAATTTAAACTTTTTTTATGCGGTTTGGAATTTTATTGCAAATTTTTAACAATTTGAGGTCGCTGATTAAAAATCTAATCTCCATTTTTCTCTATCAGCTCTACTTTTTGAGATAGGCTGTTATGTCCAAAATTAAGGCACTTCCACTACATATATTGGAATAACTTGAAAAAGGTTGACCATATTCAGTAAACAAAAAAATCCGAAACTCAGCAACAGTATTATCTTTAAGCTGTGCTTACATTGTTTTTAAATTTGCCCTGTAGTTTCAGAGATGTGGTTGAATTTTTGAAGAAAAAAGAAACATTTTCACACAAATAAAACAAATTTTTTGTACTTTAAAAATTCATAAAAAATAATAATGCGACAAGAATCACAGTTTTGTTCTTAAAACATTGATCTCAACATAGTTTAGAATGAAATGAGGTTTATTTCATTGTTATCGGTGCACAACTTCATTTTATTCTCAATTAACTGAAAAAACTGAATATCGATTTCCATATTAGTAAAGATTTTCAATCAAATTCCAGACCGCAAGATTTCTGTTCCGCAGTGTAATTTATGTTTTGTGTAGTAAATATTTTGTTGTGCCACCCATTTGCTGCAACTTTCAAATGGGATTCCCGCTGATTCTCACGCAATAAATTTTAATTTTTTAATCTGTAAAATGCCACCTTAAGAAAGAAAAAAAAAAAGATTTCCTGCTTATATGCGCTATGCCGCTTTTTAAATGCTTATATAGATAGCACTTATAACGCAGGGAGTTATATCTATATATATTTATTTTATTTTTATTTATTTATTTATTTAGTTGTATCCTAGCAAAACTAGATAATTATCTTATAAATGAAAGTGCTAGGAAATAAGATCAAACTTATAATCACAGTTTGTGTTAAGGAAATTAAAAACGTAATATTAAAATAATAACGTAACATTAAATAAGCAGAGAAATAGAAAATTGCATCAGACTGGATAGTAAGTGATAAGAAATAGAAAAACTGATAAATTACATAATGCCAAAAAAATTATATAACTCCTTTTTAAACGCATTTGCATTGCCTATGCTTTGTATATAATTTGGTAAAGAATTCCAAAGACTTGTTGTATAAATGAAAAATTGTCGATGTGACAAAAGACTCTTGTATCTTTGTTGAATAATCTTCCTTCCTCGGTTAGATCTAGCAAATTGAATCCTACTGAACAAATATATAGGCTGCTTAGTGGTAATAATCTTGTGTAAAAAAATAAGGCATTTAAGTTTCAAAAGGTTTTCAAACTTAATTTGAAATATCTGATACGAGTAGAATGAAATGTGGTCACGACGTCCTTTAAGAAATACATATCTTGCAATATTGTTATAAGCTAAGTTGAGTTTACGTTGATCGTCACTGTCACAGTTCGCAAAAATTTCACAACCGTATAATAGGGCAGGAATAAGATATGTTTTCGCAAGTTGCTTACGTATGGAAAATGGTGTTGAATCTATTACTGCCCACAAGTTGCGAAGCATACTATATACTCTACCCACAACGACATTAATATGGTTTGACCAGGTTAGCCGAACGTTAAAAACGACACCTAGGTTCTCAGCTGTTTTAACGTACTCGATTTTATTTCCCTTGATGTTTATTTCCGGTACTTCAAATGATCTATTAGACTTCGAAAGCAAAATACATTTAGATTTGGATGGGTTGATGGATAGCCCATTGGCATTAGCCCAGCTGTCAATTTTGTTTAATTCACAATTAATATAGTTTACACAAGAACTAACATTTTCAATATGGGTACTCATGTAGAGCTGCACATCATCAGCGTACATATGGACTTTGCTGTCAGTCAAAACATCAGGTAGGTCATTAATGTACATACAGAATAAGAGTGGCCCCAGTACAGAACCCTGAGGAACTCCTCTTTTAACATTCAGAGAATTTGAAACGTTATTATTAAGATGGACACGTTGAGATCTTTCCAGTAGATACGAATATATTAGGTTACAGGCTGTATTCGAAAAATAAAATTGTTTTTGAAGCTTTGTTAATAATATTGCATGATCTACCGTATCAAATGCTTTACTATGATCTAGCAGAACTAGAAAAGCAACCAAATTTTCATCCAACTTCGATCTGAGGTCTTCAACCACATCCAGAAGGGCAGTGGTACAGCTTCTAGCTTTCATGAAACCAGATTGCCTATCTGATAGAAAATTATTACTTTCCAAGTACTGATTGATTTGTTTTGCCATGAGGTTTTCCAAAACTTTCGATAAGAACGGAAGAATGGCAATCGGCCTGAATTCGCTGTTGGTTTTAGGAATAGGGATTATTTTAGATAGTTTCCATGCATCGGGAAAAGTAGACTTCGTGAGGACAGAATTGAATAAATATGTATAGTAGGGTAGTAGCCTAGATGTTAGACATTTTAAAAACATGGGAACTAAATCATCTGAACCAACCGCATTTGATTTTACAGATGACAAACATTCTAAAACTTCAACCTGATTAACGCAACGAAAACTAAAGGGGTTTTGTATTGGGACAAAGCAAATATCATCATAAATGTTACAGGCAGGCGATTGGACGTTTACATTTATAAATTGGTCATTCAGAATGTCAACGTCAGCATCCATGTTACAGGTTTTATTGGATTTCTGGCCTATACCAATTCTGCGAATTTCCTTCCATTTGGATTTGTTATCCATTGCTGAAGAAAACTTTCTGTGATAGTAAGTGGACTTCGCAAGTTTAATGCGCTTAGTTACCTCCCTACGAGCAGCTTTGTGAATAGCTTTCAGATCATCAGTTTTGAATCTCTTCCATCGACTGTAAGCAGCATCACGCCTTTCTATTAATGACATTATTTCGTTAGTAAACCAAGGTTGCTGATTCGTTGTGATCCGCTTAGTTTTAATAGGGACGCACATGTCATATAATAATTGAACATTCTCCTGGATTAGAGAAAGTTGATCATTTACACAATCAATTGTATATATCTCGTCCCAGAAAATGTTATCAATATTCTGATTTAACACGGTGTGATCGATATTATGCAAATCGCGATATGAAATATATTTATTCACAGCAGTCGTAGACAGTTTATAAGTCAGAAAGAGAATATCATGATTAGAAAAGACTGAAGCTGAGATTTGATCATAAAGAAGTACCTTAGGTTTATTGTTAACGAATACTAGATCAATCAAACTATTAGAGGACACGTGAAAATGAGTGGGAGTAGAGTCATTCACCGGATAAAGATGAAGAAAATGCATAAGATCTTTTAAGGGATTATCAACTAAAAGATTATTATTAAAGTCACCAATAATAACAATATCATCAAATTGAATAGTGATATCCTCAAGAATTGAAATGAGGGGATTAACGTTCATGTTACTACTAGGTCTATACACACTGCCCAAAAGCATTTTCTTATTAGAAGCAGTAGAGATTTCAAGAAATAAATATTCAATTTCACTGCCAATCCTAGTGGAAAGTTTTAGTTTACAAGAAATTCCGTTTCGAACATAAATCGCAACTCCACCACCTCTAGCTCTGGTTCCAAAATTATCGACAAGAATTCTTCTATCTATCCTATGTTAGTCATTTTATAACTCGAGAACCACTCAACCGATTTTCACACGAGTACATGCGCTGGAAAGGTCTGATGGTTTATAAAAAAATCGCGATAGGTGGCGCTGTTGTCGTGATATTTAAATTTTTTTATTGATAGTAGATAGCGCTGGGGTCAAGTTATTAACAAAATTCTCCAGTATTTCATTTTTTATTTTCATTTAGAAAATCCCGAGCAGTGCCTGGACCAAACAGCTAGTTATGTATATATTTTAGATTTTTGAAATGGCAAGCATGGAATAGCTAGTCACGTAAAATTATAAAGGTCGCGCTTTGGCGGTACGAGGTATCCTTAATTCAATAAGACGATTATCTTGCTAAATCTGAATGAAATCAATTCAGATAATTGACAATTTTCATGTTTTTGATTATAATTTATAAAGCCCTTGTCCAGGCACACATACAGACAGCACTCAAAAAATATTTGAAATGGCTTCAGGAAACTTGTTAATCCGTTGAGGTTTTATAATGAAAAAAAAAAATAAAATGTTTTCTTTTTTTGCCACAAATAAAATGCTTACCACAAGAAACACAAAATTCTTAAACTTCATTCTTCTATCTGCAGCAACACTGCCTGTTGCAGTGAAACATACCAGAGTCTCTGGTGGGAATCTCAACTGCAACCCTCGAACTGACAGACTAGCTCACTACACAGAAAAAATTATTGCTGAATTATTTTCAAACAAACGCTTGTTTGAAATTTTTTTTAATTTCTACAAATTTTTTTACTGATTCAATTAATATTTTTGTTTGATTTTTATTTTAGCCAACAGAAATGTTGACAACTATTCAAAAATATAATAAACGCGTTATTGGCTTCTAGTTTTCATAATTTTGTATGAAATATTTAAAGCTCTTTATTGTTGTTGTGTTTTTTATTTTTTTATTTGACCGTAAGCAACACTTCTTTATGTGACATATAAGAACAACAAAAAAAAAAAAACACATAGTCTATTTTTGGACGCTTTGAAAAGGTACAACTATAAGAAAGATGATAAAATATTGTGGCGAGGTTTGTAGTAAAAAACAACAAAAACAATAATAGGTAATAAACGTTTCACTCTTTTTAAACAACAACAACATTAGAAGAAACAAAATAAATTTTTTGTTGGTTTCAAAGTTGGTAAAAAAGAATGAAAAACAAAATCCCGTATTCAATTTTTCAAAAATGTTTAGTTAAATACCTACATCAAATAAAAGAAATAAAATGATGACGAAAAACATGTCGAGTCGGTCTGCTGCCAAGGAAAGGATACAGAACAGTGAGTGAAGAAGAAAAACATTGTGTGAACAAACAAGACTTGGTGCAAAAATTATTCCAACAAAAAAATGTGTCTCAAAGCCAGCCGGCGCCGCTCTGCTCTGCCTTCATCTACTTCTACAGTGCTTGCTTGTGTGCGCGTCATTGCTTGTGCAAAAACTTTTTTGTTTGATTCAGCAAAATTATTTTTTTGAAATTTATATGATTTTCAGTAAACTATTTGTTTGATTCAGTTAAATTATTTGTTTGAAAAAATCAGTGTTTTTTTTCAATAAACGAAATGCAAATAAATTGTTTGAATATGCGAATTTGTTTGTAGGACCGATTTCAGACAAAAAATGTTTTGATTCTACAAATTTTTTGTTTGAATTGGAAAAATAATTTTTTCTGTGTACCAATTCGCCTACTGGGGCACCCAATAACTTAGCTATTATCCTTGTTTATGTAATTAATATTTTCTATAAAATTTTTATTAAACAAACATTTTCTTTTCATACTTTTTGTGTCCTTGCTTAAGAATACAAAGAAATCATTAAAAAAAAGAAAAATATTAATTGTTAAGAGTTTTGATTTTGTGAACGAGTTCATAATCTTTTCTTTGAACTGAAAAGAAAAAAACACAAAAAGTGAAATAATAAAGGAAAGAAAAAAGTTTGATATTGGAAAAACTTTTAATTTCCAACTATTACAAGTATTAATTATTGTAGTTTTAATGCGAACGAAAATTAAAATCATAAATTGTTAGCCATGAACTTTAGAGCAAATATCGATTAAAACTTTAAATTTCTTTCTCCTAAGTTAAAATCATTTGTTTTTGTGTTTTATATTCAAGAAGGTATTGTATCTTAATTGTAGTTGGATTTTTAGACCTAAAACTGCTATGAATTTAAACACTGTGTGGTCAGTTTTTAAAAAGATTGGTTCATAATTTAAAGATCCCTTATAAAGTTTACTCGGTGTAAGGTATCAAAGACTCGTCATTGCCACATATAGCATTTTTACAATCTTTTAAACTTAACATAAAGAGCGTCATCGTCAATTCGATCGGCATAATAAAGAGTCTGTAGCCCGTTTCTGTATTTCTCACATAATAAAATTTTTTGCAACAATTGGGGCATTCACAAGGTGTGTGTGATCTATAAAGTCATATTGTCATAATATCCTAATATTTTACAATACTTTAAAAAAAAGTCCTAAAATAATAAATAATTTTTTTGCTGTGTTTATTGTTTAATCTTAATTGCTCCGTAGAAATCTTCCTAATGAGGGTTGCTCACAGCAAGGTTACTTTATGGTTACCTTGTGAATTTCCCAAATATTGTTTAGCGTTACCAACTAATTTTTGAATCCATTTACGTAAACATGAATCGAGATTTGTTATGCTAAGCTTTATAATGTCAGAGTTTTGTTTATTTAAAGTGCAAGGCCCTATGTTCCACCTAGGAACTACGGGAAATTAATAATAATAATAAAGTGCAAGTTGAAAAAAATATGGTTGGAGTTAACCATATTCGAAGAGCAACATACTATGGTTGCATTTTAACAATGTTTATGTTTGCAGGTTACCATATTATGTTTAAATATGACCATAGTATGGTTAAAATCAACAAAAACTTTCCATAAATCAACCATAATATGGTCAAAATTTACCATATTTTAATCAATATTAACCATAATAATGGTCAAAACTCACCATATTATATACAAAATTAAACAATATATGGTCAGAAGTTCTCAGAATTTTTAGAAAAAGTAACCATATTATGGTCAAAATTAAAAATAATATGGTGAAAGTTAATCATTTTTTCAATTTGTTTGTTAAGTGTCAAATTATAATTTTATTAAATTTTTTATTTCTGGTAGGTGTTATGTTTCACTTTAATAAAAAATCCCCTTTGATCCATATTCCAGCCTGTGACAACCTTCATTGCCATTTTTTCTGTTTTACTAGTTTATTCTACGTAAATTTATGTATTTTAATCAATAATTGAAATAAAATGAATGAGAATTTTAAGCAAATCAAGTAAAATTCAAACGACCACAATGTTGTTGCTTTCTAATCATATTAATTTTAATTTTAAATTAAACATATAATGCTTTAATTTCGAACATATTATTGTTATTAAATATTTACCATAACATGTTTGGAGTCAACCATAATAATATGGTTAAGGTAACCATAATAGGTTTATGTGTATGGTTGTAGCTTTATTTTATTTAAACATTATATTGTTAAATTCAACCATATTTGCAGTTTCAAGGAAGGTAAACACTTTATTGTTAAATAGAAACAAAATATTATCAATCGTGAAAAAAGTTTTGTTAAAAACAACAAAAGTCTGCTTGTTGCTTTTGCAGGGACCATAATATGATTGTTTTTACCATACTTCATTTTTTTTCTCTGCGTGTGGTTGTTACTAAAAAATAGACATTTTAAACTTTATTTTGTGTTAAGATTTACATTATGGATTATGGTAGCTTTGCTTAACTAACACTTTGGAATCTTCACTAAACTAGTGTTACTTAAACTTAAGGAAAGACAATTTAAAATATATATTTTTTTCAGCAATATAAATCCTTTGTAATCAATTAGTTTTGAAATATAACGAATTTTTCTCACATATTTCGATAGCAATTACTTTCAACAATAGTAAATCTTGGCAATAGAATATATTCAAGATACTAAGAAAATATCACACAAACTTGCAACAAAATAGTTCTATTTTAAAATATATATTAATTTTTTATTTTCTATCATCGTTTTAGTTTTGAATTCCCTTAAAAACTTGAGCAAAATAAACTGCATTTACTTACATCTACACGCAGAGAAAAAATATGTTTAAGTATGGTCACCTCCAACAAAACTATTTTTAAAGAAAATTTTAAACATATTATGTTTAATTTAACCATATTATTGTCACTGATAACCTTATTATGGTTAAATTAGTCCTCCATCAAGAAGCCACAACCATATTATGGTTGCCTCTAAACATGTTATTGTTAAATATGACAATAATTTGTTTAAAAATTAACAATAGTATTTTCCTCTCTTCTAAAGAGCAACATGCTATGGTTGAAAACCAGCCATGCTATTATAAGTGTTAAACATGTTTAAGTTATTTTAAACCATAACATGTTCGGAGGCAACCATATTATGGTTGTGGCTTCTTGACGGAGGACTAATTTAACCATAATATGGTTCTCAGTGACAATATTATGGTTAAATTAAACATAATATGCTTAAGATTCTCTTTAAAAATAGTTTTGTTGGTGGTGACCATATTTAAACATGTTTTTTCTCTGGGTGTATGTATTAAAAAAAAATACAACAACAAAAAAAAAACACACACACACATTCTGTAGCAGATATGAACATCTCATTTATTTATTCAACAAATAGTCTTACCATTTATTTACTTTGAAAGCTTTGAGTCACTTTTGTGCACAAAAATGCACACATACTAGGAGTGCGTCTTTTAAAAGTGTAACATTCAAATATATTTTTTGATTAAAATTGGATTTGTTTCAGAAGATTTTGTTACCTCCTTGATGGTTTCGGGTAAAATGATAAAAGAACTAGAATTCAGCAAACAGGTTGATCAAACTGCAAAGAAAAGTTCAAACTAAATTTTTATTTTTTAAACTATAAACAGAGAAAGAAAGCGTTTTTTTGGCAGTGAAGTGGCAATGCGTAAAAACATGCCACTATCATCAACACAAATTGCGTGATCAAAACAAAAAGGCAAAAAGGGCAGCTTTCGAAGAAAAATACAGAAAACAACACAATATTTTCTGTCTCGTGACGCTTCTGTGTGCTCTGTGACCAACCCTAACAGACCAGTCTAAATCAGCGCGTAAGGCGTAAGATTTTCTAGTGTCTAGCTTTAATTTTGCAATGACAAACTTTAAAAAAAGCTTCAGGGTTGTGTCAAAATTGGACTAATCCAATTGCAAAGCGTTGACGCGGTGCTATTTTGGTAAATTTATTTCACTTTTTGTGAGCATGAGAATTTTTTACCGATACGCGCTGATTTAGGTTGGCCTGTAACTTACACTTGCCGAATATGGTTCAAAGCTGCCAAAACACATATTAAAAAAATACAAACAGAGTACAAACTCGTTAATTCGGACAGATTTAGTTATAGACTTTTTCCGGATAACTGCATCGTCCGGACTACAGTAAAAAAAAAATTTGTTAACTCAATATCCCTGCAGGAAATTTGTGTCAATTGTTCTTAAAGAACTTATCCTGGACCAGTGAACACAATATTATAATCCAAAGGGCAGAATTGTGATAGCGGAAAACAAGATATTTCTATTACTCAACTGGTGATAATGTGTTTAAAGTTTAGTTAATCCACAGCAAAGGTAATTGACACAAAACTAGTCATGTGGCTGGTGCAGTTGGTTAGATTAGTAATTTGTTCACTCGGGACAATATCTGCGACAGGCACTATATTAAGCGAAATTGAATGCGACCATTTAGGTTATTGCAGTGCCCTGCTACAAAGTGCCAAAAAGGTGTCAATTACCCCTCTTCTAGGACATCGACATGTAAAAGTGACAGGTCCCCTTCATACATAGTATTAAAACTAGAACCGGTCCCTAACACTTTAGAACTATCACGTGACAAGTTCGGTGTTAGTTCCTTTTCCCCTAGGGCATATACTGAAAAATTTAGTTAAACAATAAAGTGTTAAGAGCATATAAAGATGGATATATCTTACCAGTCAGAGTTTAGTAAAAAAAACCGCCATTTGTATCTTTAACGACTTTCAACATTAAAGGTTTTTTGTATCATCCTTTAGAATTATCCAACACCAAAAAAAATTGCATAGGCTTACTGACGCTAGTCACAAAGACTTTCCATTTTTCAAACACGAAAGTTGACAGCGAACCCTTTTGAATAGATCTAAATACAAAAGGGATTCACTGTTTTTAAATGCTTTTGGTTTTTCTGAATTTCCTGTTACGAGAAGCGGCATTGTTTGATCACGGCATGGAATAAATCTATCTTTAGGTAATTTTAGGAATTGTTTTACGTAAAAAACGCTTGTCCGGACTACAAAGAACAAAATTCTAATCTGTCCGAAATATTGACTTGCCCACACTACTGCAGAGGTTTTACTGTAATTCGAAATAAGTGCCTTAAAATTATTTATAACCTACGCTGGAGGTTCCTTACTGGTCTTCTTCCCAGTAAAACTGGATTTGATAAATTTTTATGAATTTATATACAACTTAAGTTAAAAATCAAAGTTGTTTACGGGAATACAAAATTTATCATTAATACGATTTCTGTCTGTATGACGTGCTAATTTAGAGAATTTAGCACGTCATACAGAAATCGTATTTAAGTGAAAAATATTTACTATTCAAACAGAACTGCGTCGAGACCACATTTTCCATACAATTTGACATACAAATTTGTCATAGAAAGCCGTCGTAAAATAAAGTCTTTTTTATTTTGGAAACGTTTTTTTCTTATGCTCTCATGTAAATATATAAATTAAAATTCCAGATTTAAGTTTAATTACATAAATATTTTTTTATTACTCTTAATCAGACGGATTTATAGTAATGATCTTTAATAATTTAATTACCAAAACTGACAGCAAAGACTTTAGAATTTTTTCTGATAATGCAACGTACTTTCTTAAAATAATTTGCCGATCCCGCATTTTTCCACCAATGAATTAACTTGTTGGTTGCGCGTGTAACTCAGTTGCTGGGTTTGTATTTTCCCATCGAACAGTCGATGGAAATTGCGGCTCGTGTGGACTCAAGTTACATGGTTTGAAATTGCTAGTGCTGCTGTTTTCACAGTTTTGTTGTTTAACTTCTTGGATTTGTTGGCACGTTGTGTGTGCAATAATTGTTGTAGTCATTGGTACGGTGTTAACCAGTGTTACCACCAGCAAAATTCAAAATTACACTTGAGATGAAGCAATATTACCCGATTTAAATGAAATTACACCTGATATAAAATTGAAGTTTTATTTAATAAAAAACATTTACAAAGATACAAAAACACAACAAACTCAATAAAAGAAGAATTATATTAGTCGAACAGTTAACATTCTTATTGTAATTTAAAATAAATTAACATTAAAATAAATTACATTAAAGACTTAAAAACAATTAATAAAACATAAAATAAAACCACTAAAATAATGAGTTTGACTTCCACATTTGGTTGCATATATCTAGGGAAGGTTCAAAATGCCCATTGCCATAAAGGAATGGGTGTTTTTTAAGCCCGAAAGAGCTAACGAAGGTTAGCTGTCAAACAAACATATTTTAAAAAAATGTCATCACTGAAATGGAATCTTGAATTTATTTGGGTATTTGAAGTAAGAATTTCAAATAACACCTGAATTACACCTAAGAGAAATTACCCACTTTCTACCCACGACAGTAAAAATTATGCCAAATTCGGTTAATTACCCACAAAGTGGCAGCACTGGTGTTGACTTAGACATTCATTCTCCCAACAATGCTACCATACTTTCATTTAATTTGATACATTTTTTAAACAGAAAATAAAAAAATTTAAAATGAAAGATAATTTAAAGTTACTGCCCACGCTTGTGAAATTTTACCTCAAGTTGACGACAACGTTTTGTTTGAACACTTAAACTCAAACACAAATTCCACTTGTTGATTTATAAGGGCATATCAAGAATTTTCATTTTAAAGCAAAACTAAAAACTCATCATCCTAAAAACTTTTCGTACAGTGTTGCCAATTTAGACATTAAGTGGCTAGATTTAGCCATTTTTCACCCTGTTTAGCCATTAAGAACTGAGTTTAGGCATTAGTAATTTTTTAGCCATTTTTCAACTTGTTTAGCCATACATTTTTTCCCGTTTTTTCTTTTAAAAGAATAATTTTTATTTTATTATAAAAATTTTAAAAGTAAAATAAAAATTTTTAACAATTAAAACGCCTTTAATTTAAATCACAACTTTTACAAAAATCGCTATAAACGATGATGATGAAACATTTTTCAAATAAAGGAACTGTATTTCAATATTAAATTTATAAAATGCATCAACACAAACATCAGTGTTTTTTTCTGGTTGCAAGTATTTCAATAAAGAGATGCAGGCGGCAACAACATTTTTTTAGAAATTTCAGAATTGACTATAAAATTGCTCTCACTTCCATGGTCTAATGCTGAAGTAGTAGCCAAGTAAACATCGTTAAAAGTAATTTGAGAAATGAGTTACATTTAGCAACCGTTAATTCGATTTTATCAATTAGCTAAATATTCTTACCATAACAATAAAATATTTATACCAACACCACAATAGTGGAGAGGGTACTACGCGTTTGTGCTTATGTTTGTAACACCTTAAAATATTGGTCCTAAGCCCACCTTTACGTTTACCGACTGACTCAGAATCACTTTTTGATTTTTGTGCGCAAAGTACAGGTCGCAATTTTGGAGATTATTTGATAAAATTTGCCACATATGTTCTAATGTGGTGTAGGGTATCATATAGTCGGGGTTGACCGACTGTACTTTCTTACTTGTTTAATTTTTTAAATATCTATTAAAATATTAAACAAACTGATCTTAACTTACAATTTCATCGTAAACAACTTTAAATGAATTATTTCCGTTTTGTTATTGAATTTTAATGTGCTTTTTTTTAAAAAAGTTTTAGCCATTTTTTAGCACTTTTTTTTAATAAATTTAGCCATTTTTGATCACCAAGTTTTAGCAACACTGTTTTCGTATTAGACTGTTTCAAATCCTTCTTGATTAGAAAATAAAAAAAAAACATTTTATGGATGTCTCAGTGTCAGTGTCGGTTTAAAATTTAGTGCCAGTTTCGCTTATAATTTCAATCTTGTTTTAATTGAGGGAAAATTTTATTTATAATCTTGAATAGTTTAAGTCAAATCAAATTACGAAAAGACAATCTGATCAGGAACTTTCGGATCAACTAATGAAATTCTGCATTGAAATTTTTATTGGTGCACTCCTCTTCTCCCACATACGTGACAGACAACTCTACTAAGAACCAAAAGTAAAATAGAGCATGGAACAAAACGTAGAAAAAGCAAACAAATAAATGACATTCAATTTGGCAAAGTAATCTTTTAATCAGAATACTGTCGTATTTATCGTTAGCTGTATCTTATCGTTTGTTTCTTTGCTACCACTACGTACACAAATACAAGTGTACCTTTTCTTTTATTTTATAGAAACATTTTCTTGTTGTAGTTGTTGTTGTTTTATTATCTTGTAAATAACATAACTGTATCATCATCTTCATCTGCGGTGTATTTTTGTCTTTGAAATGTATGGGTATTTGTTAGTTTTATATTTTCTTGCTTTTTTTCTTGTCTGTCCAATTCATCTGCCAGTCTCTGTAATTTTTTCTTTTCGTGGAAATATGTATGTATGTATGTGAATTTCTTGATGCGGTGTTACCTTTAAATTTAATGAGAAAATAATGTCTGTATTTCAATCCTTGGTGGCAATGATGTAAAAAAATGTGAAAAGAAATTTTGTAATATTTTAACAAATTCGTTACATTTTTCCCAGGAAAAGAATTTGTTAAAAAAATAAGATAAACACTTAATGCTTATTTCTTACTCATGGTATAATATTAAGCTTTTTCTTTTCTGTATTCTTTTTTCAAATAACTTTTTTCAACTTTACCTTTTTTCTCAAATCAGCATTCAATCCCGGTGCTAGTGACATCATGATCGAGTGAATGAATGACTGTCAGCCATCCTGTGTGTTGTAACTTAACAGAAAAGGTGCCAGATTTACAAATTTCAGAGCATTATCTGTGATTGTTTATTGTTTATTTAGTGGATTATTTTGATTCTACACAACAGCAAAGTATTGTCGCACAATTCATTTATTTCAACACTTGCAGGCGAATAGATTGAGTTATATCTAACAAAAGTACTGAAAAAATGTGGTTAGAACTTTTCAACTTGTTTTTCAATCATTTTCATCCCTCCCCAACCAATTTTATTCAGCATTGTAAAACGCCCACCTGTGTTTTTTAAGTCACCGCTATTCTCTTTTTTTTTTGTTGCTTGGATTCAGTTGTGAATATATTTACAAATGATGGAAAAGAGAAAAGAGGGAATGTACTCCAAATAAGCACTTTAAATTGATTACTGACATTGAATAACGAAAATCTTATCTATATATTTAAAGGTCAAATCCTGTTTATTTGTTTATTACAGATTTGTTATTGTTTTATCTTTAGAATACAATTGCTGTTGTGGTATTCAAAGAAGTGGGATATAAATTCTGTAAAAAAGACAACAGACCCAAAGAGTGTTAAATAAATTGAAAATTAATTAGTATTGTGGTTACTTTGTTGAACTATTTATGGTTTTCAATCTAAATTTTAAATAGTTTTAATTAGGCTTAAGTTCCCAGTAAAAACTTCGCTTACTTTTTCAAAATGAATAGCTTCTTTAACTCATTATTTAGTAGATTTCTTCTATAACTACATCTATAACAACTTCTATAACTACTTTTTATGGATGTATTAAAGTAAAAAAATAATGACTTGCTTTTGAACGCGTTCATTTTGGGACATCCCTTGTACAATTCATTGGTTTTTTCAGTAGAATTGTAAGTAGTGCTCTTATGTTTTTCTGATTACTCAACACATTATTTTGTAGGCGAAGTTTTTACTGGGTTCATCAAATTTAATTTTCATTAAATTATTTTTATGAAGAAAGGAATTTTACAACATGAAAATTAATTCAAATTGGTATTGATAACCTTTCATTCTTGACCGTGGCCGGGACTCGAACCGCGGCCGGCAGGTTACCATGACATGTTTCGATCGCAAGCACTCGATCTTCTCAGATGGATTTGCCGTTTTACACTCGCAGCCATCGACAATTGCTGACGTCAATAGTCAAACACCAATCCTTAAACCAAATTGTATTTTAACCTTTGGTAGATCGAAATTTGCTTTTTTTGAATGATCTTTTTACTTCCCAGTAAAAACTTCGCCACAAAATAATGTGTTAAGTAATCAGAAAAACATAAGAGCACTACTTACAATTCTACTGAAAAAACCAATGAATTTTACATGGGATGTCCCAAAATGGACGCATTCAAAAGCAAGTCATTATTTTCTTACCTTAATACATCCAGAAAAAAGTAGTTATAGAAGTTGTTATTTATGTAGTTAAAGAAGAAAGCTACTAAATAATGAGTTTCAGAAGCTATTCGTTTTGAAAAAGTAAGCGAAGTTTTTACTGGGTTGCTTTGATTTTGTTCGATTTTTGTAACACGTTGTCATTTAAAGTGCCACATACTGTTCTTGGAGTTCGATTTTTGTTGGAATAATTGTTATTGTTATTTTTGTTAAACTCAAATTAATGCTTGTAAGAAAAATGCAACTAAGGCCTTTCGAAAGACAAAGAAAACAAGGAAAAGAATATAGACGGTCAAGCTCGATGATATGATACCCTTCAGAGTAGTATTTATAGCCAAATTTTCGGGTACGTAGGATACACTATTTGGGTTCCATCGTTAATCCACCAACACAAAGTAACATGTAACGATTCTTATAAGAGTTGTTTGTGCTGAATATTTTTGTGGAGATGAAATTTTTCTGTCCTTAAGTGATTTTAAGGATGGCGTTTATTGTCCCTAAAGTCAATTCTAGATCACAAGCACAAAAATTCAACATGACATACCATCTGTTACAGAAGTTATTTATAAATAAGTTATGGCTTGAAAACTTTTTACTTCTGTATATGGGAGCTGTGGTCAAGTATGAACAGATTCCACTAATGCACTCTATTCCCGCAAAACTTATCCTTGGTCCAACAAATTATTATTTTTATCAAGCTAGCTTTTAAAAATATGCCAGTTATTATCTATTCTAAATCATTAATTTTCAACTGTTATTTCGATCAAAATGGTCAGCGATAAAAAAGTATAAGAAAAAAAAATTAAAACTATTCAAAAAAATACAATATGGACTTTCAAGAAAATAGCAAAAGTGCTAAATGTTTAACAGTATGAGGAAGGCTTTAAGAAGAGCACCGAACGCTTCTATCAGAAAAGTAGCTTGTAAAGTTAAATGCTCTGATTCTTTTTTACGCAGAGTCTAAGCTAGTGCTGGGTTAAAGTTGTATAAAGTTCAGAAAGTTCTAGAGCGAAAAAATTGAATCAAATTTTATAAAAAAATACACCTCTTGTATGTACTCGCTGAATTTTCACAACTTCCGGCTCAAAATTTTTATGTGGCTAATGGATGAGGTAATGTTCAAGAACAATAGCGGAAAAAACAAACAAGCCATTTGCATGTGGAAAGAGAAGCCAGTAATTTGTGACATCAGGCACGATAAACACAGAAATATATTAATATAACGGAGTGGACACAAAAACCGCTTTTACCTTTCTTAAAACAGCCTTCGTATTTCTGACCCGATTTTCCAACATGCCACTATGGAAAATGACAATTTCGTACCACGGTCCGCCTTTTGAAAGGTATTGGGGTCTTAAAAAAAAAACAATTTAAGAACTTAAAGAAATCAAAGAAATCAAGGAACATGTCCGAATTAAAGCGCAAAAAGAGAAAACATAATTTTTTTTCGTTTTTGCATCATATGTTATCTCTATACTAAATTTTTTTAAAAGAAAGAAGAACCAGTTAAAAGAGTACCAGGAGTACCAGATTATTCTCATTTTAGGCCCCCAAAAAGTATACTATATGTTTATGTAGGCTTTAATCTGTATGTATATGAAATTTTATCGAAAAAAGGAAAAGTACCAATGTTTTCCCCGTTTTTACCCACGTTTATCCTTTCAAAAGTAACCCATACTTTAATCTGGGCCACTTGCAGTCTGTATACCAAATTTATCAAAAAAGAGAAAAGGTAGCAAAGTACCAATTTTTTCTCTGTTTTTACCTGTCTACTCTATTTTCGAACAAAGGCCATATTTATATATAAACATCATTATGGGAAATATAGTTTTTTACCAGCACATACATTTAAGTTTTGTGCACTCGTTACTCTCGGGCAACCAACATTCAACTATGTGTAGGCCAACAGAAAGTACACTTTATCGCAAAGAGAAAAAGTACCAATCCTATCCTGTTTTCCCACTAACACAAACAAATTTTATACCATTATAAGAATCCTTTATTTGAATCTGGACAATATGCAATCTGTATGCAAAATTTATCGAAAATAGAAAAAGTACCGAAAGTATCAATTTGGGCCATAACCTGATTGATCCACAAATTAACAAACATCCAAACATCTATGCCTGTATTCATAACATTTTTTTAAATTTAATAAAGGTTTAAAAAACAAATTTACTATTTAAGTTTTCCTTAATAAACGTTTGTTAAATTTAATAATCGCTTGTGAATAATGTTAGAATTAAAAAAGGAAATAAAATGGCTACTTTTGATCTTAACATCTAAGCAAATTAAAATTTGGATGAAATAAGTAACCATAATATGGTTAACAGTGATCACATTGTTGCTAATTCTAGCCACAATATAATTACTTTCAATCAAATTATTAAACATTTCTACCATATCATGGTTAATTTTGATAGTAATATTGTCAATTTTGATAATAAAGTGGTTAACTTTATAAAGTAAATGCCCAGTAAAAACTTCGCCTACTTTTTCAAAATAAATAGCTTCTTTAACTCATTATTTAGTAGCTTTCTTCTTTAACTACATCTATAACAACTTCAATAACTACTTTTTTCTGGATGTATTAATGTAAAAAAATAATGACTTGCTTTTGAATGCGTTCATTTTGAGACATTCCTTGTAAAATTCATTGGTTCTTTCTGAAGAATTGTAAGTAGTGCTCTTATGTTTTTCTGATTACTCAACACATTGTTTTGTAGGCGAAGTTTTTATTGGGTGGTACATTTTTATCAAATTATGGTTAAGTTCGATCAAACTATGGTTGATTTCGTACAAATTATGGTTAATTTTAATCATAATATGGCCGTATTTAACCATAGTATGCTCAACTGCAATCTGGTAATCTGAAAATATGTTTACCTCCTTCCGTATTTTTTTTCGTTAGAACGATAATTCTTAATCGATCAGTATACTAAAAGGTGTTTCTGTAACAAATAATTTTAAGTGTTACATACATCAGCACAAGCGCATAATGTGGGTACAAAAAGTAAAACAAAAAAACATTAACATCACAAGCAGTGTTGCCAGCATTAGGGGAAAATGTCCTGAATTGTTATCTTTAATACTATTTAATATACCAGCTAGAAACTTGAGGAAAATTGACACATTTAAAGTACTAGTTCATCGTACTAATTATGCTCTTAATGGCACTTTAACGAGAGCATTTCATTACATTAATACATAAAATATATGCCTTCAAAATAAATCTGAATCGCATATTGGATTTTGCACATCAAAAAATGATTTTAAGTTATTTCTTTTGAGTATTTTTATATATGTATATATTCCAATTATTAACTACTTTTACTTTGTAATATATTTACCTATGTTAAGTTTGTTGCATAGTCTGTAAGGAATTTTGTTTTCCATAGACTGAAAATAAATAAATAAATCCCTACATGTAGGTTTTTTTGATACTACATAGTAGCGTAGGGAAAATCGGACAGATTTTTTTATAATCTCCAAAATAAAATAGGGATTTTTTACCGCATTATTTATCAGAAAAAACGTTTCTTTAGTTCTGTTTTCTAGTCCAAAAAAATTTATTTTTCCTAAAAAAACGTTTCTTTAGTGCTGTTTTCTAGTCCAAAAAAAATTATTTTTCCCAATATCGATTAAAAATATATTTCCAGAGTTGTTTAAGGCTTAAAAAGTTGTCGACACCTATATATGTATGTATATGTTTTTTCTAAAGGCCCAACCAGAATGTGAATAGCGTGACTTAAGCAACTGTGCGAAAGCATGTAAATCATATGCGTCAAACCATATTGAACT
Source organism: Pollenia griseotomentosa (assembly GCA_963931875.1). Classification (NCBI taxonomy): domain Eukaryota; kingdom Metazoa; phylum Arthropoda; class Insecta; order Diptera; family Polleniidae; genus Pollenia; species Pollenia griseotomentosa. Next base: position 140,674,218 of record OZ007563.1, on the reverse strand, counting down.
TGCGGAAACTTTTTGTTAAGATTTATGAAACTGTCATTTGCTTGTGCAAATTGCGAAACTTTTTTATTCTATTTTAATGACAGTAATATATATATATATATATTCCCGTCGTTCCTATAAGGAGCATAGGGCCTCAACAAATGTTCTCCATTCGGATCTATCCATCGCAATAGCTTTCACTTCATTCCACGTTCTTTGCATTTTTTTGGCTTCGTTATGGATTTGCCTCCGCCATGTGTGAGCTGGACGACCCTGTCTGCGGCTTCCCTGCGGGTTCCATTCAATAGCATTTCTAGCGATGTTTGATGGTTCTTTGCGGATGGTGTGTCCAATCCAATTCCACTTTCTTTTTCGAATCTCTGTAGATATTGGTGTTTGGTGTGTTTCGTTCCACAGGTTTTGATTTGAAATGGTCTGTGGCCAAAAAATTCTTAGAATTCTGCGAAGACACCTATTTACGAACACTTGAAGTGACTGGACAGTAATGCGTAGGGATTTTTGTAGGGGAAATTTTTTTAACGTGTGGGGAAAATCGGATTTTTTTAAGCACGTGTAGGTATTTTTTCGAAAAATCCACTGGCAGCACTGATCACAAGTGTCACTTCTAATACTGCTACTGTTGCGTATATGTAATATTCAATTAAAAATTGCGCATGCAAACTTATACAGATGAAAAACTCCATTTAATAATTATGATTATAATCATTAAAAAAAAATTATCTCACTTTTGCGAATTTCAATCAAATGTTTAGAATCATTAGTTAGCACTGGTAGTCAATAGGCAACAGGTTGAAAGGCTGGCAAAAAAAAAATTGATTAAAACAATGTGTTGACATAATTTAGAATTTTTTCAAGATGACATTTACCTAGATCTCGTTTCAAATGTATTTAAATAGCGCTATGTACACTCAAAATAAATATCTAGTAATACGAGCTTTAATGAATCAATAATATAGTAAGTACGAATTTTCTTAAGCCGAGTACAAAATACTTCATTTAGGAATGAACTTGAGGAGCGTAAAATGCTTATTTAATAACTTTGTAATCCAAGTTTGGGATTAAATTAATCTAGCATATTGATTTATTAAGAAATCTTGGTTTAATATAATTTCGAGAGCATACCTGATGTGAGCTTAAAGTGGAATTTGTTTTAGAATTATACGAACAAATGGGCTAACTTTAAGATTTTTAAAATTATTTGCAGATCGTACGTAACTATACTTGTTTTAAAAGTAAACGTAATTAAATTAAGAATTGCAAACGTGATTTAGAATCAAATTCATTCTAGAATTGATCCATGATTTCCTCGATACATGTAACTCTGAAATAAAATTAAATAAATATTCTCTCTTCTGCTTTTAAGCTTTTATTGCTTTTATGTAAATAAGTTTTTCTTTATCAAAAATAACAATTACATAAATAAAAAAATATATAATAAAAAATAGTTCAGAAATAATGTAATACAATTTACATATGTATATTAAGCACAGATGAACCTAGAAATTAATGTAGGTATAAAAAGTACATTAGTTTTAAACATAAAATTTAGCTTTTTAAGCGATATTTACTTACCTTTCAAGACGCCAACAATAGCTTTAAAATTAAATTGTTTTAACAGCTCATCAAGTAAATAAAATGTTTAACAAATAGTTTACTTAAAAAAATTTAAAATTAGTTTTACTTTAAGACCTCGCAACAGACTGATTACAATTGCATGCAAGATCCTGTTAACAGCCGGCAATTGCATAAGATCATTGGGAACAAGAGACCAGAGAGAGGAAATTTTATTTCGCTCATATTTATATTTTAACTTAACTCCAATTTTAAGAGCTAGTTAAGTACTTCATTTAAGTTCAAGACTAATAAACGTCAAAAGAAAAGCCTCTAAAGAAGAAAAATATTGCTTTGTAAACCTCATTGATGTGTCTCATGCTTTTGATGAAGTCTGACATGAAGGTTAAATATGTAAATGGAAAATTAACTTACCCACAAAAAATGTTGGTCGGTCGAAGATTCATACTTGTAAGCTACTTTTATAAACTATACCGTTTACATCTGCATTTAAGACAGTTAAGCTGTTTATCTTTATATTCGTAACATCATCATAGCTACCATATTAAAAAAGAAACTTTGGCGCACGTACATTTAAACATACCTTTTATTTTCTATTATGAAACTTGAGAAAAAACTAAACACTTTTTATAAATTTTTAATTTTTTTAAACATTTTTTGATAATTTAATTTTCTTATTGCTTTGAATCAAGGCGAATTCATACAAGGTGGTCTTATTTTGAAAAGGGATACAACACTGTAAACTACTTTAACGTTGTGTCAAAATAAAACAACACTGTAGTAAACAAATTAGCTGTTCACTAACATACAAACATGTAAATATAAATGTCAACAAAAGTAACAGCATATCATTTTGACACAAGGTTAGTTTTCAGCTGTTGCTTACCTAGTAAGCCAAGACCACCTTGTATAAATTCGCCTTGTTTTGGATTATTTTCACAGAAAAAAGTAAAGTTTTTTCCAAATTTAGTTTTCTTATTTTTCAGGAAGTGTCAAATATCACTGCGTTGCCAGAACATTAAAAAAACAGAGTTGCATTAACAAAAACTAGTTGTTTGTAACTAATTTATCTCAAAAGCTAGTTACAAACATGCTTTTTACACAGTGCAACAAAATTCGGGTCATCGCCGCCAGCCTCAATACTTGCAACGCGAAATGAAACTAGACTATTGGTAGAGCAAATCTGCCAAAGGGGTTTGAAAAGTTGGCTCGGATTCGCAAAATTTTGGTCCTAAAGTTTTTAATTTTTTTGAAAAGGCGTTTGGTCATAACGAATATTGTCTGCATTAAATTTTACTGATGTTTTCTTAGAACAAAAGTTCGTGCAATTATGTAAAATGGATTTTTGAAATTCCGGGCCTTGAAAGTTTTCGAAAACCCGGTTTACATAACGATTTTTTGGTCTAAGAAGACCCCTAGTGCAATTAGATGCATAAAATATTCGTAGAACATTTTAACCATCTAAAGTGCTATTTGGTCTAAAAAGACCCCTAATGAAATTTGATGCATAAAATATTCGTAGAATATTTTAACCCTCTAAAGTGCCATTTTATTATACTTTTGTAGGGAAGTTTTAAAATAGACTAAAATGACCCCTTAAAATATATTTTCTAAGAAGAGAATCGTCATACAAAATCTACTGAAGACGTCTGAAATAATTTTTTAGCTCAGAAGTACATTTAGTATTTTTGACTTATACATATATCAGTGTTGCAAAATTGAAATTTTGAAATGGTACTGAACTTCAACTAAAAGAGTATTTTTCCCAACAAATGGTACTTTTTATTAAAAAAAAAAATAATAATATATGAAAATAAAAGAAACAAAAAATATGTTATTGGAGTTCATTGATCTAAGTATTTAATAGCAAACAGTATTTATATTTGAGGTACACATGTAAATAATATTTCTATTATACATAAGCGTCATGCGCCCTATCCATTTACAATATTATTGTATATGCTATTCGCTATATTATTTATATATGGCCCTATATTATTCAATTAGTGGCACAATGGTTTCAATTAAAATATGGCGCAACTCTTATAATAAAAAAAATTACCTTTAAAGCAAAGCAACATAGTACCTTGTTGCAAACACATTTCACAGTATATTGCACTTATTTTCTGATTTCGATTCTTGCCAATATATTGTGTCACCTTCGAATATCACAAACCCATTGGCGATAAAATTGAACAGTTATATTGCAAGTGTATACGCCGTTTAAGGTAGGTTTTTCAGTATTTTCTGAAAGAAAATATTCGAAATAGTTCATATATTTATGAATAAGTAAATAAATTAGAAATTTTATTTTTGTCAACATAAATTTTTACTGGCATTTATATTTTAACTTTTGCAAAGTTATATAATTTAGAATTTTACATATATTACATACTTAAAACTAAGTTCTAAAAAAAGTTTAAAAGATGAATGTTAAAAAATAAAGATTTTAATTCAGTGGTATAAGATAAAGCAAATTTACTTTAAGAGATCATAAGAAATATAACTAAAACAGCAACTACCAGTTGATTTTAACAGATCTTTAGGTTTTATAAAACTTGAAACAGTTTCTACGTGTAAACGATTTCTTCCTTTGCTTTTTACATCATTTTGCATTTGAAAATGTGCGTTCAATTGATGCTCAGAAATGTGGTATCGATAAAATACCAAAAGCAATATGTGAAATGTCAGCAAACATTAGTTTCGTTCTTAATATTGGCTATATTTTTCCAAGAAATTTAAATATATTCAGTTCTGAAATGCTTTATTTCTGAAAGATCCAAAAGAACACGGAATTGAGAATTGATATACTTATAGTTTTCTTTTTCGTTTGTAAATAACATTTATAACATCAGTATTATGCTAATGGTTTTTCCGGAAACAATATTTTCTGGAGTGACTGGATCTGATTATTACCTTTAAGGTTTTATGTTTAAAACAAAATTTAGTTCTAAATGTTTCGCAAATTGTCGAATAAAACGATTTCGCAGTTTCTTTTACTTTATAAACCATTTCCTTAACATTGCATGTTGCTATAAATATGGTTTTCATTTAAATTTTCCACTAACATTTTATCCTATGCATCCCTTTTTTAAATTTTCTTGCAAGTTGTAAAAACAAATATCACATTCTGGAAAGCAAAATATGAATCCTGGCGTACACGCTTTGCATTTCAATATTAACCTCGTTAATTATGATAACCTAAAGCTGGAGGTCCATATCACGCGTTTTCGCCTCCACGCAGTGCATGCTTTTCTAACCTTACTTGAGTTCTACGATTCAAGTTACATGCAACGCTTTTTATGCAGCAGCAGAACAAGTAAAAATAAAATTTAATTTGTCAAAATCAGCTGATTTGTTCGATTCTACTTTTTTGACAGCTGCGTATGCAGCGAAAAACCGAGTAACGCGTGGTGTGGACCTCCAGCTTAAGACTGCTATCCAAATGATCACATTCACAGTTATAAAGTTAAGTGTTAAAAAGCTGAAAGCATAAAAAAGTGCTGAAAACAACGCAGGGGTACTGCGGTATTTTTAATATGAAAAGTACTGAAAAAAGTACCAAAGTACTGAATTTTTCAACACTGACATATATCAAACGCCTTTTCAAAAAATTCAAAAACTTTAGGGGCCGATATTTTAGGAACCCGTTGCTAGAAGCTCCACTTGGAGTAGCGTTCTTATAAATATTGTAAGACACTTTAACTAAAATAAAAAAAAAATATATTAGGAACCCGAGCTAACTTTTCAAGACCCTTTAGCAAATTTGCTCTATCAATTGAGGCTGTTTTTTTTTTTTTTTTGTTGCACAGTGTTATTTGAATAGATAAATAAGTTTCTCAAGCTAGTTAATCATGATAAACAACTTATAACCTTTTTATAGCGGAGGCCTGTTCGTTAAACTGAAAAGTTCGTTATATGCCATACTTATGTCTAGTACCCATGTTATGAATAAATAAATGGCTAGAACTGTATTATTTATCGTTTATTTTTAAATATGTTTTGAGATATGTATAACATATTAAAAAAAAACTGGTAACATAAAACCTAAAATAATTTTAATGAAAAATAGGTTCAAATTAATTTTAAATTTCCTTGAAAATTTTACATGAAAAATTTGTCGAGTAATGTTTGTTTTTTTGGAACAAAAAAAATTTTGTTTTGAGGCATCTTTCTGAAGTTCTCTTAAAAGCAATAAAGTTGATAACTTAACATTATTTTGTTGAGCCCATTGCATACAAATTACGAAGCTTTTGATAGCACCTACATATGTGTTTTATTTGTTGCTCCAAATGTTCTTCATGGTCGATTTCTTCTATAACCATCATCTTCAATCATCCACAATTTTTATTTTTTTTTTTTTAATGTCTCTTTCTTGTACTCATTTTTATGTTCACACCACAATGCCACATAAAAAAAAACCTTAAATAACGGTAACTTTTGCTACTCACTTTGTTTTAAGTTAGAAATAACTTCACACTATGCTTTTTTAAACTTAAATTATGAATCTTATTTGTTCGCTAAATTGAGCGCAAAAAAATATTTTTTGTTCGCTATATAAGGTACTCAATGGAGCAAACTTGTGTGTTCGTTAAATGCGATGTTCGCAGAATTGAAGCTTCGTTAAACAGGAAAACTACTGTACTCTAAAAGACCGAGATTTGTAAAATTCTTCTCAGCCGATTGGTGCTGCAATCACACAAAGAATCATCTCGTTATACTTAATTAACGGTGCCTTTTACATGCAAGTAGTGGAATGCCACTGTTAGTTTTTGAAAAATTGTGCTGCTGAGCAGGGACTATAAGATATTTTTTTGTAACTTTAGATAATGTTCTAAACTGGTTTTGATTCTCAACCCAAAAGATAATAGCGGACTTTTCCTCTATGGTCGTTCATTATGTTGTCCTATGCTCGCAATTGCAATTGCATTTGCATTTTTTTTACAACATTACAAAAAAATTTGACATTTCAGTCTCTATGTAAACAAATACACAAGACTATAGATAGTATCGATAGTACTATCGATAGTTTCCCAGCACAACTCTATAATTAACAAACTTCCTTTTCTAATGCGACTGCCAAAAAAAGTATCATAATAATACATTAAACAAGTTAAAACCTTAAATACAATCTGACAATAATCCAGTAGATTTGCATTAAATTCTTATCGTTTTGCCATTAATGCAAGTTCCCAATTTCCACTGGCATGCAAATTTTGCTGTCACAACGAAAAATGCAAGAGTAATGGTAAAAGATCGTGAGAGTATTGAGCTTTCGGATCAGATTTGCAAAGAATATAAGATAAAAGTCAATGAACAAAAATGTGCACATATGATATTCACTTGCGAAGAGATTATGTCCCCATCCTCTTTTTGAATCAATAACCTAAATAATATACCTTCGGATGAAAGATAATTCTGTATGCATCTACATTGAAAATAATATGGTTAAATTTACCTTTAAATGTTTAAACATTTTCGTTAAAACAAGTTTTGCTGGAGGTGCCCATATTGAAAAATGTTTTTTCTCTGCGTGAAGGATGCCAACAAGTCATTAACAGGGAAATCATAAATAAGCATTTACATGTTTTTCCTTTTTTGGTATCTATTTTTTATTGCATATTTTTACAGATTCTACCCTTTGCAACATATTTTAGTCAAAACAGTATTTTTGGAGCGTCTTTTAAGTTTATAGCGCATATTCCACATTTTTAAAGAATATGTACGCACTTGCTGATTTGTTTAAAGGTGCTTTCAAAGCGAAACCAAAAAAGTGTTTGGTATTTTGATTAAAAGGTGGTTATTTTAAATATCTATTTATCTGTACACCAAACGTTTATGTGTTACAAATAAAAATATTGGTTACCTTACTTTAAATATAACGATCGAATAATATTCACTCTCTTAATCGATCTTACGATTTCCGTCTGACCGGCTGTCTGTCCACTTAAATTTAGTGCGCAAAATACCGGTCGCATTTTTAAAGATAATTTGATTAAATTCGGTTTTTACGATTTAGTTGTCATTGGGACGAAACCTTTTCACATAGCATCCATGCAAACTTCTTGCTAGAAAATATGCTACAAGCAAGATCAGTTTTTTCATGCCAAATGACTTTAAAAAATGCTAGATCTAGCATGAAAAATGCTAAATTGGCAACACTGATGTAGACACATGCTAAACAATTTTAAAAAAATATTTGAATTGGTATTTCGGTGTGACAAAATTTTTGATCTCCACTTAGAACTTTAAAGTTTTAACTTCTTAAAACAGTTCTTATGATTTATAAGTTACAGAAATATCTGTAATATTTCACACTGGAACCACTGGAAAATACTTATTAAAAAATAGGCGTTATTGTCAGGAGAAAATAAAACATATAAAATTATTTTATTTTCTGCATTGCAAAGTTTAAAACACCACAAGATAATTGAAGGTTCGATCAATACATTTTATATATTTATATCATTATATACATATGTATATCACTTACTTAACTTAACTTTAAAATATAAATATATATATTAAGAACTCAAAAGTTTCATTGAATAGAAACTGTATGTACTCATAAATTACTACCATTGTTCTATACATAAATAACCAATTTCCCCAAAGACAACATGTCCATGTGTTCTTAATTATTACAACATGATGCGTAGATTTAGAGCAGCAATCCTTAAGACAACATCGTTGCGATGAACCACAAATGTCGTTACATAAATAAATTTATTTGTAATTTGTTATCAAATTGTGTTAGTGAATAGAATTACACACCAACTAAATGAATCAATAAAACATAATTTAAGTAAAATGAACTAAATTGTATAATTTCCCAAAGGGACAAATCTAAAGATGAAAAGGAAATAAAAGGTAATTAATCTTGGATTAAAAAGCAACATGAGGTTCATTATGAAAAGCAAACAAAAAAAAAAAACCAGTGATTAAATTTTTGCTTCAAAACCAACCATCTTTGTAATCATTATCCTTTTGATAACATCTGCATCTTATAGTTGGTTTCCAAGAACTTGTCAAAAAGTTTTTTTGTTGTCAAGCATTCGCTAAAAAAAATATTTGTACATTAAAAAGGTCTTAACTACGGAAATAATTAAATTTTTATAAAACTTTATTATATTTCGAAATATAAAGAAACAATGCTAGTCCTTGTCATCTATAAAACCGTATGCAAATGCTTGCACACTCACACACTGATACGAGCATAAATGCATAAATTGTTGTAATAAAAGGATTTAGCAGCATAGGCGTCTGTTTAACATTAGATATCTTTAGTATTGTATATCCTTGAATAAAAACTTGGTAATTAATGTACTTACTTTAATTTAGCCCTTCACCGCGACTGGCGATTGAGGGTATACTAAGTTTTTAATTTCGTGAGTAACACCAAGAAATATTCAGGATTCAAAAAAGAATAGCTACTTGAGGAATTCTAAGTCGCATTAGCCATGTCTGTCAGTGTGACCTTGCGGTAGTCTGTTGAAAACACACGCTTACAACCGAACGACGTTGAAGAAAAAACCAAATTGACTTACAGTTTTTCTAATCAGTTTGGAATTAATCCATCACAATTGGGTCGAAAGAAAAGAGCTATGAATCCAAATGTGAACCAATATCTCTGTAGCATTAACTTAAGTTTGGAATCATAATTGAATTTAAATAACAAGATCCTGTTAATTAGTAATTTTCTTGTCTGTGGGAGATATACAACAAATCTCATTTTAGTTTAAAATTGTCAGTAATGGCATCAGCAGTAAAGTTCGAAAAAAAACCGAAAAAAAAAATTTTGAAATATTTTTACAAAATCCTACTCTTTCTTATGCAAGTATAAGAAGATTATCTGGTACGTTCAGGCAACCTCTAGAAATGTTAGAACTCGATTTAAGAAGATAGACTATCGAAAGAAATCCGTATATGGTAGACCTGCTGGATTCTTGGATTTAAGACTAGCGCAAAACATTAAAAGGAAAATTATTTAAAAACCTAATGCGTCTCTGCCCTAAATTTCGAGCAATATTAAAATTTTGGGCAATTATCAAACAAATGCTAAATGCATCCAAAAAAGCTAACGACAGAAAAAAAATTGTATATAAATTGGGATAAAGCTGCAAAACAAGTTGCAAGAGAAGGTGTCCAGAAGCTGATGGCGGGTCTGGATGCGAAAATATGAAAATTGCCTTTAACCAAAAGCGGATCGTAATGATTTTTAATATCTTTGAAGTAAATAAAATAATTTGTTGTATGTATACAATAAGCTTTTGTTATTATTGGTTTCAAAGTTATGAAAAAAATTAATGTACATTTTTTTCGTTTCCAACATTTAAACACTTATAAAGAACATTTAATATATTTCTTAATGTATCCTAACGATATATTGCTAAAAAAACCATTAACCCGCCCACAAAATCCTTAGCTTGGGTAAGGTTAATGGGCTGTGTAAGAGTGCACACAGAAAATTTCTCGCTAATTTTTTTTTCAATTCAACCATTAATCAAAAATAATAAAATTTTAAATTAAAAATTTAATCAAGTGAATTAAACGTTTACTTATATCAACCACATTGCTGCAGAGAATATTTAATTGATACTTTTAATTTGTTTACTGATGCTACTATAAAATATTTTTAATTAATATCACAAATTTTTTAATTGAAATCAAATTTTATTCGTTTCTGTGGAGTTAATCTATGAACATCTCTGTAAATTCGAAACATTCCGAAACGCTTATCCCAAACAAATATTGATCTAACATTAAATATCTAGTATTTCTATGTTTTTGTAAAATGTCCGATTCTAATATTCTTTATATGTATTAGGGAATTGACAAAGAAAGTGGAAAATAGTCGGTATGTTCTCACGTTAAATAAGTGCCTTACAGTAATCCATAAAAATGCTGACTAGGTGGTCCAGGAACTTATCATCTAAAAGACATTATTGTCGGGCAAGCTTATTTGTAGTGACAATCACTGTGCCTAAGGATCTATATTAGCATTACCTCGGAAAATTTCGCAATGCTATTTAGAGACATCCGACAGTATACAGTTAACTGTAATGTCAAATTCTAAGGCTGCAGCTTTGCTATACGCAATACACATCTATCCAGCGATACTTTAGCCTTTTAATTGCCTGCAGTATTGAGAATAAAAACCCATCACCAACTTTGGAGATTTCAGCACTATTAGAAAAGCAAGTTGTGAACAGTGCACAAGAAAAGTTTTCGAAGTGCAGTTATCCGGCTTAGAAAGGTTACCCGTGCAAACTGGTGGTTGGCATCACCAAAATTACCGCAATATCTAACCTTGCGGAAAGGCACAGAGCTAACTGTTACGTTATAAGGCCAGCGGAAGCCAGTCATGCAGTATGCAAAATATTTTCTTCGGTTAAGAAAGTAGCGATTCCTTAAACAAACAAAAATCTTCTGTATATTAAAGAGGCTATGATAGACTTGTCGTTTCTTGACCCAACATAATTATCTATAAGGAACTATTCCTAGATACTTGGAATTTTAAGTGATTTATAATGCAGTTCCATTGAGTTGCAAAAGCCTAAAACAATTTTTCTTATACTTCCTAGTAAAGAGTACTAGCTATGTTTTCAGTGTATGCCACAGGAGATGCTCCTAGTACTAAGACCCAGCTATGCATAATTCAGAGTAACAAAACCTGGATATCATATATTTCCGCGGCAATTTGGATAAAAGCGGTGGCAATTTCGAATGTAAAAAAAGATGATATTTTGCCCACCTTTATTTCGACCGGTCCAGTTTGTTTTTATATGAAGAATAATAATCGCATAAAATTTTAATTGGATATTAAATTCACTCGCGAAATATTTTAATTTTTAGTGGAGGGCCTTAAAAACTCATTACGGCTGAAAATTACATTCTCACTTATTATTTGTTTAGACTATTTTCAAGGATTTTGTATTTTTAGCTGTTTTCCTGTTGCTTTTTCTTTAACACAGCAGGTATTTTTAGTCTCATTTACTTCCTAGAATATTTTTTTATACCAATCCTTGTAACAATATTATTTGTTTGTTTTAGTTAGATCAAAATTTTTTTTCTATTTATTTAAGCATTTTCCAAATCATCTTTTAAATATTTATCTGGCATGTTGGATAAATGGGGAGAAAAAAGAAAAATAAATTAATTAAATGCTAAAACATCCGTTCAAACTCCTGCATACACACGCAAAGTAATTCCAAATAGATTTATATACATTTCATTTAATTAAACAAAACACTCAAGTCTATTAAGAAAATACAAAAGTACTATCTTTAAATGAAATCATAGATCAATTAGTGTAATTTAGGCGATTTCTTCAAAACAATGTACTGAAGTTATGAACAAATTTATCGTATGTTTAAAGCTAATGTTAATTAGAGCGGAGGAGATGCTTTTATTAGCACATTAATCACTCTTATTGTGTATGAAGTATTTGGGGCAAAAACTATTCATTTTTTTAAAATGGTTCCGTGATTAGCGATAAATGCCAATGAATACGACACTTTTCAAATCTATTACAAGAACAAGGTAAAAACAGTACCGTGTTTGGCGCATTTGTCTGTCACAAGTGAAAAACATTGTCGTTTTAATATTTGCTCACGATGTTAATTAAAGTTATTTAAAAATAAGTTAATGTAAATAAAACCAGGCATGTTCCAAAGAAGTAAAAGTAAATTAAGTCTACTTTTTCAACATTTTCCTTTTGTTTTCCTGCAGTAGTCTGCTGTTACATTTTTCCATTTAAAGCGAACATTTATTTCACATTAAAGTGAAAACTGCAGTAGCAATCTACAAAATCAAAAATACATAAAAAGTTTAAAAAGTAAACTTTAATAATACGTGATCTTGTTCTAAAACATGTATGTATTTTAGCGTAAAAATAACAACTGCAGCACAGTTTGACAAATTAGTCGAAATAATGTAGCAAAAATCTTGTACGCCAAAATGCTTTAACCCTCAAGACACCCTCATAAAACTTACGTTAGTTACTCTAGTGTGTGGTTTTTCACACATAATAGTGCCTATCTACTTTGCTGTGGCGCCATAGTTCCTTCCTAATCAAAGCCATTATTTACGTAACATTAATGATGTGTATATCCCGTTGGTGATCAACAACAAACTATACAAAGCTTATATAAGCACTCACTTTATAAGACTTACGTTGCATGCAAGAAAGCAACAAAATATCAAAAATATTCGGAACAAATCTAGTTTACCGACGCAGCTCCAAATAAAAAAAAAGTTCGTAGGGTGATAGAAAATTGAAAAATTAAATAAAAAATTGGCCATATCATTAAGAAATGTAGTGGAAAAATTACATATTTCTATGAAAACTAAAACCGTCCATAACTCGAAAACTAAGCGTTTGCGCCAATATTTTTATATAATTTTTTCTTCTTATTTTTCAATTTTCTATCCTCCTAGGTACTTTTTTTTATTTGGAGCTGCTTCGGTAAACTAGATTTAAATCATATATTCTCACTTGCCGACAGAAAATTTACTCTCTAATGCAACTAACATAGAATCTACATATGTGTGGAAAACTACACATGAGGGTAGCCTACGTAAGCTCTAAAATATTTCCTTTTTAAAAACGTTTTCTTAATTAAAAAATGTGTTTCCAGTACGTTATTGATATTTCTAACAAAGTCAAGAAATTTCTTTAGTGTGTCTCAGCAATTTTTTGGTTTATCGTGCAAAAATTATTCATTTTGTGTGAGTGATTGAGGGTTAATACAAGTTAAGAGGCTATAAATATTAAAAAAGAGTTGATCTCCGTTTCCGAAGATTTGAATGGTCATAACGTTCCGGAGGCCGATTTTACATTTATATTAACATTATAGGAATCACACCATCTTCATAAGTCATCGCTATGTTGAAACAACAAAAAATTTTATGTGCACACATGTATTTGGATAGTGAAGACTGCTGTTGTCGAATCTTTGCTCTTGTTCAACCATCACTGTAGTAACCCTGCAGATAACGAGACTAGTCCATATATGCATGTAAATAGTAGTCTATAAAGGAGTAAGAGTACTTCAAAACTACTCCAAATATATGGGTAAAAGGTGGTCCATTTAACATTACGATGTCCTAGGAGGGGACCATATAACCCACCGAAGTAGTCCCTAAACTACTCCATGGAGTACTAAAGTGGGTTAGTTTTAAAAGTACTCCAAGTCACTACAGTATGGAGTACACTAAAGCGGTAGTTTTTTTACTAATCGGCTTTTATGGCGTGCCCTGTAGTCTATTATTGCTATTATTAATTATATTTACTTGGTATTTTTAATTTTTTTACCCTTTTTCACAAATTTCACAAACTTTCACTTTTAAATAAACAATTAATAATGGACACCATCAGGGCTACCAATGTGTAATACTGTTAACTATAACATGGTCCATATTACAGTAGATTGGACCATGTTGTAAGTAGGTTATTTAAGCCACAATGGACCACGTAGTCCAATATTATCTGTAGGGAAGTGATGTTATACACTTTTTTGAAAAGTTCTAAAACAGCCCGAAAAAATCCCTATTTTTCCCTTTGCGTAAAAAAATATCTCTACAAATATCCCTACAACTTGTAAATAATAAAATATCAATATAAATAAAACTAAATATATTAATAATTAGTATTGTGGTTATTTTGTTGAACTATTTATGGTTTTTAATCCAAATTTTAAATATTTTTAATTAGGCTTAAGTTCATCAAATTTAATTTCCATTAAATTATTTTTATGAAGAAAGGAATTTTACAACATGAAAATTAATTAAAATTGTTATTGATAGTTTTTCATTATTGACTGTAGCCGGGCTCGAACCCTGGCCGGCAGGTTACCCTGACATGTTTAATGTATTATATTATATTAATGTATATAAATTTTATTTAGGAGTCGAAGGCCATAGTTACTAGCACTCCGAGCTTATATTATATAGTGGCGTTTGTTGTATTATATAATATTAAACAATATTAAACAAGAAGTAAAAAAATATTGTCAATGAAGCACAGCCGCGAATAACGTTGTAAAAGCCACTTTTTGCAAAAACTGTTTTTTTTTGCAGATAACCGTTAACCTTGCACAGTTTAAACATCAAGTCACAAAAGAATTAGGCACCTTAATGCCTTCAAAACAGCATACAATGTGGCAGCCAGTGGAAGATCGTGGTAAGTTACTAACAAAAGGATAAAACCGAAATGATTTTGCAGTGTGGAATAATGTTTTAAAAGTTTTGTTTTATCATTATTTTTAATAATATAAACAAAATGTTTTAAAACATATCGCTCCTTTATTGCAACATAGTCATATCTCGAAAAAGTCAAACTTGGCAAAATGCGATTAAAGTTTTCAAAGTGTACTTTATATACAGATTTAATAAAAAATATTTTGCTATAACTTCGTTTCAGTTTGAGATTTTTGTTTAACATATAAAGAAGGTATAAAGGAACATTTTTTCTTAAGTAAATTTTTTTAATTTTTTGAGATGCCTGTTAAAAACGTTTTTTTGCTCTCCTGAAAAATTATTATTTTATAAATTAAAACATTATTCGCGGCTGTGCTTCAATTAATGAAAATGATTGAAAGTGATAATGGCTTCTTTTTGTCTTTGCGAGAACCCGATAACTTTTGTTTGGTTAAAAATAAAATTTATTCAAGAAATCAAAAGCAATAATGGTACTACTTTTATCGGAGAAAAAATTATAAACATGACGATTAGAAAATTATTTGAAATATAATCAAGAAATATATAACTTACGATTAAAAATAAAAACAAAAAATACTTTAAAATTATTATAAAATTGGAATCAGAAAACTGTATTCAAATATTCTTTAATGTAATTTAAAGGTTTAACAATGAAAGTAGAATTTATGTTTGAAAAATGAGGTCATATGTGGTTATTTTTCTCGAGAAGCTAATTCCTTAAGTATTTAATTATGATACAAAATGTAAGCTGGGTTATACATGCATACAAATAGTTATTAATATAAACTCTTTTATGTGTATAACCTATTCAATCGGTTTTTTTATAAAGTAAAAACTATTGCCTGTATCTATAAAAATTTTTTAAAATTAATAAAGGTTTAAAGAACAAATTTACTATGAAAATTATCATAATAAACGATGATTTTTAAAAAGGAGTGCACAATGCAAATTGAAAAAAAAAAATTATGACTTGGAGCGAATTCTTAGTGCGAACATCAGTGATGATAGAAAAAAAATCCTGCTGCTATCTGTATTGGCATGTCGCAGTGATAAATCAAAGAAAGCTTATTTCGACTAAAGTTAAGAAATGAAATTTTTAATAGAAATTTTTGATTTTAATGACTTTAAACCAAAACTTTTCGATTGCCACACCCAGTGAAAAACGTGCTTAAATATGGTCACCTCCAACAACACTATTTTTAAAGAAAATTTTTAACATATTAAGTTTAACTGAACCATATTATTGCCACCGGCAACCATATTATGGTAAAAATAGTCCTTTAATAAGAAGCAATAACCATATTATGGTTGCATCCGAACATGTTATGGTTAATAATAACTAAAATATATTTAGCACTTCAAATAGCATGGTTGGTTTTCAACAATAACATGTTGCTCTTGGAAAAGACGAAAGTATTATTGTTAATTTATAAACAAGTTATTTTCAAATTTAACAATAACATGTTTAGAGTTAATTATAATATGGATTTGGCTTCTTGATGGATGACTAATTTAACCATTATATGGTTGTCGATCACAATAACATGGTTATCTTAAACATAATATGTTTTAAATTTTCATTAAAAATAGTGTTGTTGGAGGTGACCATATTTAAACATGTTTTTTCTCTGCGTGCATCTTTTACAAATTATCTATTTCTTGCTCTGGAAAATTATTTTAAAAGATCTTCAAAAGAGATTTCCACAAATTTACGTTAAAATGAACGGCCTTTTTTTAAAAGAAAATCCCTACGAACAGGAATTTTTCCCTACGTTTAACATCACTGACTGTTGTGTTGTCCACTTTAAATGCAAAAACACCCCAACGAAAAAATAAAAAACCAACGCAATAAAATAAAAAAAAAATGCCCCAAAATTGCGTGTTGTTGTGTCTCATGTAAAATTTTGGGGCCATTCTTCATTTTGTTTTAAGGGCCATATTTCCTGTCATTTTGTCATTTTGCGCACCGCCGGTTTTAGCACAGTATTGCCCACACTATACGTTCTAGTGGGACCAAATTTCACACAGATCTTTTTTTAAGTATATATTAATTATTATATTAAACATTAAAAATAGGCTAAATGCGTTTATTATTTCACATGGCTCCTATAGAAGGGTCCTACCAAATCAAGGGCTTTGCCAAGGTTGACCAATTTGAGCTAAAAAGTCTCCATATATGAGATGCTGTGGGTCATAAATATCAGACAAATCGACCTATTATTTCACCTATCGTTAATACAAATACGCTCCCGGAATAAGTACGTTAACACGAGGGCATATGAACTCCGGAACAATTGCCTTTTAAATACTTTATAGCAGATTTATTGGCCTTATATTATCATTAAGTTTGTTATGCGTTAGATACGTAATGCTCAAACATTTCTAAAACTTATAGGAAACTTTAAAAAAAGGAAAACAAATAAAATTTGTATTTCTTAATATTTTTCAATAAAGTTTATGTTATGAATTAAATAAAAGGCAACTCATTCGACTTATTTAAGTAAAATTAATGTATACATAAATTTAACTAGACTTCAAATAATATGTATGTGTTATTTGGTGTATTATTTATGATTCTATATTATTATTATCCACTTAATAAAGTTGTATTTGAATGATTTGTTTTTATGTCTACACTTTATGCAAATTCATGATTTAGTTTTATGAGTTTGTTTCTCTAGTGTTCTATTTTGTTTCTTTTTTTTTGTTTTGGTGATTTAACTTCAACATTTCCAAGTTAATTAATTACATTGAAAACACACAGGAACCACAGAAACAAGAGCTATCATTTCACCAACAACCAAAACACTTTCACTTAAAGCACAACAACAATAACGACAACAAAAATAGTTGTTGATACTGTTTTAATGGAAATAAAATTGGATAATATATTTATTTTGTCTCATCTTTAGTTAGTAATGAAAAAAAAAACAAATTGTATAAAAGAAAGCAGCAACAATAGAGCGAATATAAATGAATGGGAGTAAAAAAGATGGAGAGAAAAAAAGGGAAGCAAAAAAAACTACTACAACAACAAAATCAATTTCATACGATAAACTAAGAACTAATTTCTAACGCAACTTAATTAAAAAATGGACTCCAGCTAAGAATATTACATTGTCAGGAAAGAGATGTAAAAGGAAAGTAATGAAATCTATAATGTTAATGAGAAAAATACACTCACAGAAATATACTTTGATATAAATATCATCATATATATACTAAGAATATTTCTTCCACAGACACCCAAACACATTACACTGACTTAGCAACATCTTCTACATAAAATACTGGCAGTATAAACAAACATTTATACTCCCACGTACATACGTAGAGATGCATTGGTACGTTAGTAATGGACATGTGTATGTATTTAGTACAGAATACTTTCAGTCCAATTAAATTTTGCCCAGTGAAAAGGGGGAATATGTCTGTTGGTTCTCTGATAACATTTTGTATATGTTTGTATGAATATTATAAAAAAATAACAAGAAAACTTTATTGCGTTAAATGTTTTTTAATAAAATTATGGCAACTTTTCTAAAAAAAAAGGATAAAAACTATACACAACAACACAAAAAAAGTACATACATACATATTAACATACATATGTATTTATATGTGCACGCAGAGAAAAAAACATTTTGCAATATGATTACCTCCAACAAAACTATTTTTAACGAATTTTTTTATTATATTATGGTTAAATTAACCATATTATGGTCACCGGTGGCCATATTATGGTTGCCATATAACGGTTGTCGCTAACCATATTATGGTTAAATATGACAATAGTTTGTAAACTAATAATATTTGTTTTGTTTTAAATTAACAATAGTATTTTCCTCTTTTACAAGAGTAGCATACCAGGGTTAAAAACAACTATGCTTTTATAGGTGTTAAGCAAATTTTGGTTGCTATTAACCATAACATGTTCGGAGGCAGCCATTAAAAGGCGGTGGCTTCTTGAGTAATGAGGATTACATTATAACGTGATTGCGTGTGAAAACAATGTGGTTAAATTAACCATAAAATGTTTCAAATAGTTTTGTTGGAGGTGACCATATTGAAAAATGTGTTTTCTCTGGAAGTGTGTATTTAAAGAAACAAATAAAATAGTATTAACTGCCAGGAGACTTAAAGAAAAAAAAAATTGTTACTACTTATTTTTTTGTTACGTACAAAACTTTATTTATTATTATTATCATATAAACGTGTACGAGGGTTGCTTAACGCAATTTTGTATAGTTTTTACAATGCAAAATAAATTCCTTTTAAGTTTAATGTATAAAATTCCAAAGAATTTTATGGTTTTGAAGAATATAGCTCAGTGTTGCCAGAAATATTTTTCAGTTATGCAGCCTATAAAATTCCAACGTGCCAAAAATCTTTCAGCTACATTATTCCATAAAATTGTTTTATGATTAAAAACTAAAACTTTGTTCAATTAAAATTAATTTTCCCAATTTTTTATGATGAATTTTATTGATTAAAAATACTAGTTATTTCTAAAAGTTCCAAATACTGAACACAAAATTTTTAAAGAAATGTTTTTTCTTATTAAAGTTTAGGAACATATAGACACTTACTGGGAGAATTTGTTCTCGGAAAATAATAATTACATCAATTTTATAACAATTTCTGCTATAAAAAATGTTATTAAAAAAAGTTACTAAAATTTTAAGATTTTAAGAAGAGAAAAAAATTAAAGGATTTCTTTATGCTTCTGGCATTGCTTTTTGAGTCTAAGTAAACAATTATTCAATTATAATTATAATTTATGCGGTTTATAGCTTTTGGATAACCAAAAAAAAGTTAGAATGAAATATTTGGTTGTGCTGCGAATTGAAAATAATAAAATCAATGGATTAACAAGTGAAAGTTGTATTTATATTTGGCTCCTACCTACCCCCCCCCCCCCATGAGTGGGACAATTTCATGCTTTTTATATTAAATTAGGGGCCGATTGTCACAAAGTTTCTTATTTTATTTCTGGTCATAATAATCTTAATTGGTCCCAATATCAAGAGTCCTGATTCAAGATAATATCACGTTTAGTTTCGGGTTTAGGAGTATTGAAATAATTGTCGGAGGGAGGTTTTATATTGGACAAATGGGAACTTATAGACCGATCATCACGAAATTTAGTCGAGTGAATTCTTGTATTAAAAAGAACTAAAGTGGACCAAATTTAACTACAATATCATTATTTGCTACGATTTTAGGCATAATGAAGTGTTTTCTGAGAGTTGGTAAGTTATGGACCGATCTTCATAAAATTGGCAGTATGATTTGTTGTCTTATGACCAGGGAACCCAATAATAAGCTCTAAAAAAGGCGTTTTATGCGCATAAAATATGCAGTAAAAACTTTAAAATATGCCCTCAAAATTGTTAAAAATATGCCCCAAAAAATTCAAAAATTGCTAATTTGAAATCAAAATATTCAACAATTTAATAACAGTTCCATGTCATAAAAAGAATCCTAAAATTATAATTGGGAAAGCCCAAACTCCAATTTTTTTACAGACCCATTTTCGAGATGTTACCCTATTTGGAAACGATGGGCAGTAACCGGCTCAAACTAACAAAGTTATGTAAAGAGGTTAAAATTCATACAGAGTTATTTGTGCCGAATATAATCTGGATATTAACATCCATATGAGATTTTTTGTCTTAAAGAGATTAAAAGGACGGTCGCTAAATCGTTTATTAATCTTAACTTTTTAAAGGAAGTTAAAGCTATTAAAGCTTTATAGATGGAATCTTTGGGAAAATGTGAACTGATTCAAAAAGAATTTAATTTGCACTAAAATATTTTTGGGGACGAATTCAATCTAAACAACAAAATTTTATGTGGTTTACGGACACAAAGAGTCTAATTTTGGAAAAAAATTTTTATGGGTAATATGTGAAATTATAGAATGATTTTCACTTCGTCCTTACTACAATTAAAATGTATTTACCAAATTTGATCAAATTACCTACCAGACTGCCACTTGTACTCTGCGCACAAGGTAAACATGAACAGAGAACCAGCAAATACGGACGGATGGACATGGTTAGATCACTTAAAAAAGGGATTCTGAGTCGATCAGATTTGTTCAGATTTCTATGTATTACACACATCGCCAAAAACGAATATTATTGATTTTGCCTTAACTTTTGCTTATTCATATATAAAATTAATTAAAGTTTTACAAAAAATGATGCAAAGGGTAAAATATGCAAAAATATGAACTAACAAATCGATGCCAAAATTCATAAAAAGTTCTAAATCGGATAAATAAATTGTTTCTGCCTTTGTTGGTCGCACAAGAAAAAACATGCAATTGCATATTTATGGTTTCCCTGCTTATGATACTGTCACTATACAATTTCAATATCATTTTTCGTTATGGTTTGAGGCGTCATAAATTGTTTTTATGTAAAACTATGTTGGGCAAAATTTATTAACGATCGGCGCATTCTGCCACCAATTTATGTTAGTTTTTGTAACAGAATTATAAATAATAAATAAATTTTTCTTGAAGTTAAGCTTATTTGTAACAGAAAGACAGACGGACGTGGCTTAATCAGCTCAGAATTATTTAAGGATTTTGAATAAATATATATAATTTATGGGAATGAAGTTGAGGGTGTAAAAAAACCAAAATATTCCTAGAGGTAAGGGAACTAACACTAAACTTGTCACTGGTAGGGACTGGTGCTAGTTCTAAGACTTTATAAGAAGGGAACTTGGCATTTTAACATTGCGTGTCCTAGACGGGGGTTCATTGGCACCTTTTTGACATCTTAGGTCAAAATTTGTGACATTAGTCGACGAGCGGTAGCCCTGGTAGTGGCCATCATAGATGGGGGTAGTGCACTCATTTTGCAGTTTCAACTTATGGTGTTTTCTTTTCTTTGCTCCCAAAAAGGGTGGCTTGTTTTATTCTAAAAAACTCATCCTTTTCGGGAGCAAAATTTTTAGGAAACAGACACCAAATTGCATTTTTTTTATATAAAATGTCACATTTTTTGTAGAAAAGAAAACACCATTACACTTAGGGCCATTATTACAACTTACAAATAGTTATTTTTAGGATGCTATCTGACAGATAAATAGTTTTTGGTTATTACAAGTTAACATTAACCTAAAAAGTGACTGATAAGCTAACATCAGGTTTGTCCTCATGGTAACTTTACAAGTGAACTTTAAGAACTTGAAGATGCCATATTTTGTAGTCGTAGTCGTTGCCACTACGTATTTTAAACAACCAAAAGTAGTCGGTATATACTGCAATGTTGCCACAGTATATTAATTACATTTTTTATTTTATCGGACAGTTGTAATAATGGAAAAAACTTATCGTTCAAGATAGCTATTGTTTACGTTAACTATCAGCAACTTTATCATTAGGTTGTAATAATGGCCCTTAGTGAAAGTGCAAAAATATTGCAATCATTTTGTTGATGTTGAGTGATGAATTGAAAATTTGCAGCCTCACCAAACGTGAGTGATAATGATGCCAAAACATTTTGCACTCAAAAAAAATAGTTTGATTTAAAAAAAAGCAATCATCAGCTTATTGCAACTTTGTTTTTATTCACTCATTTGAGTGCAACTTAAATTGTTGCACTAATTTTATAATTAAATACCGTTATTAACAAAATTTATTTTGTTTAATGTTCTTTTTAATTATGCATATCCTCAAAAAAAAATCAAAAACCATGCACATACAAAGTTACATTTTTAAAATTTTAGTGAGACAATATTTGCATGCATCTTTTTTTAATGGAAGTCCAAATTTTGCACTATTTGAATTGAGTGCAGATTTTTGCATTCAATCTGCGTTTAGTGATATTGAAAAAATTTATATAGGATATTTCACCTTTTGATGAAACATCCCCCGTGGAAATAAGGTGCAGTGAATACCTGTAGTTTGACAGGATTCAAAATTGACAGATCTCTGGATATCGCAGCTGCCCATAAATCCTTTCTGGTGCTGTGAGAGTCAGCAGCCCCTTGAAAGCGGCCTAACTTGATGCCTCTTTCCGAGATCATATCGTGGTTGCTTTTTATTACAGATGCTGCTTGCTCTAAGTCAACAGCAGATGTTTAATAGCCCCTATCTCAAAGCAACAGGCGAATGTATAATTTTACACGCAGTTTGTTACAGGTGCGTGTGATGGTTGCTCTCACCTAGTGGTAAGACCACCGTGAGGTAGACTACAATGGCAGGTACAAACGTAAATATTTCGCATCATCATTCTTGTGCATCCCTAAAGTGGTGTGTGATTTTAATGTGTTCTTACATTATTCACGTAAAAAAAAAACATTATACTTTTTCCTTTAAGAAGTTCTTCTATTATAAGTTTAGCTGTTCTCTTTTTTGTAGCAAGTTTTCCTCGTATATTTATATTGTTTAAAAAAAATCCTTGTTGCTGTTGCTGTTCCTAATATTTATCCAAACGGAAAGTATCAGAAGAAAGAACAACAGAAATCTTAACATTATGTCATGATGTAATACATTTTACAATATATTCTTGTTTCCATTATTTTTTTTCTTTTAGTTTTTTTATAATTTTATATTTTACTAAACATTGATATAAACTTTTGCTATTATTTGACTTTTTAGTTTGTTTATCGTTGTTCTTGCTGCTACTTTTTATCTCTTTTGTTTCCTTTAGCTTAGTACTCTACATTTTAAATCTGATTCGAATATCAAGGTTAACCAAACAGGGAAAACACCTACAAGTACATATATGTGAGTATGTTTATGTGTCATACATGTAATAAATATCTCTCATACGCATTTATGTTCGTAAAATAAAAAATATTCGTTGTTTTTTAAATTTATGGTTTTCCATTTTGTGACATTAATATTAATTTTACTTGGCGAAAAATAATTTCCACAAAAGAAAAAAAAAATTCTTTTTTTCAGCAAGAAAAAATGTACAATCAAATTTATAAAAATTTATCAGAGACAGATTGTATGTCACTTTTTTTGTACTAAATACACTCAAAAAAATCCATGCTACATTTAACGGAAGAAACTTTCGTAGCTACTTTTTTGTATTTTTTTTACAAAAGTTTCGTATATAATACGTAAAAAGTCTACTCTTACATTTTTTAATTTTACGTGGTCCTATTTTTTCGTAAATATAACAAAATTGTTTGTATATTAAAAAATAACACTCGTTTAATACGGCATGAGTGTTGTTTTACTTAACGAAACTAAAGAAAATATTTCGTTGCCAATTTTTACTGTAAAATAGCGGTTGGTCCAACAATAATGCACGATGCTCATTGTTTGCCACACCTTAACGTCAAGTTTTATCCCATCTAAATTTGACATTTCTTTGTTTCAGTGTTTGACAAATTTAACCATTGAAAGGTACACAATTGAGCAGCGCGCTAAGATTGTTGAACCCTTTTACGAAAATGGACGTTCAAATCAAAATGCATTTCGTGCAATTCGTGATTTGTTTGGTCAGCATAATCGACCAAATTTCAACAAGCCGGGTCTGTAGAAAATGTGAAAATACCTGTGTATGCCCACCAAAGCTGCCGGCGTCATCGGGCCGTACTTCTTCGAAAATGAGGTCGGCAAAGCCGTTACCATGAATGATAAGTTGAGGGTATGGCACTGGACGATATGTGGTTCCAACAGGATGGTGCCCCTCGCCACAAAGCCAACGAAACAATGGCTCTTTTGCAACAAAAATTTAATGGCCGTGTTATCTCACGTCGTGGCGATGTTAATTGGACGTTACGATTATGTGATTTGATACTGTTGGACTTTTTTCTTTGGGGATATTTAAGAGAAAAAGTGTACGGCAATAAGTCTAGAAAAATTCAAGAGCTAAAGGATGAGATAATTTGGCACATTTACGACACTGAGTATATGGACCATTGGATAGAGGTATGCCACCAAAGCCGTGGCGAGGATTTGGCTGATATGTGGTTTCATACATAATTGTCATAGATTCTTCTAAATATAATAATAGAAAATATTAAGATAATCTTCTTTTTGTTTTTTTTACATTAACAATAGCAAAAATTTAACGAAAAATTAAATTACTCTACTTTTGTACGGCGCTTACGAATGCGGTATATTCATAAACGCTTATTATATTTAACAAACGTTTGTTAAGGAAAATTTCATAAAACATTTGTTCATGAATACAGGCAATAGTGCCAAAAAATGTTACTTCCCATTTACTTAGTTCACGACATCGATAAATAGAAAAAAAATATAAGAGTGAAGATGTCTTCGCCGATCTTCCAAAGGGCAATATTTATCTTTTACACTTCGAGGCAAAAATCA
This sequence comes from Pollenia griseotomentosa, assembly GCA_963931875.1. NCBI lineage: Eukaryota > Metazoa > Arthropoda > Insecta > Diptera > Polleniidae > Pollenia > Pollenia griseotomentosa. The sequence continues at coordinate 140,649,113 of OZ007563.1, read as the reverse complement.
TTTAACAAAGAAAAATGTTGTTGATATCCAACACAATATTGTGGAAATTGTGATAAATCTAATTGTTGGCGTATTAAATTTATGTCTTGTTAAAGATAAAATCAATGACATTTGAATGATATAAATCAAATAAAAAATTCCTTTTACGAATGCCATTCAGAGCATTAAGTGCAGTAATAGTTTGTAAAACATAATTATGAACATAAATTCCGAAACAACAAGAGTTAATTTCTAACATTTTTTTTTTTTAAATAAATGTTAATTTAAAACAAACAAAAAAAAAATATTAAAAAATTATGGAATTTTTGTTTTAATTTATTTTTTTTGCACAGTTTGTTAATACAAAATTTTTAAGTTAATTACATTTAATTTATAGTTTTTATAGAATTATCAAATTAATTTTCTAATAACTAACTAATTATTTAACTAAATTTATCAAAAAATAAAACAAAAATTTTTTTGTCGTAAATTATACGTAGAAAGTTATTTTGCTATTTCGTACAAGAATTTCGTGTACAATTGGTTGGTTGATTGTTTAGGTCCCCATTTACATTATACGATTTTTGTCGTTGCGATTCTTACCTTAAAGGTAAGAGAAGAGAGTGAGAGAGAGAGGATTTAACAGCAGTACCTAAACAAGAGAGGAAGACGGAACGTTTTCTTTCGGTTAGCTTTTACGCTGATATGCCATACCAAAACAAGAGTAGTGTAAACTTTTTTGTTTAATAAAACCCACATAATAGAAATAAAAAGAAGAGAAAAAACCGCTAGACTGAATAAAAATAGCTAAATTGCCATTATTCATTAACAATAGCGGCCAACTTCACTATTAAACGCGCTATCAAAATTGGATTTTCCAATTGTAAAGCGTTGACGCCGCGCTATTTAGGGATGCTTCATACAAATTATATGGGCATGAGAATTTTTGACAGCTAGAAAACGCTTTCCGCTCTTGTTTAGGTACGGCTGTAAAATGGGTACACAAGCGAGTGTACTATTCGATTCGTCTTGTTCGCTCATTCGTTCTCTCATTTGTCGATAAATGTTTTTAACGACAAAAATCGAACAAAATATAAGCCAGCTTCAAAAAAGAAACGACAATAACTGCAACGACAAAAATCGTTAAATGTAAATTGGCACTAACATCCAGGGTTGCGAACTTGTTCTTTTATGACCAAATTTGGTCGGTTTTAAAAAATGTACAACATATATTTATTTTAACAAATTTAGGAAAATGGTCGCAAAGCAGACAAGTACAAATCTATTAGCTTTTTAACCAAACAAAATTTTTTAGCTGTTGATGAAACTATACACATATGTGGCAGTAAAATAAAATGTATTACGTAAATAGGTGTGAATTTACACGATTCATCTTTTGTTGCTCAACTTATTTTCAATTCCCTTTTAAAGATGCCAATATAATCACACGCAACAATCGGTTTCAACTTTTTTTTGGTTCAAAATAACAAAAATTTTATTAACAGCGAATCAAAGAGAAAAAGAAAAGAAAAAATTACATGCAGCGTCGTTGTGCATATACCACCGAATAAAAACACAAAGCGTACTGACCGAGTACAGGCATCTCCGTACCATTTTCCTTTCTTCTTTCTTCTCTCACCTAAAAACACAAGAGTACTTTAACGGTGTTAGTTTTATAAAGGATAGTTTTGTCAACTAATTCGAGCTTACCTAGTCAGATGGCGTTTTAATTTTTCTTTTTATAAAAAACGTTTCATAAACAATCAATATTTGCATTTTTTATGACGATATACTTGTTTTTAAATATTTGAAAAATTTGGTCAGTTTCAAAGGATTTTGGTAGGTTTTGCAGACAATTTAGGTCGGTTAATAATTTTTTAAGCGGCAACCCTGCTTACATGGTAGCACGCCCAAAACCAACGTGCTGCAACGTGACACCACACAACTCGTCAAGTTTAGGAACCTTGGATCAAGCGTGGAACTAGGGCAATACTGTAATGACTAAAGCCAGCCCGTTGAGTGGAGATATTTCACCAAATTGCCGAGTTTCACCTGCGATATCTCAGAGACTTCTTGTTGAATTGAACAATAGACAATCACTAAGGAGATGTCTCCTCAGTTCCTGGTTCTGTGCAGCTGAGGCAGCATTTCCCTGCGACTAAAATGTCGAAGGTGGGTCACATTACCTTGGTATCCCTGCAGCCATCCAGTTTCTATCATCTATCGCTTCTGATAGTTCCGAGGGACCCAAATTAAGGTAATGTATGATTGGCTGCTCAGTCTGAATAGTTCTTCCTAACACTAGTAACCGAGAATGGACGTTGTTTTATGCAATATTAGTGACTATCTATCAAAAAAATTCCATTTCTGTATCTAATGTTTCTGTTCCGCTTTAGCGGAAATATGACTTAGAATTTCTTCTCAAAGTCAGCTCGGGGTATCATGTTGTCCGGTGGTCGTTTGACAAATGTGGGTAAATTTTTTAAGATCCCTGCATGAGCGCCGGTCCTCGCCTACCAACATCCCGATGTCGAGGGCTTGACCGCACTGTTGAGGGATATGGTCATATATATAAGGCATTTTTTTTTGAGTGTATACATAATTCTATTTTTGTTGAGTGAAAAATAGATAATTTATTATGAAATGTTTATTTATTTATTGTATTACTTTTTATCTCTAGAATATGTCATTTTGTTTTTCGATATACATACAGCTACTCACACTGTTAGTGGGACACCTCATGTATTTTTTATGCAGGCCTGAATTTAATTAGAATAATTTAATTCATACAAAACGAATAAATATTTAATAAAAATTCTTAAGTTAAACTAAGGCTTTTCTTTTTAATTCCAAACATTTAAGACTTTTTCTATGTGTCCATCTTATAGTGTGAGTAGCCGTACATACATATTTAATTTACAATTGTTTTTGATAATGAAATGTGACAACATGTTAAAATTGTATTTTTGTAAGACAAGTCTTTAATTTATTAAGTGTTCCTCGGTAGTAGTTATTTGTCCTTATTTGTGTTATGAATTTAAATTTGTTGTTCACAATAGTTCTAGTGATATCGCAATAATAGTGCGATATTTATGATGTGTTTTAATGATAATGCAATATTAATTCACAACTGTGGTAAGAAAACGTGTAAAAGTTAGTTATAACGCAATAAATTTGCATTGGCTTATTAAAAGAATTTGTTCCAAAACTGTTTTTTTTTAAGGAAACAGTGTGTTATAGATCGGAGGGGACAACAATTAATAATGCCACTGTTTTGTGTGGAAAACTTGTTCAGTTTATAAACTTAATTTTTTAAATTATACAGTGATTAATTAATATACGTAGAAGTTTTAACTTTAGATTCGGGACATAAGCCATAAGTTTTCTGGAAATACTGCACGAAAATATCCTTTTGGCTGAGTTCTAAAACGCCAGTTCTAAAGTAGCTCGCTTTTTCAACGACTCAAAATGCCTGCAAAGTACATGCCCTGGAGGCATCTCCTTAACGATACTCTTAGTGTTAAATCTCCTTAACGCCAAAGTTAGTGTTACATCTTCGGGGCATAATCAGGAGCATGATTCGGCAAAAATCCAAAATTAACGGATCTCTACGATCTCTCGGCTTGCCAGAGATTTTATAAGATACCACGGGAGTTAATAGCCCTCAGTGGCAAGGTACCTGGTCTGAGGCCTCCGTTAGTATACTTCTTGCAGGAAACGCATCCTGTATTTCTGGAAGATTGTCTTTGCGGGAGTTTTACTTTTCTGTTTATTAGTACTTCAAAGCTTGCACTTCCGTTTGATGCTTCTTTAACGAAGGCATGCTTTCGGAGATCAGGTGGTGGTTGTGGCTTAAACCCAAATTCGTGGGAAGAGATATCCTGAAAATCCCACTAAAGTTCTTATTTTTCAACACTTGTGGGAGAGTTCTGCCTGAGAGAGGACTTTCCTTATGTGGAGTGTCTAAAGTCAAGTTGCTACCTGGGTATGCTGGTTGCTCTCATACTCAGGGGCGATTGATAAACGCATTTTTACCCAGATTCGGCTAACGCGGAAGATATCAATGTAAAACAAGTTATCGATGTGTACACAATAAGCCAAGTTGAACTTCATTTTTCATTTTTGACTTTAACTTCAAAACGCTATGATCTTTTTATTGCTTCTTAAACCATTTTTAACCCATTGCTGCTATAATACTTATCTTTCCGACCATTTTGCTTTTAATCATGGCTACTCAATAATAAAACAACTTAGAGTATTTTAATATAAAAAGTGTTTTGTAATTCTCATTGTTCTTGTTTTACTCATTTTTAAAAAAAAAAGAAATATCGTTCTTTTTTGGGAATACAAAATTTTTTTTAATTAACAAGATTTTGTTTGTCGTGCTTAATTACCAATTTTTATTCTTGATAAAAACACTGAAATTTATTGTTGAAGGGATAAGCTATTATTCCTACGCGCGTTTCTTTCCTTTCACTAACTAGCTCTTGTTAGAAATGTTTGCCTCACATATAAATGATTGAGGAAAACGCCGACCAGGTTTGAAACCACAGCAATATGAACGTGAAGGAGTGCTTTAAAGCAATCTTTACCAGCTTAATTTCAAAACAATTTCGAAGCAATTTTCTGACAAAACACTTATTTGGGTAAAATTTGTACATGTGCTTTAAAACCAGTCGTTTCCAGATGTCTAAAAATATGATTGTTTTTTTTTTAGTTATAAGTTGGATAAGAAGTCCAATCAGCAATAAAACTTACGCTACCAAATTAAGGCACATCAAAATGTTATGTATTAAAAGTTTTTTTTATTTAACACTATTGTAAATTCATCTTATTTTAGTATTTGATTTAGTATAGGAAATGTTATCCTCAATTAAAATTCCTTCATATTATATAAATTAAGTTTTAAAGTTTCCTTTAATAAACAGTCCCTTAAAAAACTAATTACTTTGTAAATTTATTTTAAAAATTCCACGTAAAAATCTTTTGAAATAAAAATGGCCACAATCTTTGAAATAAATAAATCTTTAGGGCCTTAGATGTCACAAAACCGTGTTTTAACTCACAAACACGTTTAAGTTGTTTGTCGGTTTGTTGTTGTTGCAAGTGTATTTATAAAATATTACTCGCACTAAAATCAAAGAAAAAAAAATGAGAAAAAATCTAAGCCAAAGAAAGAAAAACTACTGGAATTAATGATAGAAAATTTATATAGAAGAAAATAGAAAAAAACATTAAGATTAATTTTAGGGAGGACAAATAGAATAAAAATAAATGTGTATAAGATCCTTTATTTATTTTCGGTCCTGCGTGTGCTTCTGTGTATTATAAACTAAAAGTATCAAAAAAACTCTGAAAAGACCCCTTAGTTTGTCATTATTCTGCAAAAGCAAGAGCCAAATTGAATTTTTCCCTTTTGTTGTCATAATGGCAAAAGTTTTCAACAATAATATTTTTCCTTCCTGAATATAACAACAAATAACCAACACTACTTCTTAAACTTGTGAAGATAATGTCAAAGTCTGGCAACTGGTAAAGGAAGCTACGGATGGTGAAGCAAAATAGCCATTTATGTGTATTCTCTGTTTAGCGTGTTAGTATTGTCGGTGTTGCCGGCTACTTATAGACGCACTCAACAAAATTGATACTTATTCACCCGCACACTAAAATAAATTTACTTTTTTAAGTTAAAAGAACTTGTTGGTTAGTTGGTTAACGTGGCTGCATCTAAAGCTATAAACAATCAAGAACATTCTACTGCTTGTTTTTAGATGACGATCGCAAAATTCTTCGTTAAACTTAAATTGCAGTTTATACTCCACTTTATAGGAAGAAAATACTTAAATCAAAGTCCAGTCATGTTCAAGAATCTGATTATTTTACCTAAGCTGATCGCCAATAATTCTAATAGCTCGCCGAGAATATATACAATATATATTAGGGCGGGTCAAATTGTATGGAACGATTTTTTTTGATGAAGCGTATAGCAAAAACGTAATCTATAGGTGATTCTGAGAAATTTTGCTCAAGAAACCATAGCTCTAAGTCGGAGTTTGGAGCCCCCCAAAATTTCAAAATAGATATTTTTCCATATATATTTACAAAGAATTATTTAATTAAATTCGTCATAAAATCGGATAGAATTACAGCAGATTTCTCAATCTGGGCTCGTTTGAAAGGTATTTTTTATCACCTTTCAGAATCTTTTTTTTTATTTTTAGTAGAGATATTAGGAATGTTTGTCGAAAAATAGCCTAAAATTAACTTTTAACTAATAATTCTGAATTTTCTTCGTTGAATCAATACAGATTCTAAAAGGTGATAAAAATACCTTTCAAACAAGCCCAGAGTGAGAAATCTACTACAATTCTATCCGATTTTATGACGAATTTAATTAAATTATTCTATGTTTATATGGATAAATATCTATTTTGAAGTTTTGGGGGGCTCCAAACCCGACTTAGAGCTATGGTCTCTTGAGCAAAATTTCTCAGAATCACCTAGAGATTACGTTTTTGCTATACGCTTCATCGAAAAAAAAAATTAACCCGCCCTTATATATATATATGTCCATCCGATAGGCTGGAATATCTCGATTATGCAGATGATAACAGCCTACTTTCTCACAACTTAGACGACATGGTAGCAAAGATCGCAGCAGTGCAAAATTAAACTGAAAAATTTGGTATGAGGAGTAATTAGGGCAAAAAGAACTCGGATTATAATTTTATTAGGACCCAAATTCGAAGTACTACCCAAAAATAATGTGTTGAGTAATCAGAAAAACATAAAAGCACTTCTTACAATTCTACTGAAAGAACCAATGAATTTTTCTAGGGATGTCCAAAAATTAATGCATTCAAAAGAAGGTCATTATTTTTTTACCTTAATACATCCAGAAAAAAGTAGTTATAGACGTTGCTATAAAAGTAGTTATAGAAGAAAGCTACGATATAATGAGTGGAAGAAGCTATTAATTTTGAAAAAGTAGGCGAAGTTTTTACTGCATATGAACTGAATATTGCAGGTTGGTGGGTGTTGCATAAAAAAATATGATGTCAAATATTTTGAATAGTACATGACAATTTTATTACAATTAAACTAAGGACCTACGATTTCAACAAAATATATGTATTGCAGAACTCTATGACTATTTTAATCATAGATGACTACCTAATCCACTTTATTTTTGTAGAACTACAGGTGAGAAAGTGGTTTTACAATGTATTTGTAGGGCTGTAGTTATAAGCTTATACAATATTTTTGCTGAAAATTATTTTATTTACTGAACAGAACATAAAGTAGGCTGCATTTTGGTCGGATATTATCTTGCACTATTTCTTCCACTATTACGCATTCACAGAAAGGAACAAAGCTTTCTTCTTAGTATTATTTCAATACCTAAGGCTTTTCAATTGACCATATTGGTCTCTGGGTGAGGATGTGAAGATTGGCTTCACACCATTCTTTCCACCTAACCTAACCTAACCTAACCTAACCTAACCTAACCTAACCTAACCTATAACCATGTTCTGTAACTTTGGAGAGAACTTCTCGCGTCGAAAAGATGTGAAACAAAATATTCCATTGTTTCTCGAAAAGTGAGAAAAAAGTGTGTCTGTAACTCATATCGAAAACTATCAAAAGAGATTACGTTGTTACGTTATAAATGTCATAATATTCCACACGAAGCCAATGTGAAATTGCAGACGATGAGAACACCAGTCACACATATCGTCAACGGCGACCAAGATTTAATAAAATTTAAAAATTATCAATGATGGCGGCTAAAATACAACCGTCGGCTATACCTACTTTAATGTGTGTTTTTTACAAAATGGCTTTGAAAACATTCACATATTTTTCAAAAATGTTAAAACCAAAATAATTAAGCAATAAAAAAAAACAAAATACTTCTCTCTTCCGTGTTATTATTGGATTTTGCAATTTTAATATATTTTTTTTTTTGTTAAAATTTTTTTCTCACCCCATTTTTAATACCCTCTACCACAATTAGTTGTGAAGAGGGTACACAGAAAAAAATAAAAATTGATTTCAATTAAAAAAATTGTGATATTAATTAAAAAATGAATTAAATATGCACCAGTAAACAAATTAATAGTATCAATTAAACGCTTAATTCACTTGATTAAACATTTAATTCACTTGATTAAATTTTTAATTAAAACTGATTTTATATTTGATTAATGCTTTAATTAGAGAACAATTTTGGAGAATTTTTTCTGTGTATACTAAGTTTGTCATTCCGTGTGAAACTTTTTTTTTATTCATCTCAGATCCCATAAAGTATATATATTCTGGCTCCCTGAGTAATTCTAAATCACACACTGAAAAATATCGTGAAGATTGGTCCATAAGTTACTCGAGGCCCCATATAAGCCGTACTCTAGGAAATCAGCTTAGTACGCCTAAAACCATAATTAAAATTGCTATCATAACAAAATTTGACATGTCACAGCTTTATAGGACTAGAATTACACTGTGAAATTTCCTGAAGATTGGTCCATAATTATCGGAAAAAAGTTTAGTAAGCCTAAAACCATAATTAATTATAACCTGGTAAAATTTCGTGAATTTCGGTCCATATAAACCCTACTCCCAAAAAACAGTTTATTACGCCTTAAACCGTAATTAATAATGCTATCAGTAGTCTTAAAATATCGATAGGAAAAATATCGTTATCTATATTATTACACTAAGCAACAAATAAGAATTTTTATTACCTGAATAACCACTATATTTTTTTGATCCGATAAAGTCACCTAACTGCAAAAATCATCATTATTTAAAATTCTATGGTTAGGTTTTTTTTAAAAATTTTTTTCTAAAAATTTAGATTTTTGAAAAGGCTGCTCCTTACATCTTATCGTAACTTTGGAAATACGTACTCGATTTTGTTATGCAATCCGTCAAAACATTTAAATCATTTTTTAATTAAGCCATTTTTTTTTGGAGTTATTGAGGCCGAAGTTGTAAAAAATATTTTTTTTTTGTTTTTTAAAAAAATTTTTGAATTAAAAAAATTCGTAAAAAAACTGAAATCAACAAATACTTACTAGTTTTAGTACTAAAGCTCAAAGCTGCATTAGAAGGAAAATAAATTTTATTTCATGAAAATCAATGGACAAATTCCTGTTTTATTCCCGATAAACTGAAAGTACCTAGTTTTGACCTTTTTTTATCGCAAATTTGTGTAGAGCTTAAAATCCCAAGAAAACTTTGATAACTAATATGCATGTGGCAGTGTAAATAAAACTGAACTGGCAAAATAAAATAAAGTAATTTGTTATTCTACAACTACATTTAGAGTTGACAAAAAATCAACCAATTGTAGTCGGGACTGTAAGAAAAGATAAACTCTCTTTTTATTGTTGTTGTTTTTGTTTAAGCTTTGATATGGTTAAGAGTAAAACTGGGGCTTATAATTCTTATTCTCTTAACAGTTTTATTTGTATAGTATCTTAAGTTTTTCTAAAATCTTTGGATGAAGTTTCCTGACGATCTGGCCTAGCAACCAGTGAAATGCGCATAGGAATAACTTATCCCTTCGACAATAAATTTCAGTTTATCAATAGTATGATATGGGAATTTAGCACATTTAAACGAAACATTGTTAATTAATTTTTTGAATCCCAAGAAAAACTTTGACTTAAAATCACAAAGTTTTACCTTTTTATTATACAATATTTTTTTTTTAATTCTTTACTTTAATTATCTTTTCATAAAGCTGCATATAATAGAAATAAAATAAATTTTGTTTCATATAAATCCATGAAGAAATTCGTTTTTTATTCCCGATTAAAGCCTAGTCCTCTGTTCAAATTTGTGAAAATGTTGAGCAACATTAATTATTTCACACGAACATTTTGACATGTATCAATGTTACCTATTATGAGAGCTTGTACAATTTGACGTTTTTATTTCTGCAAAGTATGCAACATTGTTTTGTGTATGTAAACAAACCCCACATGTATTTTATAAAAATTATTTTTTTTTAATAAAAAATTTAATAAAAAATAAAGTAATACCGTGTTCAGATATATCTTTTTTATTGAGTCAATATTAGGTTTATTGACATAATTATCTTTCTGTTCACATATACACAATTTAGCTTACTCAATTTATATTACAGTAGTTTTGACTTAACTGCCTTTTATTTACGTGCACTTTTGACTTAGCTGTACAAAATTGATAATTTTTGGCATTTTTCTTTATAATCCCATACAAATTCCTTTTTTAAGTGCACTTTCTTTACCTGCACATTTAAGATAAGTGCCCAAAACTTTTGGCATTTTAAAATTATTTTCATACAAAAAATTCAAGTTAGCTGCACTTTGACTTAACTGCCCAAAATACATATTTTATGTAATTATTCTTCAAAATCCTTGTTTACGTGCATTTTGTATACCTGCACATTTTTCGTATTTTTGGACAGCTTTAAAATATTTTCATATAAAACATCAAAGTTAGCTGCACACATGAAAAAATATGGTGGCCACTTTTTCACATAAATATCCAATTTTAGCTGTTTATAAAAACAAAAATCGCAAACAAGTCAAGTTGGTATCATTATAATTCATTTAATTTGTTTAAATGTATTTACATTTATGCATATGGGTTGTGGTTACAGCAACTTTACCACGATTATATGAAAGGAATAGCAAATCTTTGGTCTGGAACAGAATAAAGTAGTTGTAGTAGTATTTGAAGCTGACGAATGCTCTGTAGCGCAACAAAGTTAAAAATTTTGCGCTTCAACTGCAACGATTACTACAACTACGTTTTCTGTTGACACTATTTTGCAACTGCCGTTTTTAACTTTTGAGAGCTTGCAGCGCTATTCTTAACGTTGTACTACAGCGACTATTCTGTTCCACACTTTATTGTTACAATTTGGCTAGCTCGTTCATTATAAAAATGCGTAACAAATGACTACAAGGTGTTTGAACGTCATTGTTTTTATCAATTTATTAATAAAAACGTTGTTACTTCTCTTTCAAACACTTTACTTTAGCTGCACTTTTATGCAGGTAACCACAATTGCGTACCTGCACATTAAGGCAGCTAAATACATTTAAGATAGCTGCATTTTTGATTTACCTGCACAAAAAAGCGTGCAAAGGAGATTGTGCAGCTAAGTCAAAATTACTGTACTACTACATACAACATTCAATGTAAACAAAAATGTACATGTATAAGCAAAATGTAAACAATTTTGACATCTTTAAGGAATAAACATCTGGCTTTTGCGCAGACCTAATCGATACCTCTTTGTTTTGTTGTAATTTCATTTCTGTTTAGTAAGTTGTGTTATGCTCAATAAACACACTTGTGACAGGGTTGCATTTTAATTTTACTCAATATTTATAGCAATTTTGTATTAATTGAGCAATTACTAAATTGCAATTTTATATGGATAATTGAGCTCAATAATGTCATTTATTGCGTAAAACTCAATTAAGGTGCATATCTGAACACGGTATAAATATAGAAAAAAACGGTTACCGGTTGTGTTGTTTGAATTTTTTATTTTTAAATTAAAAATCAGTTCATACTTTTTAGCTTTTCCTTAAAATTCCACGTGAAATAAGTGCAGCTTATATTGTTTCGCAGTTGTGAAAAAATGTTGCCAGAAACATTTCGGAACTTTTTCACAAAATGAACATTATTTCATAGATATTCCGCACAAGTTTTTTTCATATGCGTTTTGACAGCATTTCACGTGAAATGTTGAACAGAGTACCAGGCTTAAGTGAAAGTACCTAGTTTTGACATTTTTTTTATCGCAAATTTGTGTCGAGCAACATGTTGCAAACATAAAATAAATATGTTGCTCTACAGAACATGGGCACTGCATTGCATTTTAATTAATTTATTTCATGTTTCTACTGATTTCCAACTAATTTTAATGTAAGAAAAGAAAAACTCACTGTTTATTGTTGGTGTTTTGGTGCTTTGATAGTGTTCAAGTAAGAAGTTTATAATTCTTATTCGCTATAAGGTTTTATTTGTATAATATTTTAAGCTTTTCTAAAATCGTTGGAAAAGGTTTCCTAAGCAACCAGTGAAATGCGAATAGAAGCTAGCTTTCCCTCAACTATAAATTTCAGTAAAAAAATTGGGAATTTAGCACGTCATGGGGAAGTAATATTGATCATAATTTTCTATTCCCAAAAATAACGTTGATAATTTTTATTTTGCTTTAAAAAATAGAGCCATGCAAAAACTTAATATTAATAAAATATATAACATAAACGATTACAATAGAATTTTTCATATTTTTTTCAAGAATTCCTTTTTAAGATTTATTTCGTGTCCACTCTTTGATTAAAATAAAAAAAAAAAAAATCCGTTGGTTTCCAAAGGACAAAACGAAAGAAAAGAAAAACCAAAATTATGAACGAAGGCCCAAACAATATGGCGCATACAGTTTCCAGTTAACATGATGTTTGTTGGTGAAAATTCTTATTAGAATTCTAATACCGAAATTTCATTAAAATAAAACACAGCTGTTGGTCACTAAATAAAGAAAAAGGCCCAAAACTACGAAGAAAAAAATAGGAAAATCTGCTAGAAATTTTAGTTGTTGTTCTTGCGGTGAAAGCTACTCTATTCAAGGGTTCGTTACTTTAGTTTTCCTCTGTCCCCTTCTGTTTTCTTTGGTGTTGTTTTAGTTGGTTTTCAGTTGTGATTTATAATTTTAAGTCGTTTTTGTTTTTTACAAATTATTAATTAAAAGGGTACAATAGTGACTCAGTCACGATATTTTATTATGAATAATAAAACAACAAAACAGCACAATCATTATCGGAAAGAACAACAACAACAACAACAACATAATCCTAATAACAATTACAACAAACAATATCGTTATTATTAATAGTCATACAAATAACAATGAGAAAATTTTAGGGGAAAACTGTAAGTAAGAAAATCTATTCGAATTCTGAAGAAAAGATGACAACAACAATAAGAATGTCATTGAACACGAATAACATCTTCAATTTTTTTTCACATAATCATTGTTAAAGTATCGTAAAAATGACAATTTTTCTAATAAAACAACTTAGAATGCTATATTCGGCTATGCCGAATCTTATGTACCTTTCACCATGGTGCGACAAGAAAAGAAAATTATATAAATACTGTTCTTTAGATTGGATTAAATCTATTTATTGCCACGCCAACTTCTCTCATCCCCCCACCTTTTGTGGAATATTGTGATTGATAATCAAGATGCTTATATGTATCTTGTTTGGAAGCTTTAGCTATTGGCATTCTCCAGATACGTAGAAAGAAGGAATAAAAAACAACAATAACAACAAGGGATTTCTGAGTTAAATTAGAGGCAGTCGTGTTTTTATTTTGTCAGTCTTTTATAAACCGATTTGGCTGAATAGCAAACTTCAAATAAATATAAAAAATCGTGTCCCCCTCGTTACGTGCATCTTCGGAAAGCCAATTTTAACATACAGGAAAACAACTTTGTTCATAAGAAATGTAATTCTCTCTCATACTGGCAATAAGCAAACATCAAACTCAAATAAAAAAATTTTGTTGTTGTAATAAATTGAAGTATATAGAGCCCATCACAAGATTTTTTATAACTCTTGTATTTGATTTATGTCAATTTCATCCCGATCACATCAGATTAGTTTTAAAGCTTAAATTTGGTATTCACAAAACTAGTCAAAAATGTCTGAATGGTATGCAATGTGATCTATGTTATTATAGAAGTTTTTTCACTCGAGTTTCAACTACATATTAACCCTTTCTATACTATAAGGTGGCGCATAAGTAACCTTATAATCGCTAAAAAAAGGCATAGTTGGCCAAGCTTTGTAAGGTGTGGCTCTCTCTTGTTGGACAATTCTGGACTATTATCTATCTCTGGCTTTAAAAGTTTGCAATTATTTTCCCGGTATTGACTACCATCATGCCACATGAACCGCAACTTATATGGTCAATAGATAATTTCTGAAGTTAGTCCACACCACATTCGCTGATATCAAATCAAATTGTTTACTTTTAAAATTTGAAATATTATGCTGCAATATAACAGCCATATTCATAAAAAGTTCTTATTTTAAGCTTAAAGTATGTAATAACTATTAAAGACTTTTTGTCTTATAAACCTCTTATAAAAATTTGTATTCATAAACGTACATTTACAGCTTTTTTACTATTTACTGTTTGGAGCGATTTTGTGTTAAAGTATGGCAACTTTCTTTATATTTTGCTACCTTTTTATTGTTAGTGATGCATAAAACTTCTATTCGGTTCAGATGATATTCTATATTTAAATTTTTTAATTAAAATTTTTTTTAATTGGAGACCTTAAAAATTATTCCTATTAATTAAAACTATCTATGAATTTAGTTTCTGAACAAAATGTTGCCGAAAGGTATCATACAAACTTTTGTTTTATCCTTTTTAAATATACGATAAGAAAATAATCGAATATAAAAATTTGTGTACTTTTTATCAACATCACTGTTATTGTGATTTGTTTATTTTATTTTTTTTTTTTTAATATTTTTGAAAAATAATTTGTTGTTTAAAGCCTGGTACTCTGTTCAGTATTTCGTGCGAAATGTTTTCAAACTCAATATAAAAAAAAATTCTGTGAAATACAAACGAAAAAATGTTGATAGAGTTGTACTGTATTTATATTACGAAAAACATGCGAAATGTTTCTAGCAACATTTTTATTTTCCGTACGAATCAAGTGCAGCTCATATTATTTCGCACGGAATTTTAAGCAACAGCTAATAATTTTTTGTAATTTTTTATTTTGTATTTGTGAAGTGGGGTTTATAACAAGCGTTTCAAAAAGAAAAATGTAGAAAAGTGCAAAAATTATTAATAAAATTAAATTTTTTGTTTTTTACTTTAGGAAATTATAAAAATAATATTGTTTTACTTTTTTAATGACAATTGTAAAAACACATGGTTTTTGTCATAGATGGGGGTAGTGCACTAATGTTGAAGTTTCAACTCATACTTAGTGATAGTTCAAAATGATTGCAAACATTTTGTCGATGTTGAGTGATGAATTGAAAACTAGCAATCTTACTAAACATGAGTGATAGTAATGTTAAAAAATTTTGCGCTAAAAAAATAGTTTGATTTAACAAAAAGCAATCATCAGTTTATTGCAATTTTTTTTCTCCACTCATTTGACTGCAACTAAAAATTTTGCACAAAATTTAAAATACAAAACTTGTGTTTTCATGATTAAAGCCAAGAATTATTCCGTTATTGACAGAATTTCATTTAGTTTAATTTCCTTTGCTTAGCATATCATCAGAAAAATCAGAAAATTTTTAACATTTTAGTGACATTATGTTTCTGTACAGCTTTTTGATTGCAAGTTCAAATTTTGAACTAAATATTTGAATTGAGTGCAGATTTTATGCATTCAATCACAGTTAGTGTTAGTAAAAAAATTTGCAATACCACTTTATTTTTTTTAGTGATAGTGAAAAAAAAAATACCAATCATCACTAACTAAAGCTGGTAAAAAATAGTAAAAACTAATTTTTTTGCAGTTTTATTTAGTGAGAGTGTAATGGTGATTTAAATCAATATTTAGTGCACTATCCCTAACTATGGTTTTTGTTTACCTTCGAAAAATAATATTGTATACTTTTTAAGTTTTGAAAAACCGCAAGATAGACAATATTGATACATGATAAAATTTTCGTGTGAAATAATCAATGTTGCTCAACATTTTTCGCAAGTTCGAACAGAGTACTAGGCTTAATATGGAAAAAAAAATAATTTTTTAGCAACATTTTGAAATTTTTGTTTGTAAATGCAGCCATGCTTCCAATTTTTTCCGGGCATATGTATAAAAAACAAAGTTGCACCCAAAACAAGCTATAATTGATTAAAATTTGTTAACAACTTTTTATGCTACCCTGCAAATAATAGGACTAGTCCAAACACGCGTGTAAAATGTAGTCCACAAGGGACTAGGATCAGTCCAAAAGTTACCCAAACGTATGGAAAAAACATGGTCTATTTAACATTACGATGTCCTAGGGCAGGACCATATAACCCAGCTTTGGACTATAAAGGAGTAGTCTTAAAACTACTCCATGGTATACTAAAGAGGATTAGTTTTGAAGTCGTTTAAATACGAAAACATGTCGTTAAAAAACGTAGACCAGTCCATGCACACAGAAAAAAATCAAGTTAAAAACGTAGAAAACAAGGTTGATTTAAAATTTTTCGGTGGTGATTTTGCTTTATACGTTTTTCATGTTAATTCAACCTGGTTTTACAATAACTGCGAACAACATTTTTTTTCTTTTAAAATAACTATAATTCATGTTAATTTAACATTGCAGTAAAGTTAGAGCAAAATGTAATTTATATTGAAATAACAATCCGAATCACGTTGAATGAAAGTTATTTCAAGTTGAAACAACGTGAATTTCATGTAGAATCAAATTGGTTTGAGTGTGTTATAACAGTGTGAAGAAGCCTCAGAGACAACATATGCATTTATTTAAGAATAATTCAATACACTTACCCCTGTAACACATGTTTCACTTATTTTGAGTTCTCCTTTGTCAACAGAAGCATCAGCATCGCCCGATATGGATTTCGTCATCAATATACTTTGAAAACTTGATGCACTATTTAAGTAACTAATTTTAATTAAAAGAATACGGGAATTGTCCTCTTTTTATAACATATTTTAAGAATGAAAATAAAAAATGTACAAACTTAAGTATGAATGCATGTTAATTTAACAAGATACACTTTTGATTTTAATATAAAACTGGTTCTTATGGATTCAATATTGAATCCATATATATTTATATTTTAATTTTTTTTTTTTTTTATTTTAACAGTGAATAATATTAAATAAACATGATTTAAGGTTATTTTATTTAAAATTATTATGAAATAATGATAAATTTAAAAAAGGGCATACTTTTGCAGAAATTTAATATGATTCTCAATCAACATTTTTCCATGTTAATTTTACATTGGCATTTTTTTCTGTGTGTGGAATAGTCCATTTTATGGGTCAGGTAGTCCAATAGTATTTGCAGGGTATTCACAAAAGTGGAAAAATTTTAATTAATTTAAAAATTTAATAAAACGTAGTATTTGTTTGGTAGCCCACCTAAGAAGTGGAAATAAAGGGCAAGTATGTCTCGAGACAATGTTAAGGACAAAAACTAATTGAATTCGGTTGTTATGGGACATTTTCTTCAATACATTTCTAGTCAGTATTGAACATTTTGAATGGTAGCCCCTTAAGGGAATGGAGGTAACGAGTAAGTATGTGAGAAATTAACGATGGAGATGAAAAATAAAGTGGGGTTGGTCATACATTTGATCCATCAAGGGGCATCCCAGGCGCTGTAGAGGCCAATTTTAAGAATTTAATTCTGTTAATTTCTGATTTCCAGCATCCATTTTATTTCTTCATCTAAGTATCGATTATCTTCTTTCTAATGAGCTAGAGATGAGCGGATTTGACCATGGCAGTTATTATATAAAATAGAGCTTCATTTGTAAAATTTCGTGATATTTTCTGGTATAGTGGTCTCTACACTGAAATAATTTTCTTCAGAATACCAATGAATTTTGACATTAATCCCATGAAAAATTGCATTAAAAAGGAACCTATGCAGCGCTTCGTTGGATCAATGAAACCTGTTTCATTAAAATGTATTTCATGAAACATTACATTAGATCTATGAATGTTATTCATTGGATGAATACTTTAAAAAAAGTAAAAAATTTTTTATTTTATTTTTAATAATTTTTTTTTTAATCAAACCCAGCTAGCATAGGCTGTTTTTTTAGACGATTATGTTTTATATACAACTCCTAAAAGAATCTTCTGATGATTATCTGACGATTAAAAAAAACAAAAATTCTAATTTTTTTTTATTAATACTTTTTTATAAATTTTTTGACACGCTCGTCTTTTAATCTTGGAATGAACCTTTTGCGACTCTCTGTAAGAGTCATATAACAATTACTAAATAAGAGCGTTTTTGAAATATGAAAATTTTATTGTCAAAACAATTTCAATAAAACAAACCGACCTAAGGATCTGTAAAAAAATTATTTTCCGACAGGAAAGTGTTTGCTTTCGCAACCTTAAAGGTTTGTTTCATGTAAATTGTAAGAAAATTAGAAGTTTTAACATGAAAAAGACGCGTGATGCCCCTTTTTAGGTAGCTCAGTTATACGGCTGAGCATTTCACGAGTTGTAAAATAATCCCTACATGAGTCTCATACGACTCTTGGCATGCTTTTTAAAAGACTCGTTAGATAATCTCCAAATACATCACAAACGATTCCCTTTACGATTAATATAAGCGTCTTTCGCTGCGTTATAGAAGAATCTCTCATACGAATCAGCACGTGTAACAGTTTCTCCCGTGCTAGGAATCGTCTACAATTATTAAATGAGCTCGTCGACGATCAAAAACACTCTTTGTGAGATTCCTAATAGACTCCTAGACGATTGAAAATGCTAGCTGGAAAGTGGTTCTTATTCAACTTTTTTTTTTCTAACCAGAGTCGCTGGCGGGAATCGATCCCGCAACCTCGGCGCTGATAGACTAGCTCACTACTACCTAGCCTACTGGGGCAGTGTAGTTTTTGAATAAAAAAACTAGGCTTTTTGCCATTTCTCAATTAAGAGCGTAAATATGAGATAAAATTGTCATAACATAACAACAATAACAATGTTGATTTTTTCGGCTAACGCATAATAAACAAGTTAGAGTGCTATATTCGGCTGTGCCGAATCTTTGTTACCCTCCACCGACAGTTCGAATGTTTAAGGAGTAATATCTGTATGATGTCTTTTTATTATTATTATCTTAAACTGTGACGATTTGTTATTAATTATGGTTTTAGGAGACTAAACTGTTTTCCGGGAGTAGGGCATATATGGGGCCTAGGGTAAATCATGGACCGATCTTCACGAAATTTCACAGTATCATTTGTAGTCCTATAAAATTGTGACGAGCCAAATTTGTTATGATTGCATTATTTTTTACGGTTTTAGGCGTACTAAACTGTTTTCCGGGAGTAGTGTTTATATGGGGCTTAGGGTAAATTATGGACCGACCTTCGCGAAATTTTACAGTGTAATTTCTAGTCGAATAAAACGGACTTGTGCAAAATCTTATGTCATTCCGTGCATTTTTGCATAATTTATGTTAGTTTTTGTAACAAAATTATCAAGTTTTTGAAGGTGGTGGTTCCACATTTTGATTCATAGCTCTGGTCCTACTGAGCCGATTTTGCTCAAATTCAATCCCAAACTGCTTAGGATAACTACAAGCAATTTGACACCTAGTTTGTTTATTTCTTTTGAGTTTTCCGAAAGTGAGCGTGTTTTCAACAGACGGACAGACAGACGGACATGGCTAAATCGACTTAGAATTACTCAAGCAGCCAGAATATATATAATTTATGGGGTCTGAGATGAATAATAAAAAAGTTTCACACGGAATGACAAACTTAGTATACCCTCTTCACAACTAATTGTGGTTGAGGGTATAAAAAAGACCACATAAAGAGAGAACAAGCTTTTTCGTATACATCACTTGGTTGACAACAGTTTAAAATAAGGGTGTGTTTTTTTAAAAGGAGAACATTTATTTGTTCATTACTTAGTACATACTATATGTATTTAGGTATGTACATATTAAAGAAAACTAAAAACATACGTATTTATGGATTGAAATTACTATAATGACATTTTTCATTGTCGTAATGAAAATTTAAATTTATGAAGGCATGCTTTTTCGAAATATTTTAATACTTTTAATTATTGAGACTATAGAGTTATTTGAATGTTAAAAATAATTTTTTTTTTGACAGTTATTGAAATATGTTGCTTTTATAAAAAAATTTTTGATTTCATAAATTTAATGGCATATTACATTAGATGTATGAAGTAATTAAATCTTACATTTTTTAATTAACAATTAAACATATTTTTAAGGAAACTATAATTTGTTTGTATATTGTTTTTTATGGTCCCAATTAAAATTTTTTGTTTAACTTGGACAAACTTTAGTTTTCATATATCCAATGAAAATTTTTAACGTAATTACGAAATCCAATGAATCGATTTTAACGAAAATACTTCATTATAACTACGAAATTCCATTTGGACATTGAAAATTTTCATTTAACCAGTGAAATTTTTTTTATGAAAACGATTCATTAAATATATGAAGCATTTTTCTTTCAGTGTATAATATGTGAGATCCTGATTACTTTAAGCCTAAGTGATGCCTAATGACATCATCTCCATGATGAAGAATTTTGTAAGCTGTTGCTGATATATTTCTCCATCGATACTCTGTTGTTTATATTCGTGCAGTTTCCTTAGCAAATTCAGCATTAATTTTTTCATTGTACACGAGTACTTCGATAATTGTTTTTAATCTTGAATTTAGGTTTTTATGAACACCCAATATATCAGATGCTTTTTCGGGATCTGAAAAGAGCTTTTTTGCTGTATTCCTATCGTTATGGCTGATAAAAAAACGCACATTTAAAAAATTCATCCTAAACATGTTTATTTTTTAAACTTCCTAACTCATTGTTGGTGTCGTCGTCTGATTAATCCTGAAGGTTCAAAATCTATAACATAATTGATTTTTAGTGTGAGTCAGAAGCAAATAACATTTACTTTCGTGTCCGAATATTATAAACCTTCTGTAAAACAACAGTTTTGACAGAAATGCACAGTTACAAGTGATTTGAAAAGTTGACGAGTCAGATGTGAAAAACATGTCGTGTATTATGACCTTAAACAGAGAAATGTGTCTTTAGCAAAAAAATTTACTTATCATTTTTTTTTTTTTTGTTAATTTTGTTTGATATTAATTTAGATTTTTTTAAATTATTTTATTTTGCTATATATGCTTCCTTTTATATTGCTATACTTTTCGAGTCTTTAAAGTTAAATTAGAGACATTTAAATAATAATAGTTTCCTAAAACCAACCAAGAAAAATCAATTTAAAATGGTTTTGCGGATAGGAACTGTAATTATTTACAAATAACTTACACTTTATGTTCTAAACAAGTTCAAGTAAATTAATTCTTTTTTCACCCACTCCTTCTTCTTCTTTTTGAAAACGCCCTTCAAATCTTCGTTGTTCGTGATTGATTTGTCATGTTTTGTGTGTTCAAGACACGCTTGTGAATATTTTAAAAGGTAAATAAAAAAAGACCTAAAGGATAGCAGAATCATGCTACAGGCGTTTGTTAAATAGTAGATGTAGGATGAAATAGTTATTTATATTTATAATTTTACTTGCAAAAATCAAAGAAAAACAAAACAAACAGCAAAAGCCACGTCATCGGACTAGTGGTCATAAAGTTTGTAATTCCATTTTTTGCAAATACTTGTACTTAAGTACTTGATGCTTTAATTTCATTTCATCTACTCCTTCAATATTTTCTAGTTTATTTGTAAAGTAGAAAGATTCAAATAGAAATGATATTATGTACACTCGTTAGTATCTTGCAATTACGAAAGTTGTCTCTTTATAATTATCTCTGTCAATAAAAGTAGATAGACAACAAAAAATACTAAGAAGTTAAGATGCTTAATGACTGCATCTGTTTCTTATCGCTGTCTACCAGTGGAACAGTGGTTTAGTGGGAGGAAAAAGTGCAAACAAAATTTATGTTGCTTGTAAAATTTTTAATGAACAAATATAACTGGCAATTTTTTTATTTTTTTTGATAAGTTAACTAGACATTTACCATTTATACTACATTAACAATAAAAATGCAATTTAAATTCTTCTAACTTCGCACTTAATAGATTTTGTCCAAATCTTTAAATAAAGGTAGATTGAAATAAATTTGATTTTTGACGAATTTAATTACTAAGAAGCTGGTATATCAGATTAATAAGGGAGAGTTGTAGAAAAGCAATATTCATAAAAAGGATATTTTTATTAATGATTTTTCAAATACATAGTCCAGAAATAATTTCGCATGTGTTTTTATATAAACGGGTAAACGATATGCCAACTTCCAACACTTAATGAAAATAAATTAAAAATTAACATACACCTCCTCATGCAAAAAAGTAAAAGTTCACATTAGTTAAACAACATGTAAAGCCCAGCAAAAGTGTGTGGGTTTTTACGTGTTGGTTAACATATGCGAGCTTAAACTTTTTTTGCATAAGGGGGATAACCTTCATTTATAGATAATATAAACCAATATATACATGTGTATTATGCTGTACTGTTTTATTTGTTTTCAATAAATATTTATGAAAATAATATCCAACAAGCATAAACTCTTAAATAATAAAAATGTTCATATTAATTTAAATGTGTATTTTAAGTCAAATTACAATACCTCTGTTTCTTTACTTTTTGGGTAAAGTTCGTGAAAATAAGAGCAAGCATAAATTTCTCTCATAAAGAGAACAAATTACACAAAAGTACGGGAACAGAAAAAACACAATTTTAAGCACAAAATAAAAATTCAGTGTTTTGACAGTCTTTACAACACCAAAAAATTTGCGCCACTTTTGAAAAATTTTATATTGGCTGTAGAAATAAACTACTTTTACCAAAAATAAAAAAAACAAACACTTTTACAAAAACTAACATTATGTTTTCCTAATATTTAAAATTAAAATTTTATATTTAAGTACATAATTTTACTCCACAGCACTTTTTCCAAAATTTGGTTCATAATTTTTTTCCATTGCATTTTATTGTTTTGTTTATGTTTTACAGCTGTTTGACAATTTACACAATTTGCACGAAGAACAAGTCTGGGCCGTTTCGTGCAAGAAGAAGAAGAATTTTATTCTCTCAAATCCGCTCTCATTTACACAAATTAAAAGTACGGGAACGCTTTTCGTGCAAATTGGAGTCCCGAGGGATCCCAAAGTAGAGTAAAGAAACAGAGCTAATTTTAAAAGCTTTTATACTTTAATAGTTTTATTCCTTCAATATTATCCAGGAATATTTTCTATGCACTATCAGAATATTTGTTTGTATATTTCTGTAACGAGGCTTACTTTAGCTATCCTTTGGCTAGCAATGAAGTAAATTGTACAGAAAATTTAAACAACTACACACAGAAAAAAATACCAATGTAAAACTAACATGGAAAAATGTTGATTGAGAATCATAGTAAATTTCTGCAAAAGTATGCCTTTAATTTAAATTCATCATTATTTCATATTAATTTTAAATAAAATAACCTTAAATCACGTTTATTTAATATTATTCACTGTTAAAATAAAAAAAAAAAAAATATATTAAAATATAAATAAATATGGATTCAAAATTGAATCCACAAAAACCTGTTTTATATTAGAATCAAAAGTTTTTCTTGTTAAATTAACATGCATACATACTTAAGTACATATGTACATTTTTTTATTTTTATGTTTAAAATATGCTATAAAAAGAAGACAATTCCCGTATTCTTTTAATTAAAATTAGTTAGTTAAATAGTAAGTACATCAAGTTTTCAAAGTAGAATGATGACGAAAACAAAGGAAAATACAAAATAAGTGAAACATGTGTGACGGGGGTAAGTGTTTTGAATTATTCTTAAATAAATGCATATGTTGTCTCTAAAGCTTCTTCACACTGTTATAACACGCTCAAACCACTTTGATTCTACATGAAATTCACGTTGTTTCAACTTGAAATAACTTTCATTCAACGTGGTTCGGATTGTTATTTCAATATAAATTACATTTTGCTCTAACTTTACTGCAATTTTAAATTAACATGAATTATAGTTATTTTAAAAGAAAAAATTTTGTTCGCAAGTTATTGTAAAATCAGGTTGAATTAACATGAAAAACGTATGAAGCAAAATCACCACCGAAAATTTTTAAATCAACCTTGTTTTCTACGTTTTTAACTTGATTTTTTTCTGTGTGTATTAGATGTCAGCAGAATGTAATGCATTTTCTGGCCTGCTACGGCCTTCGTCAGTATTCTTTGTATCTTATAGCCAGATAGCGCCTATTGTAAATTATTTATGTATTTAACTTAATTATTTAAACAAATAGAACCTGGGAATTTATTTATTTATCGTTATTTTACACATTTCAATCAATTTTCTATATTTACAATACTTAATTTTTTACAGTTTTCACATTGAGTGTGAATAAATGAGTGTATTTATTGCTAAATTTTAAACATAAATAAGTAAAAGATACATTAACCCATTTAAGCCCAAACAAAAACTACCGGACAGAAAATAAAATATTGTTTATTTTATTATTTAATTCATTACATATAAACAAAAAACAAAAACAAATTTTTTTTTTTTTTTTTTTTTTTTTGAATTAAAGAGGTGTACCCAAATTGGCACTACGGTCCCTTTAAAAAAAAAAATTTAAAAAAAAATTTTTTTGATGTTATAGAAATTTCTGAAATTTTAGTTTATCAATAAGGCAAACATATATTGAATAAAGTCAAAAACTTTGTCATAAGCCGGAAATAATGAAGTGTTCCCAAATTGGCACAGCGGGCGTAAATGGGTTAAGCTAAAAGTAAGTGTTTGTCTTTATACATTTAAAAATACTTAGGAAAATTCTAAGAAGCAAAAATACATTGATACAAAAGTAAAGAAAACAAGAAAGAGTGTTTGGTCGGCTGTTTTGAATCTTTAATATCATTTACTTAACGTAATGCAGCGTCTTAGACCACTCACCCACTTACATACATTATCAAACGGAATAACAAAAAAATATCATGTATTCACTTGTTTTTTTGCAAGAAAGTCTACACATATTGAAGATACATTTTAATAAGGGCAAGATCAGATTTGGATTCGTTTGGATCATTTTTATTAACAAATCTGACGTCTAGAAATTATTTAGAACAAGTTTTGTCTTTTCGAGTAAGCTCTGTCGAGTTTTCAATAGGCGGACGGTTATGGATAGGATCTAAAATATTTACGGCGAAGCTAGTATGGAGTTTTTTTTTGGAATTTTGAATGTGGGTAGCGATGAAATATTATAAATGAAACTAATTTAAATAAGAACATCAATTACTACTTGTAAGTTAGTTATTAGTTGTATTCATGCTGTAGTACACACGCCACCAGAATCAAATACATTTGATATAAATATGTAAAGCTTTTTCATTGCAAATTTTAATTTTGTTGAGAAAGTTTAGCTTATTGTTAAATAAAATACTTTGTTAGTTTTCGAATTTCAATGGCTCAGAAGACAAATTCTTCTTTGAAACGGCTTCAATCTGCAAATGTATACTTGATTGGTAAATGTGAACCCAAAATAGTTGGTGTGAAATTGCCATCAGTGCTTCAGTGTTTTTATAAATGCACAGTTGAAGAAAGTGAAAGATTGGTGTTGGATAAAATATTGCCTTTATGGGAAAAAGCTGCAATCCCAACGCCAGACAATAGAAAATTTGCTGCAAAAGTAATAAAACTTTATGAAGAGTGGAGAACAGTACAAAAAGAAAATGACTTTAAGAAAAATTTATGCAATTAATTTGACATTGCCCACGTTGACGCTCTCAAGCTTATAAATATACAAAAGGATAGAGACTTCTTAACGGAGCGGCGAGTAAATAGGCGTATTGGTAGCATGACTTGTGTCGGTCAAAATGTCACAAATAAAGAAAAAAAGGCAAAAAGATTAGAAGATAAAAAACGTCGAAAAACAAAAATTATTTATTATAGACTGATAACATTGAAAGTTGTGGAAAAACGAATTTTACGTCGGCATAATGCTAGCTTGTATGGATGCTGGCAATATGTCATCTACATTAGCTTTACACTTCATCAGTGCAACTGCCAAAGCTTTGGGTCACAATATTGAGGATCTTATTCTGAATTGCACAAGTTTGCATCCTGGTAAAGAAATTATTGAAAATTTCAAGGTAATTTTTTTACTTTGGTCAAGTTATGTTTTTCTTTGAGCTATTATTCAGATCCCTGAAACTTTTGTTTTGCATTGGGACGGAAAGCAACTTCCCGCAATTACAACTTGAAAAGATAAAGTTGATCGCTTGGCTATTGTGCTCACGTCGATTAACGTTGAAAAATTGATAGATATCCCCATCATTGAATATGGTACTGGTGATGCAGTCGCGCAATCAGGCTGCGACTATTTGCTAAAAATGAATATGCTGTATAATAAGAAATGTATGTTTTGATACAATTGCTGCAAATACTGGCCCTCATAGTGGTGTTGGAACGCAGCTTATTGTGATAAACATGTCGCCACCATTTTGCAGAACATCTTTTTAGAGCTGTATTTTAGATTAATTTCGGAAAATGAAATGACCCACAGGGGACACGTGAATGGAGAGCAACACTTGTATGCAGGATGAACACGGTTTAATGTGTGGTTTATAGAACACGAGCGCGTCCGTGTTTTTGTTTTAAATGTAAATTGAACGGACGAGTAAGGCGCTCGTGTTGTATAAACTACACATAAGTGTCATATTTGTCGACGAACGAGTAACAAGCAAGCACCTTTGTCCACATTCGACATGATTATAAAGAACTCTTACAACTTGCATTTATTTTTCTAGGTGGTAGCATTCCCAATTTCACATTTCGTGCACCTGGAGTGACGTCTCATACAAGATTCATGTCTAAGGCTATCTATTGTCTAAAAATATATATTATTCAATTCCATACTGGATATGGACTGATAAAGAGGATTATTGCCTATTTTAATAATAAAAAAATATCTAGTGCTATTGAAACAAATTCGGAACCATCTGTTTATGTGCAGTTGCCCTTGCCTTGTTGAATTTAAGGAAAAGGTGGTTTTTGCGTTGCAAATAGAGTCCGATAAAGACAATAATATCGGTGATGCTGTTAATAGTTTCCCTTCTAAAAAACGCGTGTGCAAGCGTTAATGAATTCCAATTATTCTTTTGCGACTACCAAAGCAGACCAATTTTTCCCGCTTCGAAATTTTTATGGATTTCTTACGCGTTAACCCGTCAAAATGTCCTAAGAGCGAAGCATTTTGTTGAGGGGAACAGATCATCAAATGCATTACTGTTGTGAATGATGCCTGATACTTTAACAGATGCTTAACACACAACGAAGACGATAACCAAATCTTGTAACACATTGTAGAGGACTTCCCAGTAATTTAAAATAAAAATAATAAGCCTATTAAATAAAAATTTAAGATAAACATTATATTTATAGTATTTCTTATTAAAAAAATTTTAAATTGCAAAAAAAAGTATTTTGGTGGTTTTTCAAAATTTTGACCTTTGACCTCATTATGGCACGGGTTGGCACTATCCAATCAGCCTGAAAATTGGCTACATAAATTTTGGTATCAAATGGCATATTTTTATCGCTACCCGCATTCAAGATTCAAAAAAAAGTTTTTAACGCCAGGTCTAATGTATATATACTTTATAAGATCTATGAAGTTTTCTTAAATATGCTACAAACGGAATAAAAATGAGTATACTATGAGTAGTTCATCAAAGTGCTTATGAAGGTGGATGAATAGAAAAGTTAATCACTATTGCTGTGTGTACAAATAGAAAAAATCCGGAAGAAAAATATCAAAATTGGCACCATCTGTAGTCAATATAAAGTTATAAATTGAACACACTTGTGTTCGTTTTGACAACACACCACTTTCATATTGACAATATACTGCATTCATTTCGACAGCATACTGTTAGGATTTTGACAACATAACTGCAAGCTTCTTACTAACTTTAAAATAATCAAAAATACAATTTATTTTTATGAATATAAAAACTTTAGAGCTTCTCATTGTCGTTTCATTTTTTACTTAAATACTGCACAGAAAAAATTCTCCCAGATTGTTCACTAAATAAAGCTTTAATCAAAAATAAAATCTGTTTAAATTAAAAATTTTACCAAGTGAATTCAACGTTTAATCATGTTAATTAAACGTTTAATCAAGTGAAGTAAACGTTTAATTGATACTTTAAATTTGTTTACTGGTGCAAATTTAATTAAATGTTTAATAAATATCACAAATTTTTTTAATTGAAATCAATTTTTATTTTTTCTCTGAAAATTGAGTGTTTGTAAATACACAAAAAAATTATCAGTTAATTTTTATCAATTAGGAAAATTTTTAAAAAAGTTTTTGAATTTAATTTATGTAATAATCGAATCAATTATTTTTTTTGGTTGAAAGAAAATTAAAAATATAATTTTGATTTAATTAACATTTTAGTTGATTTGAAATTAATTTTGAATTAAAATATTAAATTAATAACAAAAAATTTTAATTGATTTTTTTCGTTTAAAATAAAATAATTTAAAATTGTAGAATTGTTGTTGGGAATTGTCAAAACATGAGCTATATTTAATTAAATCAATTAACACATTTTTTGAAACAGCAAAGTTTGTTGATATTTTTTGTAATTAAAATTTATTGAAAAAAAAAAACAAAAAAAAAATATACTCAAAATTTTCACAATTTTTAATTCTCTATAAAATTATTTTGGGAATAGGTGCAAAATCAACAAATTGTTTGCTTGATTCTATTAATTTGGTATGAATTTAATGATAAGAGACAATTTTAAATTTTTTCTGTGTGCTAACTTTCGCAAGTTTTTTATATATTTAATAAAATATTTTTTATTACTGTTCGTTTTCCCTTTTCCCTCTTTAAGAATTTATTTATTATCGCTTGTAAAAATGTGCAAACTTTGTAATAAAACTAATAAAGAAAATATGATGTATGTCTAAAATAGTTTTAAGTTTGATAGCATAAATTCTCTCTTGATAATGTGAACAGGTGTTCTCTTATTGACAATAAAGTATTGTTAATTTGACAACAATATTGCTTTTACTTTGTTTTTCTCAATATTATCAAGATTTGTTTAATTTTTACTACAGATGTTGTTCAAATTCTTCTCTATCGTTTTGCCACCATCCGTTGACAAATTTTTAACGTTTTTTTGTTTTTTGCTTCGTATATGAAAACGAATTTGTATATGTATATAGTTGTCCTTATAATAATGTATTGAGTAACAGGATTATTTACATTCCTGTATTATTCTCAATTAAATGTTTTATAGAATATTTATTACACTCCAAGGAATATACTTTCGCTATCTTGTGGGATAACAAAACATCTACAAAAATGATTTAATTAAATGAAAATAAAAATGTTTTTAATTCATTTCAATAATTAGAGCAGTATTGATTTTTAAATTGTAGATTCTTAAAAATATTTTTTCTTATTTAATGCTTAAAATGTTTGTTCACTGTTTCCTTTCTCTCTCTCTCTCTTATTAATGTGGTGCACGTAGCAAAAACTTAATATTCCAAACTTTAATATTGAGTTCACTTTAGTTTGAGTTTATACACAATTTGCTATACTGCCTGTGTTTAATTAAATTTAAAAGAAAAAGTTTATTTTTTATCCAGGTAAATGAACGAAAAATAAAAGTGAAATTAAATACTTCTTGTGTATAAATTTGATGCTGATATTGTATAAAGTTTTCAGATACAAGAGAAGTATAAACTTACCTAAAATGTATTTGTATTTTATAGTTAAAATAAGAAGATTGCACAATGGGAAAGAATTCTATTATTTGCAAAATATTTATTTGAAATGTGCTAGTTCTTAACGGATTGATTAATTTTATAAAATTCGTAAGCATTTTTAAAACGTTTGTTTACGTTTGAAACTTATTTTCTTAAATTATAAAACAAAACGTTAAGTTGTTTAAAGAAAACAGTTTCAAATATATATATTTTTTTCCATCAAAACTTCAGATTTTTGTCTTAGTTAAGGTCCAATTAGACGTACAATACCGAAATTGCCATGGGCATTATACCTAAGAATCCAAGGTGATCGTTATTCATTATACTCCAAGTCGACTAATCCACGTGGTGGTCCCTGGGCGATGTTCTTGCTTCCGTCAAGCATCAGCGAGTTGTGAGTGGCGATTGCAGCGGCTTTATTTTTGTAGTTGGTCTAGCTGCAAGCGGACGTCTGCTTTTATATAAACCGATTAACTATGTAAATGTGATGCATACTCAGCCAGTTTATTGGCTTAGATAGCAGCCCCATCTACAGTGGGCCAGCTAATCATCTGCTTTTTTAAAATTTACTGATTGACGACATCTCGAAATATATGAATGAAAAAGGCCCTATAGTCCTCGAAGGAACGACGGGAACTTACGTATATACCACAATGCCATAGCCGCAGCCAAATCTATAGAAACCAAAGTTCAATTGGTTTTTATGGTTATGGCGTTATGGCAAGTCACCCTACAGTGTTACCGATAAGGTGCTGTTTCACCTGGGTATGGTTATGCCACGTCTTATTTAAGCTTAAGGCAGCGGCAGTTAAGCATAGCTTCCAGGGCTCCGGTAATAAGTTCCTGTTATGCCATAATGTGTCTCAAGGACACCCTCTATTTCCACCTTCACCGTAGGTAAGACTTTGTCATTCCGTTTGTAACTTCTACAATATTCTCATGAACACAATTTTTTTTTTTTTTTTTTACATTAAATATTTCAAATGCACATGTATGTATATATGCAAATAAAGTTGTATCTCTTATTTTCGATGATAAATTCATAAACTTGGGAATTCGTGTGCACAATATTTACATGCATACAAAATGATTTAGACACAAATTAAAATCGGTCAAGTACAATTGTTAGATACAACGTCCTAAACCGTTAATATAACTGACATTGTATTGAGGTCACTTCGTTAAAGCAGTAGGTGTGAACAATAAATAATAAAATCTTATTTTGTGTGTACAGTGGAGTAGATACACACTGCATAAGAGAAAATCTATGGTCACCATCAAAAATAGGGAGGAGACTATTGACTTTTGTATAAATAAATATTCGAAGCATAAAATGGACGAAAATGGTATATTTTTCAAGTAGAAAGCTTCCTATAAGACCCAAGGTGACCTTATTACACTTAACTATATGATAAGAATTAATGTACCAAGTATGTGTAGCTCTTGTATAGGTTAATATTTAAAATTTAAATTGCTTATTTTTTTAAACAAAATAACATTTTTATAGGATTTACTTTAATTTCGTTATGTTTTTAGTACATCTGTTGCATATTAAGTTATTTCCATTTTTCTTCGTCAGTTCCGGAAAATCATTTTGTAAGAAAAATATAAATCTGACAATCATTAATCAAATTAAAAATTCAAATAAAATTTAACAAATTTGTTTCTTTAAACAAAACAGTATATGATTTTCAGTACACATCCGCTTTGTATTAAATTATTTCACTTTTCTTAGTTATTTCCGGAAAATCTTATAATTCTCGCTGCGTATTTGTGGAAGGAACTTTTTTTTCTGATTTAAAGTCTAATTTTTAAGCATGTTCAAGTATGTACATTCGTGTGGTTTGAAAAAGGCTTTTTGCGACTGTATTCAACGTAGAAAGAAGCCTGGTAATATAAAAGGCTACATCGTTGCTCATATCTTGACTAGATTTCCACAATGTAAAATTGTGGAAACACGGTTTATTGGCGAATTGGAAAAAATAGGCCGATTTAATACAGAATTAATACCAAACGTATTTGTCGTATACTCTTATGTAAATTGATTTAATCATAATTTATTTCTTAAGAATAAATAAAATTTTTAATAATTTTTTGTTAGACAATTAGTTTCATTTAATATTAATAATTTTTTAAATAAAATGTGCGTCCTTTTTATCTGTCAGAAACTTGAAACTTTTTATAAAAAATTTTTCGTCTACATAGTTGTTCGATATGTAAACTTGTTAACCACAAATCGCAACTGTTAAAATGGCCATAATGATTGTCAAGTACTTTTTTACGATACGATTTTTATTTTTTTAAATTTTTACCAAAAATTCATTATTTTTTAGAAAATATTTCCCGCATAGTTATGAAAAATAGTTATTTCGTAACTATATGCGTTAAAGAATTACGAAACCTTTACAGACGAAGCTTCTGCACATCCAGCTGTTCAACAATATTTTAAATAAACGTATATTTCCAAACTTGAATTTTCGTATTGTAACCATAGCATTAAATATAAAAAGGGAGTTTCCTGAATTTTTATTCAGACACACAAGAAGCATAAAAATATTTTTCAAAATCAATACAGCGGAAATTAAGCAATTTTTTTTTAATGAGCACAGTATATGCATATCTCGTCTAAAAGAACCAAAAACGGGTAAATTATGTAATGCTTATAAGCGATAAATACTGTCGAAGGAACAATTAGTGATCAGAAACAGAGAGATGTGTATCAGAGATAAGCAATGAGTAGTTAAAAAGTGAGTTGAGCTCATGATTCATAATTTCTTGTACTTATACGCACTCACACTTATTGCAATGTTATAGAAGCTCATATGCACACAGAAATTTGATGTTACTTAGCGTACTCATACTTAATAACATTTATGTAGTGGTTGATTTAGAATCTAAATCTAAATTTTAGATTCAACTTAACTCAATTTGTATAGGCGAAGCAAAATGTCCGTCATACGTAAGTATATTCGCATACGAACTTATTATAAGCAAGCCTTCCAGATTTGTCCCCGAAATAGCAGAGTGACGATTTTGCAATACAGTTTACTAAAGTGATATGTATGAAGTGGATGATTTTTCTGCATATTTATCTGGCAGCGCTGTTTATGAAGTTGTGTGTTTGATCTGTTGTGTTAAATCAGATGAGCTGAATGAGTTGAATCAATGTAAGTATTATAAGTATTTTCCGAAATTAGAAATCAAACTGAGGTCATTTATGAGTATGAGTATGATGTCGACATCGCACTCATATTTATTGCAACTTATACTTATACATGAACGGTCTCGTGAGTATGAGTGAATCAGAGTAGTTAAGTTTAAATGATTTCTACTCCCTTGTAGTTAAAATTTCATGAGTCAGTATGAGTAGCAAAAAAACGATTAATTTCTGATCTCTGGTGTGCATCGTTGTAGTACATTTATTAATCAGGCATATAAAAATATTTGTGAAGTTGGTTTTTGCAAAATGTGTATGGTATAATTTGGTTAACATTTTTTACCATTTTAAAAAGTATAAAAAACAAGGCGAAAAAAGTAATATTTTTGGAGGCCAAAATTCATATTTTCAGAAAGACTTTGTAAAGGATACAAAGTAACAACAGTTTCTAAGCGAGCCTGATTACAACTTCATACGTTCGGGACATTACAATTGAAAATATTGAAATGTCAATAATGATCTGGATAGAAGATCAAATTTAAATGCGAATCCCAATATACCAATGCTGATACAAATAAAGCTTTGAGGGTTTATGAAAAACTTTCATCTACATCTACAAAAAAAAAAAAAAAAAATAGTCATCGAAATTGAAAAATTTAAGCAAAGACATTCCTTAATAATCTAAAATGAAAAGGCTTATATAGTTGCGGCTAAAGAATATCCCTAAACATTTGCTGAAGTTATTGCTGCCCTTTCATATACTATGAATTTAATTTACTTTCAAATAAATTAATTTTCTAAACAAAATTTAAATTTTATTCTTGTTTGGGTCTTTTTCGATTTACACGATTTTTTCAGCACCGCATCTATCGTGTTAATCGAGGTATAGGTGTATTTAAATTAAAAATGCATTCGATTATTTTACTTAAATCCTACACGATGTTGAGCTTTGGCTAGTTGCCACGGTAGTGAGCTAGTCTATCAGTGCGTGGGTTGCGGTTTCGATTCCCGCCAGAGACTATAGTCTCCTGCAGACACGCGTTGAGAATCTTAACCAAAACAATGGTTCGTAAACCCACACCGTTTTCAAGGCTTACCTAAGAATACTCAGAGTGTCTATTCATAAGTGAAGTTTTGTAGAAAAAATGGGCGTGGTCTGCCCTTTTTTATTGGTAGCGCTCCATACCATACTTTGTGAAAAAACTGGTCTGTAAATTTGTCCAGACCCCCAACCTACAAGTATTTTGGCGCGCTTAGTCCGAATCTGAGGTCCGTTTGGCTCGTACGCCCATAAAATTTTGATTAAAAATCGATAAAAGCTGTTGATTTTCGCAATTTACTCTAGATTCGTATAAAATGTTAAAGATTTAATTAAGTTGTTCACCGTTGGTCAGCTCCAATAAAAGCGACTAGTTCTTTTCTTTTTTATTTATAAGAAGCTTTGAAACTTTGGGCGTGGCGTAAAACTTGTATTATAGTGTTTAGCACCATTTAAAGGTACTTTCCACGAACACAAAAATCGTAGGTATTTTAAGAAAATACAACCCTGTCTAATAAGTTGTTATTGGTTTTTTTTTTAATTTTTAAGCAATAATTAGATAACTGAATCATTTTCGTCAAAATACGTACGACTAATGCCATCGTCTAAGCCCTCTTTAAGCCATTGATTAGCCATTCTATTTTAAAAAATTCTTAATAATTGTTAGCCAATTAAATCATTATTCAAAACTTAAGTCAGATTTAATTCAAATTGAATCGTTTAATCAAGTGAATTAAACTTTTAATTGATACTATTAAGTAGTTTACTGGTGCAAATTCAAATAATTTTTAATTAATCAGCCATGTCACAGACTACAATTTCTTCGGATTGATTCAAAGAAAACATATTTGTATATTGATAAAAAGTGTATTTTGATAGTTTTTTGGGTTTTCAGATACTGATTACTTCCAATCCGTGCATGAAACAAAAATGGTTTCATTCCGAAAAATTTTTCCGTCATTTTCTGAAGCACCAAAATACGGAGTTCATTCCATTCCGTTTCCAAACTAAATTGTACTCTGTGACATGTCTGAATATCACAAATTTTTTAATTGTAATCAATTCCAGTTTATAAAAAGTATGAAATGAAAATTTAGCACATTTAAACGAAACCTTGTTAGTTCATTTTTTGTATCCCAAGAAAAACTTTGAAGGGATGTAAGAAAAGATAAACTCACTGTTTATTGTTGGTGTTTTGTTTAAGCTTTGATATTGTTACTTACAAGTAAGACTTTGAGTGTTTAAAATTATTATTCGCTTAAGGATTTTATTCGTTTAATATTTTTAGCTTTTCTAAAATCTTAGGAAAAGGTTTCCTGATGAGCTGGCCTAAGCAACCAGTGAAATGCGCATAGAAGCTAGCTTTCCCTCAACAATAAATTTCAGTGTATTTATCAAATATGAAAAATTGGGAATTTAGCACGTCATACGGAAATCGTATTAATGATAAATTTTGTATTCCCGTAAATAACTTTGATAATATACTCGCATGTGCCCGTGCAGAAAACTGAATTGGCAAATTGTTTTTGTTGTTGTTCTCTTACGAAGACAATAGAATGAAACAATTTGTTTTTTAATTTTGTTTTTTCTTTTTACCCACTTACAACTACAATTCGAGTCGGAAAGAACCCAACCAATTGTAGGGGGATGTAAGAAAAGATAAACTCACTGTTTATTGTTGGTGTTTTGTTTAAGCTTTGATATTGTTACTTACAAGTAAGACTTTGAGTGTTTAAAATTATTATTCGCTTAAGGATTTTATTCGTTTAATATTTTTAGCTTTTCTAAAATCTTAGGAAAAGGTTTCCTGATGAGCTGGCCTAAGCAACCAGTGAAATGCGCATAGAAGCTAGCTTTCCCTCAACAATAAATTTCAGTGTATTTATCAAATATGAAAAATTGGGAATTTAGCACGTCATACGGAAATCGTATTAATGATAAATTTTGTATTCCCGTAAATAACTTTGATAATATACTCGCATGTGCCCGTGCAGAAAACTGAATTGGCAAATTGTTTTTGTTGTTGTTCTCTTACGAAGACAATAGAATGAAACAATTTGTTTTTTAATTTTGTTTTTTCTTTTTACCCACTTACAACTACAATTCGAGTCGGAAAGAACCCAACCAATTGTAGGGGGATGTAAGAAAAGATAAACTCACTGTTTATTGTTGGTGTTTTGTTTAAGCTTTGATATTGTTACTTACAAGTAAGACTTTGAGTGTTTAAAATTATTATTCGCTTAAGGATTTTATTCGTTTAATATTTTTAGCTTTTCTAAAATCTTAGGAAAAGGTTTCCTGATGAGCTGGCCTAAGCAACCAGTGAAATGCGCATAGAAGCTAGCTTTCCCTCAACAATAAATTTCAGTGTATTTATCAAATATGAAAAATTGGGAATTTAGCACGTCATACGGAAATCGTATTAATGATAAATTTTGTATTCCCGTAAATAACTTTGATAATATACTCGCATGTGCCCGTGCAGAAAACTGAATTGGCAAATTGTTTTTGTTGTTGTTCTCTTACGAAGACAATAGAATGAAACAATTTGTTTTTTAATTTTGTTTTTTCTTTTTACCCACTTACAACTACAATTCGAGTCGGAAAGAACCCAACCAATTGTAGGGGGATGTAAGAAAAGATAAACTCACTGTTTATTGTTGGTGTTTTGTTTAAGCTTTGATATTGTTACTTACAAGTAAGACTTTGAGTGTTTAAAATTATTATTCGCTTAAGGATTTTATTCGTTTAATATTTTTAGCTTTTCTAAAATCTTAGGAAAAGGTTTCCTGATGAGCTGGCCTAAGCAACCAGTGAAATGCGCATAGAAGCTAGCTTTCCCTCAACAATAAATTTCAGTGTATTTATCAAATATGAAAAATTGGGAATTTAGCACGTCATACGGAAATCGTATTAATGAAATCAATTTTTATTTTTTCTGCGTATCCTCATAGTGTATGAGAGTGTGACCGAAAAAAGTAATTGAGTGATAGATTTTTTTGACAAATCTGTCCAACTTGCAAATGTTTATGAAAGTTTTCATAAATCAATAGATTCTATAAGAAAATGCAACTCTGAATTTTCTTGTAAAGTAGCTGAGTCATAGGATTTGAAACCTTTTTTGTGTGGCATTGATAACAGATTTTAAAGAATTTTTTTTATGTCGAATATAAAGAATTCTGTCAGATTTTCGTGTAAATAAATCGTACGAATGTGGAGGCTAGTGAAACCGCACCTAAAGCAACAATATTTCGTTTGAACTTAATCAATTTAAATGGATTTTAATTAATTTAAATAAATTTTGCATTTTTGATTCAGAAGCAATCCTTGGCATTAGGACTGGAAAATTTAAATTACTTTTTTATTTCTTCATCCCTTTCACTTCCATAAAATAAAAAGCATTTTCATTGTTATACTGTTATTTCAAAGTAACACTCAAATAAATTTTTAAAAAATATTTTACGTTAAAAATGTGCTTAATAAAAAAATAGTATTAAAAAAAAAGTTAAGAAAAAAATATGCACAAATTGACTCGGTAAAAGCGTCTTAAAGTAATAAATTATCGCTTAAACTAATTTTATGGTACAATACATTTTATATTCTACTCAATGCTGCCACTTTTTGCCACATTCCAAATGAATAAATGTCTTGGGGAGCACAACAGCTAAAAATAAAATAAAATGAAAATAAAATAATAAATGGAAATGAAATGTAATAAAAAATAAAAATAGAAAAAATATAAAGAAATCACTAATAAGGCTCAAATGATGTTTTATTATTCGACTTTAACATTTATTGTTGTTGTTATTCTTGTTATTATTTTGCTTTTAACATTAAGGATCTTCGACTGACTGGGGCACAGTCCCATAGAGTTCTTGCTGTTTTCATAGTAGTAGAAGAAGTAGTAGTAGTGGTAAATATCTGTATGAATGTGTGATATTTTATTTTATATTGTATAATCCCGGCATAAAGTATGAAACTATTAAAAGTTCACGTCCAAAATTCCTTGAGCTTGTAGTTGTGTGTATCTGGATTAGGGATGCCAAACGGTAAGTCCAGAATCCCGAAATTTTTTTTTAATCTCCGAATTTTTTTGGGATTTGAATATACATATCAACTTTTGTGTACAAAAATGTTCGTTTTTATTGAATTTTTATACTCTATACAAAAAAAAAAAAAATTATTAAAAATAATATTTCAGTTGTATTTTTTATTTTTATAATTCTTATTTTTGAGTTACATTTTTTTTGACACACAACGATTATTTCAAATTGATATTTTTTGCTTGATATGTGACGAATATTTCACGATTTTGATATTTTGCTTAATGCTTTTTTTAAGTTAAAACGAAACTTGCAGATTAACAATTCAAGCCTTTTTTACAATTATATTTACTTAAGACATTATACCCAAATAATAATGATTAGTTTTATGCAAAATATAGAAATTAAAAAATAATTGTTACATATCAAGCAAAAAATAAAAATGATTAAAAATCGTTATTTGTCAACCAGAAAATAAAAATTATTTGATTTATGAAAGGCTTATTAAACAAATTTTCATAGAAAATTCGTTTCATAAACCTGTTATAAGCCTGAAATTTGTTTAAGAATATGTGGGTAAATGTTTATATGCTTATAACAATTGAATTGTAATTTTTATAAAATATGTCATACCCCTTCCATTAATAATAAAAGATTAGAAAAATCAAATATATATGATAGCAAAATATACAAAATAGCTCATAAATCTTTTAACACAGTAGGTAAACTATTTACTAAAATGAAAGACAAAATTAAGAAGATGGGTATGTCAAATATTGTTTATAAAATACCATGTAAGGGTAATGTTAGTGGACATTGTAATAAGGTATATATAGGTACAACAAAAAAATAAACTGAAAACTAGGATAGCAGGACATAAATCAGATCAAAAATATAGAAATATATCACAAAAAACAGCTTTATCCAGATTTTGAAAATACAACTGTTTTAAACACAGAAAGTAATTATAAACGTAGATTTATGTTAGAAATGTAATTTGTAACATTTCTAACATAAATCTAAAGGTTCCGACAATTTCAAGAATTAATTTTAAGTCAGGCACTGAAAATGTAGCACAAAATTATAGACACTTAATTTATAAAAATAGAAACGGAAGTTAAAAATTTATTTATATTGTAATAGATCAAGTTTGATTTGAAAAATATTTTTTTGTTTTTGAATTAAAAATTTTTTAATTCGTCAGTTATTGTTAAATATGTTATAATTTGTTAAACATTTATAAATTAAGAAAAAACCCCTGAAGAAGGCACTCAAGGAAGTGCCGAAATATTGGTTTTAAATAAACGTTAAAAGTTTTTTATAACAAAAAGACCTTAAGCTCGAAAATTTAGTAATATTTGATACAATCATTTAACATTAGTTAGCATTAAAAAATGATAAACAATAATATGATTGATTAATTTAAAATTGATTATATAAATATGTATAAAATAAATTGTTTTGTTATGTTTTCTTTTTTAAAATATATGTAATATAAATCTGTGGCATTTTGACAAAATATCTTAAGTCAAAAGTGCAAAAAAATGTTGTTAATCGTACGAATTTGAATTCAAAAACATTTTTCTTTACGTTTTTTAAATTTTGTATTATAAACGAAGTTTTTCTATTATTTTGGTTTATTTTATTATTTAATAAAAATGATTTTTTCACTAAGTTTTTTTAAAAAGTTTTTTGCTATCTTATCTCGATTTAAGATGTTTTGTCAAAATGCCGCAGATATAATATCTTTTGAAAATTCATAAGTATGTAAATAAAAAAGTGTTGTTTATTTAAAAAAAAAATCCCGAAAAATTCTGGATCGGGATTTCAAGATCGCGAATCCTGGGATTTTCTAAAATCAATCCCGATTGGCATCCCTAATCTGGATGTTGGAGTGTGCGTGTAGTTTATGCGTGCGTGCATTAAACGAATTTTGAATAGAACTACAAAAAAAAAAAGAATAAAGTTTCCCTTACTGTTTGGTTTTTTCTTTTTGTTCATTCAACGGAAACGGAAACTTGTGGTAAAAGCTTCGCACCATCATAATACGCATTAAAGTGTAGAAAAAAGCCGACCAAAAAGGAAATTATTTTCAACACTTTAAACAATTCGAGTTACGTTCGTGCATTCTTGAGTAAATTGTACATAGTGTTCAAAGTAGACACATTATGTTGGGGGGTGACGATGAAGTCAATGATGATGGAGAGGATGGTAATCATAGAAACGACGATCGTCATCAGTCATATAGATTTTGTTGCTTTTCCAATTTTACCATTTTAATATATTTTTTTCTATTTGCCTTCTATTTTTTCACAATATTTTGTTTTTTTTTACACTCTGATACACTTAACTTAAAAGCACCCATCATTTGAAAAACTAGGGTGCTGCAAATGCGAATAATCAAACTGCCATTAAAATTCAGTTTGAGATATATATTGTAAACTAAACTTACAAAATTTCTATGCACAGGGGCTCTGATACTCCCAAGACAAGTTTTAACTTATAAACTTGTGTTTGTTTTCCTTAAGAGACCTGCGTTGGGAGTAATAAAATTAATAAATAAGCTCCGATAAATAATTGTTAACTAGAACCATTTACCACAAGGAGAATTAAAGATTTCGCATAATATTTTTTTAGAAATGTTTCGAAATGTTATTGATAATGTCATTATGATATTCGCAAGCATTTTAGCGAATACTTATGCAAATTTAAAAAATCAAGCGAAAAGCTTGGATTGAGAAACCAGAAATTCTTTGCCTCCCTAATTTAAATACACACAAGCATATATAACATACACAAACATTCGCAAATATGTATTCATGTATTTACACACGCACTACATAATTCACCATGGAAGGGATGTACAGTGGGCAACTGAATTGAAATACATATATTTAATTTATTTTCAATCTGCAATAAAAAAAGTTCACGTGTTAAATTTTAAGCTGTATTTTTATTTTCGGTAGTGATTTTGAACAATTGTGATTTTTAGTTGAACTGTTAATTTTTAATTTTTGATATTTTTAGTTAGGCTTGAGTTCATCAAATTTAATTTTCATTAAATTATTTTTACTGAAGGAATGAATTTTTACAACATGAAATTTCATTAAAATTTATTGATAATTTTCTTGGCTGAGCTGGGGCTCGAACCCGGGTTGAATTTACATGTGTCAAGGATCAACACATTCTTTCATCAGAATTCTTTGACGTTCTAACCCCTGCACCACTGCGGTGCAATAAAAATAATTTAATGGAAATTAAATTTGATGACCTCAAGCCTAACTAAAAATATAAAAAATTAGTTATTTTGCTTCATAGTTACTTCATGTTATTTAAACATGATTTTACAATAACTTGCGAACAACATAATTTTCTTTTAAAATAACTATAAGTCATGTTAATTTAACATTCCCGTAAAGTTAGAGCCAAATGACATTCATATTGAAATAAAACTCCGAATCTCGTTGAATGTAAGTTATTTCTAGTTGAAACAACGTGAATTTTATGAAGAATCGAATTGGTTTGAGTTTGAAATAACAGTGAGAAGAAGCTTCAGAGAC
Organism: Pollenia griseotomentosa; assembly: GCA_963931875.1. Classification (NCBI taxonomy): domain Eukaryota; kingdom Metazoa; phylum Arthropoda; class Insecta; order Diptera; family Polleniidae; genus Pollenia; species Pollenia griseotomentosa. Next base: position 140,607,768 of record OZ007563.1, on the reverse strand, counting down.
AATATATGCGTTAATTAAAGAATAATTCTAAACACTTACTCGCGCAACCAGAGAGAGAGAGAGAGAGAGAGAGAGAGAGAGAGAGAGAGAATATAATTATTTATTTTCCTGTAACACATGCTTCACTTTTTTGTTTTCCACTTTGTTTACAGAAGCAATCACAATTAAAACACACCAGCAGAATGGCCCGATATGGTCTTCGTCATCATTCTTCTTTGAAAATTTGATGTACTATTTTATAATAATTTAATAATAATTTTAACAAAAATAATACGGGAATTTTTTTCTTTTTATAAATAATTTTGAACATTAAAATAAAAAAATTTATGTTTTTCTTTTCATAGTGTTGTTCTTTTTTCTATACAAACAATTATAACAGGATTTTATGGACTCAATATTGAACAATGTTATTTTAACATTTTTCATTTAAATTTAATATTTATGAAACATTAATAATCAAAAAGTAATTTCAATTTTTGGGAATACAAAATTTTAATTTCAAAAGATTTTGTTATTCGTGCTTAATTCCCAGTTTTTATCATTGATAAAAACACTTGAAATTTATTGTTGATGGGATAAGCTATTCCTATGCGCATTTCACTGGTTGCTTAGGCCAGATCATCAGGAAACTTCATCCATAAAGATTTTGGAAAAACTAAAGATATTAAACCAAATAAAACTGTTAAGCGTATGAGACTTAAAGCAACAGTTCTACTTGTAACAATATCAAAGTTTAAACAAAACACATCAACAATAAACAGTGGGTTTATCTCATCTTACATTCCCCACTACAATTAGTTGAAATTCTCTCAACATTAACTGTAGTTGTAAGTAGGTTAAGAAAAACAAAATAAAAACAAACAACAACTTACAAAAGATGTTGTCAATTAAGTGTTTTTTAGACCGTGCACTTGTCTGTTTATTATCAAAAAGTAATTTCAATTTTTGGGAATACAAAATTTTAATTTCAAAAGATTTTGTTATTCGTGCTTAATTCCCAGTTTTTATCATTGATAAAAACACTTGAAATTTATTGTTGATGGGATAAGCTATTCCTATGCGCATTTCACTGGTTGCTTAGGCCAGATCATCAGGAAACTTCATCCATAAAGATTTTGGAAAAACTAAAGATATTAAACCAAATAAAACTGTTAAGCGTATGAGACTTAAAGCAACAGTTCTACTTGTAACAATATCAAAGTTTAAACAAAACACATCAACAATAAACAGTGGGTTTATCTCATCTTACATTCCCCACTACAATTAGTTGAAATTCTCTCAACATTAACTGTAGTTGTAAGTAGGTTAAGAAAAACAAAATAAAAACAAACAACAACTTACAAAAGATGTTGTCAATTAAGTGTTTTTTAGACCGTGCACTTGTCTGTTTATTATCAAAAAGTAATTTCAATTTTTGGGAATACAAAATTTTAATTTCAAAAGATTTTGTTATTCGTGCTTAATTCCCAGTTTTTATCATTGATAAAAACACTTGAAATTTATTGTTGATGGGATAAGCTATTGCTATGCGCATTTCACTGGTTGCTTAGGCCAGATCATCAGGAAACTTCATCCATAAAGATTTTGGAAAAACTAAAGATATTAAACCAAATAAAACTGTTAAGCGTATGAGACTTAAAGCAACAGTTCTACTTGTAACAATATCAAAGTTTAAACAAAACACATCAACAATAAACAGTGGGTTTATCTCATCTTACATTCCCCACTACAATTAGTTGAAATTCTCTCAACATTAACTGTAGTTGTAAGTAGGTTAAGAAAAACAAAATAAAAACAAACAACAACTTACAAAAGATGTTGTCAATTAAGTGTTTTTTAGACCGTGCACTTGTCTGTTTATTATCAAAAAGTAATTTCAATTTTTGGGAATACAAAATTTTAATTTCAAAAGATTTTGTTATTCGTGCTTAATTCCCAGTTTTTATCATTGATAAAAACACTTGAAATTTATTGTTGATTTTTTTTTTTTTTTTTTTTTTTTTTTTTTTTTTTTTTTTTATTTTGTTTTTCTTAACCTACTTACAACTACAGTTAATGTTGAGAGAATTTCAACTAATTGTAGTGGGGAATGTAAGATGAGATAAACCCACTGTTTATTGTTGATGTGTTTTGTTTAAACTTTGATATTGTTACAAGTAGAACTGTTGCTTTAAGTCTCATACGCTTAACAGTTTTATTTGGTTTAATATCTTTAGTTTTTCCAAAATCTTTATGGATGAAGTTTCCTGATGATCTGGCCTAAGCAACCAGTGAAATGCGCATAGGAATAGCTTATCCCATCAACAATAAATTTCAAGTGTTTTTATCAATGATAAAAACTGGGAATTAAGCACGAATAACAAAATCTTTTGAAATTAAAATTTTGTATTCCCAAAAATTGAAATTACTTTTTGATAATAAACAGACAAGTGCACGGTCTAAAAAACACTTAATTGACAACATCTTTTGTAAGTTGTTGTTTGTTTTTATTTTGTTTTTCTTAACCTACTTACAACTACAGTTAATGTTGAGAGAATTTCAACTAATTGTAGTGGGGAATGTAAGATGAGATAAACCCACTGTTTATTGTTGATGTGTTTTGTTTAAACTTTGATATTGTTACAAGTAGAACTGTTGCTTTAAGTCTCATACGCTTAACAGTTTTATTTGGTTTAATATCTTTAGTTTTTCCAAAATCTTTATGGATGAAGTTTCCTGATGATCTGGCCTAAGCAACCAGTGAAATGCGCATAGGAATAGCTTATCCCATCAACAATAAATTTCAAGTGTTTTTATCAATGATAAAAACTGGGAATTAAGCACGAATAACAAAATCTTTTGAAATTAAAATTTTGTATTCCCAAAAATTGAAATTACTTTTTGATAATAAACAGACAAGTGCACGGTCTAAAAAACACTTAATTGACAACATCTTTTGTAAGTTGTTGTTTGTTTTTATTTTGTTTTTCTTAACCTACTTACAACTACAGTTAATGTTGAGAGAATTTCAACTAATTGTAGTGGGGAATGTAAGATGAGATAAACCCACTGTTTATTGTTGATGTGTTTTGTTTAAACTTTGATATTGTTACAAGTAGAACTGTTGCTTTAAGTCTCATACGCTTAACAGTTTTATTTGGTTTAATATCTTTAGTTTTTCCAAAATCTTTATGGATGAAGTTTCCTGATGATCTGGCCTAAGCAACCAGTGAAATGCGCATAGGAATAGCTTATCCCATCAACAATAAATTTCAAGTGTTTTTATCAATGATAAAAACTGGGAATTAAGCACGAATAACAAAATCTTTTGAAATTAAAATTTTGTATTCCCAAAAATTGAAATTACTTTTTGATAATAAACAGACAAGTGCACGGTCTAAAAAACACTTAATTGACAACATCTTTTGTAAGTTGTTGTTTGTTTTTATTTTGTTTTTCTTAACCTACTTACAACTACAGTTAATGTTGAGAGAATTTCAACTAATTGTAGTGGGGAATGTAAGATGAGATAAACCCACTGTTTATTGTTGATGTGTTTTGTTTAAACTTTGATATTGTTACAAGTAGAACTGTTGCTTTAAGTCTCATACGCTTAACAGTTTTATTTGGTTTAATATCTTTAGTTTTTCCAAAATCTTTATGGATGAAGTTTCCTGATGATCTGGCCTAAGCAACCAGTGAAATGCGCATAGGAATAGCTTATCCCATCAACAATAAATTTCAAGTGTTTTTATCAATGATAAAAACTGGGAATTAAGCACGAATAACAAAATCTTTTGAAATTTAAACATTAATAATTTTAAAAAAGTCCATACTTTTGCTGAAATTTACTATGATTTTTAGTCAACACTGTGCCATGTAATTTAACATTGATTTTTTTCTGTGTGTTGATATTAATAAAATAAAATAAATAGGTACTCTTATTTTAATATTATTTAATTAAAACAGAAGGCTTCAAAATTATTTTTTGTTTGGCTTGTTTTGCAAAACATAACAAAAAACATTTATGAACAAAATTAACTACGAAATACATAATCCATTTAATTTTTTTGCGTAGTAGAATTAAATTATTAAATAAAGAAGGAAAAGGTTTTCAGTATTTAATTTGTGCAAGAGGCACAGAGTTTTATTTTGGGCTCCGTACAAAGTCTTTTATACATTTTAAGCACACTAATAAAAACGGCGGACAAAATATGAAGGTGGCATGTCATAACGTCCAGTGTAATAGTGTCCGTGGGCACTAAGACACTTTGCAAATGAACATTATGTAATTTTTAAACATGTCATAAGGTCCATAATTACTAAAGAACTTAAATACAAAAAAGAAATACATACACGCAGAGAAAAAACAACACAATTATTTTCAAAGAAACTAATTTAACCATAATATGGTTGTCGGTGACAATGATTTTGTTAAATTAAACATAATTTAGTTACATTTTTTTTAAAAATTGTTTTTTTGTTTTTTCTCTGAGTGTATATATTAAATATATAACGAAAACACTTTTGGGCGCAAGGATTTTCTCCTCTGTGGTTTAACAAGTACCTGCTTCGCTACATACAGCTCCTAAAATCTGCCTTGTTTTCCAACGAAGGCCGACTACGCAGACACGCTTTAGTTAGCGAAGCCGGTATTGGTTATAACCAAGAGAGAAAATCCTTGCGCCCGGCCGAAGGCCTGCTGTGTAGAGAAGCTTTAGTTAGCGCAGCCGGTACTTGTTTTATCATAGAGGAGAAAATCCTTGCGCTCAGCCGAAGGCCGGCTATGCCGAGACGCTTTAGTTAGCGAAGATGGTATTTGTTATAACCAAGAGAGAAAATAATTGCGCCCGGCCGAAGGTCGGCTGTGAAGAGAAGCTTTAGTTAGCGAAGCTGGTATTTGTTATACCATAGAGGAGAAAAACCTTTCGCCAGGCCAAAGGCCGGCTATGCTTTCGAGTTTGTAAACATGTTGTGGACATTATGACACTCTACAAAGTTCATAAAGTCCATGGACACTATGACACTGGACGTTATGACATGCCACCAATATGCATATCTGTTCTATTTGCTTTTTTAAAAAACAAAGACTAAAATATTTACTGAAAAATATTAACACTGAAAATTTACATGAAAAGTAACATAAACTTTATAATTTGTCCCTTCGACGGTGTATTTGCAACGACACAAATTAAGACTGTATAAACGGCTACCACTATATACAAAATAAGCTTAAAATTAACACTAAATAGAAACGTGCATCGTCAATTCGATGAAGTATGGAGTTCTAGGAAACATTTCTGTAAACAATGCATACATTTTTACAATGACAATGCTATTGGCGCGTTTATTTTAGTAATTGTAGAGATACGTACTGTAGAAATGTAACGAAAAATTTCAAAGCGATGCTTGCAAATATTTTTTGCTGAGATTTTTATATATCCAATTTTATGCAGTAAAAACTTGAAGAATGTACTTTGGACTTCAAGAAGAATTCTTGACAAAAGTACGAAAAAACGGAAGTAAGGAAAAAACATGTAAAATCAATTAAAATGGAAAATCATTAAAAAAAGCAAATTTCGATCTAACGAAGGTTAAAATACAATTTGGTTTAAGGATTGATGTTTGACTATTGACGTCAGCAGTCGTCGATGGCTGCGAGTGTAAAACGGCAAATCCATCTGAGGAAATCGAGTGGTTGCGATCGAAACATGTCATGGTAACCTGCCGGCCGCGGTTCGAATCCCGGCCACGGTCAAGAATGAAAGATAATCCATAACAATTTTAAATAATTTTCATGTTGTAAAAATTCCTTTCTTCATAAAAATAATTTAATGAAAATTAAATTCAATGAACTTAAGCCTAATTAAAAATATTAAAAATTTGGATTTAAAACCGCAGATAGTTCAACAAAATAACCACAATACTAATTATTTAAATTAAAAATTTATCTTGAGTGCTTAAAGATTTTATAATAAAAACCTGTTGTTTACAAATAAATCTTCCTACGCAGCAAACGTTATTTTATAAGCCATTATTTTCATATCGAAAAACACTGTGCAATATAATAAAAGTATAAATGTCACTACTGACTTCTATACTTGAACTTCGTAGTCAGCGAACCGTAACAGTCACTCATTTACGTGAATCCCAAATTTAATAAAGGACACATGCAAACATACACAACACACGTCACATACTCCAATTCACGTACATACATATAAATTAATTCACAACTACATCTACTTACATATACCATCTATGATGCGGACACATAAAATAAGGAACCTAAAAGAAAAAAACAAATAAATGAATGAAGGCATGAATGAATGAGGCAAAGTACCAAAGTAATAGGCCTCTAATAAAGGAATACTCAGGCATGTAATTCATTTTCAGAAATTTCAGTCACGCAATAGAGCTTTTCCACTTTCACGTACACATTCACAGCAATTTCGATGTATTTTATTTGTCATTTTTATGATTGGTGAAGCTTTAGATGGTTCCATTAAAACATTTATACAACACATACACGCATACACGCATACAATGTTCGATCAAAGTCTCACCAACACTCAAATACACACATTTATTGCTTCCAGTTGTTTGTGTGTGTGCTTTGACTTGGGTGCTTGAGCGTAAGAGTTTGAGTGTGAATATTTGTTTGATATGTGTCTACGACACTGGTATTTTATCTTCAAGTGTACGAGCAGTAGTGTTGCCACCAGTAAAATCAAAAATTGCTCAGCCGTTGGTACAAAATTATTCAAAACCATATGAAATTGCACAATAAATATTTAAAAAAATTGTGCCAACTTTTTGACTACTGCAGAAAGTAATTGTTAACTATTTTAGGTTCAAGTAGTTTTAAAAAATTATCTGAATATTTCAAATAACTATTGAATAACTATTCAGGAAGTGGCAAAGCTGACTAGCAGTTTAAAGTGTTGACATCCTTAAAGGTACTTTTGGACTATATGTATTTTGCAGTGGTTTTGTCAGAGATATAAAATCGATATGCAATTGCACATATCTGTTAAAATTTATAAATACAGAAGCTTTTTAATTTTTGCTTTCACACGTTCGTTTCCAGTTTTATCTGTCTTAACCTTAAATCATTTACCACAGCAACCCAGCAAAAACATTACTTGCCTGGTAAGTTAGCAAGTAATGTTGAAAAAAAACACTACTTATTTTTCGGCTGAATAACTACTTATTTTTGTTCGAGGTGTCCACAGAATTTAGTACTTACAGTAAACTTACTAGAAGCTAAAAAATACCTAGTTAATAGACCTAATAAATAGCTGCCTGGCCCACGATGTCGGCAAGAACATTTCTTTCGTATATTTATATTGAAAACAAAAACTAATTTCAGTTTTTATTTTTATTATTGTTTTCAATATAAATATGCGAAAGAAATGTTCTTGTCGTCATTGTGGGCCTGGCAGTAGTTATTGAGTACGTTACCAGTAAGTAAATATTCAGTACTAAAACGATACAAATAATAAGTAGTTATTCAGCTGATTATTAGCAAATATTCTGTAGGGAAAATAATAGACGTAATAAGTAGTTGCTGAGGTCATTACATGTAAGTACTTAGTGAAGTTTTCAGAATAATGGCAATTGTAATGACAACTACCTACCAGGTAACGTATAAAATAACTACCACCAAGGCGAATTCATAAAGGTGACATTTTCGAGTCATCTGTTTGTTTTGTTTATTTTTTTGTGTGTATACACAGAAAAAATTTTCACAAAAATTTTTTCAATTAATTCAATAATGCTGTTTTAAACAAATTTTTTAACTGTTCCAATTAATTTGCCTTAATTGAGAACAACAATTATAATGTTTGTGTGTATATTTGCAAATATGAAAACCTACACACAAACTTCAAAATATTTTAAAGTCTCAAACAATTTTTTAATTGTTTCAATTAACTGTGTTGATTGAAAAAAAATATTTTGATTTGTGTTTACGTTTTATATAGCCTCTTTTACTGGTGGTCAAATTTCAATTAAACCTATTGATTGAAACTGAACAGCAAGAAAAGCTCAAACTTACAAAAGCGTTAATTGATATGATCAATTTGCTTGCAGGCGGAAAATCAGTAAAGAATTTAATTAATAGTACAAATTTCTAACAAATACGTTAATTGAAGTTGTCAAGCTTTGTTTACATTTTGCGAAAAAATTAATTCAAATTTAAAATTCAATAAAAATATAAAAACTTGAAAAAAGTTATTTAAAACAAAAAAAGTGAGCATAAAATATAAACACAAGAAATTAAAAATGCGTAAGAAATAAGTGGAGCCACAAAGAATTTTCAATAGAGTAAAAATAGTTACTTTCTAAAGAAATTGTGTATATTTTATAAACAAAAAATTTCCTTTTTTATATTTTCAACAAATATTTTTGACATTCACTCTAACTTTTTACAAGAACAAAATACATAGTATTATTAAAAAAAAGAGATAGATAGCAAAACTCTATCTCCTAAAGCGGTCACCTTTATGAATTCGCCTTGACTACCGCCTATTACTTAAAATCAAATCGTTTTTCCTGGGAAATTATATACTAATTTATATTTCTATTCCCGTTAAATTTTATTTCTGTTTATTAAAAATTATGTTTCTTTAAAGAATATGTATAAATAAAAAGATTTTAGTGTATATTTACCGTAACTAACAAATTAATTGCAAAACAGCTGATGTCAGATGGTTCGCTATTCAAAATAGAACACACTCTAATTGAAAAATGTTACACTGCAAATTCGAACTGGCATTTACAGAAGGCCATTTCTTTTAATTTTACACGGCATGTAGGAAAATTTGACAGGCACACTGAAAAAGGTGTAATTGCAGACCGATGTGTCTCAGACAATGAATGAAGTTGTGTACCCCGCACAGAAAAAAATAAAAATTGATTTCAATTAAAAAATTTGTGATATTAATTAAAAAATTAATTAAATTTGCACCAGTAAACAAATTAATAGTATCAATTAAACCAGTTAATAGTATCAATTAAACGTTTAATTCACTTGATTAAATGTTTAATTCAGTTGATTAAAATTTTAATTAAAACTGATTATATTTTTGATTAATGCTTTAATTGGTGAAAAATGTGGGAGAAGTTTTTCTGTGCGGTAGGTTACCGCCGGGTTGCAGACAAGCGTAGAACTTCGCGGGTTTAGTTTAGGAAGTCTTAGAAAAATACATATCGTTTAAAACCACCTTTAGCGATGTCAATCTGGGAAATCTAGGTAAATGCTGTCCGATAACACTTGCCTGCAGTTTTTGTCTCCTCTATTCACTATTTTTTTTTTTCAATAAATTCGAAACTGTTAAGTTAACCTAATTGCACTGTTAACATGGGTTGAAGAAAATATAAATATGAATTTATAGATTCTCCTTATTCAACCAAATCGGACTTCTCGTGCTCGAAATTAAGTAAAATATATGAAGAAACCATTTTCTAAAGACCAAAAACTGAAAATGTCCCTTTAAAGTGATGTGTGTACGATAGAAGAAAACTAAAAACAGATATATGTTCAGCACACTCTGCGAAACTCTACGTATTTATGACATTTTTATGTAGAAAAAGGATTTCATTGCAGAACAGTAGTGTTGAGCTTAATTTCAATTTTTATTAACAAAAAGGTTGTCAATGGCAGTCAATACTGTTTATTTGTTTAAGGCTCAAAATAAAAAAACCAAAAACTCACTTAGAAAACAAAAGGTTAATCGTGATCCGCCCTCGTATTTATAGGTTTAGTCGCAAAAGTTTCCTTTAGCTCTTAACGTTGATGTATGGCCATAAGAAGAAACTCATATTTTGAATTTACTCCCAATGGAAGTAACTGTGTGTGCGAAAGGAATGGTGTGTTTGTGTGTGGATAAGTGTTTTGTTAAAAGTCTGAATGTAAGGGTGTGCTAATTGTAGATGAAATAGAGCCTTTTTTCACATCAATTTGGCTTCTGTTATTGCTGCGACATATTAATTGATTCTATTTTGACTTTTGTTGCCTTTTTTTTCTTAAGTATGATTTTTTATTTTATAATTTTCTTAATTATGTGAATTATTAAGCATAAAACATACACACACACACTTACAGTCAAAAAACTTTGTACAATTGGCGCACTTTGATTTCATTAAGGATTTCGCTTTTGAATATGAATATGAAAGCAATTATAATTTTGGCAACAAGGTAAGTAAAGTGAACTTTGTTGAAGGCTGAAAGATTGCCTAGTACTCGTAATAAAAGTTTTCGTGCATTAACCACACGTTCCGATGATTTTTTCTTTTTTCACAATTGTTGGTTAAATAGAAAATGGAAATTAATTTTATAAAACTTTAAATTAAAAAACACCTCCTATTGGTTGTTTTTTACAACAACCTAAATAGTTTTGAGAGCAATTCATTATTTTGGTGGAAGTTAATGGTACACCTGCCTGGTCTTTTCAAGACACTTCAGAAATTTTAATGATAAAGAAAATATCGTTTGGCTAGAAGAAAACGCGAAATTAGAATAACTAACCACTTAAGATTCATGCCAAACAAGAGCAGAACTTACAAAATCCTTAGAAGCAGTACAACAGGTTATTAACCCTACACTGATTTAGGTGTAAAATCGGTGCTTTGCTTAACTTCGCCCGTCTTTTCTTCATATAAACAATGAATTCATAAATGTATGTAAGTAAATATTAAAAATAAACCATTTTGCTTATTTCTTGCAAAAGGCCGACTTTTGAAAATCATCGTATGGGACGACTTTCTATTATTGAAAATCGCTCCGATTGCCATTAGTCTCTAACAGATGTTTTAAGATTTATGGAAGGGGAGCAGATTGAACTGAAGAAATAACGGTCATACATTTTATCCCACTAGGGGCGTCTCCTGGACATTTAGGGACTTTTTCTTCAATATATTTCTAGTCTGCATTGAACATTTTGTATGGGAGCCTCCTTAAGGAATGGAGATAGCGGGCAGGTATGTTAGAAATAAATGATTGAGATGAAAAATCCTTGGCACTGCAGGGGCCAAATTTAAGAATTTTATTAAACCGCCATAAATGTATGGTTGAAAGTCTCAAATTTGGCTGCTGCAGTGGCCAGGATGCTCCTAGATGGGTCAAATCCCACTTTATTTTTCATCTCCCACTTTATTTTTCATCTCAATCATTTATTTCTAGCATACCTACCCGCTACCACCATTCTTTAAAAGAGCTCCAAAAAAAACAAAATGTTCAATGCAGACTAGAAATATATTGAAAAAAAGTGTGTCGCTGAATGCGATGAAATAAATAAATTTTTAGCCAATTTTTATTTAACTATGGTCAATATCTTATTTATTTTAATTTAAAATTATCAAAAACTTTAATAAAATACAATAATCACAGCACAAAACGTGGACTTTTTGTAAGCATAAACAAAACTTTGACATAAACCTAGACAAACAATGCAAGAGCAAAAAATCGTCATCTGGCGTAGTGCTGCCACCTGTTTATTTCACCATGCCTGAAACGAATCGAACCAAAATCAATAGACTTTATTGTCAAAGTCAAAATAAAATAATAATATTAAAAATATTATTATTATTTTTTTTTAATCACTTTAATTTTATTGAAAACAAATTGCGAAATCGACAGATGGACGGAAGGTTGAAGGCAAGTGAAGGGGTAAAAACAATCTATGTAGTAACTAAAAACACATTTTTACTTACATACATATTTCTGTATGTATAACCGAATTATACACAAAATTTGTTTTTCAACCAACTGTACGAGTTAAGCGCGATGTTTAACCCCCAATAACCAAACGTACACCGGTAGATCCGGCAGTTCCGCTACGAAATGACATGTCAAAAAGGAAACTCTCTACCATTTTCTCAGCTCCAGATACGCCCAAAGATATTTGATAATTGATTAAAAAAATATTAAAAAGTCTTATAAGGTAAATTTTGTGTTATTATTTCAAGATAATTAGACAAGGACTTATTAAGCAGAACATTTCGCCAATGTATTTCATAGTTTCCACTGTTCCTTGTTAATTAAAAAGTTTCTTAAGTTTTCTTAAGATAAACACGTATTATTGGCATTTTTAATCAAACTGTCATAGAATAGTACAAGTTAAAGTAACAATTCGTTGCACATTTTACAATTAAAATTATTTAAAGTGCATTCTCCTTTTCTTTTCATTTCAGATATTGATTAATTGCTTGAAAGCACCAGGAGCAGCAGCAGCACAAATATAATAAATTCAGGAAAGTGCTTGAATGACACCCAGTCGAGCTGACTGAATGACTGGCTGTCTGAATGTATGTGCGAATTTTTTGCAACGAAAAAACATGAAATAAAACTCAGATAAGAGCATTTAGGTTAACAAAAACCTCAAAGATGAAGTAAGAGCGGCAAATTTATGGTGTTTCAACACTTGGATTCAATATATATTTTTTTTTATTTCGACTAGTCGACATGTTCTTAATGCCAATCACACTACAACAAACAACAAGAGCGAGTACTCGAAACACGATGACAACAATAAGTCCCACCACAGCTCATCCCAATACATGCACAAATGAAATGTTTGGAATATTTAAAAACAATTCATTTCCAGTTCTGGTTGTTCCCTCCTAAGGGGTTTAAGTCAAATTCGATAAAAACCAAATGTTACTGCATTGAAAAAGGCAAACAAAAAAAAAAAAACAAACAAAATAGCAGCAATAAAATACCAAATTCAAAAACCATAGAAAACATACAAAACTAACAACCAATAAAAGCAAGAAAAAGGAGGTGGAACCGAAAAAAACCAAAGACGAAGACGACAAACAAGTTTTCAACTACAACAAGAACAACAACATAATGAAATTCGAATTTAGTTATTTTGGCCCAAATTCAAGTTGTATTGATATGATGATGTTGTCGCCCTCACCACTACCATCGATATCGTTGTCGTTCTTGCTGTTGTTATTGACTACTAGCGACAGCCGGATGAAAACAATAAAATCTATCGAAAACATCATCAACACAACTATCACTGCTACCACCAACACCAACACCAATATCAACTCCAATACAAATGCCAGGAGTGAAGCGGCGTCAACAACTTTTGAAACATCATTTACATCGAGAAAAACATCTTGTGTTGCTTTTTTCGATTTGCCACCACAATAATTTCCCGCAAAAACTTAATCTCATAAATAACAATAATAACAACAAATACAAGAATAACAGCAGCTGCTGCTTTAGGTTGTAACAAAAACATCCAAAAACACTTCCAGTAGAGAAAATATAACAGCGGACAGACGGACAAACAGACAGACATACATACAACCAAATCTTAGACTGGTTTAAAACCAAAAGAGAATACGACGCCAACCATTTAAACCCAACGATAGAAAAAGCGAAACGAAAATGACATCAATGGAGGACACAAATTCCACTATGACTACATCAGCCTCAGCCCCGACATCCGGAAATTTCATAGACACTTCACAAGATGATTATTTCCGCCTTTATGATGCCAGTCTTGACGACGACGGCGATGGCAATGGCGAAGACGATATCACGAATTTAATTGTGGGAATATGGAATCCCCAAACTAATCAAACAAACACAACGAGTTCAATGATGCTGGTATTGAACGAAGACGATGCCGCCAATCGTGATGCCAGCGAGGTCATTGTATCAACGTGGACATCTGCCTCTGTTCTGACATCAGCCTCATCACCATCACTGGATATTACAGCGACATCATTGCCCTCTCATAACGCCAACTATACATCTGCCTCGCTCATCTCATACTCGTCGTTAACGCCATCAACAGAATTTGAAACGACTGCCGCTTCTAGCCTTAATTCCACCGATACAATAGAAGGTATTATATCACTGTTTCCAAACAATGACAACAACGACACACTCGCGCCTAATATTAATAATACCTTTGCTCAAACGTTATCAACGACGTCGTCATCCGCCTCAGCGTCCGCAACTTCGGCCATCGACACAGCATCACAGGTTTCAGCTTCGGCCGTTAGTTCATATGGCGATGATGTCGATATTGCTTTGATCGATAGTGCGGAAACTTTACTTGCGGGTGAGGATGATTATGGTATTGTAGGTTTTAATGGCGGTGTTGGAGCAGACGGCATTGGTGATGATGATTTCATTAACCAATCACTGGGGGATATAAATCAAAATGAAACATTTCATCACTTTGCCAAAGGTAACATTATGTTAAGGAGTGGGGGTGACGGCAGCGAGGATGGCGACGATGGTGGCAGTAGTTTTATGTTACTTTTAGAAGACTTTGGTGAATATTTTTACAATTACAATGGAAGTAATATGGTTTCGGGCACAACAACAACAAATAGTTTAAATTTTACAAATTTCGATTATCGAACGAATTGCACGAACTATGGCAACTTAACAACAAATTTAACATCATCCCTGTGCTACGATGGTCCAGCTGAAGGTGAGTGTTAAAAAAATAACAAATTTATTTAAATGGACAAAGAAATTCTTTTAAGAGCAGAAATGTTTTTCATTACTTTAAGTTCACTTATATTTATTCAATAAAATCTAGGTGCTTTAATTAAAACTCTTAAATTTTCGCAAATTCTGTGCAAAGTGTACCGAACTAATCAATTAATAAACTCAATAGGTGAAACCTACTCTAGTTAGATAATTGGTTCTAGGAAAATAACTCACATATTTTGGTTTATATTGACTATAAAGCAAATCGGCCCATAAATTTACGCTTTGTGCAAAAAAGCTTTTAGCAATATACATATATTTGTCGAACAGGAAAAGATCTACGGGCCTCTGGTTTCTTTCCTGCAGACAGGCGTAGAGCTTCGCGGGATTAGCTTAGGGAATTAAAAAAAAATTACTGCTCAGGCTTTGCATAACTCTTTGATTACTTTATGATCAAATAATAAACTTAATCGAAACATCATGTTTTAAGACGAGAAAAAATGTTTTATTTTCATATCAAACAGGCGCCTCTTTTTTTAAGGATTAAACTCAAACGAGATGAGCCAAAGGAAAAAATTGTTTACAAAGGCCTTCAATAATGCGGTGCAACAAAATTCGGGTCATCGCCGCAAGCCTCAATACTTGCAATGCGTAATGAAACTAGACTACTAGTAGCTCAACTCTGCCAAATGGTTTTAAAAAGTTAGCTCGGGTTTTCGAAAATTCAGCCCTTGAAGTTTTTGCATTTTTTGAAAAGGCGCTGGGTAACCCCTCGTTTCCACATGCAAGTGCAAGTTCGAACATTTTCACTAACATTCACACAATTTTTGTACTTTCAACCAATTGGCTGTTTCCTCGATTTTTCGTTGATAATACGTATACACTACTTGCAAGCAATTGCTTACATGTGGAAACGTACGGTTAAAGTAAAAAAAAAATATACTTTATTTACTTCTGAGCTAAAAATTTGTTTCTGGGCCTAATTCTGGCTGTCGTGATCGAGTACTTTCTCGATTCGAAAGCATTTTTTTTTCTAATTCTTTCTTTCGATACTGAACGAATCGAAATTATTTTTTTAGTATTTCAAATTGAAGCTTAACAACACTGAAATAGTTCCGATTCGTTCAGTATTGACTGAAATAATTAGATATTAAATTGCTTTCGAATTGAGAAAGTACTCGATCACGACTGCTAGAATCAACCCCCTGATGTCTTCCTCTAACCCTCTAACTCTCATTTTAAGGGGTAATTTTTGTACTTTTTTCCGACTTTTACACAAAAAATACTAAAACGGCACTTTCGAGGTTTAATATGTCTTACGAATATTTCCAGCATCAAATTTCACTAGGGGTCTTCTTAGACCAAAAGTTCGTCGAATATATGTTAAATGCTTAATAAAGGAAAATTTAAAAGTAGCATATATTTTTCTTTTTCATAAAACTAGTGGTAATTAAATTAAAAAAGTGTAAAGTATTTCTGAGCTAAATGGTATATTAGGATTTATAAAAAAAAATGTATGCCAACTTTTTTAGAAAAATTAACCCTATAATTTAATTTTGTGGGGTCTTATTTGTCCTGGTAAAAAAATACTTAAAATTTTACAATAATTATGCAAAATATGTTCTACAAATATTTTGCAAAAATTATTAAAAACAATGTGGTTCGAGTCACTTGATGCAGTTTAAGCGGAAATTTGTTGTAATAACTTATTTGAAGAGAAAATATGTTAATATAATTCAGTAGAAATATGTTTACGCCAAATAAAATATGGTGCTTCCAACGAACCCCTTGTACAATTTGATGCAGAAATAAGTCGTAGAACATTTCAACACTCTAATGTGCCGTTTTAAATAGTATAATTTTGTGTGAAAGTTGAAAAAAAGAATAAAACTTACCTTTTAAAATGAGAGTTAGAAGTTTACTGCCAGGCCCACAATTTCGACAAAAATATTTCTTTCGCATAATAAAAAATTTAAAATTGCAGTACATCCTGCTTCCACGTAAGCGATTAACAGAGGAAATTTTAACTTTGTTCGTGAATTTTACCACCTGCTTACTTTTAAAGGGTAATATCAAGTTAATAAAATTTACTTAAATTAATAACTCGCTTAACTGGTTTTCGCT
The DNA here is from genome assembly GCA_963931875.1 of Pollenia griseotomentosa. Lineage (NCBI taxonomy): Eukaryota > Metazoa > Arthropoda > Insecta > Diptera > Polleniidae > Pollenia > Pollenia griseotomentosa. The sequence goes on along the minus strand of OZ007563.1, from coordinate 140,591,198 downwards.
TCACTGCTGCTTCTAAGCACTGATGGGATTTGTGGTACAATTGTACCAAATTTGGTACAATCGAAACTTTATTGGTACACTGGTACAATTCATCCTTTTTTTGGTACAATTTAAGAAAAAACCCACGAAGTTTTATCACTTCCTTAAGTCTGGTACTCTGTTCAGTATTTCGTGCGAAATGTTTTCAAATTCAATATAAAAAAATTTCTGTGAAACACAAACGAAAAAATATTGATAGAGTTGTGCTCATTTATATTACAAAAAAAAACATTCGAAATGTTTCTAGCTCCCATACCAATACTACTCTCGGAAGTATCTTTTAATGCCATAACTTCCTTATAAATGTATGTATTGACATAAAAATATGCTACGAAAACTTTTACGATAGCCTACTATGCCATCTAAAATATTGTGGTAGTTCCAAAATTAACCATATTCCCAAATAAGCGCCCTTCCTAAAATCACTAAAGGGCAAACAAATCTCGAGTCCATGAGTGTTTACTGGTCCCAAATAAAGTACACTCTCGAAAATTTGTCTTTATATAATGTGGAGTAGGGTATCAAATGGTTGGGCTTGACCAACTATACCTTTTTACTTGTTTTGTTTTTACTGAACAATAAAGTGAATTATGATTTACTATGTATGCTTTTTATTTTATAGCGAAATTTTGGCACAATTTATGTCAATTTGGTACAATTTTGCCATTAAGACGTTACAATTTAAGAATTGTCAGATCCCAACAGTGCTTCTAATTAGTATGTAATAGTCAGTGCAAATTTCAGCGCTCATATACTTTTCTAGCTTCCGGTAACCTTTAAGTGTTTCATTGTAAAAGTAGAGTAGGTAAGGCTCGACCCATTGATTATAGAGCATCAAATGTGAGGGCTTCATTATATTCAGACCAACTTTCGAATTTTTTTATTTTTTTATTTATTAACTGATGTAAAATATCAAAGTACATAGATAAAAACATTTATAAACAATACAAAAAAGTAAAAAGTAAAGATTATTACAAAAATTAAAGTATAAGGTATTAACCAAGTATTTCTAATAGCTCCTTTTTAAACGTGTTTGCGTTGCTTAAGAGTTGAAAGTGAGTTGGAATGGCATTCCAAAGACGGATAGTAAAAACAAAAAACTGTCGTTCCGACATAAGGCTGACAAATCTGTGCTGAATGAATTTGTTTCCACGATTTGATCTGGCAAATTGCAATTTATTATAAAGATAGCTTGGTTCTTTGGATGTAATAATTTTATGTAAAAATAATTTTATATAGAACAAAATTATGTTATGAGGTTAGGATACATATAAGAGTTCTTTGTGCCGAAAATTATATTTAATATCGAATATTATAACTTTATTGCATCGCTTAAAAAACTTCAGTCAAAGTATAAAAACTGCCATTTCTTCCGCATCTTTATTTGTCATTGGCCAAAAAACAACTGTTGCTTTTACTTCTGATTCATAAAATGTAAAAAGTCGCTGTCAAACCAACTCAAAAAGTGAAAGGTTGTACACAAATTTTCATTTTTTGTTCGACAGTTTTTGGTTTCGACTGCAGTTTTTTAAACCCTGCTTTTTTGTCTTAATATGATTTTATGGAGCGGATGTATATCAGACCTACGATCAATTCTAGACCTACCACCACGCACTTATGGCATGACATAGAAGATCTTATACACGTTTTTGTGGTTTAATTTTACATTAGTACCAGCACTTATAAGAACGTTATGTCTTTAAAAGCTTTACACGGGAGTGGTATTTGCATGAAGGCTATGTCCAAATATATACCGTTTCCAATAAAGTTTGGTGACGATGTGCTTGGACCAAATTTCAACCTAATTGGATCGATTTAGAACGTGATTCTGTGTTATTTTGCACACAATTTGTTTGTGTAATAAACATAAGCACAAACGCATTATACTCCTTCCACTATGGTGGTGAGGGAACAAAAAGCATCACGTACTAAAAGTTTTCAACGTACATCAAACATTTTATGTTGAGACATAAATAAAACAGTTTCGTGCGGTATTGCAAACCCTAATCCTGACTCAGTAACCCTCACTGAATATATTTTTTTTCAAGTTTTAACGGTGAAGGGTATTTAGCAATTCGACATATCTTTAGCTGGGGTAAAAAAGAAAAACTAATTGTTTTCTCTTAACAGAAAACTTTTAGTTAAGTTTCCGTAGAATGAGTAGGAAAAACATTAAATTAGGAACTGCTTGTGCTTTTTTTATAGTTTACAAATAAACAACAGTTGTTAAGAGACACATTAAAAAGAACAAAAGTTTGAAAGGCTCATTAAGCCATTAAAATAAATCCCAAAAGATTTTCAAAGAACAAAATCTTATTAATTAATTGAAAGGCAGTAAAAATTTAAGCACCAAATGAAACATGTTGAATTGTTCAATAAAAGGAGTTCTAAAAAGTTTTTTTTTTGGGATGTTATTTAAGATTCTTAAATTTGTTTTTAAAACAATATCACCTGAAGCGTGTAATATCCTATCGACCTAAATTCTTGTATGTGATAAAAAAAAATAATTGTTTGCAAACACAAGTGACCCATGTATTTTACGTCGAAGAAAAAACCTTAAAAAAACTTCAAATAAAATAAAAACAAGGAAAAGTGATGTATTGGGCTATGCCGAATCTTATATACCATTCACTATGGTGCGATAAGAACAGAAAGTTATAAAAAATATTATTCTTTAGATATAAGAAATAAGAACAAAAAGTTATTAAAATATTGTTCTTTAGATATAATAAATCTATTTTGTTGCACTCCCACCTTTCCGATTCCGCCCACATTTTGTCGGATGTTGTGTACTGATAACCCAGATGCTTGTACCTAATTCACAACTTTGGCTCTTGCCGTTCTATAATATCATTAAATGGGAGGTATCACGCCCACTTCTCCTATCCCGCCCATTATTTCTGAAGAGATTCAATATTTATAGCCCAGCCATGTGTACCAACCTTAGAAACTTTGGCTCTTGCCGTTCTTAAGAAATCTTTAATGTCTTTGTACGGGATGGGCCATGCCAACTTCTGTAATCTTACCTTTTTTTTAGAGATATTGTGTTTTTATAACACGGCCATGTGTACTAGCCTTGGAAACTTTGGCTCTTGCCGTTCTCTGACGTTTTCTACTGTCCTCTAAGACATAAATAAATATAAACCAAGATATTAAAATTTGGAAACCTTAGCTCATGCTGATCTCCAGAAAAATAGATATCTCTATTGTCTTTGTATGCGAGGTTCCACCCCCACTTATAATAAAAATAGAAATATATAGACTATAGCTTCTTTCAGGCCATCGGTAATATACTGTTAAAGGATTCAAGATTTATATACTTTATTGGGCCTAAGATCAATACTATAGAAATTACAAACGGAATGACAAAGTTATATATACCCTTTTACCTTCGGTGAAGGGTATACAAAGAAAAGTAAAAGATATATTTAACATTAAAAAAATTACATGAAAGAAGAAATGGTCAATGTAGTAGATGAGAGATAATGTTAAAAAGAACTAATAATAATTTATTTACTTGCTTAAACACTGCATCTTGAGTGTATTTCATTTGTTTTATTCTTCTCTTTTTCTTTATTTTATTTTTTGCAGTTATCCGAAATTATTGGGCACTAATATTAATTGTGTTTCCAATTTTCACATTATTTGGCAATATATTAGTGATACTATCTGTGTTTCGTGAACGTTCCTTACAAACGGTAACAAATTATTTCATCGTTTCACTGGCAATTGCGGATCTTCTAGTGGCAGTAGTTGTAATGCCGTTCGGCGTTTATGCTCTGGTAAGTAAATGAAAACTTGAAAGGACTAAAAGTTCTCTTCTACTTGATTACCCTTTAAGTTTATTTATGTATGTATGTGTATGTAGCTAAGTAAATATAGTACTTTGTATCTGTAAAAATACGTTCAAGTAGTTTACAAAATAAATTGTATATCACTTTCCTTTGTTGCCTGTTAAAAAGAAAACGAAAAACAAATGAAATGAGTTAGATTTATATCGAAATAAGTACAATACATTATGTATAGAAAAAGATGTAAACAAGGCTGTGCCGACAGTTTAATACACTCAATCTAGGCTATGAATATTTCAGAGGTGAGATTAATATGGAATATCTAAGTTTGGATGGTAAATTATGGAACGATCTTTATGAAATTAAAGGGTTTTATTTCTGGTCATGTATGTAAAATGAATCTATACAGAATTTACTAAAAATCTCTGCTTTCCACCCCCAATATATGTTATTTTTTTGAGCAGAAATATAAATTTTTTAGGGTGGTTGTTCCACATTTGTGTCTACACAACAACACAGTTTGTTAAAAATAACATTTTAGGTCAACAAACTTTTTATTTGATTCAATGAAAAAATTTATCAAAATTACACTTTACAAAATAGCACTCAATAAAACATATTGAATAATGAAATAATTAAATATTTCTTCATACTCAATAAAAAAAATATTTGAATCAAAATAAAAACAGTATTTTTACAACTCTTTTCCATTTGTAATTCTTATTCGCTTTACAGTTTTATTTTTATAATATATTTAGTTTTGCCAAAGTCTTTGGACAAAGGTTTCCTGTTGATCTGGCTAAGCAATCAGCGAAATACGCATAGGAACTAGCTAATCCCCTCACAATAAATTTTAGTGTATTTATCTAAAAATAAAAACACAAATAAACATTTTTAAATAAACATTTTGTTTGATTTATTCAACATTTTCAACAATTTATTTAAACAAATCACGTAAACATTTTATTGAAAATTTTTTTGGGCAACAACTTTTTATATTGACTCAATTAACTTGGTTGTTGACGAAAAATTCAATAACTATACCTACAAACTCTTTTTTATCAATTCAGCAAAAATCGTTATCGCAGAAACTTCAATTTTTTTTTATCAAATATGCGATTTTCGTGTTTTAATATGAAAATTACTTTTTTCTGTGTAGGGTAACTATTAGAAATTTTCCACCAAAATTGTTTTTTTCTGTTTAGTCTTTCGGGAGTGAACTTGTTTTCAACAGATAGACAGACGGATGGACATGGCTTAACAGACCCAAAACACTGTACGACAAATTTTAACTTTTGGCCTCATCCATGATCAGATGAAAATTTAGGTTAAAAAAATATACGAATTTCTCAGTTTCCACCTGTCTATCACTTGGGGAAGTTTCGATTACACCCACACCCGTTGATCGAGATGCCAGATTTTTTTCTTAAATACTTCGTTCTGTCTCAGATGTAAAGTGTAACAAAAAAGCCAAATCGGCCCCCGGGTTCAAAGATTATGATCACATTTTTTTAATTTTAATACAATTTCATATATTATTATTATTATTATAGAGCAAAAATATATGAAATTGTATTAAAATTAAAGAAATGTGATGTAATTAATAAATAAACTAAGACATTAAAGCCGTTTTTTTCAGATAAGGATTAAGTTTAAACTTAATTTAAGGTACTTTGAAACTCGGGGTTTTCCGACGAAATGTAATTTTTTTTATTACTTCATTAAATACCAACATTTTAGATTAACTAATCCTAGTTTAACTGAGATCTCAAAAACCCAGTCGAAGACATATGTATGTCAGTGCATTACAAATGCTGTCACGGGTCAATTCCGGCCAAATTTTTTTTTTTTTTTTTAATTTCAATAAAACTTAATAACAGTATATAGTTAACATACAGCTCATTTCTTAATGCTTAATTTAGAGCAAAGTGATAAATTTTTTCTTGTAATTTAATGGTTTTTGAAGTTGATTTTTGTACTTTGAAAAAAATGTAAGCTTCGATTTTTTCTGCAAAGCACGTTATTTTTTAGGCGTTTTACTAACTAATCACTTCATGCAATAGTTGTGTTTTTGTGCTCGTTATTTTTTTGGATAAGTAAAGTAATTGTGAATTATTTTAAAAATAAACAAAAGCCAAACAAAACCAAATTTTAAAACGCCATAACAAAAAGTAGCGGATAGAGGACGTTAAGTTAAATTCAATCTAATACTTTTAAGTATCAAAAGTATTATACATTTCAGATCATTTTTAGCGACTTGATCTATTTATAAGAGTATCCAATTATTCGACTTTTAGTTTTGTTCGAGTAAGGAATTAATCGATTTTTGAATTTTAAAATTGCTCGATTAATCAAATAAAGATTTTAAATTGTTCAAATTACTCGAATAACTCCAAGAATTCAAATAATTTCATCCGATCGAGAAAAAAACAAACATCTCTATTTAAATTATAATTTTATTTAAATGATAAACAGAAAAAGAGAGGAAGGAGGTGAGAGCCAGTTATAAAAAATATTTTAAACCCATTTATGGAGATTCTCCGTTAAATTTTTTTTAAAAATCACCGCAGTTTTTCCTGATTTTAAGATAAGAATTCAATGTACACAGCATACTATATAAACGGATTTTTTTTTTATAAAATTTAAAAACCGGATCTTTTTTTAAATTCGTTTGAATCCAATTACACTCGTATGTATTTGATTTCCAGAACATGGCTAATAACTTTTATATATTTTTTTTTGTAATCTCCTTTTAATTTCCTTTATTTTAAAACTCTTCTCTATAGGTTTAATTGATTCATTTTTCAACGTATTACTATCTCCCGACAAAAATCAGACACTTCGTTTTCAAACAAAGACACTTAGGTTTTCAAGACGGATCTAATGATATCTTAATCCAGCCGATTAGAATATACCAGGCAATAAACAATTGATAGTCGGGTAATAACAGGTAACCCATAATCTGCCAGTACATGGTTTACACATTTATAACTTCTGATGATTTTTTTTCGAATTCGACGTCTATAGTCAGCGTTTAAAAAACTGCAGTCAAAGTAGAAAAAGTGCTATTTCTTCCCCTTCCTCATTTGTGATTGACCAAAACTTTTGCTTTTACTTCTGATTCCTTAAATTTTTTGTTAGACAGTTTTTGGTTTCGACCGCAGTTTTTTGAGCCATGTTAATAGTGAGTTACATAATTTGTCACATACCCTCAAATGTGAAAATGGACTAAACTATGTTTAAAAGTATAAGTAACTAGCATTTAACCCGCTACTTCGTTAGCGTCTCCTTTTTCTTCGTGGAAATATTTGTATGCCAAAGTTTATGTTGCTAGGTTTTAACAAATTTGACCTACAATTTTGTGTTTCTAAGTTCAATAGTATCGAAAATTAAAAAAGTACCACTCGTAGAACACAAAAGCAAATGAAAGAAAGTAAATTTCCTGTATTATACCAAAATATGTACAGGTTGAACGCGTTTACTTTCACATGACATTTCGTCTTCAATTTTATGTTTCTAGGTCCAATACTTACGAAAATTCAAAAAGTACCAGTTAATGAACAAAAAAGTGAATAAAATTTCTTCACAGGTTCGTATCCACTCAGGACATTGCATGTTGTATTTTATGTTTTAAGGTCCAATATTAACGATTATTAAAAAATACCAGTTGTAGAACCAAAGAGCTGAAGAAAGATATTAATTTTCCCGTATTTCCCATTTTGGTACTATTTCTTCCCCCCATTAAAGCATCAAAAATTGCAGTATTTTAGTGGGTGCCCATAATATAGTACGAATATGTCAATGAATGAAGCAAAATGTTTTGTAAAAAAGTACCAAAAATAGTTACGATTTTCACCCCTTCAACGTTCGAATTTCGAAAAAGTACCAAACTCGTATTCTTATTTTTTTGATAAGTTTCGAATGTGGTATAAACTTTATTTCTAGGTTTATTGGTTCAAGAGATGGATAGGCTGACAAAAACGTACCAAAATTCAGATTTTACCCGTTTTCACCCTAAAAGAGCCGAATTTCAATAAAGTACCAGACACCTGTCCACTTACGATAAGTATTAGTTTTTTTGTATCTCTTTTAGTTTTGGAGATAAAAGGTTTTTGAATTTACCCTTTTTTTACCCCCTAAACATTCGAATTTCCAAAAATCCAGTCTTATTGAACTGATTTGGGGAGAGAGTTTAGGCTGTGCGATGATGAATGAGTGAGTCAGTAATGTTACAATTTTATATATATAGATGAAAATAAATGCAAAAGGTAAACAAAAGATTTTTACATTAAAAAATCATTTTAATTGGTTGACAAAAATGGTTCGAGTTATTCGAAATTGTCTTTTTTAATTATTCGATCAAATGGCGGAAAAATTCTTCGATTAATCGTTGTTCGACGATTAAATTCAAATCATAAGGGGTTCAGCCCTTCTTCGACCTTTATATCACTCCATAGTCCACAATTGTGGGAAAAGTTAAGAGTATAATACTTTCGCTATAGCTTTTTTTTGTACCTAATTTCATCAACTCGGTTCAGACAAACAAACTTTCAACTCATTTTTATATATGTTTATATGTTTATAAACCTATAAATGTTTTTAAATCGAGCAGTGTGCAGCAGAGTGAAAGAGATTGGTTTTTCAAAGCCTTGTTAAAGTTTGGAGTTAAGAAAGGTTCCTCGCCAGCTGATTTGAATGGTTTGTCTGTTTCACAGTATATTTTTTATGGATATACAAAAATTATTTCTGTGTTAAAATTTTACGTTTGAAAACAAATTTATATTCCATTGAATCTTCAATAAGAGCTTTATTATTATTATTATTATGTTCTGTGGTTCCTATAAGCAACAAAAAGCTTTACTTATAAAAAAACTAACTGGTAGCTTTATGGCAGTGGGTTAAATAATATTAGTCTAAATATGTTTATACTATGTGCTTTTTAACTTAATGTTTTTGTCCCTTAAACCAACAAAAATTAAATAAAGTAATGCATAAATATTTACATATTTATGGAAGTATGCAGAAATGTATGTATTTAATTATTCGTAAATCTGTATGCACTCTGTTTTACTTTTGAATAATTTTGTATAATTTTATGTATTCAGTCGTACCGTCTCTTCGTAAATTGTTAAGTTAATCAAGTCTACCAAATTCAAAGTGATAAAATTTATATGCAAAAATGTTAATTTTTTTTCATTAAGTCGCTGATTACAATATTGTTGAAAAAAAGTAATTTTTATTAAAAGTTCCAAAACAAAATATGCTACTTATACCAAAGTCAGGGAACTCTCAGCTTTTGGAAAATAAGTGTATCTATTTCAAATAAAGTTTTTAGTTATTTCAAGTAGAATTAGGGGGTTCAATTAATCGGGTTTTATTTTTGTTCGATTAAACGAATAATCGATATTTGGCATTTTTAACTTATGCAATTAAACGAATAATATTTTAAAATTAATCGATTAATCGATTTAAAAATTACGAGATTATTTTTCGATAATTTCAGAAAAAATTAGTACTTTAGTAAAAAACATTTAAAAAAAAAAAACTTTTCAATTTAGCTCCAAGTTATTGCTTTATTTTCGGGCGCTTAGATTTCAAAAGAGTCAATATAACTTTGGATTTTTTGAAACTTTCCTCTGCTATGCTTCTGCAAATAATTTCCTCTAGAGAATCGATGGAAGTATCTTGTTTAAAATATTTATTTATTGGACCACTTGTAGCACCCTTTGATTTTGTTGGTGGAGCACCTTCTTCAAGTACTATGTTTTAGTGAATGTGTAAGTGGTAAATTAGTGAAGATGTTGAAGAACGTTACGTTAATACATTTTTGGACACCTGTTACATTAAGCATTAGAAGATTTATCCTTAGTATAATATTTTTAAACCAAACTTATTGTTTTTTGTAAAAAATACGAAGGTGTTCTGAAATCGAAATAAAGTGGATTTAAAATCGAGCAAATTTTAAAAACGACCCGTAATGAAAGTTCATAAAAATATTCCATTTTATCCCCTTTTTTCTTTAAGTAACTAATATTTTTGCAAGAACAACACTTAAAACCACAAAAACCTCGGTCATTTTGTAAATAATTAAACTTAAATTATCGTTTGATTTCAATTTCATTTCGATTTCTAGAACATACCCGATAGATTAATATAAATCTTTGAGTTAACATACCTTTGTCGATTTTTCTTTTGTGAAATAAATTATTAAATTGTGTTGAAGAAATGTAACAAAAATATAAGCTAAATTATTCACTAAACATGACTGTTTTTTTTTTTTTTAATTCCAATGGACACATACATTTGGTTTGTTATTCGACTTAAAACTTTAAAGAGATTATGCATTTAACAGAAATACTACATATTATAATCATTCGATTAATCGGTATAAATTCTTCCATTAATCCTTCAATCGAAATTAGCAATTTTAAATTATTCGAACAATTAATCGTCCAAAACTGTTCGATTAATCGAACAAGAATTAATCTACTGAACACCCTAAGAAAAATTCAATTAAATCTATGAAATTTTTGGAGCAAACATTTTCCTTTGAGGAAAATCTTTTGAAATTATTTGTATTCCCTCCACCAGAAGTAGTGAATGAGGGTATTTTAAGTTTGTCATTCCGTTTGAAAGGTTTTTAATATTTATCAAAGACCTTATAAAGTTTATTTATATATGACCGTCTGTCTGTCCGTCTGCTGAAAACACACACACTTGCGAATAACTTAATAAAAAAACAATATTTTTTTTAAATTACTCGCTTTGAAAGCGATAACTTTAATGAGTAAAGAGGCCTGATAGGGGGGCTTATTTAGCCGCCATAAGACCTTCTCGCCGCATTCCATACTTATTTATTTTTTTACACAGGTTGTCATTGTGAGAAAGAACTTCTACACTCCCTTTAATATCAACTTCGATCCCTTTCCAAAGAAGGGAGTAATGAAGGTCACTAAAAATAAAAAGTAAACAAAACTAAACACCTTTCTTTCTCCCTTCTCAAAAAAGGGAGTTGTGAATGTGTACTGAATTTTTTAGAAGGTCTTTTAAAAAGAAGTTTATTCCTTCTAGAAGGCATACTTCTGAAGGCAGGATATCCGAAGTGGATCTTTTAGAATAGAGTATGGAGGTCTTCAAAAAGACCTGCCACTTGCGGTCCTTTCAATAAATACCGCTGGTTGGCTTCCACAAAACATACACTCCTAAAATTATTACAGTAACTGATTGTGCGTTATTAATTTATTTTTCCGAACTGTTAAAACTGAATAAAAATATAGTTATTTTACGAATAATTTTATTTTTAAACATATATGTTTGTTATTTAAAAACAAACTACCAAAAAATAATCGGGTATGTTCTGTAAAACAAAACAAGTAAGAAAGTATAGTCCGTCAAGCCCGACCATATGATACCCTACATCACAGTATTTAAAAACACATCATGCTTATGTGTCCATATAGATATAGATCTATATATGTTTTAAATTGCATTAAAATCGGTTTGAGAGGCAAAAATTGCCCCTATCTCCCCTTGTGGTCCTATTTTTTTAAAACTGTATAGCTTATGTGTCCATATAGATATGAATCTATCTATGTTTTAAATTTCATTAAAATCGGTTTGAGAGGCAAAAATTGCCCCTATCTCCCCTTGTGGTCCTATTTTTTTAAAACTGTATAGCTTATGTGTCCATATAGATATGAATCTATCTATGTTTTAAATTTCATTAAAATCGGTTTGATAGTTTCTGAGAGGAAGAAATTTCCCCCTATCTTCCCTCGTGGTCCTACGATTTTAATAGGCTTGGTCCTTGTGCCAATAAGAACCTATGTCCCAAATTTTATAAAATTATCTCCAAAATTGCGACCTGTACTTTGCGCACAAGGTTACATGGACAGCCAGCCAGCCAGCCTGCCAGCCGAACGGACATCGCTAGTTCGACTCAGAAAGTGATTCTGAGTGGATCGGTATACTTTAAGATGGGACCAATATTTTAAGGCGTTACACACATCAGCACAAATGCATACTACCCTCTCCACTATTGTGGTGTGGATATAATGAAGTGGATTTAAAACCGAACAAATTTTGAAAACGAGACTGTAAAGAAAGTTCATAAAAATATTCCTTTTTCTATACTTCATATATTGAGTACCAAATATATTTATAAGAACAGCTCTTAAAAACAGGAAAAACTACAGTAATTTTGTAAATAATTTTAATTAAGATTTCGTTCGATTTCAATTCCACTTCATTTCGATTTGTAGAACATGCCCGAATGTTTTCCGTATTTATTTTGTTATATAGTTTGATTTTTGTTAGTTAAAATATATTTTTTAAAAGTAAAAACTATTAAGCTTTAAGGAATATGCTGCTCAATAAATCAAAAATTTAAAAATTATGTAAAAATTTTTTGTTTTAAATTAATGTAAATGATGGTTTTATTGTCCTAGTTCTTGGAGTATCCATCCCAGTATTATTACTTTGCCTTGTATCAGTTTCGTTAATGTGTTGTTGCTCCAGCTAAGTAGATAATTAGTCTGCTGTTACAGGTTCTAGAATAATGAAGCTGTAAACTGTCGTTGCCTAGAAACAACGTTCTCCGTGCTTTTGGCGTAGTGATGGGGAACATCTCTAATTTTTGATTTATACCTTTTTTCACAAGGCTGGCGGCTGCCTGACCTTTGCCATGATGCTATCCTCTGGGAGTGGGTAGGTCAAGGGGCTTCTTGGATGGATTCTTAGGAGGGTGTTCGACGCCACTTAATTTTTTAGAGCTCAGAACCATCATGAACATTTTTTGTCCTTTGCCAGGGGTGCTCGTTTTGTACGCAAGCATTTTAACCACTTCACCGCGCCAATATTAGTGGGGAATTGTTTCTAGTTCTCTTAAGCAGGGCTGAAATGGAATCCATGTGTGAAATTATGAACCCAAATGTGGAACAACCTCCTTAAAAAACTTGGTATTTTTGTTATAGTAATTAAAATTTAAAGATTTATAATTTTTTTTAATTTATAATGAATTCAAAATTAACTGTAAAATTCAAGTGAAATTAATTTTATAAAATGCTGATGAACAAATAACGACGTTTAAGTCATTCATTAAGCATTTTATATGTGTAAGTTTCGCTTGTTTGTCGGTTTTCGGCGACATTTAAATAAAGTCGTCAATCAGGAGTTTAATTTTTGCTCGGGCACTGCTTTATGAAGGTACACACAAAGAAAATTATTGTTTTGTTGTCAATCAAATCCGACCGCGCCTACGTGTAGCCAAGAAATACAACAAACAAAACAAACACACATAAAGCCTTTGACAGTTTATTTGATCAGAGCACTTTAAAAATGTTTTTTTTTTGGCTTAATATAGTACTGGCTTTTGTTAGTAGTATCCTGCAGTTCTGAAATATTAAATAAAAATTATTTGGAAATTAAACATCTATTTTATTGATATGTGTCATATAAGAAATAGGCCAATTGAATTTTAGACTTACGTTATGTTATGTAGTAGTTGCGTTGTATTTAATCATATATGAATCGTTTATTTCAGAAATCCGCCAACTGACATTTAAAAACGGCGCACTTGACGGGTTTATGAAATAAACGATTCATATAAACGAGAGGGGAAAAAACAAACTGCTACCCTGCTAAAAACGAAACATCAGCAAATAATAAAACAATTTCTTTAAAGATTTCACATGCAAACATCAGCATTTAACAAGAAAATATTTCGTGCGCAAATGATTTATGCAAATGTATTCTGCCAACTCAAGTTGATTGATTGAACTTTTTTTCTGCCTTTTTTGTTGTGCAAAATGCTGATGGGGGAGACCTTTTTAATGTGAAAAAATACGTTCAGTGAAAGTGAAATGTGTCAGAAAAAAGTAACCATATGTATTGTATTAAATACAAACGAACAACATACAAACGTACAGTGATGTGCAGAAAGAAATTCCAAAACGTTCTTTATGTTCTTTACTCATATCATTCCGATCCAACATTAATTATTAAGATTTTAATGTGACAGCGCAATATAAATTTATTCGTAAGATGTGATAAATACAAATCAAATTCGAAGAATTTTAGTAGGCATTTGTAATTTTATTATGCTTATTTAAACTGCGTATAAACACTTGCGATATGTAAGCACTTTGGCAATAAAAACAATTTAAGATTTTCAAGAACATTTAAAGCTTTTGGTTAATAATTTATATTTCATGATAGAAGACAAATCAAAATATTAAGAAGGAAACTGAAGTAAATAATTTGGAAATATTATATAAGATAACCCAATACTTTATCTCCTTAAAAATGATGAGATCTTGAATAAGTATATAGCATAAAAAAAAAACTTTGCACACTGAACTTTTTGTTGTTACAGTTATTTTTCTCACTTACAAACCAAAAAGTAAGGGAATGAAATCGACCCTTAAACGTTATTTTTATACTCTTCACTACAGGTGTAAAAGGTATATAAGTTAATTTTTATACCCTTCACCACAGGTGGTGAATAGGGTATATATAAGTTTGTCATTCCGTTTGTAATTTCTATAATATTGATGTTAGACCCTATTAAGTATATATATTCTGGGTCCTTATGAGGAGCGAAGTTGATTTAACGATGTCCGTCTGTCCGTCTATCCGTTGAAATGGATTTTCCAAAGACCCCATATATGATGGGGTTCAGGTTATTATACACTTATGTCACATATGGTCCGGAATTGTTTGCTTTTGAAATTCAGCAAGATCGGTCCACAAATGGCTGAGATATGAGTAAAAAACCACGACTGCCTCAAATTTTTTCCTTTAAAGGTCCAATTAGACGTGACATTACCATACCAACACTGTATTACCAAAACGACATAAACATACCATACAAAGCATCTCAATTTTGGTTTCTATGGTAATACAGTGTTGATAATGTGTTTTTTTTTTGTTTTTTTTCTACCCTTCACTACAAGTGGTGGATTTTATTTGTAATGTGTTTAATTTTACGCATACACATACACATTAATGCATGTACATGATATGCCGCTCAAATAAAGAAACAAACTTATAGACCCAATATATTTAAATTTAACGCTTCTTCAGTAAAAGCATACCATGCAAACCAATTCAATTTTGGTTTCTACGGTCATTCGGTGGCTATGGTAATACAGTGTTGGTAATGTGTTTTTTTTTTGTTGTTTTTTTTACACCCTTCACTACATACAAGTGGTGGATTTTATTTGTAATGTGTTTAGTTTTACGCATCCACATACACATTAATGCATGTATATGATACGCCGCTCAAATAAAGAAACAAACGCATATACGCAATATATTTTAATTTAACGCTTCTTCAGTAAAAGCATTCGTAGCCGAGTTGTTAAGTTCTCTCCTGAGACTGATGATATTGCCAGTTCAAATCCCAAAAAGAATTTTTTTTTCATTTTTTTTAATTTAATTTTTTTATGTTTTAAAAAACGATTTTAAGATTATAAAACGAATTTCAAACATCAACTTTGGAAAAGAGGAAACGGGCTTAGGTACATATATAAATTTTTTGTTTTTTTATATTGTTCGGCATGGCGAAATGAAAAGTTGGCGTGGCTCAATTAATATTTACGTTTACTTTTTGTTCTTATCTCATCATGGTGAAGGGTATATAAGATTCGGCATAGCCGAATATAGCACTCTTACTTGTTTTTATAAAAGTTTGTCATGTGGATTTTTAAGTATGTATATATAAATATTTTGGATCCTTATGAGTAGCGGAGAAGATTTAACGATGCCCGTCTTTCTGGCCTCCAGTTTGTCTGTCTGTTAAATTGGGTTTGGGATTGGGACTAAGTTTCTAACGGTTATGTTCTAACAATCATGTTCTAAGATTTGCGATTCTGAATTGAAACCGCACAAAACGTGTTCTGTAAATTGCAATCGCAAGAAGTTTGGCGTCTTTAAATTGCAAAAGTTTGCTCGAGGGAACTAGAATATCGCAGATATTAAACCCACGAGTTTAGAACGCCATAAAATAAATCTGGCGTTTTGCGATTTCAATTCGTGCGATTGAGAGAACATTGTCGTTGTCGTGTATATATTTATATCACTTATAGACCCGAATAGGTATTGATTTGCTATTAAAATCGATCGACAAATGGCTGAGATATGAACCTCTAACTTTTATTAATAAACCGTTCCTTTCTTATGAATTTTATTAGCTATGAACTGTAAGAAAAACCGAAATCGGTTTAGAAATCAGCTAATATAGACAAATACCTAACTTTTTGTTCCCGATATAATGATTTTGTCACAATAGCAATTTGGTAAGATGATTTTGATTGGAATAAAAAAAGTTTGAACCAAACTTAATCTTAATACCGACGTATTAAGATGGTTTATGGGCACAAAGAAGCTATTCCATAAGGAAACTTTAATAGGGGCTATGTGAATTAAATACCGAAACGCCATTTTAATAAGGGTTGGTCTTTGTGCCAAATTTCATTAAATTATCTTAAAATTTGAGACCTGTACTTTGCGCACATGGTTTACATGGACAGCCAGCCAGTCAGCCAGCAGGACGGACATCGTTAATTCGACTCAGAAAGAGATTTTGAGTCAATCGGCATACTAAAAGGTGGGTCTAGGACGAATATTTTAAGGTGTTGCAAACATCAGCACTATTGTGATGTGGGTAGGATTGAAAAATCGGCCTCTGATTTCACCCGACCTATATACAAGTGTACTTCCGAATTAAAGGTTTTAGTTCGTTTTTGACCCAGTAAACAAACAAAAAAAAACTAAGAATACTACTTACAATTCCACTAAAAGAACCAAAGAATTTTACAAGGGATGTTCCAAAACGAAGTAATTCAAGAGGAAGTCATTATTTCTATACCTACATACATCCGAAAAATTAGTAGTTATAAAAACTCCAAAAAATAAGTGGTGACCAGTGATGCTAACTTTTTGAGAGCAAAAAGCAAAATTTAAAAAAGCAATATTTCGAGCAAAAAAAAAAAAAGCGTAAAAAAGCACTAAGCCATTTTTACAATTTATTTAAACACAAAACAAGTTGCACTCGGCTGTGCCGAAAATTATATACCTCCAATATTAAAAAAAAAGTCGACGGCGTTGATGGGGGATCATATTAATTTATATATAAACATTTTTAAATGTATTATTATTATCTTCAACAAAAAAATGTCACTCAAATCAATTGGATCACCATCAGATGAGTTGAATTGGGCCATGAAACAGTTTTAAAGTAATACAGTGCGAGCTCGATTTTCGTAACTCGAAAAAGTTGCAATAACCGAAAATCTTAATTAAAATCGTGCAAAGTTTAATAAAACAATAGGCGTATCATGCCACTTTCTTACAAAATGACGATATTATCCAATTATATTAACCTATGTAATAATTCTGAATAAAGAACACACATAAGGTGTTAAATAGAAAAAAAAACAATCTAACAAACGTTTATTAAGGAAAATGTACATAGAAATTTGTTTTGTAAACCCTTCTTAAATTTGAAATTTTTTATGAATACGTTTACCGAAAAAATTGTACATCGGTTTTATTACGATTACGCTAAAAAGTGCAACGTTTTGTAAAATTTCCAAATTGCTAGGAAGCCTAGCACTAACTTTGCAAATAAAGTTTTTGGTAAAAAGAATGCAACTTTCTTTTATCATCTGAAATCTTAAAATCTTTACAGGCCTTCTTGAAATTGTACCCCAAATAGTTAAACTCATCTAAATCATCCTCTATATAATCGAAGGTTTCAAAAATGGTAGAAAAAAATATAAATTGTAAAAAGCACTAAAGGCACTAACGGAAAATTGAAAAAGCACCAAGATAGTGATTTTTCTTAGTTTGGCACTAACGATAAAATTGTGGCGTTTTGAGGCATCAAAATGCACCATAAATAGTGCCAAAAGCACTAAGTTGGCATCACTGGCGGTGACACATTCAATACCTACCAAAAGAGCCTTTAATGATATGTTAACACTTGGGTTCTTTAACGCGTTTAAGCAACCCCAACGTGATTAAGCTCTAATAAAATCAAAATCGATAGGATTAACTAAACATTGACATGATTACAACAAAATCGGTTCATTAATCATATAGAATCCTCTGGACATACCTCAAACTGAGTACAATGTAGAATCGGCACGATGAACGTACCCCTCACGTGCACAACGGAACACAATTCTTTCTTAATGTTTTTATATTGTCCTTAAATAATTCATAAGTTTTCACAATTTCATCATGAATTTGTTAAAATAGTGTTCTGGTAACTTTATTAAAGTATTTTTTATCAGTGTTAGAAAATAAACAGAATATTATTTAGCGTTCGGCTCACACACTCAGGAACGATATCTATTTTTTTAGTGTTTGTGTAGACGAACACAACCCTTAATACCGTTCGTAACTATTTTCAAGAAAGAGCCGAACATAATATAGTGTTCTGTTCGTCCTTAAAAACAGAACAATTGTAGTGATACTGTAGACAAACATTATATTTTAATGTTCTATAATGTTTCTTATTTTACATTGACAAAGAAAAGAACAAATAAAAAATTGTAACAACGGCCGCAACACAAACAACTTGTGTGTGTACTGTGTACTGTGTATTGTGTATATGTTTTGTTTTTTTTTTTTTTTTTTTTGAAGTATGGGTATTTTGTTATTGTAAAAAATGTTTGCTTTTTTACCGCTTAAAGGGCGCTACGCACAACAGAAACGAACGAATATTAATGAGCTGAACCGAACACAATGAAGTTTGTGGTTAAAAAAAACCGAACGGAATTAAATGTTCGCAGGATAAGAACCAAAAAGCCAAATAATTATGGATGTAAACAAGAAAAAAGTTTTGTAAACTTGTCAAAAATCCATTTTCATAAAATGAAAATAGCTCTATTTTTTTGCAATCACTTCTGTAAAGCTTTTCGTTGCAAGTGATTTTTATATTCATTATGATAATGACTTATTTAATGCGTAATAAGAATTGGTTACCCAATAAAAAATTGAGCTTCAAACGAAGGTTTGTACGACAGAAATGGAAGAGTTTCGCTCACCATCTCGCTTACGGAAGGCATGAATTTTATATGGCGAGTTCCCACTTTGAAGCAATACATTTTTGACACAAAAAGCGCTTTATTCAATGCATACAAATACTCATATGGTGAACGTAGGTATCAGCTTTACACGAAGGTCTTGTTACAGTTATTTTGCATTACAGTTTTATTTTGCAAAATGAGAAAAATTTTTATAGATACCATAATTTGTTGAGTATAATAGGAGAAATCAGACATTTAGTTTAGTGTACAAAGTGAGTGCTTTTGAATTGACTAACCATCTGGATTCGAACTATATTTCGACTAAATAGTCGATGTAGCTCTTGTCTGCTGCCTCTATACGCAACCAAAATAGAGCGCCGATAAGTTTTTTTTGATCTGACTAGTGGAAACTGTATAGAGTTACGCAATTATAAGCATTTTTTTTTCCAAAATTTGAAATAATACCAACAAAGCGGTTTGTTGTTTTTCGAAGGTGATTGTTATCGTTTGCGGTGACCTGTTGCCTTGCTCTTGCTTTTTGAATTTCCAAAAGATTCCATTTTGTTTCAAAGACTTTCTAGCTATAGTTTAATATTGTTTTCTGATATTAAAGAAACATCGTGAATTTCCATATTGTTGCAATCATCCCCTCGTAACAAGCTTTTTGAAAAGGTCTTCGCTGACCGACAGACAGAATAGTTTTCATTTTAGACAGTAGTAGCTGCATCTAAAGTTGTTTTAAAATACCAACACAAATGTTAACTTGGGCAAAAGAACCCATTTGACTTATTAAATCAAATGGTTTTTTTTTGATCAGAAAATTGCATCTCAATCAAAAAGGGTGGTGCTTTAACAGCTATTCTTAAAACCGAGGAGAGTTGGATGATAGAGATGCAACGTCTTCTTCTAATGTAGACATGCTTGATATTTAAAGGAACAACAATAAAACTAATTTAATGAAAAATTTATTCATATAAAAATGTTGTTTTTGCAAAGTGTTCAACCGGATCGACATATCCCTGGATTGATAAGTAGGATGTTTTGTAATAAAAATATTTTGTAAAGTATCGGGTATCTTCGGGACAACCCAAATTCTATTAAAAGGACAACGTAAATTTACGGATATTTTTATACAGATTAAGAATACACTATTTTTTCTTCCACTCACCTTAAAGTAGAATATTACAGAAAAAGAAATAAGTATTGTCCCATTAAAAGTCCATATACTGTAGAAACATGTCCATATATTATACTTTTCGTTTATTATTTTTGGCAGAGGGTGGCTTTGACTTTTCGACATTTTGTGTACACTTGTCACATAAAATAATGCTTTTTGTTCGGTTGTTTAATATTTGAAAGCATCTGAGGGAGTGAAAGTATCTCTTTATGTTTTTTTTTTTGTCCACGTTGATGTGGTGGAATATTAATGTTCAGTTTTTTTTCCTTTTTTCGAAGCTTTCAGTTTGATGTCTGACAGATGATAGTAGTAACAGTAGTTTATGTCAAACTAATACACTCACATACTCAGATGAAAATGTATGGTTATTTACGATTTTTGTTTTTTATTTGTGATTTGATGTTAAAGTGAGGATGAATATTAAAATAAAAATGTGTTTTTCCCTTTTACATTAACGGCTTCAGCACCCAAAAATAAATAAACTTTGAATGATTTCATTTAAATTTTGCATTGAATTTTTTGTTTTACGTTTTTTGTATTTTTGCACAGATATTGGGAAAGTAAGTTGTGTGTGTGTTTTTTTTTTTTTGTAAATTGTTTTTAATTTTTTATGAAAAAAGTTTTTAAAACCAAATAAAGTTATTTAATCTAGATTAACTTTAACAACATAATCTGGCTTTGAATGAGGAGGGGCATTCTTACATCTACTCAGTATATATTTGAAGCAAAGGATGTGTATGCATTTTGCTTATATTACAATTTTATAAACATATGTATATGCTCGTTTCCCTGAAAGAAACCTGGGGTCAAGTGTCAGTAAGTTGCCACTTTTGTCGATTATTTTAATGACATTGTCAACAATGCAGCCACACTTTTATCTTCTTTTGACAACCGTAGAGCTAGAATAAGCAAAAAGGATGAAATTTATTTTTAGTGAAAGTTCGGATTTTTTTTAGCAAACCAAGGAAAATTTAAATAGCGAGACCATGCGAAATGTCTCTAGCACAAAGTATTGTCTGGTCTACATTTAGTCAGCAGTACTACAGTCACTAAAGTGTCACTAATGACTGTATGAAATGTCAGCTTATGTCACGTGTTTGAATACACAAAAATATATTTTTATGTGTGTGTGTGTAACTTTTATTTATTAAAGAAAAAGAAACTAATACATGCTGAATGAAGAAAAATCTAATTTAATTTCAATATTAATAATAGGCATTGGTATTGTAATGGCCGATTTCACCAATTTATTTAAAAATCAATTTATATTTAAAATTCCTTTTTCATGTCAAATAAAAATAAAACTATATGAAAAGCTATAATTAAATATGAATTGATATTTAAATAGAATTGGTGAAATAGGCCATAAGTCTGACAATTATAATCATGAAGATTGCTTCTTATATAGTCATAAGCAGACGCACATGAACTCAGTTTTATATAATCACAGTAGAACTTTAAAATCCGCTTTAAAAATAGTCATTAAGCGTACGAATTCTTTTAAGGACAAATTGTCGATTAAAACTGTCGCTTAAAACGAAAATATTAATTTTAAACACTTCATTTAGTCGCTATAATTATTAAGTCGGACTGCCAAAACTTATTAATAATTTGTTTAAAACTTTTTGGCAAAGAATTTAAGTAAAATTAAAGGAGGGTTAAATTTCAAGGGCCGATGTTGATTTTGAATAAAACACAAACTATTTAGGAAATTATTGTAATTTTATTTTATTATGATATATTGGTATTACTCAATTATGTATGGAAAAAAATATCGGCCAAATGGGCGCCGCGACCACGGCGGCACACCTCCATCCGATGGTCCAAATTTTCGATGACCCTGAGGCATAATGGAGGTTCTATGCCGTTAATGTGCCGAATTATCTCATCCTTTAGCTCTTGAATTGTTGCTGGCTTATCGACGTACACCTTTTCTTTCAAATAACCCCAAAGAAAAAAGTCCAACGGTGTCAAATCACATGATCTTGGCGGCCAATTGACATCGCCATTACGTGAGATAACACGGCCATTGAATTTGTTGCGCAAAAGAGCCATTGTTTCGTTAGCTGTGTGGCAATTGGCACCGTCCTGCTGAAACCACATATCGTCCACATCCATATCTTCCAATTCGGGCCATAAAAAGTTCGTTATCATCTCACGATAGCGAACACCATTCACAGTAACTGCCTGACCGGCCTCATTTTGGAAAAAATACGGCCCGATGATGCCGCCAGCCCATAAACCGCACCAAACAGTCACTCTTTGTGGGTGCATTGGTTTTTCGACAATCACTCTTGGATTATTATTCGCCCAAATGCGGAAATTCTGCTTATCGACAAATCCACTGAGGTGAAAATGTGCCTCATCACTGAAGATGATTTTCTTCGAAATTTATCATCTATTTTCATAATAAGTCTGGATAACTTTAACACGTTGTTGGATTGCGTATCTCTCCATGGTTCAAATTGAGTAAGTCTGAAATAGAGAAATGCCAAATAAAATTCGGAAAAAAACTTGGCGTTTAGGTGTGGTTCACATTCAACATCGGCCCTTACAATTTAACCACCCTTTATATGAATTTTACCTTTCAATTAGTATCCATATACATTTAAACACGTAAGAGTATTATATTCGGCTGTGTCGAATCTTTAATACCCACTACCGAGACTTCGAATATTTCAGGAGTGGTCTTTATATGGGATCTATAAATTATTATCTTTATAAGGCCCGGCTTCACAGTGCTCTAATTCGTTGTCTAATTAAAATAAAAAATCGTGATTTGTTTTAGAAATTTTATTAGGAGTATTAAAGTGATTTTTAGTAGGAGATTTTAAATAGGACTTATCGTAAAATATGGATCGCTTATTTGTGAATTGGTAGAGCAATTTCAAGTATTAAAACAGTCTAAAATAGACCAAATTTCAAAAATGCATCTTATATTGCTTTTCGGAAGAACGCTTTATATGTGATCTATGGTAAATTTTGGACCGATTATCACAATGGGGTTATTTCTTGCCATTAAGGCTAAATTGGGCCATATTTTACCAAAATATATATATACTTGCCATTCTCACGGCGTTGCCCGACCAGAATGACTAAAGCTATGGTCACACTTGTCAAATATTTGACAAAAAACGTGGCCAACAGGCAAACTAACATATGGGCATTTTCCCAGAATGGTCTACCAAGATGAAAAAATAAAATGTTGATAATCATCGTCTTTTATTGCTTATTATTATAAAAAAAAGTCTATGTTTTTATAAAAGAATGGTTTCGTAGCATATCTCAGCTGTTTTTCCTGAGGAAATTGCACTGGAAACTGGAAAATTTTATATTTTCTACTTCTAAAGAAATTTTTACATACTTATTTTACATGCCAAAAATATGTTATGTTTACACTCTTTCTTCATAATCTCTCCATTAAAATCGAGTTTTAGGTTGTTTGTTAAGGAAATTCGAAGATATTTATGGGAAACTGCATGGTGATAATAAAAAAAAACATATGAAATTAAACAAAAACCAAGAGAGATATTTGTTTTTGTAAATACTGGATGGAGACCTACATTAATGCACTTTTAAAATAAATTAATCACTTTTGAATATGTCGTTCCATTATGCAGATTATTACATTTCACAGCTGTCAACTAAAGTTGACTTCTACTTTGTGTACGTTCGTGACTACATGTTTATAGCTATCATTTTGAAAACTTAAACTCGATGAAATTCATCTTTTGCACTAAACATAGAGCCACCCAAATGCTATAGAATCGCAAAAAAAATGCAAGGAAAAGTTTTGTTTTCTATATTATTTGTACATCCAAAGCGTACGAACGTACGTTCGTGACCCCTGGAAATGCTCATATAATTTTCTTTAATTCCAATATTTATTTGGATAATAATACCACATATTACAAAAAATTGATTTTTGCTATGTCAAGCAGTATTACTAGTTGTGATATTAAGACTTTGTAAAGTCTCATTAACTATTAACAAAATAAGTGGTTATGCTTATTTGGTCAAATGTTTAATATGTGTGACCGTAGCTTTACTTTAATGAAATATAAAGCCTGCGTGTGTGATTGTTTGTAGATCGATCCACATAAGTTTTAAATTTCATCAAAATCTAAACTGCCCATCTGTCTCTTCATATTCCTAGCTTTGAAAAACATATAAGGAGTGGCAGTTATTCTCCTTTTCCCTCCTCTTGGTCGCTTTCCCATTCGCTCAAGGAAAGGTCGAGCGGAGAGATAGACTGAAGGCGGAATGGAGGGCGAACAGCGTACTCATGTTAAAATAGCTGCCCTCTTCTTTTGAGTACGGAAATTATTGCGTTAATAGATCTTTTCTAAAACGATAATAGGATAGGAGGTTTAGCGGCCTGAGAAATAAAAAATAACAAAAAAAAAAAAAGAAAAACTCGCAGAGTTTCTCATTCACTAAGGACTTTGCATGTTTAATTTAATGTTTATAAGTCAAATATTAACGGAAATTTAAAAAGTCCCAGTTAAAGAACAAAAAAGTATCAAAAGCCCCTCTTACAGATTCTGATTTAATCAGGACATTGCATGTTTAATTTTATGTCAATAAGTCCAAAATTAACGAAAATAAAAAAATAAGCAGTTTAAGAAAGAAAAAGTACCAAATAGATTCCTTTGAAGGTTCTCATTCACTCAGAGCCTTGGATGATTAATTTTATGTTTAAAGTCCAATACTAACGGAAATTCAAAAAGTACCAGTAAAAGGCCAAAAAAAAGTACCAAAAAGGTCACCCATAGAGTCTTATCACTCTGGATATTGCATGTTGAATTTTATGATTCTAGCTCTGACATTAATTAAAAAAAAATTACCATTTGTAGAACCAAAAACCTAAAGAAAATTAAATTGTTGGTACTTTTTTTTACCTATTGTAAGATCAAACATTTTAATATTGTAGTGAGAACCCTTTTAATACGTATATGCCAAAGAATGGAGAAAATACTTTGTAAAAAAAGGACCAAAATTAGTTACGAATTTCACTCCTTAAACGATCGAATTTCCAAAAAGTATTTGTATTTTGTAGTTAAGTTTCGAATGTAATATAATATTTATTTTTACGCTTATTGGTTTCAAAGATAGACGGAGTGACAAAAAAGTACCAAAATACAGGTTTTACCCGGTTACTCCCTAAAAAGGTCGAATTCCAAAAAAGGACGAGACAACTGTCCCGTTTTTTTTTTAAATAACAACGACAAGTATTAAATTTTTGTCTGTCTCTTTTAGTTTTGAAGATATGAGTTAGGTTAGATTCAGAGGTTTAGCCCCTCTGGACCCTTTCCTAGCATTTTTGTGGAAGATTATATAGCCTATGTCCGTTGGGAGATTCCATTCTTCATTTTGTTGAAGAATTTTTTTTTTAAATCGGACCGGAAGTTCCAGAGATAACCTCTAACAAACATATAAACTTTTCAGCTTTATAATATTAGTATAGATATATGTTTGTACATTAGGAATATAACTTTTTAACAATTCTTTAAAATATCAAAATTGGCATAGCACAGTCCGATAGAGCATAAAAAACTATAAGGGAACATATATTTATGTTTTCGCTAAGGTCAAAAAAGTCCACACACCAACCGCAATGAAGTTTTGAAAATTTTTAATTTTATTTTTGGTTAAGAAAAATTAATAATATGCTTATTTAAAACAAAAAATAGCTCAAGTATGAAATTTCATTAATATTTAGAGATGGTTAGAGATTCTTCCGCAAACCAAAACGTATCTTTAACCTTTTTTAAAGAATAAAAAATAAAATTAAAAATTAATAAAAAACACCGTATAAAATTATGAATATTCAATATTGCATTGGTTTAGAAAATCCAATTGGTGCGTACCCTTTTTTGAGAAAATTTAAAAAAGATTCTAATTTTCGTGGTTACTAGGACAAAATTTTGTGGTATGATATCCAGTTATATAAAACGAATTTGTGCAAAATTAAATAAGAATCTGTACTTTCTGTCACAAATTTTTGTTAGTTTATGAAACATAAATATACATTTTTCAGGGAGGTTGGTTCAACATTTGCATTCATAAACCTTGTCCTACTGAACCAATTGTGCTGGACTTGAATCTCAAACTGCTAAGTCTGCATTTACATTATACGATTTTTGTCGTTTCGATTCTTTCCATATAGGCGAGAGGGGAGAGAGGAATTAAAAGAGGTAGGTACACAAGCGAGTGTACTCTTCGATTCATTTTGTTCGCTAATTCGTTCTCTCATTTGACGAAAAATGTATTGAAGATCAGTTGCACAGAAAAAGTTGTAACGACAAAAATCGAACAATGTAAATATCAGACCGACTTCAAAGAAGAAACGACAATAATCGCAACGACAAAAATCGTATAATGTAACTTGGGACTAAGAATAACACTTTAATTGTTCTTCTCTGTTGAGACTTTCGAAAGTAAACGTGTTTTCAACAGAAGCACAGATGGACAGACGGACATTCCTCAATCGACTTAGAATAAAACCCAGAATATATCCACTTATGGGGTCGTAACTTAGTATTCCCTCATTCAACACTAGTGGTGGAGGGTATAAAAAGTGCAAATTTTTCTTGAAAATTTAAAGTCACTTTCAAAGGACATTTGATTTGATCACATTACAAAAAAATAAAAAAAAAAAAAACAAAACTCTTTTAGTTTTATGCATAAACCCATGTTTTAAAAATCTTTTTAGGAAATTGCTGCCCAGTGTTTTTGACTTCATATTTGTTTTTGTTTAAGTTATATGAATAATGTCAATAAAATTTCATACGCAAATATTTATTCAATGTCAGACAAATAAATATTTTGCGTCAACATGTCTAATAAAAACAATATTTTTTTCTAGCAAACTTGCTAAACTTAAAGTTAAATTTACAAGTTTAAGAATAAAGTGTAAAAAAAAATTGCAATAAAAAATTTCAAGTTTTTGTTACGGTTTTTGGTTGATAAATAGTTTCTCATATTTATTTGTTATTTATTTAACTTAATTAAAAATCAAAATTTCTCTCAAATCTCCACTATGCATCTCGAGAGTGAACATGTGTATCATCGTCATGGACAAAGTCAAGTTTGTGCGAAAAATCATCCGTTATTTGGTTCTTAAATCGTTTCAGCTCAGTCTTAGACAATTAGGTGACAAGCATCGTGAAACAATTACTGAACATCAGCTGTTCTTTTGCCATTTCACGGTTAGCCCTTAGAGTCTGTTGGCCGGCCCAACACTAGAATCGGACAAGGTGGCATAACAAGTCGTTTTGTCTAAATCAATTTTTATTTAAGAAACCCTTTGATACTCCACTCAATATAATATAAATATATATCGTTGAAAAAAAGTAAAAAAAAAACTAAATATATGAAATTTGACTAAGCAATCGTAATAACAGCCGTTAGTTTGAAAAATTATTTTAAAGATGCTAGGTTGAGGTTCCTTAAAAGGTCTTGAAACAAATTATCCTATTCAAAAAGAAAAAATATACCGTTAGCTGAAATGAAAAATGGCGTAACTAACGAAAATAATATTTTACAGGAGAAAAAAAAAACTTTATAAAATGAAAACTTTAAACATGTCAGAAGCCGTCCATTTAATTCTTTAAACAGTTTTCAAAGAAAATCATATCATTATTAGAAAAAACATGTGTTTTACATTTGTAAATAAAATCGTAATTTTTGATCGCAGAAATGTAAAATTTTGTCAAGACATGTAGTTTAAAGGCATTCATAATAATTAATCAAAAACACAATTTTGAATTTTTTGGTAGTTACGCCTTTTTGCATTTTAGCTAACGACATATAAAACAATAGCTCTTTTTTATAATTGAAATTAATTATGGGACAATTATTGGCACAAAACCCGATCCCTGCACTAAACGTAAATCATAAACTCAGATCATGACTTTAAAAAAAGCACAACAACAGCATTTAACGTCATTACCACTGGTACACCCTTTTTTTTTTGACATTTAACATACTTTACGTCCCTAGGGTTTTTGTAAATCAAATTTTGATCGCAGAAAAGTAAAATTTTGTCAAGACAGTAGTTTAACAGCATTTAACGTCATTACCACTGGTACACCCTTTTTTTGACCCTCCTTATTGTCTCTCATGTTAAAATTTATTTTGAAGGTCTTCGTTTCTATTGCTCGATAAAATAAATCACAAAAAAATTTGTAATTGTATTTGTGGCATTTAATAAATAAATTAAAAATTCTGGTTAAGTAAATAACAAAGACATAAGAAAGTATGTCTTTGTTATTTAACTTATAATATAATACAATTTTTTTCTGAGAATAACTTAAATAAAAATGATGACCGCTTAAGACCCGATCACAAATATGATTTCCTCAGTTGAATTCATTTTAGTATAATTTTCCTTTCTTTTTTTATTACTATATTATTATGAATTTTATTTATTATAATTAGTATTGTGGTTATTTTGTTGAACTATTTATGGATTTAGATTAAAAATTTTTAATATTTTGAATTAGGCTTAAGTTCATTAAATTTAATTTTCATTAAATTATTTTTATGAAGAAAGGAATTTTACAACATGAAAATTAATTAAAATTGTTATTGATAATCTTTCATTCTTGACCGTGGCCGGGATTCGAATCGCGGCCGGCAGGTTACCATGACATGTTATCAATTAAATTGATAATCATTCAAAAAAGCAAATTTCGATCTACCAAAGGTTAAAATACAATTTGGTTTAAGGATTGATGTTTGACTATTGACTATTGACGTCAGCAGTCTTCGATGGCTGCGAGTGTAAAACGGCAAATCCATCTGAGGAGATCGAGTGGTTGCGATCGAAACATGTCATGGTAACCTGCCGGCCGCGGTTCGAATCCCGGCCACGGTCAAGAATGAAAGATTATCAATAACAATTTTAATTAATTTTCATGTTGTAAAATTCCTTTCTTCATAAAAATAATTTAATGAAAATTAAATTTAATTTTATTTATTATTTTATTATCGCCATTAATCAGTTCAATTACCATCAAAATAAATTAACTGATTCTGGCTAATATGACCGACCGACCGACTCACTTGTCCCCCTCAATATCCTTTTTATCATCAGTGCACTTAATTTCACTTTGTTGTTTCGCTTTAAGTCAATTAACTGCAACCACTTTGTCCAACAGATTAAATTAAATTTAAATAACAAAAAAAAAAAAAAAAATGACTTACGAAAATTACTACACAATAGAGAAGTGTAAAAATGTAATTAAAATATATACATTTTATTCGAAAAAATAAAAGTGTTGCAACAAAAAAACGCGCAATTTAATTTCAAACCAAACGCGAAACGTGATTAAAGTTGTTTCCTTGCACTCGAAGAACTCTGGGAATACCATCACATTTAAAATAAATTATTTTCACAAATTTGACATTGAAAATGGAATATTTGAGAAGGTCAAAACAAAAACATGCAGACCTTATCCACGTATGAAGGTCCTTACAAAAGTGTGAAATAGAACAGAGTTGCATGTGTATGTGTGCTTGCATGCATTAGGAATGAGTCATTAATTTAAATATTATGATGCCACATAACGGAACAATTAGTTGTGGATAAACGATAGAAACGAACACGTTAAATGGTCAAGACTTTTTTCATTTTCATACACGAATTTATTATAAATTTTATTCATCGTTTGTTTGTTGCCATTTTCATTTAAGTTTTCTATTTTATTAAATTTAAATTAATACAGGTACTGCCATAATTGCCATATTGCCATAATTACTTTGTATTTTATAACTTAGTTTTAATAATATTATATATATTCTTGTTCAAACTAAACTAACGTTAATAACTAATTTGCATAAAATGCTTGTTAAATACACATACAAACAAACACTAATTTCAAATGTCCGATTGCATACAGTATGTCAGAAAAATATTTTCCTTTTACATTTATCTGTTTTATTTTTTACTAAAACGAGGTCACTTTGGAAAACTTATGGGAAACGAACAAGTAAGAAAGCATTTTCGGCCAAGCCAGACCGTATGATATCCTACACCACAGTTTCTAAAATCAAATTTTCAAGGGTGTACCCCGTTTGGGACCCACTAGAACAACATTATGTTACGAGGTTAAGACTGATGTAAAAGCTTAGATATCTTTATTGGAATGAGATTTGTTCGCCTTTAAGTGATTTTAGGAAGTGGATAAATATGGGGCCGTTGGTTGATTTTTAAAGCAATATAGGGTGGGCCAAAAGTCAAAGCTTTTCTTGGGAGTCAAAAAATTAATTAACAAGGTTTCATTTAAATGTGCATAAGTCCCAGTTTTTTGTTTAATTTTATTTTTTATTGTTTTTTTTTAAATAATATTAGCTTTGTACGATCTAAATTTTAATTGGAAAAGTAAATTTCTACCACTTTGGTTCATTAAATTTTTCATTTTTTTTTACACGCCGGCATGACTTTTGGCCCACCCTGTACAAAGAAGTTATTGCATGTAAAACTATCTCGGGAGAAGTATTTGTATGCTATAACTAAATATGGACCGATTTTAATAAAATTTAGTAACACGATTTAGATTGCATTGAAATATGGTTGGTCTATTTAATCTGAAAGCCATCATATTAAGATGGTTTATGGGCAAAAAAAACTTCATTCGGAAAAGAAGCTTTTATAGAGGGCTATGTAAAATTATGGACCGATTTGCCTCAGATTCAATAGACTTTGTCCTTGTGATAATTAGAACCAAATTATCTCTAAAATTTCGATCTGTACTTTGGCAACAAGGTTTACAAGGAAGCGCTGCCAGCCTGACGGATGAGCATCGTTAGATCGATTCAAAAAGCTAAGACCTACTCAAATAAGGATCTAGAACCAATATTTTAAGGTGTTTCAAACATCGGCATAAGCGCATAATACCGTCTGCACTATTGTTCTGTGCGTATAAAAAATTTATGAAAGAATTCAATAAAGGAAATTTTTCAGATAAAACGGCAAAAGAAAAGTATTTCTGTGCCCATGTTCTGTAATTCTCGAGAAACTTTTCGATTGAAATGTGTGAAATAAAACAAAAATGCCATATATTGATACAAACAGCTGTTTTTCTCACTAAACTGTGTCTGTAAATTTTTTAGCGAGAACTAGCTGTCTCATGTAAGGAAATTACTCGACAATTTGCAGAAAAAGTGTGTCTCTAACATTTTTTTGAAAAAAGTTCCCGCTTTGAACTGTCAAATTAACTCACGAAAAAAATTGGGCGAGAAACAATTTAAACCCTAAAAATGCAAAATTTTTTAAAATAAAAATAATAATTTTTTGTTCTTGGCACATTTTTTCATTGTTTAGTTATTTTGCTTTTAGCATTTTTATAAAATTTACGAATTTTCAAAGCTCGTTTGCAAACAACGAACATTAAAGTCGCACTATACAATTTTTGGCATAGCCGACGTTTTTTTTTTGCCGCCGTCGTTAAAAAATTTTCAATTTTGGTAAATTTGGGTCGCCGTCAACGATATGTGTGACTGGCCTTCTCAACGCCTGCAATGTCACATCGGCTTCGATTACAATTTTGTGGCATTTATAACGTAACGACGTAATCTCTTTTAATAGTTTTCGACATGAGTTACAGACACACTTTTTTCGCACTATTCGAGAAACGATGTAATATTTTGTTTCACATCTTTTCGATGCGAGAAGTTCTCACTAAAGTTACAGAACTGGTCACTGGTTACTAATAGATGCAAGCAAAAAAAAAAAAAAATATAAATTTGTGAAATTATTTTTTTATCTTAAGGTATATTAACTTGGGCTTTACATCAAAAATAGTGCTAGCTCAGACTCCGCCTCCATCCGCTGAAATTTTTTAAGTCCGACTCCAACTCCTACTCTAACCTTGATGCTAAATATATATGAGACTGGTCCTTATTTGACTGTAAATTCTTTTTTAATGCAGTACCCTTTAAATGATTAAATATAGCAAGCAAATTCTATAAAAATTCGATATTTTAAATCTGACATGTGCCGCATTGAGCTTTAATATAGTTATTTACTTATGTAAGGTAGACTGAGCCTTATTTTCTGACTTAACAATTTTTAAAGCAGACTGTCTTAAAATGTTTTTAAGTTGGAAGATAATAGAACATTTTTTAAAATTTTTTATGCCGAAAAATTTGATTTCGGTGTCGCGAGTTTCTTCGTCGGTACTTCGACTCTGACTCCGGTACAAAAACCTTAACTCCGACTCCGACTACACAGCCCTGGTAATAACACTAAATAAATATTAATAGCGTGACCAGTAAATTAATCTAAGTTTAACTTTCTTTTCAACAATTTTTGTTAATCTAGTAAATTTTGTTTAAATATAATCGTAAAAAATATTTTTAATTGTTAAATGTTACAAGAAGATACAAGTTAAAAGTCTGGTAGTGTATATGTCATTCCTAAAAATAGAAAGAATAGGACTGTTACAAAAAGCTTAAAAAAACACATAACTGAAATTTAGCTCATAGAATAAATTCGAAAAATAAAAAATGTTGAATATAATAAAGTAACTTACGAAAAGAAATAATTCCCAGATTCCATTTTAAATTTAATTACAACAAAGTTAATGTAAGATATCATAAATATTATCTGTTCATTTGAAAGGCCTATCGAGGCCAACATGTATGGAATATAATGTTGCGCAAATATCCGCCGCGGTTTCGATGGGTCTTGCGTATCAAAAATGTCCAATTTTATGATTCAGACTAAATTTGCCCGAAACCATGGAACATGTTGGCTTTGAGAACTTAACCCTCTAACAGGCAAGAGCTAAATTTTAATGCCAACCTCTTGTGAATTTTTTTTTGAAATAATATTTTCCCAAAAACAAATAAATTGTAGGCTGAAGTTGAAAATCTTTTTTATTTCAGTCGTGAGGTGGAAAAAACGAAGCCTCAGGGCATCCTTGCCTGTTTACGGTAAAAGTTATATACAGGTAGAATTTTATTAATCAAATGAATTTTATTCAAAAAAAGATTATTTTTTTAGGAAAAAAGCAAAAAATGTATACTATTTTTGGTAATGATATGGAAAAATTAGTTTTTAGTACCTAAATGTAAGTAAATATACATCACACTTCTCGCATTTACATAGTGTTTGAGATGTTTTGCAGAGCTTTCATTTTCTTTTGCCATTTTCCTTACCTATGCAGATTGGAAAAAGGTTATAACCCTAAATCGGTCGTCTTCGGTTGGATGTTTGGCTTTTCCATCGATTCCAGATGTCGTTGCCTTTGGCTTTTCGAGCTCTAACAAAGAATGGCCAACCAATCGTCTTTCCGAATATGCTATCAGTCAATTCAGAAAGATTTAATTTCATTTTTCTGGGAAATATATCTGGATTTTTATTTTTTTTTGAATTAAAATCCACAATACAAAAAAATTTATTTATTTTACTGTAAAAATAGTTTAAAATTGCCATAAACGGGCAAGAGTGCCCTGAGGCTGCTATAATATTTTTTCGTTTAGAACAAACAATATTATTATTTTGATGAACATTTTTGGTTTAATTTGAACAATTATATATAATCTGCTTAAGCCCTTATGACACTACATTTTTTATTCATTAGTTGATATAGAATTGATAGAAAGAAACAGTAAATGTTAGAAAGAGCTAACTATACATAATGTAAATAAAGATTTTAGTTTTTTTTTTCTCTTGTTATGGTTTTGTTTCAGGGATGGCGTTGAGAATTTTTAAAATTGTACCAACAACCTTTAAAACTTTTATTTTTTTACCCTAATTGTACTAAAAGATTTTTTTTAGTTGAAATTAATTTTATTTATGTTCATAAAAAACACCAAAAAAGGTATTATAAATCTTAGTTTAAAAAGTATCAACAAAAAAGTACAATTGAAACAACTTAGCCATCCCTGTTTTGTTTATTTTATTAAATGTTGCCAACTTTTTGTTTATGAGAAACCTAAAAACAGAAAGCGGTAAATCGCTGAATTTGCCCATAAACCGCTGATTCAGCAACACTTTTAATATTTCAAGCTGGAAATGTCAAATTTAAGTTAAACAATTTTACATTTTTTTTGACATAACTTCATTTTTTATCGATAACTTTAGTAAAATTTTTGACAGTTTGCCATTTATCTTAATACAGCTTAACTCTTTGCACTTGGTAAATTTTTGTATTACATTATATTTGTACTGCTCACCAAAACTTGAACAATGCATTAAAAATGTAGTGTCATAAGGGCTTTAGCAAAAATGATATATTGCATTCTTTTAATTGAAAGTCTGTTTTTTTATTTCACAAAAATTATATATTTTTTTAAATATTTTTTTTTCTATTGGCACTGATTTCTTGCAATTAAACGTAAATAAAACACACAAAACTTGTGCTATTGCATTCAACCAAAAATATAACGGTAAATAGAATAGTAAATAGTGATCGAAAGTAATAACGGTTTATTGA
This sequence comes from Pollenia griseotomentosa, assembly GCA_963931875.1. Taxonomy (NCBI): domain Eukaryota; kingdom Metazoa; phylum Arthropoda; class Insecta; order Diptera; family Polleniidae; genus Pollenia; species Pollenia griseotomentosa. The sequence continues at coordinate 140,556,709 of OZ007563.1, read as the reverse complement.
AAAAAATGTTAAGTAGTATCACAATAGGAGGCATCCTTATCTGTTAGAGGGTTCAGATGACCACACGAAAAAGTCTAACGGTGCCAAATCGCACGTTATCGTTGTCCAGTTCAATTCACCTCCACGTGAGACGAATATGCTCTCCAGCTCCTCGTGCAGAATCTCCAATGTGGCATGAGCTGTATGGAACGTAGGACCATTCTTTGGAAACCACATGTCGTTTGTGTAAAAAATATCTCATTAAAGCCAAATAAAGATGAGTAATCATTACGGTGACCATTTGGCCTTCGCACATAGGGGTTTTTTGCCAATCTAGCCGGACATTAAGCAAAAAATTTTTTTTAAGAAATGGAAAAATTTAAGTACGCAGCTCGACAGACAACAAAGTTCTGCATCGTATAGTGAATTTTCAAGTCTTTTGCTTGAGATTTGTGGTTTTGGGACACTGTTAAAACCAGGAAAGTTGATTAAATTGCATGCGTGTTCATTGACTTTTTACGGTTTTGGGAGGTTTACAATATATTTTTTTGTAGATAAACGAATAAAGATTTTACATTGAATTTTTTTTTCTGTGAAAGACTATATAAACAGCTAATTATGAAAATTTTTAGAAAAATTTTATTTGAATTTTTTATGATAAAAAAATTAGTACGAAATTAAAAAAAACGATTTTTTTGTTCACTTTTTTGTAAAAAAAAAAAATTTAAAAGGTTTTTGAAGGTGAGTTCCGCTGAGTTCTTAAAAATTTTATACATCACGATAAAATTTGAAATCTCTACTTTTAAATTCAAAAAAAAAACGTTGCGCGTTGTTGCGCCATTTTTTTTATGATTTTTTGAAAATTTCACCTTTTTTCTGTTTTTGCTCATCTTGCATAGGTACATATGATAGAAACCCTTTCGTCAGTCATAAAATGTTTTGGTTGTACGTAGATGGTTTTTATTTAAATTATTACATCTAAGCCTAATATTACCTGTGTAAAAAAAGGGATGTGCGAAACAGTAAGTAACGGGTTTTAACCACCTGTGCGGCCGCTAAAGGACGTTATTTAATAGAGCAAAATAAATGTACCTGTTTTGCATAACTTTTAAAATCATTTACAACAAAAATAATATATAATAAAAAATCAAATCTGGGCTCTAGGTACTTAGTTTTTTTAAATATATATTGTGGTTTTTGCATAAAATTGTTATCAGAACCATTTTGAAGCTTCGAGAGTAAAATGGAAAAAGTGTATACGAATTTAGAGTTATTCCAAATTATACAAGAATGTAGTTCTAAACTCGTTGAAGAGAAATTACAATTTTTAGTTAGAAAATTGTGCGAAATTGCAAAATGTCAGGGAGATAGTGACATATCAGTAGTAAATCAATGCTTAAAGAAATTCAAATATTTTGGCATTCAGCACAAAGAAAAAAGGATCGATTTGTAAGCATGCATGCCAAATGGCTGGAAGGAACAGTGACAATACCTTTTTTTGGGAGTTCGTCTTCAAAACGACTACAAAAGCCGTTTGTTGAATTGACCGAAAGAAGTAAGAGAAGAAAAACTGAAATCTTGCGAACTCAAACCGATGCTGATTTATTGATGCACGCTACCCAAACACAACTACAAACGTCTGGAAAAAAAGATGCCTCAGGTCTGCTTAAAGAAATTGTGTCTTCTCCGGCAAGAGCTACAAAAATAAAAAAAGCATACAAAGCTGCACAAGAGGATAAAGTAAAACAGCTAACCCCTCTAAAGGCTCTTTCTATATTTGTAGAAGCTGATCTTTCTCGAAAACAATATGAAATAATCCGAATTGCCGCTAAGAAGGTTTATCCTAGCTACAATATTCTGCAGAGAGAGAAAAGTGAATGCTATCCTCCAAAAGAATCATTTGAAGTAACGGAAACATGTGCTCAAATAAATCTTCAGGATTTGCTTAATCATACTGCAAGTAGATTACTTACATATTTAAAAGATGTTTTATGTGATTCACAAATTGAAGAATGCAACTCCCTCGAACTAATAAGCAAATGGGGCTGCGATGGATCACACCAGGCACAATTTAAGCAAAAGATGAAAAATGATGCTTCTGATTCTCATATTTTTCAGAGTAGTTTCGTACCGCTTCGACTAAGATATGGTGCAAAAAAGGAGAAAATAAATAAAAAAAAAGTCACTACCCTTTACGAAAGAAGCAATTTCTTTTATGCTTCCACCTGTACTTGGCTCTGAAGAGAATTCAGATTCAGAAGAGGATTTTGAAGAAGCAGACGAAGAAGAACCATGGCACTCATCATCATCTTAGTGCAAAAGAGAAGTTATTTTAAATAAATTAGTTGTTATTATTTTAAATAAAATTTGCTGTTACTATTATAAATAAGTTATTATTACGAATATATTAATTATTTTCAGATAAATTAAATACTATAAAATATATAAAAGTCACATAAAATCTTAAAAATTAATATGTTTTGGAAATTAGCAAAAAAAAAAAAATTTTTACAGGGTCGTTCCGGGGGGGGGGGGGTGTTTGGAGGGATATCTCCCCCTACCCATTAAAGTTCAAAAATTTAATTTTTATAGTATTAAGGCGTTAGTAATCTATTTCTTTTAATATTTACATTTTTTTTAAATATTATTTTATGTAACCGCCCTCAAAAGGGGGCGGGGGGCGAAAAGTGTAATTTTACGATCTCATGGGTCTTATTTTAGGTTTTTTAACTTTCGCCGACGTTAAAAGTTGCATTTGCCAAACAAAAGTATGGGAAAAGTTTAAAAAAAATTGCATTTTTCAGAGGTTGGATTAGTTCTTCTAGGGGGAACATTTTCCTCCTTGGTCCGATTTTATTTATTTTTTAGGTTTACCTGCCTATGACAATATCACATATTTCTGCCAAGTTTCATCGATCTAGGGGCACTCGATAACTTTTAAGAAGCAATATAAGCTAAAACAAAAAGTAATGTCCGGCTAGATTGGCAAAAAACCCCTATGTGCTTCGTTTAAGAGGAGAGTCCATTTTTTATTTTTACTTTCAGATTTGTTCAAAAAGTAGTTAGTAATATAAGTTAATTCTTCTTAGTACTACTCAGTAATATTGTATTATTAATATTATTTAAATTACGTTATTACTAATCCAATAAATGTATAATTTGTTATACATTTCTAAATGTCCTTTTTTTCGTTGAAAAAATATGGTCACCGTTTACAATGATAAATGATGAATGAAATATGAACCCATGCCGCCGCCACCCTGAAATTTTTTATTTTTTCTTCGTAAGCTCTACGCTTGTCTGCAGGAATCGAACCCGCAAACCCTAAATACTAAACAGTGGCTTTGTTGGGATGAATTCGACGCTTTTTATTTGCAATTTTATTTGCTCCATCGCTGGATCGCTTCCGATGAAAATAAGGGGGTTGTTTTAAAAGAACGGAATCCATTCTTAGTTTCTTGACAAAACATACTGAAAAAATAACAGCCAATTAGCTACCAACTGTCAAAGTTCGGATGTCCCTATAGGAAGGCCCTGTTAAAAATCCAAAACAATTTTGCACAAAAAAAATATTTTTGTGATATACTGTACGTACATTTGTATGTGTGCACTTTTCATAACTGCCAGATGTACTTACTGCTTCTCTTAAATGACTGGCAGGCAATAGAAAATGTGTTGCCCTGGCATCCGCCGGAATATTAAGGATAATTAAATTGCACGCAACAAATTTTCAACACATCACAAAAAAAAAAAAATAAAAAATAAAAATATCATATACAATATTTAGGAACAAAACTAAAAATTCATGATAAACTTTGGAAAATGTTTGTACATTCAGGATACATAAAAAAGTTATTTGTAATTCTCTTCACTAAACGAACATTCTGCTCATCAAGTAGATTTCTTGTAAAAACTACTTAATAAGTTGACGAGTTCTTTGATCCTTAAGGTTCACCCAAAAAGGAGTTTAAATTTTAGAAAATTTTTTGTAATAAAACAAATCTTGAAAGATTCAGGTTTTTAGTTTTGTCGGTTAGAAATTTTTTTATAAATGATTATAAAAAAAAATGGAAAAATCAAAGTGAGTAGCACGACATTTACATGATGTTTTTTAGACGTCCGTTTTTGTTTGTGGCGAATTCCGTAGAGAAGCAAGAGGGCAGGCAAAGAACTGGATTTGTGTTTTTCATGTCGATTTTTCATACTTTGCTTTTCACTAGTTTCTATTTTTCATGTTGGTTGCTGTTTCTACTATTTTTCTTATTGTGAAGTGACATGTTTCTTAAATAAAAATTAAGTGTTTTTATATTGTGGAGAACAAAAAAATATAAAAAAATGTTAATAAAAAAATAATCAAAATTGTTATTTTGTAATCGTTGTTTGGTGTTACTTTTTTTCTGTTATTTTTTATTTATACGAATAAAAAAAAGTATTTAAATTGCTTCAATTATGTACTACCAATTTTAATGATATATGTAGCTTTAAAAACTGCTTCCAGAAATATTCTGTAGCAACAGCAGCTATTAAAATATTGTTGCTTTTGCTGCACATTGAAAACATTAAATTCGAAAAAGAGCAACAATAAAAATTTAACTACCAATAGAGAACTAGTGGTTTAAAAATTAGATAACAGATTCTCGTTGAGGAGGCCAAAAAAAATATACGTATGTCGGCCATATGAAAGATTAAATCGGAATTTTATTTTAGAGGCGGTTAAAGTTTTCCAGCTTTTTATTAGCAACTTAAAAAAGGGAAGTACACGCAGAGAAAAAAAACATGTTTAAATTTGGTCACCTCCAACAATACTATGTTTAAAGAAAATTTTAACCTTAATTTGTTTAATTTAATCATATTTTTGTCACCGACAACCAAATTATGCTTAAATTAGTCATCCATCAAGAAGCCACAACCATATTATGGTTGCCTCTGAGCATTTTATGGTTAAATATGACAATAATTCGTTTTTAAATTAATAATAGTATTTTCCTCTTTGTCAAGAGCAACATACTATGGTTGAAAACCAACCATGCTATTATAAGTGTTTAACATATTTTAGTTATTATTAACCATAATATGTTCGGAGGCAACCATAATATGGTTGTGGCTTCTTGATCGAGAACTGTTTTAACCATAATATGGTTGACGTTGACAATAATATGGTTAAAATAAACATAATATGGTTAAACAAATTTTTAAACATAGTATTGTTGGAGGTGACCATATTTAAACATGTTTTTTCTCTGGGTGTATGAACAATAGATAGCGAAAAAGGGAATATACATTCAGAAACTTCTGATTTGTCTTATACTTTTAGGCTCGTTTTCACAACGTACCGATAGCTAAAATTGGGATTTTGTCGGCCGTAAAAAAACTGTTCCATTATTACAACTTTGTTCTCTTTTGTTAAAACTTATATTATACGGCTTAAGGACGATATCGATGATACAACTGGGTCTGAAGAATAAAGTAAAATATTAGATGGATCCTCTATGGTTAATTAGCGAGACATTTTTCTAGTATGAAACTTCCTTTAATTTCTAAAGTCTTTTTTCTTGTCTGCATTGTTTTCTCTGAAAACATTCTAAAACATGTTGTACCAAGGATATCGATTAAAATATAGCTGAGGTGCTTTACTATTAAGTTTTCTGAATGCTTCTGTATCAACAGCATAACCACAAACCATAGTTCTTAGAATGGTTTCTAAACTTTGCAAGAGACTTTCTACAACTCCTGTACTTGATGCAGCAAGAGCAGGATATGAAAAAAATGCCTGTGGCATTTCCTTCATCAGGGGTTCCTGGCTAAGGCTTATCAACAAGTATATGCATCTGTTTCTTCAATTCATCAATTATATATTTCGGAAGCAATTTGCAGCAATTTCATGTTGGAAAAACTGATGTAAAAGTCGCATCCGCAAGTTTTCGCAGCTAATTTTTGGAACAATATTATTCTATATGACATCTTTATTAAGGTTCCACAAAAATTTCAGGTATAGTCGGGCAAACTTTTCTTATTTGTATATAAAGATTTAGAAAAGTATTCAAAACAAAATTTTTCTGTGTTTAAGCCTTATTTTAGCAAATATAAAAAGAAAAGCCGGTAAAAATATCTGATATAAAACTTCATACAGAAAAATTACTTTCTCCGACATGGTCCAGCATTCTCGATTTAATACGCCAATAATTTTGATTTGAAAATCAATAACGAATTTCAACCCAATTTCTTATCAATGTTTAAAGGCCATATTTCCCGAACTAGGTTACTAAGTAATAATTATTTATTTTATTTTATTTTCAAATACTTTGATTTCTCCAGTTTATTGCTTCGCTTAAATATATTTTTTTATATTATAGTTTTTTTTTCGCCATAAGACTGGCATTTTTCCCTTCTATACGGTACCATTTAAGATTGTCAACTCAAAGATTTTTAATATTCACTTTTTGAGTTGATGATCCCTTTAACCCTAGAAAGATAATCTGCGTAAATTTTACGCATGCACTTTCCAAATAATCCTATTTTTATTTAGCTTGAATAAGTTGCTGTGCACTTCAGACATTTCATATATAAACATATTTTAAATTTTAAATTTTGTATTTTTATTTTATATAAATGTAAAAATAAAATCCATATTAGATTGTTCTTAATTAATCAGTAAATACAACCATATAGCCGGTTAAAATAATGCGTCATTTTTACGTATGACGTTCTTTAATTAGATATTATTCATACTAAATTCTTTGTAATTACTGCTTGAGTTTTAATGCGGTTTATGGCTTAAGGTCCAAACTTTAATAAGTATAACTTTAAAATTTGAATTAATTTAATTCTTTTGAAATGTATTGTTTCGTTACTGCCTTTCAATAACGTTTTGGTTTATTTCCTTTATAATAAACCGTTTCGAGTTCTTTATTGCAACTTTAATAAAATAAATAAAACACAAACACTTTTAACACTGTTTACAATTAACACAACTTTATTTAGTACAAAGTCTTTTTAACAACCGTAATTTATAGCTTTTATTCACAACCAACTATAATTTTCTCAGCGTTATACGTTGTTGACAAAGTCTGAACTTAGAATGAACCTATTCTGCTAGTCGCTGCTAGTATTTATACAGCAATTTGGTTGTCTAGAACATTCGAAATGTTTTTCGAAGGTTCGAGGCTTTACTATTCACCACACTTTTATTTTATTAAGGCAGCACTTATGTTTACATAATTTTACCTCTTATACTGAAGCTTTTTTAACGGTCATTTCTAGGTCTTTCTGCACATTGGGATTGAAGTGTACTAAATTATAACAATTTTTAATAACAATGTAAACTAGTAAAAGTACTTATGAATACAAGACAACTAATAAATACAAGATAACTTATAAATACAACTAATTCTTAACTAAAGCTACTTTCGTAAGATTATTTATGTGACTTTTTGCAGCTAAGTTTGTTTAATTTCTGTAAAATTAAAATTTGTTTAAATAAAAAATATATAAGATTTCCTTTTCTATCAGTGTAAAATGATACACTGCCATATGCTTACTTACATATACATACATACACCATAAATCATAGAGCAACATGTGAAATATATTGCATATCATGTGTATGTGTGCGTGTAGAAAATAATGTATATGCATAAACATGTTTACACAACAACGTATCAGTCAATTCCTGCGAAAATTTTAAATGACACTGTGTGTTCAGGTGTATGTGAATGCTTATTAATGTTTTGCTGATTTTTATAAAATGTCCTTTAAACGGAATCACATACATTTTCATAAAGAGTGGTGTTTATGTTTGTACGTATTAAAAAACAAGCAACAACAATTACCTACTGCTTTAATGTAGGACATCATATACCAACCTACACATACACTCGCACACAAATTTAAACAAACTTTATTATTATTTTTAAGTTTGTTTTTTTTTTATATTTTTTGTTTCAAACTTACAGCCTGTTTTTGTAAAACATAAGTCTTCTCACTTGAAGTTTTCGTATTAATACGTTTATGTTTAAAATTTGGTTTTTACAAAACATTTAAAAGCTTTCGTCTATTCATAGTTGACATAAAAAGAGCTTTTTTCTTTCGTGAATCAACATTATTGCCAATGCATTAATATTCGTACACTTCTATTATTTTTTCATATAAAGGTTTTGTGTTTGTGGATAACCCTGGGTTTTTGTTTACAAAAATTAAAATTAAATTTCAAAAACAAAATATTTTATAAAAAGTGTTCTAAATTAGTAAAAATAAAAAAGTTGAATGAAAATGTTAACAATAATCGCAATAAATAAAAGAAATACATAAAGCAGATCTTTTGCTGCATATCAACATATAGATATGTAGAAGATATTTGCGAAGATATAATTTTTTGGAACATTCGGAAGAACGGTGTTATTTTACACTACACTGTATGTACAATCACACAGATAATAGTACGTACGCCTTAACAATTCTTTAACTTTCCAAAAATTAGAGATATTTAAAATAATAAATAAATCAACAATTTTTAAATGAAAGCCAATATTTATTTCATTATTAAATTTAAGACTATTGATTTGTCCGCATACTCAGGTGCGAAGTCGAGCCGCTTTAATCTGTTTATATCCCCAATTAATGTTTGTTTTTTCTTAGTACGCGGCTATGTAATGTAATGTAAAAATTTTAAAATTTGAACTCAAGGAATTCGCAACGTTCCTTTTGTTAAAAATATATGCACGCATTTCATTACAAATGTCCTTTGTTTTCTTACCTATTTTAACAAAACAGTAATATTTTTTCTAAAATTAGTGCAGTCTTTAAGAATTTGCTTGCAAGTTTAGCTTGTGCCACTTTCCGTATATTATTTTTCCTTTAAATCTTCTTATTTTAAAAAGGAGAGTTTTCTATTTGTCATCGTACGTATAATTATCTGTGCTGTCAGATCAACTTATAACTGTAAAAGTATAATTAGCGGAAATTGACCCAAACTATTTGTAGATTGATTTTGACAGTGTGTCGATGCCTTGCAAAATGCCAAAAAATATCGATCAGAAATCCAGAGTTATTCTTAAGCTCCAATTTTGGAGGGAGTACGTACTATGCCATGAACAACGGTACGTGACATGATGTGATCGGGTTTTAAATGGCAGCGCTATATTTAAAAAACTAAATGGGCTGCATATGGAGGCGTAGCTATAAAAATTTAACCGTTTTAGAAACATCATTGACATACCTTTCATTCAAAGCGGTTACTGGCACAAACGTTTGTGTAAGGAGGTCGACCCGCTCTTATGTACATAATTATGTTTATATTTTTGAGCGTATGTAGTTCCATTGTTTCTAAAATTTTTTGAACCTGTAAATACAAATTTATGTAATTATAAGTGAACCTTTATAGAATATTTTATAATAGTATTAGTTTTTTAGGTTTCCTTTTTGAAAATATCGCAGTTATTTTCTATTTTGTGGTGATTTGTTTTTTAAACGAATGCCTATTACTTATCGTCTACTTTTCACTTTTGTTTTCATTTATTACGAAGATGTTCACTTTATAAGAACCAAAAATAAGTAGAAAAAAATTTAAGCTTTTTTTGTCACTCACATGAAATGTTTTTTAATTTTATGAAAACCTAAATCTGATTTCGTTCGTTTTTTTTACGAACGAACAAATATTTTCATTTTCTAAAAACAGGCTGTTAATACGGTTTTAGAACGTAAAACGAGTACAAAGAGAAAATATGGAGAAAACAACACAATTACTTAAAAATCTAAAAAATCTTACTGCTAAAAGTTGTTTGTTTGTGAGCTTACACTCAGAACATCAATTGTAATAAATAGTTGTTCATTCAGAAGTGCCGGACTTACAAAACCCACTACAGTAGACGCTCACAAATTAGAGCTTCAAGTAATTCGAACGTCCAGAAATTAGAATCAGTGTTTGCAATACATTAAACGCTTTAAAATTCGAATTTATAGTTCTAATTTCAAACCTTTTTTTTTTTTTTTTTGTTATTTGAACGCAAGAAATCCGCAATTTATTTTTATTCTGTTTGAACATGTAAAACTAAAAAGGGGAATTACCAAATTTTAGATGTGTTTTTCCTTATTTGTTGTTTTTTTGTCGCATTTATATATATTTGTGGCTAGTTTATTTGTGAAATTCGAAACATGTGTACATATTTTGGAAGTCTCTATTAAAAAGTGAAAGTGTATCATTCGAAATGTCAAATAAACGTAAAAAAACACTTTATCATTGGAAACGAAGGTCAAAATATAAGAAAAGCTTTACAAAGGGTTTGAAGGGAATATTAATGTTACGACATCTTTAATCAGCTATATCAAATCACATAGAACAGCAATAGAAGCAATGGATAGTTTTCCAAATATAAGAAACGACACGGTATTTTTAATTTTAAAAAATACATTTACAGCCTGTTTTTGTAAAACATAAGTCTTCTCACTTGAAGTTTTCGTATTAATACGTTTATGTTTAAAATTTGGTTTTTAAAAAACATTTAAAAGCTTTCGTATATTCGTAGTTGACATAAATAGAGCTTTTTCCTTTCGTGAATCAACATTATTGCCAATGCATTAATATTCGTACATTTGTATTATTTTTTCATATAAAGGTTTTGTGTTTGTGGATAACCCTGGCTTTTGTTTACAAAAATTAAAATCAAATTTCAAAAATAAAAAATATTTTATAAAAGGTGTTACTAAATTAGTAAAAATAAAAGTGTTGAATGAAAATTTAAACAATAATAGCAATAAATAAAAGAAATACATATAGAAGATCTTTTGCTGTACATCAACATATAGATATGTAGAAGATATTTGCGAAGATATAATTTTTTGGAACATTCGGAAGAACGGTGGTATTTTACACTATACTGTATGTACAGTCACACAGATAATAGAACGCACGCCTTAACAATTCCTGTACTTCCAAAAAATTAGAGATATTTAAAATAATAAATAAATCAAAAATTTTTAAATGAAAGCAAATATTTATTTCATTATTAAATTTAAGACTGTTGATTTGTCCGCATACTTAGGTGCGAATTCGAGCCGCTTTTATCTGTTTATATCCCCAATTAATGTTTGTTTTTTCTTAGTACGCGGCTATGTAATGTTATGCAAAAATTTATGCACGCATTTTATTACAAATGTCCTTTGTTTTCTTACCTATTTTAACAAAACAGTAATATTTTTTCTAAAATTACTGCAGTCTTTAAGAATTTGCTTGCAAGTTTAGCTTGTGCCACTTTCCGTATATTATTTTTCCTTTAAATCTTCATATTTTAAAAATGATATTTTTCTATTTGGCATCGTACGTATAATTATCTGTGCTTTCAGATTAACAGCCTGTTTTTAGAAAATGAAAATATTTGTTCGTTCGTAAAAAAAACGAACGAAATCAGATTTAGGTTTTCATAAAATTAAAAAACATTTCATGTGAGTGACAAAAAAAGCTTTAATTTTTTTCTACATATTTTTGGTTCTTATAAAATGAACATCTTCGTAATAAATGAAAACAAAAGTGAAAAGTAGACGATAAGTAAAAGGCATTCGTTTAAAAAACAAATCACCGCAAAATGGAAAATAACTGCGATATTTTAAAAAAGGAAACTTAATAAGCTAATACTATTGTAAAATATTCTATAAAGGTTCACTTATAATTGCATAAATATGTATTTACAGGTTCAAGAAATTCTAGAAACAATGGAACTACATACGCTCAAAAATATGAACATATGTATGTACATTAGAGAGGGTCGACATCCTTACAAAAAAAGGTTTGTGCTTGAATGAAAGTTATGTCAATGATGTTTCTAAAACGGTTAAATTTTATAGCCACGCCTCCATATGCAGCCCATTTAGTTTTTTAAATATAGCGCTGCCATTTAAAGTCCGATCACATCATGTTGCGTACCGTTCTTTATGGCATAGTACGTACTCCCTCTAAAATTGGAGCTTTAGAATAACTCTGGATTTCTGATCGATATTTTTTGGAATTTGCAAGGCATCGACACTTTTTGTAGATTGATTTTGAAATCAATCTACAAAAAGTTTGGGTCAATTTCCGCTAATTATACTTTTACACTTATGAGTTAATCTGACAGCACAGATAATTATACGTACGATGTCAAATAGAAAACTGTCCTTTTTAAATTAAGAAGATTTAAAGGAAAAATAATATACGGAAAGTGGCCCAAGCTAAACTTGCAAGCAAATTCTTAAGGACTGTAGTAATTTTAGAAAAAAAATATTACTGTTTTGTTAAAATAGACAAGAAAACAAATGACATTTGTAATGAAATGCGTGCATATATTTTTTTTTTTAAAAAAGGAACGATGGGAATTCCTTTAGTTCAAATTTTAAAATTGTTGGACGTGTCAAGTCTACAGTGCAGACTGTAATAAATCACTTGTCTGAGTCTCAATTTATTTTAAGCAAGCCAAAAACTGGAAGTCCACCCAAAATTTACTTACGAGTTGAGCAATTTATAAAAAGTGTTGTTAGTGAAAATCCCAAAATAACAGCCGTGCAAATTCGAAACACTTTGGAAAATTACCACAATATTAATGTTCATACAGAAACAGTGCGAAGTGTTCTGCGAAAAAGCGGATTACATAGCCGCGTGCCAAGAAAAAACAAACTTCAATTGGGGAAATAAACAGATAAAAGCGACTCGACTTCGCATATGCGGACAAAACAATAGTCTTAAATTTAAATAATTAAATAAATATTTGCTTTCATTTAAAAATTTTTGATTTATTTATTATTTTAAATATCTCTAATTTTTTGGAAGTACAGGAATTGTTAAGGCGTGCGTTCTATTATCTGTGTGACTGTTCATACAGTGTAGTGTAAAATACCACGGTTCTTCCGAATGTTCCAAAAAATTATATCTTCGCAAATATCTTCTACATATCTATATGTTGATGTGCAGCAAAATATCTTCTTTATGTATTTCTTTTATTTATTGCCATTATTGTTAACATTTTCATTCAACACTTTTATTTTTACTAATTTAGTAACACTTTTTATAAAATATTTTGTTTTTGAAATTTAATTTTAATTTTTGTAAACAAAAGCCAGGGTTATCCACAAACACAAAACCTTAATATGAAAAAATAATATAAATGTACTAATATTAATGCATTGGCAATAATATTGATTCACGAAAGAAAAAAGCTTTATTTATGTCAACTATAAATAGACGAAAGCTTTTAAATGTTTTTTAAAAACCAATTTTTGAACATAAACGTATTAATACGAAAACTTCAAGTGATAAGACTTATGTTTTACAAAAACAGGCTGTAACTTAAAAGTGTAAAAGTATAATTAGCGGAAATTGACCCAAACTTTTTGTCGATTGATTTTGACAGTGTGTCGATGCCTTGCAAATTCCAAAATATATCGATCAGAAATCCAGAGTTATTCCTAAGCTCCAATTTTAGAGGGAGTGCGTACTATGTCATGAACAACGGTACGCGATATGATGTGATCGGTTTTTAAATGGCAGCGCTATATTTAAAAAACTAAATAGGGCTGCATATGGAGGTGTGGCTATAAAAATTTAACCGTTTTAGAAACATCATTGACATACCTTTCATTCAAAGCGGTGACTGGCACAAACTTTTTTTTGTAAGGAGGTCGACCCGCTCTTATGTACATAATTATGTTCATATTTTTAAGCGTATGTAGTTCCATTGTTTCTAAAATTTTTTGAACCTGTAAATACATATTTATGTAATTATAAGTGAACCTTTATAGAATATTTTATAATAGTATTAGTTTGTTAGGTTTCCTTTTTTAAAATATCGCAGTTATTTTCCATTTTGTGGTGATTTGTTTTTTAAACGAATGCCTTTTACTTATCGTCTACTTTTCACTTTTGTTTTCATTTATTGCGAAGATGTTCATTTTATATGAACCAAAAATATATAGAAAAAAATTAAAGCTTTTTTTGTCACTCACATGAAATGTTTTTAATTTTATGAAAACCTAAATCTGATTTCGTTCCTTTTTTTTTACGAACGAACAAATATTTTCATTATCTAAAAACAGGCTGTTAATGTATTGGAGTGAATTACGTTTTGTTTTCTTGTTTTTATCAAAAAAAATTGAATTAAAAAAATTTAAGTAATTTTTATTTTTTATTCGAAATAAAAACGTCCAGAAATTAGAATAATTCAGAAATTAGAATTGCCTCAAAAACAAAGCGGTTCTAATTTGCGAGCGTCTACTGTACCAGCATCAAGCGAAGCAACTTAAAAAAAGCCTAAATAATTATTAAATAATTTAGGTTAATTCTAAGAACGAAATTAAAATTATAATAAATTTGGAAAATTCTAGTTTTTGTAAGCAGGCGCATAAATAATGAAGCAGTGCGTATAAGTAATATTTACTGGTTCAAACATTACGCATACGCAACTTATGAATAATTTCCTTATTTCGGGCCGATTCGGGAATTCGAGAAAAACAGAAACTGCAATAGTTGCCAATTTGTAGGTAATTACCCGAATTTGGTGTAGAATGGGTAGAGCGTTGGTAATTTCTTTGCGGTGTTGATCAGGTGTAATTTAAAATTCTTTCATTTACAAACAAATAATAGAAGGATTTGTTTTAAGTGATAGAACTCATACCATGTAAGATTTTGTTGATCTAAAAAATATACTGTACATTTCAACCAAAGCAACTGTCTATTTTAAAAAAGTATGGATGTCTTATATTTGGACAATTATATTTCGATAAATATGAGCCTCATAGTTATTTAGAACCTAAAGTTTATTGGAAAAAGAAGGTTTTTATACTAAAAAAAACCCTGGAGGAGATATGTTTCCAATATTACAAAAAGTAATGAATTTTGTGTCTGCTTTAAAATTTGAAATGCTTTAGTTGCAAAATCTTAAGCACCCCTTAACATTTGATATACTGATTTGAGAAATAGACTGTCATCTGAAACCATTACACGAATTTAATTTACTAAACAAAGACGCGGCAATAAACATTTTGGCCTTTCCTAGATATATGCAAGTAAAACTTTTTTTAAAGTTTTTTTTTAATTTATTTGAAGTTTTTAATGTTAATTTTGTTAAATTGTTTTGAATTACTATATGAATATTAATAGTTTGACTAATAACATGGTCCAACTTAGGTTTTTACGAAAAGAAAATTTTGCCCCGCCCACTTTTACGCCTACTTTTTTCGATTTACCTAAAATCAGACAACAGCTCCATTGATCATTAGTAATCAGTAGGGCAACCAAAAAAAGCAAATACTTATTTTTTGGTTTACAAGATAGAAAGATTTCGATTGAACACAAATTCCGATTATAAAAAACAAAGAAAATGAGCAATATTTGTTAGGGCTTTTTTTTGCTTATTTTGGCAATATCGGCTTTTTTTTAGTTATTTTTGCGATATCGGCTTTTTTTACTTAATTTGCCATTTTAAGATAATTTTTCATACAAATATTTAATAAAATTTTGCAAAAATCGTTATTATTATTTTTTTTATGTGCAACATTTTTTTTTTCAAATTTTTCAATATTTTGTGCTTCTCTTGAACAATATCATCCCAAAAACCTATAATATCTCTGTATGTTATTATAGCTACAATAAAGAGTGGAGAGGGTATTATGCGTTTGTGCTGATGTGAGAAACACCTTAAAATATTGGTCCTAAAGTATACCGATCAACTCATAATCACTTATTGAGTCGATCTAACGATGTCCGTCCGGCTGGCTGTCCATGTAACCTCGTGCGCTAAGTACAGGTCGCAATTTTAAAGATAATTTATTGAAACTAGGTACGTGGGTTCTAATTGGCACAAGGGCGAATCGGTCCTTTCATTAAAAAATGAAGGATTTTCGGTAATAAAAGATATTGGGGATATTTTGGGAGCCAAGCGGAATTATGAATCCAATCGTATAAAATATACTTCAGAGCAAATACTCAAATTGAAATAGGCTCCCTGAACATCTGTAGACGTAGGAAGAACTTTTTTTATGTACAAGAACTTGCTGACTCCAAACAGACATAGTTTTCATTTCGAAAATTTGTGGCATCAACTTATAATTTACTATAACAACTTATTAAACGAATTAAGTGGAAAATAAACAAGTTTAAATTGCTTTTTTTTAAATTTTAACAGCTTATTTTCATGTTTTTAAACGCTTTTTTAAGAGATTAAAACTAAGTGCTTTTTTTTTGGTTGCCCTAGTAATCAGCTACCGAGCGAAGCCGCGGTGGCCAGCTAGATTATAATATTTTTTATTATTTGGTAAGCAGAATTTTGTTAATCTTCCTAATGCCCGTAATTTCTACAAATATTTTGATATTTGCCTATGTATAGATAAAAATAGTTTATTAAATTTTTCATAATATTAATATGGGAGATTTCATGTCAAGTTACACAATTTTCAAATCGATGTCTTCCGATGACCATACAGGTGTTCTTTCTCATCCATGTAACTTATTACCTATTGGTGTTAGCAAAATTTGTCCCAAGTAGCTTCGATAGCTATTTGACCAATTTTTGAAAAAAAAAAATTGTTTTTTTAAAAATTTTTCAATTTTTTTTTTTAAATCTGAAACTTTTTATACCCACACCACAATAGTGGAGAGGGTATTATGCATTTGTGCTGATGTGTGTAACGCCTTAAAATAGTGGTCCTAGACCCACCTTAAAGTATACCGATCTACTCAGAATCACTTTCTAAGTCGAACTAACGATGTCCGTCCGGCTGGCTGGCTGTCCATGTAACCTTGTGCGCAAAGTACAGGTCGCAACTTTGGAGATAACTTGATAAAATTTGGGTCATAGGTTCTTATTGGCACAAGGACCAAGCAAATCGTAGGACCACGAGGGAAGATAGGGGGAAATTTCTTCCTCTCAGAAACTATCAAACCGATTTTAATGAAATTTAAAACATAGATAGATTCATATCTATATGGACACATAAGCTATACAGTTTTAAAAAATATAGGACCACAAGGGGAGAAAGGGACAATTTTTGCCTCTCAAACTGATTTTAATGAAATTTAAAACATAGGTAGATCCATATCTATATGGACACATAAGCTATACAGTTTTTCAAAAAAAGAACCACAAGGGGATGTAGGGGGCAATTTCTGCCTCTCACAAACTTTCAAACCGATTTTAATGAAGTTTTTAAACATAGAGAAATCCATATTTATATGGACACATAAGCATGATGTGTTTTTAAGTACTGTGGTGCTGGATATGATATGGGCGGGATCGACCGACTATACTTTCTTACTGGTTTTTTTATTTTTTTTTTTTTTTATCCGGAATGTTTTTTTTTTTTTTTTGCTCAAAAGAAAGTTTATGTCTTTTCCTTTAAGGTAGTAAAAGTAGGAAAACTGAAATTTCCTCTACTTCTTCATTTAACATTGATCAAAAAAAAAAAAAAAAAAACTATTGCTTTTACTTCTGCTTCATTTGACTGCAGTTTCTTAAACCCTGATTTTAATTATTTGTTGTTTGTGATCGAAATACTTCAAAAATAAATAAAACAACATTTAAAACTTTTTGTTTTAAATTTTGAAAATATGTTAGTATATATAAAGGGTGATTTTTTATGAAACAGGTTTTCGGGCTGGCAGCACTGGTTGGTAATTGTCACCAAAGTGAAAAGTGTTCAGTAAACTCTGCTATTTCATCATGGGGAAACTCACAAGCGAGCAACGACTGCAAATTGTTGAAATTTATTATCAAAATTCAGCTCGATGGAAATCCACTGTTTTATCGAAAAATTGTGTTCAGCGATGAGGCTCATTTCTGGCTAAATGGATACGTAAACAAGCAAAACTGCTGCATTTGGAATGAAGAACAGCCACATGCCGTACAAGAGTTACCGATGCATCTCGAAAAAACGACAGTTTGGTGTTGTTTATGGGCTGGTGGCATCATCGGTCCATTTTTCTTCAAAGACGACCGTGGAAGAAACGCTACGTCAACGGCGAACGATATCGAGCCATGATACGCGAGTTTTTTCCCCCAATTGGCTGAGTTGGACTTGGTTGATATGTGGTTTCAACAAGACGGTGCCGCATGCCACACAGCTCGTGAGCCAATGGACATGTTGAAGGATAAATTTGGTGAGCAGTTTATCTCTCGAAATGGCCCTGTGAGTTGGCAGCCAAGATCATGTGATTTGACGCCTTTTGACTATTTAGGAAGAGCCAAACACGATTAAAGCCGTAGAGTATAACATAACACGTGTTATTCATGGAATACAGGCCGAAATGCTCGAAAAAGTGGTGCAAAATTGGACCTTACGAATGGACCATTTGAACCGGAATTGAGGGCAACATTTACATGAAGTTATTTTTAAAAAGTAAATGGCAAAAACCAATTTATCGATTCCAATAAAAATTTTGAATATATGATGCAAATTTGAGTGTTTTGTTAGATTTTTAAAAAAACTAAGCTTAAAAAATCACCTATTATATTGGCTCTCAAACCACTGTAAAAGTTTAAAACGCTATAACAAATTTCACTTCTATATCGAAATTTATTCTAATTTAGGATTTTTTATGACAGAAATCACCGTACAAAACTTTGTGAAAGTTGGTTTATAATTTGCCATAGGTATCAAAGATTCGGCACAGCCGAATATAGCACTCTTACTTATTTTTTTTTTTTACTAAAAATAGATCACGAAAAAGGGCTTCATGTCACATTTAACGTGATCTTTTTTAGTTTTCTAGAGGTAACGTTTTGTCGAAAATATTATCCAAAAAACTTCAAAATATCAGTACATAATACCGAGTATAAAAATATTGACTGGAATATTTACGATATATGAAACTCTGCTTGGCGGAACACAGTCATATAAAGAAATCTATTTATTAAAGGCCTAATTCATAAAAATATTTCGAGTTTATAACAGGTTTATTAAACAAATTTCCTATGAACGTCTGTTTAATAAACCTTTTATAAATCAAAAATATTTTTTATGAATATGGGGGTAAATATTTTAATGTCATCAATTATTTTCCATCGCTTTCACTGTGCTCGAAATTGACACTTTTTTTTAGACAAGCTGGGCACATGGCGTTTTAGAATAATTCGCGTACGCTGAATACAGTGGTGCCCACTTTTTAGGTTAGCTCTGGTTTTCGAGATATACCGTTATTTCGAAAATGGAGGAGGTTACACAACATATATTCGCGTAACTCAAAAACGGTTCAGTTTATTGAAATTACCGAAATTCCGCAATAAAATTTCCTTTAAGAAAAGTAAAACTTTTTTTTAAATATGAGCAGTCGTTTTAGAAACATATTTTTTTTTGGGAAAATTATTATCAAAATTTCGAAATTTTTGTTTTTTAAAAATTCATAAAAAATTGGAAAATGCAGCTGGGCTCCGTTAACAACTTTTGATTTTATTTACAAAAGTCGACAATTTTTAATTATCTTGGGAATTTTATAAAACGCAATGTTTGTTTGTATGGGAGCCCCCCTAAGAAGTGGAGATAAGGGGAAAGTTTGTCTGGAGAAAATGTTAAAGACAAAAAGCTAAATGAGGTCGGTCATACATTTTATCCCACTAGGGGCAACTCCTGGGCATTTATGGGAAAAAAAATATTATTTTTCTAAAATGACTGCTCATATTAAATGAAAAGTTTTCAAAGTTTTTCTTGGGATTCAAAAGATTAATTAACAAGGTTTCGCTTAAATGTGCTAAATTCCCATTTCATACTATTGATAAACTGAAATTTATTGTTGAAGGGACAAGCTATTTCTATGCGCATTTCACAGGTTGCTTAGGCCAGATCGTCAGGAAATTTCATCCAAAGATTTTAGAAAAACTAAAGATATTATACAAATAAAACTGTTAAGCGAATAAGAATTATAAACCCCAGTTTTACTTGTAACCATATCAAAGCTTAAACAAAAACAACTACAATAAAAAGTGAGTTTATCTTTTCTTACAGTCCCGACTACAATTGGTTGATTTTTTGTCAACTCTAAATGTAGTTGTAAGTGGGTAAAGAAAAAACAAAAATAAAAACAAATTACTTTATTTTATTTTGCCAGTTAAGTTTTATTTACACTGCCACATGCATATTAGTTATCAAAGTTTCTTAAAGGAAATTCGGTTTTTTTTAGTAATTTCAATAAACTAAACCGTTTTTGAGTTACGCGAATATATGTTGTGCAACCTTCTCCATTTTCGAAATAACGATATATCTCGAAAACAAGAACTAATTTAAAAAAAAAGGTGGGCACCATTGGATTTAGAGTACCAGAATTATACTAAAACTCAATGTGGCCGGCTTGTTAATTTTGCAACTAGCACAGTATTTTTAACCAAAAGTGAAAAAGTTTTATAGTGCTACTTTTTAATCGAATAAATAGTCCAAAATCTACTTCATAATAGAAAATAATTCTAAAAGTAAATTTTATTTATATATAAATATTAACACAATATATTAACAAAATACTTTTAATTTAACTTTTCTTACCCTTGAAGCAAGCCATTAAATATCCGATAGCTAGCGGCTGTTTCTAACGTCATTTATTAGACTTTATTACTACTAACTTATGATAATGAGCGAACGACGACTAAGTTTTTATTATTTGTGTAATTTCATATCAAGAATTATACATTATGAACAGACACAACATATACAAGATTCACGAGTATACATAAATATAAGGATGTATTTAGTTTGTAAGCTTTTCATAAACTTTTGTATGTATGTATGTATACATGCATGTATTTGTGTGATTTAAGTTTCCCATATTAAGTTAATGAGGACTTGTTTGCAAATGTATGTCGACAGACTTGAAATACTCACAAGTTATAAGTAACCAAGTATTATACATAACAGTAGTAGTAAGTACGGTCTAGGTTAAGGATTTACCTTTGAGCTTTGCCAATGTTTATAGTTGTATAAGCTCTTGAACAAGGCCAACACCTACTTACCTTACACAAATACACTAGCATTCTCTTACACTCATGTGTGAATGTATGCATGAAATTTGAGTACATTCGTTTGTAGCATTTAATGTGAGTTATTATATTGCTAAAAGCCATGAAAAGAGAAAACACGCACATTTTCGAGCAACAACAACGGCAACAACAGACATCAGCAGTAAATAACGAAAACAACAAAGAACAACTTACACGAAAACTTTCTTAACTTAATTAGTTGTTTTTATTTTTGTTTTTTTTTTTTTATTCAAAACTCACAGATATGTACATGCAAATTATAATCAGACTCAAACATGCTTTTGTGCTCATACATTTTTGTAGGGAATGTTCAAAAAGTTTTTTAACAAGATGGAATAATGTACCATTTGTCAGTGTGGAATTCAATATGCTGCACCGTTAAACATTAAATATTGATCTCGAACATAGAAATTATTCCAATCGGCCCATTAGGGACCATTGAAATCTGATTGCCATATAAACTCTTTCAAAAACTCAACTCGATTTAAATTAATTAGAGCATCGAGATAATCAATTGTGAATATATTCTGCATTATCAATTGTAGCTAACTATATACGCAGAGAAAAGCCAAATTTTTCAATATGGTTACCTCAAATAAATCTAATTTTAACGAAGATTTTTAAATAAATTGTGCTTAATTTACCCATATTATTGTCACCGGCAATCATAGTATGATTAAATTAATTCAAGAAGCCACAATGGTTTATTCTTAACTTTTTATGGTTAAATGTGACAATAATTTGTTTACCATTGATAACACAGGTAGACATTTGAGAACTTTTTCAAAGTGTTTTTTACCACTCCACCTAATATGTATGTGTTTTTCTTGTTAGCACTCAGTGTATGACTCCTACCAATGCTTTGCATTGTATTCGAACTAGAAAAACATGTTATCGGGAGGATAATAATCACGTCACATTTACACAGTGTTTCCAATTTAGCTATTTAGGGGCTAGATTTAGCCGTTTTTCTTAAAAAAAAATCAATTTAGGCTTTAGCCATTTTTCTTAAGCCAAATTTCCTTTAAGTTTTTAAAATTTTTAGACCAAAAAATGATATAAATACTGCGCTAGTTGTGTTGTAAAGTTAAGCATTTCATAATTGTTTAACACAAATGACCTTAAATGTGACAATAAGAAGAATACATTTTATCGAATAATCTCTTGTTCAATTGTTCAATTTCAGTGTAGTTTATAAATTTTGTAAGTTCTTTTAATAATATTAAAGAGTTTTTTTTTATAATTAATTATATTACATACAGGGGTGTCATGAAAATCGAAAACGTAAACCGAAAGAATTTTAAGTGTCGTTTTTCAATAAGATTTCTGTAATAAAAAAAATTTTATGATAATTATTATACAAATAATGCCCTATTAAACAGAATTTTTTAACAAAAATTGTAAAAATTAGATTAAAAGTTTAATAAAAAGAACTGCAAAATTCTTTCGTTTTACGTTTTCGATTTCCATGACACCCCTAATAATTAATGTTTTGAAAAAGGACTATGATTGGTACATGGAATGTGCAAACATTATATCAGACTTGAAGATTGGTACAGGTTGCGAAAATTCTAGAAAAATTTAAGCTAGCTTTTATTGGCATGAGTGAAGTTAGATGGATTCAGAGCGGACAATTAACCACTACAAATGGACATGTTATGTATTGGTCCGGGATGCCTAACGAAGCCGATACACACTAACGGGGTGTTGGAGTTTTAGTAGACAGAAGGCTTCGTAATGTTGCGATTGATTATAAATTTGTTAAAGAACGGATAATGACTATCAGGTTTAAGGGTCTTCACAAGAACCTTACAGTAATACAATGTTACGCTCCAACAGAAGATATAACAGACGATATGATGGACGCCTTCTACAATATGCTTAATAACACATTTGTAACGACGGTGAAAAACGATTTGAAGATATTAATGGGAGACTTTAGTGCCAAAGTGGGCTCTGATAATGCAGAACTTCAGCATGTAATGGGAGTGCATGGAATTGGTGTGATGAACGACAATGTAGAACGTCTTGTGGAATTATGCGGCATGAATGAATTACAAATTGGCGGCACATTATTCCCACTTAAGCACTGCCACAAGATTACCTGGAAATCGCCAGATGGAAACACACAAAACCAGATTGATCATATCTGCATCAGTGCCCAACGGATCAATAGCGTGTGTGATGTGCGAATTAAGAGAGGTGCGGATATTGGCTGTGATCACCAGCTCCTTATTGGGAAATTGAAATTCGATATACAAAAGCGACATAATAAAAGAAAGCATATCAGAGTAAAATATAATACAAACAATCTCAAATTAAAGCAACATCGTACGCTATTTAATGAAATCCTCCAAGGCAAACTTCCTGCATCAGTAGCAGCAAACTCCACTGAACAAAATTGGACCAATATTAAAACAGCTATAATACGAACCTCAAAAGTGGTTTTGGGTAAAGCGAACCAAAGAAGTGGGGAATTTATTTCCTTAAAAACTTGGGAACTTATTAATAAGCGTGCAACAGCTAAAAACAAAATTAATTCCGTTAAAAACATTAATAAAAGAAAAGAAGCTCAAAGTAAATACAGTCAACTGGATAAGCAAGTAAAACGCGCCATAAGGGACGATAAAAAAGAATA
Source organism: Pollenia griseotomentosa (assembly GCA_963931875.1). Taxonomy (NCBI): domain Eukaryota; kingdom Metazoa; phylum Arthropoda; class Insecta; order Diptera; family Polleniidae; genus Pollenia; species Pollenia griseotomentosa. The sequence goes on along the minus strand of OZ007563.1, from coordinate 140,533,117 downwards.
TATGATCGGTATGGCGAAAGAAGCTGAAAATGCAGCTGCAGCTTATAATATGAAGACTATATTTTACATCACCAAAAAAATTGCAGGATCTGCAAGAAGGAGAACCGTTGCTGTCAAAAGTCTAGATTATACAATTACTAACTAACGTTTGAGTATATTGAACGTGCAACGAGAGGGAATCAGCGTATCATACAAAAATGTTGATGACGTACTACCCATAAAAATTGAACACCCATCAAAACAGGAAATAGACGATGCCATCTTGACTCTTAAACGTGGGAAAGCAGCAGGTGTTGACAACATGACTGCAGAAGCACTCAAGACAGATACAAAGCTATTTGCCAGCATACTGTACCCGTTGTTTCTCCAAATATGGAACACAGAGATTTTTCTAACTGACTGGTTGCAAGGGAAGGAGAGAGATTGTAACAATTGACGCGGTATAACTATTCTCTGCGCAGTTATAAAAGTATTTATGAAGATCATCCTGGAAACCCTCATCAAGCATGTTGATAAAAAGCTACGCCCAGAACAAGCTGGTTTAAGAGGTGGTAGATCATGTGTCGATCAAATTAACACCCTCAGGATAATAATTGAGCAAGTTGTAGAAATGCGATATCCATTATATATGCTTTTCATCTATTACGAAAAAGCACTCGACTCCATCCATAGAGAATGTATTTGGACCGACTGAAGAATATGGGTGTTCCACACAAGATAACACGCAGCATCTATGCAAGTTTCCAAAGCACAGTTCTTCACGAAGGTAAAATGTCTGAACCCTTACCATAAACCATATCAGGCGTAAACAGCGCTGCTTGCTATTACCCTTGCTCTTTCTTATTGAAATGTATGCAGCCTCCCTCCGCGCAAGCCAGGAGAGGCCAAGAGGAATTGTATGGAATCCGCCCCGACCAGAAATCCGATTGGAATCACTTGATTATGCGGATGATAATTGCGAACTATCCCACAGACTCTATGACATGCAAGTAAAGCTCAATGACCTATGCTTAGAATCCAATAAGGTAGGACTAAGAATAAATCAAGACAAAACAAAGGAGGTGCGAATAAACACAACTGACCCATTAAATCTTCTATATACACAGGTTCACCGGGTAGAAGAGTTTCAGTACCTGGGAAGCATTATCACAGAGAGCGGAGGAACTGTCGAAGCCGTATCAAGAAAGCAATCGGCTTATTTACACATCTTCACAGAGTATGGAACTCAAGCACGTACAGGGCAAAACATATACTCCAAGCCTGTGTTCTCTCCGTGCTTCTGTAGGGATGCAAAACTTGGTTTGTAAAGGAAAAAATACAAAACAAATTGAGGGTCTTCGTTAAGCGCAGCCTTCGAAGAATTCTAAAAAAATTTTGGCCTCGCACAATAAGCAACGAACAGCTATGGTACAGATCTGAGATGGGTGATGTTAACGTAGAAATTCGAAAGAGAAAATTTGGTTGGATAGGGCACACACTTTGAAAACCACCTGAAGAAATTTTTCGCCACGCCCTTGTTTACAACCCCCAAGGTAGTAGAAAAAGAGGACGACCCAAAACCACGTGGCGACGATCAACACTACAGGAAATTAATTCCATATCCCATAGTCTGGAAAGAACCTTCAACACCATCGAGGAGCTCAGAAATATAGCTGCACGTCGACAAAGATGGAGTCAACTTATAGACGGCCTATGCCCAGTATAGAGGCAGCTCGTAATCATATGACAACGAGCAAGGCAATATATCTATATATAACGGGTGATTAAATTTTAACTGCAGTTGTTGAATGTAAACCCCACCCAAACGTCAAGTTTTTTTCTGCATTTCGTTCGACATTTCTCAATTTCAGACTAACTCAATTTGAAACATGGAAAGATACACAATCGAGCAACGCGTTTAAATTATTCAGGCTTGTTATGAAAATGGGCGTTCAAATCAAAATCCATATCCAAGAAAATCATCTTCAGTGGATTCGTCAATAAGCAGAATTGCCGCATTTAGGCGAATGATAATCCAAGAGTGATTGTCGAAAAACCAATGCACCCACAAAGAGTGACTGTTTGGTGTGGTTTATGGGCTGGCGGCATCATCGGGCCGTATCTTTTCTAAAATGAGGCCGCTAAGGCCATTACTGTGAATGGCGTTCGCTATCGTGAGATGAACTTTTTATGACCAGAATTGGAAGTGCCACTTGCCACACAGCTAACGAAACAATGGCTCTTTTGTGCGACAAATTCAATGGCCGTGTTATCTCACGTGGTGGCGATGTCAATTGGCCGCCAAGATCATGTGATTTGATACCGTTGGACTTCTATCTTTGGGGTTATTTGAAAGAAAAGGTGTATGTCGATAAACTAGCAACAATTCAAGAGATAAAGGATCAGATAATTCGGCACATTAACGGCATAGAACCTCCATTATGCCTCAGCATCATCGAAAATTTGGACCATGACATGGAGCTGTGCCGCCGAGGTCGCGGCGGCCATTTGGCCGATATTTTGTTCCATACATAATTGAACCATGCCAATATTATCATAATAAAAGAAATGACAATAATTTCCTAAATAATTTGTGTTTTATTCAAAATCAACATCGGCCCTTAAAATTTTACCACCCTTTTTATGTATATAATTAATCATATTTAGCCATTTTAAGTCATAATTTACCCATTTCTCACTACAGATTTGGAAATTTACAGTAGTAAAGAATTGGCATCACTGCATTAATCAGATAACAAGAGTCGAAGTCAAGTTCATTTAAAACGAGATATATGCTTGCTGGAAAGGCTCCTTTATTACGCGTGCAATAGTGACTAATTGGCTTGATCGGCTAAAAATGCTTGAGTTGTACTGAATCAATCCTAAGATTTAATGAAAATTTTAACTTTTTTCACTAACAATTTTCATTCCGAAAGATGGTTTTTACCACAACTAATAAAAAAATTAAAATTAACCTTTGTCTAATATATGTGACGTGATGGGAGAAAACTGAGCTAGTATTCGTCTTTAGCATGTCAAAGAATATAAGAATCAGTTGGAATGTTAAAAACTATTTCAATGTCACCTGTGTAATTGTCTGATTTTAAATTAACAAAGTTTTTTCCTCTACCAACACCAACATATTATGTTTGAAAAACAACCAAGCTATTATAACTTATTGAACCAAATTATGGTTGCCGATGACAGCAATATGATTAAATTTATAATTTTTCGTTTATTTATTGGAGGTGATCATATCGAAAAAGGGTTTTTTGGGTGTAGTTTTAAAAGTTCAGAGATTGCGAACATGGTTTTGAAAGTGGCCATTAAATTATAATAAATCTATTTTATTTTCTTACTTATTTTGGATCTGCACATTAATACAGACTTAGCCAATTTGACTTTGACCTTTAGACATGAGAGTATCGTTACATTGAGTTCTAAAGGAGCTAAAGATAAATAAAAATTCATACTTTGCGGAAAAAAATATATTTTATAGCTTTAATTGGTTGCAATGGTACGTAAATGTCCCTTATGTTAAAAAAGGTGGTTAGTCCTCTTTTAAAATAAAATTTTATAACAAAATAACAACACTTGTTTGTTCTTTACTTTTAAACAGGTTAAAAAAGAATAATCAAAATAAAACATAACAGTACTTAGAGTTTTGAAATATATTTAGAACTATAGTTTTTTTTCTCCCTCCTTTACAATTTATTAAATTGGATTTAGCTCTTTTACGACTGAAGGTAAAAATATACAAACTTCATTCATTTTCTTGTGTGCATAAGAGCACAACGTTGACAGAACTACCGATATAAAATTGTTTATAAATTTTTGGGTGGGGAAAACCTTGCAAAAACCAACAATAACAATCAAGACCTTAACGTACCAGTTGTAAAAACTATGATCACAAAGTATTTAATAAAATTATTTTAAAAGCTTGAGTCACACGCAATTCCACGAGCTTGAAATATCTTAACCCATTTACACCCGCTGTGCCAATTTGGGATCACTTAATTTTTTGCTACTTACGACAAAGTTTTTGACATTATTCAATATATGTTTACCTTATTGATAAGCTAAAATTTCAGAAATTTCTATAACATCAACATATAACATTTTTTTTTTAAAGTGATCGTAGTGCCAATTTGGGTACACCTCTTTATTTCCAAAAAAAAAAAAAAAAAAATTTTTTTTGTTTTTTGTTTATATGTAATGAATTAAATAATAAAATAAACAATATTTTATTTTTTGTCCGGTAGTTTTTGTTTGGGCTTAAATGGGTTAAATGATGACCGACACACTCGCTTAAGGAGAAAAGATAATGCAGCACTTGTGCGATCAGAAGAGCGCTAAAGATCAATGTGAACGGTAAGAGTGATAAGGATAATTTTCGCGTAATAGCAAACTTCATATTTACCACATTTACTAAAGAACATAAGTTTTTCAATGCCTTTTCAGTTTACCCTCCTCATCTACGTATGTACTTAGTGTTCTCTTTTCTATTCCCAAAGCGATCTATTAGTACGAGAAATTTTAAAAAAGAAGATGGAAAAAATATGTCACACATTTGCTGTTCTTTATAAAACCTTTATAACAATTAACGTTTTCTTCTTAACGAGACAAAGAAATGTGATAAGAAGCACAATTTCCACCTTCGTCATCATAATGAAATTTTTACCTCTTGCTTGAGAGACAATCACAATAAGGAACTGCACTCATTACAACAATGAATTTTGAGAAGCTCATAAAACAAATTTAATTAGTTTGCCATACAACAGGCTCTCTAGTAAAATTATCCAAGAATATTAAAAATCAGAATTAATTGTTGGCAACGTCAATCACATTTTGGTAACAATCATTATTTTTTGCATCATCATTAAAAATTTTTTATCAAGAATAAAAACGTTTAAGTTCTGAAAGGTAAAAAAACAAGATGAAAAAAATTTGTAAATTATGGGAAGATTATGTCATATTTCTTCTTATGCTTTTGACGTTTTGAAAAATGCTTTTGACGTGCAAAATATTAAAAGTTATAAAATAAATGTGTATGTCAGCTCATTCGCTCATTTACTGTAACGTCGTCATAACTCAATAAATTTAATTTTGAAGTTAGTGATGCAAAATTGTTCGCTTTATTTTGCTTTATATTGTGTATAAAATTTATCTTCATATCTTAAATACTTTCTGCGTTTGAATTGAAACTTTATTTCGAAATGTATTTTTTTGAGTTATGACGACGTTGCAGCAAGTTAACGATATGTCGGTATTTGAAAATTTTTATAAAAACACAGTTTAAAAGCTTATTAAGAAAACAAGTCTCCGGCAAGCGAACAATATTTGTATTTTCTCAGCCGTTATTGGCTATTGGTATTTCCCACGACAGTTGTAAGTCGACGTCGTGTGGAATTGACGCTGTTTTAGTCGACAAACAATTTTGTGGCGACACAAATGAAAGCCAAAGAGATTTTTGTTAAAAGTTAAATTTATGTATAAAATTCATTTACAATAATTTAAAATTTAAAAGAACTTATGTGCACAAACTTTATTATTAATTGTTGAGATTTAATGTTTAAATAAGTCCACCAAAAGTTACCCAAAAAACTGTGTTTTAAATATATTGAATTTCTTTTAGACTTCGGCAGAGAGTCTTCTCTGTGAAAATGCCCACTATGGAGTAACACTTGAATAACTTTATCCATCTAGATAAATACTTTATTTTTAGTTTTCAAAAACACACTTTTTAAGTAAATTTTTTTAAGTAATCAGAATCAACAAATAATTAGAAATAGGTTTATTTTTTTTGATTTTCGATAAAAAATTAAAACATTCTTAAAAAATACCAAACGGAGAATTGATGTAATCGTCGACTTGATGTCACAACAACTTAATATTAACGTCGACATGGAAAACGTCTTATGTACACCTTCTATTAATACGACTCGCGAATGAGGGTATCTTAAGTTTGCCAGTCCGTGTGAAAAACGAAGAAATATTCCCCTAAAGGTATTTGTTCTGATATTTGCTTCAAACTGCGTAAAACAAGAAAATAATTCAAAATCAAACTAAGCTCAAATATTTGAAAATTTACAAGATTTTGTTAGTCGTGCTTAATTCCCAATTTTATTCTTGATAAAACACTGAAATTTATTGTTGAAGGGATAAGCTATTCTTATTCGCATTTAACTGGGTGCTTAGGACAGATCGTCAGGAAACTTCTTCCAAAGATTTAAAAAAAATTTTGTATTCCAAAAAATTACTTTTATAACAAACTGGCAAGTGCACGGGCAAAAAAACTAAACTGGCAACATGCTTTATTTTTGCGAGAGCAATAAAGCAAGTTGTTTTTGTTTTATTCCAACGAATTGTGGTGGGGAATGTAAGAAAAGATAAGCTCACTGTTTATTGTTGTAGTTTCTGTTTAAGCTTTGATATGGCAACAAGTAAGACTGTGGCTTATAATTCTTATTCACTTAACAGTTTTATTTGTTTAATATCTTTAGTTTTTCTAAAATCTTTGGTTGAAGTTTCCTGACGATCTGGCTTAAGCAGCCAGTGAAATGCGCATAGGAATAGCTTATCCCTTCAACAATAAATTTCAGTGTTTTCATCAAGAATAAAAATTGGGAATTAAGCACGACTAACAAAATCTTGTAAATTAAAAATTTTGTATCCCGAAAAATTACTTTGATTTGAAAATTTTTGTTTGTTAAAATAGTTGGCAAATAGTGTCAAAAAAAAAAAAATTATGTTTGCCATGCGTTCAGACTAAAACAAATATTTGCATCAAATCGTTATTTAAGAAAGTGTTAAAAAAAATATATATAATTCACAAATAGTAAAAATGAGCGCAGAAGCTAATTTATTTGTGTTATTCTGTGGAGCAGCATCTCTTATAATGTTAGAACAGGAGAATGTAAAAGAAAAAAAAAAACTGAAAGACAATGGGTAACGGGAACATGGCTTAAATTTGCGAAAAATTGCAAACTTGGAAACCCTAAAATATATTTGAAATCGCTAAATCGGTTAAAAACAAATTGTCGGGGGGAAAAAAAACAAATGTTGCAAAAATAGAGAAAATTCGAGAAAATTATTAATATATCAAACAAGCCATAAAATTTATTTAAAGTGCCTTAAACAATAAGGAATGGCAGAAGTTTGATAAAAATTGGTTAATTAGCGAAAATTCGAAAAAATTGGCTAATGGCGGCATGATAGCAAAGTCTAATAATTATTAAGTTTCTTTAAAACTGTAAAGAATCCGAAAACTTACAGGAAAAATTGCTTCTATAGGGAAGGTGGCTAAAATTATTTGTCGTTGTTTGCCCTCAAAATTTTTTTGTAATATCAAATTAATGTTGGCTCAAAAATTACTAAAATATTTGAGATTTTGTGTTCACACTGGGCAAATATTTGTTTGCCGGCAAATACTTTTATTTGCTCAAAATCAGCTGCTATTTTATTTGGCACTCAAAAATATTTTGTTTTCAGACTACGTTAATGAAATATTTGATGTTTGCTACCAAATATTTCGTCAGTCCGGACGTACTTTAAGACCCTCTATGGGACATACAAATGTATAGATATGTATTTTGCCTTTTTATGTAATTCTAAAAAGGTTAACCCATGTTTGTCGTTCCGTTGAAAATACGATTGCACGCCGATTTAATAGAAAATAATGATTTTGTGGCCATATGTGAAATAAATCCCAAGGTTACACAATAAATGTGATGGCGGAGCTGAGATGGATGTCCATTTTAAAAATCCTCTTAACCTTGACCTCAGTGCACAAATCCCTTAAGTCTAAATACAAGCATATAAATTCTATAAAAATAATAAATACCATTGTCTACTTACCTTATCAACGTAACTCGTTTGCTTTATACTTAAGTTTTTTATCCTTCAAATATTTTCCCCGGAATAATTTATTAATCTAGTACTCTACTCATAAAACTTAATCAACGTTACGTTGTTAAATTTCAATTACAAAAGGTATTCCTTTATAAATAATTATAAACGGATTTCATTTGCGAACTAAAAAATCAAATGTTGAAAAAAAAGTAATGCAGGATAATAGGATTATAAAAACATTTTTGCGTTATTCTAATGAACAACCATTTGTGGGAGATATCATCTCACTAGAGCGGTTGTAGGCAAGGGGAACGAATAGTCTACTTAAAGCTAAGTATTTTAATTTAAAAAAAGATCTGATAGAAGGATTTAACAGGAGCGGATTAAAGTTTATTATCAATTAAAATATTTTACAAATTAAATAAGGCTGAAACAAGTAAGAAAATACAGCCGGTCAAGCTCATTTATATTATACCCTACACCACAGTATTTAAAGACAAGTTTTCGAGAGTGAACCCTTTTTGAGACTAACGGGTGATCATGTACGCGCTTAAACAAAATTATGTTATGGGGTTAATATTCAACTAAGAGTTCCATGTGCCAAATATCATCTTAATATGAGATCTTTTTGTCTCAAAGTTGTTGTAGTTGTTATGTTCATGCCAAAATCTATAAGGTTATCTTATGGCATGTCAAATATGGACCGATTTCAATACAATTTTGTAATATGACTTAAGCTACGGTCACACTTATTAAATATTTGACCAAATAAGCGTAACCCCAACTTTTGTTAATAGTTAGTGAGATTTAAAATGTTCTTAATATTACAAAATAAACTAATTATACTACAAGACATAGAAAAAAACAGTTTTTTGTAAGATGTGGTATTTTAATCAAAATAAATATTGATATTAAGCGTAATGATTTTTTAGTTTGGTTGTTGGTCCCGTTTTTTTCGTCAAATATTTGATAAGTCTGACCGTAGCTTTAGATTGAAAAAAATAAGTTGGGACCAAATTTAATCTCAATATATATGGCTTATGGATACAAACTCCCTATTCCGGGAAGATTGTCACCAATTTCAATAGGCTTCATCCTTGTGGCAATTAGAACCTTTGTACCAAACTTTATCAAATTATCTTTAAAATTGCGACGTCTTAAAACTGCGATATTTTCAAACAAATGTCGTAAACATCGTACACGATATAAAACAAAGCCATGTCGCTCTTCCTAGCGTTCGCTCGATCCAAAAGATTACATAGAGGACAATGTCATTTTTTTTTTTTGTTCAATGAATGCATTCACGACCCTGTCGTCAAAAATTCAATTAAATATAGAGTTTGATAGAAGACAATTTTAACACAGAAAAAAATTGTGCACCAGTAAAAGCGTTAATCAAAAATAAAAAAAATAAAAAATATCGAGGAAAATTGATCGAAATCTTTTATTTTGGTATCATGACACTCGATATCGAATGAAGTATATCGTAACTTGAGATGATAGCATTCGATATCGAGTAACCAAAGACATTACATCTCTCGAGTTTTCATTCGATACATCAGTGTCTATCGTGTTCAGAAAAATACGATAGTTTACTCGATACGATAGTTTACTCGATATCTAATGCGGTGATTAGACCCCTGATTTTATTTTTGATTAATGCTTTTACTGGTGCAAAATTTTTTTTCTGTGTAGGAAAATTACATTTTTACTCTCCCACATAGATTTTATTAGAAGACAATTTCGCTTATTCTGTCCACATATTAAGCCTTATTCCGGTTGTCGTTATCGACAGTGCGGGTTTTTGTTATAGATTAAAGAGACATACAGCCTGTGTTATTTAATCTTCTAATTACTGATTTGAGTAACCGACCATTCTTAGAGAAATTAAGTTAGGTATGTTCTAAATATATTCTGAATACGCCCTTTCTGAATCCAAAACCTGGCTCCCGAAATTTTTTATGGCAATAATTTTACTCCACATGAACTATTTAAGAGTTTGTTGGGTATTGTTTTGCTCTACACGCCACTATTTATCGAATGCAGCAAATTCCTCATTCAAAAACGTACAAAACAAATTTCACTTTTGCTTTGCTTCATTGCCATTAGAAAAACAGAAAGTAAAGCGAAAGCAAAATAAAATGACAACAAGAAAATAAATTTTACTCTTGCTTCGCTTCATTGCCGTAAGAAAAACAAGCAGTTTAAGCGCAAGAAGCTACTTTTTAAAAATACATTTAGAAAATTGACGTATGCGGTATAAAAGAATAATTTTCACTTTCAATAAAATACTATTAATTTCTAAGTTCGTTCATGTACATTCACAAAAATATATGCAACGGCCTTTAAAATTGCATTTATATTTGGACTTACTAAAATTGTATATATGAATAATTGATGAAGTTATTTAACAAATTTTAAATAAATGCCTTAAATTGGTGTCGTATGTAGATTTTTGTTACATGGTGTATGTATATACAATACAGCGAGTGATATACTTGTAATATCCTCATTCACTATTATTAACAAGGGCATAATATGAATGTATATTATTTTTTATATCAATACTTATTTGTTTATATTCAGGGTTTGTATTAAACTTTACATTTTATAAATTAAAATATTTTCCGATTTTTTTAATTGTACAATTTCTTTTCTGTTATATTTTTTTAGGTAAATGTTACATGGGGCTTACCATATTTTGCGTGTGATTTTTATATAGCCATGGACGTGATATGTTCCACTTCATCGATTTTTAATTTAGTTGCAATATCAGTAGACAGGTATGTTCATGTTCATGTCCATGTTTATTTATTATATTCATAGTTTTTCTTTCTTCCCCCTCTTTATCAATATTTATTTTTATGTTTGTTTATTCATATTCAGTCTTGGTGAATAAGCAATTTATAAATGTGACTGTATGAATGTGATTGCGGATGCTTAAAAAAAATTGCACTTGTTAATAAATATTGACACAATCATCTATAGTATGAACATTTTACAAAAAAATACTTAGATGAACAATTTTGTTACAGTGAGTGACAGAAATAAGTGCTTCTAATGAAATTTTAGCAATATATTTTTTTTATATATAATTTAGCAAATTATTTGAGCAAAAAAAAAAAAAAAAAAATTTTTGAGAACTCTGCTGAAGTACAAGAACATTAAACGCAAAACTAAGGCAAACTTTTTGGATCGCTGCATTGGTGAACATTTTTTTCATTAATAAAAAAAATATAATCTGAAAATTAGCTGGAAAGAAGTGTATATTCCTTTACTAAGAAACCAGTACACAGACGTTTTGCAACTAATAAAAAACAATGTTTTCATCTAAAATGTAAAACTCAAATCATTTAAATTTAACGAGTAAAAAAGTATAATCTGTCCCGCCCTACTAATTGATACCCCACAACAAAAGAGTATGCATCGAATTTTTCGAAATTGTACCATATCTGGGACCAGAAAAAGGGACATCCATTATAATTTTCTCTCTGATGCAGTCACCTGTATGAATTCGCCTTGGAATGTCCGATGTAGTAAGTGGTGTAATCATGCAGTGTTGTCAAAATGCTTGTCCCGCTTATTCGTAATTTAAAAATAGTTTTCCCAAAATTTCCTTAAAAGCAATTTCTACTTTTGCTTCAAAACAAAAAATTTTTGTGCAACACTGCATTGCTTCTATCATTATGAATACAACTCTGGGTTATTCATTAATGATAATTAACATATAACCAAATAGCAATGCCCATTAAATACGTTTATGCATCTTTCCAGCTGATATTTTTTTAAAGAGTAATAAAATAATTGTATTAAAATATAGTAATTAAAATAAGTGCTGTCATATGCATATATATAAGTTATCCTGTTTTAAACCTCTCTTACTTTTTCCATCTGTGATCTTTGTGGGTCAATTTGACCCAACTATTAAATAGAATCTATCACTTAGAATCTATAAAAATATAAGATCATAAAGATATATATAAAATTCTACATCACTTCATTTACTTTTTTTCTATATTCCATTTGCAAGAAGTTTCCAAAAGAACACTTTGACAAAAATACTTTGAAAGTAAATACAATCAAGCTCAAATTTAATTTGTGCTACATTTTTTTACTGTTATTTCTAATATAATTGACATTGCAACATCAATGTAAGTTTATTTGAGGTTACGATATTAATATAATGGGTAAATAAGAAATGAACGAAAAATTTTTATTGTAGGTCAAAACTTCAGGTGGGTCACATTGACCCAACAAGACTACAAGTGTATATAAAGTTTATTTTTTTATGTGGACGAAAAACAAAAAATTTTTGTTACTTTATTTTGCTTCTAAATAGTAACATCTATTCTGATTACGATAAAATAAAATTTTAACTCGATAATGTGTCACTAACATAAAAAGAAAGAGAGTTGAAAAGTAAAATTGGGTCGTATTGACCCAAGGTATGCAGAAGGGTTAAAAGTGAACTGTCAGGCAAAAAAGAGAGAGTTTTGCAGGAGAATTGAATATTTAACCAATAATTGCGAGCAACTTACCGAGTTTTTAACGGGATTGAAAATGACTTAGTGAGGCATTTTAATTACCAAATATAACTTTTTTATTTAGTTGCGTTTGCATGGGGTCTACTTATTAATCAACTAAAGATAGGACAAAATTAAACAAACGTGTTCAGCGTTTCTAAATTAATTTGCTGTCAATTTTTCATAATTTTGTTTTTTTTTCTAGAACGGCAATTGGCACTCAAAAACTTGAATGCAACTCGTGATTTTCAGGAAATATTTAAAACTTTAAATTGGTTTCCTGAAAATTTAAAAAACTAGACTTGCGCAGTTATGATTTGTCAAAAATGCTTATGTTTATATGTCTGTATATTTAAAAGCAAACGAGCAAATTTCATGCTCGACAACATTAGAATTTTTGTTTTCGGCCCCTATTACGGTTCACAACTCAACTCAGTTGAGTTGTTATTAAGAAAACCGGTTGTAATCAGTTGTAATTAATGTTATGTTTTTGTTCGCCGCAATATAGCAAAGTTGTAAACCATATTACATAGGGGCCTTCAACACAAATTTTGTATTGTCCTCATCAGTTTTTTTAGATGATAAATGTCAAATTGATTTCGAAATCATACCAGAGACCTCTTTATTTCTCATTTGTTACTTTTTTCTAGAAAGATTGTTATTATTAAAAATAATAAAAAAGAAATTTATTGGAAGAATAACAGTGACATCTAGATGTCACTACGACTGCTGCCATAGAACACATCCATTTGCACTGTCCTGCGCCATCGATAGAACGGTTTACGAAAATTGTGTTCGGTCTACGTTTAAAATTCCATTTACATAGAATTCCGTTGAAGCATTATGGATCAAAGGGTCCATGTATGTCCGCTAATTCTGACCACTTTACCTTTAAATGTGGTTTGTTAAAATTTGTAAAACGGCACGATAATAAAATATCTGTGCTTCAATTAACAATAGAGACAATAGCTTGTTCTTACCTTAAGATTACCTTAAACTATTCCTAGGCGCAATAATCTGAAGCCTATTATAAAACGTCTTCGAAATGGTACTTCTAAACTTTGATACTTGACAGCGGTCTTATTGTTAAAACTACATTTGTTGAATTGCCTGTGAGATATTCAATCTGTTTTACTTAATCACCATGGACGGTTACAGCGTTTATCAACGCTTAAAGAAATACCATTTCTAAATTTTAACCCGAATAAAACCTGTGCTGAAAATGTGCGTACATTATTAAAATCTGATTACCAATGAGCTGTTTCATTTCCCTTTTATCTTGACTACTCACTGTATGATGCTACTAAATACGATAACAAACTTTTGTTCCCGTGTAAACACTAAGTCTAAAATACCGTTAAAGGCCCTTACACACTATCCCACAATGTCTTAATGTCTCTATTCAATTTTAACATAATTTAAATTAATTAGTATTGTGGTTATTTTGTTGAACTATTTACGGTTTTTAATCCAAATTTTTAATATTTTTAATTAGGCTTAAGTTCATTAAATTTAATTTTCATTAAATTATTTTTATGAAGAAAGGAATTTTACAACATGAAAATTAATTAGAATTGTTATTGATAATCTTTCATTCTTGACCGTGGCCGGGATTCGAACCGCGACCGGCAGGTTACCATGACATGTTTCGATCGCAACCACTCGATCTTCTCAAATGGATTTGCCGTTTTACACTCGCAGCCATCGACGGCTGCTGACGTCAATAGTCAAACATCAATCCTTAAACAAAATTGTATTTTAACCTTTGGTAGATCGAAGTTTTGCTTTTTTGAATGATTATCCATTTTTAATTGATTTTACATGTTCTTCCTTACTTCTGTTAAAATTGTTAAATTGTTAAAAATATTTAACAGGAAAGTTAACGTAAATTTTATTAAGTAACTTTTTTAACAATAACGTTTACTGCTATGTTCTATCTTAACGTCAGGTATTTAAGTTATCTCAACGGCAAAATATTTTTCATGGTTTATTTTTAAATTCGTAGTTATTTTCAAAAAAAAAAAAAAAAAAATTAGATGCAGCTTAGGAAATATCTAATAGTGTTTTCTTTTCTTCAATCATGCTGCTGTTAGCAAAGTTTTGCGAATTTTGCCTTATTTAGCAATTTTTAACCGAATTTTTGCCATTCCTTATAGTTTTAGCGACTTTTAATCAATTTTATGGTTTGTTCGAAATATTAAACAATTTCGCGAATTTTCGCTATTTTTGCAAAAAAAAAATTGTATATATTCCGACAATTTGTTATTTTAAGTGATTTAGCGATTTCAAATAAATTTTAAATTTTTTTCCAAGTTTGTTCGCGATATAAGCGATTTTTTCCTGTGGTTCTTTAGAGCTTTAACGATTTTTAATAAATAGCCGCTGTTGGCAAATTTTTGCAAATTTCCGCTAATTTAACAATTTTTACCGAATTTTTGCAAATCCTTATAATTTTAGCGACTTTTAATCTATTTTATGGTTTGTTCGATATATTAAACAATTTTGCAAATTTTCCGAATTTTTGCAATTTTCGCTAGACTAGCAAAACCTAAATGGGGTTTTGCTAGTTTCGAAAGTGCTTTAAGTCGTTCCACACAAGAAGTAGTTTGCACTCGCTGACAGTGTTCGTTAAATATACTAATTAATTTACAAAGATGCCACTTGATTGACATTTTTAACTATGTACGTAAAATTGAGTTACTGAATTGCTGTATTGTTACCTTAAGCAATAAACTGTGCCGGTAAAATTAACGTTAACGTGAATCGTTAAAAGTTAGAGAGTTCCACTATTGATCTTATTATTGTTTGAAAATTATCAAAAAAAAAAAAAAAAAAAAAAAAAAAAAAAAATAATAACAACTTTTCATTACAGGTTTGCATTTTCTTAAAAATACGTAAGACTTGTGAGATAGTGTAAAGCAGCTAAAAGTAGTTTAAAATTAAGCAGATATGAATCAATTTATATTGTCACTCACTGTATGAAAAAGCTAAATTTCCACGTACATACATTTAAATGCTACAAAACTTTATGAATAGATATTTAGTAACAGGCAAACTCACGCATGAGTGCATTTCATAACAAGGACATCACAGTGATAAATGAGAGTTGTTTGTACATTTGTCCTGGTTTAAAGAAATATATGTAATTTTTCATTTATTTCACACTTTTGAATAATTTACTGTATAATGTCATATTTAATATTGTGTGTTGTGATATGCTTGTATATTTTTTTATGATTTTTTTTGTCTCTTTGACAGATATATCGCTGTGACAAGACCAATAA
This sequence comes from Pollenia griseotomentosa, assembly GCA_963931875.1. Lineage (NCBI taxonomy): Eukaryota > Metazoa > Arthropoda > Insecta > Diptera > Polleniidae > Pollenia > Pollenia griseotomentosa. The sequence continues at coordinate 140,517,480 of OZ007563.1, read as the reverse complement.
AATATGCTAAACATCGGAATAGTCGACGTGTTTGTCTAACGATTGTCATGGTGTGGGCAATATCCGCAGCCATTGGTTCACCCATAGTCTTAGGTCTCAACAATACACCAGATCGTGATCCCAGCCTGTGTATGTTTTACAATACAGACTTTATACTCTATTCATCGTTAAGTTCATTCTATATACCCTGCATAATCATGGTGTTTTTATATTGGAATATATTTAAGGTAAGTTATCCTAAAGGATGGACTGCCATCACTACCACCATCGTTACCAGCAAAACAAGGTAGAATTTGTGTTTTGCTTTTTTATGTTTCTTCCAGAGTAGTTGAGGTGTAATGAATTTTGTGCACAGATATGGGAGCAGACGAAGTGAAAATATGTTTATATATTTATATTTACTGGCAGTAAATTAGGAAAATTGTTGCTTTAATAGTCAGCATAATATTTTTTGTTTTTCTTTTTTCCAGTTGTTGTTTTTTTTGTGTTGCTATGATTGGCAGTCGTAAATATTGATACAATTGTTGCCAAAGTCAAGTAATAAGATTAGCTCTAAAATAGCAGCATCATCACAGTAACGAGATTGCTGTAAACCACATTAACAAATACAGTCACACAAACATAGTTACCAATATCCCTCTTCCGTTGAAACCTGTGTGTTTTTGTGTAAATAACTTTGTTATTGTTATTTTTGTGTGACAGCAGTTACATACATTGTTTATTACACTTTGTTATTGTTGTTGTAGTCGTTGTTGCATGATAATATTTGTTTGTGTAACAAATACAATGTGAATCCTTATAACAGTATGCCTCTGCCTGAGACTCCTTGCCCGTTTGTTTGCATACGAGGGCATATTCGAAAGTATTCTAATAATAAGAAATAACTTAACTGGTTACTCAGGTAGACATTTTAACACTTTTAAAAGTTTTATTTACTATTCCAACAGCCGAAAATGAGCTCAGTTTTCTTCCTTCAGGATACATAATTATCAGATAGCGGTTCATTTGTGTTTTTGGCTGTGTACTCTCTCTCTATACTCGAGTAATGGACTGAAATCGGATCAAAACTAAAAATCATATAAAGTTGAAGAAGGAAGAATTGTATTTTTCGCCGCTGTTAAACAGAAGATGTACATAAAAAAGATAGAAAACATTTTTTTAAATCTGTATTAATTTTGTATAGGTTACTAGGCTAACCCGATGCGCCTCGCTACCCCCATTCAAATAAAATTAATAAAAATATATTTAAAACAGATCTCGTGTATTGCTAACGAAGTAATCTGTACCAAATTTCAAACTAATACTATTATTTTTCTACAGATATTTAGACAATTACTTTGCCCTTGTATGGGATATTACACGCCAACTTTTCCAGTTTAGCTCGCTTTTCGACACATGTTTTGTATTGATAACAAAACTACTTGTTCCAGGTTTATAAACTTTTACTGCAACGGTTCTGCAAATATACTGTAATTTATATTGTTCTTGTATGGGAAGTGCCACTCCCACTAGAAAGTTTGAAAACACAAAAAAAAAAATGTAAATAAAAAATGTCCATGATGTGTAAATAGCTGACAGTACATTGTGATGTATTTGAGTTGTATGTGCTGCCATCCACGTTGGTATTGACTTGCTATGTTGCCGTTACCCCGGGTCTCCACGTAGCAATATTTAGTGTGGCAAACGTCAAATTTGATTGCTCCATTAAATTTGCGACGTATAGACGCATATTGCCATGAGTGGCAATCCATTGCGCAATGATTGCTCTTCTGATTGCTTGAGCAATTATTGCTTAGCAATCTGCTGTCAAATCAGTTGTCATTTCATTTCTCTGTACGGTTGTTAATTTATTTGTGTTTTTATTTCTTAAAAAAGCAATCAAGAAAAAGCCGCCAAGTGAAAAAATCCTTCAACAAAAAACAGTATGTATACGTAGGTACATACTTTATATTTTTAAATATATTATTATATATGTATTATATTTTTAAATAAACGTCAATATCAACAAAAGCAAACGGCGAATTTGTTTTTTTGTATATTTTTATTTTTTTTTTTTTCAATAGAGCAATACAAGTTCTAGGTTTTTTTTCAAACGCAAATTAACAAAAAAGTAATACAAAACACAGCTACGACAATTACAATTAGTTATTTTATTAATTAAACAAAAAATTTAACAACCACTTCAAAACGCAACATAAAACATTTGTTATAAGTACAGCCAAAAACTATACAACGACTCGCGGTGAAAATTGCAAATTTATGGCAAAGCAATTTTAAGTGTTCTCCAGCGATATAATCAGCAATTATTGCTCCATTGTTCTGTCATTGTTCTGCCGACGTTTTTGCTTGTATTTAGCAACAAAAATTGCTACGTGGAGACCCAGCGTAATGTTTTCCTTGCTGATTAAGTGCTGCCTTCTACTTATGAGGAAGAAAAAAAGCTATTCTTCTATCCCCTCTTACCCATAAACTGAGACTTGCTGAAAGAAAACTTTCATAATGTGAACCCAGACTACGTTAAACTTAGGGTAATCAGAAGATTTCTGTGAAAAATTCAGGAATATCGGCTTAGTAGTTTAGAAATTTGTAGGAGACAAACGAAGAAACAAGCAAACACACAAACAAACGCATTTTCTTAGATATACTTAGATATTTCCATGTATATTTTACCCATTGCTAATTGAAGGGTTTCAAATCAAAAGCTTTAAACAATATTTTTTTACTGCCACCGTCGATGTTACACAGCTCTACATAATCTTATGTAGTTTATGTGCAGCTCAATGTAACAACCGCAAAACCAAATATTGTAAATATTTTACATCTATGTATGTATATTAGGGTGGCCGTTATTTTTTTTATTTTGATTTCTTCTATTCTCCCCCCCTAAATCGGTTCAGTTTTATGTAAAAAAAATACAAAAAAATTTCGTAGCGATAAGTTGTGTTTTAGGGGGGGCGTCCGTCCGTCAAAGTTTGCCATCAAGCCATTTATTCAAATGTAATTTGTTTGCGTATGACTATCTTCTAAAAACAACATTTTACAAGAATATGATATATGGCAATATTTTAGCTCTTCTAGTCAACAACATAAGCCTCAAAGAAAAGAAAGAAAGAAAGAAAATAATTAAGAAAATAAAAACAAAATACCAAACATTTTATATACGTTTTATATATATAAAAGGGGGATTTAATGTCAAGTGACCCAATTTTGAAATAAATGTCTTTAGATTTAAATGAAATTTACACCAATTTTAGTACTATTAGATAGTAGCTTAGACACAAATTTTCAACAAGATCGGTCAAAAAGTTTCTGAGTAAGAGGGGGTCAAAGTTTGACATTTTGGCCATACAGGTGTTCTTTCTCATCCATGTAACTTATTACCTATTGGTGTATGCAAAATTTGTCCCAAGTAGCTTAGATAGCTTTTTGATCAAACTTTTTAAAAAAATTGTTTTTGTTTTTTTAAAAAATTTTTAAAATTTTTTTTTTTAAATTTAACACTTGGCTAAAAAAAATAAAAAAAAAAGTTTTAAATTTAAAAAAAATAATTAAAAAATTTTTTAAAAAAAACAAAAAAATATTTTTAAAAAAGATTGATTAAATAGCTATCTAAGCTACTTTGGACAAATTTTGCTAACACCAATAGGTAATAAATTACATGGATGAGAAAGAACACCTGTATGGCAAACTTTGACCCCCTCTACCTCTGAAACGTTTTGACTGATCTTGTTGAAAATTTGTGTGTAAACTACTATCTAATAGGACTAACCTTGGTGTAAATTTCATCCAAATCGGAAGACATCGATTTCAAAATTGTGGCACTTGACATTAAATCGCCTTTTTATTTATATAAAACGTATATAAAATGTTTGGTATTTTGTTGTTATTTTCTTAATTATTTTCTAAGATATTAGTCTTAGCAAAAAACTTTCTGAGAGGCTTATGTTGTTGACTAAAATATTGCCATATATCATATTCTTGTAAAATGTTGTTTTTAGAAGATAGTCATATGCAAACAAATTACATTTGAATAAATGGCTTGATGGCAAACTTTGAGGGGTGGACGCCCTCCCTAAAACACAACTTATCGCTACGAAATTTTTTTGTATTTTTTTTTACATAAAACTGAACCGATTTGGAGGGGGAGAGTATAAGAAATCAAAAAAAAAAAGTTCTCCATACAACTAACGGCCACGCTAATGTATATGTGTTTCTGAGTTTATATAAATTTCCCTTTAAAATTCAAAACCAAATTCTATTATCTATAAATTATGTTTGCATAACAAATCTGACTGCAACAAAATAAAAAATTATTTACCAAAAATTTATTTATTTTCGCTTATACTTCTGTTTGTACATCAAACACTCAGGGCGTGTACAAAATACACATTTTTATATTGTATCAAGTAAAACAACAATGAAATTAGCAACAACAGTGTCATCCTGTGGACAGTATCTCTCCATGTATTTGCGAACATTTCACAAGTTTCAATTCGTTTGAATTTGAATAACAAAAACAAACAATCATATAGAAAAACAAATAAAATTGCTATTGTCGGCTTTGTCGAATCCTTTACACGTTTTATTATAGCATTATAGTATTATAAGTAAAGTTGTATCAGAACCCTGACTTCATTGGTGGTAGGAGAAGCAATAGACTGCTATTTTTCATGAATATCTGAGCAAAGTTTGTTTTATCTAGCTCGTTTGGTATGGGTGCTTTTGTGATAAAACTATTTTTTTTTAGTTAGGAAGTTATTATACCCTTTACTGAAAGTCAAAGTTTGTCATTGCGTTTGTCATTTTTACTATATTGATCTAAGGCCCTATTAAGTGTAGGACCTTATGAGAAACGAAGTTGATTGATGTCTGTCTTTGTATCTAGAGAACGTCAAGAGCCAAAGTTATCAAATTGGATTCAAGCATCTTCCCAGTAAAAAAATTTTTAAAGCACTTAAGAGAAAAAGCGCTTCAATAAGAGAGCTCTTATACAGAAGTAAATGATAAAGAATAATATATACAAAAAAGCTGATATTTTAGTGCTGACAACGAAGAAGATTTTAAAGCGAAAAAATTAAAAATATATTATGGTTTACGAAATTGATTGAAAAAAGGCATTGAAACAAGAAAAAGCAAAATATTAATAAATATGTTGATATAGTTAGCCCTCAAAAAAGCACTTTAGGAGTGCTTTGTTTGCATGTTAAGGGAAGCGCTTATTGTCAGCAGAAAATAGTCCCTTTTGGGGCAAATTTTTTACTGGGTTGGCTATCACTACACAACATCCGAAAAAATGTGGGCGGGATTTTAGCGTGGTACAAAATAGATTTATTTATATCCAAAGAACGAGATTTACATAACTTTCTGTTCTTATCGCATCATGGTGAAAGGTATGTAAGATTGGGAATAGCAGAATATAGCCCTCTTACTTGATTGTCTACATCGCGTTTATTAATGAACTGATCATAGTCATTTTTGTTATGGTATTCTATTAAGCTTATTCAAGATGAACTCGAAGAAATAAAGTTCATGAGCTTAAGGAGACTTCAAGAAGTGAAGTCTTATTGGTTAAACATAAGAGTCAAACAACCTAGCCCTCGTCATTTCAACCAAAACGTACGGATATCTTTTAATCAACTACGCCACTCAAACCAATCTTTTTTTGACAGCGTTTTTTATTCTGCTCCTGCATAAAGACAATGCTACCATACTTTTATTAAATTTTATACAGAAAATGAAGAACAAAAGAAAACCAAAAATGCAAACAATAAAACCAGAGAGCATTTGAAGTTACTGCCGCAGATTAAAGTGGTTCAAACAGAATTGTGTCTGCAACTAAAGCCCACAATTAAAACGTCGGCAGTAACTTCCAATTCTTTCGCATTTGATTGTTTTAGTTTTTTATTTCCATGTGCTTTCCATTTTCTGCTTACAAAATGTATGAAATTTAATGAAAGTATGGTAGCTTCGTTGGCAAAATAAGTGTCTGTATGTGAGAGCATTAGAAAAAACGGTCTCAAATTAAAATGAATTTTGTTTCACTACGGCTTTTTACACAAATTTTTATGTCAAATTGTATGAACAATTTGGTCCCAAAGCAGTTTTGTTTGAACACTAATAATGGGCTTTTTTAAATTCGACAGCGATTTTGCTTGAAGTTTAAGTTATTTTGTTTCATCACTTACACTTTGTAAAGGGTTGAGAGCTTAAAAGGAAATAAATAATATTTTGACCCATAAAAATTTCTTATGAGTAGCGAATTTTTTATAAGAAGTTTGGAATTCTCCTAAATCCCGGCTACACACATTTACAATTACAAAACCTAGTTATTTATTTGTTGCAGAAAGAGGGTTTCTGTAGTCACCAAGAAGGTGAAATACTTCTAATTAACACTTTAAATAACCACACGAAATGCAAATTTTACGAATGTATCGTAGTTTTATATATTTTAAGTTTGAGAGATTCAGGTATGTCATGAAAATCGATCAATTTCAAAACGATCATTTTTGAAAGGTGTGATGAATTTCGAACGATTTTAAAATCTATTTCTGAATTATAGCCTTAATCTGCGTTTCAACTAATATTTATAATAGAAAATTTTAAAGGACATGAAGGGGAATTAAGAAGAAAATGTATTTAAAATCAGTTTTTTAAGATGCTGAAATATTATTGATTTAAAATCGATAACGTTTTTTAAAACGATTAGGATTACATGCCAGCACTTCTATAATACCCGTTACCATAAGTGGTAAATGGGCTCTTACTAAGTCTGTCATTCCGTATAAAACTTTTTAATTATTTCTCTAAGACTGGGTCCTTATGTAATTCTAAGTCGATTAAGCCATGCCCGTCTGTTAAAAAAACTCTCACTTTCGAAAGGCTCAAAAGACTCAAATGAGCACAATCGGCTCATTACGAACAGAGCAATATACCTAAAAAAATGATATTTTTGTTACAAAAACTAACATAAAATAGTGAAGGATTGCACCGATAATCACTTCGTTTGTAGACTTCGCTTTATAAGCCTAACTAAATTTCGTGACGATCCGTCCATAATTTCCCAAAGGCCCCATATATAGCCCACTTTAATACAAAAGCACGTTGATAAAATTTGTTTTGTAATACATCCAAAAGAGTAGAAACTGCAACACCAAATTTCAAGAAAATCGGTCCATAATTTACCATTTGCCGCATATGAGGACCACTGTCGAAAAATATAAAATATAAACGTAACGGCTAAAACCGCAAACAAATTTAAGTACTGTGAAGTCATTCAGATTGGTATAAGCCACTTATAAAAGTGATATACTCTATATAAAACCTACATCTGAAGTGTTCTTACTAGCGGCGCAGGGTATTTAAGATTCGGCATAGTTGCATATAGAACTTTTACTTGCTTTTTATTAGGCTTGCCTTTTACTTAATGTTTCTTACCTTTTACAATTCACTGTCTACACGACTTCTAGGTTAACTGTAGAATGTCGGATGTCTTTGAATGGAATTGCAAAACCTTCAAGGGTAACGCAAATATTGATACAGGGGCACTCAGAATGCCCGGGCAATAAGGTAGCAGATGGGCTGGCCAAATAAGGTGGTCGCATGGATGACGCATTCATTGATCAATTCGTTGGCCTCCCTGGCTCACTGTAAGTTACTTATTAAGCGCAAGTCTTATAGAGTTGCGCAGATGCGGTGGACCTGTGAGTCCATCTGCTCGAAATCCAGGATGCTATGGCCTGGATATGGTGAACGTCTCCGTTAGCTCTCTACTAAGGTTCAACAGGGACCAAATTAGGACAGTGATATCGGTTGTGACTGGGCACTGACCGGTGGGGGCTCATGTTGGGAGAAAAGGTCTGGAATTCAATGATTACTGTCGAAGTTGTTAGGACGAGAAGGAAGAGGAGACTGTGCTTCCCTTTCTTTGTCTAAGTCCTGGGTTACGAGGCATCAGGGCAAAATACCTGGGGTAACCGTTGTTTGCCTACTTGAAGGATCTATCCAGGATAGAACTTAGGTCGCTTTTTTTCTTCATTAGGAATTGGAATTGGTTTAACTTAGCAGTGACGCCATCTGAGTGACTGCTTTTTAGGATGGGCATTGACACTGGGTATCACAAAGGGACCAATAAAGGACCCAAGTGAGCTGTATCTCGTTGGCTGCCCATGGAACCTAACCTAACCTACTTTTTTAGAGCAAAAGTGGACAAAACAAGAACAAGCGTTTAATATTCTTTAGAAATAAAAAACCTTTGAAGAAAAAATAACGTTTCTCTTCTTTTGGCAGAAAATGTTTAATTCGAATTCTTAAATTGACAAAATTTTAAAACAAAAAACACGAAATGTACGTTTTAAGTATTTAATATTTTTTTTAGCTTTATATAACGATAACAACTCTTTTATATTTTGTAACAATTCAGTACTCAACTAATCTTTAAACATTAAACGACTCTAAAAATTTAAACAATTTAGTTAGCCACATTCCTAAATACACATAAATTTCTTTGCACAAAAAACATTTAAACATTTTTTCGCATTTCTTTTCAAACTATAGTAAATATGCATTTTGTTTGTCAATGAATACTTTTAGGCCTTGCGAAGTCGTGCCCGTAAACAACGTGCTGCACGAAAACCTCACATTTCCGAGCTGACAGGCGGAAGTGTAATTGAAAATATTGCACAAACACGAAGATTAGCGGAAACTGCATTGGATAGCAGTAGGCAGGGTGTGCGAATAATGCCCGATGAGCCGGCAACGAATACTGGTTCAGGTTCAAATGAGGAAGAGGATGAGAATGCCATATCGCCTGACATTGATGATTGCCATGTGATTGTCAATGACAAATCCACCGAATTTATGCTTGCCACCGTTGTGGAGGAGACGGGAAAGTAAGTTGCTTTTATTATTGCTCAATACGAGCGCAAATAAACTCAGCGTGCGAACGTGTGTTTATGTATTTGTGTGCGTGTGCACTTGTGGTTTAATGCCTATGAGTGAGTGTGTGTGCAAGAGTATTCGAAATAACGTAGATGATGAATGTTTTTTTTCATACTCGTAATAGTAGTTTATTGAATTGTATAAACATTCATATATAAAGTAAATAGGAATGCGACAACTGCAAACAACATTGAAATAAATCTATATATAATTTTTATTTATATTTTTCCGTGTATTTCCGTTTCCTTTTTTTTCGTTTTCAATTTTTTTTTTCTTAAATTTCGTGCATTTATCCAATGCCATGATGACCGATTGTCCGCTTGTATGACTTGTTTGTATTCGTGTTTAATAATGATGCGGTGTTGATGTTGATGATGACTTTTTGTGTTGCCCCCTGTATTGGCGGTGCAGTGTGGTGGCTCAAATTACATCCCAACCCCAGCTTATGGTAGCGGATTCAAATGGTAATCATGATTCTGGTTATGCACCATCAAACGTTGACGATGTCCTTGCAGGAAATGCGGATGATTCATCACCTCCTGATAGTCCGGTGGCTAGTGGGACCCTTCAACGATCGGCCATTAGTAGTAGGCGGAACACCGGAGATGTCTCGCCAAAAAGGGAGCATGCTTTAAGGTTTGTCACGCTTTCAATTATGGAAAACTTTTCTTTGTTGGTTTCATTTTAGGTTTTTGTTTTAACAATATCAGAATGGGAAGATAAAAATATGTCAGGGGATTTGCATTATGTCGAACGTACAAAATGGCTCTCTAATTTACATTTCATGACAATTTTAACAAAAATTTTAGACTGGATTTTTACAATTGCCTTCCAAAGATGATTTTTCGATTTGAGTATATATAAACAAATTTGATTTCAATATCTCGTAACTTCAAGAAATCCCGCGAAAAAAAGTTTAGAACGGTTAAATTGGGGTATCGTTACGGCCAATGCAAATCACCAAAACGAGAGACTATGCGACCCGGAATTACAGCCCTCAGAAAATTTAAACATATAATCTGCGTTTTAAGGAGTATAGCGCTCCATGTATTTTATATAATATTATTTACATATGTCAAAGCAGACCTAACACTTATCGCAATTATAGCAAAAAAAAAGTATTGTTTCTAATTTACCGTACTTATAATTTCCGGGAGAGTATAAAGTTCTTCTTTTTTTACGCGAATTACCCAGACTTGGTATATAAAGCAAAATATAAGAAAGTATAATGTTTTCAAGCTATTGTTGGCAGCTAATGGCCGCTTTAAGCATTAAACAAAATAAGTACTGGGTTGTCTGGGATTTTATTCAGACTTTAGAGCCCAACGAGTGTGCATAAATTACCCAAACTTCTACATAGAGGTCAAATGAAAACTGGCCATAATTTATTAAGCTCAACTTTATTTATCAATTAAAATAAGTATAAAAAAACATGAATGGAAACCTTTTTTTTTAACTGATGCATGAAAATTTTCGAAACATTGTTTTTCAATGCAGACTGATTTAACACACTTCTAGCACTGCCAACTCGCTCTTGACTGACAAATAACGCACCGTGGCTGATTTTGTATTTTAGTGAGATAGTGTCAAGCATTATTTTGAGACAAACCTTCAACAATTGACCCAGACTGTCGCGATTTCTTTTGTTAACTTTCACGTAAATTATAACGCGCAATACGATGGCCAAAACATTAGTTGATCAGTGGGGTTCTCATTACTTACTGCATGCAACCGTTAAGCTAGACAGATCTAGCATATATGCAAATAATACCCACCACTACTTTTTACCACGAACAGCAGTCCTATATAAAGAGATTGACGGATCGGGCTCATCAACACAGCCTTTGTTTTTGTTGTAAGTTTGTAATAAGTGGGGTAGCCACGTCAGTCTTATAACGCTTGCTTGAGCACCATCGCTGGTGCAATTGCATCGCAGTCGATTCCCACTGTGCAAACCTGCTTTCTTTCCATCTTACAAAAAACAACTCATTTTCATTTTCGAATCGGTAGTCGATCTTCCTTTTTATATCCTTCGTGCCATTCAAAGGACTTTTTCTTGTTTTGTTTTCCCTGCACGCAGAGAAAAGACTTGTTTAAATATGGACACATCCAACAAAACAATTTTTAAAGAAAATGTTTAACATATTATGTTTAATATAAGCATATTATTGTGACCGACATTTTTCAGAGGCAACCATAATATGGTTGTGGCTTCTTAATGAAGGACTAATTTAACCATGAAATGGTTGTCGGTCACAGTGATATGGTAAAACTAAACGTAATATGCTTAAAATTTTCTTTTAAAATAATTTTGTTGGAGATGACCCTATTTAAACCGTATGATGGTTGCCTCCGAACATGTATGTTTTGGTTAATAAATCATAAATATCCCAATAAAAAATTGAGCTTCCAACGAAGCAGGTTTGTAAGGGAGAAACATAAAAGTCTCGCTTACCATTGCGCTTACGGAAGACATGAATTTTATATGGCGAGTTCCCACTTTGAAGCAATACATTTTTGACACATACAGCGAATTATTCAGCGCATAAAAAAATTGTTGGAGGAAACGATCAGCTTTACACACTGAATGTTTTGATACAGTTATTTTTTAGTTTTATCCCTTAGAGACCTGCTTCGTAGTAAGGGAATGCCGTAGCACTTGAAATGTTATTTTTTTTTTGAAAGTTGTTGAGAGTTCTTTCACGTACTTTACTGCATTTCTGTATGTCTTATTGCGTAGCGCATAATTGTGCGCTTATTTTTTTAAATGTCCCTTTAGTGCTTCGCAAAATGATAACATTTTTTATTGGGATGTTTAACACTTACAAAAGCAAGATTGTTTTTCAACTATAACATGCTGCTCTTAGAAAGAAGGAAAATACTATTTTTAAATTTAAAACAAATTATTGCCAAATTTAACCATGATAACTAACCTACCTAAACAAGGGCGGCAAGCGTTTTTTTAAACATGAAAATTTAATTGCCAATAAATTTTCAATAAAATAATACGACAAAGCGATCTATCAAATAAGAATTTCCAGCCGGGTGGTGTTTAATTTGCGTTCTAAAGGTTTGTTTCGTATTAACTGTGTGAAAATGAAAAGGTTTGACATAAATCAGACGCTTGTCGCTCTTATTTAGGTAGCTCATACTTAAAGGCAACATTAATATGGTTGAGGCTTCTTTAAGAGGGGAATAGAATAGTCGCTGAAGTATAACGTTACGAGAAGCGCTGCAAGCTGTCAAAAGTTAAAAACGGCAGTTTTAAAGTAGTGTCAACAGAATACGTAATTGTAGTAGTCGTTTCAGTTGAAGTTGAAGAACAAAATTCCAAATGTTGAACATTGTTGCTTAACAGAGCTTTATAGAGGAATAATTTAACCTGTTATATAATATGGTTAAATTAACCATAATATGTTTCAAATTTTACGTTTAAAATAGTTTTGTTGGAGGAAAAAGATTTTTCCTGCGTGTATGAGATGCAATACGGTCTAAATAGGTTATATTGTTGACAAGTTTTTCTTATGTCTTTTCTCTGACTTATCTTGGCCATTGTAATTTTTTAATCGTATCTACATAACCGACAAAGAATAAAACATTTTTGAGCCACATGTTGCACAATGAGCCAAAGGAATGCAAAGGAAGCACACATCAGAGCAATTTTTAATGCAATAAGCCCCAATGCAAAAAAAGTATTGTTAAAGTCTTTATTAATTAAAAAAAAAATGTTTCACAAGAAGTTTAAGGTTGTCCATTATTTTACTTACGCCTGATACATTTTTTTTTTGCATAAAGCTAGGAGAGTAGAATTCGGTCTAAATAATTTAGGCAAATCGGTTCATTAATTTTCTTGTCTCCAAACAAATGTTCGCCATAATTTAAATCGAAGACAAGCAGACTGTACGCCTAGAGCTACGGCAACATCATTTAAGTTAATGTTTATCTAAGGCGATTAATTAAAACTACTGGGTGTAAAAGAGATTTATGGGAAATGGCGAAATTTACGGGAAGCGACATTCATTGTCCACACTAATGTCATTTAAAATTCCCTCGTTTCTATTATTGTTCCTTGTTTGTTTACTTACATTAGATTAAATGGCAATTATGCTTACATGCTAATCTGTCAATTTCTTTTGTATTTAAAAGATAATAATGCCTTCTTTTTTTTTAAGAAACATCCGATAATCCTAAAAAAGAAAGAAAGTGAGAGAGAAAGAAGAAATAAATTAATCTCTCCTCCCCACCAATCAACACAGAAATAATTTGTGTAGATTTAGCAAGTAATAATTTAAAATCTCATCAAGTTGCTGCCTGATAAGAATGCTTTCAGTTAATTCCGTTGTTAATGTAGTGGCAGAAGTAGAGCTGTGTGCTACAGGCGGTGGGAGAGCAGTAGCATCCGTAGTACGAGCATTTAACTTATTTCGCGTAATTAAATTTGCTTACCACAATAATTATTTCGTATTAATTTTAAACCAAACAGAAAAGCATGAAGACTCTTAGTGGGCTGTCTAAGTATTTGGCTTTTCTTCTCTCCTTATGATGTTATTTTTTCTGTAATTTTATGTGTATAATCAACATGTTTTTAGTTAACATTTTCTGAATTCTGTTTTTTTTATGTTTTATTGTTGTTATTTAACAGTGCTGCCATTAAACCATTATCGTTCATGCGGTACGGTGTACAGGAAGCTATGACGCTGGCACGCAACGACTCCACCCTATCAACAACATCGAAAACATCCTCTCGCAAGGATAAGAAAAATACTCAGGCATCCAGGTAAAAAATAAATGCACAAGAAAATTAAAAAATCTTGAAAAATGTAAAGAATTATTAAAATATGTAAATGTATGTATGTATGTGTATGTTAGGGGAAACTTGTATTTTGGTAACTATCGTTACGTTTACGTCAATTAACCTGGTGTCTTAGGGGCACTGACAAGGGTTAAGGTTAAGGTTAAGGGGATGACGATGACGATGATTGTGTAGTATGGAATTGGGTTTAACAGTGGTGGCATGGAAATGTCACAGGGTATAATGTTCAACGTAAATCCATCTTAACCACATGTCATCATCATCTCGTTTGTAATTATTCTTTTCTATTTCCCCCTCTTAAGAAAACAAACATACCCAACTACCACAACAACAAAAAGTTTTCGTTTGATTCAACTTTGTTTGTGAACTGGTGTATTTCCTAAATTTTTGTTTTGAACTAATTCTCATCTCAATTTTCGTTATGGTTTCTTTTTCTGTCTATTTTTTGGTAAAATAATCTGTTTGACTTTGACATTGAATATGCTGCCGTTTTATTCAACATCTCTGTAAAAATTATATGGATTCTGTTATTCAAAACCCACGGCAAAAAAAAAAAACATTTGAAAAAAAATTAATAAAGCAGATTTACGATATACAAGGTACATAAAGCATCAAAAAAGAAACGTGAAAAAACGTCAGCCAAAAAGGAAAGAAAGGCAACAAAAACTCTGGCAATTGTTTTGGGTAAGTATAATGAGAATTATTATTTGTTTATGTATTTGTAGCGCTACAAATGTGTGTAAGTGTACGAAGGTGGTGTGAAAAATGTTTACTGATATTGATATAAAATTTTCAAAGATAATATTATTTGTCAAGGATTAACAAATTTGAGAGATACGTTATATAATCAACCAACTTTTTATTGCATTAGGGATATAACTTTTTGTAGTGCAAAATACCACTATGTGGGGAATGTTGTTTTGATACAAAAAACAGTTTTTAGGTCGCTTCAGTAAAAAAGAAAGCGATTTCTAAAGTGCTTTAAATTTTTGTTTCTTATAAAAATTTTAGGGGGGAAAAATAGGGTTTCAAGTAAATTCTATTTAAAAAAATATATAAAACGAACATGTTATTGTTTAAAATTTGTTATAATAGTCCTCGCAAAATTCGTTGCTCATATTTTAATCAAAAACTTTAAAAAATCCCTAAATTAAAAAAAGAAAAATAATAAGTCCATTCACGCAAAGAAAACACATGGTTGTGGTAAACATATTCTAAGAGCAACATATTATGATAAGATTCATGATTGTAGTCACCATATTACGATTGTTGTTAAATCATATTATGACCAAAAATATTCGTAATATTTTCCCCTTAATCATATTCTTATCATGTTAATCATAAGTTAAGAAGTAATCATATTATTGTAATGTTAATCTTACTAAATTTAGGAGTAATCGTATTATGATACAGTGGTGCTGTTCCAACAATAAAAAATAAATTAAAATTTTCTTGCATCGATTTTTTATTTTGTGGCACTTTACAATTTTTTTTTTTTTATGTACATACATATATACAATTTCTTTATTATTTTTTATTTTTTTTAACTTGTATTTTTTAATGTCTATTTTGTTTTTTTGGTTGTGGTTCAATAACACCCTAACAAATAATTCGATATTTGAAACAAAAGACACAACTGATTCAAAATTATTTTACAAATGGCGCTAACATAATATTATTAGAGTAAGCACATTTTGTTTGTTTAACCATTTTTTAGTATCCCGATCGACTCAACCACTATCTGAGTCGTGCCCATAAATCATGTTTTTATGTTGGTATTAAGATTAAATTTGAGCCAAAAACTTTATATTCTAAATCTACACTCAACATATTACGTAGTTAAATTCAAACGAAAATTCATTTTAAGCAACTTAAAATTCATTTAAAAAACGGATCATTTACATTTCATTTAAAACAAATAATTTTTATTTTCATTTTTAAATTTTTTATTTATTAAACAGCATATTCCTTAAAATTGAATAGTTTTTACTTTTAAAAAATATATTTTAACCGACAAAAATCAAACTACATAACAAAATTAATTCGGTAAAACATTATTTTTTGGTTGGTTGTTTTTTATAAATAACAAACATATATGTTAAAAAATAAAAATATTCGTAAAATAACTATATTTTTATTCAGTTTTAACAGTACGGAAAACGAATTTAATAACCCACACTCAGTTACTGTAATAATTTTATAAGTGTGTAGTTCCCATACAAATACCAATACCATAATTTCCTTAAAAATGTTGGTATTGACATAAAATTTGGCGACTCTTATATGATTCAGCACCTTATTTTTATATCGGGTCCATGTTTGCCCATGAGTCCCAAATAAGTTACAGTCTCAAATATTTGTTTGTATATTCTGTGGTATTTGTGGTATTATATGGCTGGACTTTACCGACTTGTTAATCATATATAACTTAATTTGACCAAAATTCCATAAGCTATCTTGATTTATATCAGTTCAGCCGTATTAAAGGGATTTTTGAGTCGATCATCACAAAATTAATTTGAGTAATTTTTAGTAATAAAACACATAAATCAGACCAAATTTCGATACAATTATAAAATTTTTTCAACCGTTTTAAAGTCCCGCTTTATACGGGACCTAAAGGGAGTTGTATGTCGATTATCACAAACTCGCATCGTGTTATTTCTAGTCATTTAAAGGTAAGTTGGACTATATTTTACCACAACATCGATCTAGACTCTAGACGGTATGCTGTAGTTGTGAACAAACGTTTGCTGACATCGTGAACAAAAAATTTGGTGTCTACACGATATGTTGGCACTGAAAGCAAATTTTTCAACATAAATTTGCTGATTCAACATATCGTTTAGACTCAGCTTTAGCTTAATGTTTACCAAAACCATGCTTTTTCTTTGCTTGTGTTTATTTAAATGAAAATATCTAAAACTAATTTTAATGCTTTCGTAGCGAAAACTTTTTTCACGATAGAAGAAAAGTGACACCACATTTTTAAATATTTTTTCATGCCCCCACGGCTATGCGGTGTTTTTTTATTTTGATATTTGCAAATGTTATATCCCTAATGTACATACACATGTGCATACATATCGACAGCTCAATTTCAAAACATGCTAAGTCGAAAAAGGGAGTCTTGCAGGATAAACTCTTAAAGTTTACGGGCGATCAGAGTTGCCAATCCATGTGTAATTAAACATATTGCATGTAATTTCTACATACATGTGTAGCCGAGGTGAAATTAGTTTCATGTGCAATCTGTGTGTAATTTTATTCTAATTTTGGCTTTTTAACTAATTTATCCAATTTGACAAAACTTTTAAAATGACGTAGTAAAAGTAGCAAACAATTGGGATTGCAATCAAAATTATTTCAACCAAACTGATTTCAAAATGATTTCAGATTTGCAATGATAGCAATCACAAGATTATAATACTTTGTGATTGCAATCATTTAAATGTAATTCTTTTCAGAAATCATTGAATGCAATCAGTTTAATTGCAATCAATTTGATTATGGCTATGGCCGGTGATTATAATATGGTTAAAGTAACCATAATATTTTTAACTGTATGGCTATTGCTTAAGTTTTTTAAAACATTTTGTTGTTAAATTCAACCGTATTTAAAGTTTCAAGGGACCACTATATTGTTAAATAGAAACAAACTATTATTAATCTTAAAAAAAATTATCTTTAAACAACATTAGTTTGTTTTTTTGCCATTGCGGGGACCATTATATTTTTATTTTAATCCTCCTCCAACCATGTTTTTTCTGTACGTGTATAAAAAATTTTTTCAAAACTGGCGTCTTTTTAAAGAAACTTAAACGCCAAGAATACGTTATTAAATTTGTAAAGTTTTTTGTTCTTCTTCTGTAAAAAAAATAATAGTTTAGTGACGTCAGTTAAAATTTAAGGTGACGATGTATTAATTACTATTTGTTTTTTTATTTTTTGCCGTAGTCATAAAAAAAAAAATTATTTAAATTTCACTTAAAATATTGACGGCCTGGCAAACGATGTCGATCGACAAGAAGTAACTCGTTATCGTTGACTTAAGCGGCTTACTAATTCTCGACTTGTCGGTCGTCAGGACTTAAGCTGAAGGTCCACACCATGCGTTACACGCCTTTTTCCTGCCTACGCAGCTGTCGAAAAAGTTCAACCTTTGTTATATGAAACAAGTTACTTGCACAAAAGCAAAGGATGCATTGCGGCGTTGAATGGGAAAAGTAGGTTTATTATACTTAAACTTGTGGCATTGCCGCATAAAGAGCTTTGCATGCAACTTAAAACGTAGAACGCATGTAAGGTGTACAAATCATGCAATACGGGGAAGTGAAAGCGTGTAGTGTGGACCTGCAGCTTAACACTGTTGCATCACTATATTAAAGCTGTATTTTAATTTAACGGATATTTTTTTACATTTTTATCTAGAATATTCTGTACAGTGATTTTAGCACTAGAATTATTACAACAACAACTTAAATTAATAAAGGCCCAAATACACTTGTCATGCAGGCGAATTCACTCGTGTACGTGTGCCGGACGTAATATTCGCCGTCATATCTGAATTTTTTGATCTTAAGTTTTTGAAAGTTTTTAGTGGGTCGCAAATCAGCTGTTTGTCCTTGAAAATTCTTGTTAGCTTGTTTTGAATTTGTGCTGTCTCTATATATTAATTAGTGGGGAAAGATTTTGTTCTCCTCCTATATAAGCAAATTTTTAAGTGGGAAATAAGAGTGGGGTAAGGCTGTCTTTCTGGTTTTATTGTACCAAGTCCGCAATTTCGTGGAGGCATTTCTATGTTTTTGGATAAATAAATATCCGATTTGTGGCGTTTTAAATATCAACAAATTAGTTGATCCCTCTCTTGGATAAAAATGGAGCTTTATAAGATTATTTTAGTATAGGATTATCTAAAGTCTTTTGAAACGTTTCCTACCAATTAAAAGTTTTAAAGACTCTTGTTTACCACTCTCGTAAGACACACCTACAAAGATAGACCTAAAAAATCGTGACTATAAATAAAAGAGACATTTTTTTTTTGGTAAAGGAAATTAAAGTTGAAGTTAAAGTGCTTTAGCGAATGTAAAACAGCAAACCGAGTAATTAAGTGTGCGATGGGGGGTGGCATAAATAGCAAAAAGAAGTGTCAGGGAATAGGAAATTGAGGAGAAACGAAATTACAGTATTTTTTGTTTTTTTACATGTTGACACTTGGAGATAACGCCATTTCTAGATGACAGTATAAATTATTAACTTTTGTTTATTTTATTATTTTATTTTTTGTCACATTTCAAAAAGATTAAACAGGATGTTTAAACTTCAGTTCAAATGAGTATGAATGGATTTTTAAGTGCCTGAAAATAGCATTTGTAAGAGAAACAAAAATTCAAGTTTTTTTTATATTTAATTTTAATTTTATTCAGATTAGCGGATTAAAAGAGAACTTTAACATTTTTCTAACAATTTTTAATTGTAATATAAAACTGAATATGAATTAAAAAAAACCTTTTGACGAATGTGGGTTTATGTATGCAGATTTTAAGGTTTATTGATATATCTTTCAATTTTGCTCCTAAAAAAAGTTGTTTTGAGTTTTGGCGTATCTAAGTCTGAAAAAGTCTACATCTAAGGCAATTATTATGAAACTTTCTTTGTGTTTTATGTCCTAACTATTAATCCTCATTAGGTAAGTAATTGACTATCTTAAAACATTAAATTAGGGAAATTTTTTTCAATTTTTAAATAAATCTTTTAAAACTAGTAAAAAAGAATAGCCTCACCATTACCCATGCGCTGTAACTATAGTGAGAACTTCTCGCGTCAAAAAGATGTAAAACAAAATATTATATCGTTTCTCGAAAAGTGTGTCTGTAACTTATGGCGAAAAGTATCCAAAGAGATTACGTCGTTACGTTATAAATGTCATAACATTGCACACGAAGCCGATGTGACATTGCAGACGTTGAGAACGCCAGTAACACATCGTAGACGGCGACTAAAACTTACTAAAATTGAAAATTGTTCAACGACGGCGGCGTAAATACAACCGTTGGCTATACCAAATAATATAAACTGAGACTTTAATGATTGTTGTTTGCAAACGAGCTCTGAAAACATTCGTATACAAAATATTGTTATTACTAGTGTTCGCCTAATGGTCAAAATTCGACTACAACTTTAACTTCGTCAGTTTAATACAAAAAATATCCCTTGAAAAACAAAAAAGTATCAAAAAATCTCCTTTATATTTAGATTGTCATTATTATTTTTTTTTTTTCTATGTCTAGTATTGACGAAAATTAATCAAAGTACCAGACGTTGAACGAAAAAGTACCAAAAACCTTCCCTTTATATATTCTTATTCACTCAGCACCATGCACCTATTATATTATGTTTCTAAGTTCAATATTAGAGCAAACTTTAAAATTATCACATGCAGCACGGAAAAGTAAAATATAGAAATTTAATTTCCCATATTTATATACAGCTCAATCATGAATAAAAATTCCCCGGCAGTTTTTCCCCTTCTCCCATTATTCCTATTTAAATTCAATTGCAAAAATGGGAAAAGATAATAAGCTCCCGGGGAATTTTTATTCATAATTGGGCTGATAGTCGAAATATTCGAAAACCGGTTTCTAAAAAATGTGATTATTCTACCACCCAATTTTTTTATTATTTGATAATTGAAAAAAAAACAAATGTTGTATTGTATATGTGTTAGTAGAAAATATGAACGTTTATTACTCTAAAAATATTAAACAGATTTTAATGAAATATATATTGTGCACTTCTGTAAGTAAATATCTTTCAAATGGTGTATATTTTGTTCAAATCGATTGACATACAGAGGAGGAAAGTGTTCTTAACTGTTTTGCCTTTGCCGATTTATATATAGAAGATTATTATTATTATTCTTTGTATTTTGCATTTTTAATTGTTTTTTAGTGTTGAAATTTTTTTTGGCTCCTTTTTAATAAGTGAGTTTATTTGACAGTTCAAAGCCGGAACTTTCTCACAAAAATATTACAGACACACTTTCGTAAATTGGCGAGTAATTTCCTTACGTGACAGCTAGTACTCGCCAAAAAAAAGTTACAGACACAGTTAAGTAAGAAAAACAGCTATTTGTTTTAATATATGACATTTTTGTTTCATTTCACACATTTCAATCGAAAAGTTTCTCGACGCGAGAGTTAGAGAGCACATAGGTTGTAAATTTAGAGAAGGTTTTGCAAACATGGGTTGGATTCGTTATGGTTCCAACATAAACTTTGGTTTGACGTTATCAATATGTTGCCTTATTTTGTATTAGTAAAAAAGGTATCGGACATATAGGCAACTATGGATTTAATTCCACAGAAATCTGCTATGATATTAAGGATTAAATGTTACAGTAATTTGTGAAAAAGACTTAACTAGTTCTTATTTATAGACTGATTGATCTCAGAGAGTATATCGTGCTAGAGAACCATGTAGAACTTATGCCATTTTTAAATTTATGTGTGGCAAATTTTGTCTAGACACTATAATTTAAAAAAATTTTTTGTCGATGAAAGTGGTTTGTGGGATTGGTGAACCGATAACGTTGTAAGAGTGATGGCCTCGTTACTCATACGTAAATATTGCGAACACGTAAACGTTGCGGTCGACTTTAATTGTTGGTAGTTTCTTAAACTGAAACTTATCAGAATTTATATCACTTATAATTTTTAGCTTTAACGTTTTGTATAGCAATTTGAAAAACGTTGTGGGCGTCGATGGAATGTTCGCAAACATAAAATGTTTTAAAAGCCGATACTTAAAAACGGAGACAAATTTTAATTTTTATCAGATTCATCCGCAGCGCAGCGTCACGATCAGCAATGTACACGATAAGGTTTTATTTTTTTGAGCGCTATAAGTAAGAATCATCATCATACCAATTTTCATTATAAATGATCCAAACCTATTGAAAAAAATAAATATATTTCTCAAGTTTATATGTATGTCAATGATCTGACTAGGAATAAAATTTAGAAAACACATGTATAATGCGGATAGACGCAATTGGTTTTAAAATTGAACATCTCTGGAATATACAAAGTGCAAAACCTTGAGGAACGTTTTGGAAATTAAATCAAACTAAACTTAACAATTATGAGTTAGCCTGTATTTATACTTCACAGCGACTCCAGTAGATTCAACAACCATTCTAGTCGATTCCAGAACATCACTACTAACAAAAATATAATTTTACAGGAGAAGCAAAAAACTTTAATAAATGATAACTATAAACATGTCCGAAAACATACGTTGATAGGCATCCATGGAAATTTTTAAAACATTTTCAAAGGAAACTGTTGTAGTATATTTTGATGAAAAAAAAAAAATGGGTAATTACGCAATTGTGCATTTATAAAATAAACACTCTTGAATTTACTTCCCTTTGTTTTTTGTTAATAAAAGCGCAATTTTTGATCGCAGAAGTTTAAAATTTTGTGAAGACATGTAGTTCAATGGCATTCCTAATAATCAATCAAAAACGCGATTTTGAATTTTTTGTTAGTTACTCCTTTTTGCATTTTAGCTAACGATATTAATCTAAAGTCTAAAATTACAATTGCTAGAAAGTTTAATACAGTATAATTTACAAAATAACTTATAACTAAAAATATTAATAATTCTTAGGTGGAATCTAAATCTACTTCTATCAAAATAGTTAAATTATTGAAACAAAATATTTCTCTGAAAATGGTATTTTAGCATAGAATAAGCACTTACAAAATGATTTTTGACAGTCAAGAGTCCGGATTTTAAAGAAAAATTACAAACATTATTTATTTCGTGCAGTTAAGTTTGAAAAAAGGTAGTTAAGTCAAGACTACTGTATAAAACCTCTGGACACTTTCAGCTTTTTAAAAAATTTCTTTAAAAGCTTTTAATTTCAAAGAAAAAGATTTTTTTTTTTAAATAGAATCAGCGTTTTCTTTACAAATTACTGTATCCAAAATATCCTCAAATGTAAATCTGGGTCTTACATATTTACAATTTTATTTCTATATTTAATTTAAAATTTCAGACATTAACTTACTTACCGGACTTACGTCTATTTGTTGTTCTAACGTAGGACAGTAAAGTTGCCATAAATAGTTAAAAAAAATCCCAGGAATTCCCGCACAAATTTCACGTGATTTTTTTTTGCGGGAAATCCCTTATGAAAAACACTAAAATCTATAGATCCACTTGACGATTACTATCAAAATTTTTGTTTTATTTTTCTCTTTTAAAGGTGTTTTTCTCTTCTGTTGGCTGCCGTTCTTCTCCTGCAACATTATGGATGCAATGTGTTCAAAATTCGACAAAGATTGCAGTCCTGGCATAACAGCCTTCATCTTCACCACCTGGCTGGGATACATTAACAGTTTTGTGAATCCCGTCATTTACACCATCTTCAATCCGGAGTTTCGAAAGGCCTTTAAGAAAATCATGCATATAGGGTGATTAAAATTCCAACGGATGACGACAGCACGAAGCACAAACAACTTGCATCGAAAAATCGAAAGTTTACTTGCAACAAAAACAAAAACAATACAACAATTCAATATCAAATCATGGCATATTTTTAAGGTAATTTTTTTATTTAAATATTCATTAAATGAGTTGGCTGTTTCTTTGCTGTGCAACAAACATTTTGGTTCTTATTTTCTTTTTCTATTTGAATAGATGGTCTAAAGACATGCAAAATGTACAATATTATTTTCAAAAAATAAAAAACAGAAAAGAAGTAAAATAAAATAAAATAAATTACTAACTAATGATGATTGCATTCAAATTCAAAATTCAATGCAATTTATGGTCCGTTAAAGGAAACAAGAAAGAAACCACTAACAAAATAAAATTATGGTAATTGTGCCAAACTCAAATGTTCAAACAAAATAATAGTTATAATGAAAAAATATAATAACTTTTTTATAACAATATAGTGAAAATAAAAAAAAAGAAAAATAAATAATCGATAGAGAGTATGAATTTGTATACAAAGTATTTTTAAGAGAAATTCACTGTTTTAGATAAATAAAAATCAAACTTTTTTAATTTTTTTATTATTTAATTGTTTTAAACTAAAGCCTACTTTAAGGAAAATAAAAGCAACTTAAGCGCCCTTTAGTATACTAATAACTTTTATAAAGGACATTTTTAATTTTAAGTTGTTTAAAAATTTCTATTATTTTTTTTTTGTTTAAAATGATTTCAAGCTTTTTTGTAATATTAGTTTTTGTCTCAAAAGAAGACAAGTTTTGTTCATTCATTCGCAATAAAAAATTTATACATATCATTTGGCCCAACGTAAGTCATTTATGAATAGAAATAATAATCGTAAGTGAAAATTATTACAATATGAAACCAACGATTAATTTATCATATCTACACAATTAAAATACAAATTATGTTTTTATAATTATCATTACTATATACATAATTTTTGTCTAATAATATTGATTCTCACTCTTAAAATGACAATGTTTGAAAATAAATTTAAAAATTGTTTTTAACTGGTATTAGAAAAATTAAACAATATTAGAAAAAAAAATGCAAATGTTAACAAAATTAACTGCTTCTTTAACAATTTCGAATATAAACGTTGGTGTAGCAATTAACATGACAAATAATTTTACAACTAAAGCCCTCGTTACACTAACGTAAACGTATACGATTTCTTGTTCCGTTTTCCTTACCAAGTTTATGCCTAGATATAATTTAAACGTGACGTCTCTCCACAAATGAACCTGATAAAATAAAAAAAAAATATCTGCATCTTTTTGTATCAGCTCATAAAACATTTTATGTTTGCGAACATTTTATCGATTCCCACGACATTTTTTATATTTTGATACACAAAAAGAGTATTTACTTAATCACCAGAAAATGTATGGCTTGAACCAAGAAAATTTTGCGTGATTTCTTCCAAGCCAAAAATTACTTATTCTAAATACTTTTATGTATGTGTGGCTTGGTTAAAGCAAAATGTTTCTTTATTTAAGAACATTTTATTATTTCGGATTTTCTTGTTTTAAGAAACGAAATTGATTACTTTACAAAACGCACAAATAAAATCTATAAATTATATAAGTTTTGACAAACTTTCCATTATCTTTTAAACCAATTGACGTATTTCTAGTAACTACCAACTATTGAAGTTGCGCGCAGCGTTTGGCTATCCGCAACATTTACACATGAGTAACGAGGCCTTAAGTACTAGTCATAGAAATTTAAAACTGTTAAGCCGTCAGTAAATGCTTTTTAAATACTTTTGGTCAAAGAAAGAATGCTTATTTGTTGTAATTGAGAAAAAGTTTGCATATAATTCAAAATATATTTTAAAGCAAGATTAATACAGTTTTAGCATTGCAATATTTTCAATTTTTCTAAGAAAACATCTAAGAAAACTGTTTAAGGTTAATTTAGAAGCTATTCGAGTCAGTAATAATATATGAAGGGAAAAATCCCTGTCCATAGGAATTTTCTTCTGAAAAATGGCTGTAGGGAAAAATAGGACAGATTTTTTAAAATCATTCAAAAGTAGGGACTTTTGAGAAATGTTGGAAAACTGTATATATATGGCAACCTTTTTCTTTTTTTTCGATATTGTTAATACGGACACATTAGAAAAATGTTAAAATTTCTTTGAGTCATCGCTTTGCGTCATTTCAGCTTTCAATTTAACGTAAATTTGTAAAAATCGCCTTTACAAGAATAGATTTCTTTTGAACCTAATTTTTCTATGGATCTATTAAATTTTAAATCGCGTTCAAAGTTCAAATCTGCTAGATAGTTTCGGAGACGGAGAAAAAACCCCCTTAGCCCCCTCGTGGTCCTATTTTTGAAAAAATATTAAAAGCTTGTGTGTTCATATAAATATGGATCTATCTATGTTTTAACATTCAATAAAATCTGTTAGATAATTTCGGAGAAGTAGAAATTGTCCCAACCGACCCTCGCTGTCCTAACTTTTTAATATTGTTGTAGTTCTCGAGTTATAAAACAGCTTTGAAAAATAAGCTTACCGCCTTAGTCAAATCTTAAAAAGCTTTAAAATTATCTCGATATTTTTCTGAATAACAACAAAAAAAGTTTTTGCCTAGTTAGAAAATTTTTAAAATTTCATTTGCCATCTCTGCGACGGTATACGTACTCTGTTTACGTTATACATACGTAAATACATATACTTATTCATTCTTATGGGTATTGCAGATAGCTAACAAAAATTTTATTTCTATCTGCATGTACACAGAAAAAAATTACGACAAATCGATTGTCATATTGAATGCCATGTTCGTCAATACAATTAACTTTTTAATTGAAAAGGCACCAACAACCGAGTTTGTAAATATAAAAAATAATTTTGTTAAGAAAAATTGTTGAAACTCAACAAATATTTTTAATAATTAATTTGTTATAATGAATAAACTATTTGTTAACAATTAAGCATACATTTTTATTAGGAGTTCGTCGTATTAACAAAATATTTTATTGTTTAATTTTTAATTAATTTGAATAAGAAATTGCATTTAAGAGTTGTTTTTTGATTTTTTTGTAAAACATATTAAAGGTCGCATTACAAATAACTTTTTCAGCAACAGACTTATCCCTTGATGCATTCGGAAGTTCCGACAGCACCACAAAACGAGTTTTTTGCCCAATTGTTGGTCATAGTTGAAATACTAGAACATATAAAAGACTCGTTAAAATTTCTTTACGATTCATTAAATAATACAGTGCACTCGGGAAAACGTCAACCCTCGTTTACGTCAACATCCCAAAACGTCAACCCTTTATTTTTTACATTGCCTACTCTAAAACGTCAACCCAACCACAAAGCTCTAAAACGTCAACTCTGAATAAAACAAAATTTTGAATTAAGCAGCAGTTAAAATACACACATTTGTACACATACACACTTATTTTATAAAATAATATCAGAAATTGGGGATTCCCCTTATAAGTAGAGTAGAAAAGAACTTACAACTGTATGTACTTATGTATTGTCTTTTTATTTTTGTTCAGTTGCTTTTTTGTTCTCGTAAGTATCACATTAACAAAATGAGCTCAAAACAGCCGAAATTGATTAATTTACAAGAAAAGGCAAATATTGTGGACTTATTAGAAAAGGGTACAAGTGAGGTAGCTTTAGCGAAGCAATATGTTGTAACAAAGTCAACCATTAGCAAGATAAGATTTTTTTTTTAATTCATATGTGTGCATATAAAATTAAAAATATGATCTCATTTAAGATGTATTCTTTTGGTTCTAATTGTCTTCTATGGTTTAAGACAGGTTGAATGACTTTTTTGTTTCCTTTTTGAATTTTTTTATGTTTGGTTTTGGTTTGTAATCAATAAAAACCTTTAAAAGCACATTATCGATGTGTTTTTTATTTAAAAATTTTACATTTGTAAACGTCAACAATTTGTTAAACGTCAACACCCGCGGTTTTAATTAGTTGACGTTTTCCCGAGTGCACTGTAACTTTACTTACCCTGTAGATTGATTCAGCTCCTCAGTAATCTAATATCCTTTATTCCTTTATAGATTTTGACCCAAAGATATTTTTTTTTTATTTTGTATTTTAAGCTTTGTTGACAGAAAATAATTTTTAACTATGATATACAAATTAATTTTTTACAAAAATAATACAAATTGTAAATATGACAATTTAAAAACATGTTAATTAAGAAAATTGCTAAAAAATATTAGAAAAGTTTTAAAAAATGTTCTTCAATTACTTAATAACTTTTGTTATTTTTACATATTTAACTTCCACTTCCCTGAAGGAAACCTGGGTGCAAGTGTCTCCAAGTCACCAGTTTTGTCGACTATTTCGGTGACATTGTCAACGAAGTGTTTTCACTACACTACATTTGTCACTATATTTGGCTTAAATACGAAAATTTGTTTATCAATAACAACTGAGAAGTACAATTCCTATAAAAGTTAAAGAAATATTAAGAAAAGATTGTTATGATTTCGTATTCGTACCAAAAGTGTAGACTACATTTACTAAAATGTACTAGTGATTCTTCGGTTCCAATGTCTACATATGTTCCCAAAGGAACTACCTAGTCACATTGTCACATTGTCTGGGGTATAATAAGTCACTAGTACTGGTGACTGTGGTGTCAATAGTGAATCAGTACAGATTCACTAGTGACATTTCCTGCAGGGTTGTTATGGGTAACCGTATGTATGTGTATGGTTTTGATCTTTACCCATGCATGTTCATACATGTTATCTCACTAATATCGGAAGAGTACTTAAAATGATACTTTTGTCATTCTCTGGTACACATGTATAACCCAGAAAGCATTTTGTACCGAAATCAAATAACTTAGGAATCAGCTTTTCGAGCAAAGTAACTGTATATGACCTCATTTGTCGATCATAAATGATGAATCAGATCATCATTTGTGATATAATTTTCTGAGCGCTTTTTGAGCAATTTAATGGCCGCTTTTATAATCATTATTAAGTTGTTTCCGTCTCATTTTTAAATCGTAATTTATATAATTTTTGATTATCGGGTATGTTCTGTAAATCGAAATGAGGTGGACTTAAACTCGAACAAATTTTGATATCGAGCCTGTAAAGAAAGTTCAGAACAATATTCCTTTCTCTATACTTCATATATTGAGTACCAATTATATTTACAAGAAAAGCTCTTAAAAACAGGAAAAACTACAGTATTTTTGTAAATAATTGAAATTACACAGAAAAAATTCTCCCACATTTTTCACCAATTAAAGCATTAATCAAAAATATAATCAGTTTTAATTAAAATTTTAATTAACTGAATTAAACATTTAATCAAGTTAATTAAACGTTTAATTAATACTATTAACTGGCTTAATTAATACTATTAATTTGTTTACTGGTGCAAATTTAATTAATTTTTTAATTAATATCACAAATTTTTTAATTGAAATCAATTTTTATTTTTGGCTGTGTAAAATTTCGTTCGATTTCAATTCATTTCGATTTGTAGAACATGCCCGTATATTTCAAAAAGTTTTATTTGGCATGTTTTTAATTTTCCTCCGATAAAAGCAGCACTATTATGGCCAACTTTGTTTTGAGCCAACCAAAAGTTATCGGGCTCGAGCAAAGAAAAGAAAAAACCACTTACATTAATTTTCATTAATAATTTTAGGGCTTCTTTTTTATACAATCTTTTCATATGTTCGAATAACGCGAAAGTTTATATATTTTTTTTAAATTGGCGTCAGGAATGAACAACAATTTAAAATATTTAAAATTCATTATTTGAACATATTAATGAATTAAGTGTGAATGAATCGCTCATCTAATAAATCAGTTTTTATACCCTCCACCACAATTAGTTGTGAAGAGGGTATATTAAGTTTGTCATTCCGTGTGAAACTTTTTTATTATTCATCTCAGACCCCATAAAGTATATATATTCTGGCTGCTTGAGTAATTCTAAGTCGATTTAGCCATGTCCGTCTGTCTGTCCGTCTGTCCGTCTGTCCGTCTGTTGAAAACACGCTCACTTTCGAAAAACTCAAAAGAAATAAACAAACTAGGTGTCAAATTGCTTGTAGTTATCCTAAGCAGTTTGGGATTGAATTTCAGCAAAATCGGTTCAGTAGGACCAGAGCTATGAATCAAAATGTGAAACCACCACCTTCAAAAACTTGATAATTTTGTTACAAAAACTAACATAAATGATGCAAAAATGCACGGACTGACATAAGATTTTGCACAAGTCCGTTTTATTCGACTAGAAATGACACTGTAAAATTTCGCGAAGGTCGGTCCATAATTTACCCTAAGCCCCATATAAACACTACTCCCGGAAAACAGTTTAGTACGCCTAAAACCGTAAAAAATAATGCAATCATAACAAATTTTGGCTCGTCGCAATTTTATAGGACTATAAATGATACTGTGAAATTTCGTGAAGATCGGTACATAATTTACCCTAGGCCCCATATATGCCCTACTCCCGCAAAACAGTTTAGTCTCCTAAAACCATAATTAATAACAAATCGTCACAGTTTAAGATAATAATAATAAAAAGACATCATACAGATATTACTCCTTAAACATTCGAACTGTCGGTGGAGGGTATCAAAGATTCGGCACAGCCGAATATAGCACTCTAACTTGTTAATCATTGATTTATTTATATTGATGTATTCATTTAAAAGTTGTAGGGATTTTTGTAGAGACAATTTTTTAACGCCTAGGGAAAAATGGGGATTTTTCTCGGGCTGCGTAAGGACTTTTCAAACACTTCCCTTCACTTTTCCCAAACAAAGTTCCTTCCTATAACCATTTCTTAAGGGCGTTCGCACACAAAGCTTAAAAGTCTATGAAATTGTAAAAATTGGCCCTGACAGCTCCTAGGATACTTCTAGACCGGTCAAATGCATAAACGACTCTAAAATTTGTTTCAAACATACCTACCCGCTTTCTCCAATGGTTAAGATAGCTTCCATACAACATTTCAAATTCGTTTACAGTTTTTGAAAATGTGAAAAATGCACTGTAATTAAAATGTTTTGGTGGACCTGCAAGGACTTCCTGTTGAAGCCACTTATGATAGTCAAGAGTAACTCTGTAGAATTAATTTTTGTTATAACAGTATATCGTCATCTTAAATGCAAACGGAGATAGCTACACATAAATTTAAAATTGAGTTTTTGATTGGTTGTTGTTTGCTTTAAAAAACTTACGCTCACGCCAAACTTAAGACCCCTGCAATCAAAAGTGGCAACTTTATTTAAAAATAAAAACGACAGAAACTAAGAGAGTTTAGGTACGTCCGTTTGCATTTAAGGTGAGGATATATAACTATACTAATATTTTTTATAAAAATGAAGTGTACTTTACAATAAACCCTAAAAAGCTCAGCCGATTTGTCTAAGCTTTGATATTAATATAGAAAGTTAAAAAAATAACGGTTAACAAATTTTTTTTATTTTATTTAAAGCCATAAAGGGTTTCCCCTGGTAAAAAAAGGAAAAATTTTAACTGATTTTTTTAAGCTTAATTTTAAATCAAAATTCGCAAAGTTTGATTGTCTTTATGCTTAAAATAAAGAATGGTCTAACCAACTCACGATGTTAATTATAAATAAAACAAAACAATTTCAGAGAATTATCTAATATATTTTATAATGGAAAGCTCTATGACAATTATGTGTGAAAAAAAAATATCGGCCAAATGCTCGCCACGACTTTGGTGGCATAACTCTATCCGATGTTCCATATTTTTAATGACTCTGAGATATAATTGAGGTACAATGTCGTTAATGTGCCCAATTATCTCATCCTTTAGCATCGTAGAAGCCTTCCACAATCTTATTGCGCTGCTTAATTGTGTACCTCTCCATGGTTAAATTTGTTAAACACTCAAACAAATAAATGTCATATTAAGTTGGGCAAAAAACTTGACGTTAAAGTGTGGCTCACAATTAACATGGTACATTATGGCTGCAACACCCTTTGTTTATTATTAGAGTCATAGGTTAAAAACAACACAATTTAAAGCGGGAAAAAGGGTAAAAATTAATGCTTTTGGTACTTTTTGTCAACCCGTTTTTTTAAAGAATATTTACCTTTAACCATAAACACAGCAATCAAATAAAGTACATTTTAGTACATAAATAAAATTATGGTTTAAAAAAGATAAATATATTATTTTATTATTCGTTGTAAAAAACATGCTAAAGATTTAAAATGTTTAAAATAAATTTAAATAATTTAAATGTGATAAAAGACATATATTTTGGAAATTTAAAAGAGCAAAAAGCTATATATTTTTTCTGAAAACACGCTTTTTCAATAATTTATAGAAAATTCAAAAATGCAATTGGAGTACAGTCAAAGTTAAATGCAATATAATCCGGATTCAAGGCAACATAAAATAAAATTACTTTAAACCAAAAAATTTTTAATAGAGCAAAAATGGCTAAAGAGGGTAAAAAGGGAAATTTATTTTTTACCAAATAAAAAATAATTTTTTAAAAACGTTTACACCATCTTGAATACTTTAGAGACCATATAATCAAGGTAGGGAAAGTCAATCATTTAAGTTGATCAGTGTTATTTAATGCTTAAACCCACCCTTCAGGAAATTTTTTTACATCTCACTTGTCAAATTTTCAACTCACATTAAATTCTGCTTGTCTGCCAAAATTGTTGTGTTACAGAAGGTTTTATAATATTCGGTCAGAAACGTACCTGTTTACTGCTCCTGACATAGTTTCGGTTTTTGTTTTGCATAGCTTTTGCCGTTCTTGGAATCAATATGGCGTGCTACTTTGCTTGCGCCGTAAAATAGTTTAGTTATTTTCTTCTTTTAATTCATAGATGTCAAGTTAGGATATAATAATGAAACGTTGTTTTCTCTTTCGCAAGACCATTTGCAGCAAATACTGAGCTCGGCTTTAATAAAAAAGCTGATTTCAGATAGTTTGTTAAAACAATATAGAACACGATCTACTTGCTATTTTTTGACTTTTACAGAAGCAAGATTAAAAAGGTAACACACAACAATTTTGCAGTGGGAAATTTGACAGGTCAAATGTTTTATTATATTATATTTTAGTATTTGTTTTTCTTTATTTTTGACAATTTTCTTTTGTTTATATTTGTATATTTTTTAAAATACATATACATATATAGCCGGTGAGGCCTAACTCCATTTGTGAAAATAAAAAAAAAATTTATTCCGTTTTTACCGACGTTTCGTGAATTTTATGTTCACTTCTTCCGAGGATTCGGCTTTTAATATATAATAAAACCATAAACATTTTAGTATTTTTTATTCTCTGTAGCAAATCCTTTGCTTATGTAAAAATTATAAGAGACTTTGCTTTGTAAAGCCATAATATTTATGTTTATTTTCAAACATTAAACTTAGAGTGAGTGTATAAAAAGAAATCTAAACTTAATTCCGACTATTAAACTTTACTACTCGATTTATTAAGTTATTTAATTTTATATTACGTATAGACTCGAGGAAAACTGAAAAGAAAAGAAAGTTCTTAAAAATCTCTGCATTAAAAAAACGAAACTACTTACTTAATAAAGAAACAAATTTATGAAAAGTTTTACAGTTTGTGCATCATAATTAAATCATGGCCATCAGCCTCAGCTTCATTCAATATGATGCATAGAAGCGAAAAAAAACCAAAATAAGTTTTTATGAAATTGACAAAAGATTTAAAAAAAAAACCTTTCTTAATTTCGGGAAAACAAAAAACGTACAACTTAAACCCTAAAAAAATACAAACAATTTAATGAGCCCCATGCAGAGATTTTAATAGATTTTTCTTTTCTAGGAATTAACAATTATTTTTTTCTTGGTATTAAAGATTTTTATAAAAAAAAGACAGAGAACGAAAAATAAATAATTTACTACGTATTAAAATTAGATTTAACTAAATAACTATTTTGTAAATACTAGAATATTTCAATATAAAAAACAAACACAGATTCATACACACACAGACACACACACGCACCGAGTAGAGTAGTAGATTTAAAATGTTAAGTGTACAGATATAAATAAAATAATTAATTTAGTTTAATTAAAAAAAAAAAACCAACATGAATAATAAATAATCAGAGAGAAAAAAAACATACAAAAAGTTATTAGTTTAATTATATGAAATAATAATAAATCAATATAATTAATCAAAAGTTAAAAACACTCGTACTTATATCAGGGTATATTAATATAAATAAACTTAAAATAAAATAAAATTAGAATAAAATAAAATTAGAATAAATTTAATAAGCTAAACAAAATATAAAAAAAAATCAAATTTGAATTTAAAAGTTGTAAAAAAGGAATTAAAATCTAAAATAAATTAGTTTCTTAATATAATTAAGAATTTATTGAATAAGAATAACTCACACATTCAAACATGCCTACGGACACACACACACTCATACATACTAAAACTTCTTTAGTTTTTCCTTTTCCGTTATGTTTTTCTACCAACAACCGTCCTGCAAAAACCAACAAAATCCAACAAACAAAAATGGCCGTTTCTATGCGACAAATAACTGTATAAATTCTTAACAAAAATAAAACAACAAAAAATAATAAAAAAAATTCAATTAAATATAAATTGAGTACTTAACATTCGTAGAAACAAATAAATAAATTTAAAAATAACTTTAAAAAAAATACAAAATGTACTAAAATGTGTATCGAATAGTGCTCAGACTTTTTTGTACTTTCCTTAATATTTTATTAAATTTATTATTTTAATTTCTGTATTTCTGTTCTTTTTATACAAATTTTGTTTTTCTCTTTTTTTTTTAATTCGCTTTTGGAAACGCAATTTATTATGAATAAAAATTAAAAAAAGACATTACAAAAATATCCTTGGCACACTGGTCTTTAAACAAATATGGGGATTTGAGCAAAAAAGAATAGACAGAACAAAAAGAAAAAATAGTTGTCTACAATTCTTTATTTCCTAGAATTGGGGTAAATTAAAAATGCTCCAGAATTATTTGCTATGACAATTTTTTAAATTCAATTTAAAGTTTTCTTAAAATTTTATATTGTTTAGAAAACTTTTAAACTCGTTCACTAACACTAGGGATGGGCAAATGAAAAAAATATATCGTATCGATTTTTTTTAAGAATATCGATATCTAATAATACATATATCGATATTTTAATATATGGAAATTTTGTTGCCAAACTTATAAACTAAATATATATGTTTACATACATACATTAATTATGTTCAAACGTTATACATGTTATTCCATTTTAATTCCTTTCAAATTTAATTCTTCTATAAAAACAATAAAATGAATAATAAAAAAAGGAAATAATAAAAAACACTGTTCGCTTAATTACAAAGATTTCATTTTATTTATTCGCCATATGAAATCTTAAAAAAAAACTAAATTACGTTCTGAACAAGAACTAAAATTAAATCAATTAAAGAAAAAACTTGCCTAGCAAAATTTCTCTCTCTCTCTCTCTCAAAAGTAAAAAGTCAAACTTAATATAAAAAAAAAGCCTAAAACCGTACCAAATAATGCCAAAAAGTAAAATTTTGTGTGTCATTGTTTAATAAGAAAGAATAACGAAAAATTATGTGAAGATCGTTCAAAAATTTACGATGGGCCCCATATAAAAAGTTAATCTTTATGAAAAGAACATAACCAGCATCATACTTAGAAGATCCATATTTTTGTTACAATATCTTTGACTGAGCCTTCAAGCTTTAAAAACTCAAACATAAAAGAATGCTGGAATTCTAGTCAGTTTATAAAACTTCTCAGTCAGTTAAAAAAACGTCTAGTAAGCTTATAAAACTTAAGGCCAAAATGACCTATCAGCAACGCCGACGAGTATTTCTAGTGAACAGCCATATCGAGCCATAAGCCTGATACTCTGTTCAACTTTTCAAGTGAAATGCTGTCAAAACGCATATGAAAAAAACTTGTGGGGAATATCTATGAAAAAATGTTGATAGAGTTGTACTCTGTTCATTTTGTGAAAAAGTTCCGAAATGTTTCTGGCAACATTTTTTTTACAACTACGAAATAATGTAAGCCGCACTTATCTCACGTGGAATTTTAAGCAGAAAGTATGAACTGATTATTAAATACGAAATAAAAAATTAAAATAACACAACCGGTAACAGTTTCTTAACCATATTTACTTTCTTTTTTTATTAAATTTTTTAATAAAAATGATATTTTCAGTAAAATAAATGTGGGGTTTGTTTACATACGCAAAACAATGTCGCATACCTTACAAGAATAAAAACATCAAATTGTACGAATTCGCATGATAGGTGGTTACATTGATACATGTCAAAATGTTCATGTGAAATAATTAATGTTGCTTAACATTTTTCACAAATTTGAACAGAGTACTAGGCTTTAAGCGGGAAAATAACGTAAGCGCTAAAAATCAAATTATACAGGAGAGAGTTGTTTTATTTTATTTCAAATAAATTTTGTATGAAATTTTTCGCTTAAGCTAAAATTGTTTTTCCTATAAATTCGTAACGGTACCTTATGTGACCATGACATTTTAGAAGATGATGCAAGTGTTGCCAATAAAGTCATTTATAAAAAAAAACGAAAATTGAAAATAATGTCACTTACGGTTTTTTCGCGGTTAGGGCTCGATATAGTGCGACCGACTGCGTAAATGCAGAAAAATTACTTTTTATTATTATTAACATAGCGAAGTTCGTGTTCGGCTTTAGGTTCAGTCTGAAAAAGTTTCTCGAAGACTTCATATTCCATAATGGTATTCTTCCGTTAATGCAAATATTCTGCAAAGTAAACATAAGTGTTTGTCAATGCAATACTGGACAATTTGAAACATTTCCTTCATAAAGTATAGCTTAATAAAAATTTTGCATAATGGCAAGAAACCTAATTTGAAAAATTGTCAGGTTTTTATAATTCTTGTTGTGATTGAAAGCAATGCAATGCAATAGTTCCATAAGT
Source organism: Pollenia griseotomentosa (assembly GCA_963931875.1). NCBI lineage: Eukaryota > Metazoa > Arthropoda > Insecta > Diptera > Polleniidae > Pollenia > Pollenia griseotomentosa. The sequence goes on along the minus strand of OZ007563.1, from coordinate 140,481,222 downwards.
CTGGGTTTACTCTTTTAAAGAGTTCTATCAGAAAGTCTGAGATTATTACTAGAAGAATAGCGAATTCTCTTTCCCTCTCACCAATAAACTTAGACTTTCAAGCTGTGAACCCAGACTGATATCTGATAAAATGTTACCCTATGCAACATTTACATATAACATGGGCGTCATGACTTTCGACTTTGATCTGAATTACCAACACTAATATATTTAATGAAATTCGAGTAATTCTTTTCATGTACAACTAAGAACGAAATACTTTTTCTAAATCCTTCAAAAATTATGTAAATTATGTCTAAGTGAAATACTGCTTAAACAATTTTAATATTTAAATAAAATAAATCTCATTTTAATGAAAACTCTAGCATTTCGCTTAACTATTTAATGTTTGCTTTTCTAATTTCTATATTTGCTTTACAGACACATTGTGTATATTAAAAAAATAAATCCTTTTTTCATTTTTTAAGCCTTCAGGATTTTCATTTAGTTACAAAAACTTGTAAATAGATAAAATATTGTATAGAAAAATGAATTTGTAAAATCTTTAATATGAATAAATAAAAACTAAAATTTAATAAATAATCGATATAAATTTAAAATGAAATAAAAATACAATAAATAATATTAAATGTATGAAATAAGTAATCAAATTAAAATTTATTAAGTTAAAATAATTTTGAATTAAATGAATTTATAAAAGCAACAACAAACATTAACTAATAAACACACACTATTACATGCATGCAAACAATAACAGAGCCAATACATAAAATTTAAATAAATTATTAACAATTAGTTAAGTTCTTCCAAAACATAAAACGCTTATTAAACATTATAAACAATTACAAATGAAATTAACAAAAATGTGTAAAAAAATAAAACTTAACAAACTTCAAATATTAAACAATTACATATATTTATTTTTGTTTAATTAAAAAAGTTTGTTTACACTACATAATTAATTTTATTTTATTCAACTCCATCATACATAAAGTACCTTGTTTCTTTGTTTAAAATCGAACAAAAAAACCCATTACTGTTATTTAGATTTACGTAAGATACAATCTGTTAGATACTCGAGGAGACACAACACAAACACTCAACCAACCAACAAACTATGCCTAAGAAAATTTTGTTAAAATCTTAAATAAATTCTTTTATTTCAATACTTTAAAAATAAAGAAGAAAACAAAAAAATTAATTAACTTTTGTATTTAATCAAACTGAGAGAACAAACAAGCCAATAGAACAAAAGTGTTAAGACGAAAAGAAAAGTATTTAAATATACGAATAAATGCAAATAAATAACTGTTAAAATTGCAATATTATTTTTTTTAATTTTAGTTAAATTAACATATTTGAATTTCAATAGGAATTTTATGTATTAAAAAAACTACAAAACTTTTTGTCTTATTTCACCAAATGAAATGAACTCGACAGAGTTTAATTCATGCTGGTTTACTTACAAACGAAATGTCAAAAAATTCATCATCAATACACAGTCAGTCAGTCATCTGTAGTGTCATTTTAACAACAAAAAGATGATCAAAAATAATAAAAATAAAAGAAAAAATAATTATTTTGAAAATTAACTTTGCTGTTTTATTCAACAGACTATTTTTACATTTACATCAGTGGCGAATAAAATGTTCTAACATATATCATCAATTAGATCAAATTTTTATCCATTTTTGATATTCTGTAAAATAAAATATTAAGTAAGTATATACATTAGATCGACTCACCTTATCTGGAGCGGAAAAAAGTGTTTTGGTTACCTTTCTGAAAAAAAAAGCTTGATATGTTTTATGATGATTCCCAAAATATTTTGGTTCTCGCGTTGACCATCCGTGAGCTGGATCATTTTTTAGTTTTTCGAATTTTTTTGTACTTTCGAAAAGAGTTTTTACAGCAGAATCAAATGGTATATAAATATTGACCACTTGCGATCTACTTATTGAGATATTTAACTAAATACATATTTTCGTTTCTGGTTTTCATACGAATTCTACGTATGTGGAAATAATGTTCTGCTTTTAAAATTGAATCTGCTTTAAAATAATGTTAATTAACCTTTAACTGTCGAATTGAAATTTTGGGACATACCTTATGACGTGGTGGTATATTTTACCCCTCTAAATTAAAAAAAAAAAAAATTTAGCTAAAAATATTTTTTTATAATTATTTGTTTTTACAAAATAAGCTACTACATTTTTAATTAAAAAAAATAAAGAAACCAAAAATTATTTTTATTTGTTTAAACAAAACAGGTACTTTACTTCACAAACCTTTTTCTCAATATAAAAAAAAGATATATCAAAAATTTTTCAAAAAAAATATGAATTAAAAAAAAAACAAAAACTTAAAGGACATTTTTTCACAGCCACAGAGGAACTGGAGAAGTGGGCATGGCACCCCCCCAACAACTACCTTATAGATTTTTGTATTTCTGAAGAATGCCAAGAGTCAAAGTTTCGAAATAAGGTACAAGCATCTTGGTTAGCAATACATAACATTCGACAAAATGTGGGTGGGATTATAGAATTGGGCGTGGCACGAAATAAATTTTTTTATTTCTAATGAAGAGTAAGAGAAAAATTGTATAAATTTGGTACACATAGCTGGGTTATAAATACACAACCTCTCTACAAAAATAGGCGGTATTGAAAAGTGGGCGTGGCATAAAATCGATCAATTTATATATAAACGGTAAGAGAAAGTTATAAAATTGCCCAAGCGGTAACAGTTTAAGTTTCCAAATTGGGAACAAATAGCTTGGCTACCAATATGCAACATCAGCCAAAAGGAGGCGGATTAGATAAGTGGGCATGGCACAAGATACGATAAGGGTAAAATTTTCCAAATTTGGTACAAATAGAATGGTTAACAATACACATCATCTGTCAAAAATGGTCGGAATTGGAGGAGAACATCTCTAGACCTTCAATACAAAGACCACTTAGATTTCTGTATAACTTTAGAATGGTATCGGTAAGAGTATTCAAACTTGATACAACCAGCTTCTTAAACAATGTACGCGATGTATTAAAATGTACTTGTTTTAATGATGGCAGTAAAGCGCACTTAGTTAAGCTTGTATCATGTAAAACAACGTTTTTAGAATAAATAATTTTTTACCAACAAGAAAACGAACAAGCAGTGATGTTAACCGTACGGTAATAACCCTTTTTTAGGGTAATTTTGGGCCGCAAAAGGTAGCAAGGTAATTTTATTTAAAGTACGGTAATTAAAAGAAATTTGGATTTTTGGTATACATATGTAGGATTTAAAATTTTAACTTTTAATAGGTGATTTTCAATTTTAAAATACATAGATAAATGGTATAACAAAAAAATTAAGAACATTATGTATCTATAAATGTTTTCGTGACACGGATAAGTGCAAAATAAGAAAAATTTAATTACTATTGTGCATTATTAATTTTATATTTAACTTTTTATTTGTTTTAAAATCAACAATTCTTAAACATACCGCAATGTTATAATACTATATTTTTCAGATAATTTTGAGTACGAATTGAATTCAAAACTATTTTACTACCTTATTCATAAAAAATACAATAATTTTGGTTAAAAATGTATTTTAAGACAAAAATTTACTTTCAGATTTTTCTGAAAATACATTTTAAATTTAAATAAGTGTCTTGTAAGCCATGCTTTTATGTGCGTTAACAAATGACAGGCGATAGACTGAGTGCTTTTCATATAAATTTTACTACACAATCAATCGCCTGTCATTTGCAAACAGCACATTAATGTTTTGATTTAAAATCTTTGCGTACGGTAATTTCTTCTCAAAAACGGTAATTTTTAGAGGGCCGTACGGTAATGAAAAAATAAAAGTTAACATCACTGCGAACAAGTGGTAGAAATAATATTATGTTAGTTTTGATGTGGGGTAAATTTTTTTCTACTAAATACTTACGCTAACGCTGACGTGGTGGTAATATTACCCTGCAAATAATTTTGGACCACCTGATCCATTTTGATAAAATGGACTACTCCATGGACTGGTCCGATGTAATGCAAGCATGGGCCATGCCATTGTTAAAAAGTTTTTATAGTTAGACGACATGTCATATGGTGTTTTCTTTTCTACAAAAAATGCGACATTTAATTTAAAAAAAATTGCAATTTGGTGTCTGTTTCTTAAAAAATTTGTTTTTTTAGAATAAAACAAGCCACCCTTTTTGGGAGAAAAATTTTTAAGAAATAAACGCCAAAATACATTTTTTTAAATAAAATGTCACACTTTTTTGTAGAAAAGAAAACACCATTAGTTTTTTAACGACGTGTTTTCTTTTGTAAACGACTTCAAAACTAATCCTCTTGAGTATACCATGGTGTAGTTTTAAAACGACTTCTTGTAGTCCAAAGCTGGGTTATATGGTCCTGCCCTAGGACATCGTAATGTTAAATAGACCATGTTTTTTTCCATACGTTTCGGTTACTTTTGGTCTAGTCCTAGTCCCTTATTTGCAGGGTTTCAGCCGAAACACAAGTGAATCACGGTATGAGAAGATTGTTAAAGAATTTATAAATTTATATAACTTACAAACAACTTGTTATAAAATACTTTGTTTCATATTTTATATTTAAATCATATCAGATTTTGTTTATATATTAATTGTTGTCAATAATTTTAATTAAAATTTTCACTCGTAATAAATTGTTAAACCCAAAGCATTGTATTGTAACAGGTTATGGGCCCAGCGTTCTAAAATACAATGGATATTTTAAAAGCATCTTTTTCTAAGCTAAATGGCGATAACTATAATTTATGGAAATATAAATTAGAGCTGATTTTAAAGCGTGAAAAGCTTTGGAGCTGCATATGTGAAATTCCACCAACACCAACTACAACAGACTGAACAAACGGAATGACGAGGCCACAGCAATTATTGGTTTATCTGTGGAAGACCCACAGTTATTTTTAATCAAGAAAGCCAAGTCAGCACATGAAGCTTGGAATTTATTACGGTGCCACCACGAAAAGGACACATTGGGATCCAGTGTTCGGTTGATGCGCAAAATATGTGGATTGCGTTTTTCCATGGAGCGTGATATTTCTGAACATATAATGGAAATTAAAGTTTTGTTTGAAAAACTAGAAGCTTTGGGCGACCAATTTACGGAGCGATGGCTTGTTGCCATGTTATTGAGTAGTTTACCTTCTTCGTTTGATACGTTAGTAACAGCTTTAGAGGCTCGTAAACTGGACGAGTTAACTTTGAAAGTAGTTGAAATAAGCTTAATTGAGGAATATCAGCGTCAAACAAAGGACTCAAAATCAAATACCGCAATGAAATCTACTTCGCGCGATTGGCATAAACAAAAGGTATGTCAAATTGTTGGAAGTTAAAGAAACCAAAATCAGATAATATTCAAAAGACGATGATAAGTGAATCCAATGAAAGTCATGTGTGTTTTGGGCTAATAAATGGTGATAATAGCTGGATTTTGGATTCCGGGGCAACATGCCACATAAGTACCCAAATTTCCGATTTTGTTTCTATAAATAAATCTATAAAAGAGAGCGTTACTGTTGCAAATGGTGAAACAATTGAATCAAGTGGTAAAGGTATGTGCAGAATAGTTGTGCTTAATAGCAACAATAAAAAGCAAACTATAGATATTAAAGATGTTTTATTAATTCCGAGTTTCCATGGTAATCTACTGTCAGTAAATAGAATTATGAAGAACGGATTTCGAGTAGTTTTCCACGAATCCTTATGCAGTATTCAAGACAGTACAGGTAAAGAAGTCGCAGTTGCAGATAACAAGAATGAATTATTTATTTTACGTACGTCTTGTAAAGAAAAAGTAATGGTTGCTGAACGTAAAGAAGAAAAATGTCAATACTATTGGCACAGAATTTTCGGTCATAAAAATATAAATGATGTAAGAAAAATGCAACATGGATATACGGTAAGCGATTTTAATATTATTGATTGTGGCGTTAGAAAGACTTGTGAAATCTGTATCAAAAGTAAAATGGTGAAGACTCCGTTTCAAAGTTCAAGTTCTATAATTCATAGTGACGTTTGTGGTCCAATGCAGACATGCACATTTAGTGGTTTTCGTTATTTTCTCACATTCATAGACGATTTTAGTCGATACACGGTAGTTTATCTATTACACAATAAGTCAGAAGTTTTCGAAAAGACTAAAAAATATTTAGAAATGGTCAGAAATAAATTTGGAAGATATCCGAAAATAATGAGATCGGATAATGGAGGAGAATACACAAATAATAACCTTAAGTCCCATTTAGAAAATCTTGGAATTCAACAGCAATTTACAGTTCCTTATAATTAGGGTTTTTTCCCGGGATTTCCCGTCCCGGGAATTCCCGGGAATTTCAATTATTTTATTTCCCGTTAAAAAATTCCTCATAATTTCAGAAAATAGCTATTTATACTTTGAAATTTAGTTTTCTATTCTCTAAAAATTAGCATCTGTGGATGGGTTGTGGATTAGATCAATTGCAAGAAATGAGTACATGTATTTAAATCAATGTCTCCTGATGCAATAAATCTACTAAAAGCAGAATGGGCAGTGCAACAGTTGATAATTATTACATTTAGTGAAGTGAAGAGTTAATAAAGAACATTAATTCAAAATAAGATGCAGGCAGTAAAGTTTCATTGTCCATGAACAAGTCTTAAAAATAGGAGATACCTAAACATATCGCTCCTTTATTGCAACATAGTCATATCTACAAAAACAAACGATCTTGGCAAAATGCGATTAAAGTTTTCAAAATGTACCGACTTAAAGATATATTTTGCTATAACTTCGACTCAGTTTAAGATATAATACGAGAAGGTATGAAGGAAAACTTTGCTAAAGTTACTTAAAATTTTGAGATATGAATATGATGCAATGAAGGAGTGATATGTTTATTTGGTGATAAACACAAATTTTCAATTTCAATTTGTGTTGGTTTATATAACCGTGAAGTGCCGGGAAACCGAAATAAAATAACATTTTGGAAACTCGTGAAAGATACTACAACATACAACTTGAAAAACACATTGTCGTAAAGATTACAAATGGAGCTATTGAAATGAAAAGGTTTGTAAGAAGCAGTCCGGCTGATGCTATTTTTGCATCAACCTTGACATACATTTGACTGATATAGACGTTGTTTATAAAAAAGAAAAAATTGCTTCTGATTGTGAATCCGAAGCATGCTACAACGGTGCACTTTTAACTATTTGGCCAACCTCGGTAAAAAATGAACGAAATTTTTCGGAAACATGATAATTAGTGAATAAAATCGGGAATATACTTTTTGACGACTTACAAAGCGCTTTGAGTGTGTCAGAAAGTTATTTCCTAAGCCATTAAAAAATGTTATATATTTCTTTAAAGTATTTTATCTATTTTATTAATTAACTTTTTGATTTCCACAACCACTATTTCGAGTAGAATTAGAGCCCGGCGACATTAAGTTAAAAAGAAACGAAACGCATCCCATTTATAGTTTGAAATATATTCTATACAGAAAAATCACAATTGAGGAGCCGCACAAAAAAAATGGACCTGTTCAGTGCTTAAACTGCCAAGAATTTGGCCATACAAAGGCATACTGCTACTTACCCCCTGTTTGCGTAGTATGTGGTGAGCTTCACGGTACAGTTCTTTGCGTTAAGTCTAAAACCGACCCCAACATAAAAAAATGTAGCAACTGTGGCGGTAATCACACTGCCAATTATAGAGGATGCCCTGTATATAATATCGTCAAGCAGACGGTTGGACCGAAAACAAATGCCCCTCAAATGCAGGTTGCAAATCAAGTTATCACAAATGCAATTCAAGCCCCCCAGTCTAGTAATAACAGAACCTCTTATGCTAACGTCCTAAAATCAAACCATGAGCCAATGCAAGGTGCCTCGCCAAGTAATGATGAAACTCCAGTTTCTAATTTAAGTCGTTTAGAAAAAACCATGGAAACATTAGTGCAAACAGTTAATAATTTTACGAACACAATGGGTAATATGATGCAGGAAATTCTAAGAATGCAATCGATGTTATTGCAAGCTGTACTTAACAAGCCATGAACTGTATAAAAATTTGTTTTTGGAACGCAAACGGCATCCGCCAACATAAAAATGAACTAGAATACTTTCTCAAAAATAAACAAATTGATGTTATGATGGTTTCTGAAACTCATCTGACCTCAAGAAATACGTTTAAAATCAATGGTTATATACTATATGATACCAAGGACCCTCGAGATAGAGCTTGTGGAGGTTCTGCCATTTTAATAAAAACCAGAGTCAAACACTACCTAATGGGTGATCATCGTGAAGATTATCTTCAAGCAACAAACATTTGCGTTAAAGAATTAAATAGAAACGTAGTAATCTCATCGCTATACTCCCCACCTAGATATTCAATATCAGAAGGCCAATATTATAAATATTTTAAATCATTAGGACCCTGGTTCCTGGCCGCTGGCGATTATAACGCTAAACATACCTTCTGGGGGTCCCGACTTATAACACCAAAGGGTCGTGTTCTATTTAATACTATTACTAAAATGGATTTGAATGTGATAGCGAGCGGACAACCAACATATTGGCCTACTGATCAGCAAAAAATACCAGATGTCATCGATTTTGGCGTGGTTAAAAACATCCCCTTAGAAACGATTTATGTTGAAGCTTCCTTAGAATTATCTTCCGACCACACACCAACAATTGTTACTTTAATGAACCCCAATAGAACTGTATCTCCAACTGGTTACTAAGCGACGCCAGCTACACAAATCAATTGGCTAAAATATAAAAAATATCTCAGCACCCATTGCACAGAAAATATTCCGCTTAGTACACCGGAATACGTAGATCGCGCTATTCTTAATTTTGACAGTTTTCTGAAGCTAGCTGTACAACATTCCAGTATTACCCCAAAAAAAACTAAAAATATTAAAATTTATTCCACAGATGTTGAGCGTCTCCTGTCTGAAAAAAGAAGAGCCCGAAGAGAGTGGCAATTGCACAGATCCCCTCAACTTAAGAGTTTGTTAAAAGAGTGTACAAGAAGGCTAAGAAAGTTACTACAGACACAGAATACGGATTCTCTGCAAAAATATCTTAAGGAACTTGATGCTACTCCGCAATCAGACTACTCATTATGGCGTGCAGCTAAAAATTTAAAAAGACCAGTTGTCTCTAAGCCACCATTAAGAAACTTGAACGGAAGTTGGGCAAGAAATGATAACGAAAAGGGAAATCTGTTTGTTAATCATTTAAAAAACGTATTTACCCCAAATATATCTCACGATACTGCGGTCGAGTTACCACCTGTTCCTGCTAGAGCAGCTATTCCCCTCAGATTTGAGATAAGAGAAATCGAACAGGCTATTTGTGACTTAAACACTAAGAAGGCACCTGGTATTGATAAAATCAGTAATAAAATGCTTTTAGAGCTACCTCGCACAGCAAAGAAAATTATTCTTTTTATTTTTAATGCTTTTTTACGCCTTGAATACTATCCTCAAAAATGGAAGGTTTCCTTAGTTACCATGATACCAAAGCCAGGTAAAGATCATACAAAAGTTGAGTCATATAGGCCTATTAGCTTATTATCAAATATGTCAAAGCTGTTTGAGAAATTATTAGTTTCAAAATTAACACCGATTTTAAGTGAAAATAGATGTATTCCAAGCCATCAGTTCGGATTTCGAAGAAAACACAGCACAATCGAACAGACTCATCGAATAGTAAATGTCATAAGAAAAGCATTTGAAGAAAAAAAATATTGCTCAGCACTCTTCATCGATGTTTCGCAAGCTTTTGATAAAGTCTGGCATGAAGGCTTATTACATAAATTGATGCAAAATTTACCAGCAAACACACACAAGCTGCTAGAAAGCTACTTAGTCGGTCGTCAATTTATTATTAAAGAAGGAAATTTCTTAAGTTCACCTCAGCCCATTGGCGCTGGAGTCCCACAAGGCAGCATCCTGGGCCCTCTATTATATTTAATTTATACTTCGGACATGCCAACAAGCAACTACACCCAAACTTCAACATTTGCAGACGATACAGCATTTCTAAGCGTCCACGAAAACCGTTATGAAGCATCTCGTTACTTACAGCATCATATATTTCAACTAGAAATATGGTTAAGACAATGGAGGATAATGGTCAATGAGCAAAAATGCGTGCATATAACATTCACCTTGCGCCGGGAATCTTGCCCCCATATTACAATCAATAATCAAATAATTCCTCAACATTCGCATGTAAAATATCTCGGTATACATCTGGATCGGCGATTAACGTGGAAATGCCATATAGAGGCAAAATTAACTCAAATGAAACTAAAAGCCATTCAAATTCATTGGCTTATTGGTAGAAACTCTGTCCTTAGTCTCGACTGCAAACTTCTTCTTTACAACTCCATCTTAAAGCCAATCTGGTGCTATGGTATTCAGTTATGGGGCACTGCCTCGGCCTCTAATATAGAAAAAATTCAAAGGCGCCAAAATAAAATTCTTCGAATAATCACAGCTGCCCCTTGGTATGTAAAAAACTCAAATATTCACAAGGATCTCAATGTTCCATTAGTCAAAACTATGATTACGAAATATGCAGTAAAATACTTAAAAAGGCTCGAATTGCATCCAAACCCACTAGCACGAAATATTTTAAATGATAGCGGCCACACTCGCTTAAGAAGGAGAGACACTGCAGCACTTATCCAATTAGATGAGCGACAAACACCTCGATAAGTGAACAGAACCCGTGATGAAGAAAATTTTTGTCTGGCACTGGCAGGACATAAAATAAAGTATTAGGTTAAGATTTGATTAATTATTGTTAGTTCATATTTAAATGTATGAAGATTCAATAAATAATATTGAGAAAAAAACAAAAAAAAAAAAAAACTTTTTGATTTCATATCTTGAGTACCTCAATTTTTATTTTGTTTTTATTATTGTTTTATGAATTATCCAGAGCATAATAATACTTAATAAAAGCATAATAATAGGGAACAAAGGCTTGAGGTAATAATAATTCAAGTTCCTATTTCAATCTTTAATTAATTTTTTAGTATTGAACAATTTCATTTACTTTCTTTGTAAACAAGTTCCCTTACGTTTTTTTTATAAAAGTTTTTTTCATTAATTAATACCAAAATTTACTTTGTATTATTTATATGGAGCGGGATCCCGGGAAAAAAAAACTCTATCCAGAATACAACCGAATGCAATTGATTTGAAATGTAAAACATGCAGAAAAGTAAACTTTAAAAAAATAACGGTACTAAGCCGTTATCATCCAGCAGCAAGCAAAACACAAAGCATGACAAGTTGGCCGTATGTAGACTTTTGTCAATGCTATTTTTTCGTTTTTTGTAAATATTTTTTAAGGTGTATATTGAAGTATTTTATTTTTTTCGTTTTCTATTAATAAAACCAGATTTCAAACAGACCTGCATCATTACTTTTTTTCATTATGCTTTTGGTCTCGTCAGGTGGAAGAAATGAGGATCGTATGTAGACTTTTGTCGGCCACTGTATGTTTGCAATAAAATAAGGTATCGATTATCAGACATCATTAATTTGTTTTAGAAGCATTTTAAAATATAAGTTTTAATACCTAATATGTACTTTCATTTTACTTTAAAAGAATACATTAAACTGTTTTTTTTTTGTACTGAGTTTAATTTTCTTCATGAATTAATTTGTTTTAATACTCATCAACATTTCATTATAATTATATGAATTTCAAAAATTTGCTTTTATGTATGAAATCCAGAAAAGTACCGATCCGACCCGGGATCCCGTTTTTTGGAATTAATAATCCCGAATCCCAGGTTTAAAAAAACCTGGTCCCGTTTGGCATCCCTACTTTCTTTACATAGCATTCTTACCAACTCATCTTCCAATTGTACGTAGATTGGCAAGTCAGTAAGTGCTATCAGAAAAGTCGGGCTCAGGCAATATCCGTTGACGCCATACATCATCATCCTTCACCCACTGAATTAATTCACTTTTTAATGTTTTCGTGACTACACAAATGTCAAAAATTAAGGTATGCCTTTGATTTGAGGTAAATCATAGTGTTACATTTTAAGGTATTAAATGTAAATCAACATCAAAGTAACAGCACATTTTATAAAAAAAATGCTAAAAAATTGTCTTAAAAAATATTACAAAAATGAAAATAAAAAATATTTATGAAGAAAAATATGTCTAGATCTTCCGGCTAGATAAAATCCTTTCATTTTTATGGCTAGATGAAAAATAAATCGCCAGATCTAGCCGAAAAATAGCTAAATTGGCAACCGTGATGTCCATGTGTCAAATCATATACAAACATATGTATATAACGGTGTTGCCAAACGAAGAATAAAGGGTAAAAAAACACACAAACGGTTATACAAACATTAGAAGCAAGTATGGAGCATATTTGTGTGAATATTAAAAATGATTAGAATATACTTCAACAAACTGCTCGTATCGTTTATTTGGCCATTAATTTGTAAATTGCCTTTAAATTTATAACTTCGATGCCACACTATATCATTGTTCCTTATTTTGTCGATTTTTTGTTGAAAAAATAGCGAAAAATTCGCCACAAAATTAAAAAATTCACAAAATTAGTTGAATTAATTCTCACAAAAGGTCACATACCGCCAAAAATGGCTCAAATTGTGGTGGCGTACTTAATACTAATACTTTTATCTTTGTTTATTTTTGAACAACGGCAAGAGCCAAAGTTTCAAATAATGGGCTGGATTGGAGAAGTGGGCTAAGCACAAAAAATTTACTTATAACTTAAAAACGGTAAGAGAAAGAATGTCTAAATTTGGCACACAGATATATATTATTGGATAAGTGGACGAGGCACCTACCATACAAATACACCGTACTCAACGTTGGGAGCCCGCAGGATCCCAATCTTACCGAAAACTGTTCCGTACTCAAAGTTTGGTAAAGTGAGAGAGCTTTTAAGAGAAAAATATTCTTCTTCTTCTTGCACGAAGTAGCCCGTATTTTTTCTTTGGGCTGATTGGGAAAACTGTTAAACAATCAGCTGTGTCAGAAAATGAACAACAAAAAACTGAAAACAAGTATTACGAAAAGAACTAAAAATATTAAAATATTAGCAAAAAAAAATAAAAACGATTTTCATCGTCTATCGAACGTCGACTTTCCAATGTAAAATTTGTTTCACGAGCTGACAGCTCATAAATATAAATTTATATTTGTGTAAATAAATTGGTGAAATTGGCCATAAGTATTTCTTAATTTTTTTGTTTGTTTCTTATTATTTTTGTTAATTTGATGCAGGTATTATGTCGTAAGAAGTAAGCAGCAATTGTAACAAAATAATTTAATTGGCAAAAGATTCCCATAAAGTGCAGACTGCAAAAAAGTAGGATAAAATCTTTCAGGGGCTAAATTGCTTGGGACCACACGGTACAGTTTTGCTTCTTGACGCTGCAAAGTTATATTTGATTCATCTTTGAAAAATATAACTTTAAAAAACTTGCAGAACTTCTGACAGCACTATTGATTCCGTGAGCTGTGCAAGACCAGGCATATTTTTACTTCCAAAGTTGAATTTGTACGAACTCATCCCTAAGCACAAAACTGTTGCCAAAGTCGAAAACAAATCGTCTAAGTTTTTTTTTTTAATTTGGCTAGTTTCCCTAGGGGAAAGGGAACTAACACTTAACTTGTTACGTGACAGTTATAAATTGGTAGTTCTTACACTTTATGTCAGGTGGAATTGTCACTTTAACATCGCGATGTTCTAGGAGGGGGTTAATTGGTATCTTTTTGATGCCTTGTAGCAGGACACTGAAATAACATAAATCATTCAATTTAGGTCAATATATTGCCCGTCCCAGATATTGAACCATAATAATTTGACAGATTCCCTTCCTCTGGTGTAACTTCACTTTAAAAATATTATCACCAATTAAGTGATATTACTTGTATTGTATTGGTCACGGGACAGAGTCTTTAGGACAAATCCTTTGGTTGTTTCTGACTTCCAATGTTGACATATATAAACATTAATAAACCAAAATACAAATACTATGTGAAATCGGTGGAGGGTTTTTCAATAAATCTTGTCTTAAATATTTCTATCAAAAATTTTGTTTTTGTTATTAATATTAGAGTTGTTTGCTTTAAAAACGCCTTAATGTCTTCTTACTGCCAAAGTGTTGAAATACAAATATTACATTTTATAAGTATATGAAATAATATGTGCACGGTTTCTATTGACTTTGTTGTGTTATCACACACAATAAAACAAACTACATTAAAATACAGGCTCATAAGTAGTAAAAAATACACAGTTGGTACCTTTCAAATGACCACGAGTGCAAATATAAAAAATTCACTCTGCGTCACTAGAAGAGCGCACCATGTAAATGTGTTTTTTACACTTTGTCTTGTTGCTGAAAAAAATCGTTGAAAAAATAATATTTTTTCTCCGGCGAGTTATTTTTTCATCCGGCGAGTTATTTTAAAAGCGGTTATTTTAATTGCGGGGAAACCGAAATAAAATAACATTTTGGAAACTCGTGTAAGATACTACAACATACAACTTGAAAAACACATTGTCCTAAAGATTACAAATGGATCTATTGAAATGAAAAGGTTTGTAAGAAGCAGTCCGGTTAATGCTATTTTTGCATCAACCTTGACATACATTTGACTGATATAGACATTGTTTATAAAAAGAAAAAAAAAATGCTTCTGATTGTGAATCCGAAGCATGCTACAACGGTTCACTTTTTACTATTTGTCCAACTTCGGTAAAAAATGAACGAAATTTTTTGGAAACATGATAATTAGTAAATTAAATCAGGAATATACTTTTTGACGACATTCTAAGCGCTTTGAGTCTGTCAGAAAGTTATTTCCTAAGGCGTTAAAAAATGTTTTAAATTTCTTTAAAATATTTTATCTATTTTATTAATTAACTTTTTGATCCCATATCTTGAGTACCTTAATTTTATTTTGTTTTATGAATTAAATTGTTGTTTATGTTATCTTTTTATCTTGTATCTAGAGCATAATCATACTGAATAAAAGCACAATAATAGGGAATAAAGGCGTGAGGTGATAATAATTCAAGTTCCTATTTTAATATTCTATTTTTTTAGTATTGAACCATTTCTTTTACTTTCTTTGTAAACAAGTTCCCTTACGTTATTTTATAAAAGTTTTTTTCATTAATTAATAACAAAATTTACTTTGTATTATTTATATGGAGCGGGATCCCGGGATCCCGGGAAATTTAAAAAAATTTCCCGCTTTCCCGGGAATCGAAAAAGTCCGGGGAAAAAAAAACTCTACTTATAATCCACAGCAAAATGGGGTTGCTGAAAGAAAAAATAGATACTTAGTGGAAATGGTCCGATGTTTATTAACTGATTCAAAACTTCCAAATTATCTTTGGGGTGAGGCTGTTTTGACGGCAAACTATTTACAAAACCGTCTAGTGTCAAGTTCTATTCCAAGAACCCCATATGAATTATGGGAGAATAAGAAACCTAATATAGAAAATTTACAAATTTTTGGTTCGAGGGCATATGTTTTAAGTTAAAACTTTTAACTCCCAAGGAGAAACCAAGAAAGTTAGATAACAGAAGTAGAGAATATGTATTCGTGGGATATGACTATCAATCTAAAGGTTATCGATTATTAGATTTAGAAACAAATAAAATTGTGATTAGCAGAGATGTTAAGTTTACTGAAAATTCAAAAATGATTTCTACAAAAACTAATTCACATGAAGAAATATTAGTAGAAACAATGTGTTCTAAAGAAAATGACCAAAATGAAAAGGAAGCAATTAATTATGAAGAAAATGAAAATAAAAGCAATATTAATGAAATTGTTATCTCAGATGATAACTCGTTTTGCAGCCTAGACGACTATGATGAAAGTCCAGTTAAAGTTGGCTCAGGTCCAGTTTTTGATAATAACGTTAATGAAAATAATGTAAAGGAAAAAAGTTTGAGAAGATCTGCTACACAGAAAAAATTATTGCTGAATTATTTTCAAACAAACGCTTGTTTGAAAATTTTTTTAATTTCTACAAATTTTTTTACTGGTTCAATTAATATTTTTGTTTGATTTTTATTTTAACCAACAAAAATGTTGACAACTATTCAAAAATATAATATACGCGTTATTGGTTTCAAGTTTTCATTATTTTGCATGAAATATTTAACGCCATTTAATGTTGTCGTTTCTTTTTTGCATTTTTTTATTTGATCGTAAGCAACACTTCTTTATGTGAAATATTAGAGCAACGACACAAACACATACAGTCTATTTTTGGACGCTTTAAAAAAGGACAACAATAAGAAAGATGGTAAAATAGCGTGGCGGGGTTTGTAGTTAAAGAAAAACAAAAACAATAGCAGGTAAAAGAAAAAACTTTTCACTCTTTTTAAACAACAGAAACAACAACAACATTTTAAGAAACAAAATAAATTTTTGGTAGGTTTCAAAGTTGGTAAAAAAGAATGAAAAACAAAATCCCGTATTCAATTTTTTAAAACTGTTTAGTTAAATACATACATCAAATACAAAAATAAAATGATGACGAAAAACATGTCGAGTCGGTCTGCTGCCAAGAAAAGGATACAGCAACAGCGAGTGAAGAAGAAAAACATTGTGTGTATAAACAAGACTTAGTTCAAAAATTATTCCAAAAAAAATATGTGTCTCAAAGCCAGCCGCCGCTCTGCTCTCTCCTCAGTATTCATCATCTCCTAGAGTGTTTGCTTGTGTGCGCGTCATTGCTTGTGCAAAAACTTTTTTGTTTGATTCAGCAAAATTATTTGCTAGAAATTTATATGAATTTCAGTAAACTTTTTGTTTGATTCAGTAAATTATTTGTTTGAAAAAATCAATGTTTTTTTTCAATAAACGAAATGCAAATAAATTGTTTGAATATGCGAATTTGTTTGTAGGACCGATTTCAGACAAAAAATGTTTTGATTCTACAAATATTTTGTTTGAATTGGAAAAATAATGTTTTCTGTGTAGGAGTACTAAAGGAAAAAGGTCAAATATTTTAAGTTTACGGACAGAAAGTAATGAAATTATTGAACCGAAAACATATAACGAAGCTATGCAATCTTCCCAACGAATCGATTGGATATGTGCTATGAAAGATGAAATTGCAATGTTAAAGACATCAGGTACTTGGAAGTTGGTAATACCACCTCCAAATGTAAACATTGTTAGTTGTAAATCGATATACAAAATTAAACGTGATATATTTAATAATATTAAAAAGTATAAAGCTCGTTTGGTAGCTAGGGGATTTAGTCAGAAATATGGCACTGATTATAATGAAATATTTGCCCCAGTCGTCAGACAATCTACAGTTAGAACGCTGTTATCAGTTGCAGGATCTACTAAAATGACAGTAGTTCATATCGACGTTAAGTCCGCTTTCTTAAATGGTTTGTTGGAAAATGATATATACATGAAGCAACCACCTGGTTTTGAAGAAATGAGTTTACAACATGTTTGTAAATTAAATAAGAGCTTATACGGTTTGAAACAAGCTGCGAATGTGTGGATCAAGGCTCTCCATAGTGTTTTACTTACAGGAAATTTTAAACAAAATTCAGCAGACCCTTGTTTTTATACAAAATATCTCGTCGAGGAAGGGAGTATATACATACTTATTTACGTCGATGATATTTTGATAGCAGCTAAAAATAAAAAATCAATTGATGAAATTGAAAAATTATTAAAAGAAAATGTTGAAATAAACAATCTTGGAGAAGTCCGTCATTATCTTGGTTTGGAAGTTATAAAAGATAATGAATATAACTTTTGTGTACGACAAAATAATTATATTAAAAACTTAATACAAGAATTCGGTATGGAAAATGCAAAAATATCAAAATTTCCTCTTGATCCTGGAAAATCATTTTCTGAAAATCTAGTTTGTAATGAAAAGTACAGAAAACTTATCGGTTCATTACTATATATAAGTGTCAATACTCGACCTGATATAGCATCCAGTGTTTCAATTTTAGCTCAAAAAGTTTGTTCTCCTAATAATGAAGATTGGAACGAGCTCAAACGTATTCTACGATATTTAAAAGGCACAGCCGAGCTTTACTTAAAACTAAGTGATAATAAATCAAACAATAATAATATGTTGATAGGCTATGCAGATGCAAATTGGGCAGAAAATAATGTTGATCGCAAATCTAATACTGGATTTATTTTTCAGATTAATAACGGAAGTATTAGTTGGTGTTGTAAGAAGCAATCGTGTGTCGCTCTATCATCTACAGAGTCTGAGTTCATATCACTTTCTGAAACCTGCAAAGAAGCTGTCTGGTTGCGTACCCTTCTAGAAGGCATGAATTTAAAGCAAACTGAACCCACAGTTGTATTTGAAGATAACCAAAGTTGCTTACGCTTAGTTGAAGATGGGCGATTCAGCTGCAGAACTAAACATATAGATACGAAGAAGTATTTCGTCAAACAACATGTCGATGATAAACAGATCCAATGTGTATATTGTCCAAGTGAAGATATGTTAGCCGATATGCTGACAAAGCCTCTTAATTCAGCAAAGCTAGAATATCTCAGAAAGAAATCTGGTATACAAGTCGTTTGAGGAAGGGTGTTAAAGAATTTATAAATTTATATAACTTACAAACAACTTGTTATAAAATACTTTGTTTCATATTTTATATTTAAATCATATCAGATTTTGTTTATATATTAATTGTTGTCAATAATTTTAATTAAAATTTTCACTCGTAATAAATTGTTAAACCCAAAGCATTGTATTGTAACAAAGATACTTAGAGAATTTAATTGATTGAGCGCAACTGAAGAGAGTATTTTAAAAAATTAAAAAGAGAGTGTTAAATTAACCACCACCTCGACAGTTAAAGGTTAATTTTTTTTTGTTGTAATTATTCACAAAAAACCCGAAAATCACGATATATTATATCTTATTTCATATATAGGCAATATGGGTATCAAATTTTTTATTTTCCAATTTATCAAAATGTGAAAAATAAATTTACAATAAAACATATAAAATTTATAAAAAATCTTTTCGCGATTCTATCTTTGCATAAAGTTTGCACGATTCCATTTTGTTTGCAATATGACCAAATTCTATTTATGTCGTCTTGGAGCAAAGTACAAAAAAATTTGAAAAACTGAAAAATACCTAGAACCAAAATATATTGGGAATCATCATAAAACATATCGAGCTTTATTTTCAGAGGGGTAACAAAAACATTTTTTCAGCTCCATAAAAGTTGAGTCGTTCTTATAAACGTGTGTTAAAATTTTTTTCTTTTATTTTGTTTCGAATAAAAACCAAGTTTAGATTAAAATATCTGCTTGATTTTTTTTACGTAAAAGAAGAAAATAATGTAGGCCTATAATATGCATTTTCCAACATTACGAATAATGCCAGATATTATCTTATTTGAACTATTGGGCGGTCACTGTATATGCGCTAGGGCGATTATAAAAATTAAGTTGAACCAGTTACCCTCAGGGGTTAAAGATAAGTAATTCCAGAATAATTTTTTTAATTTGTTGTCACGTCTCTGGATTCCAGCCTTTAAGTTTTATGTACACTGCGTCGCCATTTTGTCGGGTAGTTACTGGTTTGCCGCACGGAACAAAAATTTTTATCTACAACAGCGATAACCAATTTTTTAATTAATTTTAAATATAAACGGCACGGCAGTTTTTTTTTTTTTTGTAAAAAATAATGTGGGCCGCGGAATATGTTTTCTATTGAAACTTATTAAAGTCTTTATAACTTTTACACAAAATGTAAAAAGTTATTAAGACTCAACTTTATGCAGCATAACAATTACGAACAATAAATTTCAGTTTATCAATAGGTAGAATTGGAAATTTAGCACATTAAAACTAAATCTTATTAATGAAATTTTTTGACTCCCAAGAGAACCTTTGATAACAAATGCAAGTGGCAGTGCAAAAAACTGAACTGGAAACAATGAAACAAAGTAATTTGTTTTTATTTTTGTAGTCGGGATTTTAAGAAAAGATAAACTCACTATTTGCTGTTGGTGCTTTATTTAAGCTTTGATATTGTTTTATTTGGATAATATCTTTAGCTTTTATAAAATCTTTGGATGAAGTATCCTGATGATATGGCCTAAGCAACCAGTGAAATGCGCATAGGAATAGCTTGTCCCACCAACAATAAATTTCAGTTTACCAATAGTAAGAATTTGGAATTTAGCACATTAAAACTAAATCTTATTAATGAAATTTTTTTAATCCCAAGAAAACCTTTGATAATATTTTTACTTTTACATTGAAAATTTGCTTTATAGCACAAAAACTGAAGAATGAAGCAAAATAATTTTTATAGAGCTGTAAAATTGAGGACATGAGGCCATGTTAGAGCTTTATTTGACTCAATTTGACTCAACTCAATTTTTGTAAACATGTAGCATGTTACATACCAGAACATGACATTTCATATCGTTATTCATGGCTTGTCTATGACTTGATTTTGGCCGTTGGTGTCTTTTTCAACCAACATCAAATTCTGTGCGCAAATTATGCCATCTCGAATCCTTCGTTCTATTCTCTAATTTGCACGTGCCATGAAAAACCTTTAAAACTTAGTACGTAAAGTTTTTAATGTACTCACTTTTATAACACTTCTCAAAATTAAGGATCGTTTTGCTCTTTTACATAAATGTTGCATAAAACCAGGTCGATCCCAATACAAAATAAACAAATTAGCGCCAGTCACGTTTATAGAACTTAATTTTTTTTTTGCCACGCCTTCAAATTCAGCGCTTTTTGGTTTTTATATATAGCGCCACCATTTAAGCCTAGAAAGATAATCTGCCTAAATTTTACGCAATCTTTTTTGAAAAAAAGCGATTTCTTTTTATGTAGCTTGAACCCGCGACTTCAGACATTTCAGTCGTTCCGCGACTTCACACATTTCAGTCATTACGTAGTAGACCTTTTGTGAGGCACATACGTCGCTGCGGTAGGTATTGCCAATTTCGAAATATAACGAGTTTTAAGTCAAAATCACGCAGATTAGTGATCAGTTTACAAAGGAACAGGATTTTAACGTTGATTACTGGAGACATTTTTTTATTTTTTTAATTTTTCATAATAAATAGTTATACACATATTTTAAATTTCGATATTTTTATTTAATATATCTTTGGCATTTTTACAAAACATCCTACATCGAGATAAGATAGGAAAAAAGTTTTTAAAAAAATCTCGGTGAAAATTTATTTTTATTAAATAATAAAATAAGCCAAACTTAAAGAAAAATTTCGTTTATAATACAAAATTTTAAACCCGTAACCAAAAATGTTTTTTAAATGAAAATTCGTATGATAAACAAATTTTTTTAAATTTGACTTATAGCCATTTACATTACAACGAAATCTAGTAGATTTCATTTGAAATCTTCCTCAAAATCTAGTGCGCTTACATTATAAGGTTTTGACATTAGTGAGATTTTGTTTTTATAACAAATCAATGACTAAAATATTGTTACGTTACTGCCTTTCAATAACGTTTTGGTTTATTTCCTTTATAATAAACCGTTTCGAGTTCTTTATTGCAACTTTAATAAAATAAATAAAACACAAACACTATTAACACTGTTTACAATTAACACAACTTTATTTAGTACAAAGTCACTCTAACAAACCGTGATTTATAGCTTTTATTTATTACCAACTATAATTTCTTCCGCGTTATACGTTATTGACAAAGTCTGAACTAAGAATGATTTTGTTCTGCTACTCGCCGCTAGTATTTATACTGCAATTTGGTTGTCTAGAACATTCGAAATGTTTTTCGAAGGTTCGAGGCTTTTTTATTCACCACACTTTAATTTGATTTATGGTAGCACTTATGTTTACATAATTTTACCTCTTATACTGAAGCTTTTTTAACGGTCATTTCTAGGGCTTTCTGCACATTGGGATTGAAGTGTACTAAATTATAACAAAAACGATGTAAACTAATAAAATTACTTATGAATACAAGATAACTAATAAATACAAGATAACTAATAAATACAAGATAACCAACAATTATAACCAATTCTTAACCAATAATTACAACTAATTCTTAACTAAAGTTACTTTCGTAACAATATTTTTGTGTAACACATACAAACACAAAAAGAAATAGACATTAAAAAATTTGCATTATCTATAGTTTATAATCAACATCACATTTTTACCAATTATTTGTCCTTTTTTTATTTTTTACAAATTCTCAATTTTTTTTTTTTATTTTTTTCAACAGTTTTTGTTTTGTTTTTAATTAAAATGTCATATTTTTGTTATGCAGGGAAGTATTTTTTAGTGCTATATGGAAAAAACCATAGTTGCAAAACTAAGTACTACTAGATTTTGAGTAGATTTCGTCGAAATCTAGTCACAAAGTAGATTTTGTTTTGTATGGGAAATCTAGTCAAAAACCACTTGATTTGGTTCGAAATCTCGTAAGTACTAGATTACGTTGTAGTGTAAATTGGCTATTAAGTTGTTTTGTCAAAATGCCACAGATATATTAAATAAACATATCGAAATTTAAAATATGTGTATAACTATTTATTATGTTTATGTAAAAATATAATCCACAAAAGTTTGCTTTTAAAAAATCAAAACATACAACAATATCTGGTTAAAATATTGCCTTAGTAGTACGCATGATAATCTATAACGTATGTGGTGATATGATTATCTTTCTAAGGTTAAGTTGCGACGTCAACTGATCGTATATCAATAGCTGTGTGATTGAGCATATAAATAGCCACAATGTCTTAGAATTCTTAAATATATAAAGTTTCTTACAGTTTTAATAAACAAATTTCTTTGTTACATCCTTGCTAGATTTCCAGAAATATGCTGTCATACAGTTATTTGATCTACATCATTTATTTATAACACATTTAAAATTGATACAACATTCAATTTAGTAATCCACTTACGAGTTTCTATTTATGCAAAAGTATTGAAGTAAGTTTGGATTTTCACACACTAGTGAACTTAAGAGAATTTAGCATCAAGTTTCTGTATTTTGGAATTTTTTTTTTTTTGTCAAAGTTTTTAACCCTGCATGCTTAATGTTAAGCTAAGATCCCACTATCGGCGCAATGTACCAATTTTTGTCGTATTTCATGTGCCGATAGTGTGAACAGTAAAAATTTTTTAATATGCGACAATCTGTGCCGAAATTTTGCTGACTGTGGACAATCATAATTAAGCTTGATGCGCCGATAATGTGAACACTCTTTTGCACAATGTGGAGCAATCAAATTGTTTAATATGTACCGATTTTTCTCGGCCACTTGTGCGCCGATCACAGTCGCAAATCAGCGCCGATACAAGGGATGGCAAAACGAAATTTTTAAATTGCACCAACTGGCTACTAAAATTTTACTTTTTTGAGCTTAATTGTATCAACATTACATTTGTTTTATCTACTATGTATGTATTAAAACTTTAAAAAGCACATTTGTACTGTTAAATGAAAGAAAACAATTCGCTTTACACAAAACATTGCAGTTGTATCAATGTTGCCATCCCTGGTTTGTAAACATTTGTTTACAAAACAACAATTACAAAAAAAGGACAAGTGCAGTAAGTTTGAATAAAATTGAATACATTTTTTATTTTATATTAATATATTATTTAAAATTGTTAGGAAACATAATGGAATATTCAGACGGAGAATTTTGCGAATTTCTAAAGTAAAATGATGTCTGCCAATAAGCAAATAAACAAAAACATATGATTTAATTTGCCTAAATTGCACGATAGTGTGACCGCATTGTACCGATTATTGTCGCAATTGAGTTTTGGCCGATATGAACCGAAAAAAATTGTCACACTGTGCGACGATAATGGGACCACCCAAGAATCAATTGTTCAATGTTTTTATATGTGCGCCGATATAGCACGATAAAAATCGTCACAGATTGTGCTATTTGAGCCGATAGTGGGATCTTAGCTTTAGTCGTTTCGACTAACATTGTTACTTTTTCTCTTCATAACTTTTTTTTCTCTTTTTTGATCATTCTCATTTTTAGTGTTGAATGAGTGGATTAAGTTACAAAGCTACTGCCGGTTAGTACTGACGTGTTGTGTGACTCATTTAAATAATATGTATTGGTTTGCAAAAACTACTTAGTCGGTACGACTAACATTGGTTTTATTGCAATTTTTTTAGTAAACAAAATGATTGCAAAGATATTACCGACGATGAAATTGAAAAAAATATTGGCCAATATTAATAACACAGCACCAAAAAAAAAATAATAAAAGAAAAATTTGTGAGTTTTGTCCCTACTAAAGACATCACATGACGGAGGCTGCATGCATAAAATGCAAAAAAAATATGTGTGGCGAGCACAAAATTGAAGTTTGCGCCTCTTGTGGAAATAATTAAATTAAATTTTTTTTTTAGTTTAAGTATTTAAGAAAAAGCCCTAGCTATAAAATGGCAAGAAGCCTTTTTTAAGTTTTTGAATTTTTTTTAATAAATTTTATATTTTCAATTTTTATATGTGATGTACCTTAGACTGATGAAGTATAATAATTTATTTCATTATAAATAAAATAAAAAACAAAACAAATGAAAATGTTTTTTGCTTTTATATAGAATAAGGTATAGTATTTTAGTTTCCCAGTATCTTTTATGGATTAGGAGCACTACCCGTTCCACAGAGTTCATATTTCGGACATGTTAGTCGAATCGACTAACATTAGTCATAACGTATTAAAATTAACATTAAGCATGCAGGGTTAAACTACATTTGTGGTTAAAAAAAATTATCCATTTATGTGTCAAGAAATTTTAAATTTCCTGTATTCTCATAAACACACTTACATCCGTATGGATTAAACATTGTTTATGGGCCAGTTGTTATTTCTATTGTTTACTTTTTCAACCGAAGGACAAAAACTTTACAAAACATTGCATCAATCACAACATGGGCATTTGTGTAATTTCCATACGATACAAACAAATTCTGACTCACACTCCCTACTCTCACAACAATTGTTTGGTTACAATTTCTTACATATTCATGCTCTGACCCTTCATCAGTAACAAATGAAGCAAAAAGTATTGTGAATCGAAATGAATGGTGGTGGTAAAACATGTTGGGCAAAACTACAGCATCACTAAATACACAAAAACCAAATAGTACCCTATTGAGATACATATGAGGGTAGGACGAAAATTATTTTGAATTGTTACAACTTTTTTTTTTTTTTTTTTCATTATTTATTTATTGAATCTTCATATATTAAATATGAACTAACAATAATTAATCAAATCTTAACCTAATACGTTATTTTATGTACTGCCAGTGCCAGACAAAAATTTTCTTCATCACGGGTTCTGTTCACTTATCTAGGTGTTTATCGCTCATCTAATTGGATAAGTGCTGCAGTGTCTCTTCTTCTTAAGCGAGTGTGGCCGCCATGATTTAAGATATTTCGAGCTAGTGGATTTGGGTGTTGTTCAAGCCTTTTTAAATATTTTACCGCATATTTTGTAATCATAGTTTTGACTAATGGAACATTGAGATCCTTGTGAATATTTGAGTTTTTTACATACCAAGGGGCAGCTGTGATTATTCGAAGAATTTTATTTTGGCGCCTTTGAATTTTTTCTATATTAGAGGCCGAGGCAGTGCCCCATAACTGAATACCATAGCACCAGATTGGCTTTAAGATGGAGTTGTAAAGAAGAAGTTTGCAGTCGAGACTAAGGACAGAGTTTCTACCAATAAGCCAATGAATTTGAATGGCTTTTAGTTTCATTTGAGTTAATTTTGCCTCTATATGGCATTTCCACGTTAATCGCCGATCCAGATGTATACCGAGATATTTTACATGCGAATGTTGAGGAATTATTTGATTATTGATTGTAATATGGGGGCAAGATTCCCGGCGCAAGGTGAATGTTATATGCACGCATTTTTGCTCATTGACCATTATCCTCCATTGTCTTAACCATATTTCTAGTTGAAATATATGATGCTGTAAGTAACGAGATGCTTCATAACGGTTTTCGTGAACGCTTAGAAAAGCAGTATCGTCTGCAAATGTTGATGTTTGTGTATAGTTGCTTGTTGGCATGTCCGAAGTATAAATTAAGTATAATAGGGGGCCCAGGATGCTGCCTTGTGGGACTCCAGCGTCAATGGGCTGAGGTGAACTTAAGAAATTTCCTTCTTTAATAATAAATTGACGACCGACTAAGTAGCTTTCTAGCAGCTTGTGTGTGTTTGCTGGTAAATTTTGCTTCAATTTATGTAATAAGCCTTCATGCCAGACTTTATCAAAAGCTTGCGAAACATCGATGAAGAGTGCTGAGCAATATTTTTTTTCTTCAAAGGCTTTTCTTATGACATTTACTATTCGATGAGTCTGTTCGATTGTGCTGTGTTTTCTTCGAAATCCGAACTGATGGTTTGGAATACATCTATTTTCACTTAAAATCGGTGTTAATTTTGAAACTAATAATTTCTCAAACAGCTTTGACATATTTGATAATAAGCTAATAGGCCTATAAGACTCAACTTTTGTATGATCTTTACCTGGCTTTGGTATCATGGTAACTAAGGAAACCTTCCATTTTTGAGGATAGTATTCGAGACGTAAAATAGCATTAAAAATAAAAAGAATAATTTTCTTTGCTATGCGAGGTAGCTCTAAAAGCATTTTATTACTGATCTTATCAATACCAGGTGCCTTCTTAGTGTTTAAGTCACAAATAGCCTTTTCGATTTCTCTTATCTCAAATCTGAGGGGGATAGCTGCTCTAGCAGCAACAGGTGGTAACTCTGCCGCAACATTGTGAGATATATTTGGTGTAAATACGTTTTTCAAGTGACTAACAAACAGATTTCCTTTTTCAATATCGTTTCTTGCCCAACTACCATTCAAGTTTCTTAATGGTGGCTTTGATATAACTGGCCTTTTTAAATTTCTAGCTGCACGCCATAATGAGTAGTCAGCTTGTGGAGTTGCATCAAGTTCCTTAAGATATTTTTCTAGAGAAGCCGTTTTCTGAGTCTGCAGTAACTTTCTTAGCCTTTTTGTGTACTCTTTTAATAAATTCTTAAGTTGCGGGGATCTGTACAGTTGCCACTCTCTTCGAACTCTCCTTTTTTCAGTCAAGAGCCGCTCGACATCTGAAGAATATATTTAAATGGTTTTTGTTTTTTTTGGGGCAAAATTGGAATGTTGAACAGCTAGTTTCAGAAAACTGTCAAAATTGTCAATAGAGCGATCTACGTACTCCGGTGTACTGAGCGGAATATTTTCTGTGCAATGGGCACTGAGAAATTTTTTATATTTTAACCAATTTATTTGTGTGGCTGACGTCGCTAAGTAACATGACGGAGATACAATTCTATTTGGGTTCGATATAGTACCAATTGTAGGTGTGTGGTCGGATGATAATTCTAGGGAAGCTTCAACATGAATCGTTTCTGTGGGGATGTTTTTAACCACTCCAAAGTCGATAACATCTGGAATTTTTTGCTGATCAGTAGGCCAATATGTTGGTTGTCCGCTCGCGACCACGTTTAAACCCATTTTAGAGATTGTGTTAAACAAAACACGACCTTTTGGTGTTATAAGTCGTGACCCCCAGAAGGTATGTTTAGCGTTATAATCGCCAGCGGCGAGGAAACAGGGTCCTAATGATTTAAAATATTTATAATATTGGCTTTCTGATATGGCAAATCTAGGTGGAGAGTATAAAGAAGAAATTACTAAGTTTCGATTTAGCTCTTCAACACAAATAGTCGTTGCTTGCAGATAATCTTCACAATGATCAAACATTAAGTAGTGTTTGATTCGGGCTTTTATCAAAATGGCAGAGCCTCCACAAGCTCTATCTCGAGGGTCCTTAGTATCATATAGTATATAACCATTGATTTTAAACGTATTTCTTGAGGTCAAGTGAGTTTCAGAAACCAACATGACATCAATTTGTTTATTTTTTAGAAAGTATTCTAATTCATTTTTATGTTGGCAATTGTTACAACTTGCCGAATTTTATATACCCTTCAGCATGAAGATATATCAACATGATGATACGTTTTATTATTTTTACAGAAAAAAAAGAAATACTTTTTATCCAGTAGCTTTCAGGAACTCCTGAAAGACGATTTGGGAACGCATATATATTCAGGCTCTGTATTTATCTAATCTAAATATATTGTCGGTAATGGATTCTAGTTTCTATTTGGTAGAGTTGATTGTACATAAAAGTGCAAGAAAAACGAAAGAGTTCAAGTGATCTACAACTTCATTTTAATCAACTCCAAAAAACGCAAAAAATAGTTATTTTGCAATATCTCTGTTCTACTTTTGACCATTCCGAATTCATATTATTTTTTTTATTATTTTACAAGAGCTTTTTTTGCCTAAACTAATCCCGTGAAGCTCTACCCTTGGCTGCAGGAGACCAGAGTCTCAGGGGGGAATCGAACCCGCAACCCAAGCACTGACAGACTAGCTCACTACCACCGGGACATTCAAATTCAGCAGAGAATTTTACATAAAGATTAGGTATCAAATTCATTTGGTCACGAAATTTTTTGAAAATTTGTGACTCAGTGTAATTGTAAGGCAAATATGACATCGTTTTAATTAATTTTCAATTTTATTAAAAATTAAAGATGTTAGTATTGGGTTCGTTTGTCCGTTAAAACATCACAGATCCTGTTTGGAATATACTCGTATAACGTTGGTATATAATATAATTTAGTTGAACTTCAGGCTTTGTTTATTTCTTCAATAAGATCAGGAACAGTTGTATATTGTGGTCCATCCTCATGAACTTTTCGAGACAGCCATCCCCATACATTTTCTGTAATGTTTAGGTCTAGTTATTGTATAAGATTTTACACTGTGAGCTGTATAGATAGGAGTATTATCCTGTTGGAATGTCCAAAAAAGAGATCCAGAAAGATTATTTATAGCAGAACATCCTGATGTGGTTCCTTTTGAAAGTCATGAAAGCAAAATCTATAACCATCGGACCCATCCAGACTTAACTTTTCCTCATCAGTGAAAACAACCCGATGCCACTCAGTTGCATACGTCATGCGTTTACGGCAGAACCTGAGCCGTTGCTCCTTGCGAGTTGCCTTAAAAGCTGATTGCTTTTCTTCATATTGATTCTCGTTATGTGAACCGCTTTTAAAATAACTCGCCGGAAGAAAAAATAACTCGCCGGAGAAAAAATATTATTTTTTCAACGATTTTTTTCAGCAACAAGACAAAGTGTAAAAAACACATTTACATGGTGCGCTCTTCTAGTGACGCAGAGTGAATTTTTTATATTTGCACTCGTGGTCATTTGAAAGGTACCAACTGTGTATTTTTTACTACTTATGAGCCTGTATTTTAATGTAGTTTGTTTTATTGTGTGTGATAACACAACAAAGTCAATAGAAACCGTGCACATATTATTTCATATACTTATAAAATGTAATATTTGTATTTCAACACTTTGGCAGTAAGAAGACATTAAGGCGTTTTTAAAGCAAACAACTCTAATATTAATAACAAAAACAAAATTTTTGATAGAAATATTTAAGACAAGATTTATTGAAAAACCCTCCACCGATTTCACATAGTATTTGTATTTTGGTTTATTAATGTTTATATATGACAACATTGGAAGTCAGAAACAACCAAAGGATTTGTCCTAAAGACTCTGTCCCGTGACCAATACAATACAAGTAATATCACTTAATTGGTGATAATATTTTTAAAGTGAAGTTACTCCAGAGGAAGGAAATCAGTCATATTATTACGGTTCAATATCTGGGACGGGCATTATATTGACCGAAATTTTATGATGTTAAAGTGACAATTCCACCTGACATAAAGTGTAAGAACTAGAACCGGTCCCTACCAATTTATAACTGTCACGTAACAAGTTAAGTGTTAGTTCCCTTTCCCCTAGGGAAACTAGCCAAATTAAAAAAAAAACTTAGACGATTTGTTTTCGACTTTGGCAACAGTTTTGTGCTTAGGGATGAGTTCGTACAAATTCAACTTTGGAAGTAAAAATATGCCTGGTCTTGCACAGCTCACGGAATCAATAGTGCTGTCAGAAGTTCTGCAAGTTTTTTAAAGTTATATTTTTCAAAGATGAATCAAATATAACTTTACAGCGTCAAGAAGCAAAACTGTACCGTGTGGTCCCAAGCAATTTAGCCCCTGAAAGATTTTATCCTACTTTTTTGCAGTCTGCACTTTATGGGAATCTTTTGCCAATTAAATTATTTTGTTACAATTGCTGCTTACTTCTTACGACATAATACCTGCATCAAATTAACAAAAATAATAAGAAACAAACAAAAAAATTAAGAAATACTTATGGCCAATTTCACCAATTTATTTACACAAATATAAATTTATATTTATGAGCTGTCAGCTCGTGAAACAAATTTTACATTGGAAAGTCGACGTTCGATAGACGATGAAAATCGTTTTTATTTTTTTTTGCTAATATTTTAATATTTTTAGTTCTTTTCGTAATACTTGTTTTCAGTTTTTTGTTGTTCATTTTCTGACACAGCTGATTGTTTAACAGTTTTCCCAATCAGCCCAAAGAAAAAATACGGGCTACTTCGTGCAAGAAGAAGAAGAATATTTTTCTCTTAAAAGCTCTCTCACTTTACCAAACTTTGAGTACATGAAATTGTTCAATACTAAAAAATTAATTAAAGATTGAAATAGGAACTTGAATTATTATTACCTCAAGCCTTTGTTCCCTATTATTATGCTTTTATTAAGTATTATTATGGTCTGGATAATTCATAAAACAATAATAAAAACAAAATAAAAATTGAGGTACTCAAGATATGAAATCAAAAAGTTAATTAATAAAATAGATAAACTACTTTAAAGAAATATATAACATTTTTTAATGGCTTAGGAAATAACTTTCTGACACACTCAAAGCGCTTTGTAAGTCGTCAAAAAGTATATTCCCGATTTTATTTACTAATTATCATGTTTCCGAAAAATTTCGTTCATTTTTTACCGAGGTTGGCCAAATAGTTAAAAGTGCACCGTTGTAGCATGCTTCGGATTCACAATCAGAAGCAATTTTTTCTTTTTTATAAACAACGTCTATATCAGTCAAATGTATGTCAAGGTTGATGCAAAAATAGCATCAGCCGGACTGCTTCTTACAAACCTTTTCATTTCAATAGATCCATTTGTAATCTTTACGACAATGTGTTTTTCAAGTTGTATGTTGTAGTATCTTTCACGAGTTTCCAAAATGTTATTTTATTTCGGTTTCCCGGCACTTCACGGTTATATAAACCAACACAAATTGAAATTGAAAATTTGTGTTTATCACCAAATAAACATATCACTCCTTCATTGCATCATATTCATATCTCAAAATTTTAAGTAACTTTAGCAAAGTTTTCCTTCATACCTTCTCGTATTATATCTCAAACTGAACCGAAGTTATAGCAAAATATATCTTTAAATCGGTACATTTTTAAAACTTTAATCGCATTTTGCCAAGATCGTTTGTTTTTGTAGATATGACTATGTTGCAATAAAGAGCGAATATGTTTCGGTATCTCCTTTTTTTAAGACTTGTTCATGAACAATGCAACTTTACTGCCTGCATCTTATTTTGAATTAATGTTCTTTTTTAACTCTTCACTTCACTAAATGCAATAATTATCAACTGTTGCACTGCCCATTCTGCTTTTAGTAGATTTATTGCATCAGGAGACATTGATTTAAATACATGTACTCACTTCTTGCAATTGATCTAATCCACAACCCATCCACAGATGCTAATTTTTAGAGAACAGAAAACTAAATTTCAAAGTATAAATAGCTATTTTCTGAAATTATGAGGAATTTTTTATTTCCCGGGTTCCCGCAAGAAAAATCCCGGGAAAACGGGAAATAAAATAATGGAAATTGAAAACCCTAATTCTGGACAGTTTCCAGCATAATTCAATTGTAACAATGGCCTCGCCAAAAGAAATTTTAACTGATGTGATTTCTCACATCAGTTGAAATTTCTTAGTCGTAAAATATAGAAACAAGAAAAAATCGTTTGGGGAAAAGCAAAACTGTTGAATTTAAGTAAAGCAACAGTTCAAACTGTATTTAATAATTTTAAAAACACTGGTTCTATTGAAAATAAACCGCCTAGTGGTCGCCCTAAAAAGCTTAGTCGCAGAGATGTCAGCTTTATAATGAAAGAAGTGGAAAAAAAATCCAAAAGTGAATGCCACAACGCTGGCACAAGAGCTAACAATAATATCAAATACGGTTCTGCATCCACGAACAATTTAAAGAAGACTAAATAATACTGGTTTCCACAGCAGAACTCCGAGCAGAAACCGAAATCTTCGCTTGGGATTCGCCAAAATTCATTTGACAAAGGATTTGACTTCTGGAAACGAGTTTTGTTTAGAGATGAGTCAAAATACAATATTTTTGGAAGTGATGGGAAAGCGAAAGTTTGGAGAAAAGCTAATACAGCGATGAATCCGAAGCACTTAGTACCTACTGTTAAGCATGGGGGTAGCAACGTGATGGTTTGGGGTGCTGTCGCTGCATCTGGTGTAGGAAATCTTGTATTTGTCGAAGATAATATGGATCGGTTTCAATATAAGTATATTTTAGAACAAAATCTGGGAGCATCGGTCAATAAATTAGATCTTGGTGAGAGTTGGATTTTCCAACAAGATAACGACCCGAAACACAACGCTCAAGTTGTAAAAGAATGGCTGCTTTACTATGCCCCCCGACAATTGCACACACCACCTCAAAGCCCGAACTTAAATGTCATTGAACACGTTTGAGAGATTTTGGAACGTAAAATCAGAAAGCATCATATTACTAGCGCTCCAATGTTGAAAAAGATGCTGAAAGAAAAATGGCTAAGAATAACGACGATTGAATTAGAACATTTAGTTAATTCAATGCCCAGACGCTTACAGGCTGTTAAAGATGCCAATGGTGGCCCAACCAAATACTAAATTTAATAATAAAAATATTATTTAATGTTTCAATGAAGTTTTTTATGTTAGCTTACAAGCCGTATGTAGACTTTTGTCAATGCTATTTTTTCGTTTTTTGTAAATATTTTTTAAAGGTTATATTGAAGTAAGTTGTTTTTTTAGTTTTCTATTAATAAAATCAGATTTCAAAAAAACCTGCATCATTACTTTTCTTCATAATGCTTTTGGTCTCGTCAGGTGGAAGAAATGGGGGTCATATGTAGACTTTTGTCGGCCACTGTATGTTGCGGTCGAAACCAATGTTCGTCTGGGTGGTTTCGTAAATAAATAGCTACATATGTATATGCTATATGCAGTGCTGCCAGAAGTAGGGGAAAATCCCTACATGTAGGTATTTTTGATACTAAAAAAGCAGCGTAGGGAAAATCGGACAGATTTTTTATAATCTACAAAATGTAAGGATTTTTCGTCATATCGCATTATTTATGAAATAAATGAAGAAAAAAATGTTTTTTAGTGATAATTTCTTGTCCAAAAAGGTTGAATTTTTTTCCCTAAATCGCATTAAAATATACTCGCATTGCAAGAGTTTTTTTTGGCTTAAAAAGTTGGTGACACCAATATGTTTTTTCTAAGATATCATTCAATGTTAAAAGATTTAATTGAATTTAATTAAAAGTATGAACATATGTATGTACATTAGGGATGTAACTGTTTTACATTTTTGGCCATCACTTCTGCTTGCGTGCTCGTTGAATGCAGACATGTTTTTTTCTTTTAACTCGGCATACGGTTTTTTTTAACATAAATAATTGTATATAATTATAATATCATATTAATTTTTGTTTAAATAATATAAGATCAGCGAATGAATGGACGCTTTGAAATAATTTTTTAATTAGTGAACATTAAATGTATAATACAAATATTAAAAATTACAAATAACAAAAATATATGTATGCACACACATACATATACATACATACATTTTAAGCAAAAACATTTCTTGTTTTTCTTTATTCTTTTTTTTATTATCGGGGTTTTTAAACAACAAATAAAAAGAAGAGCACAAACAAACAGTAACATATAAAAAAAACTCTTATGAATGCGTATAATGCAAAAACAATAAAACATAATGAAAGAAATGCTTATGTTACAGTGAGTGTAGACGAAACAAACGTAGAAACAAAAAAAAGGAATCGATGATAGCAATTACTTAACGGCTAAACCTATTACTCGAACGCGTTCCCTCTCACCCTCTTTGTGTACAAATACGGTCGATCGTAATACAATAACAAGTTTGTTAACTGCAAGCGTTGCCGCAGAGCCAAAAAAAACTTTAATAAGTGATGATACGGTTAACCCCAAAACAGCCGCTATGGACAAGTAAAAACTTCTCAAAAGCCTACAGTACACGTTGGTATGGACAGGTACATAACAGTGCTTAAACGGGGACGCAGCCCTACCTCTGCAGCAGTTGCTTCGGCCTCAAAAGTACCTTCTTTTGATAGAATAAATTCTCAAAATCGTTTTGCAATTCTTGAGGACGAATCCTCAGAAGCACCAAACGTGATAAAATCATCCAAGCCTCCCCCGATATATTTTAGGGAGCAAAACTCAAATGAACTCTCTTTATAAGCTATTTGATCTCGATGATAGGTGAAAATTCGTTTTACGTAGCTGCAATCAAGCGTGGTAGTATAAACGAGACAAAAATACAAGTAAATCACGAGAATGATTTCCGCAAAATAATTAACAAATTTGAAGAACTAAAAAAAAGTTTTTATACATACCAACTGAAGAGCAGCAAAGGCCTTTAGGTAGTGATTAAGGGAATTTACTCATGTGTGGACCCAGCAGAAATAAAAACTTTCTTGGAAGAAAAAGGTTTCAAAATAAAACATGTGGTAAATATTAAAAATAGGGAAAAAAACCCCAAGCACAATTTCGAGTGGAGTTGGAGCCCGGCGACGTTAAGCTAAGAAAAAACGAAACGCACCCTATTTACAGTTTAAAATATATAAAATACTGTACAGAAATATCACAATTGAGGAGCTGCACAAAATAAATGGACCCGTTCAGTTTTTGAACTGCCAGGAATATGGTCATACTAAGGCATACTGCTACTTACCCCCTGTTTGCGTAGTATGTGGTGAGCTTCACGGTACAGTTCTTTGCGTTAAGTCTAAAACCGACCCAAACGTAAAAAATGTAGTAACTGTGGCGGTAATCACACTGCCAATTATAGAGGATGCCCAGTATATACTATCGTCAAGCAGTCGGTTGGACCGAAAACTAATCCTCCTCAAATGCAGGTAACAAATCAAGTAAACAATAATGACATTCAGCCTCCGCAGCCTAGTAATTACAGAACCTCTTACGCTAACGTCCTAAAATCAAACCATGGGCCAATGCAAGGTGCTTCGCCAAGTAATGATGACACTCCAGTTTCTAATTTAAGTCGTCTAGAAAAAACCATTGAAACATTAGTGCAAACAGTTAATAATTTTACGAACACAATGGGTAATATGATGCAGGAAATTCTTAGAATACAATCGATGTTATTGCAAGCTGTACTTAACAAACCATGAACTGTTTAAAAATTTGTTTTTGGAACGCAAACGGCATCCGCCAACATAAAAATGAATTATAATACTCTCTTAAAAATAAACAAATTGATGTCATGATGGTTTCTGAAACTCATTTGACCTCAAGAAATACGTTTAAAATCAATGGTTATATACCAAGGACCCTCGAGATAGAGCTTGTGGAGGTTCTGCCATTTTAATAAAAACCCGAGTCAAACACTACCTAATGTGTGATAATCGTGAAGATTATCTACAAGCAACGAACATTTGCGTTGAGGAATAAAATAGAAACCTAGTTATTTCATCGTTATACTCCCCGCCTAGATTTTCAATATCAGAAAGCCAATATTATAAATATTTTATATCATTAGGATCGTGTTTCCTAGCCGCTGGCGATTATAACGCTAAACATACCTTCTGGGGGTCACGTCTTATAACACCAAAGGATCGTGTTTTATTTAACACAATTTCTAAAATGGTTTTAAATGTGGTAGCGAGCGGACAACCAACATATTGGCCTACTGATCATCAAAAAATTCCAGATGTCATCGATTTCGGCGTGGTTAAAAACATCCCAATTGAAACGATTCATGTTGATGCTTCCCTAGAATTATCTTCCGACCACACACCTACAATTGTTACTCTAATGATCCATAATAGAATTGTATCTCCAATTGGCTAAAATATAAAAAATATCTCAGCACCCATTGCACAGAAAAAATTCCGCTTAGTACACCTGAATACGTAGATCGCGCTATTCTTAATTTTGACAGTTCTCTGAAGCTAGCTGTGCAACATTCCACTGTCTGGAAAAAGAAGAGCTCGAAGAGAGTGGCAATTGCACAGATCCCCTCAACTTAAGAGTTTGTTAGAAGAGTGTACAAGAAGGCTAAGAAAGTTACTACAGACACAGAAAACGGATTCTCTGCAAAAATATCTTAAGGAGCTTGATGCAACTCCGCAATCAGACTACTCATTATGGCGTGCAGCTTAAAATCTAAAAAGGCCAGTTGTCTCTAAGCCACCATTAAGAAACTTGAAAGGAAGTCGGACAAGAAATGATAACGAAAAGGGAAATCTGTTTGTTAATCATTTAAAAAACGTATTTACCCCAAATATATCTCACGATACTGCGGTCGAGTTACCACCTGTTCCTGCTAGAGCAGCTGTTCCCCTAAGACTTGAGATAAGAGAAATCGAAAAGGCTGTTTGTGAATTAAACCCCAAAAAAGCCCTTGGTTTTGAGAAGATCAGCAACAAAATGCTTTTGGATCCACCCAGCACAGCAAAGAAAATTATTCTATTAATTTTCAATGCTATCTTACGTCTTCAATACTATCCTCAAAAGTGGAAGGTTTCCTTAGTCACCATGATACCTAAACCAGGAAAGGATCACACAAAAGTTGAGTCATATAGGCCTATAAGCTTACTTTCTAATATATCAAAGAGAGGCTGTTAGTGTCAAAATTAACTCCAATTTTAAGTGAAAATATATGTATTCCTACTCACCAATTCGGCTTTAGAAGAGAACACAGCACAATTGAACAAACCCATCGTATAGTAAACGCCATAAGAAAAGCCTTTGAAGAAAGAAAATATTGTTCCGCTCTCTTCATCGATGTTTCTCAAGCTTTTGATAAAGTCTGGCATGAAGGCTTATTACATAAATTGAAGCAAAATTTACCAGCAAACACACACAAGCTGCTAGAAAGCTACTTAGTCGGTCGTCAATTTATTATTAAAGAAGGAAATTTCTTTAGTTCACCTCAGCCAATTGGCGCTAGAGTCCCACAGGGGGCCCCTATTATACTTAATTTATACTTCGGACATGCCAACAAACAACTACACACAAACTTCGACATTTGCGGACGACACACCCTTTCTAAGCGTGCACAAAAATCGTGATGAAGCATTACGTTACTTACAGGATCATATATTTCAACTAGAAATATGGTTAAAACAATGGAGGATAAAAGTCAATGAGCAAAAATGCGTACATATAACATTCACCTTGCGTTGGGAATCATGCCCCCTATTAAAATCAATAATCAAATAATACCTCAAAATTCGAATGTAAAATATCTCGGTATACATTTTGATCGCCGTTTAACGTGGAAAAGCCATATAGAGGCAAAATTAACTCAAATGAAACTAAAAGCCATACAAATTCATTGGCTTATTGGAAGAAACTCTGTTCTTAGTCTCCACTGCAAACTCCTAATTTACAACTCTATTCTAAAGCCAATCTGGTGCTATGGTATTCAGTTATGGGTCACTGCCTCGGCTTCTAATATCGAAAAAATTCAAAGGCGCCAAAATAAACTTCTTCGAATAATCACAGCTGCCCCTTGGTATGTTAAAAATTCAAATATTCACCAGGATCTTAATGTTTCTTTAGTAAAAACTATGATTACGAAATATGCAGTAAAATACTTAAAAAGGCTCGAATTGCATCCGACCCCACTAGCTCGAAATATTTTATATGATAGCGGCCACACTCGCTTAAGAAGAAGAGACACTGCAGCACTTATCCAATTAGATGAGCGATAAACACCTATATAAGTGAACAGAACCCGTGATGAAGAAAATTTTTGTCTGGCACTGGCAGGACATAAAATAACGTATTAGGTTAAGATTTGATTAATTATTGTTAGTTCATATTTAATATATGAAAATTCAATAAATAAATAATGAGAAAAAAAATAAAAAAAATTTTTTGGCTAATATCGAAGAATAGACCACTGAAAATTATTTAAAAAAATAGTATTACTTTTTCGCGGTTGTCAAAAAAGTTCACCCCACAAAATGCGGTAAAGTTTGGAAATCAAATTTTTTAGTTTTGTATTTATTTATCCAAAAAACGCAAATATTTTTTTTCAATCAATATGTTATAATTAAACAACATTTTTAAGTTTACTATTTTAGTTATCAATATCTAATAATCAAACAATATTTTTCACTTTTAGTAATTAATAAAATTTTTTATTTAAAACTGATGAACTTTTTTTTGGCAGATATTACAAAGTCGTTTTTTGGGTGACCGACCCGAACTTTTTTTTTTTTTTTTTTTTTGTGAAAAGCACGAAATTCGCAATCGTGTTATATCATTACTGTACATACTATGTATTATTTTATTTTTTTGTATTTATTTTTTGTCAAAGCTTTAATATACATATTTGAATAAAATCTATTTTTTAAAACAATGTTTTTCCTTCTATTTTATTGACAATAATGGGTAGGGATTTTTGTAGGGGAAATCTTTTCAACGTGTAGGGACAATTCGGATTTTTCATAGCATGTGTAGGTATTTTTCCGAAAAATCCATTGGCAACACTGGCTATATGACAATATTAAATTTATTTTATCTCAAATATATATGCAATTATTAATTTAATAAAATAAACTTAAACAAATATGTGTCAAAAGATCTATGGTAGAACCCCCTAAAGTTTTTTAACACCTTTTTGCACAACTTGCATTTTGCGTGCGCAGTTATGTGTTTTCTGTGGTACAAAATGCATTGCATGTAACATTTATTTACTTGCGACTTTTTTTGTAACCAGTCAAAAATTAGTTTCATTGCCAGTATGATTTAATATTAAATTTTTGAAGTTATTTTTAACAGGGTGAATCACGTTTATTTAAATACAGTTGTATTTGATAAAAAAAATTAGCACATTTTAACTAAACCCAAAATCTTGGGATTTGTATGTAAAAACCCCGGAATTCGAGACTTAAATTTTAAGAATAATACTGGGATCTCGGTACTCGGGATTTCGGGATTGGCTTCCCTAAAAGAAAGTAACAGCGAAGCATAGTGGACAAGATAACACGAAAAAACGATGAATAAAATAAGATTTTTTTAAGGTATCCTAATTGTTTAAGATTATGCTAACTTCCTTCAAAGAGAGATTCCTGTTCAAATGAAAGCGATCTTTAAAATTTAATGGATTCGGCTTTTATTCGTAGAAATTGTTTTGATACGATATTTCATCCTATAAATTTTATTGATAATCCAAAACAGCAAGATGATGATACGCAGAAAGAAAAAACCACGTTCTAAATTTAAGTTTTTTCTACTTACTTTAGTACGAGTCGTATTAGAAGTACTTAAAGAAATGGGACAACTTTCAAAAACCAATATGCGTGCATACGCATGTGTTTGTAAAAGTGTGCAGTATAGAAACAATAACAACACTACAGGAAGAAAAATTTAGATTATTTTCATGTTTAAAGAGTAAAATAAGAAGCAATAATTCCCATATTCTATTTGCTAAAATAATTTAGTAAAATACATAAAATCTTCAAAGTAGAAAACCTACGACAACCATTTTGGGCACGCTGCTGGTGTCTTATAGTTAAGAATTCTTTTGTAAGCAATGTGTGGAATACAACAAAATTGAAATAAACTTGTGTAACGGGTAAGTAAAATGATAACATTCTCTCTGGCTCTGAGGGTTAAGTGTTTAGGTTAAAATCAAAATGATATCACTCTCGAATTATTTCAAGCACGAATCGAGATTGAACCATCTTAGAAATTCCTGAATCAGAATTTAGTTTAAATAAACTTTATAATAATAATTGAATCAAGAGCATTTTGAGATTGATTAATTCTTAGTTTTACTTAAATCAATCACATTTTCGGATTATTTCAAGTACGAACTCGGGATTAAATATGGATAAGCTTTAGTACTTCGCACTTGAATAAATATCCGTACATGAATCAAGCACTCTGTACTTGATACAAGGAAATTTGTACTTATCGTACTATTGACATCGCTTGGGCTTGATTTAAGTACGAATGGATTGATTTGTTTTTTCAATGTAAAATCTGGAAATTTCGAAAAGACAGAAGTAAGGAAAAACATGTAAAATCAATTAAAAATGGATAATCTTTCGAAAAAAGCAAATTTCGATCTACCAAAGGTTAAAATACAATTTGGTTTAAGGATTGATGTTTGACTATTGACGTCAGCAGTCATCGATGGCTGCGAGTGTAAGACGGCAAATCCCTCTAAAGAGATCAAGTGGTTGTGATCGAAACATGTCAGGGTAACCAGCCGCCTGGGTTCGAATCTTAGGCCAGCCGCCTGGGTTCGAATCTCAGATCAGTAAAGAAAGAAAAATTATCAATAAAAATTTTAATTAATTTTCATGTTGTAAAATTCCTTTCTTCATAAAAATAATTTAATGAAAAGAATTAAATTTGATGAACTTAAGCCTGATTAAAAATATTAAAATTTGGATTAAAACCATAAATAGTTCGACAAAATAACCACAATACTAATTATTTTAATTATAACAAGTTAGAGTGCTATATTCGGCTGTGCCGAATCTTTGATACCCTCCACCGACAGTTCGAATGTTTAAGGAGTAATATCTGTATGATGTCTTTTTATTATTATTATCTTAAACTGTGACGATTTGTTATTAATTATGGTTTTAGGAGACTAAACTGTTTTCCGGGAGTAGGGCATACATGGGGCCTAGGGTAAATTATGTACCGATCTTCACGAAATTTCACAGTATCATTTATAGTCCTATAAAATTGTGACGATCCAAAATTTGTTATGATTGCATTATTTTTTACGGTTTTAGGCGTACTAAACTGTTTTCCGGGAGTAGTGTTTATATGGGGCTTAGGGTAAATTATGGACCGACCTTCGAGAAGTTTTACAGTGTCATTTCTAGTCGAATAAAACGGACTTGTGCAAAATCTTATGTCATTCCGTGCATTTGTGCATCATTTATGTTAGTTTTTGTAACAATATTATCAAGTTTTTGAAGGTGGTGGTTCCACATTTTGATTTATAGCTCTGGTCCTACTGAACCGATTTTGCTGAAATTCAATCCCAAACTGCTTAGGATAACTACAAGCAATTTGACACCTAGTTTGTTTATTTCCTTTGAGTTTTTCGAAAGTGAGCGTGTTTTCAACAGACGGACAGACAGACGAACATGGCTAAATCGACTAAGAATTACTCAAGCAGCCAGAATATATATACTTTATGGGGTCTGAGATGAATAATAAAAAAGTTTCACACGGAATGACAAACTTGGTATACCCTCTTCACAACTAATTGTGGTGGAGGGTATAATAAATATAAATTTATTTGAAAAAATTCAAGGGCCAAAAATTGTATGTACTGTCCACTGTTACGTATATGTAGCAGCCCCCAAAACCGATTCTAGGCCAGATAGAAAAAATTTTTATAATTAAAATAGGTTCTTTAATTAACGTAAATTGCTGTTCAAAATGCCATTGATTTATATTTCAGATCGCTGTGGGCATTAATGGGTTAAATTGAAAAAAAAATCATTAAATATTTGATTCCTGGGTTAAGTAATGCAGTTGTTGATCTTTTTAGAATACTAGCAAATTTATAGTTTAAATTCTAGCCTTTTTTTGAACTGTCGGGTTGGTAACCTTGATTGACATGGATAAAATGATAGACAAGTGTTTATTTAATATTTTTGCAAAAAGTGCTTTTAAAGCTTCGTTGTCAAACAACATTTTAATTGAGTAGAGAAATGTCAACATCGCTACATGTCTTTTTGTTTTGTTTGATTCATTTTATGTTTGTTACATTTTTTACACATAAAAATCTTCAGAAATGGTTTGCGACTTTTATTTTGTTTTCTGAAACGACTTTTCTAAGCAACTTAATTTTTATAAAACGACATTTTGTGCCCCTTTATAAAAATAACTTACGGTAACCCTAGACCCAATTGTGTTCCTTGCATAAGTCATACACCTTAATATTAGAAAATATTTGTATAAGATGTAGTCTTCCATAATAGAGGAAAACATGAAATAAATCCCATTCGTTATGATATGATTGTCAGCATCATTATCGTCAGCATCTTCGTCTTTA
Organism: Pollenia griseotomentosa; assembly: GCA_963931875.1. Taxonomy (NCBI): domain Eukaryota; kingdom Metazoa; phylum Arthropoda; class Insecta; order Diptera; family Polleniidae; genus Pollenia; species Pollenia griseotomentosa. The sequence continues at coordinate 140,438,671 of OZ007563.1, read as the reverse complement.
TATCCATCAGCAACAGAAGCATCTACGATACTAACAACATTCGAATTCTGTTCTCTACTCAAATAAATAAAATTCATACCACTATAACTTGTGTTGTGTTGTGTTGAGTTGGCCGCCATGGCCAGCAGTGGTCAGGACATTACTTACCTCGTCTTGCCCTTTGTCAAAGTCAATTTAATAAGTCCATCTGAATGATAAATGTATGTTAATGTTTGTATAGTACAAACAAGAATACATATTTATACACGCCTACATAGATACAGATACTTACAAACTAAGTAGAGACAGAAGATATTCTTAAAAGTACATACATACGTGTGTACATAGACGTGTCTATGGGCTCATCTTTGTGTGTGTACGTATTTAAAAAAAATTTTACTTTTATACAAACTGTGGGATAATTAATGATTTGTTTGATTACTGTGTTTGCATTCTGTTGACTAGATCCCACTCCCCACACGGGTTTGTAGATTTAGTTTAATTATATTAAAATTTTTGGGCACCAAAACACTATTCGTGAAAGAAGCATGTACGGCAACTATGTCAAATAATGGACCTTGTGACAATAAGAACATTGCGCACAAGCTTTACATAAATAGCCAGCCGGACGGATGAGCGGATATCGTTATATCGATTCAACAATTGATGCTTAGCCGATCTGGAGACATAAGGATGGGACTAAGAACAATATTTTAAGGTATTAACATCAGCACAAACAAGGCGGTTTTAGTGTGAAATATTTTTACACACACGTTTAAAAACTGGTATATTATTATATGCAAACGACAATACCCGGTTGGCCAAACTGCCGTCGACGACATTGTCGTCAACGATTTATGCATGACATGTCCTCTATCACTTATGATTTCTGCAGGACAATTTTGAGGAAAATGTCGTGGACGACAAAGTGAAGAAAATCAGTCAGTAAAGTCTGAGAACTCAAAGACTAAGGTCTGATTTTAAAAATATGTATGTCCTATTGTATATTTTTATTTTTTCGTTTAAGTTTATAGGCGACATTGTCGTGTAAGCTGTTACTCCTGTAACTTCATCGACATTGTCTTATACGCAGTCGTTGACGATAAAGTAGAATCCATTGTCGTCTATATAGTCATCAAAGACAATATGGACGACAATGTCGTGCATGTGGTCATCAACGACAGGCTGAGCGACATTGTCTTTCTTTGTGTCGTGCACGATTTACGCGACACTTGTTTGAAAATGTCATCGACGATTTGCATTAGTTGTACCTTACGTGTCGTGCAGGAATTAACATTGTCGTGCACGAATCATTGATGGCCAACTGGGTACAATAAAAAAAATGGTCCCACCCCCAGCTTCTAGAATCAGCAACCCACTGAGTCGATCTATAGTGATTGTGAGTCGATATAACGATGTCACAATTTTGACGAAGTTAGGAACATACCTTTTAATTTTCATAAGAAGGAAGCCTTTTGAATACTCTTCTCGGTCCATTATTTCACATGGCCCTCATACAACCTTATTTCCGGAAAAGTCTTTTATATAATTATTTTGGTATTTAGATACAATTTTGTTAAAACCTATTTTTTTGAAATTTTAATTATCTTAACACATTTTATTTAAATCGGACAATACTTGACCATAACCCCCATAAAATGCCATAACTTCCTTATAAATTTTAGAATTGACATACAAATTTCCTTTTTAAAATCACTTATAAGCACACAAATCTCATATAGATGAAGGATATCTAAATAATATTCGGCAAAAAGAACTTTTCCATGAATCTTAACCTCATTACATAATTTCCTTTTGCTAAGTCCATGATTGGCCTTGGGTCCTAGATATGGTACACTCTCGAAAATTTGGCTCTACTTAACCTGGAGTAGTTACTGACTAAACTTTCTTACTTGTCAGTAATATAGTTCACCTGTAGGAAAATAATTTGGGATAATAAAAATTAACTAATTCATAAGTTTGACAATTTAAAACCAATTCAACGCAAACACCAGAAATAAGTAAAAAACTTGACGCAAGCAGCAAAAAAGGGTTTTATCTCATCTTGAAATATTACTGGTCGTAAAGATACGAAACATATATACTATTTATTTCTGCACCATATTTAAAATGGAAATTTCAAATTTTTGCATATATTTTCAGAATTGACATAAGATGTACATAATAAGTAAACAAGCTAATATAATTAAAAATTTATATGAACGTGATAATAGAATATTCGGGTATGCTATTTCCACGTTACTCGTTTGCCAAAGGTTTTTGCTCTAACCTTTTTCTATTTCGCTACAATTATTTTCTCCGCTAGGTGCGCACGTTTAAAATAGGGTACGTAAATATTGGGGACTAAGCACGACAAACAAAATCTGGGGCCTAATTCTGGCATTCTTGATCGAGTACTTTCTCGATTCGAATGCAATTTTATTTCAGTCAATACTGAACGAATCGAAATTATTTTTTCAGTATTGTGAAACTCAAATGAATGCTTTACAATAACGAAAAAATAATTCCAATTCGTTCAGTATAGACTGAAATAATTAGATATTAAATTGCTTTCGAATCGAGAAATTACTCGATCACGACTGCCAGAATCTGGCCCCTGGTACGTTTTAAGATCAAAATAAAAACATAACGGCAAAATTATTGGCATTGTTTTTGTCTTACTCGCTGCAAAGTAGTAAAATTGTTTCATTTTGTTTTTTTTTCGTAGTCTCGTTTTGACACGAGTTTAGATATGGAGACGTTTCTTTTCAAAAAATTCTTGAATAAGTTGTTTTTCCGAGATAAGATTTAAATTTGGCAATGTTTTTACTTTGAGCAATACAGGCACAGAATAACTTACATTTAAGTCAAAATCCTTCTGCAGTATTTTAAAAGGGGTCATGGGTATATTTCATACTGACGAAGTTTTCTCTTAAACTTTTATAAATTCAGAAACTTAGTCATCATGCAGACTTGCAACTTTTGTTGCAGCATTTTTTTTTAAATTTTGCTTTGAAATTGCATTAGTGTCCAGATTATGAAATTCTAGTATTGCAATTTTTGTATTTTTATCTTGTCTTTCCTCTTCTCATCTTTATATTAAATATATAAATACAAATACACCTATATCCACCCTCAAGTTGAAAAGTTTGAGAATTACACAACAAAACAGAATTGGAGAGTACATGGAGCTGAGAACCCCTCCCCAAACTTTTCACCCCTTTCACCAATAAACTAAAGAATTGCTGCAACTAAAATTGCAAGTTTAGACGATGACTTACTTTTGTTATAATACATTTTGTAAGTCACAACATCATTATAAAATTCACTGAAAAATTTGCAATTGTAATTTTATGCAATTGAATTTGTTTATAATTCTGAATAAAAATTTGTTAATGAATGCTTTATAAAGAAATTTTACATTTTCATTGGAATGCGCTAAGCAAACGCCATAATAATATGAACATTTGAAAAAATGGAATTTCTGCTGAATTTGGTTTTCTAAATACATGAATAAATTTGTTAAATTTTTTTTCGGAGAAAATTAAATATTTTTTATACCCTTCACCGAAGGTAAGAGGGTGTATATAACTTTGTCATTCCGTTTGTATGTTCCAAAATATTGATCCTACACCCTATAAAGTATATATATTCTGGGTCCTTATGAAAAGCGAAGTTGATTTAACGATGTCCGTCTGTCCGTCTGTCCGTGTGTATGTTGAAATGGGTTTTCCGAAAACCCCAGAAATTATGTTGACTAGGTTGATGTATATTTATGTCACATATACTCCGTTTAAGTTTGCTATTGAAATTCAGCCAGATCGGTCCAAAAATGACGGAGATATGAGCAAAAAACCACAACTGCCTCTGATTTTGCACAAAAATCCCTTGTTGTTGTTGTAGTTTTTTATTTCTGTATATCTTGAGAACGGCAAGAGCCAAAGTTTCCAAATTAGGTACACACATTAACGTTATCAATACACAGCATCCTACAAAATGTGGGCGGGATTGAACAAGTGGGCGTGGTACCTCCCGTACAAAAAATATCAAAAATTGTATAAAAACCGGATTTTTTGGACTGTCGTATGACCTATGGTTACGCCTTATATATCAAAAGATCGGAAATTTTTAATAGAAAATATTTTCTGAAAAACTCGGAAAAATTGGTTCAGATACGAAAAAGTTATGACCAAAATTAAATTTTTTTTTTAAAATACACATTTTCTGAACCCATAGGTCTTTCTGAGTCCAAGTTTTATCACCAAAGTAAATGGTAAATTTATTCCTTGAGACATCGGTATATAAATCTGTCAAATCGGTTAATAAATGGCTGAGTTATGTCCAAAGTACTGAAATCCAAAAAAATTTTATTTTTATACCCTTCACCGAAGGTAAAAGGGTATATATAACTTTGTCATTCCGTTTGTATGTTCCAAAATATTGATCCTACACCCTATAAAGTATATATATTCTGGGTCCTTATGAAAAGCGAAGTTGATTTAACTTTTGCATTTGTTTATATATACTAGCATAATGCTCAATATGATTTTCGTTATCAGCCTTCTTTATTATTTCATCTATTTAACGAAATAATTTTAACAAATAGAAACTAGGAATTTTTGTTTCGGTTTGCTTCCCAAAAACTCGCCAAAAAAGATAAATCTACGGTATGACAACAGTGCCTATACAAAAAGAAACCAAACAAACACGCATACATGGTACAAACTATTTTGGTGATTATAGGCCACCTTTGCTTTATTGTGGTGAACTAAAACATCAAAAATAATTACAACTCAACTGTGTTGAGTTGTGAATTGTAAACTGATCATATTTACTTTTAATGATATTCATAAAACGTTCCTTCATGGTCCAGTTGTCTAGGGGGTTTGCTTGGGTTAGAAACTGTAAGTCCCTGGTTCGAATCGTGTTTTTTAAAAAAGAAAATTTTTTTTTAATTTTTTTATGTTCTGAAACGATTTAAAAAAATATTTACCAGTTTTAACTTTTTAAATTTAATTTATAATGAAGTTTTATGTATTGTGTATATGTATGTTTATGTAGAAATTATTTAGGTTTTGTCTAGTTGCTCTGTATTCTGCTCGCACAATGGTGAAGGGTATATAAGATTCGGCACAGCCGAATATAGCACTCTTACTTGTTTTTTTTTTTAAAGTCGGTCAGGTCAATTCATAGTAAAATAAGTAACAGGTTTGTTCATTAGGGAGAGTTGTTTTTATTTACCCATGTAACGTCAATTGAATTTATTTGATTTTTGACGCTTGTTTTTATTTATTCCTTATTTTCTTTTGTTTGACGTTATATGGGTTTTTAAATTGAGAACAAAATTTCTAATTACTATACCTTGCAATTGTTCTACCATGAGTCAATTTATGATTGTTTAAATTGAAAACCGTTTTAGAGAGATACTATAAGATGATGTAGGAGTAATTGCCCGTAATGATTACTTTAATGTCCTTTCAGAAGGTCTCACATCTTCAAAATATATAAGTACTGGTTCTTATATGAGAGGGATATATGCTAAACAATTTTGTGGATTGTGTTATGTTTAAGTACAGAAGAGGCACTTTAGGCAGAATTTGCCGAACGCATATGCACCGTACAAATCAGCTTTTCGTTTTTGGTATATTAAAATTAATACAAAAGCTTACTGAATTGAAATGTACCATCCCTGCAAACAATTTCGATCGAAAAATAATCTAAATAGTTTCCCCATTTAGCAAAAATCTATCGCTTTTGCTATTCAATTCTTATTTAAGTAGTAACATCGTTCGGGAAGAAGTATCTCACTATGGTAATATTTACAATAAGAATCTACTTAGTGTCTATATTTTATAACGAATTAGAGCGCTTTGGTAGTTGAATATCAACTGAATCAACTGAAAGTAGTATCGCTTTTGGCTCTAAAAAGTACTCTTTTGAAGTTAAATTTTTTTTACTGTTCTTTATTATAAGATGTCGTCCATTTTACTGTTTATCTTCGTTTGTTTTTGTAAGGCGAGTCTAAATAAAATAAAAATTAACTAAGCTGAAAGTTTTAGAAATTATCAAAAATCTACAATACATTTAGTCAAAACAATTGTTATGGCCAATTTCAATAATTCTAATTAAATATAAATTCATATTTAAATATTTTTTTTCATATAATGTTGTTAAGTTTGACATGAAAAATCAATTTTTAACATAAATCGATATTTAAATAAATTGGTGAAATTGGGCATGAATGTTTCAAAGTTAAAAACCTAATGTGGACAAATTTTTTAAAGGAATTACAGAAAGTCGCAAATTTGCTTAACCTTTAACTGTGGAGGTGAAATTTTGGGACATACCTTATGACGAGGTGGTAAATTGTATTCCTCTAAATTTTAATTAAAAAAATTAGTAAAAAATATTTTTTGATAATTATTTGTTTTTGAAAAATAAACTACTATATTTTTTATTACAAAAAATAAAGAAACCAAAAGTTATTTTTATTTGTTTAAACAAAACAGGTATGTAATTTACATCACAAAAATTTTTTTAATATAAAAAACGATACATCAAAAAATTATCAAAAAAATATGAAACAAAAACTTAAAAGGCATTTTTGCACAGCCAAATATATACATTTAAAAACATAAAAGAGATCGTAAAAAATAATAATGGGTAGAAACTACAGGTCAACATCCCATACACATTGGCTTATTACATTGAAGACAAATCGGCAAGAGCTAAAGCTTCCAACTTTGGACGGGATTGGAGAAATGGGCGTGGCTCCTCCCAAACAGAGACCTTATAGATATTGGGGTATCTGAAGAATGCCAAGAGTCAAAGTTTAGATGGAAGGTACAAGCATCTTGGTTAGCAATACACATCCCACCAAATGTGGGTGGGATTAGAGAATCGGGCGTGGCACAAAATACATTTCTAATAAACGGTAAGAGAAAATTTGTCCAAATTTGGTACACATAGCTGGGTTATCAATAAACAAACTCTCTACTCTCTAAAATGGCCGGGATTGGAGAAGTGGGCGTGGCATAAAGCAGATTAAATTATATCTAAAGAACGGTAAGAGAAAGTTATAAAAGCGGTAACAGATTAAGTTTGGGAACGAATAGCTTTGTTACCAATATGCAACATCAGTCAAAAAGTGGGCGGGATTAGATAAGTGGGCATGGTACAAAATACAATTCTGTATATCTTAATAATGATAAGTGTAAAATTTTCCAAATTTGCTACAAATAGAATGGTTAATAATATCCATAATCTGTCAAAAAGAACAAGAAAACGGACGAGTGGTAAAAAATAACATGAAAATATTACGTTAATTTTGATGTGGGGTAAATTTTTTTCTATTAAAAACTTACGCTAACGCTGACGTGGTGGTAAAATATTTTCAAAGAAAAAATTACGTAAGTGATGACGAGTGGTAATATCACGATATAAATTGATTGAGCGCAACAGAGCGTTGGAAAAATATAAAGAGAGGGTAAAATATTCCACCACCTCCACAGTTAAATGTTAAACACTAACCTTATAAAAGTTTCATCATATTATTACTAGATAATTTTTTTACTGATAACACTGATTTTCACTAGAAAAATAAAAACACTAATTTTCAACAAAAACTGTTAAAGTCATTGAATAAACAAACAGTTCAAAAAAATCACCAATATCCTTTAAAAAAGACAGCTATCATTTTTTAGTTCACTTTTGTTGTCTTAAAAAAAAACTCAATGTATGATAAATTATAAAAAATTTACCCAATCTACCCGAAAAATGTGATTGGGCTGTTTTGTGCGCTCATTTAATACTTTTGTGTACTAGAACGCGCGGTAACTTTTGGATCCATCGGGGCCTAAGTTTAAGTACAATATTACTTTTTAATTTTTAAATATTTAAAATTGTACTTTGTTTTACACTCACGCACCACCAATCACATTGCAATTTAAGTAAAAACTGTCATAAATTGGCAAATTGCTTTTGTACTTGGTATTCACTTTTAACAGCAAATCGTTGCGAAGAAGTCAACATGAGTGATGTTCATTTTTGTTATTGTTGTAATTGTATAACTGTTAGAATTACCTGAACAACTCTTTAAAGTGACGAAAAAGTATAATTTTAGAACTCATTATGCGATTCTAACGTATTTTGTTTTTGTTTAATTCCGCAAAATCTACTGTTTAACTATCAATTCGTAGATAATCGAAAATTTCTCTGCCAATTGTTTGGAGGGATATTTGTAACGAACCTTTCCGTATATAATAGAATTTTACACCGTTGTAACGTAACATATGAAGCTGCTGGGACCAGCTGCTTGCTTGTTAAATTGAATGCCATGTATATTCGGCTTCAGGAAACAACTCCCAAGTGCGATAATTTCCAAGAAAAAAAAAATTAAATAAGCTTTAAAATTTGTTTATTAAAATGCAATTTCTTTTTGAAATAGCTCCCAGCTTTCTCGGTTTTTAAACGAAATATCATCTTGTTTTGTTTTCTGCACGCAGAGAAAAAACATGCTTAAATATGGTCACTTCCAACAAAACTTAAAAGAAAAGCTTAAGCTGATTTGACCATATTATTGTCACGGAGACCCATATTATAGTTAAATTAGTCCTCCATCAAGAAGCCCCAACCATATTATTGCCTTTAAACATGTTATGGTTAAATATGGCAATAATTTGTTTTAAAATTAACAATAGTATTTTCCTCTTTTCCAAGAGCAGCATGCTATAGTTAAAACCAATCATGCTATTATGAGTGTTAATCATATATTAGTTATTGTTAATCATAACATGTTCGGAGGCAACCATAAAATGTTTTTGGCCTCTTGATAGAGAACTAAGTTAACCATAATATGGGTGTAGGAAGATCCGAGACAACTTGATCAATCCGGGACGATTGAGTTCTGCAGCCACAAGGAGACCCTTTAATGAAGTGGAATAGTCATCTTACTCCTGTGGTAACAGAATTGGGCGCGATCGAGTCCAACTTGGCTGAGCTAGTTATGGAGCACGTACTCTCCAATTTGGACAGTCCTACCTCGTTTTGACTCCGGTAAGATTCACCGGGGCTACAGGGTAATCAAATGTTTGGACGCCTTCTCAAAGGACTTTCTCGGCAAGTTTATCGCTAAGATAAGTGATGCATGGGATGGTTTAAGTCTTAAGCTAATCCCTGCCGAAGAAATTCTAATGAGACCACCAGCAAAAATTTGGTTACCGAAGGTAGGCTCTGAAGGTCAGAAAATACTGGGATGTATGAAGAGACAGAGCCCCAGTGCCCCGATGGATAAGTGGACTGTTATCCGGGCCGAAGATCACGGGTATAACAGTACTTGTCTTACGCTTGCCATCACGGAGGAAGGCTCAAAAAAGCTGGAGAAGGCAGGCCTAAAGCTCTTCTTTGGAATGCGGGACGCTAAGGTAAAAGTGCTCCGCCCAACAAGTTTGGCGATTGGTGAAGCGGATGAGGTCGAGGTCGCCCACAACCTGCTCACTGGAATGTAGCTCTCCGAGTCGGAGAAGAAGCCACCTGATGACAATGAGGGTCGTGCAGATTAATATGCGATGTGCTTCCGACAATCTCGGGGTCCTTTTAGCTGAGAAGGACCTCGACTTAGCGCTGGTTCAGGAACCCTGGACGGTAGATGGTGCGGTGAGAGGCTTCCCGGCCAAAACATAAAATATACTTTACTCGAAAAACAAAGGTAGGTCAAGAGGATGTGATGGCAACGCCAGGCACACCATCTGGCGCAGTAGTGAAATCAACAATAGAGGTGAGTGTCTATTAGATTTCATAAATACTAACAAACTTACCATCTGTAACTCTCAATGGTTGGGAGGAGGTACTGGACATAACACTTATGAACGATAGGTCTAATTTAACAGTTGATAGGTGGGGGTATCGAGCAGTAGGTCCTTCTCGGGCCACAGCTGGATACTCGTTGATATTGGACACTTGGGAAATACAGAGAAATTAAGCTTAGAAATCCGAGACAAACGGACTTGGTTTAGTTTAACGGAATTCTTGAGCATAGACTCAGAAGAGTGCCAGTTATTCAAGATTAAATTTTTACACTCGATAAGGTAGAAGAGACCTTCAGTGGCGCCCTGCCTAGGGCGTTTGAAATCTCCTGCCCCATTACAAACGCCTGGAAGAGCTTCCCTCCCTGGTGGAATTCGGAACTCTCGGCTCTAAGAAAAGAAGCCCGTAGGACTTTCAGTAGTGGTTTTGCCAGTAAGTCGATGCAGGAGTACCGCGAAAACAGAGGGCATATAACATCGCAAAGAGAAGATCATGGAAGAACTTCTGCGAATCAATCGAAAATACCAAAGACTCTGCCAGACTTATCAGAGTTCTGGCCGAAGGACACTCGAACCCAACCTAAGTCAAGAGAGCGGATGATACATGGTCAGAATCATCGGCGGAAATACTTGACATTTTACTTAACACGCACTTCCCTGGTTGCTCAGATGCAAATTTTGAGGAACCAACATACGATGATTCGTTCTTCGAGATTGACAGATATGACATTTCTGAGGAAAAAATCCTTTAAGCGATTGAAAGTTTTGCCCCGAACAAATCCCCGGGACCTGATGGCATTTTTCCTAAGATGCTGCATAGCGCAAGGAATTATGTCACTCCCTGATTGAGGATAATGTACAGACTCTGCCTATCCCTCAATTGCGTACCAAGTAATTGGAGGAGAGTAAAGGTAATGTTCATACCCAAAATCGGCAGGAGTAGTCATGGGACTGCAGGGGACTTCCATCCAATCAGTTTATCATCTTTTCTACTTAAAACTCTGGAAAGATTTTTAGATTCACATATAAGGCATCGACTGGAGGGTACATATCGACTCTCATGCAGTCAACATAACTACCTTATGGGTCGGTCTACGGAGACGGCACTACACGAAGTAGTAAGGTCATAGAGCGATTACATGCTTTCCTGGACCTTGGGGCGTCTTTAACAACGTCATGATCACTGCAATCGAACAAGCTCTAACTGATCTGAATGTTTAGGAGTACATCATTAGATGGTTAGTGAGCATGTTGAGGACAAGGACCGTTATATCATGTCTTGGACATGACGGTAGCCTACGCGGATGACGTGTTGTTCGTTTCTGGATGTGATGAGTGACATTATTTCCAGTTCTTTGGGGGCAGAGTGAACCCGAAAATAACGGAACTGGTACTGTTCACCAGAAGGACGAAAATTCCGGCTGGGTGGTTACAAACTTCCCCTGTCGGATCACGCGAAATATCTGGGAATTATCCTGGACTCAAAATTATCTTGGAAATTAAATAGTCAACACAGGTTTAGAAAGGTGGCATAGTAAGCCACCGTAGCCTTAATCATATACTGGTCAAATGGCTGTACACGGCAATATAGTGGACCGCGACGGGCAGGAAATACATCGTGGACCAGCTCGGCAAAGTACAAAGATCAGCCTGTGTTGGAATAATAGGCGCTCTACGCACTAGTCCTTCAGAGGTTCTGAATACTATACTGCACCTTATTCCAATAGAACTACACTTTATGGCAATATCCGTTAACAGCGCGGTTAGGCTTTCTGCATCGGGATGTTAGAAGGCGAGGATGTACGGTCATGCAGGGATCTTACAGAGGCATCCCTCATCTCTGAAGCGACCAACGCACTATATGATGCCCCTTGCAGACTTTGATAAGAAATTCAAGGTCATATTTCCGTCAAGGCAGGAATGGAGTAGGGGAATCCTAGCCGATGAATACCGGCCAAGGATTTTATTTATTTATTTATTGTGGTGTTGGCTCTGGCAGTATATCTGACATTACCTTAATTTGGGTCCCTGCGCATAGGGACCATTACGGTAATGAACTGGCGGATAGGCTGGCCAAGTCGCTCTTGATATTTCACAGGTTGTGCCAGTCCCAATACCCCTGGAAACTATCAGGAGCGAAATCTTTAGACACTATCTGGATGTGGCTGACGATAAATGGAAGAAACTAAATGGCTGCAGGGCTACCAAAGTAACGTGGCCCACATATAACATAGGTTCTCTCTGAGCGACTTCTTAACTTCAGTCGGAGAGACGTGTTAAGACTGATATACGTAGTTAATGGTCACTGGACGATCGGTAAGCACGCTATGAGACTCTGTCCCCCTTTTAATGAATGCTGCTGCAGCTGCAGGGAACGGGGAACTGGAGAGACGGTATTTCATCTTCTATGTGATTGTCCAGCGTTTAATTCATCACGACATGGATTATTTGGGAATTACCTTCTACAAGGACTCTCGGAGAAGTCGCGGGTGAAACATATCAACTTGTTGAAATATAATAACTCAACGGGCTGGCTCTAGCCACCTCAGTATTTACCCTGGGTCAAGTTAAATGGGAGGGTTCTAATTCTTGACGAGTTGTGTGGTGTCAAAACGGAGTCACTGTCGACTCTTCTTTCAGCACGCCTAGTTCTGTGCGTGCTACCACGTACCAACCAACCAACCATGGGTGTAGGTGACAATAATATGGTTATATCAAACATTATATGTTTTAGATTTTCTTTAAAAGTAGTTTTCTTGGAGGTGACCATATTAAAACATGTTTTTTCTCTGGGTGGGGTGTTATTTCATTTGCTGTGGGAGTATTTTCATTATTGTAGAAGTTATTTCATTTCAACTTTTTGCAATTTCTTCAAGTTTTTTCATATTTTAAACGGTATTTATAAGGGGGTATTTCAGAATATTTGAATACTATGCTTTTAGTTGACAAAAATTAACGAGTTTCTTTATAAATTTTGAAGTGTAAATGACCACCCTATAGTATGAAATTGTATGCGGAAAGCGATAAACCAGTAAATTGCTTTAAAAATTCCGAATCGCTAACTAAAGTTTCTCTGCAAAGCCGGCCTCAGGCCGTTTCCACGAATTTTCTCCACTATAGTACAACAAACAACTGCTTCGCTGATTTTAGCATAAATTTTCTTCGGTCTGGCGCAAGGATTTCCACCTCTATAGTTTAACAATTACCCACTTCAGTTCAATTCTTTAAGAACACATTTAGCTGTAACTACTGCTTAAAAGTAATTGACAAATAAAAATTCAGTTCTCTTCATTGCTTCTGGTGTACAACAAAACTTATTCTATACAAACCTCTAGTAAATATCCCCATAGTTGGCAACCTTTTCCTGAATGATGATACTTCATCGATAAGATTTCGATAGCCAAAGCGATTGTACTATCTACTAGTTAACAGCGTAGCGTTGCCAAGCTATAAATATTATATGGGAAACGCTTAATTATTCTGTTGCTGTTATTTTTTAATTGTTACAATTATTCCAACTATTTTTTAAAGTGAAAAAATATATAAAAAAATTATTTTGCTGTTCTTCTGTATAACAAACTTAACCAAATGATTTTTATTTATTTTTTTGGATTGGAGGGACAACCAATTTAAATTTACCTATTTGAATGAATTTTAATGTTAAAGATATGTAAGGAGAATAGATACTCGGGAAGAGCTACGGGAACCTTGATTAGGAGATTTTGGCAGGACGTATCCCAATAAAAAATATACCTTCAAACTAAGCAGGTTTTATCTTTAAAATAAATGTTTTATTCTTGTGATATCTAGTTCTTTCTCTGAGATTCTTAACCTAAAATTTGAAGTATCTTACCTCGCATAGGCTGCTTGTTACACTGGCCCATGGAATACAATTTTGTTGGGGCCTGTGCATGTATTAATATATGAATTTGGATCAAATTAATTATGAAAAAGATATGTATTTATCTATGTGTCTACTTATGTAAATATTATAGTTACTGCATCAGAGAAAATGTTCATGAGAAATATCCCTTCTATGTTTTATTTTACAATATTTAGGAAATCGTCCAGTTGGGCTACAGACCCCTTTTAAGTTCACCAATGGACTTAAGATCATCTTTTGTTTCAAAATACATATGTGTTTTAATGTAAATATGGGTATCAAAGTAAACTACTGTCGATATTTATTAAAATCGGTTTATAATTTGATGTTAACAAAGCAATTTTACGCAAAATTTAATGCTAAATCGTTTGGATGTTAGAGCGTGATTTAAACAGACAGACAGTCGGGCGCAACGTTGATGAATATTAAAAAAGTTTCACATGAAATGACAAACTTCGCATACCCTCATTCGCTCACCACTAGTGGTGGATTGTATAAAATAAGTTCGGAATAGATCTAAAACAAAATGAAGGATTTTATTACCGCTTTCTTTTCCACTAAGATTTTCATTTATTTGTAAATATATTAGTTATTCTTTGATTTAATTGTTCTATGAGTTTTACTTATTTTTTTCTTTTATACATTTTCATGTCTTTTGTAATAAATAATCAACTTTGATGGACCACCACTACCAAGAACAACGTAATAATTCCAACATCAATAGCAACAGCACCAACATCAATATTAAAATATCTGTTTGTTTTGTGTGACTGCTTTTAGGATCTTTGCCATTACTGAGATTTTTATGTTGTTTCGTTTCTTTTTTGTTTGTCGACAACAACAATCACTTTGCCTTTCATGTTTCTTTCATTTTTATGTTTGGACATTTTGAATACAATTAAATGTCATTTAATATTAATACGATTTTAATGTCATTAGATTATTTAATAAAAATGTAAGATGTTTTATAAAAACACTAACACATACATACACTTTCCCATATAAATGAGAGTTTTGTTTTTACCCAGCGGTAAACTTTTGGAGGACTTAATATATAAGGCCTTCTGTAAGACCTTCCTAGATTATTTTTCAGATCCAGTTGTCATGCTCGCTTGCCTTCTCAGAAGAGTCATATGGGAGGCCTACCTACTCCCTTCTACACACAAACTTTGTTTGTTTTTTATTATGTGTATGTATACATACATTTTGTGCGCCTACTACCGTTACCAAAAAACACAAAACAACACAAACTTTAAATAAAAAAAGAAGTCAATTTAAATTAGTGTTTCTTAAATCAGGACTGCTGGAGAAGGAAAAGCAGAAGGCCTTGGCTAGCTAGGACATTATGTGTAAAAAATGTATGAGTATGGAATGGGGTAGTAAGGCCTTGTGTCTGAGAAATAAGGGCTTCCAGAAGGCCTGCTTACTACTTCTTTTTACCGCTGGTTGGTTTTGCACAAGTGTCTATGTATGTTTGAGTGTGTATTTGTATTAGGGGCGCGACGAATGTACGGTTTCTCATTTAAAGAGAGTATTATGCGTTTGTGCTAATGTGAGTAATATTTTAAAATATTGCTCTAAGACCCAAAGAATAACTTTCTGTGTCGATCTTACTATACCAATCCGTCCTGGCTGGCTGATTGTCTGTCCATTAAAACCTTGTTCGCAAGGTACAGATCGCCATTTTAAAGATAAGAGTCTTTGTGTCCATAAAGAATCTGATTATGCTGGTATTAAGATTAAATTTGGACCAAAATCGTTTTACCAAATATTATTAAAATCAGACTACACTGAAAGAATTAGGCTTCATAAATCAAATGAATCAATTTCATTAAATTTTTTTCTTTTATCCAATGAAAAATTTTATTACGGGAATATCATTTTACAGAAATAATGACGCAATTTCATTACCACTACGAAATTGAGTTTCGTAATTTGGTAAAATTTTTCATTAAATTAATGACAACTTAATATCTTTTTCAAAAGAAAAATTCAATTAATTGTTATACATTATTTCAATAGGTTGTTTAAGATTAAAATGAACTATTAATTAATGTATTCAAATATCTTTCAGTCAATGAAGAAAAGTGTAACTTCATATTTTCCATGAAAAATGTCACTAAATCAATGAAAACTAGATGAAGTTCTCTAACTTCAAAATACTTACAACTAGAAAATATTTTCTTCCTATAACTGCTGTAAAAACGTTTTTTTAATTCCATTTTAAGCGATAGACATAAAAATATATGAAAAAAGTTTCAAATTTCAATGTTTCATAACATCAATGAAAAAATTCATAACTGTTATCGTACACTGAATTTAGCTAAATGTTAGTAATAGGTTCGAAAACATACAACTATAAAGAAATAACAAGAGCAAACAATTCTCACATTCCTTTTCTTTAATTGAAGCACAGCCGCGAATAACGTTTTAAGTTACAAAATAATTATTTTTCAGGAGAGCAAAAAAACGTTTTTATTTTTAACAGGCAAGGTTATTCATTTTTTATTTTTTTTCTTTAGATTATTAAAAATAATGGCAATAAGAACTTTTATTTAAAATATCAAAAAATTTAAAATTTAAATTACATGCAAATTTACAGTTTATTACCTTTTTTTTAGTGGAAAAACGTGGAAAAACGTTTCATATCCACAATCGCGATGTCATTTAAAACGTTATTCCACGTTTCAAAACCATTTACTTTGTATCATTTTGTAATTAACTAACAACGTTCTTCCACTAGTTGATTCTTTGTATGTCACTTTGAAGGCGTTAGGGTGCATAATTTTGGGTGATTTAAGGTTTAAACAGTCTAAAAGGGTAATGTTAACGGTTATCTGCAAAAAAACAGTTTTTGCAAAAAGTGGCTTTTACAACGTTATTCGCGGCTGTGCTTCAATTGTTAATTTAAATACACAAAATTTTCGTAGTAGTAATGCCAGCAAAATGGAAAGAAGCAAGATGAAGGTCGTCCCGGGCTGGAAAATGAATTAAATACAGTTTACTAAAAGGTAAGCTTATTCAAGTACAGTAGTTTTAACTTAACTGCCTTTTATTTACGTGCACTTTTGACTTAACTGCACAAAATTGATAATTTTTGGCATTATTCTTTATAATCCCATACAAATTCCTTTTTTAAGTGCACTTTCTTTACCTGCACATTTAAGATAAGTACCCAAAATTTTTGGCATTTTAAAATTATTATCATACAAAAAATTTAAGTTAGCTGCACTTTGACTTAACTGCCCAAATTACATATTTTCTGTAATTATTCTTCAAAATCTTTCTTTACGTGCATTTTTCATATTTTTGGGCAGCTTTAAAATATTTTCATATAAAACATCAAAGTTAGCTGCACACATGAAAAAATATGGTGGCCACTTTTTCACATAAATATCCAATTTTAGCTGTTTATAAAAACAAAAATCGCAAACAAGTCAAGTTGTTTGCATGTACCTACATTTATGCATATGGGTTGTGGTTACAGCAACTTTACCATAATTATATGAAAGGAATAGCAAATCTTAGGTCTGGAACAGAATAAAGTAGCTGTAGTAGTATTTGAAGCGGACAAATGCTCTCTAGCGCAACAAATTTCAAAATTTCGATTTTTGCGCTTCAACGGCAACGACTACGTATTCTATTGACACTACTTTAAAACTGCCGTTTTTAATTTTTGACAGCTTGCAGTAACGTTGTACTTGTATTTGGCTATCTCGTTCCGTCTAAAAATGCACAAGAAATGACTACAGGTTGTTTGAACGTAATTGTTATTATCAATTTATTAATAAAAACGTTGTTACTCCTCTTTCAAACACTTTACTTTAGCTGCACTTTTATGCAGGTAACCACAATTGCGTACCTGCACATTAAGGCTGCTAAATACATTTAAGATAGCTGCATTTTTGATTTACCTGCACAAAAAATCGTGCAAAGGAGATTGTGCAGCTAAGTCAAAATTACTGTAGAACATAACATGATGTAACAGAAATATATAAACGAAATAAAATTAATATAACTTGATGATTTGAATAAAATTCACAATAACTCAAAACGCGCATTGAAATAGCTGAAATAAATAAACATTAATAGTTATTTAATGAATTTATGTAATTAAACAAATTAAAATTTTTATCGATTTAATGAA
The DNA here is from genome assembly GCA_963931875.1 of Pollenia griseotomentosa. Classification (NCBI taxonomy): domain Eukaryota; kingdom Metazoa; phylum Arthropoda; class Insecta; order Diptera; family Polleniidae; genus Pollenia; species Pollenia griseotomentosa. The sequence continues at coordinate 140,420,859 of OZ007563.1, read as the reverse complement.
ACATTTCATTAACGGGGGGCTAATGTATCATTCTTCATTAACCCAATGAATCTCAACCTATGTAAGATTTAGCTGCGATAACTTTAATGGTAGCTTCTATCAGCGATGCCAGAAGTGCAGATTTATCTGCATTTTGCAGATTTTATCACCAAAATTGCCAAAATGCAGATTTGACGATTTTTGGCTTAAAAACGCAGATTTTTCAGCTCGGTGGCAACTTCTCTTATGTTTGTACTATTTTCTAATTCTTTCATTAAAAGACGAAAAATATCAACCATTCTTGAAAGAAAACACAAAACAAAATAAATAGAAAAAATGCGTGCTTGTTAAGTGTTGATATTTTCGGTACTTACGGAGATTTTTGCACCTATAGTACAGAAAAATATCAACAAAGATTGCGTTGAAAAAAAAATATATAACGGTTCTCACATAAAGCGAAAAAATTTGGCAATAGAAGTTTAAAAGACATAAATAATAAATTTAATAGTTGAACAATGCTTAAATATTTGCAAAGAAATAGTAAGATAATACAATTTTGTTTTGCAAAAAACCTTATACATATCCTATTTTTCATATATAGACAAAAATAAGTCCAGTGAAGATGGCGATTCTGTTGAATTGGTAAGATAACTAAGAACACATTGCGTTCACATTTAAAATATCCATAAAATCTTAGATTGATGAAAGAAAAAAACGTAAAATAAGAAATGACTGGTGGGAAAATGCGGCTATAAATTCTTGGGAGGAGAAACGAGGCCAAACTGTTTATTGTAATATTTGCAAAGCAAATCTTAAAGCTACTGCAGGTAAAAGCGATTTGTTATCACATACCCAAACAAATAAACATTTGGAAGCTTCGAAGATTTTTGCCAACCAAGTGAAAATAAATCAAATATTCTCAACAGAAAAAGCTGGAATCAAAAAAGCTTAAATACGTATGGCCTTATTTATTGTGGAACACAACTTGCCGTTCAGAATTACAGATCATTTGATCAAAGTGTGTCAAAGCTCATTTGGTGATTCCGAAATAACACTGAGTTTGAAATTAGGAAGAACCAAAGCAAACGCTATTGTAAAAAACGTAGTTGGAAAAAGCCAATTTTCAATGGTATGTGAATTATTAAAAACAAATTTATTTTCACTGTGTATAGATGAGTCCACAGATGTTTCAAACAAAAGGTCTTTGTGTATGGTAGCACGAGTTTGCTTAGATTTTAAGACCCATGATTTGTTTTTTGGATTAGTAGAAGTAGAACAGTGCGATGCTTCTAGTTTATATTTATTAATTGTTAAATATTTCTATGACAACGGCATTGATTATAAAAGAAACATGGTTGGGTTTGCAGCAGACGGAGCATCCGTAATGACGGGGAAAAAACATTCCGTTGCCCAACTTTTTAAAACTGACTTTCCAGATTTATTTATAATTAAATGTGTATGCCATGCACTGGCGTTGTGCTCATCGTATTCATGCTTTAAACTCCCTTCCGCTGTCGAAACCCTAGCCAGAGATGTATATAATTATCTGTCCAACAGTCCAAAGCGTCACAACCAGTTTGAGAAAATACAAAGTTTATTAGAAATAAAGCCCAAAAAGGTTTTACATCCATGCCAAACTCGTTGGCTTTCTTTAGAATCTGTTGTAAACCGTTTGTTAGAACTATATGAAAGCTTAAAAATATTTTTCTCATTTGCCGTTAATATCGATCAAATTGACAGTGCAAAATTAATATTAAACAACCTTAACGATATAAATAGAACATATTTATGTTTTTGAAGTATATACTTGGTATTATTAATAATATTAATAAAATGTTCCAAAGCGAAGAAACAGAAATCCACAATTTATTTGCTCAAATGGAAAAACTACTTAAAATAGTAATGAGCAATTTTTTAAAACAAAATTTGATCAAAACTGGTGACGTTTTTAGTGTGAATTACAAAGATCCTTTAAATTTTCTAAATTATGATAGTGTATACCTGGGTATTCGTGCAGCTGAAATACTTGCAAATGATATCATCTCTAAATGCGACGTTAAAGTTATAATTAAAAATTGTATTCAATTTTATATTGAACTGTTGGATCAAATTTTAAAAAGATTTGACTTTGATAATAAAATGAGATCGCTTAGCATTATAAGCCCAAATCTTATAATAAATGGTGCTTCTAATTCAGTCTTTGACATTGTGAAACATTTTCCAAATTTTTTGAAAGTGGATGAAAGACAGGATTTGGATTGTGAATTTAGGGAATTAAAATTGCTGAACTTTAAAGAAGTTTTACATGGAGAAGAAATAACTTTAGTCAATTTCTGGAAAAAAGTATCTGAAATAAAATATGCTGATACTAAATCTGCTTTTCCAACTCTTTCTAAATTTATTCAAGGTATATTGGTCTTACCGCATTCATCAGCAAACGTCGAGAGAATCTTTAACCAGGTAAACCTGAACAAAACAAAAGTTCGAAACCGTTTGGAAATTGATTCATTAGTAGGAATATTACTTACAAAAGATTATTTAAAACTTAAAAATTCGCATTGTTTTGATACTTTAATATCACCGGACTTGTTGAAACTTATGTCATCTGATATTTACACGAAATAATCTGCTTATGTACGCTTATGTTTATATTCCTTTGTATGTACATATGTATGTATGTATAAATATTTTTAATTTAAGCAATATTTGATCTCTTGTAAATTCTCAACGTGACTTTTAGTAATTTAAATAACAGGTCAGGTCAAGCAATTAACTTTCAATTTATAATTTTTATGTGATTAATCCTAACTTAACTTTCTTTAAAATATGTTTTGCTTTAGCTTAGCCACTTTAATGTGTAATTTGTTTTCGTTTTCTTGAAATAAAAAAATATTTTAATATAATATTATTATACATATTTTTAAATGAATTGTTACATATTTTTTTTAAATAAACTACATAAAAAATGGGCTAAATTTGTTTTGAAGATTTTAAAATCCATATGCAGATTTTGCAGATTTTTGGATGAAAAATCATTGTTTTTTGCTGATTTTACCTCCAAAAGTTCTGGCAACACTGGCTTCTATAGCAAAATTTTGTACTAGTAGGTCTAGGATTGACCATAGAAACATCCTCCTCAAAATAGCTTTAAAACAAAATAATACTTTATACAATGTTGAAGTCAAACTAGCTTTATAACAAAACAATACTTTATGCAATGCTAAAGTCTAGAAAATATTTGGCTTAAAAGACTCTTACATAAATACTACATACATATGTACATATCGCTCCTTAATTGTAACATAGTCATATCTCAAAAAATAAAAAATTTTAAGTTACTTAAGCAAAATTGCTCCTTCATACCTTCTCTATATGTAAAACAAAAATCAGTGTTTTATCTTAAACTGAACCGCAGTTATAGAAAAATATATTTTATTGAATCTGTATAAAAAGGTAAATTATGAAAACTTTAATCGCATTTTGCCAAGTTTGATTTTTTGGGATATGACTATTTTGCAAATTTCTTACTTCTTGATATTTGCACTCGCTACAACGTATGCGAATTTTGATATTTAATATCAATAAAATCTGGAAACTTTTTTATAGAAAATTAATTGTAACAAACGTCAAAGTCTCTTAGTTTAAGATACTTTAACTTAAATTTACTTTAAAAAAACATACTAGAGTAAGTGCGATTAATGTGGTACACAGTGCCTTATTCCTGGGGCCTAATTCTGGCAGTCGTGACCGAGTACTTTCTCGATTCGAAAGCAATTTAATTTCAGTCGATACTGAACGAATCGAATTTTTTTTTTCTGTATTGTGAAACTCAAATTAATTCTTTATAAAACTGAAAAAATAATTCCGATTCGTTCAGTATTGACAGAAATAATTAGATATTAAATTGCTTTCGAATCGAGAAAGTACTCGATCACGACTGCCAGAATCAGGCCCCTGAACTTACAAGTCAATAATAATAAAACCAATCTTAATGATTTTAGATTTTAAAAAATAAATAAAGCTTTGAACTGTCTTATTTTTGCAAGTCATTCTTAGTTTTAGTTGCAAAAAAATTCAAGCCGTGTAGTCTCCTTTTTTGGTTGCCGTTCAAAGTAAGTTTTTGTTTTAAAGGTGCATTTTATTATTTTACCCGGCCATGAGCAACGAAAGGACAGTCTGCTTGGCAAACAGGGACGCTCGACGTACGTTTTTAGGCTGGTCACATTAAGGGGACGCTACAAACATGGTCCGAACGTGAATTTCTTCACACATGAACGTCAATTTCTGAATTAAGACAGTCCAAGAGCTTTATTACTCTGTTTCGTAGCAGGGCAGGTTGGCTACTTATGCTTGAAAAGGGGGAAGTAAGGCTACTTGTTATTCGGGAAACTGGGGTCTCAGATACCACCAGTTTGTATTGGGTTATGTTAGTTACCTATCTTGTTTTTGTATTTCCACCACTGCTTTTGGCATATGTTTCGAAGAAAAATGTAAATTTTTGTAAACGTTCATTAACATAGATGGGGGTAGTGCACTAATTTTGCAGTTTCAACTCAAAGTTAGTGATAGTGTAAAAATATTGCAATCATTTTGTTAATGTTGACATGAGTGATAGCGATGTTAAAAAATTTTGCACTCAAAAAAAAAAAAATAGTTTGATTTAAAAAAAGCAATCATCAGCTTATTGCAACTTTTTTCTTCTTCACTCATTTGAGTGCAACTAAAATTGTTGAAATAAATTAACAACTTGTTTTTTCATGACAAAAGCCAATAATTATACCGTTATTGACAAAATTTCATTTTGTTTAATGCTTTTTACTTATGCATATCCTCAAAGAAATCAAAAACCATGCACATACAAAGTTACATTTTTTAAATTTTAGTGAGACAATATTTGTAAGCAGCTTTTTTGATTGCATGCCAAAATTTTGCACTATTTGATTTGAGTCCAGATTTTGGCATTCAAATCTGCGTTTAGTGATAGTGAAAAAATTTGCAATATCACTCCAAATTTTTTAGTGGTAGTTAAAAAATAACAATCACCACTAAAGCTGGTAAAAAAGAGTGCAAACTAATTTCTTTGCAGTTTTATTTAATAATAGTGCAATGTTGATTTAAATCAATACTTAGTGCACTACCCCCAACTTTATAGAATTTTAATAATAGTAAATAGCGCCGCATACACCACTTTTCTAAATTTATTTTTAAAATGTAGCTTTTTGTGCTGCATAGTATACGTATGCAGTGTATTGAGTTGCTGGCATTTTACTGTTTTTCTTATGGCAATGAAGCAAAGCAGAAGTGAAATTTATTTTATACGTTTTCGTATAAGGAACTTGCTGCATTTGCAAAGCAGTGGCTTGTACAATGTAATGCAAGTATGGACCATGTCATTATTAAGAGTTTGCAGTGAAACGACATGTCTTCGTTTTTTAACGACAAGTTTTCGTTTTGAAACGATTTCAAAGCTAATCCTCTGGAGTATACCATGGAGTAGTTTAAAGACTTCTCCTTTGTAATGCAAGCTGGGTTATATGGTCCTGCCCTAGGACATCGTACTGTAAAGTAAGCTATTTTTTCTATTCATTGGGATTACCTTTGAACAAGTCCTTGCCGCTTATGGGCGACATTTGACCGGTAAAAAAAATATATTGATAACGACAATTAAATCTCTTGTTATGAACACCAATTATGTGTTAATTCAGTTGCAGCTATCATTTATTCAGGTATAAGCACAATTTTGTTTCTAATAATCATACTAACAATATCTGTTGTTATGGCTGATAGTGTACTAAAATTCAAATGTTGCTATCAAAAGTATTGTGCTAAGCAACGAAACTTTCAGTAATTGGAACCGAATTGTGTGATAGTACATGCAACCGACGAAATTCGATTGGCGCCAAATTCGGTTGTGATCACGAATCTGTTTTCTCTGTGTAGAATTCGCATTGGCGAAATTTTATTCGTCAAATTCATACCGGCCGCACCCTGTATTCGCATTCGTCAAATTCATACCGGCCGCACCCTAATTTATATAAACCATCATTTGTTTTATTTTCTTTACACAATTGGAAAAATTTATGATGATGTGTAAATGTCAACTCATCAAAATAAAAATGTTCTAAATCAATGTCCTTAATTTCCTCGTTTTCTTCATACTTAAACATTCACATACTGAAACAGACAAAGTTCATTTGTATTTCCATCCCACTTTTATCTTAAAAGAAAGAAAACACTTATGTTGAAATACAGTCTTAAAGGAAAACATATAAAATCACGTTAAAAGATTTAAATAAATAAATAAAACAGTAAATGTTTATTGGATCCTTATTCGTTAAATTTGGCAAATGGTCCTAAAATTCCATTTGTGCATCAATAGACAAAAAACTAAATTTAGCTGATTCTGAAAAGAATGTCCATTTGAATAATGACAGTTTTGAATTGGGAATACTTCTTTGCTTTACTCAATCGATTAAATAAAATGGATTTCATTTTTACTAAAGAATTTTAAGTTTAAATTCTGTAAATGAAATGTAAATTAAACTGATTGAATTGTGTGTTTTCATTTTAGTTTAAAACTATTTTTTAAGAAAAAAAAAAAAAAAAAACAGAATACTTGTGTAATTGCAAAATTTCTTAGGATTGATAATTTTGTATAGATTTTTATTTGAATTATTCATACAAAACTAAGATGAAATACATTTCTTTGAGATGTAACATGTTCGCCCTTTAAATTACTTTTACCATTAAAAATTCAATAAGGACAACAATCCATAAGCAGAGTTTTAAAACTCAACTTGAAATTCAAACTGGTTTTGGGGCGGGAAAAATATTTATAGACTTTAATCAAAATGCTTTAATAATTCCAAAAACTACTTCCCTTTCAGAATAAGAAATATTTAAAAATTTTATTATAAACTGGGTCTGAAAATGTGTTTGTTTGTGTGACACCGACGACGTTGGATGGAAAATCAAAAATATTAGATATGACGGCGAATATTACTCGTGTACATGTCTAGCACACATGCACGAGTGAATTCGCCTGTTAGTTTAAATTGTAATTGTGATAATTCTTGTGTTAAAATCACTGTACAGAATATTCCAGATAGAAATGTAATGTAAAGTTAAAATATTCGAACAGGATAGTCTAGATAAAAATCTAATGTTAAAATATTCCTGATATTAAAATATAGCTTCAATATAAGTCATGCAACAATGTTACGCTGAAGGTCCATGCCACGCGTTTTCGCCTCCACATATTGTATGACCTTTATACCTTGCTTGTGTTCCACGTTTCAAACACAGAATACTTACAGAACTGTAAAAAGTGACGTGTGAAAATGGCCCAAATCAGTTGCGTGGGCAGCTTTCGAAGAAAAAGACAGAAAGCTTTTTTTTGGAAGTGAAGTGCCAATGTGTAAAAACAGGCAGCAACAATCAACACAAATGGCGTGATCAAAACAACATTAACAAAACACAAACCACGTTAAACAAATGCATTAGTTCAACAGACGTTGTGTTTTATTTATTATTATTTATTAATATTTTTTTGTTTTATAATGTTATTTATTTACATAAATATTATTTACTCGTGTTGTGGTAAACTTAAAAGTTAATTTTTACAACAGCTTTGCAAATAAATCTCAACTAAATAAATTTGTGTTCATTGTATTGCAGCATAAAAGATGATGCAAAGAGAAATGCAAAAAGGGCAGCTTTCTTAGAAAGAGACAAAAAAAAAACTAAAAATCTTCCGTCTCGTGACAGTTCTGTTGGTATTCTGTGCAAGGTATATTTATAGCAGGTAGTCTCGGAAAGCCAGCTGTTTCTTTTTTATTTGCTTGTTTTGCCATACGAACTGTCAAATGTTGTATAGTAAATATGTAAACAAGTTTTTCGTCTCTATCTTTTGCCTTTTTTTGTCTCTTATCAACCACTTTGCCTTTTGACAGTTCGTATCATATAACAACAATAAAAAGCCCTGTTGTTTGTTTTATTGTACAATTGCTATAAATATACCTTGAATCTGAGGTTTCAAATGACATTGTAAGCTTTTTATGCGGCTTCACCACAAGTAAAAATAAAATTAAAATTGTCAAAAACAGCCGATCGAACGCTGCTTGTTACGCTTACAAAAGAAGAAAGTTAACCAACTTTTCACATTCAACACCTCAATGCATCCTGAGCTTTTGTACATGTAGGATGTTGGCCATTATCTTGCTGGACAGGACATGTTAAGCAGCGTGATTTCTCTCCAGCTGGTCCATTCTTGTAGATCGCCTTTTTTAGGGATTTTGATTAACAGGCCCTCACTGAGACTACAGGCCCAACTATAATATGCTTAAGTTAGCTTAAGCAATTGTACGAATACGTGTAGTTCATATGTGTCAAACCATATTAAACTTAAGAAAACTTTTAGTTATGAATTTTTCATTTGCTTAAGCAAAGTGCGAAACAGATCGCTCTTTGAAATATTTTTTGATTTTGTTTTATTAAATGCATTTAGGAGACTTTTCGTAAATTTTTGAATGTAGCTTAAGCAGGATTAAGCATATTATAGTTGGTCCTTTAGTATTAAGTTCATAAATTTTCAATACCAAGTGAATATTTTTTTCTCCTTAGTTTTTTCTCTTTATATCTGCTTTTGTAATCCGACTAACAGAATAATGGATATTTCAGAATCGTCTTCGAATTTCAAAAACCCCAACTAAAATTCAATAAGTATATTTATGAGACTATAGAATTACGTAGGTAATGAGCCCTCACCTTTTCTTGGTGGATTTTAAGAAAAGATTTATTAAATAATATAATATAAGATTTATTAAATAAATAATTTTAATGAAACCTCCGATATCAATTTTTTTTATTTTCATTTTGTGTTTTGCTTCCACATGAATTGGGAACTTTATTCCAATACACTAAAATGAACCAAAGTTCTGCAAAAGATAAACGGTAGGCGGAATAAATATTGTGAGTTCATTGTTTTAACTTCAAATTTAAACAACTGCATACAGATAACTTGATTTCGGTAATTTCATTCTATCATTTTCTTAACACCAACGTGAAAAAAGTGACAACTTGGTCATTAACTTCTTGTAGGGGTATGTATTTAGTTAAATATAGGTTTTTAAATTTATATTTCGGTATTAATTTAACTGTGTCTCTCAGTGTCAAACTACTTATAATGGATTTTAGTATGAAGTCAAAAAATAACTTCCTTATTTTTAACATTTGGTAGAAATTTTTTATCTTGAAAGCTTAAATAAAGATATTAATATTTAAGCGCATTATTGATGCTGTTGATGTTATAATGTTCGCCTCAAATGATTTTGTTTTATCCAATGAAATATAATCGTTTTTTCCCTTCCAGTAAAAAAATTTATTTTATCTCTGCAAGATTATCAAAATTCTTGTTTAGTAATAATTTTTATCCCTTTTCCTTGTACAATGCAGATTTTATACTCCAATGTAATTAACATATGTATTGCACTAAATTAAGATTGTTTTACAATTATTTTTGAAATTTGAACTACCATGTTTTGATTTGATAAGCTTATCAATTTAAAACATTTTTAACTTTCAGTATGTTTATTATATCAGACATCTTTTTACTAATATTGTTAAGGACTTTTTACTTTAATCATATGTACTGTATTTATTTTCTGCCTTTATGTTAAAAAACACAGGTTTCAAGTTTGCACAAAATAACTTTAAAAAAATAATAATACAAATAGCAAAAACAACCCTACCATACAGAAAAACTGCCCTACATATGCCCAGTCTCCTGCCGTGCAGCCAGGTCATTCCCATTATGAATCCTGTCATATTCTCCAGAACGTAGCCTGAGACTTCTCCGAATTCACGCAGGAATTTGCTACCCATCCACCTAAGCCTGTTGTTCTGTAGCCTGGAACAGTGTCACAGAAAGTGCTCAACTGTCTCCTCACATCTATCATAGAGTGAGCCCTCCTGCAATCATCCACTAGCCTGGAGTTCACATAACAGCCCATGAAGGCCCTTAGAGCCGCCTGGCTGTCCACATATATAGTGAACTCCGAGCCTCTGGCAATGTTGCTCACTACCAATTCTACGGCCAATACACTGCAGTCGTTAGGAAGTATATGACCATCTGATGTCCAATTCCTCAATGTAGATCCTCGCACCCGTGCCCATCATCTTTGAGCCACCAGTGAAAATAGAAAATTCCCTATACAATCTGTTCTGCCCTGACGAGCTCTCCCTAGACGCAATATTACCTCTGGCAAACGCCAAAAATCTACCCTAGTGCCCATATAACCCGTGGAGTCGGGCAAACGCAGTTAATAACCACCATCACTAATTTCAACCAAGATCCTCAAGTGACCCTTCGTAAAATTGCCTATCAGTTCTAACTACCTCAGTCAAAGAATTCTCCTGGCTGCTATTCCCATCACATACTGCTCTATAGGCAGAATATGTATAATAACATCCAGGCCTGTTTGAGGCGTACTTATCATGGCCCCTGTCATGCCGATTGCAGCATGCCTCTGAGCCTTAGACAGAAGGTCCGACTAGCCAGTCTCAGTGCCTCCCAGCAAACACATTATTCTGACGTAAAAATTGGTCTAACTACCGAAGTGTACAGCCATCCCACCACTGAAGGCCGAAGTACCCAGCTCCTACCAATCGACGATCTGCAAGTACAGTAGGCATTGAGACTCCTCCTTAGTCTCTCCTGAGTTTTCCTCATCCAGGACAGCTTTCTGTCCAGAAAAACTTCTAAATACTCCTTCTCCTCCTAGTAAAAAAAACGAACTCTGTCAAAAAGTCCCAGAACGAAATTGACAGCCAATCCAAGCCAATAACATCTGCTGCTGAGCATCAGAGTTAACCATTCGTCCTGCCGATTTGTAGGACCCAAAATCACTAGCCGCCCAAGTAACCTTATCCAAGGTGACAGTATTCCCCGCCGTTTCCTTTACCAAAACTCATTAGCCTTTCCCAGAGAAATGGTTACCACACCCCATCTGTTCCCCCGTCCAAGGATCCACACATCCCAGGAAGTGTGTCTCCACAAGCAAACAGAAAGACTTGGAGCTACATTCCGTCCTGTCTTTGAATAAATCCCGGGACCGCAGGGTCCTTAGCCTGCCCATATCATTTACAGATTCCACTGACTCGTTAAATTTGATCCACGATTCGCTTTCAGAGTGCGTCCTTCTTGGATTCCTATATGGGTACCTTTTTGACTTTTCAAAGCTTAGATTAAAGGACAGACGACTATGGTCAGAGAAGGAAAATCCTAAAGCCTCAATCCAATCATCCACTAAGTCTTTAGCTCATCAATGTTATATATATTACTGCCTCCATATCTCTAGTTCTGAACGTTGGCGTTTTACCCCGATTACAGATATTAAAATCGCTAGCAGTAATAAAATCAAACATAGACTCACACAGTGATGCAGGTTTATCTGCACCACTTTCAGTCTATAATTTAAAGGAAACCTAAATCCGATAGACGCAACCCAAATATAGCAACCTCACCCAGTCTCTCCCTTGGTTCTCTTTACAACCCAGTGAAGCTATCAGCTTCCACTGGCACGTAACTTTAGGAATGGAAACAATTTTATGTTTTCTTTTTTTTTTTTTTTTTTTGAAAACGCCCTTTTAAAAGCCAGATTTATAATAGTGAACTTCATATTTTAAATTTAGAAGAAAAGGTCGGATTTCAATGATAACGGTTTTTCTAGATTTCGGTATTGCAAACTTAAGTTATGTACACAGAAAAAATATAAAAATTGATTTGAATTAAAAATTTGTGATATAAATTAAATTTACACTAGTAAACAAATTAATAGTATTTATTAAATATTTTTTGATATTAACAACATATTCTGCAGTAATGTGGTTGATATATGTAAACGTTTAATGTACTTGATTAAATTTAAAAAAAAAACTGATTTTCTATTCAATAAATGGTTTAATTGAAAAAAATATTGTCGATAATTTGTGCTGTGTAGATGTGGAAATATTCTTAAAATTATGATTTAAATTTTCTTTTTGTAACTATTCTACAAAGTAGAAACGTTTTTACTATGCAGTTAGCACAAATTTCCATTTTATAAATTTCTGCTGTCCTCCATTTTTCTATTTTCTACATTAAAAACATGTATTAAATTACTGAAATGAAACCAGGAAACAAGAAAGTTTCTTGATTTAAATTTTATGGTCATAGATTATAGCAAGGAAATATTTATGAATGAAATGAAAAATGATTTTTTTTTTATACGGACGAAAACATCAGAAAATGTTTCTGAGACAAATGATAAAAGTGTAACAAAGAACAGTATTTTTACGCAATGGCTAAAAAATTTTCATAAATAAAAACACGGTAAAAAAAATAGATACATAAGGCCCAGCTATAATATGCTTAAGTTGGCTTAAGCAATTGTGCGAATACATGTAAATCATACTAGGCAAACCATATTGTACTTAAGAAAACTTTTTGGTTAATTTTATGAAACTGGCACTTGCTTAAGCAAAGTGCGAAACGGATCGCACTTTCCGTATGAAATAAAATATTTTTTGATTTTATTTTTGTTTTTTTGAAGGCTTTTGAGAGGCTTTTTGTCAATTTTTGACAGTAGCTTAAGCCAGCATATGCATATTGTAGTTAGGCTTTTAGAAAAATTTATGGTTTTGAACATAAGAAAGTAAAAATTGAGAAGACGAATGGAAAGTTTTAGTAAAAATTATCTTAAGTCATACCAAGCAATCAGTGTGGTGTGACCATGGCATTAAAACTTCACTTCTTAAATAATCTTTTAGCAGAGTTCGGAAAACAATTGCCAAGAGAATCTGATGAACAAGGTTAGCGCTATCACCAATTATCCATTCCGATGGAAAAGCGGTTCAAAGGGGGAAAAAATAAATGCGGTGCTTTGGGAATGGGTCTAGCCATTAGGTATTTTCATAGCAAAACGGTGGGAAACATGTATTCAGATAATGAGACTAGCTTCGAAAGCGACCACTTAAGTTCAATATATATTTAAAAATATAAATGTTTAAAATCATCAATTTTTTTAAAGGCCCAACTAACATATGCATAAACTGGCTTAAGCTGGCTTAAGCTACTATCAAAAGTTAACAAAAAGCCTCTTAAAAGCCTTTAAAAAACAAACTTAATATTTTATTCCATACGGAAAGTGCGATCTGCTTCGCACTTTGCTTAAGCAAGTGTCAGTTTCATAAAATAAACCAAAAATTTTTCTTAAGTACAATATGGTTTGCCTACAATGATTTACATGTATTCGCACAATTGCTTAAGCCAACTTAAGCATATTATAGCTGGGCCTTATGTATCTATTTTAAAATATTTGAAGTGTCCTTATATTTTCATCATTACCCATAAAAACTATGACGAAATTTTACGTTTTTTGGCAGTTTTGCTGTTTTGAGTAAGATGTTGTTGTTTTTTTGATTTTATCTCAAGGTAAAATTTTTAGATCTGATTAAGAGTTAAAAATTTGCTGAACAGGGACAAGCAATATTTGGGATATTTCGCGAGGTATAGACTTAAGAATCAGTACATGTTTTTTTAAAATTGTACTAAAATCCACCCCCAGTCGAAAACTTCAAAAGCGAAATAAAAAAAACTTTAGCTAATAGTCATTCAAAACCCAGCTAGGGTTTTTCTTCTACCATCATAAGCTTTCGGATTTTGGGGGCCTCAATTGGTTCAAGATTTTAGTGCTGCACTGTGTAATTCATTACAATGAAATTGTAGGTTGAGATAAATTTTTTACATAAGAATAAACGTAAATTAATTTTTTAGCATTTAAAAATCAATAAATTCAATGCCATTATTGATCATCTCATAGGAATCACTCGTGCCTATTAGTTTTAAATATTTTGAAGGTAAATCATAATCGTGACAATATTTACTAAACCTTTTGAGTCAAAATCTACAATAAAAAACAAATAAAAAAGTATAGTTGGTCAAATCCGGCTATATATTACCCTACACCACATTAGAAATTTTATTTAATTTTCTCAGAACGTGATTCTGAGTCAATCGGTATACTTTTGTTAAGGTATTACAAACATCAGCACAAAGGCACCACTATTGTGGTTATGGCAGCGTTTAAAAAAATTCATTTAAAGTATAAAAATTGTTATTTCTTTCTGTTCTTCTTTGGCCAAAAAAAAATTGCTTTTACTTCTGATTAATTAAATGTGAACAATCGCTGTTAAACCAACTCAAAAGGCGAAAAGTTGTACACAAACTTTCGTTTTTGTGTATAAATAATTTATTGTTATGATAAAAATATTTTCCTAATCGATAAAATCGAATTAACAGTTGCAAAATGTAATCTTATTCTCAAATTACTTTCAACAATATTTACTTGGTTAAACACTCTCTCTACTTCAGCTTTTTTCCATGGAAGTGGGAGCAACTTTATAGTCAATTCTGTGTTGATCCATTTTATAAATTTAATCGTGGCAAACTGTTCCTTTATTTTGAAAGATGTTTCATCGTCATCCTTTATAGCGATTTTCAACATTTGTGAAAGAGGTGATTTAAACATAATGCGTTTAAATTGGTTAAAATTTTATTTTACTTTTAAAAATTTCTGTAAGAAAATAAAACCACTTATTGTGAAATTTTTTCAACCATTAAATGAATAATATGCTGTAATAAAAAGGCAACGCTAAAGACAAAAGTAACATGCTTCCCCATTATGCAGATATTATTGATATTCTTAAAAGACACCTTTGAGAGTTAACTGCTCTCTATAAGAAGGATTCAGCTAAAATTGGCCTGGCGTTAAAGGAGGACAAAACAAAGACATTGTTTGCTACTATACATAAACATTAACGCTAATAAAATATGTTGACGAATTTTAAGCAGGCAATTGTATTTTCGATAGTAAAACAATATACCTACCTTGAAAAAAAAAAACGAACGGGTTTAAACAGGTGTTAATATGGACTAAGCAAGCATTTCAAAAGTAAAGCCACCTCCAGAAAAATAAAACCGCTTGTGATACCCATACCGAAACATGGGTACTTGCAAAAATCGATAAAGACGTGTTGGCATTTTTGAGAGAAAATTATTTTGTAAAATGTATGAGCCTATCTATATGCGGTAATGAAAAGTAAAGGTGACGAATAAATCGTCACCTGCATGAGATTTACACCACTGTGAACATTGAGGGACGCATAAAGATAGAACGATTGCGCTATGTGGACACTAGGGGTGGAATAGTGCACGACTTTTTGATTTCGATACGCTACAACCCCCATTTTTGTGAAGTTTATAATAAACGCATGAGCCAAAAAATTAGGGGGGTGGGATGGGGGTAAATGGCTCCTCATCGGGGTCAAAGCTAGGGGAAAACGATGCAAAAGCCAAAAAAAGCTTCACAACTATCCCTGAGTCGCTCCTAGAGGGGTAAAATGTAAGACTGACTCCCACTAATATTTCCCCCCCCCCCTACATTTTATATTAACATACTAACCTCCTATCTGTGCTCCTTAAGGGGGCTTCCATACTAAATATTTGTAACCATTAAGTTTTCCTTACTATTAAATCCTTAAACCAACACTAACATTATTAAATAATAACAACTTAATTATCTAACCAACACTTATAATATTTATTGCAGGTGGCAATGTTCCGATTGACCAATGAGCAGAAAAATTTTAAATAGAATCTTAACGAAATTCATTCACTTGCCATTGACCAATCAGATAAAATCTTCTAAACATTAGTTAAGGGTTAAGCTTTTCAATTTTTAAGAAAATAGACAATGTAAAAGAAGTCGTCAAAAGAAAAGGACGTGTTCCATTAAAAATAAATAAAATTAAAGAAAAATTAAAAATACTAGCTTACATATAATTTTTTATAAAATTACCCGCCACCGCCCTTACTAGCCCCAGAGTTCCCCTAGAGGAGTCAAATATATGACGTGCCCCAAATATTTTTGCTACCCGAGCATTTTTTCAGAACATACCTAGTCTCGATCTTTAATCATTAGGGTGGTCCCCATACAAAAATTTTGAAAATGGAGGAGTTGCACAACATATGTTATTGAAAAAAAAACTAAAAAAACGAAATTATGCGCAGTCGTATTAGAAACATAATTTTTGGGAAAAAAATAATTTTTTTTTACTAAAATTTCGAAATTTTTGTTTATTAAAAATTCGAGAATATAGATGACGGAAAGCGATAACGGGGAAGACCTAATAATCCCTGCTGCATCAAAGTGAAGACAACCTACAAAGATCGAAGCGCATGGAGAACATTTTTTTAGCAGGCCGAGTCCAAAAACAGATTAAATTGCCATCTATGTAAGCAATAAAGTGTCTGTTGCTAAATCCATTAATATCAAACAGCGTTTAACTAGATATTTATTGCGAAAATGTTTGTTTTCTACGTATCTCGCATTAACCCTTAACACATAAGGGTTCAAAACCATAAATAGTTCAATAAAATAACCACGATACTTATTATTAATAAATAGATATTTACTTTAATTTTATGAGATTATTAACTTCTTCTTTGCCGTTAAAGTTTTGTCCAAAATTGTGTTTCTGAAATATTTACAATTTTTAAAAGTCTGCCAAAAAAAAAAATTACCAATTCTAACCAATTCCGCTGTTTTTTATATCAATAATATAATGAAAAAAATTATAAATTCTAGCCTTGGCAGTTTTTGTGTTGTTTAACGTGACGTTACAATTTGTGCCACTGATTTACGCTACGCCATGTCACGTTGCTTTACGAAATTATATATGTACTTAATTATATACAAATGTTTTTTTACTTGTTGTTCGTTATGATTTAATACAGTGCAGCCATACCTCACTTATGCTATGTTCACACTTGGGTTCTTAAACGCATTTAAGCAACTCGAACGTGGTTAAGCTCTAATCACAACAAAATCGGGAAGATTACCCATACATTGAAGTGCTTTGTTAATCACTTCAAATTGCCACCATGAACGTACCTTTCATGTGCACAACCTACCAAGATTTTTTCTTAATGTTTTTATTTTGTTTTAAGTTGTTTTCATTCGACCTTTTAATATACGTATAAATAAAAATGCTTTTTCTTCAAGCTCGAGGCCAGTATTGAAAATAAATTTTATTTTTAAAAGTTGCCGATATTTCGATACTCTTTGAGTATCATCATCTGGGCTTGTCTATAAATATAAATATAAGTACAATGTAAAACTCATACAAAAAATAACAATCATAATAAACGACATAGAAAAAACAACAATAACCATACATGTACAAATTAATACGTAAACTTACAAATAAATTATAATTTATATTTAACACGAAAAATTATTGTTCATTTCTTTGAAGCGTCTGATGTTAAACTAAACTTAAAAAATTACTTATTGCTAACTCTCTTCCCCTTGTTAATCAAATGTTTGTAGCTTTGAGAACAGTTCTCCACATCAATTTTAAAATTCATTTTTGTAGTTGGTATATTGATGATGTGTAGCATCTCTAGCATGTAACGTCGTTTATAATTTTGTTCGCTCTCTAACACTCGTACTTTGTCAAAGTCTGGAAAATGTTTATTCTCAACACAGTGGGTTGTTAGTGCTGTTTTTTGAATAAATTTGTTCAGCCGGTGTTTTTGATCGGATTTATGTCCTGCAATTCTAGTTTTTAATTTGTTTTTAGTTGTTCCAACATACACTTTCTTACACGTTTCAGTTTCATTACCTATACAGGGGATCTGATATACCACATTTGCTTTTTCCATATTTGTAATTTTGTCTTTGGTGTTACTGAAAATTATTCCAAGGTTTTGTTCAGTTTTGTGCGCCATTTTAATGTTTTCTCCATTAAATAATTTAGATTTTTCAAATCTTTCGGACATTTCAGGAATATATGTTAATGGTTTATATATTTTAGGTTCTTCACTTGATTTAGTCCTCTTTTCCTTGTCTTTGTCATAATCTTTAATAAGTTTGTTTGTTAGTTTTTTTTGGAAAATTGTTGTCAGATAATATGTTTTGGATTTTCTTCTTATTATGCTTGTGAAATTCCACATCACTAAGTTGTAACACCCTCCGTATCATATTGTTGGCAGTATTTATTATAATTCGCTTTGGATGTTTAGAGAAGAAATTAATAATCCTGCCCGACGCTGTTGGTTTTTGATACCAATCTGTTTTTAATATATTACCTTCTCTTATAATCACAATGTCTAAATATGGTAACTTTGAATCGCGTTCTAATTCGCTCGTGAATTTAATCCTATTGTTAAAACTATTTAATTTGGTCAACATCTCCTCGATTGCACTTTCCCTTACTATACAAAAAATGTCATCCACATATTTCGTTAATATTTTTGGTTTTTGAGATAAGTTTTCAATTACGGAGTCTAAAAGTTTTTCCATAACTATGTCTGCAATTGTCGGAGATGCTGGAGATCCCATAGGTAGTCCCTTTTTTTGGGTGTATATTTTTTTGTCAAATGTAAAGTACCGGTTGTCCTTAATGCAAAATTTTACAACTCTTAAAAATAATGATTTTGATATATTTGTATATCCTTCAATTTCATCCCATCTATCCTCAATTATTACTAACGCTAAATCAACAGGCACACTCGGAAACAAAGCTACAACATCAAACGAAATTAATCTTTCATCGTCTTCAATAGTCAGTTCTTTTATCTTATTTTTAAATTGCACGGAGTCCTTCACATTGTATTTCGATTCTTCAGTAATCATTTTTAAGACACTAGTAATATGCTTACACAATTCACTTGATGGGGCATTAATACTGGAGCAGATGGGTCTTAATGGATAGCCCTCTTTATGAATTTTTGGGAGGCCATAAATTCTAGGAGCATTGGCTGTGTCAGTCTTTAGTCTTTTCCTTTGGTTTTCTGAAATCATGTTATTTTTAAACATCTCTTCTACTAGCTCATTATTTATCTTCTGAAGTCCGTTTGTGGGATCCTTATTCACCCGTTGCACATAGGGGTTTTTTGCCAATCTAGCCGGACATTAAGCAAAAAATTTTTTTTAAGAAATGGAAAAATTTAAGTACGCAGCTCGACAGACAACAAAGTTCTGCATCGTATAGTGAATTTTCAAGTCTTTTGCTTGAGATTTGTGGTTTTGGGACACTGTTAAAACCAGGAAAGTTGATTAAATTGCATGCGTGTTCATTGACTTTTTACGGTTTTGGGAGGTTTACAATATATTTTTTTGTAGATAAACGAATAAAGATTTTACATTGAATTTTTTTTTTGTGAAAGACTATATAAACAGCTAATTATGAAAATTTTTAGAAAAATTTTATTTGAATTTTTTATGATAAAAAAATTAGTACGAAATTAAAAAAAACGATTTTTTTGTTCACTTTTTTGTAAAAAAAAAAAATTTAAAAGGTTTTTGAAGGTGAGTTCCGCTGAGTTCTTAAAAATTTTATACATCACGATAAAATTTGAAATCTCTACTTTTAAATTCAAAAAAAAAACGTTGCGCGTTGTTGCGCCATTTTTTTTTATGATTTTTTGAAAATTTCACCTTTTTTCTGTTTTTGCTCATCTTGCATAGGTACATATGATAGAAACCCTTTCGTCAGTCATAAAATGTTTTGGTTGTACGTAGATGGTTTTTATTTAAATTATTACATCTAAGCCTAATATTACCTGTGTAAAAAAAGGGATGTGCGAAACAGTAAGTAACGGGTTTTAACCACCTGTGCGGCCGCTAAAGGACGTTATTTAATAGAGCAAAATAAATGTACCTGTTTTGCATAACTTTTAAAATCATTAACAACAAAAATAATATATAATAAAAAATCAAATCTGGGCTCTAGGTACTTAGTTTTTTTAAATATATATTGTGGTTTTTGCATAAAATTGTTATCAGAACCATTTTGAAGCTTCGAGAGTAAAATGGAAAAAGTGTATACGAATTTAGAGTTATTCCAAATTATACAAGAATGTAGTTCTAAACTCGTTGAATGGTATTTACAATGATAGATGCAAAAGTATGTAATGCCGCAACACAAACTACGTCCACAATGAAGTGCTATATTTGTGGGGCTACTTCAAAAGAATTTAACAATTTGAAAATCAAAAGGGATATAGACGTAGATGCACTTTCTTTCGGATTATCTACTTTGCACGCCAGAATTCGTCTATTTGAGAGCATATTACACCTATCGTATAAACTCACAGTAAAAAAGTGGCAATTAAGATCGGATGAGGACAAAACTATTGTTAATGAGAGGAAAAAAACTATCCAAGAAAAATTTAGAAGTGAATTAGGGCTAATAGTGGATGTACCGAAGACTGGATTTGGAAACAGCAACGATGGTAACACCAGCAGACGATTTTTTTCCAATCCTGAATTAGCTGCAGAAATAACTGGAATTGCATTGGATTTCATCTACCGGATCAAAGTTATTATTGAAGTAATTACAAGTGGTCACAAAATCCATTTGCACGAGTTTGCCAATTATTGCTTAGACACTGCAAAACTTTACGTTACTCTATATCCCTGGCATCCTATGACACCTACAATGCACAAGATTTTAGTACATGGCGCAACTGTAATGAGTGAGGCATTGTTGCCTATCGGGCTATTATCAGAAGAAGCGTCTGAGGCACGAAATAAACATTTTCGGCTTTACAGGCAGAATTTTGCTAGAAAGTTTTCGAGGGTTCAGTGTAACAAAGATGTTATAAATAGACTTTTGCTCAGTTCTGACCCACTGATTACTAGTATAAGACCAACTCCAAAAAAAAAGTCACTACCCTTTACGAAAGAAGCAATTTCTTTTATGCTTCCACCTGTACTTGGCTCTGAAGAGAATTCAGATTCAGAAGAGGATTTTGAAGAAGCAGACGAAGAAGAACCATGGCACTCATCATCATCTTAGTGCAAAAGAGAAGTTATTTTAAATAAATTAGTTGTTATTATTTTAAATAAAATTTGCTGTTACTATTATAAATAAGTTATTATTACGAATATATTAATTATTTTCAGATAAATTAAATACTATAAAATATATAAAAGTCACATAAAATCTTAAAAATTAATATGTTTTGGAAATTAGCAAAAAAAAAAAAAATTTTACAGGGTCGTTCCGGGGGGGGGGGTGTTTGGAGGGATATCTCCCCCTACCCATTAAAGTTCAAAAATTTAATTTTTATAGTATTAAGGCGTTAGTAATCTATTTCTTTTAATATTTACATTTTTTTTAAATATTATTTTATGTAACCGCCCTCAAAAGGGGGCGGGGGGCGAAAAGTGTAATTTTACGATCTCATGGGTCTTATTTTAGGTTTTTTAACTTTCGCCGACGTTAAAAGTTGCATTTGCCAAACAAAAGTATGGGAAAAGTTTAAAAAATTGCATTTTTCAGAGGTTGGATTAGTTCTTCTAGGGGGAACATTTTCCTCCTTGGTCCGATTTTATTTATTTTTTAGGTTTACCTGCCTATGACAATATCACATATTTCTGCCAAGTTTCATCGATCTAGGGGCACTCAATAACTTTTAAGAAGCAATATAAGCTAAAACAAAAAGTAATGTCCGGCTAGATTGGCAAAAAACCCCTATGTGCGTTGGTAAGTCATCATATCTCCAATTATATGTTTCATTCTGGTTTGATATTCGTCTTTTTCTATAGCTACGGTAACATTCCCTTTATCCGCATTTAAAATAAGAATGTTTTTATTCCTTTTTAAAAATTGTTTTGCTTTTTCTACAATATTCAATGTAAATTTATCCCTATTGTTAATTTTTAGTTTATTTAAATGGTTGTCAATTATTGATGTAAATTTAGACCTGGCTATTTCTTTGTCATCTCTGTTATCTAAAGTCTGAATAAAGTCCTCTCCCTCTGCAATGTATTTGATCATTGGGAATTTATCTTTTGTCACTGGCAATGCATGTTTTTGACCAAGGGATAATATCCACTGTATTTCCTCTGGAATGACCGTTTTTGTCTTATTCACAAACCAGTTTTTATTAAGTTTAACTTCGAGTTCTTTTTTCTGTGCTTCCTTTAACTTCTCGAACTTTTTCTTGTGTTTGTCTTTCAATTTTTCGTTGAAAGATTTAGCAAGAATATTCTCGCTGGCCCACAGTGCAAGTGCGTCATCTTCAGTTAATTGTTTATTTATAATTATTCTTCTTATTGTTAAAAATTAACAATAGGGATAAATTTACATTGAATATTGTAGAAAAAGCAAAACAATTTTTAAAAAGGAATAAAAACATTCTTATTTTAAATGCGGATAAAGGGAATGTTACCGTAGCTATAGAAAAAGACGAATATCAAACCAGAATGAAACATATAATTGGAGATATGATGACTTACCAACGCACATAGGGGTTTTTTGCCAATCTAGCCGGACATTACTTTTTGTTTTAGCTTATATTGCTTCTTAAAAGTTATTGAGTGCCCCTAGATCGATGAAACTTGGCAGAAATATGTGATATTGTCATAGGCAGGTAAACCTAAAAAATAAATAAAATCGGACCAAGGAGGAAAATGTTCCCCCTAGAAGAACTAATCCAACCTCTGAAAAATGCAATTTTTTAAACTTTTCCCATACTTTTGTTTGGCAAATGCAACTTTTAACGTCGGCGAAAGTTAAAAAACCTAAAATAAGACCCATGAGATCGTAAAATTACACTTTTCGCCCCCCGCCCCCTTTTGAGGGCGGTTACATAAAATAATATTTAAAAAAAATGTAAATATTAAAAGAAATAGATTACTAACGCCTTAATACTATAAAAATTAAATTTTTGAACTTTAATGGGTAGGGGGAGATATCCCTCCAAACACCCCCCCCCCCCCCGGAACGACCCTGTAAAATTTTTTTTTTTTTTGCTAATTTCCAAAACATATTAATTTTTAAGATTTTATGTGACTTTTATATATTTTATAGTATTTAATTTATCTGAAAATAATTAATATATTCGTAATAATAACTTATTTATAATAGTAACAGCAAATTTTATTTAAAATAATAACAACTAATTTATTTAAAATAACTTCTCTTTTGCACTAAGATGATGATGAGTGCCATGGTTCTTCTTCGTCTGCTTCTTCAAAATCCTCTTCTGAATCTGAATTCTCTTCAGAGCCAAGTACAGGTGGAAGCATAAAAGAAATTGCTTCTTTCGTAAAGGGTAGTGACTTTTTTTTTTGGAGTTGGTCTTATACTAGTAATCAGTGGGTCAGAACTGAGCAAAAGTCTATTTATAACATCTTTGTTACACTGAACCCTCGAAAACTTTCTAGCAAAATTCTGCCTGTAAAGCCGAAAATGTTTATTTCGTGCCTCAGACGCTTCTTCTGATAATAGCCCGATAGGCAACAATGCCTCACTCATTACAGTTGCGCCATGTACTAAAATCTTGTGCATTGTAGGTGTCATAGGATGCCAGGGATATAGAGTAACGTAAAGTTTTGCAGTGTCTAAGCAATAATTGGCAAACTCGTGCAAATGGATTTTGTGACCACTTGTAATTACTTCAATAATAACTTTGATCCGGTAGATGAAATCCAATGCAATTCCAGTTATTTCTGCAGCTAATTCAGGATTGGAAAAAAATCGTCTGCTGGTGTTACCATCGTTGCTGTTTCCAAATCCAGTCTTCGGTACATCCACTATTAGCCCTAATTCACTTCTAAATTTTTCTTGGATAGTTTTTTTCCTCTCATTAACAATAGTTTTGTCCTCATCCGATCTTAATTGCCACTTTTTTACTGTGAGTTTATACGATAGGTGTAATATGCTCTCAAATAGACGAATTCTGGCGTGCAAAGTAGATAATCCGAAAGAAAGTGCATCTACGTCTATATCCCTTTTGATTTTCAAATTGTTAAATTCTTTTGAAGTAGCCCCACAAATATAGCACTTCATTGTGGACGTAGTTTGTGTTGCGGCATTACATACTTTTGCATCTATCATTGTAAATACCATTCAACGAGTTTAGAACTACATTCTTGTATAATTTGGAATAACTCTAAATTCGTATACACTTTTTCCATTTTACTCTCGAAGCTTCAAAATGGTTCTGATAACAATTTTATGCAAAAACCACAATATATATTTAAAAAAACTAAGTACCTAGAGCCCAGATTTGATTTTTTATTATATATTATTTTTGTTGTTAATGATTTTAAAAGTTATGCAAAACAGGTACATTTATTTTGCTCTATTAAATAACGTCCTTTAGCGGCCGCACAGGTGGTTAAAACCCGTTACTTACTGTTTCGCACATCCCTTTTTT
Organism: Pollenia griseotomentosa; assembly: GCA_963931875.1. Classification (NCBI taxonomy): domain Eukaryota; kingdom Metazoa; phylum Arthropoda; class Insecta; order Diptera; family Polleniidae; genus Pollenia; species Pollenia griseotomentosa. The sequence goes on along the minus strand of OZ007563.1, from coordinate 140,396,606 downwards.
TACACAGGTAATATTAGGCTTAGATGTAATAATTTAAATAAAAACCATCTACGTACAACCAAAACATTTTATGACTGACGAAAGGGTTTCTATCATATGTACCTATGCAAGATGAGCAAAAACAGAAAAAAGGTGAAATTTTCAAAAAATCATAAAAAAAATGGCGCAACAACGCGCAACGTTTTTTTTTTGAATTTAAAAGTAGAGATTTCAAATTTTATCGTGATGTATAAAATTTTTAAGAACTCAGCGGAACTCACCTTCAAAAACCTTTTAAATTTTTTTTTTTTACAAAAAAGTGAACAAAAAAATCGTTTTTTTTAATTTCGTACTAATTTTTTTATCATAAAAAATTCAAATAAAATTTTTCTAAAAATTTTCATAATTAGCTGTTTATATAGTCTTTCACAAAAAAAAAATTCAATGTAAAATCTTTATTCGTTTATCTACAAAAAAATATATTGTAAACCTCCCAAAACCGTAAAAAGTCAATGAACACGCATGCAATTTAATCAACTTTCCTGGTTTTAACAGTGTCCCAAAACCACAAATCTCAAGCAAAAGACTTGAAAATTCACTATACGATGCAGAACTTTGTTGTCTGTCGAGCTGCGTACTTAAATTTTTCCATTTCTTAAAAAAAATTTTTTGCTTAATGTCCGGCTAGATTGGCAAAAAACCCCTATGTGCAACGGGTGAATAAGGATCCCACAAACGGACTTCAGAAGATAAATAATGAGCTAGTAGAAGAGATGTTTAAAAATAACATGATTTCAGAAAACCAAAGGAAAAGACTAAAGACTGACACAGCCAATGCTCCTAGAATTTATGGCCTCCCAAAAATTCATAAAGAGGGCTATCCATTAAGACCCATCTGCTCCAGTATTAATGCCCCATCAAGTGAATTGTGTAAGCATATTACTAGTGTCTTAAAAATGATTACTGAAGAATCGAAATACAATGTGAAGGACTCCGTGCAATTTAAAAATAAAATAAAAGAACTGACTATTGAAGACGATGAAAGATTAATTTCGTTTGATGTTGTAGCTTTGTTTCCGAGTGTGCCTGTTGATTTAGCGTTAGTAATAATTGAGGATAGATGGGATGAAATTGAAGGATATACAAATATATCAAAATCATTATTTTTAAGAGTTGTAAAATTTTGCATTAAGGACAACCGGTACTTTACATTTGACAAAAAAATATACACCCAAAAAAAGGGACTACCTATGGGATCTCCAGCATCTCCGACAATTGCAGACATAGTTATGGAAAAACTTTTAGACTCCGTAATTGAAAACTTATCTCAAAAACCAAAAATATTAACGAAATATGTGGATGACATTTTTTGTATAGTAAGGGAAAGTGCAATCGAGGAGATGTTGACCAAATTAAATAGTTTTAACAATAGGATTAAATTCACGAGCGAATTAGAACGCGATTCAAAGTTACCATATTTAGACATTGTGATTATAAGAGAAGGTAATATATTAAAAACAGATTGGTATCAAAAACCAACAGCGTCGGGCAGGATTATTAATTTCTTCTCTAAACATCCAAAGCGAATTATAATAAATACTGCCAACAATATGATACGGAGGGTGTTACAACTTAGTGATGTGGAATTTCACAAGCATAATAAGAAGAAAATCCAAAACATATTATCTGACAACAATTTTCCAAAAAAAACTAACAAACAAACTTATTAAAGATTATGACAAAGACAAGGAAAAGAGGACTAAATCAAGTGAAGAACCTAAAATATATAAACCATTAACATATATTCCTGAAATGTCCGAAAGATTTGAAAAATCTAAATTATTTAATGGAGAAAACATTAAAATGGCGCACAAAACTGAACAAAACCTTGGAATAATTTTCAGTAACACCAAAGACAAAATTACAAATATGGAAAAAGCAAATGTGGTATATCAGATCCCCTGTATAGGTAATGAAACTGAAACGTGTAAGAAAGTGTATGTTGGAACAACTAAAAACAAATTAAAAACTAGAATTGCAGGACATAAATCCGAACAAAAACACCGGCTGAACAAATTTATTCAAAAAACAGCACTAACAACCCACTGTGTTGAGAATAAACATTTTCCAGACTTTGACAAAGTACGAGTGTTAGAGAGCGAACAAAATTATAAACGACGTTACATGCTAGAGATGCTACACATCATCAATATACCAACTACAAAAATGAATTTTAAAATTGATGTGGAGAACTGTTCTCAAAGCTACAAACATTTGATTAACAAGGGGAAGAGAGTTAGCAATAAGTAGTTTTTTAAGTTTAGTTTAACATCAGACGCTTCAAAGAAATGAACAATAATTTTTCGTGTTAAATATAAATTATAATTTATTTGTAAGTTTACGTATTAATTTGTACATGTATGGTTATTGTTGTTTTTTCTATGTCGTTTATTATGATTGTTATTTTTTGTATGAGTTTTACATTGTACTTATATTTATATTTATAGACAAGCCCAGATGATGATACTCAAAGAGTATCGAAATATCGGCAACTTTTAAAAATAAAATTTATTTTCAATACTGGCCTCGAGCTTGAAGAAAAAGCATTTTTATTTATACGTTTTTATTTTGTTCTTAAATAATTCATAAATTTTCACCATTTCATCATGAATATGTTTGAAATAATCTCCTTATAACTTTGTTTAAAAATATTTTTATCCATTTTTAATACTTCAAAGAAATATAAATTTGTTTGCTGTTTTTTTTTTTTTCTTTATCAACTGTCATCTTAATCCTCTTAAATGTACTGTGAACGGCTATGATTAGCTACATCAACATTTTACTTAAACGCGCTTAAAACCCGAGTGTGAATATAGTATTTGATATCCATCTACAGCTTAGAGATATTGCAAATCGACGATTTCACTTATTTGCTTTATTGTAAGTTAAAATAATTTGGTTATCACTTTTTATTAAATGCAAAAAAAAAAAAAAAAACATTTTATGAGAAGAATTTCTTTATAATTGTAAAACAGTTGTTGAAATTTCCATTTAAGTTTATTGCAGCACAAGCAAACAATTTTTAATTTATTTTACATGTACATATGTATAATACAGGTTAGAAATTTTTTTTAATTATCTATTCGCTAAAGCTTAACTGTACTGCAAATCATAAATATCTTATACTTAAACCCTTAAGTGTATATCTGGGATTGGCCAGCCATTTTTTCATACAATTTTAAAATATTTTAGAACAAAACTTTATGTATTCCTCAGATAAAGTGTTTTTTTACAAGAAAACGAGAAAAAAGTGTAAATTTAAAGAGCGTGGAAGCAGCAAATATCTTAATGAAAATTTTGTGCATATTATATCCACCTGCTTTATTGTATATGCACTGAAGTAAATAAAATCAAGACGAAACTTTTTAAAAAGTACACGCAACACAAAGGAATTCTCTCTTTCCTTCTATTTCATTCTAGTTGACAACAAAATGTTCTTGCTATAGCCATAAAACTCCATACAAATAAAGTAGTCCCATCCCAGGATTTCGTTAGCGTGAGTTTTTCCGATAGCCACAAAATACTCCATATAAAATAAAAGTGGCCCCAGGTGGCAGTTTGTGCCACGCAAATTAGGTGTCTACTTAAGGGTTAAAACATGTCTGTTATTAAGACAACAAAGAAAACAAAACATCAAATTAATTACTTATTTACAAAAAAAAAAAAAATCGAATATAAAGTTCGGATTACCTGAGCTTCACTGTTTTCTTTTTTTAATAATATAGACATTTTCCAAATTCAAGAATCACTTAAATATTAAAAGCTAATGCGAATTTGTTAATATTATATGAAAAATAAATACTACCGAAGTTCGCAACAGCGAAACTCCAACGTAATTCCTTTAACAAATTGAGCTAGAATTTTTATGCTTTTTTTTCTAGATGCAGTAGCCCCAAAATCAAATAGACTGACCATCAAATAATTTGGGCAATTATATTCAGGATTCGGTCCACTGTGGTGTTGGATTTTATCTAATACCTGTATTCATAAAAAAATCCACGTTTAATTGCCTTACGCTTAATTACCCAATTCGGGTAATTGCCTTACAAATTAAAGTCACAAAACAAAATTACAACTTAATTTCATTCGTTTAATTGCCTCAGTACTTTTTGACAACAACAAAAAAATATGCCCCAAAAAACAAAATACATATTTGAAAGAAACATATCCCACAATTTAATATTTACATAAATAAACTTTATTCTGGGCTCACCAGAATAATACGAACATGGTTAAATCGTTTATGAACATAAAGAATTTTGCATGGGGACTATGTGATATTATAGACCGATTCTCACAATTGACATAGGTTTCATTCTTATGAGAATTAAAACGTTTTTACCAAATTTTTTAAAATTATCTAAAAACTGCTACTTTTACTTTCCGCACAAGGTTTTCATGGACAGACAACCAGCCAGATGGTCGGACGGACATACAAATATCACTTTAAAAATTGTTTCTGATTCGATCGGTTTACTAAGCGATGCGTCCAGATATCTATGTATCAGCACAAATTTATATATTTGCTTTTTCCTTAATTTTTGCTTATATTTCCTTAATTTTTGTTTATATTTACATATATAAAACTTTACAGTTTGGAATAACATTTATCTTTTCTTTGCTTTGGCTTATATTATTTGAAAATAATATGTAGATGGCGTTATTAAAGCAACAGAAAATTTATCTGTAAACCAGAAAATTTCTTCAAAAACGTGAAATATGTGTGCAATAAAAATGCAGCAATAGCTTAAATATGCAAATTATTCACAAACAAGTCGATACCAAAATTCTTTTTATGAATTCTAAAACGGAAAAATATGTATATTGTTTCTGCCTTCATTGGTCGCACAAAAAAAGCCATGCAGTTTTGCATATTTACGGTTTCCCTGAACAAAAGCTTGTATGTATGAATACGCTGTTGTTAGAAGGATATGACAGGATATTTTAAAAAGCATGACAGATAAAATTTAAGACAACAAATCCTATAATTTGTATTGCTATCTCTTTAGATTTCGCTGATGTATGTAAAAATTCCTCGTCTTAGCTCTTTTTCATACATCAAAGTTGAGGTATCTTGTAAATAAATACGTTTAATTACCTCACGTTTAATTACCTCACTGATTCGTTTAATTACCTCAATGAGGTGGTTAAGCGTATTCGTTTAAATGCTTACCCCGTATAATTATAAAAAAATATTGGCATTTTTGGCGAGGTAATTATCCTTGGAATACTGTACATGTTAAAAAAATCAATTGCGGACCTTGTGTTATGGTTTCGAAAATTTGATAGTTTCACATCTCTTGTAATCTACGTCTATATCAATATTGATTTTAATCATAAATTTCAAATAGTTTTAACAAAAAATTCATCAATTAATTTACTCTTAATTTTGCATTTCCTTTAAAAGCCATTTGGCTAAAATCAAAATCAATTCACTTTAGTTAACAAACAGAGAAAACTGTGTTTGAAAACAGTACCTTTTAACGAATATTAAGCAAGAAAAAACATCGTCCTATGAAATCAAACAATTTTGAAATTAAATTTGCCGTTAACTTTGTTAGTGGCAATAAGGAATTCGAACGGGTTTTTTCTTGTTTTCAAAGATTTTATCAGATTTTTATTTGTTTTGCAGTTGTGTAATTGATATGAACAGAAGATAGAAAAATAAACGATAAAATAACCTGGAACTTCATATTCAAAAACACATGCAAACAAACATACACGCACGTATGTATTTTCGCCAATACTCACACAAAAGCAAACAAGGTCTTTCTCTTATTTAACTTGATACGAAATAAGCAATTTATTTTGTTACTCGTACTTTTATTAATACTACACAAAATAACACACACACTTGCATACATATGTATAAAGGCACATTCCTGGACCCCTTAAGTTTGCATGATGTATGTATGTATAACCTTATATCAATTTTACTGTGACCACTTTTATATACATATGTGTCAGTGTGGTTACTAACTGGCACCCGTACAGATGTGAAAAAATCACAATTATGCCTTGCAGGACACCTGCTGACATTGATAAAAATACACACACATGCACAAGATTTTGTTTATCTCTGATTTTTTTTTTTTTTTTTTTGTTGATTTTGCACGTACTCCAATAAAATGGCATGTGGGAGAAACTCAAAAAGCTCCTTTTGTGTTCATTTACTTACACTACCGTAGGCGAAGAGGCTATTTGCGTTTGTGCTGGTGTGCGTAATACATAAAAATATTGCAGAACATTTTTGAATCGGTCTAACAATGTTCGTCCGTCCGCCCTGCTTGCTAGCTGGCTGGCTGTCTGTCCATGAAATTTTGGGGATAAATTGATAACAATTGGAACATTTGTTTTATATTTTTCATTAAAACACAGCGTGTTGAAAATGGTAAGAATCGGTCTATAATTTCACATAGCCCCCATACAAACTTCTTCGCGTAGAGAAAAAACATGTTTTAATATGGTCAACTCTAACAAAACTATTTTTAAAGAAAATTTTAAACATTTGTTTATTTTACCCATTTTATTGTCAGCGACACCCATATTATGGTCACATTCGTCCTCCATCAAGTAGCCACAACCATATTATGGTTGTCTCTAAATATATTATGGTTAGGTATGACAATAATTTGTTTTTAAGTTAACAGTAGTACTTTTCAAGAGCAACATGCTATGGTTGAAAATCAACTATGCAATTATAAGTGTTAAGCATATTTAAGTTATTATTTATCATAACTTATTCAAAGACAACCATAATATGGTTGTGGCTTCTGGATAGAGGACTAATTCAACCATAATATGGTTGTATGTGACAATAATATGGCTAAATTAAACATTATATGTTTAAAATCTTTTTAAAAAAAATTAGTTTTGTCGGAGGTGACCATATTTAAACATATTCTACTCCCAAAATAAGCTCTAAATACCATAACTTTCTTTAAGTGTTAGGACAAATACAAAATTTGCCCATGTGTCTTTAAATTTCTTAAAGACAAAAACATCTTATATGGATGTAGGTATGTAAATAATATTTGTATAACCTCAAAACAAAATTTTGTTCTGAATGCACACTCTGGAGAATTTATTTTACCATTATACATATGTACCTGCGGCTCCTGTAAATATCTCCCAAAGCACCAGCAGTACATAGCTTTTTAAGAATATGACTACTTCGGTGGAGGATATGTACAGTTTTTCTTGTGTAACACAATTTGATGTTGGATGCTCTTTTCGCACCGTGAAATCCAAAGCCAAATTTGGCTGTGCGCTGTGTTACCTCTTTCATTGGTGTTGCTGAAAACGTAAAACGTGAACTCGATGTCGGGATAATAAACTATCTCATTCTTCTGGGTCACTCTAAGGCTCTACATGGGGTTAGAAACCACTGCTTATGTTTTTGTTATGTATTTGCTTAAAAAATGTCAGAGTGAGAGCGAAACTTGAGCCTGTTCGTCAATTTAGAATGAAGCCTTCGTTCGCTAAACTTACAAATTATAAAATATTGTTTTTGTTTTACATTTAAGTGAACGAACAGGCCATTAATGCGAGTTAGTGCTACAAAGCAGGTTGTGTAATGTTTCTTAGCACGTTGTAGTTTCTTCTATTTTGTTTTTGTTTTTTCCTTTTTGTGTATTTAAAAAACGGCTTTAAGCATTTCTTTTCTTTGTTAAATTATGACCATATGGTAAAATTTTGTGTTTAATTAAAAAAAGGTATAAAACAAAATAAAATAAATTTGTGTGTTGATACCTGGAGCCTGATTCTGGCAGTCGTGATCGAGTGCTTTTTTGATTCGCAAGCAATTTAATATCTAATTATTTCTGTCAATACTAAACGATTTGGAATTATTTTTTTTAGCGTTGTAAAGCATTGATTTGAGTTTTACAATACTGAAAAAATAATTTCGATTCGTTCTGGGGCCAGATTCTGGCCGTCGTGATCGAGTAATTTCTCGATTCGAAAGCAATTTAATATCTTATTATTTCAGTCAATACTGAACGAATTGGAATTCATTTTAAGTTATTGTAAAGCATTCATTTGAGTTTCACAATACTGAAAAAATAATTTCGATTCGTTCAGTATTGACTGAAATAAAATTGCTTTCGAATCGAGAAAGTACTCGATCACGAATGCCAGAATTAGGCCCCTGTATCGACTGAAAGAATTACAAATAAAATTGCTTTCGAATCGAGAAATTACTCGATCACGACTGCCAGAATTAGGCCCCTGTAGTCCTTTTTTTTAAAAAAATTTATAAAAGTACTAATTAACATGAAAACCTCATTGTCGGAATCGATATTACATACAAAAGCACTTATAAAACACTAAAAAATTAAAATTAAGAGAATAAATCTTTTTGTTCAATATAGCCTTCAGTCTGACAATTTCTAGTATTGATACAGCACAAACTATTAAGGCGTACGATACAGCCCAATAAAAAATGGAGCTTCCAACGAAGCAGGTTTGTAAGGGAGAAACATAAGAGTTTCGCTTACCATTGCGCTTACGGAAGACATGAATTTTATATGGCGAGTTCCCACTTTGAAGCAATATATTTTTGACACATAAAGCGCATCATTCAGCGCATATAAAAATTGTTGGATGTAACGATCAGCTTTACACACTGAATGTTTTGATACCGTTATTTTTAAGTATTCTACCTTACAAACCTGCTTCGTAGTAAGGGAATGCCGTAGCACTTGAAATGTTGTTTTTTTTTTATAAAAGTTGTGGAGAGTTCGTTCACTTACTTTACTGCATTTCTGTATGTCTTATTGCGTAGCGCATAATTGTGCGCTTATTTTTTTAAATGTATCTTTAGTGCTTCGCAAAATGATAAAATTTTTTACTGGGAGTCAACTATAATATCCTATGCCACAACCTGAAACACTTGTTTAATGTGTCGAAAACAGCAGTTAGTTTTTCTTAATGAAGTACGTTCTGAGTCGTTGCCACTTGTAAAGGGAGTGCCTCAGGAATATATTCTAGGATCACTTCCTTTTTTCGTTGTACGCAAATGACTTACCTTAGCAACTCTTGCACTGGAAAGTTCATATCTATGCTGATGATGTTCAATTGTATCATAGTTGCACGCTCGACCTTAATATTTAATATGTCTTAGTAATGTTACGAATATTCGTATTCTTATTCGAAATGCCGAATATTCGCCTATTTTAAGACATTCGTATTTCAAAAGTATAAAAAAACACAAAAATGTAAGACATACAAAAAATTAAACAAAAAATATTAATTTTAAACATAGTATAATTAGTACCAGGTATGTTCATTAGGGAGTTGTCATTATTTTCCCATGTAATTTCATATTTATTTGATTTTTGACGCTTGATCTAATTTTTTCCCCTTATTTTCTTTTGTGTGACGTTATATGAGTTTTAAAATTGAGAACAAAATTTCTAATGACTTCCCTTGTTCTTATTCTACCGTGATTTTAAATAATTTTTTTTTTTTTAAGAAAAACTTTTGTTTTTAAATAAAAATTAAATCTTCTCATATTAAAATAAAAAAAGAGAACATTAGAGTTAAGTGCTGCCACAAAAAAAACTTACGAAAATGACTCAAGTTGATTTTAAGCATTCCTAGATAAACTATAATTTGCAGCAATTGAATTTGTTCAATGAGAAACAAGATAATTCCGATCCCATTTCACAAATTAGAAATTTAATGAAAATTTAAATTAACATTTAATAATACAATAATTAGGAGTGGGAAGCTAAACTGTTTGATATCCATTAATAAATGTTGTAAGAAACAGAGATAAGCAAAATAAAGTTAAGAAAAATTAAAAAAATACCCTAAATTAAATATGTGAAAACCCACGGAATAGGTCGGTGATTTACTAAAGATATGTTCAGACCTAACAAAAATATTCGACGATAGAATCCAAAATAAGCGTGACCAATAAATTGATCAAACTTAAGCTTTATTATACCCTTCACCACAGGTGGTGAATAGGGTATATATAAGTTTGTCATTCCGTTTGTAATTTTTATAATATTGATGTTGGACCCTATAAAGTATATATATTCTGGGTCCTTATGAGGAGCGAAGTTGATTTAACGATGTCCGTCTGTCCGTTGAAATGGATTTTCCGAAGACCCCAGGTTATTATACATTTATGTCAAATAATGTCCGGAATTGTTTGCTATTGAAATTTAGCAAGATCGGTCCACAAATGGCTGAGATATGAGTAAAAAACCACGACTGCCTCAAATTTTTTTATTTAAAGGTCCAGTTAGACGTGACATTACCATACCAACACTGTATTACCAAAACGGCATAAACATACCATACAAACAAATTCAATTTTGGTTTCTACGGTCATACAGTGGCTATGGTAATACAGTGTTGGTAATGTGGTTTTTTGTTGTTGTTTTTTTATACCCTTCACTACAAGTGGTGGATTTTATTTGTAAAACAAACTCGTGGTTGGCGAATTTAAAATACGCCTGCGACTGTTTGGTAATAGATTAAAGAGAAAGTGAACTTATTTTCTTTAATCTATTACAAAAAAGAGATCCTTCACCGACAGTAAGAATATTTCAGCTGTGGCAGTGTTTATTAGAATATTCGTTATGGTTTTACGCGTACTAAAGAGTTTTCTGTGAGTGAACTTTATATGGGGCCTATAGTAAATTATGGACAAATCTTCACGAAATTTGACTATAAAACTGTGACGTACCAAATTTTATTACAGTAGCATCATTTGTAACGGTTAAAGGCGTACTAAACTGTTTTCCGAGAGTTGGCTTTATATGGAATTATAGAGCGATCTTCACGAAATTCGACACTGTGATTTCTATTCGTATGGAATGACTTCGTGCAAAATCGAATATCACTCCGTGCATTTTATCACCATTTAGGTTAGTTTTTGTAACAAAATTATAAATTTTTTAGAGCGGTGTTTCCATATTTGGAATCAGAACTCTTATGCTACTGAGCCGATTTTGCTGAATTGCAATCCCAAGCTGCTTAGGATAACTAGAAGCAATTTGACACCTACATTGTTCTTTTTTTTTGAGTTTTTCGAAAGTGCGCTTGTTTTCAAGAGACGGACAGACGGACATGGCTAATTCGATTAAGAATTAATAAGGGATCCAGAATATATCTGTGGCATTTTGACAAAACATCTTAATGGTATAAACACAACTGGGACGCATAGTAAGGCGAATTCCTCGGCAAGAATTCGTTGCATAAATTCGTCAAATGAGACAAAATAAGTGCGTGAATTCCAGGTATTAATGTGACTTAGCATTTTTTTAATTTATACACTCACAATATTATTACAGTAACGGACTGTAGTTTATTTAAGAAATATTCCGTTCAGTCATTTTTAAATAAATAAACATTTAAAATTCCAAGCAAATTTATTTTTAACTGATTCTAACAGTTATTCAAAAAACTAAGTGCATATTAATACGGATTTTCAGTTGCAGTTAATATTGTCAGTTGATTTAGTTAACTTCTTCTTTATGAAAATAAAATGAAAATGTAATTTAAAATAACGAAATTTTTACTGTCAAAAATTCAACCGCGAATTCCGTAAAAATAAATCAATATTCAGTTATCTTATATAAATTAATTGTCAAAAAATTAACTACATATTCCGTAAAAACAAATAAATATGCAGTTATTTTATAAAATTTTACTGTCAAAAATTCAACACCATATTCAGTAAAAACAATTAAACATTCAGTTATTTTATATAATTTTACTACCAAAAATTAATTTTTAATTACCTATAAAAAATGAATTGCGTGTTTTGTGTAAGCAATTCCCATTTTCTATTTGTTAAAATAATTTAGTTAAATACATCAAATTTTAAAAGTAAAATAATTGCGAAGCCATATCGGTCATGCTGCTGGTGTCTTATAATTGAGAGTTCTTCTGTAAACAACGTGGTCAGTACAACAAAAGTAAAACAAACGTGTGTAACTGGGTAAGTAAATAAAAATATTCTCCCTCTCTCGCTTATAAGAAAAACAAGCGGACAGGTGTCTGTCTGGTATTTTTTAGAAATTCGGCTCTTTTGTGGAGTAAACGAAAATTTAATAAAATAACTGAATATTTAATTGTTTTTACTGAATATGGGGTCAATTTTTTGACAGTAAAATTGTAATAAATAACTGAATATTTAATCGTTTTTACTGAATATGGAGTTGAATTTTTGACAGTAAAATTTTACAAAATAACTGAATATTTATTTGATTTTACGGAATATGGTGTTGAATTTTTGACAGTAAAAATTAAATGTACTTTTTGTTAAAAATAAATGAAAAATAGGTAGACCGGGTTTTAATTGAACTTTCATTTATTTTATATTACAATTTCAGTTAATTTTACGTACAGAATATTGTGAGTGTAAAAATAATTACCTTAGACGCTAGACTATATGTTATATAAACATTTATTATTCTTAACTTCTGTAATTATTTTACTGCATCCATATTCATCTTTTGTAACTTGCAATAAATTTTATAAAAATTTCTTTGTATTTAAAAAAAAAAAAAAAAAAAAAAATTGGGTGTGTTCTAGAATCCAAATCCGCTCGAAAGTGGCTTACTATAGCATTTTTGGTGTTCTGCATTGTGATTTAACGATCTCAAATTAGTTTTTGGATTTGTCTAAAAGTTTGCAATTTTTCGCGAATTTCAGCCATGATCGTGATAAAAGCGATTAGTAGACTTTACTATCATGCCGCTGTTAGCGAATTCCCGCTAATTTAGCCATTTTTACCGAATTTTTGCCATTCCTTATAGTTTTAGGGATCTTGAATCAATTTTATGGCTTGTTTGCAATATGTATTAAAAAATTTCGCAAATTTGCGACATTTTTGAACATTTTTTTTTTCTTATTTCCGACATTTTGTTTTTTTTTTACCCATTTGGCGATTTCAAAAAAAATTGAGTGTTTGTTTTAAAGTTTGCAATTTTTCGCGAATTTTAGCCAAGTTTGCAATAGAAGCGCTTTTTTCCTGTAATTCTTCTTTACAGCTTTTACGGGACAGGTTAGCTGTCTTGTTAATTTATTCGTCGTTCGTCTGTGTAAGAAATAGAGATAAACCTATCGCAGAGTTCGTTACGCACGACGAATTTTGGTCTACGCAATGATTGGGTGTACTTTCATATACACCAAAGTGTTCTTTTTCTGGCGAGGAATATTCGTTGAAAATAATTCGTCGCTCGTCCCAGTTGTGTTTCTAGCATAAGTCAAATTTAAAAAGTTGAAAAAATGTTGTTTACGTTTTAAAAATAACCGATATTTTTCTTTAATTTTGGTTTATTTTATTATTTGATAAAAGGATTTTTCATCAAGTTTTTTTAACTTTATTTTTAGCTATCTTATCTCGACTTAACATGTTTCCTAAAATGCCACAGATATATACTTTATGGATTCTGAGATGAATAGTAAAAAAATTTTACATGAATTGACAAACTTACAATCAAAAGAAAAATCAATCCATCCGTACTCAAATCAATCCGAAGCGGTGTTAATAGTACCGTAAGTAAGGATTTTCTTGAATCAAGTACAGAAAGATTAATTCAAGTACGGATTTTCAATCGCAAAATACTTAAACTATCCATATTCAATCCCGATCTCGTACTTGAAATAATCCGAAAATGAGATTGATTTAAGTAAAACTACGATTGAATCAATCTCAATAGTTGATCTTATCCCGAATTAGAGAGAAAAAATTATTATAATTCATTTACTTACTCGTATTAGACTTTACTGAATGATAAAACACCAACATCATGCCCGATATGGTTTTTACTTTAAAAATCATGTGTACATATTTAACCAAAATATAAACTAAAAGAGAAGCAAGAGTTTAAGTTCAGGACAGACCTTTTTTCAATGAGTATAGAAAATCCAAACATGCGTAAGCCGGAGGGTTAAACACAACGAAAAGTTTTTTTTTTTTTTACTTGATTTAAGAATTTTATACTTATTTCAAGAAATTCCGCGATTGCTTTTCGAAAGTAATTCCATTTAGGATTGTTTTGAATACGTTTTACTGTTATTCGTACTTAAATTTTTGAGAACGACTCGTACCTAAAGTAATCATAAAAAACTTGATTTATCCCGGGTGTTTTTCTTTCTGTGTAGTATAACCTCACTATTGGGGGTGGTGGAGGGTATAACAATTGATAATTTTTTCTGTGCGTAGTTTAAACACCCGGGCAGACAAACTGACGTGGCTAAATCGACTTTATGGGTTCTGAGATTAAAATTTCTTGTTTTTAGCTACATGTGGTACAGAAGTTTATGCAACTTATTGAATTATTAAGATTGAATGTTCTATTCCGGTAACTTGTTTATCCTCACTGAAACGTTGGTAGATAAAATATTTCAGTATACATTTTTTGTTTTATATGACATATGGGGTATTCACAAGGTGTGCTATCATGTTATATTGTCATAATGTTCTAACATTTTACAATGGTTTAAAAATATTGTTGTTGCTTTGTTAACAAAAAGTGCCTTAAATAAATAGAGTTTGCTTGCTATGTTTATTGTGCGGTCGCAATTAATCAGAAGAGACCTGCGCTGAGCGGCTGAGCCGAACGCATTAGTTTTTGAAGCCGTCGCCGTTGATGGTTTAGTTTTATCCGGCTAATATCCGAATTTAACCTGCGGCTAGCAATTTTTGCAACAAACACTTACGGCGTCAAATTATGTAGGCTTAGGAATCTGATGTTTGGTAAACAAACAAAATAGAATTTATTTGTGATTTTCGTCTAAAAAATGGAAAATAGTCAGATAAGATCTAATTTAATTTATCAATTCATGGATTAGAATTATAAAATACTTTATTGTTAGGCAAATATTAATTTTTTATATGATTTAAATTCAAAATAGCACACTTAATTATGAGGGGTTGTTCACAAGAGTCGTATTTTTTCATGTTATTATTTTAAGACATGACTTTATGACACCTTGTGAATACCCCAATAAAGTGTGAAATTTTATAATTTTTATAAACTCACACCAAAACTTTCATTATTCAAGAAACCATTAAACCGATTAATTTACTTTTCATTAAAATTTATTAAATTGAATATTTATGAAGACTCTGATATCTAAAGCAACCTCGCAGGCAATTTCTTTTGCTTCAATTATTCATAATCTACTTTTAAATTGATATATTTGATATTATTTTTAAAGTTTTGCTTATTCTATTTTGTAAGTATGTTCTTACGACAACTACGAGTTTATATTTAAATATTTGTATACCCATCACAACTAGTTGTGAAGAGGGTATTCTAAGTTTGTCATTCCGTGTGCAACTTTTATAGTATTCATCTAAGACCATATAATGTATATAAGTCTAAGTCGGTATAGCCATGTCTGTTGAAAACACGGACACTTTGGAATTCTTTTTATTTCTCCTAATCAATTTGGTAGCGAAATCGTGTCAGTAGGAAATGAGTTATGAATCCAAATGCGGAATTACCTCCCAAAAACTTTATAATTTTGTTACAAAAATTAGCATAAGTGTTAGCAAAATACACGGAAAGACAAAAGATTTTGCGCAAATTCGTGTTATAAGAACTGTTACTAGAAATCATACTCATAGGTTTCGTGATAATTGGTCTATAATTTGCCATAGGTCTCAAAGGAAGCTTACGTTAGTATGCTTAAAATCGTAACGAATATCGCTACAACAGTAAAATTTGCTTTGTCAGTCTTATGTGACTTTATTTAAAACACACTTCTTAAATATTCCAAGTAACGGTGGAGGGTATCAAAGTTTCGACACAGATGAATAAAGCGCTCTTACTTGTTTTGTATAAATAATTTTTGAAAATATTTACGTTCATACTTCGACTTCAAGTCAATGTTTCATTATTTTCTGCCATTTTTTAATGTATTTTTTGCTGTCTTTTTATCATGTTTAAAATACATTAAGTCAACAAAACTATATCGTCTAGAAGGAAAACCAATTTTATAAATTTTAATATGCCATCGAGATTGACTGAATGACTGACTGACTGGCTGAATGGTTTGGTAACAACAATTTGCAGCTCTGCGATTTATACTTTGCCGTTTTATGATTTCTTACTTTTTTCTCCTTTGCCATAATATTTATTCTATCCCTAACCAATTTCTATTTCCGTTCTTTTTATGGGTAGTAAATGAAAAAGTAAACAGTAGTCAGTTTAGAGAATAAAATGAAAGTTGTGGCTTTTAAGAAAATTACATTTTTATTAAATCAAAACGCGTGTATTTGTTATATGTATATAAAGA
The DNA here is from genome assembly GCA_963931875.1 of Pollenia griseotomentosa. Lineage (NCBI taxonomy): Eukaryota > Metazoa > Arthropoda > Insecta > Diptera > Polleniidae > Pollenia > Pollenia griseotomentosa. Next base: position 140,380,295 of record OZ007563.1, on the reverse strand, counting down.
ATAAAAAAAAAGTTGAAGCTAATAAAGTGACTTATGGCATCTAAATAAAGGCCTCATTAGCTCTTACTTTCTGTGGAAATTATTTTGTAATAACTTTTTCTGTGAAAGGCTTTAGCTGTTTTAAAAAAGAAAAACAATTGAAATTGTAAAAAAAATTTCGTATAAATTAAACCATGAATTTGTTGTGTCAAAAAACATTACTTTTTAAAAAACCGTTATTAAAACAAATTTTTCTAGCTTTTAATAAGAAGTAGAGTTTTTTTCCCAGACTTTTTCGATTCCCGGGAAAGCGGGAAATTTTTTTAAATTTCCCGGGATCCCGCTCCATATAAATAATACTAAGTAAATATTGTTATTAATTAATGAAAAAAAACTTTTATAAAAAAACGTAAGGGAACTTGTTTACAAAGAAAGTAAATGAAATGGTTCAATGCTAAAAAAATTAATTGAAGATTGAAATAGAAACTTGAATTATTATCACCTCACCCCTTAATTCCCTATTATTATGATTTTATTCAGTATTATTATGCTCTGGATACAAGATAAAAATATAACATAAACATAACAATTTAATTCATAAAACAATAAGAAAAACAAAATTAAAATTAAGGTACTCAAGATATGAGATCAAAAATGTTAATTAATACAATATTTTAAAGAAATACAAAAATTTTTTAACGGCTTAGGAAATAACTTTCTGACACACTCAAAGCGCACACAAAAAGTATATTCCTGATTTTATTTACTAATTATCATGTTTCCGAAAAATTTCGTTAATTTTTTACCGAGGTTGATCAAATAGTTAAAAGTGCACCGTTGTAGCATGCTTCGAATTCACATTCAGAAGCAATTTTTTCTTTTTTATAAGCAACGTCTATGTCAGTCAAATGCATGTCAAGGTTGATGCAAAAATAGCATCAACCGGACTGCTTCTTACAAACCTTTTCATTTCAATAGGTCCATTTGTAATCTTTAGGACAATGTGTTTTTCAAGTTGTATGTTGTAGTATCTTACACGAGTTTCCAAAATGTTATTTTATTTCGGTTTCCCCGCACTTCACGGGTATATAAACAACACAAATTGAAATTGAAAATTTGTATTTATCAGCTAATAAACATATCGCTCCTTTATTGCATCATAGTCATATCTCAAAATTTTAAGTAACTTTAGCAAAGTTTTCCTTCATACCTTCTCGTATTATATCTCAAACTGAACCGAAGTTATAGTAAAATATATCTTTAAATCGGTACATTTTGAAAACTTTAATCGCATTTTGCCAAGATCGTTTGTTTTTGCAGTTATGACCATGTTGCAATAAAGGAGTGATATGTTTAGGTATCTCCTATTTTTAAGACTTGTTTATGGACAATGAAACTTTACTGCCTGCATCTTATTTTGAATTAATGTACTTTATTAACGCTTCACTTCACTAAATGTAATAATTATCAACTGTTGCACTGCCCATTCTACTTTTAGTAGATTTATTGCATCAGGAGACATTGATTTAAATACATGTACTCACTTTTTGTAATTGATCTAATCCACAACCCATCCACAGATACTAATTTTTAGAGAATAGAAAACTAAATTTCAAAGTATAAATAGCTATTTGCTGAAATTATGAGGCATTTTTTATTTCCCGGGATCCCGCAAGAAAAATCCCGGGAAAGCGGGAAATAAAATAATTGAATTTCCCGGGAAAAACCCCTAATAAGAAGTTACAATTTGTTAATACCACAACAAACTGATACATACGCACGTTTGACTGTCGTTACGTTGAATTCTATTTTCGACAGATTTGTCCGCAACAGAACATAACGAAAAAGCGAAAACAAACTACACAAACATATTTTCAATTAAACAGAAAAAAAAAACAGCTGTGAGAAGCGTACACCCACAATATCCTGTGCGTAATATTAACTGAAATTGTAATATAAAATAAATGAAAATTCAGTTAAAAACCGGTCTACTTATTTTTGATTTATTTTTAAAGAAGAGTTGATTTAATTTTTTCTGTCAAAAATTCAACCCCATGTTCCGTAAAAACAAAGGAATATTCAGTTTTTATATCCTTCACCACAGGTGGTGAATAGGGTATATATAAGTTTGTCATTCCGTTTGTAATTTCTATAATACTGATGTTAGACCCTATAAAGTAAATATATTCTGGGTCCATATGAGGAGCGAAGTTGATTTAACGATGTCCGTCTGTCCGTTGAAATGGATTATCCGAAGACCCCATATATGATGGGGGCCAGGTTATTATACATTTATGTCACATATGGTCCGGAATGGTTTGAGTAAAAAACCACGACTGCCTCAAATTTTTTCCTTTAAAGGTCCAATTAGACGTGACATTACCATACCAACACTGTATTACCAAAACGACATAAACATATCATACAAACCAATTCAATTTTGGTTTCTTCGGTCATACAGTGGCTATGGTAATGCAGTGTTGGTAATGTGGTAGATTTTATTTGTAATGTGTTTAATTTTACACATACACATTAATGCATGTATATGATATGCCGCTCAAATTAAGAAACAAACTCATAGACTCAATATATTTTAATTTAACGCTTCTTCAGTAAAAGTAATCGTAGCCGAGTTGTTAAGTTCTCTCCTGAGACTGATGATTTGCCAGTTCGAATCCCAAAAAGAGTCTTTTTATCTTTTTTTTTTTATTTAATTTTTTATGTTAAAAAAAACGATTTTAAGATTATAAAACGAATTTCAAACATCAACTTTGGCAGAAGAGGAAACGGGCTTAGGTACATATATAAATTTTTTGTTTTTTATATTCTTCGGCGTGGCTCAATTAATATTTATTTATACCTATCTAAAGAACATTATTTATGTATATAACTTTGTTCTTATCTCATCATGGTGAAGGGTATATAAGATTCGGCATAGCCGAATATAGCACTCTTACTTTTTTTTATTAAATTCAGTAATTTTTCGTTTACTCCATAAAAGAGATGAATTTCTAAAAAATACCAGACAGACACCAGTCCGCTTGTTTTTCTAATGACAGAGAGAATATTATTATTTACTTACCCCGTTACATACGTTTATTTTACTTTTGTTGTACTGACCCCGTAGTTTACAGAAGAACTCTCACCCTGTAAATAATATTGGACTGCCTGATCCATTTTGATAAAATGGTATACTCCATGGACTAGTCCAATGTAATGCAAGCATGGACCATGTCATTGTTAAAAAGTGTTTGTAGTGAGACGACATGTCTTCGTTTTTTGAGTATACCATGGAGTAGTTTTAAGACTACTCCTTTGTAATCCAAAGCTGGGTTATATGGTCCTGCCCTAGGACATCGTAATGTTAATTAGATCATGTTTTTTCCATACGCTTGGGTTACTTTTGGACTAGTCCTAGTCCCTTGTGGGATACATTTTACACGCGTGTTTGGACTAGTCCTATATTTGCAGGGCAATTGTAAGACACCAGCAGCATGACCGATATGGTTTCGCAATTATTTTACTTTAAAAATTTCATGTATTTAACTAAATAATTTTAACAAGTAGAAATAAAATAACATAAAATAATTGAATATTCCTTTGTTTTTACGGAATATGTAGTTACCCAGTAAAAACTTCGCTTACTTTTTCAAAATAAATAGCTTCTTTAACTCATTATTTAGTAGCTTTCTTCTATAACTACATCTATAACAACTTCTATAACTACTTTTTCTGGATGTATGTAGGTAAACAAATAATGACTTACTTTTGAATGCGTTCATTTTGGGACATCCCATGTAAAATTCATTGGTTCTTTCAGTAGAATTGTAAGTAGTGCTCTTATCTTTTTCTGATTACTCAACACATTATTTTGTAGGCAAATTTTTTACAGGGTAATTTTTTGATAGTTAATTTATATAAAATAACTGAATATTCATTTGTTTTTACGAAATTAGCGGTTAAATTTTTGACAGTAAAAATTAAATGAACTTTTCGTTATTTAAAATTGAATTTTCATTTAATTTTACAAAAAGAAGAATTTAACTTAATCAGCGGACAATATTAACTGCAACTGAAAATCCGTATTAATATACACTTACAGCCGTATTTATAATGGAAATTTCGCATGAAGATAGCACAAAGTTTATTTATAATACACTTACCAAACTCTGGCTAACGATTTGCTAAACTCTTTTTAACCAGCTGCCAAACGTTTGCCAACTTGTAAGAAATAGCTGTTTAATGTTAAACAATATGGTTGGTTTTATTTTAATTACTGTTTTATTTTATGTTTCTTTCTTTTTTTATTTTATATTAATTTTAAAAACTTTTTAAATATGTTATATGTGGAGGAAAAAACAAAAAAAAATTTACAAAAAAATGACAAAACCAGCGATGATTAATTCAAACGTGTTGCATTTTTCAGTAATATAGTGTGGCATCATTAAAATTCAGAGTTGATTTTTTTTAGTTAGCAGATGGACAAAAGTTTGTTATAAATAAACTCTGTGCTTACAGGCTGCTAGGCTTAATCGGCATTCTAGTTAGCAGCTCGTTGTACGTAGTGTACAAACTGTGGCTAACTTTTTGTTATAAATACGGCTGTTAGTTTTTTGAATAAATGTTAAAAATAAATATGCTTGGAATTTTAAATTTTTATTGATTTCAAAGTAACTGAACGGAATACTTCTTAAATAAACTACAGCCCGTTACTGTAATAATATTGTGAGTGTACATTTATGTTTTAGTTTTGTTTTAAAATCGAATCGCCTAAGGAAAAATCTTAAGGATGTTAACTTATGTTTGGTCAAAGGAATCCATTCTTTTATTAAATTAACCGGATGGACCAAGCCATCCGGTGGGAGACGGTTTAACATGGTAAGACAACGGGAACTAATTACTGGATCTATGTGATCTGTGCTTCATTGCGACTGCCTGTGGAACTTAACCTAACCTAATTTTTAGACTGATTTTTACTCTAGTAACGAAGTTTGGCCTGCAGACCGTGTTTTTCTGCATTACACTGTTCTAGCACAGTAACCTTTTTTTTGTGACAAGTGGAGCATCTGGCGTACCCTAGACAGCTAAATTAGCTCTTGTCTTCGAGATATACCGTAATTTCGAAAATGAAGGAGGCTGCACAACATATATTGGCTTAACTCAAAACTGGTTTAGTTTGTTGTATAAACAAAAAAACCGAAATTTCGCAATAAAATTGCCCTTAAATAAGGTTTAACTTTTTTCTAATATGGGCAGCATAAAAAATTGGAAAATGCAGCTATGCTTTTAACTTTTTATACACGTATAAAACAAATTTCCAAACAAAACAAGGACCTAATGATTCAAATCTGTCTACAACTTTTGATTTTATTCACAAAAGATGAACAATTTTAATTAAATTAAGGGCAATTATGTTATGAGAAATTGTTAAGGACGAAAGACTAATCGAGATCGGTCAAACATTTTATCTCCTTCGGGGCGACTCCTAGGCAATAATGGGAGTTTTTCTTCAATATAATTTTAGCTTGTATTGAAAATTTTGGTATGGGTGCCCCCTTAAAAAATGGAGATAGCGGGTAAGAAAGTTAGCAACTAATGATGGGAATGAAAAATAAAGTAGGATTGGTCATACATCTAACCCGCCTAGGGGCATTGTAGGCGATGCAGAGCAAAATTTAAGAATTTCGTTAAACTGCAATATTTGTATGGAGGCCCCTTAATGGATGGTGACAAGGGCCAAGCATGTTTTGAGAAAATGTTACGGACAAAAACTTATGGTGGTCGGTCACACATTTGAACCCTTAAGGGGCGACTCCCAAGCAATTATGGGGTTTTCATAAATATATTTCTAGCCTGTATTAAATATTTTGTATGGGAGTCCCCTTAAGAAATGGAGATACCGGGTAGGTATGTTTGAAACAAATGATGGAGATGAAAAATGAAGTCGGGTTGGTTTTACATTTGACCTTTTAACGGCCATCCTCTGCGCTGCAGGGGCCAAATTTAAGAATTTCATTAAACCACCATATATGTAAGGACGCCACCTAATAGGGGCGACCCCTAGGCAGTTATAGCCTCTTTTCTTCAATGTTTATGAAGAATATAACTCGTAATACTGAAGAAAAAGTGAAGCGTACCCGAGTTAGGTTAAAACGCCAGGTGCCCCGCTTTTCAGTTTTTATTACTAGCACAGTGCAATTAAACAGCTCCGCCTCCTTAAAATGGCTTAAACACATGATACAGATAGCTCAGTTGCTTTATGGACATGTGGATAATGGCAGATCTAAAACGGACTATATTAAGCTCTCATTTAAAATGAAAATAAAATCTGAGCAAATAAGACCTGATAAAATACTTTTGTTTTGCAAATCTAATTTCTTGTCCTTTTAAATTTTTAAGTTCCTTGCTTTTATTTTTTTTCCTCTCACATCACTGTCCATTGATTTACTTTAAGCAAACAAATGAAGTGAATATAAATAAATATTAGAAAAACAAAATCAGTAATGCATTGATTTATAAACGACTCGATAGAGATGAAATGGAAAAGATTTTGTTTCTTTAAGAAAAAAAATCACTTTAAATAGCAATAATTTATTTTAAAACGACATAAGGTATATAGACATCTTTAAATTTATCTATTGGATGAAGATTAATGCCAGTTAAACTTCAAGGTTAATTCAAATGATATTGAGATACTTCATCTGTATAGAAAAAGACTATAAAAACCCATTATTTTTTAAGGATATGTCAATACAAGTATAAGATTGAAAGGAAAATTATCCTAAGGACAGTTTACTTTGTACCCTTTATACAATACTGTTTCTTATCTAGTAACACAAAAAAAAGCCATTATCAATTTTGAAATAAAATCGATAGCTAGAAGATATATAAAAAAACAGTGTTGTTGTATGGCTGTTAACTAAATAAACAAATCGTTAATACAACACAATATTTAATAAATTTGATTAATTAATAAATTGTGATTATTAAGAAGTTTAAGTTATCATAAATTGATTCAGTTTCAATTTAAGGGATTCAAATATTTTTATAGTTATGCAACGAAATTTTTTAAATTTTTTATTGATAAAGGAGATTTTCTAAAGTATCTTCGTAGTATTTAAAAAAACTTATTTAACCACAATCCACAAACGAGGAGCTGAGTTCTAAAACTCGCTACTTGCACCTGAAGTAATTTTTCACAAATCTCAAAAAACGTTTAATAAGCTTTCCCAGCCGATACCTTATTGCGAGAGCATCTCATTTTAAATTGCAAGGAGCGAGTTTTTGAACTATGCACAGCAAGAAAAGGGTTTTGGAATTAACTTTTCTACAAACAGCAAGGTTTGTTTCTTGGAAATTATTTTAGTCAGACCTACTTCCCGGTCAATGGTGTAAAACCGGATAACTGATCTGTATTAAATAAAAAAATTCTTATTTTTAAATCTTCATTTTCCTCAGAATTGTGATTTAATTCATTGTTCTCTGTTTCTTCTTTCATCACCGTTGCCATCCAAAATAACACAGTAAAAATTTAATTTTCTATTCTCTACCAGTGTATAACAATATAAATAAAAAAAGAAGTTTTTTCACCCAACTCAACCAATTTTTCTGGTAATGTGTTAACAGTATAAGGTACTTGTCGTGGTTTAATAATTTTTAGTTTTTTCCTTTTTTAGGAGCTGCACTAGTTACTGTTGAAACGATAGAGCTCCTCCCCCTGTACAAAATTTAACCTTTATTTTCTTGATAATGATTCGTTTGTTTGCAGCCCAGCTGTTGATTTGAACACAGATAACACTTCTGCTTTCCAGTCCTCAACAACAACTTCCTTAATGATTTTATAAACTGTTCCGAATTCTGAAAAAAAGTCCAAGTACTCTTGTGGATTAATCATAGTGTTAACTTCCCTACTTTTCTTTTCGAAGCACCTTACACCCCTATCTGCCGGTAGGAAGGAGTGTACGACAGCAAAAATACGGCAACAACCCAAAATAAAAAGAAAAATTTACAATATAGACAGATTATGGCTGCACTGGACGAGTTTTGTTCTGTTTCATTCAAGGAAGCAGCTTTGTTACCTATAGACAATTTAAAGAAAAAGTTTGTGAACTTACTCCAATTTTCAATGTAATTTACAGATGTCAAGGGGAGACTTTTGTTTATTTTTTACTTCAGATACTAAAGCAGCGCAGTGTTATCTGTTAAAAGTCATTGGTATCATCATTTTTTTAAAAATGCAAGTAACGAGTTTTGGAACTCAGCGGCTCATATAACTATAAATAATGTATATGTAATCGATCCAACTATAGAAATTACAAATGCAATGGCGAAGATGGTATAGTTGCTGAGTTACTGTAGTACGCTGGTGACAAACGTCACAATTACCCCCATGTGCCCGTGCAAAAAACTAAAACGGCAGTTTGTTTTATTTTGGTTTTTTCTTACGAAAACAATTAACTGAAGCAATTGGTTTTTCAATTTTGTTTTTTGGTTATTCCCACTTACAACCAAGAATGATAGATACTAGAAAGATAGGATATTAAGCAATCGTACACAATTTAAATAAAAGAAATAATAAGGCGTAATAAAATAATAAAAAGGTTTATAATTGAACTAAAGGTTTTAAAACCAAATTTTCTATTAAAATTTGTTTAATAAAGTTTTTATAAATCAAAAATATTTTTTATTAATAAGTGGGTTAATCTTTATTATTGCATTTAGGTCAATTATAACCCTATTTATTATACTTTATTATTTTATTAAGTCTAATAAATAGCGGCATTAATTGAACAGCAAAACATAAGCAATTAAAAAAAAAAACATAATTATTGTTATCGAATATAAAAACACTAATGAAACATAAATGATTGACAATATAATTACTATCAAATATAATAACAATAAACCTTAAGAAAAACAATTAGTAAAGACTAGATTACACTATTATACTTTGTATTAATACATGTCAAAAACTCAAGTAATATGACAAAGTGTGAATGCAATGTGTCACGAAAATGACAAGTATTATGAAAAAAGTTTGACATCCCATACGACTTCATCGTTTTTTGAAAAATTTCTAAACAATAATACATTTCATTGGATCAGGGTTGCATTTTATTTCATGTGTGAGTGTTTATACTTTGTGTGATGGTGTGAACACAAACTGTCATGCTAAAGGCCCAACTATAATATGCTTAAGTTGGCTTAAGCAAATGGGCGAATACAAGTAAATCATATATGTCAAACCATATTGAACTTAAGGAAACTTTTTGTTAAATTTTATGAATCTGTCATTTGCTTAAGCAAGGTGCGAAACAAATCGCACTTTCCGTACGGAATCAAATGTTTTTTGGTTTTGTTTTTGTGTTTTTAAATGCATTTGAAAAGATTTTTGTTATTTTTTGACAGGAGCTTAAGCATATTATAGTTGGGCCTTAAATTAGATTTTTTGACAGTCGCAACAAAACTCATTAGATTTCTATCTCACAAAGTATTATGGAATACGTAAGACTTGTGAGATAGTGGAATCTAGCCTTAAGTAATTTTCTAAATTTTATTGCACTGTAAGTTGTTTGCAAATGATTTGAAAGTTGATTCCAAATACGTATACAAAATATAAGAACTTGACATTGTGATGCATGATGTCGATGAGGTATTGTATAATAGATTTTTCTCTAAGCGATCTTGCAAACCGCAAACGATTGTACAGGTACTTCGGTTCCCCAGTAATTATCCCAATAAACAATTTTATCATTTTGCAAAGCACTAATGGTACATTTAAAAAAATAAGCGCCCGACTATGCGCTACGCAATAAGACATAGAGGAGTGCAGTAAAGTAAGGGACAGAACTCTCAACAGCTTTTATAAAAAAAAAATAACATTTCAAGTACAACGGCATTCTCTTACTACGAAGCAGGTTTGTAAGGGAGAATACTAAAAAATAACTGCATAAAAACATTCAGTGTGTAAAGCTGATCATTTCATCCAACAATTTTTTTATGCGCTGAATAATGCGCTTTATGTGTCAAAAATGTATTGCTTCAAAGTGGGAACTCGCCATATAAAATTAATGTCTTCCGTAATAGCAAAGGTAAGCGAAACTTTTGTCTTTCTCCCTTACAAACCTGCTTCGTTGGAAGCTCCATTTTTTATTGGGATAATTTTGTGTAGGAAGATAATTTAAAATCATTATAAAATGGGTAATGAAGTAAGCGGCAGGAATACTAATTTATTCTATCAAATTTTTTCAGACAAAAAACGTAACGGACAATGTCATTATACGTAGTTAGTTGTGAGATTCGTTTTTCCTTAAAAATAAACACTAGGATTTTTCTGGATTGCACAGAAAGAAAAACACTCGGGATAAATTAAGTTTTTATACTTACTTTAAGTAAGAATCATACTCAAAAATTCAAATACGAATAACATTTAAACGTACTTAAAACAATCGTGAATAGCATAAGTTTCGAAAATCAATCCCGGAATTTTTTAAATAAGTACAAAATTTTTAAACGAAATAAAATAAAGATTAAACTTTTAGTTGGTAGTGCCACTCTGAGAGTAAAATTACAATGTGAGCGTTTTTATCTAATTTAACTTATCATAGTTTGTTGCAGACACTACAACAAAACCACACAAGTAAAAAACGTTAAAAAACGATTTGCTTTTATGTGTAGAAACACCAAAACAAAAGAACAAAACGAAAACACGTTATTATCATGTTTTAAATATAAAAATTTAAAACTCTTGCTTCTCATTTAGTTTATATTTTCAGTTATATATGTACATTTGGCGGATTCACAAGGTGTCATAAAGTCATATGTCTTAAAATAATAACATGAAAAAACGACTGTTATGAACAACCCCTCAAATTAAGTGTGCTATTTTGAATTTAAATCAGCTGATTTAAAACAAATATAAAAAAAATACATATTTGCCTGATTTAAAAATATTTTTTAGTTCTAATCCATGAATTAAGAAATTAAATTAGATCTTACCTGACTACTTTCCATTTTTCAGACGCAAATCACATATATATTTTATTTTGTTTGTTTACCAAACATCAGAGTCCTAAGCCGATATAATTCTATTAATTTAAGACACTTTTTGTTAACAAAGCAGCAACAATATCTTTAAACCATTGTAAAATGTTAGAACTTTATGACAATATAACATGATAGCACACCTTGTGAATGCCCCAATTTAGTTCTTAAAATAAAAACCATATTGGAAATTATGCTGGTGCTTTATAACTGAAATTCGTTAAGGTGTTAAACTGGTAAGTGAATCAATCATAATAAAATAAATCCTTCTAATTTCACTTTGGCTTATTTCAATTACGAATTCGGGATTGAATCAACTTTATAATACTTGAATCAAGAGCGTTTTGAGTTTGATTCAATTTTAGTTATACTTAAATCAATCTTATTTTCGGATTATTTCAAGAACGAATTCGGATAAGTTAAGTATATCACGATTGAACATCCGTACTTGAATCAATCTTTCTGTACTTGATTTAAGAAAATCCGTACTTGAATCCGATTTGAGTACTGATGGATTGATTTTTATTTTGAGTGTAAGAACTTAAAACGTGACTTGATCACCATCAAAGTTCCTCCTAATGTCTTCGAGGTCTGAAGGCAGATTGGCGATCAATCAATAGATTGCTATCATTCGCATTCATAAATCATGTGCTCAACAACCTTCAATAAGTATGGTAAGATGGCAATGCGACGAAAATCATTTCCCGCCTTTGACACTTGAACTTGATCTTAGCGTGTTTTCATACCTTGGAAAATAAGTTGGTAATGAAAATATGTAATATTAAAAATATGCTGAAAATATTTAATTAGCCATGGCAGAATAAGTTTGAGGAATTCATATCTTTATTGTCAAATCCTATAGAGTTTGATTTGGACGCATTGAAACCCTCTATTACCTACAAATCATCAAAACATTGAAAATATAATTCTCTAGTAGAAAGGCTACCAGATGCTATACGACGAGACATTCACAAAGGTATGTATGCAAGTTTATAGCAACAACAGCAGTACAAGCGGCTGATTTGTCAATTTCAATATCCCTTTAGTGCTGCCAAGTCTTTTACTGCTCATGGAGATTTTAAATTTATTAGAATAATAAGCAGATTTATCAGACATTTTTTTTTTTTTTTTTTGAGATCACTGCCTTTCTGGCCATGCGGTATTGTGTTAGGTGTTCAGGGGTTCAGGGGTTCTTTAACGCTTCCACGTATGATACAGTCTATCTCGGCTTTTAATCAATAACCTTACATTATCAGTAAGCCACGGTCTTTGTCTTTTATCCATTTTCTGTTTATTACATTATCATCATCTAGCCGTAAAATTACCCTAATCAAAAATAACAATCAACAATCAACCATGGGAAAGTCATTAATATCATTTCAAGTTACATTAATAAAGTCATTATTATCATTATGAAATTGATGTGAAAATTTCCGAAAAATAGGTTCAGGTGCTTAGGAGTCTATAGGGAAAAAACAATTTAACCTGCATGCACACCAACAAACGCATTTTCACTTTTACATATAGAGATGTATTTAGTTGTCAAACTGAATACATTGATACAACACCTACTAAAGAACGCAATTGAAATGTGTACATTTCCGGCTATAAATTAAAAATGATAGAGGTACTTATTTACTTCAAAATTAATTATTCGTTTGAAGTAGCTTTTGCTCATCAGCTTGTTTGCTTTTGGTTTTCTTGATCCTTTCATTTTGAACTCAATTCTTTTCTAAGAAAAACTTTTTTAAACTGATTTTAGAACACTTTCTCTTTATGGTATTTTATTACAGCACTCAGAATATTCTCAGCTTCCTTTTGGTCTTTATATTTTTTTGAACTTTTTTTTTTTGTTGATTTATAAAGAAAAAGAACGCTTTAAGTCCCAACAATTGATAAATTGAAAATTTTTAATTTCTGACATCAAACAAGCACAAGAACCCAACAACAAAGACAAGAAAATAAATTATTAACTTGTGTGAGTATTTAATTCAACAAGAGCACACATACAAACAAACATACATACTTAAACAAATACCAAGTCATACACAATTTCGTTCTTCTAGAACAAATTACAAGGCAAGCAGCAATTAATGTTTCTAACTTTTCTAATTATTTGAAAAAAAATATTTATATAAATTGCATTCCAAAGTTTATTTTATACAGTGGAAAGAATTGATATGAATACTTAATATCCTGGAACAATTTTTCTAACGACCTAAAAACAATTTCAGTTTTTTCAAAAACGAGCAAAAATGGGTTAAAATATTGGTAAATAAAATTTGCAGTTCTAAATCAGAATTAATTTTTAAGCAAAGCTCGTCGGGTATCTGTCGTCTTAAGCAAAAACAATTATCTCGCTTAAGACTACATTTAATATGAATTAAATTTCTTGAAAGTCATTTTTATATTTTAATAAATTCATGAAAATAAAAGTCCTCCCAACTTCAGCATTTGAGCACATTGATATCAGTAAATTTAAAGTACAACTATAGTTCTATAGAAAGTTAAATAAAAGGGGTTAGTATTCTGAAAGAAAAATGCTTCATATATTTAATGAATCGTTTTCATAAAAAAAATTCACTGGTTAAATGAAAATTTTCATTGTCCAAATGAAATTTCGTAGTTATAATGAAGTATTTTCGTTAAAATCGATTCATTGGATTTCGTAATTACGTTAAAAATTGGTATACCAATTGCACATTGATCCAAAACTTTTTCGTAAATTCAATGTTTTTCATTCGCACGTTTTTAAATTTTTTTAAGACAGTTTTCAAAATCCAAATTTACCAGAAATACTAAAAATGTAGCCATACTTAACTAAAAGTAAAAACGGGTTAATAGAGCGAAAAAGCGCTGAATTTGTCTGTTTTTTAAATAAGGGCTAAAAATTTTCCTGTTTCAGGGCTTACTGGGCATCACTGCTCCTACAATACATGTTAAAAAGAAAATACTCTCTCTTAAGCCCTTATGACACTACATTTTTAATGCATTGTTCAAGTTTTGGTGAGCAGTACAAATATAATGTAATACAAAAATTTACCAAGTGCAAAGAGTTAAGCTGTATTAAGATAAATGCAAACCGTCAAAAATTGTACTAAAGTTATCGATAAAAAATGAAGTTATGTCAAAAAAAATGTAAAATTGTTTAACTTAAAATTGACATTTCCAGCTTGAAATATTAAAAGTGTTGCTGAATCAGCGGTTTATGGGCAAATTCAGCGATTTACCGCTTTCTTTTTTTAGGTTTCTCATAAACAAAAAGTTGGCAGCATTTAATAAAATAAACAAAACAGGGATGGCTAAGTTGTATCAATTGTACTTTTTTGTTGATACTTTTTAAACTAAGATTTATAATACCTTTTTTTGGTGTTTTTTATGAACATAAATAAAATTAATTTCAACTAAAAAAATCTTTTAGTACAATTAGGGTAAAAAAGTAAAAGTTTTAAAGGTTGTTGGTACAATTTTAAAAATTCTCAACGCCATCCCTGAAACAAAACCATAACAAGAGAAAAAAAAAACAAAAATCTTTATTTACATTATGTATAGTTAGCTCTTTCTAACATTTACTGTTTCTTTCTATCAATTCTATATCAATTAATGAATAAAAAATGTAGTGTCATAAGGGCTTTAGTAGGAAAACAAGTTCGTAACATTTTTTTTATGAATCCTTTTTTAACTTATTTTTTAATACAAGTTTTTAATGCTATTCCTGCAAATCTCTGTTTTGTTTCGTTAATCTCTTGCACAGAAAAAATCAAAATTTATTTCAATTAAAAGTTTTGTGATATTAATTAAATTGGCATCAGGAAACAAATTAATAGTATCAAATTAATATTTTCTTATATTAAAAACATATTCTGCTGTAATAGTTATTATTGACTTAAGTAAACGTTTAATTCACTTGATTACATTTTTAACTAAAACTGATTTTATTTTTGATTAATGATTTATTAAAAAAAAAAAACAAAAAAAAAAAAGTGGCGTGAATTTTTTCTGTATTGCTTGTACGCAAAGCAAAAATAAATTTACTTTAGCATATATCGGAAGGCATTCGACATAATTAATGCAATTATCGAAGGGGAAGGAAAATTTTACACCCTAAGCTAAAAATTTAAAAATGTTTAATTTATATTTCCTTCGTAGAAAACCCAACATACGATTGGTTGATCAAGGCAAAGTAATATGCCGATAAAATAGGTTAGTAAAAACAAATTTGTTCGGGTTTTTTATGACGGTGCCCTGTTTTGTGAATATCAAAAGGAAGCAAGTCTAGTCGTTTCACGATTATGCAACGCGTTTAATAAGTCATCGTCTAAGCTTGCAAAATACAAAAATTGTAACCCTAGAAATTCATAATCTGAACACTAGTGCAATTTCAAAGCAGAATTTAAAAAAAATGCAACAACAAAAGTTGCAAGTCTGAACTATGACTAATGAAAAATAAATTAATGATAATTCAAAGATTCTCCATTATTGACGATAAACGTAAAAGACTTTACTTTCAAGAGTTTGCTGGCTTAATTCAGCCCAAATCTGTCGAAACTATTTCCACTCGTTATAAAAATACATAGAAGAATCCGAGAAGAAGATATTAAATATATTGATTAGATATTTACCTAAGACCGATTTGACTACTTGTATGTGAATCCGAATACCAAATAGACATTTTAGATGAATTTTTTGATGGTATTGTTACCTTTCGTGAACGTGGTAGGAAAGAGCTTTGTAAAAAGATCATTCAGCAAACCAGTGAATTTTGCCTCAAATTTGTGAGCTACAGATAGCGGACGTGTTTGGATTTGTTGAACAAGTTTTCTTATTTAACAGGCCCATAGTGAGTAAACCACAATTCAAAATGGGTCAATGTTCGTAAAAGTCAATGAATTAAGTGGTGGATTCTTTTGTCACCGACTGCATTTTCTCCCCATCTGCGATTGGTTAAAAGGTAAAAAAGCAGTTTAAATTTAAATTTTTTGAGATTTTAAAAATTTTAAATATATACATGATGTAGAAAGGCCCTAACTCGATTTTTTTTCGATATTGAGTTTTTTAGTGATTCTAATGCATTTTGCACAAATACACCCCATCACAAAAATGTAATGCACCAGCATCCAAAATAACGATTTACAAGCAAAATGTATACGTAATTTTACAAACAGTTTGTATCATGATTCTACCTCTTCCTATAAAGATGCAATTATGCGAGTTAGAACCTTTATACATGAGACGAACGATATTCGCTTCAAAGTGATTAAATGCATTTGAGGAAAAATTTCATAAAAAGTTATTCACACCTATTGAATAGCAAGTGGAACTTTTGTTTCCATGAAATTTTATTCCCCTCGAAGGGAAAAAAGCAATCGTGAATCTCATGTTAGAAAAAAATTAGAAAAAATTAAAAATCTATAAAATTTTTGTTCAAAAATATACACGTATATATTTTAAAGAAAAGTTAAAAAAATAAAGCTTAATAATTAGTATTGGAAGCACAGGTTGATTACAACGTTAGTTTTTTTTCACTTTTTAAATTTTATGTAGTAAAATATTCGAAATCTTCACAAAGCCGCCGGCAATCAACCCGTTGTTTTGCATTTTGTCGCCCAATATATCGGTTTGTGCCACATTAACGGATCTAGCCCTTAATTTTCGATTTATAGGAAGAACTACTGACATACATACATATTCTGTTCCCTAGCAAAAATAAAGTGAGAAAATCTAAGGGAAACGTGAACAAATTACGAGGGAAAAAACTTTTCACGATAAGGGGAATTTATTCCCGTAAACATTTTTTCGCGTTATTATTCTCCTTTGAATTACATTTTTTTTAATAGGAGTTGTTCATGATCGCAAATATGTGAAATGGGGAAAAATTACGAGGGAAATATAATTCACGATAGGGGTGATTATTTTATTTAAATTCCAAGAAAAATTTCACAGAGAATTTTTAAACCATGAACCGGAGCATACGTTTCTTAAGGTTTGCGTTGCGCTGAATCCGAATCTGTTCTCAAGATAACTTCATCACACTTTGCGATATCTCATTAAATCATATTTCATTATATTTCGATTAATAGTAGAGAAGAAGTTTTTGCAGTTTTTCAAACATTTTCTTTCTGCACAAGAAACAAAAAAAAAACAAGCTATATATTGATATTATATCGAAATACAAACAAATTCTATTTTATTTTGTCACAAAAGTTCCATTTAGAAAACTCTCACTTGTTCCTATAACTCAGTACTACACTGTATCTACAGAAAAACACAGTGAAATGAAAAGTAAAGAGGGAAAGTAAACTAAGCACACATACATACACTTTGACATACATTCTTGTGCACATGTTTACACACGCACTTAAATATTGTGTAAACATTTTAAGTTTTACTTACAAAGCTTAACTTTTTTTTACAAAGTGCTTAAACTTTTTTTATTCCATTTTTTTTTTTTTTTTTTGTTTCTCTTTCTAAGAGCAACATATACAATTACAATTTACTGCAGACACACACATTCAAGTGCAAACAGAATGCGATACTTCACATACTCATGCTTGCAACTAAAATATTTACAACATAAAAGATTTTTTTAAAAGTAACAACTTCTGAAAAAACACCTGTCCGCAGTCTTTTTTATCTGCCACTAAAAGAATGAATGGATAGATGGATGGATGGTGTAATGATTTTGTCGTTTCGTTTGTGGCATATTGAAAGAACAACCGGAGACTGTATAAAGTGGCTATTATCCTTACCGAGATAATAGCCATCTTTACAGCTGCAAGGAACTTTCAGTATAGTGAGATATCTGGCGGTCATTGGAACCCTGGATACGGTGTTAATCTCTTCGAGAATTTTTCAAGAATGTCGGATTTCTCTGCAGGAGATAGTGGAACATTCAATGGTTACCCTGGACACCTTGAATTGAAGCGGTTCAACATTTAATATCGATGTTTTGCTTTCGAATAGTAAGCAATTTATCGCATACAAATTTCATCTTTCTGCAAGTCAGAGATGGTTCGATAAAACATTTTGTAGGGAAACCAGCCAAATCTGGCCCATTCTAGATGGAAAAAGCACTCGGCGCGCTTTAAAGCTGTCCAAACTTTACCTTTGATATCAAATTGCGGTTATAACAATTGACCTATTGTGAAGCATGCTCAGAGGCTAGCGCTCCCTTACAATCGAAAAATGCGACTGGGAGAAAGAAAAGGAGTCAACAAAACATCTTCTCTGCCGTTTCCACGCATTCAGAAAATTAAGACTTAAACTGTTTGGTCAAATAATCCTTCGTTACAAAACCTTCGTTGAATTAATTGGTTGAATTGTGGGCAGCCATGTAAAAAATTACTCCTAGATGAAAGTGAAACATGGTTACACAACAGGAAATAATTGCTGGACCTACGTGCGATTTGTTCGTACACTAAAGTTTGTATTTAATATTTTTTGATTCCCATGTTTATTTATACACGTTTTTATATGAGTACATTGACATGCAGTCGTTATTTTCCACAGCATTTTAACGAAAAAGTTTTGTTTGCTTAATAGCTACAAAGATATATTGTGTGCAGTTACATTTAAGAGCCCATACAATTGTTTGCTTTGTGAAAATAAAACTTTGGTATTTTATGTTTTTCTAAGCCTATTCAAATTGTGTTGCCAATGAAATTTGTATGTATGTATGTATATACTTGAATGCAAAAACTTTTCAAAAGCTGTTCAAATATATTTCCTATTTTTTGGGAAAAACAAATAAAATTATTCCTAGTTGTATACAATGTTTTCAAGCATTAGGAGTCAGTCTAATTTTATTCAATCACATTCAAAAAAAAAAAAAAAAAAAAAATCTGAAAATGATTTTTTGCTCTTGAAACCTGAAATAACCTCTTCTTTTTTGTTTAATTTTATTTATACAAAAGATTTTCTTTTGGTCACAAATTTGATTTTTTTTTTCATTTAAATCGTTTTATATTTGCAATTTGGAAAACATAAATAATTGGTTTTACGATAATTTGGCAATTGACATCATTCAAATGAATTCGAAATTAATTTAGAGTGAAATTACTTAATTGAATGTTTACTGATGTTGTTCATATTGAACCTGTCAAATCTTGACAATACAAGTTGTACAACAATTAATATATTTTTAAGTTGTTTGTTTTTGTATTTTATAATTTCACTAGAAAAATCGAGTGGATGTCTTAATATCTAGTTTTCTTTAGTATAAGGCAAAATCCACAATAACAGACACATTTTCACTTGGTGTTCACAATAAAACAACAATACATTTTCTATTAAGGAAACGTTTGCAAATTTTGCCTAGAACAATTTGCGTATTTATTTTTTAAAACATATTGTTAAAATTTTCATTTATATATAACTAAATACGAATAATTATAAATGTCACTTACAATTTCATGCAAATTGTTGGTGAAGTAGTCACAGTGTTTTAAGAAAAACTAAAGTTAGGAAAATATATAAAATGCTTTGGGAAAAATATGATAGAAGGAAACAGGAAATTGTTGCTGTTATTTTGAACGATGTATAATTTTACCCACACCACAATAGCGGAAAGGGTCCCTGCAGACAAAGTAACTAGTATTTATCTAGAAATATACTGGTTGGTGTTTACTTTAAACAAGTTGCACTTTTGATTCCTATATAAAACTATCGTATTTAAAGTATATTTTTATACATTTTTATAATAGTTTTAAACAAATTGCTTTATTTAAAAGCAAACTTAATTTGAAAATTCCCCTCGATATTTTTTTCGTACTTAATTGTTTGTTAGTGCTTTGTTGTGATACAGACGCGTATTATTAACCCCGCATACAATTTGAATTTTTAATAACATTTGATTTTTTAATAAAACAATTTATAGAATGTACGCAGCAACGAAAGAATTTTAAATAAATTTGTAACATAAAAGTGAACAATTATCAAAAACGAAAAATTTAAAAAAAATAAAAAATAAATATGTATAAATGTACATACAATATGTATGTAAACATTTACTGAACAAAAACATTTAGTTAAAAATTCTTATTTTTGGTGTAAATACAATAAATAAAAAAAATAAAAAAGCACAGCAAAACGGTGAAAAACAAAAACAATATTTTGTATGAGTAGTCACAATGAAACAACAATAAAACTAGATGAAAGAAATGCAAACGTAACAGTAAATGCTAAAGAATGCAATAAATAAAACAAAACAATATTAACTACCTAACGGCTAAAACAATTGTTCCCTTTCGCCCTCGGTTTTTACAAAGACGGTTGATGCTGATACATTAAAAAATATTAATCTCTCGTAGTGCCTGCAAGTGTTGCCACAACGGCAAAAACAATCTTAGTAACAAATGATACCACGAATTCAAACACAGACTCAATGGAAAAATCTCAAGTAAAAAGTTGTCAAAAGCCTTAAGTACAAGTTGGTATTGACAGGTACATAACAGTGCTTAAACGGGGTCGCAGCCCTACCTCTGCAGCAGTTGCTAAGGCCTCAAAAGTACCTGCTTTTGATAAAATAAAAAATATTACTAAAATAAAATATCCACAGATATCGAGTGACTCTTGACTGAAAAAAGGAGAGTTCGAAAGAAAGTGGCAACTGTTCAGATCCCCGCAACTTAAGAATTTATTAAAAGAGTGCACAAAAAGGCTAAGAAAGTTACTGCAGACTCAGAAAAGGGCTTCTCTAGAAAAATATCTTAAGGAACTTGCTGCAACTGCACAATCAGACTACTCCTGGTATGCAGCCAGAAATCTAAAAAGGCCAGTTGTCTCTAAACCACCATTAAGAGACTTGAATGGTAGTTGGGCAAGAAATGATGTTGAAAAAGGAAATCTGTTTGTAAGTCACTTGAAAAACGTATTTACACTAAATATATCTCACGATATTGCGGTCGAGTTACCACCTGTTGCGGCTAGAGCAGCTATTTCCCTAAGATTTGAGATAAGAGAAATAGAAAAGGCTACTTGTGACTTAAACACTAAGAAGGCACCTGATATTGATAAGATCAGCAATAAAATGCTTTAAGAGCTACCTCGCGCAGCAAAGAAAATTATTCTTTTTTTTTAATGCTATTTTACGCCTTGAATACTATCCTCAAAAATGGAAGGTTCCTTAGTTACCATGATACTTAAGCCAGGTAAGGATCATACAAAAGTGGAGTCATATAGGCCTATTAGCTTATTATCAAATATATCAAAGCTGTTTGAGAAATTATTAGTTTCAAAATTAACACCGATTTTAAGTGAAAATAAATAAATTCCAAATCATCAATTCGGATTAAGAAGAAAATGCAGGACAATCGAACAGACTCATCGAATAGTAAATGTCATAAGAAAAGCATTTGAAGAAAAAAAATATTGCTCAGCACTCTTCATCGATGTTTCGCAAGCTTTTGATAAAGTCTGGCATGAAGGCTTATTACATAAATTGAAACAAAATTTACCAGCAAACACACACAAGCTGCTAGAAAGCTACTTAGTCGGTCGTCAATTTATTATTAAAGAAGGAAATATCTTTAGTTCACCTCAGCCAATTGGCGCTGGAGTCCCACAGGGCAGCATTCTGGGGCCCCTATTATACTTAATTTATACTTCGAGCACGCCCACGAACAACTACGCACAAACTTCAACATTTGCAGATGATACAGCTATTCTAAGCGTGCACGATAACCGATATGAAGCATCTCGTTACTCACAGCATCATATATTTCAACTAGAAATATGGTTAAGACAATGGAGGATAATGGTCAATGAACAAAAATGCGTACATATCACATTTACCTAGCGTCGGGACTCATGCCCCTCTATTAAAATCAATAATCAAACAATTCCTCAACATTCGGAAGTAAAATATCTCGGTATACGTCTGGATTGGCGATTAACGTGAAAATGCCATATAGAGGCAAAATTAACTCAAATGAAACTAAAAGCCATTCAAATTCATTGGCTTATTGGTAGAAATTCTGTCCTTAGTCTCGACTGCAAACTTCTTCTTTACAACTCTATCTTAAAGCCAATCTGGTGCTATGGTTTTCAACTATGGGGCACTGCCTCGGCCTCTAATATCGAAAAAATTCAAAGGCGCCAAAATAAACTTTTTCGAATAATCACAGCCGCTTCCTGGTATGTTAAAAACTCAAACATTCATAAGGATCTCAATGTGCCGTTAGTAAAAACTATGATAACAAAAAATACAGTAAAATATTTAAAAAGGCTTGAACAACATCCAAATCCACTAGCTCGAAATATTTTAAATCATGGCGGCCACACTCGCTTAGGAAGAAGAGACACTGCAGCACTTACCCAATAAGATGAGCGATAAACACCTATATAAGTGAACAGAACCCGTGATCAAGAAAATTTTGGCAGGACATGAGTTAAGTATTAGGTTAAGATTTTACTAATTATTGTTAGTTCATGTTTAATATATGAAGATCCAATAAATAAAAAAAAAAAATATTGGTTTATATATAGTGCATATACTTATTTTAGAATAACTCTAAAAACTAACCCCTGGAACCAGAAAGAGAGAATATTGTACTACTTTTTTCTGTTGCAACATGTTTAATTTTGTTTAATTTCCCTTTATAAGAAACTAGAAGAAAGCCCTGATATAGTTTCCGGTATCGTTCTACATTGAAAAATTTGATGTATTTAACTAAATAATTTGATAAAAAAAAAAAAAAAAAACGGGAATTCACCTTATCTTTATGTATTTATGTCTTAAAAATTAAAATAGTTTATCAACGCAAAACCAACCAAAAATGTAAATTTTCCTTCTTGTTGTGTTGTTGTTGCAAAGCAGACAAGTAAATTGTTATTTTTTATTTACTTTTGTAGAGTGTTTATTGTTGCTAAAACGAACAATTATTAAATCGTTGTTGTTGTTTCAAAAACAATCGGGTCACGTATAAAGCAGCGAAGCCGAAATTCCATAATTTTCCTTTTTTTTTCTTCTAGTTACAACTAGTAATATACTAGTCCAAAACTTTACTACTAATTCCACCTTTAAGTACACCGATCGACTTCAGGTCCAAAATAGGTTGCACTTGCAAAAATTTGTTGTAATATACTGTGGTTTAGGGTAGCATATCTTTTCTTGTAGTTAGTTTCTTATTAAACACCTCAGAACAATCAATGACAATTAAGACGAATCAATGTGTAGTAGCGATCAAAATTAGTTTAAATAAAACGATGGAAAGTTAAAAAAGAAAAAAAAAACTCAAAGGAAAAATTCATACTGAAATATTTTTTGGGTTGATTTTTAACAGAATATCACTACGTATGAGTAATATTTAAAGATATCAATATAACTCATACGTAATTGTAGAACAGAATTGCAGAACAAAATATTTATGGGGTGTTGTACCGATTTGTTGTGGAGATTCTCCACTGAAGAATATGTAAAAAAATTTATCGATTTATTTTCGTTGTGGTTGCTATAGAGCCAAACAATTTTTTCTATGAAGGAATTATATTTGATCAATTATGTTGCTTTTGATCAATTTGTGTTCGTATTAAAAGCTTTAAATGAGGACTTATGTGATGGAGGAGTTAGTTCACTTTCGGTGCCACGTGCTTTGGTCTCATTTAGAAAACCATTTCTTACATAATTGAAACTTTACAAGAAAAGGTAATAACATGATAGAAACTGTATGTATTATAGGGTCAATTTGCTTGAAAATTGTATCGGGTCAATGCAAAATTATGTTGCCTTAAATCATTGTTATTTCTGGGGACATTTGTATTGGGGCTTAGTGAACAAATGAACAAATGAACCAATTTGGTCAATTTACTCACACCATGCCAACCGAGACTGTAATCTAAAAAATTTAATTTTCCTCGGCTTTTTTTTTTAATCTGTATCGTGTTTTCTACAAACAGACAGATGGACGGACATTCATTCCAGGATTTTGTCCAATTCCGATGTTTTACAAACGGAATGAAAAAATTAATATAGAAAATGATTCTAATAATCGTCAATCGTGTTTTTTAATAACTAAATTTTGAATTGGAGCTATGATACTGAGACGTTAAAAGTTCTTAAAATAAAATAACTTATTTGTGGCAAATTTTCTGACAGTACAGTGTAACATGTTTATATACTTTTTCGGGGTTTCTGAAGAACTTTTTTTTGTAAAAAATTACTATTTATACCCTTCACCACAGGTGGAAAAGGGTACATATAAGTTTGTCATTTCGTTTGTAATTTCTATAATATTGATCTTAGACCCCATATATATTCTGGGTCCTTATGAGGAGATAAGTTGATTTAACAATGTCCGTTTGTCCGTCTTACGTTTGATATGTGTTTTCCGGATACTCCAGACATGATAGCGACAAGGTTGTTTTACATTTATGTCACATATAGTCCACTATTTCTTGCTATTGAAATTTAGCCAGATCGATCCAAAAATGGCTGAGATATGAGCAAAAAACCACACTACCTCTAATTTTTCCCAAAAATCCCTTATTGTTGTTGTATTTTTAATACTTTTTTCTGTATATCTGGAGAACGGCAACAGCCAAAGTTTCCAAATTAGGTACACACATTAAGGTTATCAGTACACAGCATCCCACAAAATGTGGGCGGGATTGGAGAAGTGGGCGTAGTACCTCCCGTACAAAAAATATCAAAAATTTTATAAAAACCTGATTTGTTCTACTGTAGTATGACCTATGGTTATCCCTTACATATCAAAAGATCGGAAATCTTTAGTAAAAAATATTTTCTGAAAATTCCGGGAAAATCGGCTCAGATACAAAAGTTTATGACCAAAATTAAATTTTTTTTAATCCCCACTTTCGGGGACCATAGGTCTTCCCGAGTCCAAGCTTTATAACCCAACTAACTGGTAAATTTATTCTTTAACATGTCGGTATATAAATCTGTCAAATCGGTTGAAAAATGGCTGAGTTATAATCAAAATACTGAAATCCCAAAAATTACTCTTTTTATTTATAATGAAGTTTGTTTTTATTTATTATTTTTATAATTAAGTTTTTTTCAATAAATGTATGTGCATATATGTACGTATATATACATATATACCTATAAACCAATTTAATGGTAATATTATTCTTAAGCACGTTGGTATAAAAATCTGTCAAATAGGTTAAGTTATGAGCAAAATACTCAAAAAAAGGACTAAAAAACATTCAATTTTTATAAAAACTAAAATTTTAGAGCTGTAATATGACCTATTCATACGTTTAAGATTTAAAAATATCGGAAATCTTTAGAAGAACATATTTGCTGAAAAACTCGGAAAATCGGTAAAAAAAAGTAATGTCAAAAATATAGTTTTTTTTTTAAATACATATTTTCGGGAACCATAGAACTTCTCGACTCCAAGTTTTTTCACCAAAGTAAATGGTAATTTAATTTTTTTAGATGGCGGTGTAAAAATGTGTCAAATCGGTTACAAAATGGCCGAGTTATGACCAAATACTGAAATTCGATCAAAACTAAACTTGCTATATATTAATTAAACTTTTAATATATGTATTTAATACCACGCAAACATGTGCAAATAATTAAATAAAACTAAACTATATATATATAATATAAATATATAAGCTTCTGTTCTTTCCAAACCATGGTGAAGGGTATATAGGATTCGGCATAGCCGAATATAGCACTCTTACTTGTTTTTTTATAAAACTCTTGTCTTGACAATATCGTTATTGATTATGATTTTTTCGGTTAAACTGTGTCTTTATAAGTGGCTAGTTTATTCAACATAAAGGTTTATTATAGAAAATTTTCAGCCAATATCTATAGTATAATCTTTATCTATAGTATAAGTAAAAACTAAACTAACTTTGAACACGGTTCTCGAATCCAAACGCAAAGCCCAATTTACCAACCCGCAAACATTAGGGCTCACCTAACAATTATGATCATGAAAAGAAGATTACCTAAAATGTCTCGGGCCCATAAATGACAAAATTTAAACTTCATGTTAAAGTCAAAAGAGACCAATACTGTCATATACAAATAGAAGTGCTGTTTAAGAATTATTGGTATTCTTAAAGGAACGATGACAACTCCACAGTTGGAATTTATTTTTCAACCTAAAAAAATAAAAGGTCGAATAACACTAAAAAAAGAGAGTTTTATTTTGCCGTCATAAGATAAAACTCTTTTGAGGGGTTTTATTTTTCTCGTCAGCAAACAAAACTCTTTTGAGGAATAAAATTTTAAATTAAATAAAACTCGTTCTGAAATTTTCTTTTTTAATGACAGTTTATTCAATTGCAATGCAAGCAGTCTATATTACACTGATTTACAAATTGTAATAAGTTGACCATCGGCATGCTTGGGGTTTTACATTAAATGATTTCTATTTTCTGACGGGAAAAATAGAACTACTCATATGAGTTTTATATTATAACGGCTTAATATTATTCTTTTTTCAAAAGTTTAACTCAACCTTCTATTTTTGGGGCAAAATTAAACATCTCAAAAAAGTTTTATTTTAAAAGGAAAAAGAGCTCTTAAAAGAGCTAAGTTCTTTTGAGTCGAAAAATAATTATTTAAGATGGACTTTTTTTAATTCACACAATAACTATAACTAAAAAACGTCAGGCGTGGATCTGGTTATGCTGCAGTAACACCAAATACTTAAGCATGTGATGTGTACTCCAAAAAAATCGCAAACCAAACTGGGAAAAAGAAAGGAAAGTAAAAAGGTGGTTTTTGCTTCTAATTAAAAACGTTTTGCAAATAAAAACACTTTCCTGTTTTCTTTTTAATCATCATAAAAGTTGGTTTTATTAAAACTTTGAAATTTAAAACTTCCACGATCAAATAAATTCACTTTGTACGGTATGGCGGTTATACAACGAGTAAAAAACTAATTTTTCAGTACAATAAAAATACCAAAAAAAATCTACTTAACGAAAATACACAAAAAATTGGAAAATGAGCTTAAAATAAGCCATTTGCTGACAGTGGCGTCTCGAGATGTCAAAGTTCATCTAAATAGACCCCAGGACTGGAAACACTTTTGCCTTCGGTTTAGCCGTAAACAAACTATTAAAGGAAAACTTTTTTGATATCACTTACCACTATTACGGTACGTGACAATTTCAAACGATACCGTTCGCATAAAAAATTTCTATGAGAAACAATCAGTTTTAAAAATATTTTCGTATCAAATTCTATGCGCACCTTTACGTTCCAAACCTAGCCCAAGTTGAAAATATTGACGAATATATTTTTAACAAGTTTACTTAGACACATAACAGCTAGACGGACGGACAAAATTTTACCCATTGATATGATATCATTGATCCGTTAATAACCAAACTTAAGCTACAAATTTAGATCTATTTTAGATCTATTTATTTATTTATTAAATTTTCTTAAAGTCTATTGGATTTACAAAATATCCTTACAGACTATTCGCTAAAAATATTATTTGACGTACTTATATTAAATTTTTTAAATATAATTTGAACTTAACTTTAGAAAAACTAAAATCTAAAATATGGTTACCGTTCAATTTATTATATAAATTTTGACATTTAACTAATGGCTCATTTAAAGAATAAATAGTTCTATGTAAGCCAATATAAAAATAATCATGAAATCTTAAGGTCCTAGAAGGAACATTAATATTAATGCAGGACAGCAAATCAGAACAAATGATGTTGTAATTAGTTATATCATAGAAGAAAACTATTGATTGCATTGATCTTCTACTTTCAAGGGATTTAATTTCTAGTATATTACAACGAATAATATACGATGGTAATGGATTGCGCGAACTATTATTAAAATAAAGAGCAAATTTTGTAAACTTTCGTTGAACTCTTTCCACACGATTTATGTGAACAAAATAACATGGACTCCATATAATTGAAGCATATTCAAGGACTGACCTCACATATGAAATATATAAAATTGTACGCGTGTATATATTATGAAATTCCTTACTATTTCTTTTAATAAAAGCCAAGAGTGAGTACGATTTGGAAATTATATAATTCAAATGCTTAATAAAAGTAAGTTTACTATCAAACACAACACCTAGGTCCATTATATCATCAACTCTAGTCAGATATATTGAATTGATAGAATAATCAAAGACTATTGAGTATTTCAATTTATGAAAACGTATAAAATAACACTTTTCAATATTTAATTGTAAGTAATTACGATCCAACTATGACACTAGTTCATTAATACTTTTTTGCAACTCTAAAGCATCATTAATATTTTTTATTTGACAAAAGATTTTTAAATCATCAGCATAAAGTAAAAATTTACAACAATTAAAGCATGAAGATATATCATTTATATAAATACTAAAAAGTAAAGGACCTAATATGCTACCTTGAGGAACACCTGAAGTTTCATTACATTAAAGTTACAAAATTTAAGGTCTTTATTTTTAGTTTAGTTTATTGAAATTACTAAAAAAAACCGAAATTCCGCAATTTCCTTTAAGAAAAGCCAAACTTTTTTTTTAATATGAGCAGTGGTTTTAGAAACATAATTTTTTTTTTAAAAAAAAAAAATAATTTTTGTATCAAAATTTCGAAATTTTTGTTTTTTAAAAATTCTTAAAAAAAATTGGAAAATGCAGCTAGGCTTTTAATTTTTTTTCAAACATTTAAAAAACGAAGCTGCAAACAAAACAAGCCATAAATGATTAAAATCCGTTTACAACTTTTGATTTTATCCACAAAAGTCGACAAATTTTAATTAATTTAAGAATTTCATAAACCCAATATTTGTATGGGAGCCCCCCTAAGAAGTGGTGATAAGGGGAAAGTATGTTTTGAGAAAATGTTAAAGACAAAAAATTAAATGAGGTCGGTCATACATTTTATCCCACTAGGCGCAACTCCTGGTCATTTATGGGAATTTTTCTTCAATATATCTCTAGTCTGCATTGAACATTTTGTATGGGAGCCCCAATTTTTTATGAATTTTTAAAAACAAAAATTTCGAAATTTTGATAAAAAAATATATTTTTTTCCAACAAAAAAAAAATTATGTTTCTAAAACGACTGCTCATATTAAATAAAAAGTTTTACTTTTCTTAAAGAAAATTTTATTGCGGAATTTCGTTTTTTTTGAATTTCCTCCATTTTCGAAATAACGGTATATCTCGAAAACAAGAGCTAATCTAAAAAAACGGTGGGCGCCATTGGATTCAGCGTACCCGAAGTATGCTAAAACGCCATGTGCCCGGCTTGTCTAATATTGCAACTAGCACAGTGTTATTATTACTTATTATTGCACCTTTAGTTATTAAATTTTAGGTTATTGTATTTTCTAGGACTAAAAGTCTTTCTAAGACTTAATAAATACCATAAATATTCGGAATTCTTGTGAAATTTAAGACTCTAAGTCGGTCTTTTTTGAAAATATGTTTATTCTCGACTTATATACAAATCATAGTTACCAAGTGACACTTAAAGTGGTCTTTCGCGGTGGCCTTCTAGGTGTTACAAGATACCATTTACCAAATAAAATTTTAGCCCGCCGTCATAACTCTCAAATAAAGTCCACTACAAGAAAACTATCAAACGTGATTTAAATCGCGTGTTTCCCCATACTTAAGAAGTATGAAGGAGGTTTCTCGATTTCCCAAATATATATAACTATATATGTATATATATTTTTTTTTTTTTTTTGGAAAAACGAAAATATTTATTTTTACACATAACAAAAAGAAACATGTTTTGCCGCATAAATGGAGAAATGCGTTTTAAGCACAAAAAATCTAGTCAATATATATAATTTGTTTCATTCTGTTTGATTATGCGTGTAAGTGGGTGAGTGGTCTCTGACGCTGCATTACAATATCTAAGGCAACCTTTTTAACCAATTTAAGTACAGATTAGCTTTAATTGAAAGTTATTTGCCGTTTTATAAAAAAAGGCCTCTATAATCAATACCTTGTTACATTTTTTTCATGCAATTTACTTTTCAAGTAATATTTAAACAAAAAAATTAAAGAAAACAAAAACACTTTACAAAATTGTATATATTTGGACAATAACAAAAAAACATATCGCACCCAAAAATCATGCCACTGAAGTCACCCGCACACAGTGGGAAATATTACAAAAGTTTTATGAAATATCACATATCACCAGTGAACGACAACGAGTTTAAGTTTTGAATGTAGTTGTAAAACTCCAAATATGATACCTAAAGTTTTGATTTCAAATCCTAAACATATGCGTATAATTACGGAGATTATTTGCTTCGGAACTTTAAATCGTCATTAATTTGCGGCCTTGCTCCAATTTTTTGTTTAAGCAGACCCCATTTTTGAAAACTGCGGATTGATTAAATTTGTTTTTTACATGCCCCACTGTATGTCCATTAACAACCTGTATGAGTTTATTTTGCAACAGAATAAAATTGAATAAAATAAAAAGCTGTGTTTGTGTTTATATTAGGCATGTAACCTCTATTAAGGCTATACCTCAGGTTTACCGAGGTATCAAAGATATTTTACAGTCGATATCACGATACTTCTTAACTACTTTTTAGAGTTTTTCTACGCAAACAATTTAATTTGCAACGATTATTTTTGCTTAACAAAAAAGAGAAACAATGCATTAACAAGCAGAACGTAAAACCAAAACAGAATAATACTTTGTTCATACTTAGGTTTTAAACGCGTTTAAGCATCTCGAAATAGGCTCTAATCACATCAAAATCGAGATGATTTACTATACATTGATGTGATTTGTTAATCATTGGCATGATTTAAACTAAATCATCTCATTAATCTCATAAATTCGTTTAAACATACCTCAAACTGACTATAATTTAGAATCGGTCAAACTAAACATACCTCTCGCGTGTACAACCGACCACGATTTTTTCTTAATGTTCGCCTTTAAATAATCTATTCATTTTCACAATTCCATCATTAATATGCTTGAAATACCATTCTGATAACTTAATTAAAGTATATTTTATCCATTTTTAATACTTTTAAGAAATACAAATTTGTTTGTTGTGTTTTTAGTTATCTTTACAAAAGATTGTTTTAGAAAGCTTTTATTTGTCAAAAATTCTTTGGAAAATCAAGATTTCTTAATGACTGTCAAGAATTTTGAAAATTTGAAACTGGCCAAGGCGAATTTATTACAGGTGGTCTTAAAAGCCCTGCTGATAACTTTTTTTTTTAGCTTTATCATTGTTGGATACCAAAATTTTGATTATTATCTTTGTTTCTGTTTTGTTGTCTCTCTGTTTTTGACATTTTACAATGATTTTACAAAAACAAATTGCCTATGGTAGCGAGATTACCTGGGATGAATTCCTCTTGAAACTGGCAAGCCTGCCTCTTTCCCTAGTAAAAATTCTGATAAGTCTACGAGAACTGGCTTTTGAAGAGTTTGTGAAAATAGAGAATCCTAGAAGGATAAGCAAATGTCGATCCTTTGCTGTGGTTCTGCTAAAAAAGAAGGCGAGATATACCTTAGATCTCCTAATATTTCTAGAGACTCAGATCAGCTTGTTTACAGGCGAATTAACATGTATTGCCCAAAATTGAAGCAACTAGTGCAGAAATACTTAAGTTTTTAGATGAGTTCTATGATTTTTTTTAACAAAAACTTAATTATTTATGACTTACCTTATATGGGCAAAAAGTTAAAGCTGAAAATAATCTCTGACATTTTTTATGGTGATTCCAAAAATATTTGGGCTCTAGCGATAATCTCCCGTGAACTAAACCGCGTCAAAAATGGATCCAAAAATGGTATTTTTCATGAATAAAAGGCTTGGTAATTTTTTTTGTCCAATGAGTAAATAATAGAGACGAGATTTTCATGCACTAAAAAATCCAAAACATGCACTAACAAAATAAGAAATATGCGCTAAAAACTGAAAAAATTTTCATAAAAAATAGGATTTTTATTTTACTAAAAACAAAAATATGAAAAATTCCGTCTTATGCAAGGTATATTTACGAAAATTCTGATTGTGCATAGAAAATATTCCTGGAAAATATTGAAGGAATAAGACTATTAAAGTATAAAAGTTTTGAGGATTGTAATTTGACTTAGAATACACATTCGAATAATATAAAAATTTATTATTTATTTATTTATATAACTTTTTTGAATCTGAACCGATTTTTTCGAATTTTTCAGAAAATATTTTCTACTTAAGATTTCCGATCTTTTGACATATAAGGGATAACCGTAGGTCATATGACAGTCCAAAAAATCAGGTTTTTATACAATTTTTGATATTTTTTGTGCGGGAGGTACCACGCCCACTTCTCCAATCCCGCCCACATTTTGTGGGATGCTGTATATTGATAACCTTAATGTGTGTACCTAATTTCGCTCTTGCCGTTCTCCAGATATACAGAAAAAAGTAATAAAAATACAACAACAAGGGATTATTGGAAAAAATTAGAGGTAGTCGTGGTTTTTTGCTCATATCTCAGCCATTTTTGGACCGATCTGGCTGAATTTCAATAGCAAGAAATATGACATATATGTGACATAAATGTAAAACAACCTAGCCGCTATCATGCCTGGAGTCTCCGGAAAACACATATCAAACGTAAGACGGACAGACGGACATCGTTAAATCAACTTCTCTCCTAATAAGGACCCAGAATATATATACTTTATAGGGTCTAAGATCAATATTGTAGAAATTTCAAACGGAATGACAAACTTTTCCACCTGTGGTGAAGGGTATAAAAAGAAATGACAATAATTTCCTAAATTATTTGTGTTTTATTCAAAATCAATGACATCGTTCTGAGACTATCGGTAAAAAATCTGCATTTGTATGGAAATCGCATCTCTAGTAATTCAATATAAAAGATGTTTAGGAATTCTTTGATTCTGCATTTAAACATTTTAAAGATCTACCCACAGACGCGAGATAGCGAGATGTTTATGTCAGTTTTGTGATGATTTTCAATTCGATGTTAATGCAAATTTAAATAACTTAATCATTTTTTGTTTTAGAAAAGCATAAAATATTATACAAGTAAAATTGTAAAGCGAATAAGAATTATAAACACTCAAAATTCTACTTGAAACAACATCAAAGCTTAAACAAAACACCAACAATAAACAGTGAGTTTATCTTGTTTTACATTCCCCTATTTTTTTTTTTTTTTTTTTTTTTTGTAATTAATTTTTTTTTAATAGTGTATTAAAAAACATAAATCAAAAATTTAATTGGATTTTTCGCTAAAACACACATTAACAACTTCCCTAATATTTACATACACATGTATATGTGCGTATATAAATTCTTTTATGAATGTAAATATAAAGTAAACAATATGTACTATTTCTGAATTTTTGTAGAATGTTTGTAAAAGTTCTTTAACAAATGAAATAGTTTTTATTTTCAGTTTTGTTTAACTTTTCTGAGTAAAAAGTATTTGAAAAACCTAAGTGGAGAATAAACATTTCTAATTAACTACTCAATTTAAAAAATATTTGTTTCATTTGTTCTTTGCTACACAAACCTGAGAGACATTAGAAAAAGAAAAACAAAAAAAAATGTAAGCGTGCTGTACCGAATCTTTGGTACCCTCCATAAAGAGTAAAAATATTTCAGGAAGGTATTTCATATGCAATTAATAAGTTATAAAGCAATCTTAATAACAAGCGACATAAAACATTTAAAATTTGTTGCGGTTTAAGGGGTTTTTTTCAGCTTTTAGACAAATTTAATAGTGCGTCCATGCCATTAAGTCCGTTTTTGTGTGTGTCGTTTCAGTACTTACTGCAAATTTTTTTCTATTGACGGCGCATTATTAAAGGCTAGTTTACACTATTATACTTTGTATTAAAACATGTCAAAAACTCAAGTAATATGAGGAAGTGTGATAGTGTGAATGCAATGTGTTACGAAAATGACAAGTATTTTAAAAAAAGTTTGACATCCCATACGACTTCATCGTTTTTTGAAAAATTTCTAAACAATAATGCTTTTCATCAAAGTTATTTACGGGAATACAAAATTTATCATTAATACGATTTCTGTATGACGTGCTAAATTCCCAATTTTCCATATTTGATAAATACACTGAAATTTATTGTTGAGGGAAAGCTAGCTTCTATGCGCATTTCACTGGTTGCTTAGGCCAGCTCATCAGGAAACCTTTTCCTAAGATTTTAGAAAAGCTAGAAATATTATACGAATAAAACCCTAAAGCGAATAAGAATTTTAAACACTCAAAGTTTTACTCGTAAGTAACAATATCAAAGCTTAAACAAAACACCAACAATAAACAGTGAGTTTATCTTTTCTTACATCCCTCTACAATTGGTTGGGTTCTTTCCGACTTTTCATTGGATCAGGATTGCATTTTTTTTAATGTCTGAGTGTTTATACTTTGTGTGATGGTGTGAACACAAACTGTCATGTTAAATTAGATTTTTTTTACAGTCGCAACAAAACTCATTAGATTTCTATCTCATAAGGTATTATGGAA
This sequence comes from Pollenia griseotomentosa, assembly GCA_963931875.1. NCBI lineage: Eukaryota > Metazoa > Arthropoda > Insecta > Diptera > Polleniidae > Pollenia > Pollenia griseotomentosa. Next base: position 140,345,805 of record OZ007563.1, on the reverse strand, counting down.
TACATAAGACTTGTGAGATAGTGAAAACTAGCCTTAACAACCGTTGCCACTCACAGATTGGTAATCTTTTGTTGTAAAACCACTATTTGTAAACAAATCAAAAGAACACGAACGATCGCAAATAATTGGTAAAGCTGTTAATTAAAAGCTATCTTCAATAGTTTTATTTATTTCAGCACTGATTTCATCATTATTCCCAGTCAGAAAGGCATTATCACAATTCTAGTTTAGCCTTTTTCTATACCCTTCACTAGTGGTGAATGAGGGTATACGAAACAGTGTTCGAAAATAAGTTTTAAGCTTATGAAGAGCACATCATAAAAGTTTTACAATATATTAAGTACGCCGAAGGATAATTTCGGCTATTTCCTGTCCTTTATGGTACCACATTGCAGTAACCACATGTACGAGTGTTTGCATAACTTTTGATTTAAATTGGTCATATCCGGTTTTGCAGATGAAACAAATTATGTTTTTTAATTTAAAGATCGATTTTCTATAAGAATTACTTAAAACATTTTTTAGTTCGAAAAAATAATTTTAAAAAACATTTTATGACAACGGCAACACTTTACCTCCCTCTAACTCGGCAAATACACATCATAGAAAAAAATATTTTGCACAGCTATTCATATCTACTAGAACTATAGTTATGCCAAATATAAGGGAATTTCCAAAAAATGTACACAAATGTGGTACAACACCCTTAAAAATTAATATTTCTGTTAAAAAATACTAACATAAATTGAAATTCGCACAAATTGGTTTTAAATTAATAAATTTAAATTAATTAATAAAAGATCCGCCTATAATTTACCTAAAACCATAACCAATATAAAGCCAACTCTCGGAAAACACTCAAGTACGCGTAAACCCTTAACGAATAACGGTATTGTGGTAAGACTGGAAAGCACACGAACAAATTTCGTAAAGATCTGTCTATAATTTACCACGGGCCCCATGCAAAGTCAATTTTCGAAAACATATCTTTGGAAATGCCAAAACCCGCTACGTGTTCTAAGAAAGCTAGGTCAGTTTTTTTCTAAGATTGGCTTATAATTTATCCCTTTCGCGCCCGCTATTGAACGCACTGTCAGAAAATTTTTTTTTTATAATTTCCTTACTTTTTAGATCTAAATTAAGGATTTTTGAAGATTTCAGACTTTTCGAGTTTTCGGGTGACTAGATATAGGAAGTTGCTTATAAGCAACTTTGGGCCGTTAAGGAAGTTTTGCACGTTCTGAAAAATTAAGACAAACTTATCTATTTTTTTATTCATTCTTTAACCAACTCTATATGTGCTTTGATAATTTTATTACGATTGTTTTTAATAAAACGATGATTAAAACCCAAGTTGCTTATAAGCAACTTTGGGGTCGAAAGGGTTATAAAGTCCATATACATCGCTTTAGAAATCCTTACTCTCGTTAGAGGGTATCTAACATTCGGCACGACCGCATACAACACTTTTCCTTGTTATTATTAATAGTCATTAAGACTATTCTCTTCCTTTTTGCTTTATGCTTGTTCAAATGCAAAACTAAAGAAGTAAAAATGTATTTGCACAATAAATATGTTTTTTTTACACTTAGGGCATATTTTCACCAATTCTATTTTAATATCAATTTATGTTTAAAATTCGTTTTTCAAGCCAAAAAAAAAAAAATAAAATTATATGAAAATCTGTATTTATACCCAGTAAAAAATATTTGGGTTTTTAAAGCACTTAAGAGATAAAGCGCATAATCGAGCGCTTCAATAACAGAGCAGTAAATGATAAAGAATAAACTATACAAAAAGCTGCTATTTTAGTGCTGACAACGAAGAAGGTTTTAAAGCGAAAAAATAATAATATATGTATTATGATGCTTTACGAAAATGATTGAAAAAAGGCATTTAAACAAGAAAAAGCAAAACAGTAATGAATATGTTAATATAGTTAGCCCTTAAAAAAGCACTTAAGGAGTGCTTTGTTTGCATGTTAAAGGAAGCGCTTATTGCCAGCCGAAAATATACCTCCAAACCGGGAACACACCATTCAAAAATCAGGCATCCCATCAGCAGGTTTGAAGCGATTTGAGGTATGAATTCATACATAAAACCTGCTCCTTTTGGAGCAAATTTTTTACTGGGATTCGCCTATGAATACAGTTTAAAGAGTTTTGCTTTAAACAGGTTTGAAGTGCTGTTTAAAATCAAAAGCTATCGATAAAAAAAGGGTTTTTGGGCTAAATAATTTTTACTTAGTAATTTTTGGACCGATTTTGAAGATTTAAGCGGTGTTCAATAGATGATCAGCTAGATTTTATAAGTACACTTAAAAAATTTGAGACCAAGCCGCTTTTCAAAGATATATAATCGAAAAAATTAAAAAAAAATTTACAATTTTTTCAACTTCGTTTGTTTTTTTTTGGCAACGCTTTGTTTTAATAAAAAGGTCCAATAGTTAAAAAACTTAAAAAAGATATTCAACACTTATAAAAGCATGGTTGATTATTTAGCTATAGTTGTTGTTGAAAAAGAAAAAAATACTACTGTTAACTTAAAACCAAGAATTTATTACTGGTAAACAAATAATTGTCATATTTAATCATAACATGTCTAGAGGCAACCATAACAAACTACAGTTGCCTTATTCGTTATGGTTTTAGGTATTTATATGGTTCATATGGCTATTTAAAAGTATCGTTACGGTCCCTACTTATACTCGTGTGTATTAAAAAATTTATTTAGAAAATCATGATAAAAGACATAAATAAATCTCTAGATTCTTGTCTTCTTGACGTTTGCACCATATAAAAGGGGCTGTAAAAAGGTACACTCAAAATTTTATGTAGTTAAATTCAAACGAAAATTCATTTAAAACAACTTTAAATTCATTTAAAAAACGGATCATTTACATTTCATTTAAAACAAATAATTTTTACATTCATTTTTAAATTTTTTATTTATTGAACAGCATATTCCTTAAAATTAAATAGTTTTTACTTTTGAAAAATATATTTTAACCGAAAAAAATCAAACTACATAACAAAATAAATACGGAAAAATAATATTTTCTGGTAGTTTGTTTTTTGAATGACAAACACAAATGTTAAAAAATAAAATTATTCGTAAAATAACTATATTTTTATTCAATTTTAACAGTACGGAAAACGAATTTAATAATCCACAATCAGTTACTGTAATAATTTTATGAGTGTACGGAATATCAGACAAAGAGAAAAAGCAGGACAGAAGGACAAGAACACGCTGTTTTTATTGTCAAAGAAAAATACTTTATGAAATTTGTTTTAAATTTAATAGACTTCAATCAAAACAGCGCATTGTAAAATAAAAACAATTTATGCGTCATTGTGATCATTTATTTCAGAGAAAATAAAAAATAAGAAAAGAATTTATATTAAAAATGTTTGTATATAATTTTATCTTCAAAATCTACTTTAATTACTTCTTTTGAAAAATTGATTTGACTGATTTCAATTGTTAATTGAAAATTCCTTGACAGGGAAAATACTCACCGTAATGCTTTCCATTGTCTCATGTGTCTAAATAGTATTTTATTGTATTTTTGACGATTTTGAAAGCAAACAAAAATATGTATCATTTGTAATAAAAATACCGTGAAAGATGACTTTACATTTCGTGGAATTGCGATGTTGAGTTTATGGCTGCGTATTTCCGGTTGGAGAAATGAGTTTCTGAGAAAAGTAAAACTAACACAATGACAAATTGCTTTATAATTGTATATATTTGAATATTAGAATTACACTTGTATTTTATTATAGAGTGTTAAATAAAACAAAATACATTTGTGCTTCTACTGAGAAGCCCCGTGGTGTTCGATTGATTGTGAAAGTGGCACAAGGAAAAGTATCTAATAGAATTACAATTTCTTCTGATAATTTTTCTGCTAATTTTTTTAAATTTACTTCACTTCTGTAGTGATCTGTCATCTGACTACTCTTACTATAAGATTACGACTCTGTATTATTACTATTATTATGTTATGTAACAACTCTGGAATTGCAGAACAGATGTTGTTCTATAACAAAGCAACCCTGTTTCTGCATTTCCGGCATTCTTTCTTTTTATTTTGGACTGGTATTAATAAAACACATTGTTTCTTTAAAACTTAACAATAAAGAGTTAAAATCATAATCGAAAACCCACTGTGCCTTTATAAAATCAGGTGTGGGGTACAACTGTAGTACCATTGGTAAATAAAATAAACAAAAAAGTGAAAGGATGGACAAAATCAAAATGGATTTGCGATCAAGCCGCCAGGCACTGATGAGTGCGCTCGCTGCAGCCGGCGTAGACTTCCCCGAATCGGCCACGCTAAGCCAGCTCAAGGCGCTTCATCAGGCAATCACAAAAGGGGAAGACGACGAGTTTCCGGCCGAAATTAACTTCTTGGCGGAAATTGAAGCAACCGAGAAGGAAATGCAGTTGGCCAACGATGCCTTAGCTGCCGGTGAGGTGCTAGTCGGCTCACAAGGCCGCGATGCCAATATACCTCCAGGGAACTCGACTGTAAATGCAGCTGCCGCTATTAAAGAACCGGCCGCCAGCGGTCCCAATGTTGATGTGCCTGCAGCCAGCGGTCCTGATGTTGATGCGCCTGCTGGCAATGCTGCTAAATGTTTTTCCACATTAGTGTCTGCCGTAAATTTGCCCGATGCCGGAAGTTTTTCCACAAATGTGCCTGAAGTCTCAAACGCTTGTATTTCTGCCGCAAGGGTAGCCGCTGCCGGAAGTGTTTTCGCAAATGTGCCTGAAGCCTCAAACGATTTTACTTCTACCGCCGGGGTAGCTGCTGCTGAAGACGAACTTAAAAGTTTACAACTGCGCTTGGAGGTGCTAAAAGTTCAACAACAAATACGCATATTGGAGGAGAGTTTACAAGCAGCACCCACCAACAATCGTCATATTGATTTGTTAGAACTTGACGCCGCCGTACCGATGTTCAGTGGGGATGACCATTGCGACATAAAAAAATGGTTTACAGTTTTTGAAGACTATACAAATACTGCGGCGTACACTGAGAAAGAAAAGTGTGTCGGAGTTCGTCGCCGGTTGGCAGGTACGGCCAAGCAGCATGTCACTAACATAGGACTGCTACAATACGAGGACTTAAAGGCGAGTTTAGTGATGTTGTTTAACCGCAAAGTGTCGAAGTATGAGATATACGAGCAGTTGAGGTTAAGAACGATCAAACCTAACGAATCTTGTATCAGCTATGTGGTGGCGATGCAGTCTATTGCTTCGAAGGCGGAAATAGAAGAAAGGGAACTGGTCGACTTTATAATCGACGGTATCCCGGATAATTCGAACGCAATTACTCGCCTATATGGTGCCAGAAATATTAGTGAGCTGATTGATCGTATGGATAGCTACGAACCGAAACGTCAACTGTCACTCCGCTGGGGCAATTTGAATATTGTTACATGCCCTTTGGGCTTAAGAATGCAGGGGCTGTTTTTCAGCGTTATATAAATAGGGTGCTAAGAAAATTTATTGACACAGGGAGAATTGTTGTGTATCTGGACGATATCAGTATAGCCACTGATACATTTGGGGAACACCTGCAGATTTTGGCTGAGGTATTAAGTGCACTAAGGGAGGCGGGATTGAAATTGAACTTTGGGAAATGCAAGTTCGCGTATCGCGAGATGGACTATTTAGGTTACCGGGTTAATAAGGACGGGATACGTCCTAATAGTGATCATATTAAAACTATCCGGGAGTTCCCGGTACCGGCCGATCACAGCGAGGTGGAAAGATGTTTAGGGTTGTTTTCATTCTTCCGTCGATTTGTTCCCGATTTCTCGAGAATAGCAAGACAGTTAATGAATTTAAAGAAGAATAGGGTTTTTACGTGGACGAGTGAATGTCAGGAGGCTTTCTATACTTTGAAGCAAAAATTAATTAGTGGCCCTGTGCTGGCTATATATAATCCCTCTCGGGGGACGGAGCTACATACTGACGCCAGTGCAAGGGGCTTTGGGGCTGTACTGCTGCAAAGACAGGAGGACAATAAATTTCACCCGGTTGCATACTATTCAAAGTGTACGTCGGAGGCGGAGGCTAGGTACCATAGTTTCGAGCTAGAAACGCTGGCGATTATATACGCCTTGAAACGCTTTCGAGTATATTTGGAGGGAATTTCATTTACGATCGTAACCGATTGCAATTCACTTGCGCTGACGCTGGGCAAAAAACTAATAAACCCAAGAATAGCAAGATGGGCATTAGAATTGGAGAACTATGACTACACTATTCGACACCGTAGGGGCGAATTGATGTCTCACGTCGATGCATTAAGCCGTGCTCCTATTATTGCTATGATTGATGGGGGTGATATCGATATGAACATACAGGTTACGCAAACGAGGGATCCGAATATACAAACTATTCGGGGCAAGTTGGAAGTAGGGGATTTGGAGGGTTATGTGCTGGACAATGGGTTAGTTTTTAGATTGGGCGCTAGAGGGCGGATGCAATTATATGTCCCTGCCGAACTGGAGGAAAACGTTATGCGGTTAACTCATGAGAAAAATGGTCATGTGGGTATTGAAAAGTGTATGAAGCAAATAAAGAAACACTATTGGTTTCCAAATATGCGGAACAAGTTGAACAAATTTATTCGGAATTGTATTAAATGTATTTTTAACTCAGTCCCACACAGGAGGAATGAAAGAAATTTGTACAATATAGACAAAAAACCTATCCCCTTCGACACACTGCATATTGACCACTTCGGCCCTTTGCCGTCAATAAAATCGAAACGAAAGCACATATTGGTAGTAGTCGACGCGTTTACAAAACTTACGAAATTATACGCAGTCAATGCCCCGGGGACAAAGGAGGCGTGCTGTGCATTGGGAAAATATTTCGAAAATTACAGCAGACCTCGGCGGATAATAAGTGACCGCGGAACATGTTTCACGTCTAACGAATTCAACTCGTTTCTGTCAGAGCGCAACATTGTGCACGTGAAAACGTCTGTAGCGTCACCTCAGTCAAATGGTCAGGTGGAAAGAATAAATAGGGATTTAAGGGCTATGTTAGCTAAATTATCGGAGGACATTGAACACTCCGATTGGGTCGATAAATTGGCAAGGGTAGAATTTGCCATAAACAATACGGTTCACAGTGCGACAGGGGAGTCGCCGAGTAGGTTGTTGTTTGGGGTGGATCAAAGAGGCGAAGTAGTTGACGAACTGACGGAACATTTACAGGATAGGTACACTGATAGGGGAGATCTGAGGGTTATTAGAGCAGAGGCGGCAGAATCCATTGAGAAGTCTCAATCAAACAACCTGAAATATTTTAGTGAGCGGCACAAACCAGCCAAGTTATTTGCGGTAGGGGACTTAGTAGTCTTGAAGAATGTCGACACATCAGTTGGCGTAAACAAAAAATTAATACCAAAATATCGCGGGCCATACATAATTCAGAAACAGTTGGGTAATGATCGTTACGAAATAACTGACGTGGAAAATTGCCAAATTACGCAAATGCCATATAGGGGAACAGTCGATTCTAGTCGGTTAAGAAAATGGGTGGAACCTAGGGAGTGCAATGATGTAGTGGGGGACTCTGAAGGCAACACAAGTGATTATGAAGATTATGAGTTTTTAGATGAAGAATTTTTAGAACAAGATTGACAATCGAGGTCGATTGTGTTGTCAGGTCGGCCGAGATTGTAGTGATCTGTCATCTGACTACTCTTACTATAAGATTACGACTCTGTATTATTACTATTATTATGTTATGTAACAACTCTGGAATTGCAGAACAGATGTTGTTCTATAACAAAGCAACCCTGTTTCTGCATTTCCGGCATTCTTTCTTTTTATTTTGGACTGGTATTAATAAAACACATTGTTTCTTTAAAACTTAACAATAAAGAGTTAAAATCATAATCGAAAACCCACTGTGCCTTTATACTTCAATAATTGTTATTGTTTTGAAATGCAATATTTGTATTTTGGTCTTAATTTGAAATCGTACTTTCATTATATCTGTGGCATTTTAACAAGATATCTATCTTAAGTCAAATTTAAAAAGTGGAAAAAATGCTGTTAACCATACGAATGTTCATATAAAGAAAATTTTTGTTTACGTTGTTAAAACTTTGTATTTTAAACGATATTGTTCTTTAATTTTGGTTTATTTTATTATTTGACAAAAATGATTTTTTCACAGAGTTTTTTTTAAATTTTTTTTTTTTGCTATATTATCTCGGCTTAAGATGTTTTGTCAAAATGCCACAGAAATGTATATATTCAAGGTGGGGCAAAAGCAAATGGCGCCAAATGTCAATTCGGTTTTAACACTTCTGAAGTAAACAAACTCAGAATACAAATCGACAAGCCATGAGTCGGTTTACTCCGCAAGGACGCGGAATTCTGAAGGAAGCATTTCTGGGCCGCTTAGTCTGCCGTTTAATTGATTTGCAATGACCGGACAGATCCCTTAGGGTGAATATTTGCTCGAATTTCTGGCAGGAGTGATAAAAAATGCCATAAAACGGGCCCGTATAGTCATCAACTCCGGCGGCGGCCACTAGGCCGAGATCATTTCCTCAACTTGATGTAATAAATTCTGAATGATTAGATAAACAGATTTTAGAAGCAGAACCAAAGTTTTTCATCTAAAAAAAAATACATCGAATGGGTGATTACTTTTGCCGCACCTTGTATACCAAATTTAAGCGGATATTTCACGAATATTTTGTTAATACATTCAAACAGAAAAAAAATACGAAAGTGTAAAAAACAGGGTTTTAAAAACTGCAGTCAAAATAAAAAAATTGCTATTTCTTCCACTTTTTATACCCACACCACAATAGTGGAGAGGGTATTATGCATTTGTGCTGATGTGTGTAACGCCTTAAAATATTGGTCCCATCTTAAAGTATACCGATCGACTCAGAATCACTTTCTGAGACGAACTAACCGGCTGGCTGGCAGGCTGGCTGGCTGGCTGTCCATGTAACCTTGTGCGCAAAGTACAGGTCGCAATTTTGGAGATAATTTGATAAAATTTGGGAAATAGGTTCTAATTGGCACAAGGACCAAGCCTATTGAAAATGGGCCGAATCGAGGGAAGAAAGGGGGAAATTTCTTCCTCTCAGAAACTATCAAACCGATTTTAATGAAATTTAAGACATGGATCTATATGGACACATAAGCTATACAGTTTTGAAAAAATAGGACCACAAGGGGTGATAAGGGCAATTTTTGTCTCTCAAACCGATTTTAATGAAATTTAAAACATAGATAGATCCATATCTATAAAGACACATAAGCTATACAGTTTTAAAAAAAATAGGACCACAAGGGGAGAAAGGGGCAATTTTTGCCTCTCAAACTGATTTTAATGAAATTTAAAACATAGATAGATCCATATCTATATGGACACATAAGCTATACAGTTTTTCAAAAATAGGACCACAAGAGGATGTAGGGGGCAATTTCTGCCTCTCACAAACTTTCAAACCGATTTTAATGAAGTTTTTAAACATAGAGAAATCCATATTTATATGGACACATAAGCATGATGTGTTTTTAAGTACTGTGGTGCTGGGTATCATATGGTCGGGCTTGACCGACTATACTTTCTTACTTGTTTGATTTTTCATTGGACAAAAATAAACTGTTGCTTTTACTTCTGATGCATTAAATGAAAACAGTCGTAGTCCATGCAAAAGCAAAAAACGAGAAGTTGTACACAACAAAGAACATCGGCAGTCGACATGTTCGATAGTGTTTGGTTTGACAGACTGAAACTTTTAATAAGTCCCGAAGTTAACGAAGATGGGAAGTTGTGTTTGTGTTTTTGTTTTCCATATTTTTTTTTTTTTTAATACTAACTGCCGTATTCATAAATATAAGGGGAGTTTAGTGTTTGGTGCAAATAGTCTTGCGAAAATGAAAAATGTCGTAGCTTTTTTTTAAAATCTAAGGGAAAATTTATTTTTTGCGGATGGATTTAACCAAGGCCTATCCAATAGGTCTGCTTACTATTACAACAATACAAAAAACAACAGGCATTTTGTTTGTGTAAAATTCCTCGCCGTTGTCAAAATCTTACTACTACATAGGCAAAACAAAAGGAAAAATGTGTTTTGTGTGCATGTTTGTGTGGCAAAAAACCAAAAAAGTAAACAAAAATATACACGTATAAGGAAAATGTAAACAACTTTTGATATCGTTGAGGAAAAAACCAAATAAACATCTGGCTTCTTAAGCAGACCTATTGGATAGACCTTGGATTTAACAAAACAGCTATGATATTTTGCATTTGTTCTTTTGCATGACTATTTGCACCAAACACTGAACTCCGCAATTGCCACATTCTAAATTTATTGTCAGCGTCTGCATTTTCTGATGATATTGACAAATTTTTAAAAGATATAGGAAACCACTTCTGCAAAAGTTCTGCATAGTAGAAATGGCGACTTCCTCTCAATTCACGTCAACACGTAATCAACATAATTTTGAAACAGTGGGAGCCCACTCCATTAATTCTTTACTTCAAATTATTTTGAAGGAGATTTCACAAGCGCTAAATTAAATTTTATTACATTCGGACTTTCCTGTTTCTGCAGTACATATTGAAAATTGTAAACACAATAAATTTGGAAATGCAATCCGAAGATGATCGTATGCACATATTTTTAGAACGCTTAAAATTTTTATTTTCGTTTTAAATTCGAGATTGCATTTTGAGAAATATTCGTCAATTTTCCACAAAAAAAAAAAACGATAAATTCTAAAAAGGGTATGAAAACGCCCTCAAAAATAAATAGATTTCTCGACCCTAAAAACCGCATTATACAGAAATGGCTAGACAAAATACAAGCTTCTTGGAATGACTTATACGACAAGAATCGCGATATGCTTTTGACGCAAAAAAATTTTACCCAGCCTATTATTATGTATAATTAATGATCATGTATTTTTTGCTATCTATTTTTTACATGTTCAAATGAATTTTAAGTACCTTTTGTTTTTGTTGTATAAAATTTTTGTTTTTAAAATTAAAATAAAAAAAATTTATAAAAAAATGATTTAGTACTATTGGGGCCGAAAAAGTACGATTTGAAAAGTTCTTTGGTTCGAAATTGGTTTTCTCATTTATCATCCCTGTCCACTACTAAACACTGTGAGAAACAAAGTAAAGTTATGAAAAATAAAGAAATAATCCTAAAACAAATATGTGAAAACCTACCGAAATAGGTCGGCGAATTTCTAAGTAAAAGCGCAAAAAGGTTGGGAAAAACGAATCTAAAAGTATGAACATTTTAGCATTTTTGCATTCCTTTAGGAGTCTTACCAAAAGTTTCAGCTTTTTTAAGCTTTGTTTTAAGTTTAGAGGAATTGTTTTATTGACGAACTGAACTTTTTTTAACTATTATAAATTTTTACTACAAACAGTTGCACTCAAAAAGAAATTTCGTATGAAAATAAATTAGTATTATCTTAAGAAACGTCTTACCTGTTTTGTAAAAAAATTTTACATTTAGGGAATCTTAGAAATGTCCTAATCATGTTGATTATAAAAATTATCCTCCATTTTTTTATTACGAAATATCTGAAACAAATTTTTGCTGTAAACTGCTGCATATTTTGAAAGTTCTACTTTTCTTAAACTTTAAGAAATAAACTGGTCTGAAATTTCTTTTTATATAATCTCTTAAATCAAAACAAAGCATAGAAATAATATCGCTTGTATTTTGTTTACATCAGGGATATTGCGGGCCGGGCCGCCTAGATTTGTTAAAATATTAAAAAAAATTAAATTTTGCTTAAAATGAGTTTCTAAAATTTATGTAGTTTTTAAAAAAAAATCATATAATACTTTTAATAAATTGTTAGCAAAAATCTTGAAAATTTTTTAGCATTTTCTAAAATCATTTTAAGCATTTTCTGGCCTTGTCTAATGCAAGATTAAGCTTTAAACAGTTTTAAGATCTGGACACACTGATAAATATGCAAACAGTTCCTTGAATTTAACTTGTTGATTTCAGGTCATTAATAACTGGTTTTATTTGTAGCCTTAATTTATTTCAGTTGACATTTGGGTTGCTCATTAGACCCTTCGGGTTGCGTTGCTTATAAACTTTATATAATAATAATGTTATTATAAAAATTTGAAAGGTTAGTAGTGGCATTCTGTTGCGAACTTGATAATTTAAAATTCAGTCATCGGAATAACATAATAAAAATGTTAAATACATTTAATAGTGTGCCATTTTTTTCTAATTTATTGTGAATTGCGAGAATGGAAGATTTTTTCTAAATCAAATTCGAAATATCGTGTGGCGCTAAGTTTGAAATTGTATATTCGTATTCGGCGAATATTGGCGCAGATATTCGTAATCGTATTCGCGAATATTAAAAATAATTTTTCGTTACATTACTAATATGTATACATACACATTTTTGATGTTCCTATGCGGAACATAGAGCCTTAACGATTCTGTTCAATTTACGTTTCCCTGCTGCAATATTCTTTAGTTGGTTCCATGCTCTGTTGAATTTCGCCGTTTCGATGTGCAGTTGTCGACGCCAGGTATGACTAGAGCGCCTGCCCTGTGGGTGCACACAGAAAAAAATCAATGTAGAATCCTCGAAAACCAATACTATTGTCGCGAAGTCCTGCATAGACCTCCACTATACTTTTTACTCGTTGGCGAGTTGGAAAAAGCATTTGCCACATGGGACCACAATGTTATTTGGGGCGCTCTGATATGTTAAAGTATCCCGCCGAAACAAATATCCTTGATTCAAAGCTTATACCATCAGGCGACCTGCCTTATTGCATGAAAGTAAATTAAGTAAGCAAATTCCTTTCGTTGGAGAACGTCAAGGATGTGTTCTTTGGTCACTTCTCCTTTACATCGTCCTCGAAATCATTATAGTTTAGGCAATGCATGGTAGCAGAAGGATAAGGTTGGCTCGGCAAGGTAGTTTTAGTGACCTTGATTACGCAGACAATATCTGTATTATATGACAAACAATTTTGAGGATATGTCAGACAAAATGCAATAATTATCGAATATCACAGAAGCGTCTGGGTTGAAGATAAACATTACGATGAATATGAAAGCCCGTTTTCACAACTTCCCGATAGCTAAAAGAAGGATTTTATCGGCCGTATAAAAAGTGTTCCATTAGTACAAATTTACTTAAGCCTACCAGGTAATATACTTTATCGCTCTCCTTAGGTTAAAGAAAAGTTTTAACAATGGAACACTTTTTATAAGGCCGGTTAAAGTCTACTTTTAGCAACCTGAAAGTTGTTACCTCGATCTTATTTTCGAGCTTAAAATATGCCCATTGTGAAAGGCAAAGCCGCATGCAGCACTATTTCTTAATATTTTAAACATTTTGCTTTAACTTGCAATTGAGTTGTTATCCCAGTAAAAACTTCGCTTACTTTTTCAAAATGAATAGCTTCTTAAACTCATTATCTAGTAGCTTTCTTCTATAACTACATCTATCACAACTTCTATAACTACTTTTTTCTGGATGTATTAAAGTAAAAAAAATAATGACTTGCTTTTGAATGCTTTCATTTTGGGACATCCCTTGTAAAAATCATTGGTACTTTCAGTAGAATTGTAAGTAGTGCTCTTTTGTTTTTCTGATTACTCAACACATTATTTTGTAGGCGAAGTTTTTACTGGGTATGATAAGATTACAGAAACACAATTCTAACGAAAAACAGGATTCACAACAATTAATTTTAAATGTTGCAGGCAATGAAAAAGCGCCTTCTAAAATTAAAAGTTTATTCATTAATTAAAAGTCATATTGGAAAAGTTCATAATCCTTATTATTAAGTTTGAAATAAGTTTAGAAGAGTCTAATTGCAAACGACTGTAGGAGATAAAAATGCAATTCTTCAAAACAAAATAACAACAACAGAGAACATTTGTAATGCATTTTATACTTGAATAAATTTTTGTGGCGCCTTAAGTTTAACAATACGTCAACATGATAAAAGACGAGATAAAATTACAAGTACTGCAACAATAAAAATAAACAACAATAAAAATAAACAAGTTCAAATGAAATTTGTCTTTTCGTATTTCTTTTTTATTATTTTTATTATATTTTTATATGAATTGTACTCTTAATCAAATGAAAATAAAACAAAAAAAATTAATAAAGCAAAGATTTTTCCTACTCATCACCAAAGGAAAACAATTTCCTTAATACAACAAAGTTGAGAGCCACTGTATAAGTGTGTGTGTGTGTGTCTGTGTGTGTGCAAACTTTAAATGAATAAATATAAATCGTGATATTTGTTGTACTTGTTGTATGACAAAGAATTTAAGAATAAGTTGTTTTGTCCTGAGGATAAACTCGTAGAACATTTTCCCATCTCCTTCTAGCTGTTATCCTTGTTCTTGTAGCTAAATACTCAGTTTCTTTTGTGTATGAATAGTTCTTACAATTTTTTTTATATTTTTTTATTATAGTTGTTCCTGTGGTGCTGTTTGTTTGTTTGTTTTGGACTAGTTAGCCAAACGGTCTGTTGACCGGTTTATTTGTTTTACAAAAAAATGACATAGAAGATGTTTAAACGGCATGACAAAGATGTCCACAGTTAAGTTGTTTAAAACGCCATCATAACCCATGAAAGAAGCTAATGCGGAAAGTATGATGCCTTTCCGGTCTCTTCCTTTACTTTTTTGTCCGCCCTTCTCTTTGTTTGTTCAGAAACTACTTGTATAGACAAGCACAAAATACATAGATATATTAGTATGTTATACATATGTATGTACGTAAATATGTTCACAGGAATATACCCGGCGATAAGATTTTAAATGTGTTCATTTTCAAGGCCTTTTCGAAAGTTCCTTCCCTCTATTCTAAAGGGTGTTTTTTTAAGCTAGATAGAACTTTAAATTGTAAAAAGTAACACAAAGAATTAAATTTTGATGAAATATTTTTTTTTATCGTTTCAGTATACTCTGACAAATTATCAAGAATAGACTCACGCTTGAACAACGCTACGAAATTATCCAAATTTACTTTGAAAATCAGTCGTCGATTCCCGCAACTTATTAACGCGCATTTTTGGCTTAACGGGTTTGTTAATAAGCAAAATTGCCGCATATGGAGCGAGACCAATCCACAAGAGACCCTACAGACTCCATTACATCCAGAAAAATGCACCGTTTGGTGCGGTTTTCACGCTGGTGGCATCATCGGACCTTATTTCTTTAAAAATGAGGCCGGAGCTCGCGTTACGGTCAATGGAGATCGTTACCGCACCATGATCAATGATTTTTTGTTTGAAAATATGGATGACATTGATCCGGAGGAGATGTGGTTTCAACAGGATGGCGCTACGTGCCATACGGCGAACGCAACCATCGACTTATTGAAATCAAAATTTGGCGATAAGTTGATTTCGAGAAATGGACCTGTCAATTGGCCTCCAAGGTCGTGCGATTTGACACCTCTCGATTATTTCCTGTGGGGCTACGTGAAGTCACTGGTTTATGCTGATAAACCAGCAACAATTGACGCCTTGGAGGCCAGCATTGTTCGAGTTATTCGTGACATACGGCTAGCAGTGCTCGAAAAAGTGGCCCAAAATTGGACGTCCAGAATGCGCTTCGTCAAGAACAGCCGCGGTGCCCATATGCCCGAAATCATTTTCAAATGTTAATGTCACGTATTGATCTTTCGAATAAAAAAAAAATTTTGATTACAATTTAATTTTTTGTGTTATTTTTTACAATTTCAAGTTCTATCTAAAAATCTAATAGGGTTTTAGACTGCAGAAATGTTTTAAAAGGATTTTCCAGTAAGGCTTCTCAATTTTTTGCATGCAAATCCTTTCCAGAATCCCTTAAATATCTTCCTAATTAGGCCTTACATAAGGCCTTTTTTTCCCTCATCTAACAGCTTGCTAAAAATTAGAAATTCATATCGTTAGTTAACAGAAGATTGTTTGCACTACAGTATATGTATTTAAATCTAAAAACTACTTTCAATTTTTTTCTTCTCTATTGTGTTTTCTAGTTTGGTCTAACCTCAAGAGTAAATATGGAACTACTTGCAAATACATATGTATGTATGTATAGAGTGAATTAAAAAATGTTTTTTATTTAAGGAAATACAGTTTTTTAACATTATTTCATATTGAAGTGCCTCTTAAAGTCGTGTCTTGGATTTATTTATTATTAACTAAAGCATTGTTGTAAATTCTCCAGAGAAAATTGGTTCTACTATTTCACATAAACACACTCAAAAAAATCCATGCCTTATATGTATGAAAACTGTCGTATATTGTACGAAACCGTACAGTGTACAGTAGGGTGATTACTATTTTTATTATTTTACATTACAAAAATAAAACCCCTTAAATTCGAGGAATAATTGCATTCAGATGACATTAGTAACATCAAATTTTAAAAAAATTGAAAAAAGTTCCCCCTTTCTTTTTTTTTAATTTTTTTAAATTTTTTCAGTGCAAGTCTTACTATGAAGAAGTCAGTTAATCACTTTTAAACGACCATAAAATGTCTTCAAAAAATTCCAGCAATAGTGTAAAGGCAAACAGGTATACTTGGACGAAGAATCTACCTTTCTCTTCTAAACACAAAAGGGATTTAAACATTCCATCTGTTGAAAAGCTCTCCAATCTCACACGGATGCCGACAAACCGCCAAATTCTTGGAAACTTTACTTTTCTGTTCAACAGCGAGAAACGGCGACTGGATAGAATCAAAAATATTATTACGGATATAGAATTGCTCTAGAGGGAAACTCTAGACTTTCCACTTTTATCCAGCGCACTCATTAGAAAGAAACTTAATCGTCTAATTGATCTTAATGACAAAAACAAAAAAAAAAACCGTCTGACAAATTCACTGAAACACTTTCTCAGTTATTTGATGTCACCAACGTGAATGGAGAATGGAAATGCTCGGAAGATAAAGAGTTCTACCAGAGTCAAGTTGAAAGTGGAGGCAAGGTTGGGTATTCAACGGTTAAACAAGCCCCTTTGGAATCCATTCATCCAAGAAAACGAATCCGGCTATCATAATCTCAAGCTCAAACCAGTACTTCTCAATCGCAACCCACACATGATATTGTCTCTGAATCTGCCTCCTTTTCTTCACCCAAGTCTCCAAGCTCTTCTTCCACGTCATCTTCTTCTGAATGCAAACCGAAATACAAAAGAACGAGCACTACAACAGCAAGTTTACTGGTACTGGAAAACAACATTTCTACACATAAAGCACATAACGTTCTTGCAACCATTTCTAAACAGGGTCATGATGTGCCCGTTCCAAGTCAGTCGGGTGTCTGGAAACGAGTAATCTCAGAAGGACAGCAAATGAAAGCCAAAATGTTTGAAAAACTTCAAAGCAAAGATCCCTATTGCCTTCAGTTTGATGGTAAAAGGGTCCAAGGGAAAGAGTATCAAGTAGTTTTGCTGAAAAATACCACAACCGAAATCAAACTCGGTATTCTAAAATGTGAGAGTGGTTCTGCCGCGGTTATTCACAAGGAACTACATCATCTAATTGATGAATACGATGCTTGGGGAAATATTCGTATGATAATCTGCGACACGACAGCAGTAAATACTGGTCGTTTGCACGGGATTGTAAAGCTGATACAGGATGATGTCTTGAGCAAGGGCTTTCAAAAGCCACAATACATTGGATGTCAGCACCATGTACTCGACCTCCTTCTGAAGAATGTCATGAATTTCCTTATTCAAGACCCAACGAGCAAACCAGAACTCAACTTTTCCTTCATTGACAAATTAAGAAAAAACTATATCTCTCTTCAGGCTAATTACCACAAAGTTGCGACAGATGATGTAAACAAAGACGAGAACCCTGGATGGCGAGATGATTTTAAGTTCTTGTATGAACTATGTCAGGCATATCGTCATTACAAAACAACTTCACGATGGACCCGAATCAGCTGGAAGAAACTCCCAAACTTACACCAGGCAAGATGGAACTCGCGTGCAATATATGCTGTCATAGCATTTTTTTTGATGCCAGAGTGGCGCTATATCCCCACTACAGCATGCGACTTCATCTGCTATGAATGGGCAACTGCCTGGTTCCAGTCGCAACACTACAACGAAGCGTCCTTCAATGAACTGTTAACCTCACTCACCAAGACAAAATGCAAGAAGGCAATTAAGTGTTTGAAGATGCTGTCATTAATTGACAATCCCAGATCCAACCAAAATGCTGAACGTGCTGTAAAACTGATGGAGGGACTACATGCGAACTCGAAAAAATTTGAATTTTTGAATCTAAAGTTCATAGGAAAAAATAATTTTTAAATTTTTTTGTACATTCTGTACTTATTGCTTACTCACTGTTTTATATTATTAATTATTTTTACTATTAACCTTTTGAATAAAGCAAAATCAGCATGTAACTTTTTTTTAAACAAATTAATTTTTCACTTTTTTCATCCGAATGAAAGGGGGAACTTTTTTTTAAAAACACAAAAATGCAATTAATATTCTTAAATAACACAAAAAACTTCCTCAATTGCAAGTGGTTTCATATTTTTTTTTTTTTGTAATTACACTAGTGTACAGTGTACGGAAGTACGAAATGCTTAACTAAAATACAACATACATAACTTTTTATAATTCACGAAAAACAAATTCTATATTTTACGAAATATTTTTGTTAATTGCATCAAAGGTTTCGTATTTTCGGAAATAAAATATTTATGGCCAATTTCACCAATTCTGTTTAAATATCAATTCATATTTATTTATGTTGACCAGAAAATATATTTCGTATTTTCACATTGAAAGCAAACAGAAATTTATGTTTTATTATTGTTTTAAATATAAATATACAATAAATGCCCCAAATACAATAAACTTACAATTAACAAACAACATATCGTCAGCTCATTATTGGCTTGGCGCATATGCCAAAAAGTCGAAGTAGAGAAAAACGTCAAAGAAGGTTTACTTAAAGATTTCTAAAAGTTTATACGATAGAATATTTTTAGATATTATCTGCTGCTTACGGCACATGTTTTGAAGAAAAATATAAATTTTTGTCAACTCTCATGAAAGAAGTTAGTAGTATTATATTGATAGTGGAAAGTATTATTATGTGCCTCATACGCCACCTTTCTAAGAATATTTTTAGAAAGTAGCTTTTTGTATACATGTATACTTATTGCTGAAATGAAAGTTTCTATTTTAACAATCAAATACAAAGTTAACATTGATGATTTGTTTTTCTTTTATTTGATTTTATTTTACCAAAACAGTTCCATTTCTTTATTTTTAACATATAATTAGTATATATGGTTTCAATCAAAATTTTAATATTTTTAATCAGGCTTAAGTTCATCAAATTCAATTTTTCATTAAATTATTTTTATGATGAAAGGAATTTTTTACAACATGAAAATTAATTAAAATTGTTATTGATAATTTTTCTTCCTTGACTGACCTGAGATTCGAACCCAGGCGGCAGGCCTGAGATTCGAACCCAGACGGCTGGTTACCATGACATGTTTCGATCACCACCAACTGATCTCCTCAGAGGGATTTGCCGTCTTACACTCGCAGCCATCGATGACTGCTGACGTCAATAGTCAAACATCAATCCTTAAACCAAATTGTATTTCGACCTTTGGTAGATCGAAATTTGCTTTTTTCGAAAGATTATCCATTTTTAATTTTACATGTTTTACCTACTTCCATTTTCTCGCACTTTTTGTCAAGAATTCTTCTTGAAGTCCAAAGTACATTTTTGTTTTTCCATGTTTGTCCTTCCTCTCCCCGTTGACCTTTTTCAGCACAACTTGAAGGACAAATGTACACATAGAGCTCGTGCCCTATACCGTGTTCAGATACGAACCTTAATTGAGTTTTACGCAATAAATGACATTATTGAGCTCAATTATCCATATAAAATTGCAATTTAGTTATTGCTCAATTAATACGAAATTGTAATAAATATTGAGTAAAATTAAAATGCGACCCTGTCACAAGTGTGTTTATTGAGCATAACACAACTTACTAGACAGGGCTTTGACATTTGGAAACTAAAATTACAACAAAACGAATTCTCATCCATTAGGTCGTCGTAAAAGCCAGATGTTTATTCCATAAAGATGTCAAAACTTGTTGACATTTTGCTTACATGTACATTTTTGTGTACGTTGAATGTTTTATGTAGTAGTAATATAAATTGAGTTAGCTAAATTGTGTATATGTGAACAGAAAGATAATTATGTCAATAAACCGAATATTGACTCAATAAAAAAGCTATATCTGGACACGGTATTAGCTTTAACAATAATTAGTATTGTGGTTAAACATAATTCAAGCAAATAATTATCAATGACATACAACATTTTGTTTTAGTTTTTCAAGGCTTTGTAATTCTCCCAAGTTTTTGAAAAATCTTCATGTACCCATTCAGTGGACAATTAATTTTTTTCAACAGTATTTATTGTGTTAGTAAATTTGCACATGTGCCTAATACCACGTCCAAATAATCCTAGACTATTGGTTCATGTCTTTTCAAATTTAGGTATTATTTTGGGATGCTTTAAAAGATTAATAATTCATTTTGAACTTAAATTTCTGGGAAAATTTAATTTTCGGTGTCCTGCAGTTTAGTTACGAGATAGCACAGGCCATTTGTTCTTTGATTGACGCAAACTTGCTAGAGTCCGGTAATTAAAAGTAGGTTTTAGTTTTGATCGATATATCCGAAGATGTATTACAAGCAAGGAATATAATAGCAGGACATTTCTCTTCGGAAAAATCAAAATATATCACAATGATATTCAACTTGGCCAGAATTATTCCTTGAACTTAAAATATTTTCTTACTTCTTTGTCGATTTTTTATAGTTTGGGAAATCTTCATGTAAAACTTCTTTGACGTTTTTTTCTACTCCGACTTTTTGGCATATGCGCCAAGCCAATAATGAGCTGACGATATGTTGTTTGTTAATTGTAAAATAGTTTTTAACAAGAAAAATAATATTATATTATAAACTGACAAGTTTGTTTTGTAAAATTATATGGATCAACTTTATTACCAACCCCACTTTATTTTTCATCCACAACATTTGTTTCTTACATAAATAACCGCCATCTTCATTTCTTAAAAGGGCTCCGAGACAAAATTTTCAATATATCAAATATAGATGAAAAAGTCCCACAATTGCTTAGGAGTCAACCCTAAGAGGCCGACCTACATTAACTCTTTGTCCTTAACATTTTCGCAGAACATACTTGGCCCTTATCACCATCCATTAGGTGGCCTCCATACAAATATGGCGGTTAAATGTCTAAGATCCGCCAAGACGGGTGAATTGTACTACCGACCCCCATCATTTGTTTCTACTCACTATATTCATTGCTTAATGGGACCCCCATACAACATTTTCAATACTGGCTAGAAATACATTAAAGAAAAAGTGCCATAACTGCCTAAAAGTCCCTCCAAGGGGGTTCCAATGTATGACCGACTTCAAATATGGAAGTATATGAAATTCTTAAATTTGTATAACTTTTAAATGCCTATATCCCATTTAAAACCTTTAACAATATAATTACGACACCGTATGCTACTTTTGGTTAGCCTACGGTGTCCTAATTATATTGTTAAAGGTTTTTAACAATATAAAATTTAAATAAAATTGTCACTTGTGGTTTCGCAGTGCGACAACCATGGACAGTAATTAACGTATCTTTGAAACAAATGCATATTCCACTTTAAGCCGTTTACAGTATTATAAGTACACTTTAGGCTCAATTCGGATTTAAAAAAATTAGTTCTAAGGGTGTGTGTGAAACGGTAGCAAAGTTCTATGGTGAAATGAAATTGTTTGTGGTAAAAAATTTTCATATTTGCGCTGTGTAAAATTGTAATATTTTTGACATCGTAAAATTTTGACATAAAGAAAAAAATATGGTGAAATTACTACAAGGTGGCAGCACTACGGCATCTGGCTATTTTTTGCTTAAACTGTGGTGAAAACCCCGAGATGTCAATTTTTTTTTGTTTACATATCCTTTTTTTGAAAAATATTTTTATGCGTTACAAACATGATTTTTGTGCTGTGTTTTGAAAAATTTCCGTTGAAAATTTAAATAAATATCGTAATTGTTTTAAAAAAAGTGCGTATTAAGTTGGGAAATAGTATATCTTTTGTTTTAAAAAAGAAAAAAAACCATTTTGTGTTGTGTTAACTTGTGTTTTCAAAAAGAAATAAATTTTTTTTTTGTGTTTTACGAAATCTTGTTTTCCAAAAAAATATAATTTTTGTTTTTTTAATTGTAAAAAAATGCGTTTTTGTTTGTTATGTGGTAAGAAAAATGCATTGACCACTTTTGTCAAAGTGATATCGTAGCTGTGGGACATTTAACCCGTTTATTGCCAAAAGCTATTCCAATAGTGCCTCAGTTGCCAGACAATGATGTGATCTGTAATAACCCAGATCCAGCTTGCCCAATGGAATGTGAAATGACATTCAATTGTATGCCGACGACTAATTTACAGAACCTAAAACTTTTTTCAATCAAAGAACTAACGTGCACTGCTGCATCAAAGGTTTCAGAACAAAAATGGAAAGAGAAAGAGTCTCAAACTGAGTAAGTTACAATTGATAATTAAATTTTCGTATATTGAAATTTTTTTTCTGAAATCAATTTGTAATTTTATCAGATCTAAACCAATACAAGCTTATGTTTTTGTTTTAGTCCGTCATATATTGAAACGGGTTTGAAGCAATACCAGGAAAAAATTCGTAAATTTTTTTTTTTTTTTTTTTTTTTTTTTTATTGACAATTAAATATTATTCATTTCATACTTAAAGCCTCAGCGCCATATAGGCTTTGTAGAGGCTATATCATTTTGTTAAATACCTTAATTATTATTTACACTATTTATATATATATTTACATACATATCGCAATAAACTATACATATTTATAATTATAAAATTTTTAGATTATAATAGAAGTGTTTCTAGGTTACCCACAAGTAAAATTTAAGTTCCCTTTTACAGCCTGTTTTTGTAAAACATAAGTCTTCTCACTTGAAGTTTTCGTATTAATACGTTTATGTTCAAAATTTGGTTTTTAAAAAACCTTTAAAAGCTTTCGTTTATTCATAGTCGACATCAATAGAGCTTTTTTCTTTCGTAAATCAACATTATTGCCAATGCATTAATATTCGTACATTTCTATTATTTTTTCATATAAAAACTTTTTGTCGATTGATTTTGACAGTGTGTCGATGCCTTGCAAATTCCAAAAAATATCGATCAGAAATCCAGAGTTATTCTTAAGCTCCAATTTTAGAGGGAGTACGTACTATGCCATAAACAACGGTACGCGACATGATGTGATCGGTTTTTAAACGGCAGCGCTATATTTAAAAAACTAAATGGGCTGCATATGGAGGTGTGGCTATAAAATTTAACCGTTTAAGAAACATCATTGACATTACTTTCATTCAAGGGGGTGGCTGGCACAAACCTTTTTTTGTAAGGATGTCGACCCGCTCTAATGTACATACTTTTGAGCGTATGTAGTTCCATTGTTTCTAAAATTTTTTGAACCTGTAAATACATATTTATGTAATTATAAGTGAACCTTTATAGAATATTTTATAATAGTATTAGTTTGTTAGGTTTCCTTTTTTAAAATATCGCAGTTATTTTCCATTTTGTGGTGATTTGTTTTTTAAACGAATGCCTTTTACTTATCGTCTACTTTTCACTTTTGTTTTCATTTATTGCGAAGATGTTCATTTTATATGAACCAAAAATATATAGAAAAAAATTAAAGCTTTTTTTGTCACTCACATGAAATGTTTTTTAATTTTATGAAAACCTAAATCTGATTTCGTTCGTTATTTTTACGAACGAATAAATATTTTCATTTTCTAAAAACAGGCTGTTAAAGGATGATAACACCGATATATTTTTTAATCTTATCGGTAAGTTATTGTATTCAATTGGTCCAGCAAACGTAATACGTTGCTTAGTTAAATCAATGCGACATCTTGCAATCTGCAAGTTATTTGCTTGCCTCGTATTTCTTCCTGTTCTTGTGATATTTACGTTGAATTTAACTGATTTTTGATTTAATCCTCTTAAAGATTTAAATATGTACAATAGCATTTGTTGTTTGTATAGACCTCGGATTGGCAAGATATTAATAGCCTTGTATTTATATAAATTCAGTGTAGAATAACGCAATGGTAGGTTAAAGACTGTTTTAAGAGCCTTGTTTTGTGCTGATTGCAAACTTTTTAGAGAGGTAGACGTACCACATCCATATATTTGTGGCAAATATGTTAGATTCGAGTGTACAAGAGAATGATAAATCATTAATTTAACTTCAGTGTTGAGTTTGTTCTTAAATTTATACAATATTCCACTACAATTGGAATCTGGAAATAGAGAACTTAGGTTCCAGCTGCTTCAAGCGAACACTGCAATGGATTCGATTAAAAAAAATTTTACAGAAGGGCAAATACGAAGCCTAATGACGACTAGTAATGTCAAATGGAAATGGGCCGATATATCGAACGCCATTTGCCTACATGCGTCTGGTCCTCGGGCATATAGGCATTTGTATAATAAAGGGCTTCCTCTACCTCATTTAGCGACGTTGCAACGCTTGTGCCGAAAAATCCATATTTCTGAAGGAATTTTGAACAGCACCCTGGAGTTTATGCGACAAACGACGCATTTATCGTTAGAAGAAAAAGTTTGTGTTTTGGCATTTGACGAGATAAAGGTGGAGGAAACCTTTGAGTACGATGCTGTTGATGGCGTGGTTCGAAAGCCAGCTAACTACGTACAGGTTGTTATGGCACGAGGCTTGAGGAAGTCATGGAAGCAGCTTGTGTTTTACGACTACGACTGCAAAACTTTTAAGTGTCATTATAACAAAACTAAACGATGATGGGTTTACTGTTGTCGCTGTGGTGTGTGACATGGGCCCGACAAACCGTAGGTTGTTGAAAGAGTTGGGTGTAACTCCATGTAAGTAAAACACATATTACGATTAAAAACAGTTATACACCACTTACTCAACATACGCCACACTACTATACGGTTTTCTAAGCATCGTCAAATCTATAAGAACGAGAGTAAAAGTTGTTATCTTCAATAAAAAACATGAATGGAATCGCCGTTGAAATGGTACACTGAAAGAAAAATGCTTCATATATTTAATGAATCGTTTTCATAAATAAAATTTCACTGGTTAAATGAAAATTTTCATTGTCCAAATGGAATTTCGTATTTATAATGAAGTATTTTCGTTAAAATCGATTCATTGTATTTCGTAATTACGTTAAAAATTTTCATTGGATATATGAAAACTAAAGTTTGTCCAAGTTAAACAAAAAAATTTAATTGGGAACATAAAAAACCATATACAAACATAACTTTATTCATGAATTAATACAAAATAAAAAATTTTTTAAAAAAAAGTTTAATTATTAATTAAAAAATGTAATATTAAATTATTTCATACATCTAATGTAATATGGCATTAAATTTATCAAATCAAAAATTTTTTTATAAAAGCAATCCATAAATACGTATGTTTTTAGTTTTCTTTAATATGTACATACCTAAATACATATAGTATGTACTAAGTAATGAACAAATAAATGTTCTCCTTTAAAAAAACACACCCTTATTTTAAACTGTTGTCAACCAAATGATGTATACGAAAAAGCTTGTTCTCTCTTTATGTGGTCTTTTTTTATTAAGCGTAAGCAAAAAAAAAATCAACGTTGTTATTGTTGTTATGTTATGACAATTAAATCTCATATTTACGCTCTTAATTGAGTAATGGCAAAAAACAAAGTTTTTTTTATTAAAAAACTACACTGCCCCAGTAGACTAGCTGGTAGTGAGCTAGTCTATCAGCGCCGAGGTTACGGGATCGATTCCCGCCAGCGACTCTGGTTAAAAAAAAAAAAAGTTGAATAAGAACAAACAACTTTGATTAAAAAAAAGTTTAAAAAAAAAATAAAAAAATTTTTTTTACTTTTTTGAAAGTATTCCCAATGAATAAAATTCATAGATCTAATGTAATGTTTCATTAAATACATTTTAATGAAACAGGTTTCATTGATCCAACAAAGCGCTGCATAGGTTCCTTTTTAATGCAATTTTTCATGGGATTAATGTCAAAATTCATTTATTAATACGTTAGTTTAAAAATTTGGGTTAAGCTTCATAAAAGAATTAGCATTTTATTGATAAATTTCATTTGGTCTTGGTTAACACAACTTTTTGAAAATATAATAGAAAATTACACAGCAGCATTTTTTATTAAAACAATTTTTTGACATTAAATTGTTTTCTGTAGAAAAGCCGTGGTTTCCTTACCCTTCAAACCGAGAAGAAAAAGTTTTCTTCTTTCTCGATGCACCCCATCTGTTAAAATTAATCCGGAACCATTTCTTGGATACCGGATTAATTTATAATAACCGTGTTGTAAGTCCGCGCACTATTTCCGACTTAATGGTACTAACATCTAAGTCTGACCTATCAATCGTTTTTAAATTGAGTGAAGATCACCTTACTGTAAAAGGTGTTGGTATGTAAGCTTTTTTAAGGTAACTTATTGTATAAAAAATAATTGTTAATTAAATTTAAGGAAGACAAAAGGTTAAGTTGGCTGCACAACATTTTTCAAACACAACAGCCAATGCAATAAAAAGGTGCTTTACGCTGGGAATGAGCATTTGTGAGCCAATAAATACATCCGAATTCTTCCAGTTAGTAAATGACTAATTCGATGTTATGAATTCGAAGTTAAGCACGTATAATTACCCTGGCAAGGTACTTTATTATTGAATTTTAAAATGTGAAACGGTTTTTTAATATTTTGTTTTTCTCCTAAGGAGCCCTATGGGATTTCGTATGAAAACCAAAAGCATACGATAGATCGTATGACCAATGCTATGTCTAAAAACATTGTTCCTGGAAAAAAAAACTATGGAGCCCTTTCAGAAAGGCATCATCATCACCAACAACGCACTGGACATGCTACACAAATACGTAGAAAGGTACGGCGTGAAATATTTAATAACAAGTCGGCTAAACCAAGATGTGCTGGAAAACTTCTTTGGCGCAATCCGTACACAGAAAAAATAACGTAGTAAAAAACGGAACAAATATTAAGTTTTTCTGAATGTTTATTAGGTTTTTTGCACCTTGAACTCCCGTAGTAAAAAACCAAATAAACCGTTCAGTTTTACGTTGAATGTGCGTTCAGTTTTTTACTATTCGGAGTTCAGACTCTACAAAATTAAACGTCCGTTCAGTTTTTTACTACCCAGTGTTCAGGCTCCGCAAAATTAAACGTTCCTTCAGTTTTTTACTACCCAAGGTTCAGCTACTGCAAAATTAAACGTGAATTCAGTTTTTAACTATGTATATTCAGTTTTTACAATACTAATCGTGAGTTTAGTTTTTTCTACGATGCGTTCAATTTTTACAAAGCTGAACGTAAGATGTATATTTTTCCAGATACAATTAGAAAATGTAATAAAAGATTTTCGAATTATTTTTTAATTAAAGTATATTTATTTGATTTTTGGAATTATTAAATATGTACATGCGAATTTTAATTTTATAGCTGTTAGTAGCGTATATACATTTTTCCATTATTTGCATATGTTATTTCCAAAGCTCTGCATTTTTCCCGTAATTGCTCTATTTTAACTTCAATGTTGTTAATGTTATTGACCGTAAGGATAAGAAATTTTTGAGCATCCAAAATGGTGCACGTCTTTCCTCCAAAACCAATAGGCCTTTACTATAGTAAAGGCGGATTAAACGATCATCGTTCACCACAGCAATTTAAATATAAGCTGCGGAAATACATACTGGGTATGTTTGACAATGCCTACCAAAATATTTAATAAAGTTTTAACTCTTAATGTTTATTTGATTTAATAACATTTTATTTCAATTAGCAAGAAATACAGAACATCTTAATGGCAGCGGAAACGTAGAAAATGAAAACATTGATTGGTTGGACACTAGTATCGTCGACATGCCCACAACATACAGCCGCGTTTCCCCCGATGCCTTACTTGAATACGAGGACATATTTAATGAAATGGTATCAGAAGATGAGTGTTTAGAGAGTGGATTTGCATCATCAAATAATAATGGCTTACTCAATGACCTATACGGTGCGGATCTAGACGATATTGGTATTCTACAGGATGATGTCCTTGAATATATTGCTGGATATATCATTCGAAAGCTCAACCTTGTGGAATACGAATGTCATCAAGATTCTAACACGTGGGTTGATCAGGTGTCGAAAGAATATTTAAAAAAGCCCAAACCGGAGTTCGTCTTAAAATGTAAAGAATTGGAAACAATATTTTACAGGGTAAATGGACTTAACATTTCGCATGAGCGCAACCTTCACAAACACCTGGTCGTAAAAAGTACATGTGTCGATTTGCCGGAAGACATTCAAAAATTCGTTTTTAAATGCAGAATCTACTTTCGGATACGTAATTTAAATAAAAGATTAAGGCCCGTTTTCACAACTTACCGATAGCTAAAGGTAGGATTTTATCGGCCGTATAAAAAGTGTGCCATTATTACAACTTTACTTTTACCTACCAGGTAGGATGAACCTTAATTTACTTTATCACTTACTTTAGGTTAAAGTAAAGTTTTAATAATGGAACACTTTTTATAAGGCCGGTTAAAGTCTACTTTTAGCTATCGGTAAGTTGTGAAAACGGGCTTAAAAGTTAAAAAGGCTAAGCAACGCATAGTGGGATGTAAAAAACTGATAAAAATAAATTTGTAAATTTCAAAAGGTGTGTAAGTCTTGTAAACAAAGCCTACAAAATATTTTTCAAATTAACAAACATATTTTTTATAACAGTTTCTTATTACAGCAGCTTAAGAATTGTGTCATTATAGATCGTGGAGTAGGTATAACAAATAAGAAAGTACACAGAAAAAATTCTCCAAAATTTTCCACCAATTAAAGCATTAATCAAAAATATAATCAGTTTTAATTAAAAATTAAATCAAGTGAATTAAACGTTGAATCAAGTGAATTAAACGTTTAATTAATACTATTAACTGGTTTAATTGATACTATTAATTTGTTTGCTGGTGCAAATTTAATTAATTTTTTAATTAATATTACAAATTTTTTAATTGAAATCCATTTTTATTTTTTTCTGTGTATGCTCTTAAATAGAAATTTTAAGAGACTGTTTTCTAAATAAAATTTTGTCTATCAGGCATGTTCTGAAAATCACAAGATTAAAAATAATCACAATTGTGATTTAAGGATGTTTTAAAAACTACAAACGTTTTAACTTTGTTTAAAATTTTGGAAAAAAAAGCAAGTAATATTAAATCGGCAGCCACTTAGCTGACCGGAATAAAATCACAATTATGAAAAAATTTTTTTGTCTAGAACTCCTTTCTTGTGGTTTCTTTCACAAAAAATGATTTTGAGAACATGCCTGTATAAGATTATTTTCAAAAGAAAACAAGTAAAAAGTATAGTCGGTCAAGCCCGACCAAATTTTCAAAAGTGTATGGCTATATGAATAGGGATCTATCAGTTTAAAATTCATAAAAATATGTTAAATAGTTTAGAAGAGGCATAATTTGCCCCATATCTCCCCTCGTCACCCTTTTTTTAAAGTGCCTATTTCGGAAAGCAGCCTGCTTTTATGGGGGCCATATGAAATGATGGACAGTTTCACCCCATTTCAATTGGCTTGGTCCTTGTTCCAATAACAACTTACATAATATGTAAGTTCTTATGTACCAAATTCCATAAAATTATTTTCGATATTGCGACCTATACTTTGCGATCAATGTTACATAGTCACCCAGCCGGACGGACATTGTTAATTCGACTTAGAGGGATTCTGAGCCGATTGGTATACTTAAACGTGCGTCTAGCACCAATATTATAGTTACAAATATCAGCACAAATGCATAATACCCACTATCGTGGTGTGGGTATAAAATCAAAATAGTACTTTCAGGCTTCCACCTGGCTTATTTATTTATGAATATTGCAAGTTTACTCCCTCGTTTTCATTATGTACAATTATTATATCCATGTAAAAATGTTTTAGGCACATATTCCTCAGACATAAATTACATATCCATTTTAGAAAATTTTCTGTATTTCCCTTTGTAAATCTATTAATTCGATACGGCTTTCTCAATAAAATAATTTTTTCTACAATATGAGGTAAAACTTTATTAAGTTAACGTTCACACAAACCGCCACCAATAAAACGATTACATTTACAATTTGCATCCACACTTTTAATTTCACAGTTCTGAAATACAGAAAGGAGATTGAGATTGTTTGCACTTGTGTTACTAAACGTCCATTTCCAATGTATTTATGTAAGTTGCTATCCTAATTGGAGATATATTGCTTCATAAAAAACAGCAGCACAAGCAAGTTCATAAATATAGAAGCAAATTGAATTCGATAAAATGATGAACATTCTGCTTAACTTTTCATAATATTTTGGTTTTTTTGACAAATAAATTTCGACAGCACGGAGTTTTCAACACAAACAAATTTGCCTGTTTTTGTTGTATTGTTGTACAACAACACCTAGCGCTGCCACCTTGTAGTAATTTCACCATGGAAAAAACAATTACTAGTAGTTTTGTGAAAATGAATAAATTAATCAAGTTTTTACCAATAATCATTTAAATTCTGTTGGAAATGAGATCGTCCCAACTATTTGATGAATTCGTTCTTTTATATTAACAATTTTTACAAACAGTGTGGGCAAAAAAGCTTATAAAAGCTTATATATGTAAATACTTACATGTTGTATAATTCTTTTTAATTTTTTTGCCGCTGGTCCTGCTTCCATATTATTTTTTATTTTGAAACTGGGAATTATTTCCTTCCGAAGGTTACTTTACATTATATTCAACATTTTTCATTTTTTCGAATTTATTCTATGAGCTAAATTTCAGTTATGTATATGCATATTTATGCAAAGCATATATTTTTAGGAAAACCTTGAAAATTATGGAAATGCATATTTGTAATGCAAAAAGCATTAAAAACTTCTCCTGCTTGTTATAACCTAAATCCTAATGCCAAAATTTATTAAAAGCGTTCCATAATTGACCATAGCTCCAACAAAAATATCTCTCCCGAAAATAGATTTTAATGCCATAACTTTCTTATAAATGGTGGTATTAACGACAATAACTTTTATTAAAGCTGCTATTGTGCGGCAAAAAGTAATGTTAGGTCTAGAATTGTCCAAAGGTTCCATATAAACCGCCTTCCTAAAAACACAAATTATTTAGGAAATTATTGTCATTTCTTTTTATTTAATAATATTGGTATGGTTCAATTATGTATGGAACAAAATATCGGACAAATGGCCGCTCGGCGGCACACCCTCATCCGATGGTCCAAATTTTCGAAGCCTCTGCACATAACTGCGGTTCTATGCCGTTAATGTGCCGAATTATCTCATCCTTTAGCTCTTGAATTGTTGCTGGCTTATCGACGTACACTTTTTCTTTCAAAAAACCCCAAAGAAAGAAGTCAAACGGTGTCAAATCACATGATCTTGGTGGCCAATTGCCACCACGTAAGATAACACGGCCATTGAATTTGTCGCGCAAAAGAGCCTTTGTTTCGTTAGCTGTATGGCAAGTGCCACCGTCCTGTTGAAACCACATATTGTCCACATCCATATCTTCCAATTCGGGGCATTAAAAAGTTCGTTATTATCTCACGATAGCGAACACCATTCACAGTAACTGCCTGACCGGCCTCATTTTGCAGAAAATACGGCCCGATGATACCGCCAGCCCATAAACCGCACCAAAGAGTCACTCTTTGTGGTTGCATTGATGTTTCGACAATCACGCTTGGATTATCATTCGCCCAAATGCGGTAATTGTGCTTATTGACGAATCCACTGATGTGAAAATGTGCCTCTTCACTTCTTCTTCAAAATTGATCATCACTGCTTAATAACTTTAACGCGTTGCTCGATTGTGTATCTTTCCATCGTTCAAATTGAGTTAGTCTGAAATTTAGAAATGTCAAACGAAATGCAGAAAAAACTTGACGTTAAGGTGTGGTTCACATTCAACATCGGCCCTTAAAATTAAAACATTCTTTATATTCAACACAAAAAACTCTCATATATCATATGGTCGGTCTTGACTGACTAAAACCTTACGTGCATTAAATTAAATGCAAAATTAAATTTTTGTCAAAAATTGTTTTTCTTCGAAAAATTTACCCCTTTAAAGTGGCTCAATAATGTCACGCTAAGTCTACAAATGAACGTGCTTCCTTCAAAATTTCTTTATTGAAAATACTGGGAACAGAAAACTTATTATTATCCTTTTTAGCGTACATACTTAAGCAAACAACAAGATTTCGAAATAAATCCCCATCCTATTCGTCATAAAATAGATAAGAACATGAAAACAATCTCTGCTCTTTATGAACTGAACTCCATGCAAAGCAAATAAAATATCTCTTCGTATACAAAGAGAACAAGAAGTGTTAAAAATGTCGATTTTGTTTTGTCGCAACTTTGCAATAAGCTAGAATTCCCAATGCTAAATATTATGCTGACTGGCTGCCATTTGACTGTCCCGAGCACATTGTAGATGTTCAAGTCCAAGTACAAAAAAAAAAAACACAATTGGATTATAAAATTAATAAAATGAAAAGTTTGTTTGTCTTAACAAATTTTCGCAATTTATTATTCATAACTTTTGGTTTCTTTATGCACAAAAGAGTTTTATAGATTTTTTTATTCGGATTTTATCTAGCCAGCCAGGGGAAAAGTGCTATTTTATTAAAAAAAATCGTTTAATTTTGTTCAGTATTTTATAACTTTTTTACTGACTGTTTTTTTAAAAAAATTCATAGTTTATATTTATAGTATAAATTTTATACGGCTCGTAAAAAATATATACAACCGAAAAAAGTTGTCAGAAGACTGTGAAAAAGACAAGATTTGTAGAGTATAAGCATTTTTAAACCTGAGAGACAAAATCGTTGAAGTTTCAAAACTATATCCATTTGAGAGTAATTGCATATTATTTTTATAGCCTTCACCAAAAAGATGCACGTAGTTGAGTTAATTTTCTGAAATGGGCCCAATTGGCGAAACAGCATGTGCTATAAAATCTAGATTTTTCCTAGTTGTACCATAAAAGAGCAGCTAGTTTACACAACACACAAACATATATTTTTTTTTTTTATTATTATTTATTTATTTCTTTATTGAATTACTATCACAACAAGAATAAATCTTATAAATTACAGTGATAGTTAGTAACATTTGTTATATTAACATGAAGTAGATATCATTTGAATATAATTAATTTAATCATAAAAATTAACATAAACTAACATAACACAGTTAACATTAGACATACATATGGGCATTTCCTGGGGTCGCGAACGTACGTTCGTACGCTTTTGCTGTACAAATAATATAGAAAACAAAACTTTTCCTAGCATTTTTTTGCGATTCGATAGCATTTGGGTAGATGTATGTTTAGTGCAAAGGATGGATTTCATCGAGTTAAAGTTTTCATAATAAGAGTTATAAACATGTGGTCGCGAACGTACGCAAAATAGAAGTCAACTTTGGCTGACAGCAGTTAAATGTAAAAATCTGCGTAATGGAACGGAATATTCAAAAGTGAATAATTTATTTCAAAAGTGTATTAATGAAGGTCTCCATACAGTATTTACAAAATAAAATATCTCTTTTGGTTTTTGTTTAATTGGCTTATGTACCGGTCGCGAACGTACGATTTTTCCATATGTTTTTTTATTATTATCACCATGCAGATTCCCATAAATATCTTCAAATTTCCTTAACAAGCAACTTAATACTCAATTTACAATTGATTGTAATGGAGAGATTATGAAGAAAGAGTGTAAACATAACATATTTTTTGCATGTAAAATAAGTACACAAAAATGTTTTTAGAAGTAGAAAATATAAAATTTTTCAGTTTCCAGCGCAATTTCCTCAAGTAAAACAGTTGAGATATGCTATGAAACCATTCTTTTATAACAACATAGATTTTTTTATAATAATAAACAATAAAACACGATGATTATCAACATTTTATTTTTTCATCCTGGTAGACCATTCTGGGGAAATGCCCATATTTAGATTCAAAATAATTTTAAAACAATTTTAAAAGTTCCTTTTTGAAAAGTAATGCGTTGTGAATAAATTAGTGTGGCTAAATAAATGTATAGATGTATATTTGTAGATGGATGAGAGTAATTTCCCTTTGACTTAGAAAAGATAATCTTGAGGTAAAGGGAATGTATGAGATAAATAGTGAAACTTGAGATCGGATCGGATGCTAATGAGGGTTGACCAGGTTGATCTGCTCCAAGAGGTACTACTATGAAGCCAAGGCAGATGCAGAGACTGTAGACTCAGTCGTTCCAGAAATGAATAGATTTAGTACGTTAGATTTAAATTCAAAGTTTAAATTTTATTTAACAAATTGTGGTTAAAGTTAAAGTTATACAATACGATATGATGAAATGTTAAATTTAGATGTTGGCTCTTTGGCGCTTGAACAGTAAGTTTTAAATTAAAAGGTGCGTTTACTAAGATGATTGTAAAGTAAGTGATCTTAGAAAACAATAATGACCAACCACGAAGGTTGGGTATAGAAAAAAGATGGCTATTTAACGAAGCGACAAAAATGACAATTGTAGATGTTATTTTTATCCGCGTAATAACATTAGTTTAAAGTTTGTTCAGTGGCTTTTAAACTGTAACATTAATAATTAGGAAATTCATTTGCCGGACGGTTATAATTCAAATTTAAGAACAATATAATTTAATAAGTAATATAAATAATGAAATTGATAAAAATAGAATACGGTTTAGCAACACTTTGTGCTAGTTTAAACAACTTGCTTTGTACTTGGATATATGATGGTAAGTCGTTCCAAAGACACGTTGTGTAATTGAAAAATTGTCTTGTAGACATTAGATATTTGTATTTTTGTGATCTCAAGTTTTTTCCACGTGGTGATTGTGCAAAAATAATTTTGTTGAAAATATATTCTGGGTTCTTCAGGTATATAATCTTATGCATCATTATAAGGCTTTTATATTTTAGTAAATTTTTAAAACTTTTATTATGTAATTGGTATGAATATGATGATATACTATCTCGTCTACTTTTGTTGAAAACGTATCTGGCTATATTGTTATATGTGACCTCGAGGCCATTAAAGTCAATAGCATCGCAATTGGCAAATATTTCACACCCGTAAAGTAGAACTGGTATTAAATAGGTTTTTGCCAAAAGCATTCTTATTTCAAACGGTGTCGATGATTGCACAGCCCACAGATTTCTCAGCATCCCATGAACTTTGCCAGCTGATATATTTATATGGTTAGTCCAAGAAAGTTCGGCATTAAATGTGATTCCCAAATTCTAAGACGATTGAACAAAATTGATTTTTGAGTTGTTAATATGTAGAAATATATTATTATTCAGTCGTTTTTTATTATTTCTTGATATGAAGCTGCATTTCGATTTGTCAGGGTTTATACACAAGCCGTTAATACATGCCTATTTATGTATTTTATCCAAATCACTGTTAATACAGTCAATACAATTTTGAACATCTCCCATCGTGCTGCTTAAGTACAGCTGAACTCATCAGCATACATTTGAACACTGCAGTAATTCAGAGCCTCAGGCAAATCGTTAATGTACATACAAAAGCAATGGACCAAGAATAGAGCCCTGTGGCACTCCTCTTTCAACATCCACTGGCTTAGAAGTCACACCATTTAAAGTAACCACTTGTTTACGATTAATTAGGTAAGAGGAAATAAGTTTGTTAGCCGAGTTAGAGAAATTAAAGATTTTTTTTAGTTTAGTGAGTAAAATCGAGTGATCAACGGTATCAAAAGCCTTACTGTGATCTAAAAGCACAAGAAAGGATACCATATTCTTATCCAGTTTAGATCTAATTTCTTCTACTACATCGATCAGAACCGTAATGCAGCTTCTGCCCTGTCTAAAACCAGACTGTCTATCCGTTAGATACTGATCCCTTCAATACTCATTCATTTGCCCATACATTAGATTTTCCGCAACTTTTGATGTGAATGATTTTTGCTTCTTTCCACATATAAGGAAAAATTGATTTTGTTAGTTTAGTATTAAGCAAATGCGTAAAATAAGGCAGAAGTTTAGGAATCTTGGACTTATTTCATCTAATCCCATAGCATTTGACTTAATTGATGTTATACTTTTAAGGACTTCAAATCGATCCACACATCGGAAATAAAAACAGTTCTCAATAGGCACGGTATGCATATTTTCGTACTCATTTTCAGTTGGTCTTTTAATTATGGTTTCGACAAATTTGTTGTTTAATTTATCTACGTCAACATCAGAATTTGTAGTGCAATCGTTTCTTTTCCCAATACCTATTTCACGGATCTCTTTCCATTTTTTCTTGCTATCAATATCCGAAGAGAACCTTTGTCAATAATAACCGGATTTTGCAATATTTATGCTGTGTACGACTTCCTTTCTAGCGGATTTGAACAATGACTGTAACTCAGGCGTTTTAAATTTCTTCCAATGTTTATATGCCAAATCTCTTTTTTCAATTAGTCGTTTTATAATTGAAGTAAACCACGGAGGCTGTTTAGCCTTAATGGTCTTAGTTTTCTCAGGCACAGTTTCATTAAATATTGTGATAAGGTTGTTTTGAACAAAAGCAATTTGATCATTAACATCATCAAGACCATATATTGATTCCCAACTAACACGGTCATTACCCTGGTTTAACACTGAATAATCTCTATAAGTGTACTTAGTATCTTCAGTGTTAATGTAGGTTTTGTAAATAATTAAAATTAAGTCGTAGAGCAATATTTTGGTTTTATTATTAGTAAAAAAAAACATCAAGTAAACTGTTTGAGCCTCTTGGATAGTGGGTTGGAACGATCGTGTTAAAAGGCAAGAGGCCGAGTGTTTGCATTGGCTCTGAAAATCGCCGGAGATGATAACGTCGTTGTACAATAAGGACACAGATTCGATTTTATCAAACAAATCTTTGGTATCAATGAAGTTATGCGGACGATATACGCAGGCAATAAGAATTTTTTCATTCTCCTTAGTGTGTACTTAAAGAAATAAGTACTCAATTTCGCTACTGGGCCCTGATCTTAGTTTAACGCAACAATTTATCTCCGTTCTTACATAAATTGAGACGCCACCAGCGTTTGTTCTCCTGTCATCACGAAATAGTTTAAAGCCAGACAAATTGAAAATTTAATCATTGACTAAGGGATCAAACCAGGTTTCAGATACGCAGATAACGTCAACGAAAATATATCTAAACTCGTCTATATTGTTATTGAGACTTTGTGCATTTATATGAACAATTTTGAGTCCACATTTTTGTTACGCAAGAATTCTGAACATGGTAAAAACGTTATCTTTGGAGCTATAACTATTATCACAGATCATATATCACAGATTTGGAAGCAACACGTTTGCATGATATAAGAGTAAATGGTAATAAAAAAGGAACAAAACTAACACAAATATAAAAATAAATAAAATAATTGCAAAAATAAATTAATAAAAAATAAATTAAACAAGTTATTTTTAAATAAAAAAAGTGAATAGAAAGTAAAAAATCAAAAAATAGTTATATAAAATGTATGAAGATTTAAAAATATATGTAAAATTTTTAAAAAAAATATCAGGCAACATCATTTCTATCCGGCATCGCTTCATCATTATTTCGAAAAAGAAATAACTGTTTAAGTATTTCTATTGAATGTATACATATCGATTCTTCGCTTTCCAGTTTTCGAATATATACTAGGCCCCTATTTGTATAAGCAGACAATATCTTATTTTCATTTTTCAACTTACGAGCAGCGATTAAAATGTGATTTTTTGCAGGGGTGAGATTTTCGTTGACAAAAAACGGCTTAGTACTTATAATTCCAATTTGATTCAGTTGTAAAGGCGACTTGGTAGATTTTATATTTGAAGTTATCAATCTGAGCATATAGTTTCGGTCATAGGGGCTATGAAATTTAATTATTATTGGGGCATCTTCAATATTCTTTATATTTCCAATGTTTTTTACACGATAAATTGTTTTGAATGATATAGGTGGAATTTTGACGGCTTCACATAATTTTTCATAGATTATAACTAAATTGTTATTATATATATTTACACTAGGTATACCAGTAATCCTAATGTCACTAGCTACTATTGAATTTTCCTGCTTTTGCGCGTACATTTTGAGAGTGGATATTTCGTTTTTTAGTATTTTAATTTCATTTTGTTGTGCTATAATTTTATTCACAACTGTCTCTAGTTCTGTTACTCTGTCTTTAACATTGTTTATATCAATGGTAACAGATTCCAAGAGTGTATTAACATTAGTTTTCATTACACTGAATCTCTTGTCGAACTCCTGTAAGAGATCTTGTTTGCACTCATTAAATTTAGAAATTAACATAGTTTCAAGTGAGTTCGTAAGTTTATCGAATCGTTTCTCCATGATTGTTATAAATTTAAGTGGCGATTCTGTAAGAGTTAAACGCGGAGTTTTACACACATTACCGAGTAAAGAGTTTTGCAAAACATCTCTTAAGCGTTTCTGTGAAGGAGTGCAACTATTTTCTTGTTTTTCGTTATTGTTTACACTGTTTGCTGATGTTATTGGAATTTCTTCTGTATCGATTTCTTGTGTTGTTTCAAATTCTTCAGTCGAGTTCATATTTTGTAGTTTATTGTTGTTATTTTTAATTTTGTTTTGAATTTGATTTTTTCTTTGTCTAACCATGATGGTAAAAGTTGAACTCTTTGAAGAGTGGTTAAGCCAAAATATAATTTTTAAACATTTATATTGGGTCTGTTCATTTACTTTAATAGCAGGAACTTACAACGAGAGGGTAAGTCCGCAATCAAGCACAGCTCACATGGGTCTAGCAAGTAGTTCCCGTTGTCTTACCAAGTTTCACTGTCTCCCAGGGGTCCTTTATCTACTGGTTGCTTACATTTTCTTTCATTCTGCTGGTTAATTCAATGAACACTGAAATTAATTGTTGGCCAGATCATAAGGAAACTGTACAGCGAATGAGAATTCAAAGCACACAAGTAATTTGTAACGACATCAAAGCTTAGACAAAGCACTAACAATAAACCGTGAGTTTATCTTTTCTTACATTTTTAATTTTGGTAATTTTGGCCAAAAGTGTTTTTGTTGTACCAGAAAGAAGAAAATCGTTGCATTGTATAACAAACACCGGCTTCACTAACTAAAGCTTTTCTGCCGGTCTCAAGGTTTTTCTCTTGCGTTTCAATAATTCCTTTTCTGAAAATATTGTCGTCATCTTCGGTGTTCCACAAGGTAGCCATCTCGGCCCAATAATTTTCTTATTATATATTAACGACCTTCTTACCACAATCAAACTTTCTTATATACACGCACAGAAAAAACATGGTTGAAGTATGGTTAAAAAAACATATTATGGTCCCTGCAATGGCAACAATCAAACTTTTGTTGTTTTTAACAAAAGTGTTTTCACGATTGATAATATATTGTTTCTATTTAACAATAAAGTGTTTCACTCCCTTGAAACTTCAAATATTGTTGAATTTAACAATATAATGTTTTAATAAAATAAAGCTACAACTATACACTTAAACATATTATGGTTACCTTAACCATATTATTATCACGGCAACCATATTATGGTTAAATTCATATATCCAAAAGCTATAACCATATTATGGTTGCCTCCAAACATGTTATG
This sequence comes from Pollenia griseotomentosa, assembly GCA_963931875.1. Taxonomy (NCBI): domain Eukaryota; kingdom Metazoa; phylum Arthropoda; class Insecta; order Diptera; family Polleniidae; genus Pollenia; species Pollenia griseotomentosa. The sequence goes on along the minus strand of OZ007563.1, from coordinate 140,305,887 downwards.
GTTAATATTTAATAACAATAATATGTTCGAAATTATAATATTTTAAAACATTGTGTGTTTAATTTTAAATTTAAAATAATATGATTAGAAAACAACAACATTCTGGTCGTTTGAATTTTACCTAGTTTGCTTAAAATCCTCATTCATTTTATTTTAATTATTGACTAACAGCCTGTTTTTAGAAAATGAAAATATTTGTTCGTTCGTAAAAAAAACGAACGAAATCAGATTTAGGTTTTCATAAAATTAAAAAACATTTCATGTGAGTGACAAAAAAAGCTTTAATTTTTTTCTATATATTTTTGGTTCATATAAAATGAACATCTTTGCAATAAATGAAAACAAAAGTAAAAAGTAGACGATAAGTAAAAGGCCTTCGTTTAAAAAACAAATCACCACAAAATGGAAAATAACTGCGATATTTTAAAAAAGGAAACCTTAAAAACTTACAGCCGTATTCATAAAAACTTATTGATGATTAATTGACCGTTTTTAAGCAAAAATTGCTAAAGTTGTATTCATAAACGAAAAATAGTCTATTGAGCCTTTAATAAACCATTCATAAAGTAAGAAAATTTATTGTTGTATTTGCCCTTCTTTAAACCAAAAATAAAATGACATTTTAAAAGGTGTTTGCATTTTATGATATTATTTTTGTGAAATATGTTGAAAAATAATGACAAAAATGTTTTATTTATTACAAAGGACATGTTAAATACATTTAACTAATTTTTTTTTATTTTAGACAGCCAATTTAAAGTTATATTGATAATTGTTTAAAAAAAATTTATATGATTTAAATGAAAAGGTTCAGGGGTAAATGCAGATGTTCTCTTTAATTATTTATTAAATTATTGCAACTAGTTGTTTTGTTTTTGTTTAAAACAACAAATTATTGTTCAAAAATATAAATAAACAAATCATAATAATAGTGATGTTCATAAAAAGTAAACAAACTTTTAATTCGAATACTTTTTTTATCGTATATTAAAAAAAAGCTTCAAACAAAAGTTTTTATGATACCTTTCGGCGACATTTTGTTCAGAAACTAAAATAATATGTAGTTTTATTTGATAAGAATAATTTTGAAGGTCTACAATTAAAAAAAAATTATGAAAAAAAGTTAAATATAGAATATCATGTAAACCGAATAGAAGTTTCGATCATCACTAACAATAAAATGGCAGCCAAATATAAAGAAAGTTGCCATACTTAAACAGAAAATCGCTGCAAACAGTTAATAGTAAAAAAGCTGTTATGGTACGTTTATGAATACAAATTTGTATAAGAGGTTTATTAGACAAAAAGCGTTTAATAGTTATTACATACTATAAGCTTAAAATAGGAACTTTTTATGAATATGGCTGTTATACTATTATAAAATATTCTATAAAGGTTCACTTATAATTACATAAATATGTATTTACAGGTTCAAAAAATTTTAGAAACAATGGAACCACATACGCTCAAAAATATGAACATAATTATGTGCATAAGAGCGGGTCGACCTCCTTACAAAAAAAAGTTTGTGCCAGTCACCGCTTTGAATGAAAGGTATGTCAATGATGTTTCTAAAACGGTTAAATTTTTATAGCCACACCTCCATATGCAGCCCAGTTAGTTTTTTTAAATATAGCGCTGCCATTTAAATCCCCATCACATCATGTCGCGTACCGTTGTTCATGGCATAGTACGTACTCCCTCTAAAATTGGAGCTTAAGAATAACTCTGGATTTCTGATCGATATTTCTTGGAATTTGCAAGGCATCGACACACTGTTAAAATCAATTAAAAAGTTAATCTGAAAGCACAGATAATTATACGTACGATGCCAAATAGAAAACTGTCCTTTTTAAAATACGAAGATTTAAAGGAAAAATAATATACGGAAAGTGGCACAAGCTAAACTTGCAAGCAAATTCTTAAAGGCTGCAGTATTTTTAGAAAAAATATTACTGTTTTGTTAAAATAGGTAAGAAAACAAAGGACATTTGTAATGAAATGCGTGCATATATTTTTAACAAAAGGAACGTTGCGAATTCCTTGAGTTCAAATTTTAAAATTTTTACATTACATTACATAGCCGCGTACTAAGAAAAAACAAACATTAATTGGGGATATAAACAGATAAAAGCGGATCGACTTCGCACCTGAGTATGCGGACAAATCAATAGTCTTAAATTTAATAATGAAATAAATATTTGCTTTCATTTAAAAATGTTTGATTTATTTATTATTTTAAATATCGCACCTATTCAACAACACTGTATTAACTCAAAATTTTTAGTTTTTCACTTTTTGGAAAATGTCGACAGGTAGGTATTGTTCATATCTACCCGCTGTAAAAATATCGAGATATTTTGTCTACCTTTTGGTAAAGAAACGGTTGGTTTAAAATTATTTTTTCATATGCCTTTCATATTAAATTAAAAATTGTTTTGCTTTTACTGAAAATTTTAAAATTTTGGGTTAATACAGTATTGTTGTACAAGTGCGATATCTCTAATTTTTGGAAAGTTAAAGAATTGTTAAGGCGTACGTACTATTATCTGTGTGACTGTACATACAGTGTAGTGTAAAATACCACCGTTCTTCCGAATGTTCCAAAAAATTATATCTTCGCAAATATCTTCTACATAAATATATGTTGATGCGCAGCAAAAGATCTTCTATATGTATTTCTTTTATTTATTGCTATTATTGTTAACATTTTCATTCAACACTTTTATTTTTACTAATTTAGTAACACTTTTTATAAAATATTTTATTTTTGAAATTTAATTTTAATTTTTGTAAACAAAAGCCAGGGTTATCCACAAACACAAAAAATAATACAAATGTACGAATATTAATGCATTGGCAATAATGTTGATTCACGAAAGAAAAAAGCTCTATTTATGTCAACTATGAATAGACGAAAGCTTTTAAATGTTTTTTAAAAACCAAATTTTAAGCATAAACGTATTATGTAATACGAAAACTTCAAGTGACTTACGTTTTACAAAAACAGGCTGTAAAATACATAAATTTACGTAAAATAAACTAGTAAAACAGAAAAAAGGATTTTTTTTATAAAAGTGGAATATAACTCCAATCAGGAATAAAAAATTAAATAAAATTATAATTTGGCATTCTACAAACAAATTTAAAAAAATGGATAAAATAAATAACCATAATATGGTTAACATTGAACATATTATTGTTAATTCTGACCATAATATGGTTACTTTTGTCAAAATTCTTGGAAATTTTGACCATATTATGATTAATATCGAACACAATATGGTTAGTTTTGACCACTTTTATGGTTAATATTGACCAAAATATGGTTAATTTTTACCATATTATGGTTGATTTCGGGAACATATTTGTTGATTTTAACCACACTATGGTCATATTTAAACATAAAATGGTAACCTGCAAACATAAACATTGTTAAAATCCAACCATAGTTTGTTGCTCTCAGAATATGGTTACCTCCAACCATATTTTTTTTTTTCAACGTGTACTTATGTATGCTGACGATGTAAAAATGTTTATAAGTTGCGCCGACTCTATTTTTCAACCACACTTATAACAGAATTTAAATTTATTCTTTGATTGGTGCCAAATAAACTTATTTTCAAGCAGTCGTCAATGGCTGTGAGCGTTAAACGACAAGTCCCTCTGAAGAGATTGAGTGGTTGCAATCGATATATGTAAGGGTAACCTGTCCGTTCGAGCCCAGCGGCAGTCAAGAATGAAAATTAATTTGATGAACTTTAGCCTAATTAAAATTTCAAAATTTGGATTGAAACCCATAAACAGTTCAAAAAAATAAACAGAATACTAATAATTTTACATAAGTTTTAAAAAGTGTAAACATATTCCAGAAAAAGTAGGCCAATTGGCTGATATTTCCTTGGTGACTACAAATTGTAGGTTGTTGATTTTTTCTTGGATATTAGTGTATTATTCGACACTAAATTTTCTTTTATGAAACATATAAATATGTTTACTAATAAAGCTCGTGTACTTGGTTTTATTAAACGATAGTCAAAAGCTCCTAACCAAATCCATCTATCTATAAAACCAGGTAATTGGATTTTAATATTCTATAAACTATGTTGAACCTTATATTTATTATCAACCTTATTAATGGAAATGTTTGCTCGGAGTGCCTATTGCAGTTTATTTACAACAGCTTATATTTTATTGTTCCTTAACGGCCTACACGTAATTACCAGCAGTTAACAATTCGATAATTCGATCCGTACAATCGATAATTCTTTGTGTATTAATTGGTTAATTAATTAATTAATTGGTGCACCAAAAAATATACAAAACAAAAAATAAATATATACAAAAAACAAATCAAAAATGAGCGGGATAAGATAAGTGGGCGTGGCACTAAATACAATTATGCATGAGCACAAATAGAATGCTTATTAATACAAAACTTCGGTCAAAATTGGGCGGGATTGGAGTAGTGGGCATGACGCTAACTAGAATTCTGTATATATAGATAACAGCCACAGCTACAATTAACAAATTTGGTTTAAATAGCTTGACAAACATTTGGATAGCAATACACAACATCTCTTAAAAAGTGAGTGAATTGAAAGAGTGGACATCGCCCCTCCCATAAAAAGACAATATAGATTTCTGTATATAAATCTGGCGAACGGTTACAGTAAACATTTTTAAAATTGGATCAGTTGCCAAAAGTTTAAAAGCTTTAAAATAAATAAAATATAGGTTTCTGTGTATCTGGAGAACGGTCGAGTTAATTAATCTAAATTTAGTATAAATTGCTTCGTTATCAATACATAAGAAAAGTTTTAAAAAAGTTTTTTTAATTAATCAGTCCACATATGATTAATAAAGACACTAATTTGAAGGGGAAATAGCTTTGGATTGATAAATTTCAAAAATCTTGACTTTAGTGAGAATTGTGCCGTAACCCTGCGGGAAATTTGTGTCAAATGTTCTTAACCCTTCTTTGCATGGTGATGGAAATTTCAATCATAACATTTATTAAAGAAGAAAACGCACACAAACTGGTGTACAGTAAATTGGTTGCTGTTGACATCATTCCTCATGACCATTCTATACATTGGATCATAGCGGTAAAAAAAAGAAGCATAACACTGAAATTTATTGGTTATGTCTCGTTACTCCGCTGCTTGTTAAGTTAGAGGAATTTTTTTTTTTTGGTATTTTTTTAAAAGTTGATTTGAAACTGTTTTGTTAAATAAAAGTGGGTATGAGTGGAAAAATGGATTGTTTTTAGTGTCAAAGTAATAATTGCGAATTTATTTTAATTTTTATTTATTTAGTACTGAGCTTGACAGGCGAATTTAAAATTTCCATTATTCTGTTTTGTACCTTTTTTATACTATTTAATTATAATAAATTTTTTTTTAAATATTTTTTCCTTAATCTAGACCTTGAATTACATCTCTGTGACTAATTTCACATAAAAGGAAAAAATCATGCAAAGAAGGGTTAAGGCAATAATACTGTGACCAGTGAATAAAATATTATAATAAAATAGACCGAATTGTGATAGGTTAAAACAAGACATATCACTGTACTGGTGATAAATGGGAGTTACTCCGAAGGCAATGTAATTGACACAAAACTCTTTATATAATTATATATGAAGTAGATCCATAATCAGCATTGCAGTTGTGACACTAAAGTATCACTTTTGACCCGTTTTTCACATCAATGACACTTTTTGTGACCATTTTTTTAATTGATCCCTTTGTATCATTTTAACAATAGTTATTACACTGTTTGAACATTTTTGATAATAACTAAATACAAATTTCCATGTTCCTTACAAAAGTTCTCATGGGTTTTGTGAACATACATATAAAAATTGGTAGCATTTACAAACAAACTTAAAATAGAAACTTGTGAGTCCATGCTTTCGTCTCTCAATTTGTTCGAATCAGAGCTGGAAGAATGGACTCCAAGTGAAGAATTAGTTACAAAATATAGAATAAGTATTTCTAAAAAGTGATACACATTATCAACGGTTTTTGGAATGTACCGGTGAATGATTTCTTAGTTTTAACATTGATTTACAATTCAAGTATGTTTTATTTTAGTCTAATTTATTTATTTAATACATACTAATAAACTTTGACCTTTTTTTCCTTAAATACCCTTTTTATGACACTTTTTCGAAATTTTCAACGGCAACCCTGTCTATCATAATAATATGGTTCACTCGGGACAATATCTGCGACAAGCATTAATTTAACCGAAATTGAATGTGTCTATTTATGTTACTTCAATGACCTGCAAAAAGTTGGCAATTAACCCCTTCCTAGGACATCGCCATGTTAAAAGGATAAGTCCCCTTCATATAAAGTGTAAGAACTAGAACCGGTCACAATCACTTAAGAACTGTTACGTGACAAGTTTGGTGCTAGTTCTCTTTCCCCTAGGGATATAATCTGTGTGAAACAAAAATTTAAAAATGTTATAAGGAAAGTGCAAAACTACCTCTGCAAATTTAAGAACCCTTATTTTATCTTTTCATTACTACTGTTCGGTTAATCAAACTTTTGATTTATCAGAGTGCTGATTTATCCATTTATCGATTAGTCAAAACTTATTATTTTTTAGAATTCTAATTAATTGATTATTTCAAGTTTTGATAAATCAAGTCAAACTATTTTATCTAAAATTTTTTAAGTTAAATCCTAACGGCCTTATTTATAAAAAATAAAACAGGAAACAGGTTTAGGAAACGGATTTTATATGAAAATTTGTTTAATAAGCCCTTTATTAACCTGTTTTGTTTTTTATAAATAAGTGGGCAAATAACTTAATTCTAAGCAAAATAAAATCATTTTGGTAAATTTATCACTTGTCTTTATTGAAAGCCATAGTTCATACTATGATAATGGTGATAACTAAAAACAAAATATAAAGAACGTTATAATAAAACAAATAAACATTATTATTTAATTAATCAAAATCATGTTCTTGATTAATGAAAATAAGAATTATTTGATTAATCACGAATTCATTTAATAAAACTTCTTATTATTTAATCAATTAATATATACTAAATTTGATTAATAGCATTGGTGTCCAGCCCATACCACAATTGTGGAAATTAATTCACACACATTCTTACGCTCTTTCATTTAGTCAACGAGAATACACAATTCAGTCGTCGATCATCAAGCGACGAGTTCACATGCGGCGGATGCTTACATATTTTGATTTATTTACTAAAGAAAACTTGCCCAGTAAACATTTCATACATAAATATAGAAAAAATAGGATGATGCAATTTAAAAGATATTTTATGATTGGGAATGCTTTTGGCAATATACAATGCCTCTTATGTTTTAAAACATTTAAAAATAAGAGGCAAGATGTTTTAAAAAGGCATTTTGATAACTTTCACAGTTATATAAATAAATTTAATGTAATAGAAAAAGAAGACCTTTTTAAAACCCACCAAAAAATCATCCGTACAAACGCCAGCTAATTTTCTAGTCTATAATAGAAACCAGTTTTTTATTAACGGCATACAAATAACGAGTTGACAAATGTCATTAATGTCAGTGCTTTCATCTAAAAAAAAGAAAAATATTCGCAATTTTTAAGCTTTTCGTTAGTGGCAGATTCTACATATGATTCTAGCTGAATAAAATGCCAGGCAATTATATTACGGTACAAGGATGAGTTTCTTTACAACAAACCCTATAGCCTTTTAATTTCTGTAAAAAATGTTTTTCGGTTTTCAAAAAGGTGTTATTTTTTCTTTCACTTTAAATTCCTTTATATTACTATGAATGTTATCAAAATGCCTTCTTAAAACATATTCCCTCTTATTTTGAAATGATTCATAACATAAGAGCAAACAAATTAAAAATGACTTCCTGTTTTTGATAATAAAAAAAATAAAAGTCAAATATTAAAATTAATTTACCATTGCAAAATTATAATTATAAATTATAATTCTTATTTTGCAAGCAAAAAAAAAAAAAAAAATGGAAAATAACAAACTTTAATTTTTATGGCATCGCTCGTAATTATTACGGTACTGATTGAAACTATTTTAATAATTGCTTTTTTAGTTTGACATGAATTTGTGTTTGCTGGGTAAACTCTCTCTATTCACTAATACTAATATGAAGCAATACAACCACAATTTAATTTTTGGACGTCTCTGATTAATAGAGATGTTTGATTAATCAATTTATCGCACATGACTGCTACCTGTTCGTTACTTCGTGCCATCATTTCATGACATTTATATTAGATTTTGTTTGCTGAGAGAGCAAAGGTACTAAAGCTACGGTCAGACTTATCAAATATATGACGAAAAAAACGGGACCAACAACCAAACTAAAAAATCATTTCCCTTAATATCAATATTTATTTTGATTAAAATACCACATCTTACAAAAAACTGTTTTTTTGCTATGTCGAGTTGTATAAATATTTCACCAAATAAGCGTAACCACTACTTTTGTTAGAAGTTAGTGAGATTTAACATGGTCTTAATACCACAAAATAAGCTAATTATACTAATTATACTAATTATACAAAATAAGCTAATTATACTACTACACATAGTAAAACACTGTTTTTGTAAGTTGTGGTATTATAATCAAAACAAATATAGGAATTATTTGGAAATGCTTATTTTGTTTGTTCTTTGGTCCCGTTTTTTTCGTAAAATATTTCACAAGTGTGACCGTAGCTTAAGTCTTTTTTTTAATACAACAGAGAAAATAAAAAACTTTGTTAATATTCTACTTTGAAATAGTTTTTAAAAATCTTTAAACGTAATTTAATTTTTTTAAGTTTTTTTTTACCAGTAATCAAATTATTTAAAAATATTGCTTTGGACTTGGCACCAGCAAAATTGTTGCACTTGGATGAGTGAGCAGCCCAAAGTCATGCTTGAGCAAAAAATTTATTCGAAAAATTAAACTGGTGACGTTTTAATGTCGGCGGCGTTATTAAAGCGCCGCACCAATAACACTGGGCAATATTTTTGACGTCATCGAATGCAAACTTTTTATCGTGTGGAATTTCTCGAAGTACTTATAGAAACCAGCAAAACCTCTTGAGCATGTTAAAACCTAGACTTACACAGAAAAAAATATCTCAAGAAAATTTTTAAGAACACAGTTTGTTAAAAATAAAATTTTAGGTCAACAAACTTTTGGTTTGATTCAAAGAAAAAATTTATCAAACTTACACTTTGCAAAATAGCTCTCAATAAAACATATTTAATAATGAAATAATTAAATATTTCTTCATATTCAATAAAAAAAATATTTGAATCAAAGTAAAGACATTTTTTTAACAACTCTTGTCCATTTTTAAATAGCTCATAATTCTCATTTTACAGTTTTATTTGAATAATATATTTAGTTTTGCCAAAGTCTTTGGAAAAGGTTTCTTGATGATCTGGCTTAAGCAACCAGTGAAATGCGCATAGGAAATTACTTATCCCCGCATAATAAATTTTAGTGTTTTTATAAAAATATAAAAATTGAAAATTTATGACATCATCATTTATAAATAAAAAAATAAAGATTCGATTAACATTTTGTTTGATTTTTTCAACATTTTCAACCATTTGTTTTAACAAATCAAGTAAACATTTTGTTGAAAAAAATTATTTTGGGCAACAACTTTTTTTATCGACTCAATAAACTTGGTTGTTGGCTAAAAATTTAACAATTATACATACAAACTTTTTTATCAATACCGCAAAAATCGTCATCGCAGAAAATTCAAAAATTTTTGTAATCAAATATGGGATTTTCGTATTCAAATATGAAAATTATTTTTTTCTGTGTTACTAAGTTTTAGAAGGACTTGCCACGTTCAAAAATTGGTCATTAGAGCATCCAGAATTTGATGTCGTATTAAAAAGTTAATAAAGCCATAGTGAAGCCATAAACAGTGATGTGCAAAACGATGAAATCGGATTTGAAACGGCGGCATAGGTAACATTGTTACGTTTTTTCTTTAATAAACGCATTTGAGTTATTTCAATTGCAAATCCAAATAAATACACACACTTATTGAACTTTACAAACTTAATGAATATTAAGTATTATGTTCACAAAATGTATCCAATATTGTTAATTACGAACTGAACCGTTTAATGTCTCAAAACAAACTCATCTCAACTTTACGAGTCAGCCTATATATATAATTGACCACCGGTTGTAGTTGTAGACTAGTATTTACAAGAACCTTCTATTAGATTCCGGAGCGTTCTGTTTAAATTCTACAATTAAATCTAATGTCTACAATACAGTAAACAAAAAAGCAATTTAATCTAATACGACTTAAAAGATAATTTACAAAATAACTTATTACTAAAACTATAAATAATTCTTAGATAAATCTAATTTAGTAACATAAAACGGTTCAATTCGTTACTAACAATCTTGGATAAAGAACAATTGTGATTTTCAGTTGAACTGTTAATTTTAATTTTGATATTCTCTAGTTATTCTCTAGTAGTTTAAACATGTAAATTCAACCAAGGTTCGAGCCCCGGCTCAGCCAGGAAAATTATCAATGAATATTAATAAAATTACATGTTGTAAAATTCCTTCCTTCAGTAAAAATGATTTATTGAAAATTAAATTTGATGAACTCCAGCCTAACTAGAGAATATCAAAATATTGGATACATTTTGTGAACGTTATAAATAATTTTAATAAAGTTTGTTGAATAAGTGTGTGTATTTATTTGGATTTGCAATTACAAGAACTCAAACGCGTTTATTAAGGGAAAAACGTATCAATGAAAAATGAGCATAATTGCAGGACGTGTCATTGAAGTGAGCATATTAAAAGCAAAGTATGAGAACGGCTCAAGTGATGGCATAAGTGGCGCCCAGAATTTGATGTCGGATTAAAAAGTCACCAAAGGCAACAATGAAGCTATGAACAAGCCATGAATAACAATATGTTACGATCGGAGTACAAGCGTTGATGCAGCGATACAAAAACTAAAATGGCGGTATCCAGAGGCGTGACAAAAAATAAAAAAAAAAATTTTAAATTTTTTTTTAACTAATATTAAATGGTAGGGGGTGACTGGCTGGTTGTTGTATTGCTGCAACCTCTATTTAAATTCGCCTTGGTGTATACAATTTAAAAAACCAGTAAAAATAGTTTTCAATATTTAGAACCACTCAAATAAACATGTCTCCTTAATTCATTTATCATGTAAAAATATATTTCTAATAAACTTTAACGAGCAATAAATATCAATATTTTGCCAAAAATGTATCAGCATTTGAATGAACAAAATAAACCTGAAAGCAGATAAAAAAAACTTCTAGTCACCATATAAATTCTATAAGGGCGTCTGTCTCTTGGTTTGTACACATAAATTTAACATTTTTTTTGAACATGCTTAAAAATAGTTCTATTAGTGTCTCTGGTCATAATGACCATTTAAGTTGATCCATTTCATATTATGACGTTTTTTTTTTATTTGGGTAATTTAAGGTTTTTTGAAATATTTAAGGTTTTTTTAAGGATAAATTCGTCACCATCTTCTGTTTGCTCAAAGTTAAGGAAGTTTCATGTTTTATTACTCTCCCCAAACCCATAATGAGATGTAAAGAAGGAATGAGTTTTAAGAAACAACCACAACATTAAAAGCATCGCAATACATTTTTTTTATCCTACACCAGCAAAGTGGGGAGGGTACTACGCGTTTTTGCTGATAGTTTTTATTTAAAGACCCGACTTATGCGACTGGCTTGTTATCTGTCCATTGTGTGGTAAAAAAAATAGCTTGTAGTTTTCAAACTAGATGGTTTAACAACTAGTCGATCTGATACTTGATCTTGTAGTTGATATTGTACAGACTCAACTTTGTTAGATTCTCAAAGAATATTTTGTTACCACTCACAAGTGCTGCAGGGTAACAATGGTCACTAAATTTACTCAATGTTTTCATTTGTGTTAGTAGTAAGCATTACTACTGTTGTCCTTTGTAGATGTCCACCCCCTTTGCATTATAAACATACATACGCGGATACCTACACTCTAACACATACATTTTCTACTTGATATTTACTTGGGCCATGTTAATATTGGATAACACAGTACAACAGTGCAAAAAAAACTCTGACGGGGCGGTATAGATTCGACTGTATCATTGTATTAAATGAGTATAGCGTTTTAATATCCGTTGGTCCATACTGTCCAGTCAGTGTGTTTTTCCAAAAGTCACCATTTATTGCACAGTGTAATATTAACAAAATTGCGTTTTAATGATAAATCCAGTGTTCGAAAATAAACGGAACATAATTTAGCGTTCAGCTCACAAGCCTAGGAACGATATCTTTTTTTTTGGTGTTTGTGTAGACGAACACAACCCTTAAAGCTGAAGGTCCACACCATGCGTAGATGCGTATGATACTTTTTGTACATTTTATGCGTTTCTAAATTCAAGTTACATGCAATGCGTTTTATGCGACAACTTGTTTTTTTTTATCAGCTGTTGAGAGAATATTTTTATTAAATAAAAACAATTGTGGCAAAAATGGAGGGACTAGGACTAGTCCAAAAGTAACCCAAACGTATGGAAAAAACATGGTCTATTTAACATTACGATGTCCTAGGGCAGGACCATATTACCCAGCTTTGGACTACAAAGGAGTAGTTTTAAAACTACTCCATGGTATACTCAAGAGGATTACTGTTTAAGTCGTTTAAAAACGAAAGCACGTCGTTAAAAAACGAAGACATGTCGTCTCACTACAAACACTTTTTAACAATGACATGGTCCATGCTTGCATTACATCGGACCAATCCATGGAGTAGTCCATTTTATCAAAATGGATCAGGTGGTCCAAAATTATTTGCAGGGTAATTTTCCAGTTCATGGCATTTGCTCAAAAAAAAAATAATAAATACAACAAAGATGACACTCAAAACATAAAAGTAATCGATAACTAGAATGGCAAACTTCGTTCGTGGTAAAATTGCGCTAAAAATTAATTTTAATGTATATTATTTTTTAAAGTTTATGTAATCTTTATTACGAAAGCTTCGTCTTTAATTAAAAACCTTTTTTAATGCAAAAAAATAGTAAAAAGTAATCCACCACACAAACATATTTATCGATAACATTGAAAATAAAATATGATTTGTCATCCATGGTCATCAATAACAGCTGACTTTATTTTACCACACATGCGACGCATACAAAAGTAGAAAGTAAACCATTGATGCCCAAGGTAGTAGTATTGGTGAGAGTGACGAAATAACACTGGAAGAAATCAATTTGCTATTCATTTTATTTAGTCGTCAACGAGATTGCGACGAAAGTACATGTGTGGCGGGTGTTATCATTTTTTTTCTGTTTCTTTGTTTAACAAAAGGGAAATGTAAAATTAATGAATGTACATATTTTAGTAATACTCTTGGTGAATGTATTTATTTTAGTAATACTCTTGATGAATGTATTGATAGGTATATATATATCTATAATACATACATATATAATTTATATATGCGGACATCTGGATAGTATGATATATTTCGAAATAAAAAGATTCTTCGAAGTGTTTATAAATTTTCCCTCAATTAATCATTCAATTTGCAATTAAAAAGTAAGTTGATACTCTTATTGCAGTTACGCAATAAAAGTATATTTCTCAAACTAGAAGAATTCAGCTTATTGCGTTTTTTTGAGCAAATATAATTCAATATAAAATGGCCTTCCTTTTTTTACAATATATAAACTTATTAAGTTAGATAAACCCATTTTTAAATTCTCCTCCACCATATCTTCATCCTTTTCTTTATATTGATTTACCCATTCCTTCAACTTTTCAATAAAAATTTTCTTATAAATTTTAAATTGTTTTTCTTTTTCTTCCCCCTGAAAATAATTCATGTCTTTGTGAACATCTTCAAAATGTTTTTTTAAATTATATTTCTTAGTTTTTTTAAATGTCTTATGACAAATAAGACATTGCATGTCATCAAAAGCATTTTGTAACATAAAATAATTTTCGACTGACATCATTAATAAATCGCAATAATTTCAATTTATGTGTTAACTCACAGCAGTCTCGATGACGATTAAAATGTAAAATAAGACACAGAAGTTCTGCAAGTGTAGTTTGTCTCTCCCACTCAACATGCTGATTTCCTATTGGTTGATTGACGATCAAACAAAAGAGCGTAAGTATACGTGTGAGCAGTGTGACCAGATTTTAAAAAAATATAGAGCTAAATCAGGTTAAAAATAGAGCTAAAAAAGGCTAAAAATAAATAAATAAAAGCCAAAAAATAAAGCTAAATTTTTATATTGCTTTTTAATAATATTAATTCATTATTCGTATTATAAATAACACATACTATGTAAAAACCTTTTTTTTAGTCAAAATTTAAGTAAAATATGTTTTTAATCAGTAACCAAATCAAACTATGTATAGTTATGGAACAAAAATATCTTGATGAGCATTAAATTCAAACACATATTCATGTATGTATGCTCGTATAATAATAATGATTATAAAATAATTTTTTGTAATTCTTATGCCAGCATAAGTAATGACAGTATTTACATTTTACCTGTTTGTCATTTACTTCAACAATCCACTTCGAAAGTCTCGAATCATTGAACCAGCTTTTTCTCAATTTTTGCGTGTATTTTCTAGAATATAAAACGATACTTAATTCCTTATACTTTTCTTTTCAATATTAAAACTACCTTTTGCTAGAACTAGGTGAAAATTCATCTTCTGTATCACTACTACAGCTATGCACAATTTGCTTATCATTCGACTCATTTCTTTTTAAGAATCTATATGTATAAGTAATTAAAAATAATACACCTTACTTATAGTTTTATATTAATACTACTGACCTTTCCATTTTCCTTTTTATTAATTTTTTAATTTAATAGGTAGGTATAAAGTATGAATTTAAGAAGCCAAATACGAAAAAACAGTTACATGTAGTTCACAATAAAAGAAGAAAACAAGATGTGTACAAAAGTACATTTCAAAACAGATTATAGCAGATATTGAAACATCGCATTGTTTTCATATATGTGTGTAGATCATCAAGCTGTCAAAAACAATAGTGAAAAAATAACTGCAAATCTCCTACTACCACCTTGTTTAACTTTAAAGAATTACTTGCTGACTTATTGTTTCTGTGATGCCAGATTTTAGCTGTTTGAGACTAGTTTATAAGGTTACCAATATATCTTTATTTTATTGAACTTTCTTTTTTTATTATGTACATATCATAAAATCATTGGAATACAAATAGAAAAAAAGGCTAGAAAAAGCCAAATTCATTTTTTAAAAAAGCTTAAAAAAAAGCTTAAAGCTAAATGAAATATATCAAGCTAAATCCAAAAAAATAAAGCTAAATTTAGCTCGAAAAAAGCTAATATGGTCACACTGCGTGTGAGTTTAATTTGCTGATATCAGCCACTACTGGGCATCTTTGAAGTAAACCTACCCAGCGGTAAACTTTTGGAGGCCTTCATTTATAAGGCCTTCTGTAAGACCTTCTTAGACCTTTTTTTAGATCCAATACTCATGCTCGCTTGCCTTCTCAAGAAGGCCTTATAGAAGGCCTCCCTACTCCCTTCTACATTCATGAGTTGTTTTTTATTATGTGTATGTATTGAATACATTTTGTGCGCCTACTACGTTTTTAGCAAAGTGTATCATTGCATCATGGTTTGCAGCAACAAAACTGATAAACCGTTACCAATGAAAAAAAACACATTCCCAAGACAAAACAACAAACACTTTAAATAAAAAAGTGAAAAGAAAAAAAGAAGTAAATTTAAATTAGTTTTCTTAAGTTCTTAGATGAAACGGTTGTGTGTTGTTTTATATTTTTTTGTGGTAATATTTAAAATTATTATTAAATTACAAAATGAATAAAAGATCGCTTAGACGTTTAACAAAATTAGAAAAAGAAAATATTATATCGAAAATTGATAAACAAAGTGATATTAATATATTAACGAAAATTGATAATCAAAGTGATATTAATAAACTAACACAATATACTAAAACTATAGTGGAAACAATAAATGAAATAGAATTTACACCAAGTGAATTGAATGAAAATTTAGAAAAAAAATTATTGCAGTGGTATAGGGAATTCCATCCTACGCGCAGGTGCGTAGATGGATTACTCAGAGTTTTAAAGTCTGAAAATCTCGATGTTCCTTCTTCTTTCAATGGGCTTGTAAAGAGAAAAAAAGAAAAAATTGTGGTTAGGACTGTTTCCCCTGGTGCATATTACCATTTAGGTATAAGAAATCAACTCCAAAAACTCGACAGAAATCTGGTTGAAAATATGGACTCTATACAAATAGACATTGGAATAGATGGGTTGCCTTTATATAAAAGTTCCGCAACATCCCTATGGCCAATAATGGGCAAAATTGTAAATATTAAAAATGTGAATGTTTTTTTAATTGGTTCTTTTATTGGAAATAAAAAGCCATGTAGTGTAGACAATTATTTGCACGATTTAATGTACGAGCTTAAATCACTTAAAAGTGACGATATAGTCTTGTACGGAAAACGGATCAAAGTTTCAATACGAGCATTTATTTGTGACACTCCTGCAAGAGCTTTTTTGTGCAATACTGTGGGACACAACTCATTTAATGGTTGTCCAAAATGTTATCAAAGAGGTTCAAAAATAAATAACGTAGTAACCTATTCTTCCACGATGTCTGATCTGAGAACAGATGATGATTTTTTCAATAGAAAACAATCAGACTTTCATAAAGAAATTAACCACAGTTCATTGGAAATGTTTGGCATACGAATGGTAAAACAATTTCCTCTAGACCCAATGCATTTAGTTGATCTGGGTGTTACAAAAAAAATTTTATTATCTTTAATTAATAACAAATCCAAAACTTTAATGACAACCTCCAAAAAAGCCAGTTTTTCAAAAAATTTAATTGCACTATCCCCTTATCTTCCAGCTGAGTTTCAGCGGAAGTCACGAGGAATTGAAGACATTTTGAGGTGGAAAGCAACAGAGTTTAGGCATTTTATATTATATTTTGCACCACTTGTGTTAAAAGGCATAGTAGACGATGATTTTTATTATGAAATTATATTGCTTCATGCAGCATACCGATTAATTTCTACACCAAAACATTTTTTTACAAATATTAGTGCTGCTACCGAACTTTTGCAGTTGTTTGTAGAAAATTTTAATAAAATCTTTGGGGAAAGCAGTATCACCTTTAATGTTCATGGACTGCTTCACTTAACACAATGTGTCCAACAATTTGGTATTAGTCAGGATTTTTCAGCGTATGCTTTTGAAAATTTTTTACAAGTCTTAAAAAAAAGAATTCGGAATCCAAAAAAAATTCTAGAACAAATTAAAAATATATTTAGTGATGCACCACTTGCAGTCAAGACGACAGAAAAAAAGTTTAAAAAAGCTCGTAATAATAAAGTTTTAGGTTATCAAACCGAGGAGTTTTATTTAAGCATTTCTTCTCCAAATAACTATTGCTGCATAAGTCCTTTTGTTCCCATTATTATAACAGGATTTTCTGACGAAAACTCAGGATATATTAGAGGTAGAAAATTTCAAAATTTAAGAAATTTTTTTGAAGAGCCTGTAGAATCATCTAGCTTAGGAATCCAAATAGCAGATTTAACAATGACTAATGAAGAAATTTTTGAAATTAATGACATATATTGTAAAATGATAGCATTTCCAATTGACGATTCATTTCTTTTAGTGCCACTTCTTCACTCCTGCCATTAAAAATACATATCATACATACCTATACAAATTAAATTATAAAGAAATTAGTATGGCTGCAAAACAGGTGAACCCCAAAATCGAAGGTAAGTTTTTAACAGTAATGAATTTAAAATTTTATTAAGTGGCACTTTCAATATGTCTTTTGAACAGATACATACATTTTTATTAATTCGAAAGAAAAAGTTCTTTGGACATAGTCAAAGTGTCAGTAAATGTACGGTCCACATATGGCAAACATTTGACGAAAAATGCGGAACCTCTACGTTTGCTCCGTACTCTAGTAATTTAACAAAAGGTTGATTTTATATAAATTGTAATGAATAAAAAACATACAAAAAAATATATGCATGTATTAGAATTAAAGAAAATAAATTTAGTTTGTCTTTTGGTTACTTTTTTCGTCAAATGTTTGCTATATGTGCCGGTACATTAAGTAAACAATTACCAAATTAAGTTAATTCTCTCAATTTTTTAATTTTAGAGTTGGAAAAACAATTGGAAGTCGTAAGAAATGAAATGAAGAAATACAATGAAGTAGTCATCGGCGAGTTGGCCCAAATAAAGGTTTATATTGAACAAATTATTAAACGAAATCTTTACGACAATCAATTCGATGAAATTTTTCCTTTGAACACTTTGGAAGAACTTAGCGATTTTGAACAAAAGATTCCAGATTTTGATGAAGAAAAACTAATAATGACAATTGCTAAAAAAATCCAGCGAGGTGGATTAGTTAAAAACCTGCACAATATACTAGGCGATCAAATAATTCGAAATTTTAACTATGACGGGTTACAAAATAAAAAAGCACTTAAAGTATACACAAACCTTGATGCATTAATTTTCAAAGCTTCCAAATTAGAAACTTTTGAAATTTATAGAACAACAATAAAGAAAGCGTTTAAAAATAAAAAAAATCAAATATATAAAGAAAAATGCTTAAAAGATAAAGAAAAACAGATAAAAAATCAAGCTTAAAATTGAAACAAAAATGTTAAAAATCAGAGTAAATTTTAAATAATATTTTTTTTAGTGTATATGTACATACTTATGTATAATATAGAGTTAGATGTAAATGTTTTTAATAAAATCGCATGAAATAAAATGATTTATATTTTTTTGTTAAATTATTTCTTTCATTTAAGATAATGTTTTTGCATTTCTAAAGGTAAGTATTAAATAAATATTAAGTATTAAATAAAGTGTCTAATTAGGCCTGCTGAAGAAGGCCTTCAAGCAGACGTGCAGAAGAAGGCCTTCAGACAGGCCTACTAAGGAAGGCCTTCAGACAGGCCTACTAAGGAAGGCCTTCCGACAGGCATTCTACGGAAGGCCTAAAATCACACCTTCTGAAGAAGGCCTGTAATCATGCCTGTTGAAGAAGGGAACGCAGAAGGCCTTGGCTGGCTAGGACATCGTGTGTAAAAAATGTATGAGTATGGAATGGGGTAGTAAGGCCTTGTGTCTGAGAAATAAGGGCTTCCAGAAGGCCTGCTTACTCCTTCTTTCTACCGCTGGGTACTTTGATGCGTTGATACGTGTATGCATTCTATGCCTTTTGGTGTGTAACTTGTCACATACAATTACGCTGATTCTACTTTTTTGTCAGATGCATAAAAAGGACAGACGCATAAACGCATTTTGTGGACCTTCAGCTTAATACCGTTCGTTACTTTTTTCAAGAAAGAGCCTAACATTATATAGTGTTGCGTTCTTCCTTAAAAAAACTGAACAATTGTAGTGGTACTGTAGACAAACATTATTTTTAAATGTTCTACATATACTACTTTTTTACTTTGAGAAAGACATGAACAAACAAAACATTTTAGCAACGACCACAGCACGAATAGCTTGTGTGTATGTGTTTTGTTTATGTAAAATGTTTTTGCTGGCTTTTCGTTTTTTTTTTCGTATATGTATTTTGTTTTTTTAACATATTTTTGTTTTTTTTTCTACCAGCCAAAAGGGCGCTAGGCACAACCATGGTGAAATAAGCAGGTGGCATCGTTACAACATTAAAACTCAAATGGAAATTAGGTCCCATCTTACGTCAAAAAATATTTTAAACAAAAATTAAAGCGTGCCGCTGAACGTGATGAAATAAATAAATTTTGAGCCAATTTTTATTTAAATATGGTCAATATCTTATGTATTTTAATTTAAAATTATCAAAAACTTTAATAAAATACAATATTCACAGCACAAAACGTGGACTTTTTGTAAACATAAAAAAACTTTCACATAAGATTGGACAAAAAATGCAAGAGCAAAATATCGTCATCTGGCGTAGTGCTGCCACCTGTATTATTTCACCATGAGCACAACTGAAACGAACGAGCACTAGTAAGCTGAATCGAACACAATGATGTTTATGTTTTTTTTTTCAAAAACACCGAACGGAATTAAATGTTCTCATATTTTTGTTAAGATTTACTACACAAACACGATTAGCGTTTGTGTTTTCCACAAGTCTACCGAAACGAACACTAAGGAGCGATATTTAATGGTATTTTCGAACACTGGATATATCGACACTTTTTTCTTTTTATGTGTACGCGAAATTAGGAAGTGGATGGATGAGAAATACTTAAGAAGTTTTTTTTTATAAATATTTAGAATGTATGTATGTACATTAGCTATGACATAGTGTTATATGAAATTTTTTGCAACAAGATTTTGAAGTGCTACCGCCTTTTATTTTGTTAGGCTTGGAAAAAAAATACATGTGGCAAAAAATGGGGGAGTTTGGTTGAGGGTAAATGGCTCCTCATCGAGGTCAAAGTTCAAGGGAAAAGTGAAAAAACTCATAAAATGTCCAACAACTGCTGCGGAGTCGCACCTAGAGTAGTAAAATGTAAGACTGACCCCCATTAATTTTTCCTCCCCAACATTTTTGTAGAACATACCTACACCCTATCTCCGCTCCTAAAGGGGCTTGCCCTACAAAAGTTAGTTTTTTATACATTTTACCCCCATCGTCCTAACAAGTTTCAGGGCGCCTCTGGAGGATTCAAATGTATGACAAACCCCCACTGATTTTTCCTCCCCAACACTTTTGTAGAACATTCTAACCTTCTATCTCTGCCCCTTAGGGTACTTACCCTTTAAATAAAGATTTACATACTTGCCCCCTCGTTCTAACTACTTTCAGGGCGACTCTGGAGGGGTCAAATGTATGATCGACCATTGATTTTTCTCACACAACATATTTGTGGAAGACACCAACCCTTCATATCTGCTCCTTAGGGTACTTCCCTTCATATAAGGTTTTATAAATTTGCCCCCCTCGTTCTAACTATTTTCAGGGCGCCTCTGTACGATCAAATGCACATACCGAACCTCTTTCTCAGCTATTTAGGGTACCTCCTACAAATCTTTTATATATAAATTTTGTCCTTATTGTTCTAGTTCCCATAGAAAAAACCATTTTAATTGTTTTTATTAAATTGAGTTCAATTAAAAGTCTGATTGCGATATGTTTGTATGTATATTATTTTAATTTATTAATTTATTTTTGCAATAAAGTGGATATTTTTTCCTATTTTCGGCAACGACTTCTATTCACCAACTGACGTGAAACTGTCTCATCAATTGAAGCATAATGGATAATAAAGTTCAAGTCATTATTTGGGGCTTCAACTGATTTGGTAGCACTAAACCAAGCTTTAATATACAGAGTTACTATGAAAATAGTAACATTGCGAAGTCCGTTTAATTCATTTTCGCTTAAGTCGATAAATTTTCGGAATAAAAACATCGAGCATGACTGGTAGGTCCTGGTTGGCTAAACTTATAGTTGGGAATATTTACACCAAAGAACAGCAAAACGATTTGTAAAAACTCATTGTAGTCGCTTCTAGGTTGTTGTTCGTTTAATTGAGCTAAACAAAATGATTCGGTATCAATAAGAACTTGCACCGGTATTTTTGCTGCTACTTCATCATCTTTTATACCCGGACTATATGGTTTATCTTTAATATGTTCCCATTTCTCTACAGGACTACAACAATATTTTGTGCCGCAACGAGGAAGAAAAAATATTTCTACTGCAAGTCGTTGCCGAAAATAGGAAAAAATATCCACTTTATTGCAAAAATAAATTAATAAATTAAAATAATATACATACAAACATATCGCAATCAGACTTTTAATTGAACTCAATTTAATAAAAACAATTAAAATGGTTTTTTTCTATGGGAACTAGAACAATAAGGACAAAATTTATATATAAAAGATTTGTAGGAGGTACCCTAAATAGCTGAGAAAGAGGTTCGGTATGTGCATTTGATCGTACAGAGGCGCCCTGAAAATAGTTAGAACGAGGGGGGCAAATTTATAAAACCTTATATGAAGGGAAGTACCCTAAGGAGCAGATATGAAGGGTTGGTGTCTTCCACAAATATGTTGTGTGAGAAAAATCAATGGTCGATCATACATTTGACCCCTCCAGAGTCGCCCTGAAAGTAGTTAGAACGAGGGGGCAAGTATGTAAATCTTTATTTAAAGGGTAAGTACCCTAAGGGGCAGAGATAGAAGGTTAGAATGTTCTACAAAAGTGTTGGGGAGGAAAAATCAGTGGGGGTTTGTCATACATTTGAATCCTCCAGAGGCGCCCTGAAACTTGTTAGGACGATGGGGGTAAAATGTATAAAAAACTAACTTTTGTAGGGCAAGCCCCTTAAGGAGCGGAGATAGGGTGTAGGTATGTTCTACAAAAATGTTGGGGAGGAAAAATTAATGGGGGTCAGTCTTACATTTTACTACTCTAGGTGCGACTCCGCAGCAGTTGTTGGACATTTTATGAGTTTTTTCACTTTTCCCTTGAACTTTGACCTCGATGAGGAGCCATTTACCCTCAACCAAACTCCCCCATTTTTTGCCACATGTATTTTTTTTCCAAGCCTAACAAAATAAGAGGCGGTAGCGAATCGAAATCGAAAAAATGTTCACTATGTCATACCTAATGTACATTAGACTGACTCACCTTATATGAGCAAAAAAAAGTTAAAGTTGACAAAAAAAAATTACCTAACTTTTTATTCATGAAAATATTATTTTTGGCATTAGCTCACGGGAGATTATCGCTAGAGTCAAAATATTTTGGGAACTTTCATAAAACATGTCAAAATTAGGTTTTTAGGGGTACATAAACAACTTTTTTTTTGAGTCGGTTTAATGTACATACATATTTTCTTGAAACCTTAAATTCTTTCAATTAGGATATTTTTTCTTAAGAATTTTAAAAATTTATTTAAAAATATTTATTAAATTATTAAATTATAAACTCTGATGGGGAACATTTTTATTCGGTGCTGGTAGGACATATAATGGGGTATTCATTTAATCGACCTTTTACTTTAATCGGTTAATCGCTCGATTAATTAACTGAGGTTTTGGTTTAATCGGTTAATTTTGTTTTTGATCGGTTAAGCGATTAATAAATTTTTTTTAGTAATTTCAATATATAGAAATGCATTAATTATTTACTATTTAGAGTTTATTAGTAAAAAAACAATAACATACCAAACATAAAAATTCTTGAACCAAAACGAGCAAACAAAAAAACAATTCATAAATATGTAATATGCATTTTTTAATTTGTTAACGCTACTCCCAAAACACCATTATTTAATTTAATTTTAATCTTGCAACACTATTTTAACTCCGAAAAAATTTATAATACGTAAGCTGATGTCATTTGTATTTTTTAACGAAAGTGAATTGTCAAGAGGCGTCTGGCGCCTTCGCCATTCTTTTTCTTTTGTTAAAATTTAATTGCGAGGTGACCTAGATGTGATACTGAAAGCCAAGAAGATTTTTTATATCCAGTAATTTTCATACCAAAAAGTATGTAAAAATTATTTAGACCTACTATGTATATTTGAAAATATTTTTTAATTGTTTTTAAAGGAATTTTAATATAAATACAATTGCATGATACATCAAGTTTTTTATTGAGCCTTTGTATTTTATTCAAAATCCCGTGGAAATTGCTGGCTCGGCTGAAAGCCTTCTCAACACAATTAATACATAATTGGGGGATTCACAAGGTGTGCTATCATGTTAATCGTCATAATGTCCTAAATAATATTTAACAATTGCTTAAAATAAATATTGTTGTGTTTCAAACAAAATAAAAATTTGAATGCTGTGCTCATTGATTCGTCATAACTGAACAGTAGAAATATAAATTATAAGCGGTAGCCCACAACAGTCATATCGTCGGCTTAATATGCAAACCTGCTAACTTCCTTCAAACACATTTTGCAGGAGAGACAAAAAACTTTTTGTTTTTTCTTTTTGCAGCTTGATAGAAAATTAAAAATACAATTTGTTTTAAACACTTCAAGACTTAAATAGAAGAAAAACTACATGCTGGTCGACGAGGCGTATCTTTCTCTACCACATGGCATCAAAATCTAAATTTACATAAAAAGTGGATCTAGCCGGTTTGCATTTTAATCCTACGATATATATTTCTAGTAATTATTTAAAGACATAAGGCTTTACAACTTTATAACTACCTTGTGAATCCCCCAAATATGTATTTAAAAAAAAAATAGACTGAGATAATTTTATTATTTATTTCAATAGTTAAAGGATATCTTATAAAAAAATCTTTTAAAAAAGTAATTTGGCTTAAATGTGTAGGAGTTAAGCGATTATTTAATTTTGTTTTGACAAAACTTGACTTAGAAAAAATTCTTTTACTTATAGTAGATGAATATGTAATTTCTCAGTCCTTTTTAAGGATTTCTCTAAACATATAAAATATTCCATTATGACCTTAGAGTCCTGTTTTAATTTTTTAAAATGTTTAACACTTCTAGTTGTTTCGGCTAATTTTGTCAAAAGACTGATATGAGAAAGTATGAGAAGAAACAAATAACTAAACACATACATATAAAAAGTACGTGAAACAAGAAAAAGGTGTTGGAAATCAAACATTTAACCCATTTTTCGCCACATTCCTGTTAATTGAACATTGAAATCGGTCGGCGGAATATGGGTTGAAATGAAGTACACTGAACACCTTTGTTTGTAAGAAAAAATATTTTCTAAACACATACCTTTTGTATATGAGACGAAACAAATAATTAAAAATACAAAAAAATATGTTATGATACTACAAAAAATTAAAAATCTTATTACATCGGTTAATCGGTTAATCGACTGAAGCTAACCGGTTTAATCGTTAATCGAAAAAAGCCAATTTGAAATTAACCGATCAGTTAATGGGGTAGTAATTAATCGGTTAACCGAATGAATACCCTAACATATAATAAAGTATTACAATAAGATTTTATTAATTATTTTTATTTCATATTTAATTAAAAACAATTCAGTAAATAAATACTGCGAACAATAATTATTAAATATGTATATGATGTGCCCTTAAGGCCGGTGTTGGGAAGTATTTTAACCTTCCTATACCCGCGCTAATTTTTGTAATACCCGCGCGAGGTCTCACAGACCAAGAGTTTGAACTAGATGAAATACTAGTTTTTTGAAACAAAACTAATAACAAAAGATTCTATTAATTAATCTCGATGATATAAAAAACAATAAAACGACGCATTTAATTTGTATTCATTTATTTTATTGATTTTAAGTCCTTAACAAATAAGGCATCAAAACCGATAGTTTTTTCTTTGATACTACAAAAACAAGAAAAAAACATATTTTTTTCTTCAAATAAATAAGAATAACTTATATCAACTTAAAAGGACTTCTTGCACAATACATAAATCATAGGTTGACTTAGTTTTCAGCCTTTAATAAAAATCAGTGCATATTTCACTGCATGTTCCAAACAAAAATACTGTTTGCATGTAGCACACGTGTACCCGCGTTGGTCTCACAGACCAATTGTTATGAAATACACCAACACGCTTGTCTAGTGCAAATACCAAACCAACACTAAAACGGAGCTTGTAAAAAAAGCGGAAGCTAATAGAAAATTCAACTTTGTAGATTTTCTGGGAAAATAGATATTTACGTAAAATCGTTTTGTCGGTCTCGCAGACCAACGCGCGGGTATAGGAAGGTTAAATACGTATTAAAAATAAAAATACCTATTTTGTGGTTGCATTTCAATTACACTCTCAAAATATAGTTTGTATTTTAAATACCGTTTACTTAAGTATTTTGTATTTCAAATACTTATGGTCTCAAAATACATTTGCTTTTAATAAATTACAAGTAAGTTTTCTCACACATAAGGATATAAATAATTAAATTACAAATTTCCGTATTATAAAGATTCACTATATAGCATTTTTCAAGTATATTTTTTATAGAAAATGTTCAGAATATGCAAGTAGACTACCTTGGGAACAAGTTATTAAGCTCTCTTTATGAAACTTTACCACAGCTTTTGTAACATTAATGCAAATTAAATGAGTTATTTGAAAAGTTGGGTAAGAATAACACTTTATACATAGAAATGCTGAATCTTTAGATCACATAAAAAATTTATATGTATTATGTCTGTAAAAACGAGTTAAGATCAGCTTCAAGGTAAGAATTTGAGGTATTTAGTTTGTGTTATTAAACAATTATAAGAGATCACTTGAAACAGGGAGAGCCACAAATTCCTATATAATTTTTTTATAATTATTATTAGAAAAAATTTAAGGCCCTATGTTCCTCATAGGACCGAAGGGAACACATATATTAGAAACAATGTTTGGGAAATTCGGTAGCCATGTATACGATTGAGGAACGAGCAAAACTTTTGAGGTGTTGTTTTGTTAGTCAAAATTCAATAGCGGAGTTCAATATTCGGCTTGCAAAAGAGTTAATGCAAAATATCAAAGCACTTTAATGAAATCTAACGGAAACTCTGTGTATTTTGTTGTTGGATTAACCAAAAGAGCTACGATATTTTGCATTTGCACTTTTGCAAGACTGATACTGAACTCCGCTTATAATTCAAACCCAATTCCGAAATTTTTTACCACCAGAAATACACTATCACGAAATCAAGTACGCAAGCTAGTCGCTCATTGGTAACTCTTTAGTTCTTATCTCGTAGTGGAAGTCCGCCTGCGGCACGAAGCTAAGATAAAATCGAACCAGCTCAGGAGAGCATAAATGAAAACCCTGAAATATCGACATATAAGCATGCCACTCAGCTTACAATGTTCAGAACATCTCTGCGCAGAATATTGACAAAAATTTATTGGTGTTTCGATACATAATTAGTACATACAATTTTGCCGCAATACTGTGCAACCCGCTTTAGCCCGCTATGCAACCTGCCTAAACTCGCTAGTGCTGTTACTAAACGGAAAATTATGTTAGGTGTTCAAAAAAGTTCGGTTAAAAATTGTCGGTAGATGGCTCGAAAATGTAAAATCTCTGGTAGATTATTCGCATCAGGCAACACTGTTGCTTATTTGAAACGTGACCCTGCGGGAAATTTGTGTTAATTATTCTTAAAGCACTTATCTTGTGACCAGTGAATAACATTTTATTATAAAACGTGATAGGTGAAAACAAGACATATCACTTAACTGGTGATAATGTGTTTGAAGTATGTTACTCTGGAGGAGAGTGTAGTGTACACACAAATTGGCACACCAAAACCTCTAATAGTGGCCACCCATGCATGCATTCTTGTCTAAGTGGTCCCACAATAACACTACGCCACAAAAAATGGACCTCAAAAATTAGATATTTTCTAAGCTAAATTAGGGCTGCTGATCACGAATATGGCACTCATTTATTTTTCACAAGAGGCGTTTTCGAGATATACGTGAAAATCGTGTTTTTCTGCAGTTGTTTTAGGTATCTCGAGAACTGCTCATCTGAATTGTACAAGATTTACAGAGTTACAGGACTTGAAAAAAGTGATTTTTTATGTTTTTTCAAAATTCACCATTTAAATTCGCTCCATTAAGGCAATAAAAAAAATTTAAAATTTTTTTTAACATGTATCTTAAATAATATTTTGTTTCAAACGTAGTAAGCGTAAAATTGTTATCGTCGGACAAAGAATTAAGAAATTACGGCATATTTAGTGAAAACATCCGAATTTGAATTTTTAAGAAACAGTAAGTTTGCGGTCTTGAATTTGATTGCAAATTTTTACTAATTTTAGGTCGCTGATTTCAAATCTAATCTCCATTTTTCTCTATCAGCTCTAGTCTTTGAGATATACCGTTATGTCCAAAATTTAGGCACTTTCACTTTCACACCATAAAAAAAATTCGAAACTCGGCAACAATATTATCTTTAAGCCGTGCTTATATTGTTTTTAAATTTGACCTGTAGTGTCAGAGATATCGTAAAACTTTCAACTCAGTTGAGTTGTAATTAAAACATTGTTACATCAACTTCGTTTTTCATAAGGACAAAGTTATATATGTATACCATCTTACCTTCGGTGAAGGGTATAAAAATGGACTGAATTTCCATTTGGGATTCACTGCTAAAACGGAGCTTGGCTGCGAAGTTCTGATGCATCCACCATATATACCCGACCGTGCACCTACAGGTTATTATTTGTTTTGATCTCTGCAGAACTCTGTTAATGATATAAATTTTAATTCCGTAAAGGCCAGCAAGAAATAATTCAATCAATTTTTCGTTCAGAAAACCGCGATGTGTTACACTGATGAAATAATTTAATTTGGCTTTAGCCCAAAAAAATCAAATGGTTATCGATCAAGTTATAATTTTCGTTCCAAATATAAGAATAATGTGTTTAATTTTTGATAAAATTTATAACGATTAAAATATATTTGTAAGCTATATTTTTAACTGGTATAAAGAAATAAACAATATAAAAACAAAAGTTTTGCTAACCTGTAGTAGGGCTTAGTAACTTTTAACAGTAACAACAGTGGTTACAATTGCCAACCTTTACATCCGTTATTGGTGCTTCTTCAAGGCTATTAGCTCCAACGGTTCCGGTGTTGTCATGGCTCATTGTTATTATTTAGTCAAGCAGACGTAAGAGTTCATAAAAATATACATATAATGTGCTCCATATGGTTTTTTGAAAATAAAATTAGTGACTGCTTGATTATCTGTGGAGAGCAGCAATCTCTACATAGAAAACTCCAAGCCGAATACAGAGTGGCCAAATCTTATTACCAGAATGAATTGGTTTTCAAGAATATGTTGCGTAGCCCCATGCCTTACGAAATAAGCCCTAGAGGGAAGCGAACTGACATCAAAGTAGTCCCGTGATAGGTCTTTGGTGGTAGAGACCTTTTCTAGTTCTAGCACTTTATAAGTCCTTCCACTCTTACATGGGGTTATCATTGGAGGGGGTCAATTGACACCATTTGGCCAGTCACTCATCTATTCTCAATGAACGTATTTGGTGTTACTTACTACAATGTAGCATTACTTCACTAAAACAAGTCCTAGAACTTAATTTAAGAACCAAATTTAAGAAAGTTCCAAAAAAATGTGTTACACACAAAAAAACAGGGTAGACCAAAAGTCACGCCTGCGTGTTTAAATTGAATTGAAATTCGACTTTGATGGTAGTCAACTGGTAAAAGTTGTTGGGCCAATTGGACCTTGTATGGATGAATGTGTAAATGACGTGATAAAATGCGTCGAAGTGATGTTCTAGAAATGCCCAGTTGTCCAGAACGTCTTCGCGTTGAAGCTTCTGGATATTCTTCAACATTGTCCCGTACACGATCAATCTTCACTGGGTTCTGTACTTTTCTCGGTCTTCCTGAACGTTGCAAGTCTGACACTGCACCTTGTTGTCGGAAACGTGCAATTTAACGATTAATTGCGGTTTGGCTAGGTGCATTTCTGGTGTTGAAATAATTTCGTTGCATCAGCAAAATTGAATGCCCATTGGAAAAGTAAAATTTTACCACTTTGGTTCGTTGCTCGGTCGTTAAATTGCATGGTGGTGTAACAAGGTTCGATGAATAAAATCTAAAAAAAAAACAATAAAAAATAATAACAAACAAAACAGTTTTTTTTTACACACAGACATGACTTTTGGCCCACCCTGTAGTACTAATTTTGCATGAAAAAAAATTGATCACCCTAATTTGATGACTTAAAGAAAATTGTATTGCTACAAATTTGCTAGTATTCTTATTTAAATTGGGCTAATCGTTGTTCTCAAGTTATAATGAAAATAAATTATGCTTTGGGCAAAATACAAGCCAAGCCAAAGAATAGTGTGCCATCAATGTTTTGGTAAAACTGTACAGCGGAGGCACTTTCGGGCAAAACATTTTTCCAGTTTCTTTTAAACAATGATTCCAAGCTCTCATAGATACATGCTGTGCGCTAAGAAACAATTATAATAAAATAATAATATAATATATAATAATAATAATAATATATAAAATAATAATATAACCCACAAAATTTTTTATGGATGTTCAAAGTTTGATTTTATTTTCGAGCAAAATAAATTGGGTTTCTTTTGTATATTTTACACATCAATCATTTAAGTTGTTTAAGCCTAGACTATTATGTTCCAACTTAATAACTATATTGGATAATTCGTTTTAGAACACGTATGCCTTTTCTTTTCTTTTTTAAAGTTAATTTTTGGTGTTTTGGCGACTTAAATTTAAAAACGGAAGATTGTGCGGTGACTCCTATTCCCATCGCACATATATAACAGGACAGGGCCAGGGCCGGACCAGGCCCTAGTGGATATGCACAAAATTTTCCTTTTTCTTACTTTCTTGTAAAAAACACTTTGATTGAGGAAAACATACAGTTTCGGTTTAATATATTGTTACGTTACTGCCTTTCAATAACGTTTTGGTTTATTTCCTTTATAATAAACAGTTTCGAGTTCTTTATTGCAACTTTAATAAAATAAATAAACCACAAACACTTTAAACACTATTTACAATGTACTCAACTCTATTTAGTACTAAGTCTTTTTATCAACCGTAATTTATAGCTTTTATTCACAACCAACTATAATTTTCTCAGCGTTATGCGTTATTGACAAAGTCTGAACTTAGAATGATCTTATTACGCTAGTCGCCGCTAGTATTTATACTGCAATTTGGTTGTCTAGAACATTCGAAATGTTTTTCGAAGGTTCGAGGCTTTACTATTCACCACACTTTAATTTTATTTACGGCAGCACTTATGTTTACATAATTTTACCTCTTATACTGAAGCTTTTTTAACGGTCATTTCTAGGGCTTTTTGCACATTGGGATTGAAGTGTACTAAATTATAACAATTTTTAATAACAATGTTAACTAATAAAATTACTAATAAATACAAGTTAACTAATAAATACAAGACAACTAGTAAATTCAACTAAATCTTAACTAATAATTACAACTAATTCTTAACTAAAGTTACTTTCGTAACAATATTTAATAATTATATAAAAAAAACTGGAAATAAGTAAAAAAAAATGCCTGGCAAGGCCAAGGTATACACTTCAGACTTAATGATGAAACAGAGTTGAGTCTTCAACTTCAGGCAAAAATTCTAAAGCCCATAATTAAAACGTCGGCAGTAACTTCAAATCCTCTCTCATTTTTTTATTTTTCTTTTGTTCTTTTGTATAAAATTTAATGAAAGTATGGTAGCATTGTTAAAAGAATAAGTGGCTATATGAGAAAGCATTAGAAAAAAAGTCCTCAAAATAAAATTGAGTTCTGTTTCATCATTTAAGCGAGCGATAACTCACTATTGTTTTCATAAGCGCCGCACTGAATATCTACTTGTCGGTCACCAGGCTTTCTAATGTAATTAATATATTCATTGCCAAATAACTATATTTCGACAAATTAAACGCTAATTTGAAAATAAAACTCAGCAAAACAAGTAACCTACCACTTTGTTCACACTTGGGTTCTTAAACGCGATTTGTTAATCTCTTCAAATTGACATGATTACAACTTAGTCACTTAAGTAATCACATAGAATCCACTGAACGTACCTCAAACTGATTATAATGTAAAATCGGCCAACCAGAACGTGTACAACCGAACAGGATTTCTGCTTAATGTTTTTATTTTTTCCTTAACTAATTCATAAATTTTCACAACTTCATCATTAATATGTATAAAATAATCTTCTTATAACGTTATAAAAGTATTTTTATCCATTTTTAATACTTTAAAGAACTATAAATTTGTTTGTTGTATTTTTGTTCTTAATCATCTGTCATCTTAATCATCTCAAATGAAATGTGAACGGATTGGATTAACTTAATCAAGATTTTGCTTAAGCGCGCTTAAAAACTCAAGTGTGAACATAATGCTAGCCATAAAATCTCAACTTTGTGCTATAAACAAAGCAGTGAACAAAAAAATTTTTTGTAAAAAATATTTATAAAACAACATTTTATTAGTGGTGTTGTTTTAAAAAATATAATTATAGAATAATATTTAGTGTTGGTGTTTGCAAGAAATAATTTTTTTTAATATTGCAACAAAATGCCTCTGTCGACAACCACAACAAAAGTGACTGATTTTGACATTTGTGGTCGGATAATATTTCTTAGTGTGGCGCAAATTTGTTTAAAAACTATTACGTTATCGATAGCTTGCATTGTCGATTGACGTGTCGTACTTAAAAGTGTAAAGGGGTGGTTGTTTGTCGTTGTTTGTCGTTGAAAATGCAAGCGAGCGATAGCGGTCGACTTCGTGTGCCAGGCTGTAAATAAACCACAGCGCATAACAATAAAAAGAGGGTACTTTAAAATTAAATGCAATGGCAACTTAAATGGGGCACTGGAATAACTATGGGTTAATTTTACCTACCCCCCTTTATAACTTTGCTCCGGAAATGTTTCTTTATCGCTTTACGCTTTATCGGCGTAGAGACATATAAAAATAGTAGGTAGATTTTCACTACTAAAGGTCTTTAATAAAATAAGATAACGCTATCCTAATAATTTTTTTTCTTCACGAATTCAATTTCACTTCTGTCTTTATGTCAAAAGTAAGTTTAAAAAAAATTTACAAAAAAAAAAAAAAATAGATACAAGGGGAAAAAAGCAAATATTTCATACATGTTTTTTATCTTTTTTGTACTTTTACACAAAGCATATAAACTTTATTTTGTCACAAGTGTTTTGATTTTTTTTTTTTAATAAAATTTTATCAGAAGGAAGTGTTTGATATTTGTCATGCTTAACTAAATTTTGGTGAAAAAAATATAGAATGCTGTAGTCCTATTCACAATATTGTGATTATTGGATACGAGAATATCATAAAGTTTCTCAAAAAAAAAATTCTTATAAGCCTGTTTTTCTTTTATGCAATTATTTCTTATAAGAAAATTATTTCCTATATGGTTAATACTATCTACCTTGTGGTGGCAACAATAATGAACAATGTGCAAAAATATATGTAGGAACAACTGGGACGAAACTGAAAACTAGAATAGCAGGACATAAACATGACCAAAAATATAGAAATTATAATTCAGCACATGGTACAGCTTTATCGACTCATTGCAGGGATTTAAATCATTATCCAGATTTTGAGAACACTTCCGTTTTAAACGTGGAAGGTTTTAAGAAAAGAAGATATATGTTAGAAATGTTACAAATAAATAATATTCCATTTGAAGAAAGGATTAATTTTAAAAAAGATACTGAAGGTTTAGCTCAAATTTATAGATATTTATTGAATAAGAATAAATAGGTTGACAAAAATGGAAATAGGTTTAGATCTTTGGTTGTTTTTTAAAATAAAGTTTAGATGGCTTCTGTTAGATTTGTAGAAATACATTTTTTGACGAAAAAGGGAAATATTTTAAAATTGTTTTTTGTTTCCTCTTTTTAATTTTTTTAATATTTTGAATTTATGAAATGTTATTGTTGAATGTTGAAAAATTTTTTAATTTAATTTTAATTTTAATTAATTGTCAAACACAATTTTTTGTTAATTTTTTAAAAATATAATATCCTGAAGAAGATTTCCAAAGGAAATCGAAATATCGATAAATAAACGAACTATTTATAATAAAAGTGACCTTAAGCTCAAATTAATAAAGAAGAAGAATGTTTTTTTGTGTATTTACAATTTTTTTTAAGAACATTTTATAATATGGAAATTAAAAAAAGAAATACTCAAAAATGTCAAAATCTGCAAAACTATGCATTAAAAACCTAAATATGCAAAAAATGCATTTTTACCAAAATATGCAAAAACAAATCGATGCCACTTTAACGCAAATTTAATGATTCTGAAAGATAATTGGGGGACAACAGTCTAAGACTATCGACAAAAAACATGCATTTGCATGGAAATCGCATCCCTAATTATAAATAAGAGAATCAAGGAAATAAGTTCACGTTCTCTTTAATCTATTACGAAACATTTGAAAGCGTATTTTAAATTCGCCAACCACGATTAGGGGTGAATATTTTTTTCCGAAATTAATATGTTAAAAAAAGTGTGAGACTTAAATTTGAATAAACGACTTTTTTGTACGACTTTTTGTTTTAAAAACAACTTTTTGTGCGACTTTTTTAAAATTCTCAACGGTAACCCTGATTCCATCATCAATGTAAACCACTGAAAAACTTCAAAATATAATATATGTCTACAGAATCGCTACAATTGTTTTGTTTTGTAACACAAGAGGTCATTCACAATTAATAAAAAATATTTGCAACTTCAATCGCACTAAATTGTGAATTTATTGCGTGCCATACTTATACTTAAGCATCTACTGTGAATTTGGACAGAAGTAGGGCGGCGAGTATGTTAAATACAACAACTATAAAATATTTAAATAAAAACTTTCTTATTATTTGGCTCTTGCACTGTCATACAAAAAAAAGTCAAATATTCATACACAGTTATATTCATCTAAAGGAAGGTACTAAATGTAAATATTGCTTAAAACAATATTCCGTTGTAATAAATGTAGAATATATAAAGTGTGTGTATCTGTCTTAATGTGTTTGTGTATTGGTGTAAAATAATGTTGGTCTCTTAAAAATAAAACAAAAAAAAAAAAATATTAAAAACAGAAAAGTTGGACATTAACTTTAATCTGATATTGTCCTTTAGACAGTGGAGCAAGCCCTTGAGGTGTAAATAAAACTTGTTTGTTCTCAACTTTATGTTTTTTACTTTTGCATACAAATGAGGTATAATTCGTTTATTTAAACATAATATACCTTTTTAACTTTTTTCAGTTTTAAGGTAGAGCCGAGCCCTAAGTTTTAAACTTTTATTCCCTACACCTTCATAGGTGGGAAGGGTATTAAGTGTTTCATCAATTTGGTAGATATATTTATTTAAATAATGATAAGGATGATGCCTATTGAAAATGTTGGCAATCGGACAATAATTTCATATAACCCCTTAAACAATTTTTCTGCCGGAATAGAGTCTTTGTGTTCCTATGCCACGTAATTATGTTGGCATAAAGCCTAAATTCTCGCCATAATATGGTCGAAATTATTCATAAAGTGGTCAAAAGTAACCTTATTATGGTTATTTACTTTAGCCATTTTTTTCAATTTACTTACTTCTGTTTATTCCTGTTACAACAAATGAAGTTCTGATATTATTTCAATGTTATAAACACTTCCAAGGTTTTTTTCTTCCCACTACAGTGTTAAATTTATTATGGTAATAAGAGGTCTTATTATGTCGTATTTTTGATCCAACAGCCTTTTTTGCTCTACGGGATTCAGATAGATATTCTGGAGTTCTATAGCGCTTCCATAATCTATGCAATCTATCACGATACTCAATCATTAATTTAATTTCATTGGAAAACCAAGGTTTACCACCGGTTTTAAAACGTAATAGAAACGCTTTTGTCGTAAATCATAAGACGTCTGTTTTATATTATTAAAGTGTTTTTCCATACCCAATAAAAAATTAAGCTTCCAACGAAGCAGCTTGAAAGGGAGAAACGTAAAAGTTTCACATAACGTTTACGAATTTTATATATTTCGAGCTCCCACTTTAAAGCAATACATTTTTGACACAGGAAGCGCTTTATTCGGCGCATATAAACATGGTCAATGTAACGATCAGCTTTACACACTGAATTTTTTGTTGTTGCTGTAATTCCATAATATTCTTCCTTACAAACCTGCTTCGAAGTAAGGTAATTTCGTGGCTCTTCAAATGTTATATTATATTATATAAATTTGCAAAGAATTCGTTAACCTTCCTCTGAAGCATCTCTGAAGGTGTTATTACGTAGGGCGTAAATGTTTTAGAATTTGAAGAAACAATTTATTATTCTCTTTGGTTTCATATTAAACAAAAAATAGAATAAATCTATATCGTATACATAATGAAAATGAAAAATGTTTGTATGTTTGTGTATTTGTTTGTTAGCCCCGAAAATTATATCCGCTTCTTATTTTTCGATAGCGGCAGGGGAAGTGGTACCTTCCATAAGATGCCAATATTAAGTACCGCATATTTTAAGAACTGTTATAGTGAGAATGTTCAAACTTGATAGGCATCTCTTATCGTAATCTTCATCTTTGAAAATAAAAATTAAGGTAGTAGGCGCAGGGGGAACAATACCTCCCAAAGGATGGATATATTTAATATCGCGTTACTGAAGAACTATTATAACTATTATAAAACCTGGTTAAAGCCACTATTATGGTAAATTTTAAAATAAAAAGGGCGGGTTTGACGGACGAAAATTCTAAATACCGAATATCTGAAGACAAAAGTCTTTAAGCTTTGTAAGACCCACTCTTATGGTAAACTACACCTTTCAAAAAAAAAAAAAAAAAATTAAGGGGCCAGGTGCAGAGGGGCAAGCAATAAGTATTATATACCCAATAAAAAAATTTCATTATTTTGCGAAGCACTTATGGTACATTTAAAAATATAAGTCCACAATTTTGCGCTACGTAGTAAGACATACAGAGATGCAGTAAAGTAGGTAAAAGAACTCTAAGCAAGTTTCATAAATAAAAATAATATTTCAAGTGCCATGGAATTATCTTACTACGAAGCAGGTTTGTAAGGGAGATTATAACAAATAACTGTAAAAACATTTAAGTGGATAAAGCTGATATCTACGTTCACCAGTTTTTACGCGTTAGATAAAGCACATTTTGTGTTAAAAATGTATTGCTTCGAAGTGTGAACTCGCCATATAAACTTCCGTAAGCGGTATGGCAAGCGAAACTCTTACATTTCTCCCTTACAAACCTGCTTCGTGTGATAACCTGGCGCTCAACATAGGCTATTAATATTTTTAATTTTCAAGTGGGTACAATGATAATAAAGATTTCTACATATTTGGAGAACTATAACAGTAAAACTATTCCAATTTTGTAAAAATAGCTTAGATAATAATACACAACATCTTTCAAAAAGTAGGTTCAATGGGAAAAGTAGGCATAGCACCTTGATATTTCTGTATATCTGTAGAACGGTTAATGTAAAAGTATTTAAATTTAAAACAAGATTTTGCCAATTTTATTTCGATGAGGGTAGCAAAGCGCACCAGGTTTAGCTAGTGTTTTTTATAAAAACAAAAAGAAATTAACAAAGTTATTTTTTCGGAATACAAAATTTATTATTAATAAGATTTCTGTATGACGTGCTAAATTCCCAATTTTCATATATGATAAATACACTGAAATTTACTGTTCAGGGAAAGCAAGCTTCTATGCGCATTTCACTGGTTACTTAGGCCAGATCGTCACGAAACCCTTTCCAAAGATTTGAGAAAAGTTAAAAATGTTATACAAATAAAACCCTAAAGCGAATAAGAATTATAAACACTCAAAATCCCACTTGTAACTATACCAAAGCTTAAGCAAAACATCAACAGTAAACAGTGAGTTTATCTTTTCTTACCCTCCCCTTTCAGAGTATTTATTAAATATGAAATATTGGGAATTTAGCACGTCATACAGAAATCTTATTAAAAAGAAGTTAAGCTAAATAAAAACAAACATACATACTTGTTTAGAGTACATATCGTCACCTAAAATGCAAAATAACGTAACATCACTTTTTGCAAGTTAACAGGCGAAGCAAAAAACAAACTTTACAAAATCAATAACAACAACGTGTACTTGGCGTTAGAATTTCTTTAATAAATTCGCATTTTTGATCGTAGGGATCGACAATTTTTTGTGAACATGTAGTTTAATAAAACGAACAAAAAGTCAATTTCGAAATTTTTGATGATACGCTGTTTTGCATTTTGGGTGACGATATATGCAAATACCGACATCAAAACGAAAATTTTTAAAATTAAATCAGCTTTGATAACAGTATTCTAAATGTTTAAGGTTTTTATTATTCTGAAAACCCTAGAATTGATGGTGACGCAGTGGTTGTATACTTATATCATAAGCGCAGTCCGGAATAGAATAGTAATAAAAGAATATCATATTTTGTGTATATAAGGAGTATTAAATTTTCCAAAGGCGCACATTCGGTCCATTACTTTACCTGGTCCTCATACAAGCAAGTGTCCTCTCAAAATTAAGGTGCTATGGGGAAAGGTATATAAATTCACCATAACCGAATATAGCACTTTAAACTGTTTTATTTAAAACACATTGACACAAAATTCTCTCTAATTTGACTGAAAAATGGGGTAATGTTTTGATGTCATAAACAATTGTATTAAATAATCACGGGAATAAAAAGTAAACACTTTTCCCTCGAAGTTTTTATTTTGCCGATACATTTTTTAGGGAAGGGACAAACAATTTCGAGGACAAATTTTTACAATAGGGAAAAATATAAAAAGTTAAGCTGCCTTGTTTCTAAAGATATTTTTTTCTGTGGTGCCTTATAGCGAACATATAAAAATATTTAAAATTGACTTGTTTCGAATACTAATTAATATCGTCACTTTTTTAGATAAAATCATCAAATCGGCACTTTGCTAATATCGGAACAAAGAATAGTCAAAATGGCGATAAATCTTCAAATCCGGCAGCCCTGGTTTTATTTTATTTATTTCTTTCGTCGACGTATTGCCTTCATTTGACACTTAATACTGGAAATATTCAAGTTAAAACCGAATCTGTGTTGTCTGTTTTCGCATTCAAATACAGAAACAGTTTTTCTCACAAATCGAGAAACGATGGAAATTTTTGTTTCAAACTTCACGTGAGAAATTTTACGATGCGAGGAATACAGAAACCAGCTACAAAACACTATAAATTATGCATATGTATGTTTTTTTGTTTACAGGTAGTCTGTATTAACTATCGCAATTCGTAAAACTGATTTTTTATTAATTGAGACTCGAGCAAAAGTTTCGATATTCTCGAATGTAAATAAAAACTTTTACTTTTGATATCCCTTTATGTACTTGATTCTTTGGCACAAATAAATTATGTCCGATAAAGGGTACACAGAAAAAATTCACGCTTATTTTATTCCATTAAAGCATTAATCAAAGCGTTTAATCAAGTTAATTAAACAATTAATTGATACTATAAATTTGATTATTGGTACAATACTTCTTAACTAATTATGATTACCATGACAATAAAGAATATTATTATGGGAAAAATAGTATGATGTAATATTCCGAATATTTTTGTTCATAATATGATTCAATAATAATCGTAATATGGTAACTACAATCATGAATCTTATAATAATATGTATGTTGCTCCTTTCAAATGAATCATTATGAATCGCTTATAAATCTTGTATGTTGCTCCTACAATTACCACAACCATGATTTTTCTTTGCGTGTACGAACATTTTTTGACACTTTGAGTTTAAGGTATATTTATATGAAATCTATGATAACAGATGTGGGTAGATTTACATAAGCACCAGCTTTACAGCCTGAACTCTTTGTGAGCTATCCAGATAAACAATACGTTTACCAACCGCTTTTATCTGTAAGCGTCACCAACGCGCACAGGTAGCAATTTGAATGTACAATTTGGCAGAATTATGAAAAAACAGACCAAAGCCATTTAGTACTAAAATTGTTAAATCTAAATGAAAATTTTCCATGTAAATTCTAAATTGCCACGTGCTCCTTTTAATAATCAAAAAATCCAAACTACAGGGTAGTGATGAAAAATTATATTTAGGTAACAATATGTAAGTGTTTTAATGGGTATGAGTGACAAGTAAAAATAAAACAAAATTCATTCCAAATTGCAAAATCAAATTGATATCGTGTGGATGTACTTTTAGGCATAAATAAAAATAATAAATAAAAAAAAGTAGAAAACTGTCAACCGCAGTCAGATTTTATTATATAAACGGCAAAAATTGTACTTTCATCTAAATGCTATGGGTTTTTTTTAGATTTTTAAATAAAATGTTTGGCTATATGTATTTTATTGTCAAATGTTTAATTCTAGCGTATCGCACATAATAGAAAACATGACCCTTCGCCAAAGTCATCGAGCGACCTTAATTAAAATTGTTTTTAATATTTTATTATGGTACTCCACCCAGCCAATTCGAGCTTGGCCTAGTTCTACACAAGACAAAAAGTAGGCTTAAAAATTAGACTTCAAACCCGAAAAACTGTAACTCTGTACAGTTACGCGAAGCCAAACCATTAGCTAATAAGGATGAAACGTACAACGCACAAAGGCAGACTTACAAGAATGCTTAGATTGCCCTAAAAAGACACTTAAAATGAGGAGCTGCTTCCCTGGTGAGAACAGTTTTACTAATGTGACAAAAGTGTTGCTTTAAAACTCTGTTTTGATTTTTTTTAAAGGAATCATAAAAACATAAATATTTGTTTGAAACATCTACATACAAATACACAAGTGCAACATGCTGGGTTTACTGGGATAAAACATAAATTAAGGCAGACAATTTTTTTTATATTTTATAGTTTAAATTTCTTCCAATTAAAGTTTCAGTCAAACTGATTGATTTCTGTATATACAGGGTGGCGTGTAAGTAGCGTTATAATTTAATAAGTGAATAAATTATTTTTTAAGTTTTAAGCTTCTTTTAACTTTGAAAAACTCGGGAAATTTATGACGGAAAGACTCAGCACAGAACAACGAACCAAAATTTCTCAGTTTTATTTTGAAAGTTAGCATTCGATTGTTCAGACATTAAGATCATATCGAATATTGAGCGATGAGGCCATTGTCACGTGAATAAACAAATTGCAGAATATAGGGCACCCAAAATCCAAGAGTAATTATTGAATATCAAATGCACCCACTTGGATAAAAAGTATAGTGTGGAATAACTTTAGAAAATATTATTGTACAATATTTTTTCACAAACGACGAACAAGTTGTGGTTTTTGTGAATGGCAGTCAGTGCAGGGCAATGATTAAACATTTTTAAAGACCTCAGGTAGAGAACAATCCAGAACTATGTTTCTAACACGATGGAGTCACAGCTCCTACAGCTCCTACAGGTCTACCAGCCCTACTCCGTACGTAAAATTTAGCGTTTTTCTGGTTTTAACTGGCTACTGCGTTCGCCCGATTTAACGGCCTCCGTTTTTTTTCTTTGTGATTACATAAGGGAACCATCCAATAGCTTAAGGCGAATATCCGAAAAGAAGTGAGGGCGTTGAGTGAGGGCTTTCTAAGAAAAGTTATGGTAAATGCTCTGGAGAGGGCTCGTCAGGTTGAAACAAACAATGAGCACCATTTGAAAGATATTATTTCCTAAACTATAATTTAATTTTTAAATAAATCATAGCGTTGCTTATGCGCCACCCTGTGCAAGTGATTGTAATGACTTTATAAATACATTTCATAACCCACCATCATCAAGATGGGGGTATATTGATTTTGTCTCTCTTTTTGTAACACATCAAAATAATCATTAGAGACACTATATCTGTGGCATTTTGACAAAACATCTGAAGCCAAATTTAAAAAGTTAAAAAAAAATGTTGTTAATCATACGAATTGTAATTGAAAAAACAATTCTGTTTACGTTTTTAAAATTTTGTACTTTAAGCAAAATTTTTCTTTAATTTTGGTTTATTTTTTATTAACTTTTTGCTATATTATC
Organism: Pollenia griseotomentosa; assembly: GCA_963931875.1. NCBI lineage: Eukaryota > Metazoa > Arthropoda > Insecta > Diptera > Polleniidae > Pollenia > Pollenia griseotomentosa. The sequence goes on along the minus strand of OZ007563.1, from coordinate 140,264,180 downwards.
TCGACTTAAGATGTTTTGTCAAAATGCCACAGATTAATAGTACACATACATTACAGATTCTTGATACGATCTTGTCATGCCCATCCGTCTTTTGAAAATACGATCGAGGTCGTAGTAAATTACTAAGAACGATGGCCCATTCTATAGCTATATTCGGCTGCGGCGAACCTTTAATCCACCGAGAGTTTATTTTAAAAGTGGGCTTAATATGGGATCTTATTTATAAATTATAAGCAAATTTTAATATAACCTGACCTCACGGAATGCAAATTTGCTGCCTAATTTTAATAAAATATAGTTATTTATTTCATAAATATATTTGGCGTGTTAAAGTGATTTTTAGGAGGGGATTTTATATTGGAGCTATCGTAAATTATGAATCATTCATCATAGAACTCGGTAGAGTGATTTCTAGTTAAAAAAACATGCTTACTATAGTGGTTACTGAGAGTGGGCTTTATATGGGGCCTATGTTTAACTTTTGACAGACCTTCACAAAATTTTGCGGTATGAATTCTAGTAAAACGAATTTGTGCTTAATATATTGATAATCGGTGCATTCTGTCACCAATTAATGTTATCTGTTTGTTACAAAATTATAATCTTCTTTTGGAGAATCTTCCATATTTGGATTCATAACTTTCCTACCGAACTCATTGAGCTGGATTTTATTCGCAAGCTACTTATGAGAACTAGAAACCATTCGATACCAACATTGTTCTCTTCTGTTTATTCTTTCGAAAGTGGGCGTGTTTTCGACAGACGGCCAGACAGAAAGACGGACATGAATAAATCGACAACAAACTACCTAAGGATAAAGAATATATGCACTTTATCGGGTCTTAGATGAATATTAAAAAAGTTTCCCACGTAAGGACAAACGTAGTAAACCCTCATTTAACACTAGTGGTGGAGAGTGAATCAAAACGGTCAGTTATATCACCTAACGCTCATACAGATGTCCTCAAAATAAGAATTTTAGCACAATTCTGGAAAATTAGGAATATTCAACGCCACTATTTCACCTGAACCCCATACAAATCCCCACCCATATTAAAGCACTCGAAACAATAGACCATTGTCTTACTTAGTCTTTATATAAAGCTTTCCAGAAATAAGACTTTTGATACGGCAACAGCTATAGAGCAGAAGATTTAGTAACATAATTTGTCGTAAATTCTTGCTGGATAAAAAATAATGCCGATCCATTATTTCGACAAGCCTTCGTACAAACTTAAACGTGGTTTTGTCCTTGTCTGCGGTAGTTCAGTTATGTCCCGGGTCGACTTACGGAATCCACGAACGTTAGTGAAAACCTGAATGGGGTACCCTTTAGGGGTTAACAATAATCTCTTAACTTTGTTGATTACTTCGTGATTAAATTACAATACTTTATGAAATTCATTCAAAATAAATAGCAGCACACAAACAGGCAGGCATTCGGCGGATTCTCCTTGGCTGGTGTGTCCGGGTCGAAATCGGTTAGGGAGTCTGGATCGGGTCCCTTCAAAGCTCGCCATTGTTGAGGTGGCTCGTTACGATACTAAAATTTGTTCTTATAATAAGTTATCTAAATATAAAATTCGCCACTACGCAGGATATTTATTATGGGAACCAGTATAAAAAAGTTTTAATTTTAAAAAATAAATTTTTATCTCAGAAATGTTTTGAAAAAACGTTTCATTTGCGGTTTACAATAATTTAATCGTTTTTTAGAATAAATTGTAGTGTGAATCACATATTCGGTATGACCAAATATAGGCTTTGCAATCATTTAAATACATTTTGAAACAAACCGAAATCATTAATATATAAACGAGTGTGTTGTTATGTTAATTTATGTACGTAATGGCTCTATCGAATCACCAACGATTGTCAAAGAGGATTAAATATGGAACGGTAAGTGACATTTAAATTAGATTCATTGTAATCTTCTTCTTATTGTAAAAATTATGCACATTTGGAGTATTAAATAGGATTTTTATGTATTTGCAAAAAGAAACATTTTGTATAAACGATTTTCTATATAATTAAAAAAGAAACAAAACTTGAATAAAACGACAAACCCCTCTGAAGAGATTGAGTGGTTGCAATCGAAACATGTACGGGTAACCTGTCCGTCAAAGCCTGCGTTCGATTCCCGCGGCAGCCAAGAATGAAAAATGATCAATAAATTTTAATTAATTTCATGTTGCAAAATTCCTTTTTTCACAAAAATAATTTAATGAAAATTTAATTTGATTTATATATCAAAATTTGGATTAAAAACCATAAACAGTTCAACAAAAATACCACAATACTAATTACAACTTATTTCTTTCAGATGTAACAGTGTCATGTTTAGAAGATATAGAAAAAGGGAGCTTTTATAAGAGGAAGGACCTTTTACCCCTCTTGCCTTATTTCACGCCCTGTTCCCTATTTCCTTTCAGATGTTACTGTGTTTGAAAGTCAAATTTTTTTAGTTAAGAAGATATAGGGAGGGGGAGCTGTTACCCCTCTTTATCTATTTCACGTCCTATTCCCTATAGCCTTTCAGATGTTACAGTGTTTGCATGCCAAATTTTAAGAAAATCGGTTGATTATTAGAGAAGATATAGGGAGCTTTTACCCCTTTTGGCCTATTTTACGTCTTCTAGCGACATAAAATATACTTTACGACGAATTCTCATACCTAACAATACACATACAAAATTTCATAAAAATCGTTCAATCCGTTTCGGAGGAGTTAACTGGAAATAATTGGAAATTTAAAATAATTATTTTACTATTCTGCTGTTACACCTCTACAAAACCAATAACACTGTTCATCACAGTTTTATTTTATTTTTTCAGTGTTCAAACAGTAATGAGTCTTCTACTTTTGGCAAAAATACTTAAGCCAGTAATTTAGTCGTCGGCAGTAACAGGATTTTATGGATTTAACATTGAACAATGCTATTTTAACATTTTTCATTTAAAATGAATATGAAACAAAGATAATCTTAAATAAAGTTCATACTTAAAAATTTTGTCACTTTGTTACAAAAAGATATAAAATTTTTTTTAAATTTTTTTTTTTTTTTTATTAATAACCCAAATTTTTTTTTTTTTTTGTTTTTTTTTTTAATTTTAAGCACGACTTTTTTTTAGTTTTAAATTTTTTTAATTTTAATTCCCTAAGCTAATTTTCGCAAAGCTCTACGCTTGTATGCAGGATAGAAACCAGAGTCTCTGGTAGGAATCGAACCCGCAAGCCCGGCGCTGATAGACTAGCTCACAACCAGCTAGCCTACCGGGGCAGCACGGATTGATGTAAGTTTTGCATAAATTTGTTCTGTCTGACAAGCAATCACACTGACAAATTTTGTGAAGATCGCTCCATAATTTACCATAGGCCCCATATAAAGCCCACTCTTGGAAAATACTGAGAAGATAACAACATAAAATGTAATAAAGTAGAGTCCCGATAATTCGTACCGAGAAAAAGTAATAAATCTCAATAATTCGTTAGAAACAGTTGCCCAGTTGAAAAAAGTCCCGCTCAATCGCAATAATTCCAAACATTTCGGCTCCCTGGATAACTCGTAGTTTTTTTTATTGCAAAATCTGTTCAGCCTCTTATAAATCGTAATTGGCTGTTCAAAGCCTCTTATAATTCGTAACGGAACGCAAAAAATATATTAACAAGTAAAGCTGGACTTACATATATTAATATTTTTTATGGATTTTTTGTTTGTTTTGGTGATCAGTTTGTAATTTGATTTACAAAAGATCATGTAAAATAAATGAATTGCCATGAATATATTTTTGTTTTAATTTTTCTTTCTGTTTTTTTTTTTTTTGTTTTGTATTTTTTTTTTTTTTTTGTTCGTTCTAATAAATAATTAGAAACAGCCCCGTAAATTCGTTGTATTACGTTTCCTAACCTCGTTAAATCGGATTCCCGTTAAGTTGGAAGTACCTGCAACTCCTAAAAAATAGCAGGTCCCTGGCGATTGTGAATTACCGGGACTCTACTGTATTTTAAAAGGCCCTTTACTAACAGTACATATTCATAATATTTAAATTGGCAAAGTAATATTTGCATATTAATTTAAATAAATTTAAATTGGAAAAAAAATTATTACTGTAGGACTCAAAAGCAAAAATAAATGTTATATTCAGTGGAAATTTAACAATTATATGTACGTATGAGAAATATTTAAACGGCTAAGTAGCATTTGCATATTCAAATATTACTCATACGTACAAATAATTATATAGTGCAACAAAATTCGGGTCATCGCCACCAGCCTCAATACTTGCAACGCGAAATGAAGCTAGACTATTGTAGATCAAATCTACCAAAGGGTTTTGAAAAGTTGGCTCGGGTTCCCGAAATATCGGCCCCTACAGTTTTTTGAATTTTTTGAAAAGGCTTTTGGTACAAGTCAAATAAAAATATACTAAATGTTCTTCTGAGCTAAAATACTATTTCAGATGTCTTCAGTAGAATTGTATGGCGAAACTTTGCTTAGAATATATTAACACTCATTTTAAGGGGTAATTTTTGTCCTTTTTTTAACTTCCACAAAAAGTATACTTAAACGGCACTTTGGAGGGTTAAAATGTAAAACGAATATTTTATGCATCGAATTTCACTAGGGGTTTTCTAAGACCATAAAAAAGGGCCTTGAAATATTTGAATTTTTCGAAACCCCGTTTTACATACATTGCACGAAATTTGCATAAAATATTGTTAAATTATTTATTTCTCTAAAGTGCCGTTTTAGTATACTTTGGGGGGAAGTTAACAAAAGGACAAAAATGACTTCTTAAACAGAGTGTTAGAGGGTTAATATATTCTAAGCAAAGAATCGCCATACAATTCCACTGAAGAAATCTGAAATACTATTTTAGCTCAGAAGAACATTTAGTATGTTTTTTTTTTTGACTTATACCAAAAGCCTTTTCAAAAAATTCAAAAACATTAGGGACCGATATTTCGGGAACCCGAGAATACTTTTCAAAAACCTTTGGCAGATTTTTTCTACCAATAGTCTAGTTTCATTTCGCGTTGCAAGAATTGAGGCTGTTTTGTTATGTTACAAAGTGTTATTCAATTTTTTTATTGTATCTACCGAATATAACATTTTTATTTGCTTTTGAGTCCTGCAGTATTAATTTTTTTTTAACATCATGTTTAAATAATTACGGATATTATTAAAAAAGTTTTGCTTCGTTGGCATTTACATTTGTAAACATTTTTATTTTATTAATTAATAAAATATTATTGTTGAAAGAATATATCCACAGGTGTATGTACTAAGTACACGCGTATACATACATACATACTAATTTGTATACACATTCGTATATATTAAATTTATACACTAAAATTACTTTTATTGCATGTACTGCAACAAGTGCTACGGAATTCCTTTATTTGATTATTTATTTATGATTTATTATTTGTTTTTTTTTTTTGTGAATTTGCATACTAATTGTTATTTTAGAGTAGATACATAAGTATTTGTTTACTTGTCTGTTTGTTTGTTTCTCTATAAAAGGAAGACTGAAATTGACAAAAGGATGGGATTTGTTTTTCAAAGAAATTTAAAAAGATATTTATCATGCCATTTAAACATTTTTAATTTAATATATTTACAAATAACTACATTCTTATTTGGTTAGGATTGTATGCATATACATACTAATTTATACCCATTTATATAAAAGCATGTATTAAAATTACCTAGAGCATTCATCTAACAAATAATCTGTTTATTACCAGTTCCACTTCCTACTACTCTAACTAATTCAGATTTTGTTTTCTTAAATTCAAGGATTAAAGGTTCGTTCGGTCATATATGGCAAATATTTGAAAAAAAAGTGGCAAATGCCCTAATCTCTCCGCAAAATATTTTTGAGTGGCAAACAGAAAAACTGCTGAGTTTGGACAAATAAAATGATTTGTTACAAAACAAAATACTCCTCATGTCAAATTTCCTTTTTTTTTGTGCAAATATTTAATTTAGGTATATAACGAATATCTTCTTAAAAATTTTTTATAGAACATAGTTTTTTAATTACGTTATAATAAATGTAAACAACATCAGCAACCGAAGTTACTCTTCGCCTTTTTAAAAGATAGTTAGAATCCTGTATAAAAAAATTTTAAATAAAATTGACCTGGAAAAATTGCAGTCACACAACCGAAGCCTTCTCCAAAGACATCCGTCGACCAAATTTAATATATAAAATGCCTGAAAATTTTTTCAGTTATGTAAATGTACAGTACTTTGTATTTCAATTAAACAGTTTGCTATAAAAGTGTGAGTTTTAGGGCTAAACTTGCAATGTGTAAACAGCAGTATGTTGTGTAATGCGAAATGTCATGCATATGCAGATAATCTGAGATTTTTATGGGTAAAATTAACCCAAAAATATCAAAGTTGGGGTAAAGTAAGAAAGACTGAAGAAGGGCTTAAGCATCTGACAACCACAAATTCACATTCAAGAATCTGTCGTTTGAATTTGAAAACAATTATACAGAAGGATCAAAAATCTCTTTAGCCCAGCGTTTAAAAAATCCCAGGACACTAGTAACTTTGTACGCTGTTGATATGGGTGTGTCTATAGTTGGTTGCTTTTTAGTGTTTTATCTTTATTTGTTTTTTTTTTCACTTGCGTTTTTAATTTTTATATTTAGATACTCTTCCTAACACCTTTTTTTTTTTTTTTTTATTTTATAGAGTTTTTCTAGTCTGTTAAGCGATAAAGTTTTCTCTATCTATATTACAGATGATAATGACTTTAATGGTTGTCTGTTTCAATTTCGGTTTAAAGCCACTTGCGAGAAAATCCAACATCTGAAATGTATTTCCTTTTAATTCTGTTTTTGTTTCTGTTGTATTTTTCTTAAAAGGAAATACATCTGAACAAAGTTTGTTTTCTGAAATGAACGTATTTCTATGTTACTTTTGTTCTCTTTGTAAGCGAATATTATTTGGAAGTTCTTTTAAAGGCAGTTGCAATGCTGAAACCTTGTTAAAATAAATCCCGGTTGCGAAAAAAGAAAGCCAACCGAATGAATTGACAGTTTACAGCAGCAAACTTTTATTTAAAAGTAAATTTAAAAAAATAAACAATTCACAAGGCTATATTAGGGATTGCCGAATTTTCTACTACGAATTCGAATAAAACAACAACAAAACAAAATCTATAACACAAAGGAAGCAGTCAGTTTAGAATACTTTTGAGAAATACTCTTAACTTTTACAAATAAAATATTTTTATACTGAGTTTAACTCAGTTAACCTCTAGAGAAGTATTTACGTTAATCTTGTGCTCATTCCGTGTGACCGCTTTTATGGCAAAAGTCTTTGTATGTGGGGTCATTTGTAATGGAATTAAATCAATCGAGAAAACGATTTGTGCCATTTGCGATACCAAACGCTTTTAAGCTTAATAAAGTACAAGCGCCAAAATTTGTTGTTTACGATTGTCATATATGTCCGTAATCATGCCAAAAGTATTATTCCGGGGGAGACATTCGTATGAGGTCCACATGCGCATGTGGCTTATCACATTTCGTGAACTCTTTGCTTTATAATTTAAAAAAAGGTTGAATTTCAAAACTGTTATTTTTTCAGCGGTTTGTTTTAGACATTTCGTTTAATTAACTGAAAATGTTCAAGCATTTACACTATATAACTTCTATCTTGGAGTTAGTAAATTAAATTTTTACATTACAAAACAGGTAAGACGTTTCTTTACAGAAAAAAATTTTGTAACAGTAAACGCATTCATCAAAAATAAAATCAGTTTTAATTAAAAATTTAATCAAGTGAATTAAACGTTTAATTAGTGAATTACTGGTGCAAATTAATATTGTCAATTAAACTTTTAATACACTTGATTAAATTTATAATTAAAATTGATTTTATTTTTGATTAATGCGTTTACTGGTGCAAAATTTTTTTCTGTGTTAAGATTATTTCCATTTCGATTTCCATACGAAATTTCTTTTTGAGTGCAGTTATTGGTAGTTAAAAATTTATTATAATTTATAAAAAAAAATTTAGTTTATCAATAACACTAATTTTTTTAACTTTAAAATTAACTGCCTGTTCAACAATTTCGAACTTTAACGTTCGCATAGAAAATTGGTATGAAAAACACTCACTTTAAAAAAATATTTTCCATATAAATTTCTATGCGAACGTTTACGTTCGGAACTGTTGAACAGGCCTTAAAACTAAAAAAAAGGTGAAAACATTTTATAAGAATGCTAAATGAAAATTTTGCAGCTAAGTGAAAATTTTTAATGATGAAGTTAGTTGCAAGAATGTTTAAATGGTCACAGTGGTGTTTCTGCTTTAATACTACCAGATTTCATTTTTCTTACTCGTATTGCACTTTTACTTAGTAATTCAGTGTTGTTTTAAAGAAAATACTTTCGCAGATGCTGCAGCCACCGATGTCGGTGGCTTTTCACATATTTAATTTATGGTTTTGCTTTATTTTTTCTTAACTTTACTTTGCTTAAATTTGTTTTTCACAATGTTTATACGTGTATATTAAATTGTTAAGCTTCCCACCCTCCATTATTTTAAATTTTTCATGTCATCCAGGGAAAAATCCTTCTCTTGTGGAATTTTTCGAAGTAATTATCAAACTTACGAAACCATACTGGAAACACATTTACTACTTTTTCATACATTTATCGAATGCATATTATAAGAAATATTTTTTCTAAAGGTTACTTTACGGAATTTTCCACCGCTTGCCACCTATGGGGCAAAAATGGTGAGAAAAGATTCAAAAAATGCATTTTTTTTGCTATTTTAGCAATCTTGATACACTAGAATAAGAAAAAAGAAGGTGAAGACTAAAGACAGAAAAACAAAGTTCCAAATGGTTTTACTGAAAAATCAATGAGACAACAAAATCCGAACAGCAGCTAACCCAAATGGGGGCTTGTTAGTTTCAATAAGTACTTCAAAAAATATCACACGAGAAGGAGTTTGCATTTCATGTGTTACACAGAGTAAGCAGAACGAAAAGATCCGAAAAGGTTCCAGGGAAAATGACTACCAAGTAGATTTATCAAACCGGCTTTCAAGTTATTAATCCGCGTTGGATTGTCATCTTGGTCACGATGAGGACGCTCGATAAACGCAAGGACCCTAAGAGCAATGCCGGCTGTAGGGCCTTCCATGTTTTGAGTGCTGAAGCTTAGAACAATCCACAATATGGGAAGTCTACAGCGGAAGAAGTCCACTTTTAACATTGAAGGAGAATGAACTAACTACACCGAAAATCCGTCCATGGATGCTGATAGCTCCAGCAATTTGGTTAATGTTCCATGATACAATCCGTCTTTGAAAACACCCTGATTCTAGAAACCTCAATACGAAATAGAAATTAAAATTTATACTTTACGGAACGTGGAACGTCATACATTAGTTCCTACTTAATTTGCGCATGTCATTAAAGAGATGGGAAACTACAACATAACCATTTTTGGTTTAAGTGAGACCAGATGGATGAACAGTAGCGAGTTTGGTTTGGAGGGCTTTACATTCATTTACACTCTAAAGGATAAAACACATTATCAAAACGTGCTTTAATTGAAAAGAAGCTAATATCAGATAGGATAAGCTACAGTAAGATTTAACAGTAAGCTAAGGAACATCACCTTCATCTTACGTTGCGCATCGTCCAAAGCCACAAGTAACGAAGATCATGATAATTTCTATCGATAACTCAATACAGGGATGGGACAAACATATCGTGGGGATATAAAAATAATTCTTAGGGAATTCAATACATCGGTCATTTTGGTTACCCAGCTTCACGCAATAAAATAGGACCTCACTGCTAAGAAAATAGGTGCAACGACAACGGAAACAGATTAATAGATTTTTGTGCAACACACGCAATGTTTATTGGAGGCACCAAATTCCCTCATAGGTATATTCTTAAATATACTTATGTATGTATAACCAGGTGCTGGGCATCCGGCACTGATCTTTCATATACTTATCAAGAGTAAATGGCTAAGGATCATGCCAGACGTACGCAACAAAGCGTTCTCCCTCTTGTGGAAGCATCTACGCTAATTTTAACAAGAACTCCATACAGCTTATTTTTGCGTGCAATGGTACTTTTTAAAGTTTTCGTTTGGGAATGCTTTCCTTGATGCTTTTTAGTCGCACTTTTTCATCATCCGTTGCATATCTAATAAACAGCGCTTCACACAGCTTGATTTAACATTTAAAGAAAGTTAAAATTCCACATCAATGAAACAATATTGCAAATACTTGCCAGTTAAAAAAAAAAGGTTCTGCTTTCTTCAACAAAAATCAACCGAATTAAACAAGTACTACTAACAACACTGTACCCCAAAATTTCAACAAAGTCGTAACCAAAGGAATACGACACCTATTTTTTTTTTGTAAAATTGTCCGCAGAATCCGAATATGAAGTCAGAAAGTTCGAGATATTCCGTTATTTGTGTTTTAAAGAAAGATAATGTCACTTTAAGAAAATTATCTTCAAAAATATTGAAACAATTTTAATGCTTTTTACACCCTTCACCGAAGGCAAAAGGGTATATATAACTTTGTCATTCCGTTTGTAATTTCTACAATATTGATCATAGATCCTATAAAATATATATATTCTGGATCTTCATGAGAAGGGAAGTTCAAATCCGGTTGTCCGTCCTTCCGTCTGTCTGTTGAGAGAGGTTTTCCGAGGCCCCCAGATGTCAGATGTGATGCTGGCTTGGCTTGTATAAATTTATGTCAGGTATGCTAATTACAATTTTTCTATTGAAATCCAGCTAGATCGGCCCAAAAATGGCTGAGATATGAGCAAAAACCACGACTTCTTCTAATAATTTCCATAAATCCCTTGTTGTTGTTGTTTTATTTTTTATTTTTTCTGTATATCTGGAGAACGGCCAGAGCCAAAGTTTCCAAATAAGGTACAAAAATTTAGGATATCAATACACAACATCCCACAAAATGTGGACTTTTTGGGCTATCATATGACCTATGGATACGCCTTACATATCAAAAGATCGAAAATCTTAAATAGAAATTTTTTAACAAATCTTGAATGATGTCTTCATCATTTGGGCTCCTGAAATTCTGCAGAAAGCTTGATACAGCCAAACCAAATGATTTCCATGTCTTTGACTCATCTTCAGCCATAGTCGAATCAAATTTGGAATCTTTCAGTAGCTTTGTAATCTTTGTAATTTGTGATCCCACAAAAACCTTTCTTTAATTTTGGCATCTGAATGCGACACAGTTTCTCCTTTTAAGCAAAGCTTTGACGAAATTTTTGAAATGCAACGGCGGATGGCAAGAAAATGTTTTCCTTTTTTCCAGAGCGTTCTATACGACATTATCTTGGCCAAGTGTAAAATTTACTGTATACTTCCAATCTTTTCGACCATAGTGTTCATGTCGCGCTAGGCAGTTTTATTTGCACAAAAAACAGCAATCACAGCCTTGTTGCAAACCAGTCACCATGACAACACAGATTTACCCGTTATGCTGTTCGTACTCTATCAGACCCAGTAATTTAAACATGGACTCATATAATTCTTTAACCTTAACTATGTGCGGCACTGGAATTGAGCTTCTTCAATGATTTTTTTTTACAAAATTCAATGTTTCTAATATTTAAAGCGCTCGTTTTTTTCAAATTCTGCGTATCTACTTCCTTTGGGTTTTGATTTGATAAAAGTTTGAAAGTGGGTTTATTCAGTAAATCTTCTTCTGTAGCTTTCTCATTTTTGCAAAAATCTGGGTCTTTTTGGGCGCAAAATAATGTTCTATGTTATAAAACATTTAATTTGTTAATTGTTTGGTTAAAAAAAATTAATTGGAAAAACCAAAATTGCAAAAAATCATAAAATTTTTCATGAAGTTTGAAATTTTGTTCACTGTTACTCTATCATTTCTTGACCATGCCTCCAATGGTTATTTTAGTAATTTTATTATCTTTCATTAAAAAAGAAAGACATACATATTTTTTTAATGTTTTTAAAGATATTTGCATTTTAGTGACATCATCTTTTTTAAACACACCAATAACGTTTATTTTGGAATATCTCGAATACTGTTCTACTTTTGGCCATTCTGACTTATGAAATATTCGGATTCAGCAGACATTTTAACATAAACATTAGTTGTCAGATACATTTGGTTAAAAAACTGCCACGTAGTGCAATTAATCCCACATCAAATATGAGTGAACGTGTTTTATTTGTTTTTTTTTTTTTTTTCTTGATAAGAAATATAGTAAGATATCGTTTCTCTTCACAGCATTATCTCTTTTCTTCTTGAAATATAATTTTAAAAAAATACAACTATCTATTACCTACAATATAATTTGTTATAGAGTTATAAAAAATGAGTATTTTTGTTAAAAAAAAAACCCTGGGGGCTTATTCTGGCAGTCGTGATCGAATACTTTTTAAATTTGAAAGCAATTTTATTTCCAATTCTTGCAGTCGATACTGAACAAATCGATATAATTTTTTCATTGCTGCAAATGATTTATTTGAGAAACTGAAAGCAGGTTCCCTTCTGACATATTTATTTGCCTATTTGTTATCTGGCGAAGACTATGAGGCCCCATCTAAAAGACTAACAAAATGCCGGCACATCATCTCAGCTTTTTCTGCCATTGGCTGATTAGCAGAGGTGGTTTATATTGACAGAATATGGCCGAAATTCGGCAACGATTTTTGAGGATACAGCTTTTATATGACTCTCCCTTAATAAGGCACCGTTTCAATCCAAACAGTTCTTTGCGTGAGTATCATAATTTAGATTTAGAATTTCAAAATATTTTAAATATTATGACAATTTTTTTGAATTGTAGATCCATTCTTTACATATAAAATGGAACTTTTTAAATTTAAGGGAACAAGGCACATGGGGCAATTATCCATTTTTCAAAACTTTCAAAAAAATTAATCAGAAAAATAAATGACTCTTTAAAATAAAAGTCGCAGTCAAAAATGGATCTACAGAAACAGAATTTTGTAATAGATATTTGTATGCTTTTACAAAATTGTTGATTAAGTTTAAAGTTAATAGTAATTGAAGAATAGGTTTAAAAAAACTTTAAAATAAATTATATAAATAAATCTAACTTTTGTTGTTATTTGTAAACAATTATTCCTTATAGATTTTATCTCCCAGAAACTCACTCACTTTTATCCAAAACAGCTTTATAAATGAGTTACAAATTATCTATTTTCATATTTTTTTTGTTTGCCACATTTGTTGCCACTTTACTTTTATTTATTGAAGAATTGGTGTGTTTCCTTATGGAATTTTGTTTTTCCACTTCTTGCGAATTCACATTTTTCTTTTACGTTTCCAAAGAATATTTGTGTTGAACATTTTATTGCTTTTAATTCAATAAACTTTGATTCATTCATTGGCAGCAGAATGAAAATATATAGAAAAATAAATGAATGAAATTATGAAACATATTTGAACAAACTTTTCTACCCCAACAAACTTTAACGCTAGAAGGTCACATTGAAACGAGTAAAAAAGTATATTGGGCAGGTCTAGCAACATAATGCCCTACTACAAAGATATATGGAAGCTCTGGCAAATTTGGCTCAACAATAAAAGATGTTGTGAACACCAATATCTATATAATATTTATTTGTTAAAATGTGATTTTTGGAAGAGACCCATATGAGACCTTCGTCAAATCTGGATCAAGAGTCTTTGAAAAACCCATTTTGACTAATACACAGACAGGCGGATATCGCTTAGCCAACTTTGCTACTAATAACTATCCAGAAATATATATGGGGGATTTGATGTCAAGTGACCAAATTTTGAAATCGATGTCTTCCGATTTTAATGAAATTTGCACAAAATAAAAAAAATTTAAGTTGAAAAAAATTTTTAAAAAACAAAAAAATGTTTTTCAAAAGATTGATCAAATAGCTATCGAATTAACTTGGGACACCAATAGGTAATAAGTTACATGGATGAGAAGGAACACCTGTATGGTCAAAATTTAACCCACTCTAACTCAGAAACTTTTTGACTGATTTTGTTGAAAATATGTGTCTAAACTTCTATCCAATAGGACTAACGTTTGATTAATTTTTCATTTCATTCAAATCAGAAGACATCGATTTCAAAATTGGATCACTTGACATGAAATCCCCCATGAATATATACTTTACAGGATCTACGATTAATGTTGTAGAAATTATAAACGAAATGACAAACTTGTATATTCCCTTTTTAGCTGTGGTGAAGCACATAAAAAAGAAGATGGGAAAGTCGGACAAGTTATATGTAAAATGTAAAATATTTTTCTGCATTTAATGGATATTTGGGTGTTAATACATTTTTATCGTCTTCTCTATGACTTTAGTTCACTGCTTTAAGCTGTTTCCATTCATCCAAAATGCTTAAAAAATCTGGCATTATTTTTATTTTTTTTGTTATTTTTATACTTTTTTGACTTTTGCAACATAAAAGCAATTCTAATGTATTATTTATTGCTGCCATTAAAACCTGAATTAAGTTAAAACGATTTGTTTGATGTTTCTCACGCTTTTACAATTGGCTTTGTGAGTGTGTGTGTGTGTGTGTGTGTGTGTGTGTGCGTGTGTGTGTGTAAGTGATTTTATCGTGTTAAATACACAGCAACCTAGAAAGAGAAATTTAATAAAAGGCATTTTATTTTTCATTTCAACATTTTACTTTCATTCCATTCTGACAGTTTTTCTTTCTCGTCCTAAAGTTATACTAAAAATCATTTTATACCCTTTACCACTAGTGGTGAATGATGGAATACTAAGTAAGAAGAGAGTTAAGGCCCAGCCATCATATGCACAGCCTTGCTTAATTAACTGTCAAAAATTACCAAAAAGTCTCTCAAAAGTATTAAACAAAAAAACAAAATCAAAAAACTTTTGATTCCCTACGGAATGTGCGATGAACTTTGCATAACCAAATGACAGATTCATAAAACTTAACAAAATTTTTCCTTAAGGTCAATATTGTTTGCCTCATATGATTAACATGTATTCGCACATTTGCTGAAGCCATCTTAAGTACTTTATGGTTGGGCCTTTATGAACACAAATATGGAACAACCACCATAAAAAATTGAGATTTCTGTTGAAAAAAAAACTAATATAAATTAACGACGGAATGCACCTACTGTAAATAAATTTTACAAAAATTCGTTTTACATATAATTAGATTTCGTGAAGATCGGTCAATAACTCACCACAGGCCCCATAATAATACCGCCTTCGATAAACACTTTTGTCCAATATAAAAGGTAACAAATAACAATATTGAAGTAACATTTGGTGTGTCATAGGTATAGATGGGATTCTACCGGGTATTTACCTGATGTCTGGTTCAATACCAGGTATATTCTTTTTTGGGAATTTATTTGGGTATTTACCAAACACTTTTCTTTTTTTAAAAACGTCATTATGTATCAAAAAGCTTGTTAAATTGTACTTAAACTACAATAAACCGGAGAAGATTGATTAAAAATTGTTACGAAGGTATGTATTTATTAGTAATGCTAATATGTATTAAATTAAACAGTATACTTTTATCAAATTTTGTACAAAACTTGTATTCCCACCCAGGGTATTTACCAGTTCTTACCCAATTTTCCCTATTTACCGGGTATTTACCAATTGGGTTTTACCCTTTTCCCATCTATAGTCAAAGGTTATTAAGAGTATAAATCAGTGTTCGAAAATAAACAACGAAACGATATCTATTTTTTTAGTCTTTGTATAGACGAACACAACCCTTAATACCATTCATAACTATTTTCAAGAAAGAGCTGAACATTATAAAGTGTTCTGTTCTACGTTAAAAAACAGAACAGTTGTAGTGATACTGTATACAAACTTTATATTTTAAAGTCCACATTAATGAGCTGAACCGAACCCAATGAAGTTTGTGTTTTTTTTTAAACCCAACGGAATTAAATGTTCTCATCATTTTATTGAGTTGGATAAGAACAGTATGATTTTTGTGTTCAAAAGATGACAAACTGAGAAACGTTATTTTTTTAATGATTTACTACACAAACACTATTTGCGTTTGTGTTTTTCACAAATCTACCGAACCGAACACTAAGGAGCGATATTTAGTGTTTATTTTCGAACACTGGTATAAAAGATACCAAAAAAATACCGTGCAGATCGGTCCATAATTTGCCAAAGGCCACATATAAAGTCCACTCTTAGAAAGCACGTCTAAGCGCCTTAAACCTTAACGAATAAAATTTGATCTGTCATAGCTTTTTAAAACCGAAAAATACACGACCGAATTTCCAATAGGCTTCACATAAAGCAAATTTTCGAAAACATTCTTTCGGAATACTAACTGTGATGTCAGTTTTTATTAAGAGTGATTCATAACTTATAGATTCCGAATGACTACCACTTCTGAAATATTCTTACTCTCGGTGGAGGCTATCAAAGATTCAGCGTAGCTGAATATAGCACTTTTACTTGTTTTTTTCATACGTTTTCTAGATCTTGCGAGCTATTCTTTAAGAAACGTTGCTATAAATAGTCTTGTAAATATTCTCTGAAGAGCTTCTGCAAGTGAAGGCAAATACGCCAGCTACAAGGACATATTAGGTGAACTGTAAATAAATAAGGAATATGGCGGTATATGTAAATGTGACTAAAAAAATAAAGCCAACTTAAAGGGTTCTTAACTTCCTTCTTTTCCCACTGGAATACCTAATGCACATACAAACACATAAAACAAGCCACCGTACATTTCTTTAGTTTCTTAAATATTCGTGTAAAAAATGTCTGACTGACTTTTGTGTTTTTTATTTTTGTCTTGATGGACTTGCCAAAGGAATGGGAAGAGGTTTTAAAACTGTTTCAAAAATAAACACCTTTCTCCCTTGTATAGCGTTAAACTTTTTAAGGCAGATCTTACACTTCAATGGTTTTTCTCTTTTGTTTTTTCGCTTAAAATAAAATAATAAAATTTTCTTTTCTTCAAGAATTTTTGCAATTTTTTTTGTATTTTTTGCCAAAAGCACTTAAGTTTAATAATTTACTCATCTGTACATCCACATACAAACAAAAAATATTTTATATGAGTTGAATTTTCATAAAAATTTTCTTTGCGAACGTTAACGTTCGAAATCATTGAACAGGCAGTAAAAGACTTTTAATTTTATTAGATACTTATGGATAAGAGAAATATAAAAGTAAAAGCGAATTTATAATAATCTTCAAATCGTGTTGCAGTTTGCGGTTAATGTAAAAAAATTGTTGTTATCAATTATACACGCCTTATTATCGAAAAAGTTAAACACGTAATATTTGATTGCATTTCTTTTAAATTACCTGTTAACTTTGATGCCTTATTTATAATATTTATTTATTATTATTATTTAATTAAGCTTGAGGTCTTTTTTTATATAAAAAATATATTAAAAACTGTTAATTTTGTCAAAAATTCAAGAATAACCCTGAAGAAGGCACACAACGGAGTGCCGAAATATTGGTTTAATAAATTTAATATATTTTTTATATAAAAAAAAGACCTCAAGCTTAATTAAATAATAATAATAAATTTTGTAAAGGTCGAATAAAAGTCTATTTATATAATATTTATTATTTATTTATTTTTACTAAAGGGTAAATAAAACAAAAAGTTTTCAGAGAATTGTCTTAATATATTTTATTATTATAGATTATATATGAATTGTTCTTGGCTTATTGACGTACACTTTTTTCTTTAAATATCCCCAAAGAAAGAAGTCCAACGGTGTCAAATCACATGGTCGTGGCGGCTAATTAATATCACCACGACGTTGCCTGTGTGGCAAGTGGTAATGGTGTTGGAACCACATATCGTTCAGGTCTATGTACTCAATTTCTGGCCACAATAACCCCGTTATCATCTCGCGATAGCGAACACAATTCACGGTTACTGACTGATGACATCTCCAGCCCATAAGCCATACTAAACAGTTACTCTTTGTAGATGCATAGGCTTTTCAACAATCACTCGTGGATTCTTTTTTGTCTAAATTCAATTCTGCTTGCTAATGAATCCTCTCAGCTAAAAATCACGAAGTGCACGAAATGCATTTTGATTTGAGTGCCCACTTTTGTAAAAGGCTTCAACAATCTTA
The DNA here is from genome assembly GCA_963931875.1 of Pollenia griseotomentosa. Taxonomy (NCBI): domain Eukaryota; kingdom Metazoa; phylum Arthropoda; class Insecta; order Diptera; family Polleniidae; genus Pollenia; species Pollenia griseotomentosa. The sequence goes on along the minus strand of OZ007563.1, from coordinate 140,246,006 downwards.
ACGCGTTGTTCAATTCTGTACCTCTCCATGGTTGAATTTGTCAAAAACTGAAACAAATAAAGGTCAAATTAAGTTGAACAAAAAACTTGCCGTTAAGGTCTGACTCACAATTAGCGTCGTGCATTATGGTTAGACAGACCACAATAGAACTTTCTCAAGTTTCATTATTTATTTACCTGTAAGATACTAATTTTTATACCAACACCACAATAGTAAAGAGTGTATTATGGGTTTGATGTGTGTAACAATAAAAAAGTTAAAATAATAAATAACTACCCAATCAAAAATTGACCTTCCAACGAAGCAGGTTTGTAAGGGAGTAATGTAAGAGTTCCGCTTACCTTATCGCTTATGGAAGACATGCATTTTATATGCCGAGTTTCTACTTTGAAGAAATACATTTTTGACAAGAAATGCTTTATTCAACGCATACAAAAACTGGTGAGTGTAGCTATCAGCTTTACAGATTGAATGTTTAGTTAGTTATTTTCTAGTATTCTCCGTGACAAACCTTCATCGTAGTAAGGGAATGGCGTGTCAATTGAAAAATATACTTGAAAATAAAACTTGCTTTGAGTTCGTTCACTAACTTTACTGCATCTTTGTTTGTCTTATTGCCTAGCGCATAAATGTGAGCTTATTTTTTTAAATGTACCTTTAGTGCTTCGCAAAATTATACAAATTTTTATTGGGTAGTTATACGTCCGACAAAATCCTACCTTTAACTATAAGCAAGTTGTTATAATGACCATAAGTCGATCTAATGGTGTACGTCCAGCTGGCTTGTTGCATGCCCATGGAACTTTGTGCGCAAAGTACAGGACGGTATTTAAAAAATGGAGTTTCAAACGAAGCAGGTTTGTAAGGGAGAAACGTACACTGGACCAAAATTCCAACGAAAATGTACGTTAAGCAAACGAAATTACGTTTATTAAAATATTTTCGTTGGCTCAACGAATTATTCGTTAATATAATGAAAATAATACCTAAATTTTCATTATATTAATGAAAAATTAATGAATCTAAGAATGCGGTTGATTCAAGTATTATACAAACCAAAAGTGAAATTAGAAGGAGAATCTTTTTACGATTGATTTACTTGCCCGTTTTACACCTTACAAAATTTCAATTATAAACACCAGCATCATTCCCGATATGGCTTTTACTTTAAAAACTTAATGTACATATATAACTGAAAATAAAAACTAAATAAGAACTCTTGCTTTCCATTTTGCTTTTTAAACATTTTCATTGAAAATAATGTGTTTTCTTCTTTTATTGTTTTTACACACAACAAGTAAATCGTTTTTTTTTACTATTTGTGTGGTGTTGTTGTAGTGTTTACAACAAACTTAAATAAGTTATATGAGATAAAACCGCGCACTCTGTCATTTTACTCTCAGAGTGGCACTACCAACGAAAAGTTTTTTTTTTTTTTTTTTTTTTTTTTTTTTTTTTTTCATTATTTATTTATTGAATCTTCATATATTAAATATGAACTAACAATAATTAATCAAATCTTATCCTAATAATTTATTTTATGTCCTGCCAGTGCCAGACAAAAATTTTCTTCATACGGGTTCTGTTCACATATGTAGGTGTCTATCGCTCATCTTAATGGGTAAGTGCTGCAGTGTCTCTTCTTCTTAAGCGAGTGTGGCCACTATCATTTAAAATATTTCGAGCTAGTGGATTAGGGTGCAACTCTAGCCTTTTTAAATATTTTACCGCATACTTCGTAATAATAGTCCTTACCAGTGGCACATTGAGATCCTTGTGGATATTTGAGTTTTTAACATACCAAGGGGCAGCTGTGATTATTCGAAGAAGTTTATTTTGGCGCCTTTGAATTTTTTCGATATTTGAAGCCGAGGCAGTGCCCCAAAGTTGAATACCGTAGCACCATATTGGCTTTAAAATAGAGTTGTAAAGTAGTAGTTTGCAATCGAGACTAAGAACAGAATTTCTTCCAATAAGCCAGTTAATTTGAATTGCTGCTAGTTTCATTTGGGTTAATTTTGCTTCTATATGGCATTTCCATGTTAAACGACGATCTAGATGAATACCGAGATATTTGACATGCGATTGTTGAGGCACTAGTTGATTATTGATTTTAATAGGGGGGCAAGTTTCCCGACGCAAGGTGAATGTTATATGTACGCATTTTTGCTCATTGACCTTTATTCTCCATTGTTTTAACCACAGTTCTAGTTGAAATATATGATCCTGCAGGTATCGAGATGCTTCTCGACTGTTCTCGTGTACGCTTAGAAAAGCTGTATCATCAGCAAAAGTTGAGGTTAGGGTGTAATTATTTGTTGGCATGTCCGAGGTATATATAAGGTAAAAAAGTGGGCCCAGGATGCTTCCCTGAGGCACTCCAGCTTCAATTGGCTGAGGAGAACTTAAAAAATCACCTTCTTTAATAATAAATTTTCGACCGACCAAGTAGCTTTCTAGCAGCTTGTGTGTGTTAACCGGTAGGTTTAGCTTCAATTTATGTAACAAGCCTACATGCCAGACTTTATCAAAAGCTTGAGAAACATCGATGAAGAGAGCGGAGCAATATTTTCTTTCTTCAAAGGCTTTTCTTATGGCGTTTACTATTCGATGGGTTTGTTCAATTGTGCTATGTTCTCTTCTGAAGCCGAATTGATGGTTAGGTATACACCCATTATCATTTAGAATTGGGGTTAATTTTAACGCTAAGAGCTTCTCAAATAGCTTTGATATATTAGACAATAAGCTAATAGGCCTATATGACTCAACTTTTGTGTGATCTTTTCCTGGCTTTGGTATCATCTTTACTAAGGAGACCTTCCATTCTTGAGGGTAGTATTCAAGGCGTAAAATAGCATTAAAAATATAAAGAATAATTTTCTTTGCTATGCGAGGTAGCTCCAAAAGCATTTTGTTGCTTATCTTATCAAAACCAGGGGCTTTCTTGGGGTTTAAGTTACAAATAGCCTTTTCGATTTCTCTCATCTCAAATCTTAGGGGAACAGCTGCTCTAGCAGCAACAGGTGGTAACTCGTCCGCTATGTCGTCAGATATGTTTGGGGTAAATACGTTTTTCAAATGATTTACAAACAGGTTTCCTTTCTCATTATCATTTCTTGCCCAACTTCCATTCAGGTTTCTTAATGGTGGTTTCATGATAACTGGCCTTTTTAGATTTCTGGCTGCACGCCATAATGAGTATTCTGATTGTGGTGTTGCATCCAGGTCCTTAAGATATTTTTCCACGGAAGCCGTTTTCCGGGACTGCAGTAATTTTCTTAGCTTTTTTGTGCACTCTTTTAATAAGTTCTTAAGTTGGGGGGATCTGTGCAATTGCCACTCCCTTCTCACTCTCCTTTTTTCATTCAAGAGGCGCTCGACATCTGTAGAATATATATTATTATTATAAGTTTTTTTGCGGGTATTGCAGGAATGTTGAACCGCTAGTTTAATATAACTGTCAAAATTGGCAATAGAAAGATCCACATTCTCCGGTGTGCTAAGCGGAATATTTTCTGTGCAATGAGTACTGAGATATTTTTTATATTTTAGCCAATTTATTTGTGTAGCTGACGTCGCTATGTAACTAGAGGGAGATACAATTCTATTGGTGTTTGTTAAAGTAACAATTGTAGGTGTGTGATCAGAGGATAATTCTAATGAGGCTTCAACGTGAATCGTTTCTGTGGGGATGTTTTTAACCACGCCGAAATCGATGACATCTGGAATTTTTTGTGGATCAGCAGGCCAATATGTTGGTTGTCCGCTCGCGACAACATTTAAATTCATTTAAGAGATTGTATTAAACAAAACACGACCCTTTGGTGTTATAAGTCGTGACCCCCAGAAGGTATGTTTAGCGTTATAATCGCCAGCGGCCAGGAAACAGGGTCCTAGGGATTTATAATATTCACAATATTGGCTTTCTGATATTGAAAATCTAGGTGGAGAGTATAAAGATGAAATTACTATGTTTCGATTAAGCTCTTCAACACGAATATTTGTTGCTTGCAGATAATCCTCACGATGATCACACATTAAGTAGTGTTTGACTCGGGTTTTTATCAAAATGGCAGAACCTCCACAAGCTCTATCTCGAGGGTCCTTGGTATCATATAGTATATAACCATTGATTTTAAACGTATTTCTTGAGGTCAGATGAGTTTCAGAAACCATCATAACATCAATTTGATTATTTTTGAGAAAGTATTCTAGTTCATTTTTATGTTGGCGGATGCCGTTTGCGTTCCAAAAACAAATTTTTAAACAGTTCATGGCTTGTTAAGTACAGCTTGCAATAACATCGATTGCATTCTTAGAATTTCCTGTAACATATTACCCATTGTGTTTGTAAAATTATTTACTGTTTGCACTAATGTTTCCATTGTTTTTTCTAGCCGACTAAGATTAGAAACTGGAGTTTCGTCATTACTTGTCGAAGGGCCTTGCATTGGTATATTGTTTGATTTTAAGACGTTAGCATAAGAAATTATGTTACTACTAGGCTGGGGGGCCTGATGGTCATTACTGTTTACTTGATTTGTTACCTGAGAGGGATTAGTTTTCGGTCCAACCGACTGCTTGACGATAGTATATACAGGGCATCCTCTATAATTGGCAGTGTGATTGCCACCACAGTTGCTGCATTTTTTTACGTTGGGGTCGGTTTTAGACTTGTCGCAAAGAACTGTACCATGTAATTCGCCACATACTACGCAAACAGGGGGTAAGTAGCAGTATGCCTTAGTATGGCCAAATTCTTGGCAGTTCAGACATTGAACGGGACCACCTCTTTTGTGCGGCTCCTCTATAGTTACTTTTCTGTACAGAATGTATTTTAAGTTATAGATGGGATGCGTTTCATTTTTTTTAAGTTTAACGTCGCCGGGTTCAAACTCCACTCGAAAAAGTGGTTGGGGAATTTTTTCTCTATTTTTAATGTTTAATACATGTTTTACCTTGAAGCCTTTTTCTTCAAGGAATGTTTTTACCTCTTCTGGGTCCACACATGAGTCAATACCCTTAATCACTACCTGAAGGCCTTTACTGCTTTTCAGTTGGTATGTATAAAAATTTTTTTTTGAGTGCCTCAAAGTTGCTTACAATTTTTCGAAAATCATTCTCATGATTGATTTGTATTTTTGTTTCGTTTATACTACCACGCTTGATAGCAGCTACGTAAAACGAATTTTCACCAATAACCGATATCAAACTCTTTATGAGCTCATTAGAATTTCGCTCCCTCAGATATATCGGGGGAGGCTTGGACGATTTTATGACGTTTTGTGCTTCAGAGGATTCATCCTCCAGAATTGCAAAACGATTTTGAGAATTTATTTTATCAAAAGATGGTACTTTTGAGGCCGAAGCAACTGCTGCAGAGGTAGGGCTGCGTCCCCGTTTAAGCACTGTTATGTACCTGTCCATACCAACTTGTACTGTAGGCTTTTGAGAAGTTTTTACTTGAGTTATTGAGTTGTCCATAGCGGCTGTTTTTGGGTTAACCGTTTCATCACTTATTAAAGTTTTTTTTTGCTCTGTGGCAACGCTTGCAGTTAATAAATTTGTTATTGTATTACGATCGACCGTATTTTTAAACAAAGAGGGTGAGAGAGAACGCGTTCGAGTAATAGGTTTAGCCGTTAAATAATTGCTATCATCGATTCTTTTTCCTACGTTTGTTTCGTCAACACTCAATGTAACATACGCATTTCTTTCGTTATGTTTTATTGTTTTTGCATTATATGCATTCATAAGAGTTTTTTTTTATATATTACTGTTTGTTTAATTGTGCTCTTCTTTTTATTTGTTGTTTAAAAACCCCGAGAATAAAAAAAAAAAGAATAAAGAAAACAAGAAATGTTTTTGCTTAAAATGTATGTACGTATATGTATGTGTGTACATACATATATTTTTGTTAATTGTAATTTTTAATATTTGTATTAAAAATTTTATGTTCACTTATTAAAAATTATTTTAAAGCGTCTATTCATTCGCTGATCTTATATTATTAAAAAAAAAATAATATTATTATATCATAAATATACACTTATTTATGTTAAAAAAAAAAAACCGTAAGCCGAGTTAAAAAAACACGTCTGCATTCAACGAGCACGCACGCACGAAAAAAAAAGACGAAAAGTTAAATTTTTTTTTTACTTGTTTTAAGACTTTTAAACTTATTTTAAGAAACTTAGGAATTGGTTAATCCCATTAAGGATTGCTTTTAGTACGTTTAAGTGTGGCTGACTTCCAAAACGTACTAATACAAAGTTCGTACACAATTTTACTACTATATTTCAACCATGTACACGTACAAAGTACCGAAACAATGCAACTATGTGTTTTGTTTATTAAAACGTTTTGAAATGTAAGTGATGCAATGCATAATACTTTTAAAATAAATCTGTATTGCTTGCAAATAAAATGTTAAAAGTCAGAAAGCATCAACTTTAAAACCGATGCTCTGATTGCTTATTTGATGCGTTACTTATACTTAGCAGTGACGTTTTGGAAGGGTTTGCATTGTATATATATTGTACTGCGGCGTTCTGAAACATTATACTTTGTTCTAATACAAAGCAATTGACGTTTTGGAAGTCAGCCTGTTATTCGTACTTAAATTTTTGAGTACGTCTCTTATATATACAAGTGTGAAGAAAATTTTTATTGCGATAGACAAAGAAAAAATCATGAAATGTTATATTATGTGTCGCGATCGTTAGAAAAGTTCACGCACAAAGCGCGATGAATTTTTGAATTTTGGGTTTTCTTTAGGTACCTATCACAAATAAAACTAAAGTGACATGCTTTTAGTATTTTTATTTAATATTATTTTATATAAAAAAAATCAAAATATATCTGTATTATTACGATTTTTCCCGGACAATTTTTATTAAATTTAAAATTACACCATGCAACACATAAAATGCTAACTCCTTCTAGTTTGTAATTTCTAGAAGTACTTGTCGTTACTAACAAAACTATAATTGGGTTTTGCTAGTTTAGCTGCCGTTCAAACGTTATGGCCTCATGAAGATTTTGATTAAAACTTGATTTTTCGAAGAACATGAAATTTTTCTCGAAAACCAATTGTAATTTAGTTTTTAAGTCTTCGGCACAAGTGCAGCTACAGTTAAGGAGAAAAAAGTGTGTAGCAAACTAACGCGAAAAATTACATCTATTGCCCCAAAACTACTAAAATGTCGAAAAAATATTCACTGTAACTGTGAAAAATTTAATAAAGTCAATTTCAGCAAAAATAATCCCTGTAATTTAGTTCAAAATTCCTCAGAATATTATAATGTTTTTTTTTTTAATTTTTCAGCTGCACAATCATCAAAAAATTTTAAAAATGTATGAAAAATTAATGTTGATTTATCCATTTTGTTTTTTTTTTTTTTTTTTTACCTTTTGCTACATATTTCATCAACTTTCTTAAGCACTAAGTGAGTGAATCGTCTGAAATTCTAAATCAGCAGCGCAGTACTCTTGGGGGAGTTTTAGAAAGTGCATTCGGTGCGTGCAATTTTTTCATAAAAATTACCTTAAAAATTATTTTTATTATCAACATTATGCCCGTAGCTTGGTGCGATGAAGAAATTTTGTATAAAAAAAGTTATCAACCTAATGTACGCACCCTACTGCCGATTGAACTAAATGGATAATTTAAGTTTAAGTTCAGCCGAAGTCCTTTTCTGTAACGTATTTTAAAGAAAGCTTTTAACTGTTTATAATTGACAAATTGGTAAAAAAAAAAAACATTTGATTTCGCCCCACTGTACAACTTGGAAGACATGTATTTATGTTAAAATCTATTTGAGACATTAATTTGATTTCTGTATTTTTTGATTAAAATAAATAGAATTTGTTTTCTTTATAATTTTATTAGGCCAACATAAAAAAACGAATATTTAAATTCAGGCAAAAAACAACATTAAAAAAAGATAAAACTTGACCGTTCATTCTTTTAGTAAAATGACAACGACAGAGGGGAAGAAATAAATAAAAGACATTTAATTATAAAGTGTAACACCATTTCAGATTCGAATGACTGTTAACTTTGTTAGTCGGCAGTAATTTTAAAAATATTCATTGGATTTCAAAAAAATTATTATTAGATTTTTAATTTAATTATATGTACATGTTTTAGCATGCGCGACATGTCCCTGCAACATTATTCGTATTTTCTTTTGATGGCTTTTTGAAAACTTAAGTACTTATACCCAGCAAAAAATTACAGATTACCAAAAGAACGACCAAGTAATGACTTACTTTATTGGTTGCCAAGTTAGTTTATTCGATTACCAAACGCATTAAAATACGTCAATAAAATAGGAAGTAACAAAAAAACTACTTGTTTAAATTATATAAGTATAGCTTTTTTTTTTTTTTTTTTTTTAAAAAATCATTTTTTTTTTTTTTTTAAATCATTTTTTTTTTTTTTTTTTTTTTTTTTTTAATTTCCTTAGCTATTCCCGCGAAGCTCTATGCTTGTCTGCAGGAAAGAAACCAGAGTCTCTGGCGGGAATCGAACCCGCAACCTCGGCGCTGATAGACTAGCTCGCTACCAGCTAGCCCACCGAGGCACTCTGAAAATTTTTACTTAAAAAGTGATTATCCAAATGAAACTGCATATGTTTCTACATTACCTACTTTATTATTTTGTACAAAAAAATCAATTACTTACTTTTTGTAAAATAATGTGCAATATATAACTAGTTCCCTATCAAAGAAATATTTCTTATTTTTTTAATTAAAGAAAAATTAAAAAGAAATTGTAATAAATATTTAGAACGGGGTTAAAAACATTTTTTAATTTAAGATTTTTAAATTTAAGATATGAAATTATAATTTAAATTATGAAACTATTATTATAATTAAATAAATAGTATTTAACTAATATTATTTTTTAGTATTTATAAACATATTCTATATCTTTAAATATTATTTTTAAAAATAGACCCACCTTTCAGTATACGGATCGGCTCAGAATCACTTTCTAAGTCGGATTAAAGATGTCCGTCCGGCTGTTAATTCATACAAATATTTATTTATACATACTTATAGTATATTTTAAACTAATTTGCAATTTCAGAAAAATCGTCCAATATGTAATCGAGTTATATTTTTTTTTTAAAAAAACATCCCAGCGGGAAAATGAGGAATTGATTACATAAATAATTAATAAAATAATGCATTATTTTCGAAAGAATAATAATGCATTCATTGGAATCGGGAAGGTAATTTCATCAGACACAAAAATTATGCATTGATTACCACGTATATTCCCACATTTGCAGAACAAGTAATGTATTGTTTCTGTTAGTAACAATTATTCGTGCTTTTTCCTTTATAAAAATCCGTTATTTTTTTGCTGCCTTTATGTCGCCTACTTATAATTTTTATTTTAGTCGCAGTTTGTGTTTGAAAGCGTACGGTCAAAGTTATTTAAAGTAAAAAGGTAAGTACTTTATGTTTTATCTTTTAATAATTTTTAAAATTTTTATTATTAAATGTATAATTACAGATAAATGTGATGAATGCTTAAATTTTATGAAAAAGCTTGATTATAAATTGGGTACTTTACTATCAGAAGATTTAAAATTTATTCATCCTTATTATAAATGTATGAATAATATAATTTATTCTAAAGAATGAATTATTTAATTCATTCGCAGGATACATTTAAATAATTTATTACAATCCTAGGACATGGTCTGTGTTAAGAATAATGAATTCTGGAATCAAATATTATACAATATATGTATTACTTTCACGATTCCTATTAATTCCATTTTCCCGCTGGGATTGATCAAATACCCAGCGGGAAAATGGAATTAATAGGAATCGAGAAAGTAATACATATATTGTATAATATTTGATTCCAGAATTCATTATTCTTAACACAGACCATGTCCTAGGATTGTAATAAATTATTTAAATGTATCCTGCGAATGAATTAAATAATTCATTCTTAAGAATGAATTATATTATTCATACATTCATAATCAAAGGAATCAAAGTTTTCCCCAATTATTTCATCCCCTTTTTTGAGGTCTGATTCGTTTTTTATTGGAAAATTAAACTTTTTTAAATCTTCTGATAGTAAAGTATCCAATTTATAATCAAGCTTTTTCATAAAATTTAAGCATTCATCACATTTATCTGTAATTATACATTTAATAATAAAAATTATTAAAAGATAAAACATAAAGTACTTACCTTTTTACTTTAAATAACTTTGACCGTACGCTTTCAAACACAAACTGCGACTAAAAAAAATTTATAAGTAGGCGACATAAAGGCAGCAAAAAAATAACGGATTTTTATAAAGGAAATATGTATGTTAAGCAAAAACACGAATAATTGTTACTAACAGAAACAATACATTACTTGTTCTGCAAATGTGGGAATATACGTGGTAATCAATGCATAATTTTTGTGTCTGATGAAATTACCTTCTCGATTCCAATGAATGCATTATTATTCTTTCGAAAACAATGCATTATTTTTTTAATTATTTATGTAATCAATTCCTCATTTTCCCGCTGGGTACAAAGCAAAATAGAGAGAGAGAGAGAGAGAGAGAGAGTTTGATATAAGGCATAACATTTACAAAAACAAACAGTTGTTCTTCGGAGAATAAACTTTAAGTAAAAACAAACTTATAACAACTCGATTACATAATGGAATATTTTTTAAAGTTGTTATTGGGTTTAAAAATCATAATAACAATTTTTTTATAACTTTCTTGCAAGGTAATCGGATTGCCTAGTTATTTTGTTAAAATAATGAGTGTAAAAACTTAGACCAAAAACTGTACGTAAGTGAAACAGAAAAAAGTGTACCGTTATTGCTTTGAAATATTTTATGTACATATGCATGCAAAAATCCAATTTAGCTTTAAGAACTCATTTTAACCCTTTACGTCGTCAGGTTGTATTTCTGCTACATACCCTTAAAGTACGTGTAAAAATATTATATATGGTAGCATAGCAATTTAAGTCGATGTTGCAGTTTGGCAACATAGAATTCTTGCGGTTTAAAATCTATAAGCTTTCTAGACAGCAACAAGTTTGTTTTAATTTCATTCAAGTGACGCGTGTGCAGAAATCTGTTTTGCGCTCTTTGAATGCATTTGCAAAAAACTATTTTTTTAAGTAATTGTGATATTTGGCTATTGAAATTTGTTTGAGTGAAAGGTAAGAGGATATATTTCAATAATCAATTACATATTTTTTTTTCGCAAAACCAATTTCGTTTACGTTTTATACTGATTTTGGTTTGTTGTATATATGCAACATTGCCTATTTATACTGATTTTTGTTTGTTGTATATATGCAACATTGCATATTGAGGTGTATTATTTACTATTTTTTACATTGTGAATGATTTTTCTTTAGAATATCAAAATGAGCCGTTAATTGCGTAATATACATCCTAGGGACCTAGAAATGATTCTATCACAATGAGAAGATAGTGAAGATGGCCTTGATTTTTCTGATAACGATGATGCTGACTATGCGACGTACTTGTCAGACCGAAAGATGTCAGGTTGGACCAATACGGACACTGGCCAGTTTTGGTCGATAAACACATGAGATGCAAATTTCCAGAATGCAATGGCTATACGCGGACATCTTGCGAAAAATGCGGGGTTAGTCTGTGCTACAATAAGCAAAACAACTGGCTTAAAATTTGTTATATTCTTTAATTCAACTTAAATTTTTAGAGCTACTGCTGCAATGTTGCATTTCTGCAACATATAATTTCTTTCAATAAATAAGATCTTAAATATGAATAAAAATTTTTTTATTAATTTTTCCATTAATAGTAGCCCATTTACTACCTATTTACCAAAAACTAACGAAATTGGCGTTTTAGCACCGTTAAGGGTTAAATTGTACGTTTACTGAAACAGACGCGTGTTAGTTAAAAAAAAGTAAAGTGTTTTTTTAAGAAATTTTAGAAAAAAGATTTAAAATGTCAAGTTAGTCTCAATATTATTTAATTAATAAAATAAAATAAAATTTAATTAATATTTTTTCAACCGAATAATTACTTGAATACATTATAAGAGGCATATAAGGCAAAAAAGGCTGATAGATTACAAAGGAACAATGAATGTAATATTTTGTAAGTACTATGTTTTAATAAACATTTATGCAGATTTGTTTAGAATTTGTTAACTTAATATTTATTCTTGTTTTTATTCAGTGGCAATATCACCAGAAATAACAACGGAGCTAGAATTTTTGGGAGAAATGAGAAAAGCAATTAAATGTGCTAAAAATAAACATTTTAAGCAAGTTTGTTTAAAAAGAAAAAAAAGACTATAAACGAATCTGAAACTTCTGATTGGAAAACTTCGTTTTAATTATATTTTTATGTGTTCAATACAACTTAATTTAAATAATATGTTTAAAAATGTCTAAGATTTACGTATATAAATTTAATGAATTCCATACACATTTTATTTATGTTTTATAAGTTTAATTAAAAAATTGCATAGAGAGTGTAATATAAGAAATACTTAAAATATACTCGATAAAAGTACTTCTTGAAAAAATAAAATAATGAAGGTTTATATTTACGAGTGTTCGCCTAATGGTCAAAATTCGACCATACATTTTTAGGTTCATATGAAGATACTACATATAAGTATATACGAATTTACATATTTTGGGCATTAAGTTTTCCCATCTTAGTGGATCGATTTGGCGAGGGACCAACCTCTGGTTCATAGAGGATAGCTCTACTATAAAAAATATCAGAAAATATCAATTGAAAAACCAAAAAGTATCATAAAATCTCCTTTGTAAATTGTACTCCACTCGGCACATTGCATTTTATTTTTTTTTTTTCTATTCTAATATTATCGAAAATTAATCAAAAAACCAGATGTTGAACGAAGAAGTACCAAAAAGCTCCCCTTACATGGTCTTATTCATTTTTCATCTTATAGGTTTTAATTCACTCAGGACCCTGCACCTATAATATTATGTTTCTAAGTTAAAAAAATCACCACATGCAGCACGGAAAAGTAAAATAAAGAAATTTAATTTCCCGTATTTATATAGTCGATATATTCGAAAACCGGTTTCTTAAAAATGTCGAATAATCGAGCACCCTATTTTCTTATTATTTGATAATTGAAAAAAACTAATTTTGTATTTTTTACATATGTGTTAGTAGCTTATTTAAACGGTTATTACTCCGAAAATATTGAACAGATTTTAATAAAATATATATTGTGCACTTCTGTAAGTAAATATCTTTCAAATCTTGTGTTTTTTTTCAAATCGTTTCACATACAGAGGAGGAAAGTGTTCTTAACTGTTTTGCCTTAGCCGATTTATATATAGATTATGGGAACTACTTACAATTTTATAAAATAAGTACTTCCGTTTTATTCAAAATAAGTACTTCTAAAACTTACATTAGGAATTAGTGACCACATTTTAAAATGGAACTAATTACATAAAAAACAAAAGAAGTACTTCTAATATTTAAAAAAATTTTAAAAAAATAATCAATTCTTAATAACTAATTGTTTTAGTCTCATGCCTTGTAAAAATAATTAATATGGTAATCCAGTTGAGAAGCCATTCCTCCAAAAATGCTTGATTCCAAACTCGATCACCTTTTTTAAAATTTTTTGCTGGGTATATATACACATATTAGGGCGCTTCACATAAAAAGTATTTTTTGCTATTATGTTAAAAGTATCTAGTAGGCATAAAAAAGTTTTAGTGATAACGTTGGACAACATCCGAACAAGTTGTAATAAAACGTACCAACACTATTTTTGATCCATGTCAGCCAGTCTGATCTACACAAATATTTTCTGCAGAATTGCAGACAGTTTTAGGCATAATGGTTTTTAACAACTGGAAATCTTTTCAGCACATTTTTTATTTAAGCCAGGTGAAGGGCCATGTAAGTCAAATTCGTACCCAAACATTGGACAAAATAGCGGATTACTATGTTCGGAGGTCAACTGATCCGAAACAGCTCTTTATTAGCGGAATAGCTTTCTGAAAAGCATTAACTGTATTTACACATGCAAGTCGTTATTATTTACATACTTGCTACTTATAAAAATCATTCGTAATAATAAATTTAACAAGTTAAAGCTTGAATATTATTTTGCAATTATCCAGTAAATTTGCATACAATTTCAAACAGGGTAACATTTGTTATGGTTTTGACATTTCATAGCTTGCTAATGCCAAATTTTCACTCGCATGCCAAATATGCTGCCACTGGAGCTGATATTGCAAAAAATGTGAGTGCAATAGTAAAAAATCGTGAGTGTATTGAGTTTTTCGAACTCTAAGAGGCATGGAAACTGTTTTTAACATTACTCCGCATCTAGGTAATTCTCACGAAATTTGGTAGTGGTATTTGTAAACGCAGAAAAAAAAATATGATTCGAGGTAACCATATTCTTAGAGGAACGGACTATGGTTGAATTTTAACAATGCTTACGTTTCTAGGCTACCATTTTATGGCCATATGTTGGTCAAAATTAACCATTATATGGTAAAAAAAATTGAGCTGAAATTGAATTTGGACAAAAGTAACCATATTATAGTCCCAATTAACAATAATATGGTTAATTTTAACCATAATATGGTTATTTATTTCATCCATTTCTTCCAATTTGTTTAATAAGTGTCAAGTTATAATTTTATTTTATAAGTGCCAAGTTATAATTTATTTAACTTTTAAGCAATCCCGTAAAATCATTTTACAGCTTTTGAAGACCTTCATAAGCACTGATTCGGCTTAACATTAATCCTACTGCGGGTATTTTTGAATTTCAATTAATAATTAAAATAAAATTAATGAGAATTTGAGGCAAAACAAGCAAGTATTAATTGAAAGGCATTAAACTATTGTAGGGAGCAAACGACCATAATGTTGCTGCTTTTAAAACATATTATTTTAGGTTTAAAATTAAACAAAAAATATTGTAAAATTGTTCAAACATATTATTGTTATTGTTATAAACCCATAACATGTTTGCAGACAACCAAAACATGGGTTTAGCTTTTGGATGGATAAATTTTACCAGAATATGGTTGCCAGTGACAATAATATGGTTAAGGTAACCATAATATGTTTAAGTGTATGGTTGTAGTTTGGTTTTATTAAAACATTATATTGTTGAATTCAACCATACTAAGGGAGATAAACACTTAATTGTTAAATAGAAACAAAATACTTTCAATTGTGAAAAAATAATGCTTAAAACAACAAATGTTTTTTGTTGCCATTGGAGGGACCATAATATGTTTTTTAACAATACTTCAACCATGTTGTTTCTCTGTGTGTAGCCACATGAAATTATACAGCATCTTATTCAGTTTTAAGGCATGCCAAAGTGTTCTCCAAAAGTGGGCTTTATATGAAACTTATAATAAATTATGGCGTATTGCATTTGTAGTCTTTTAAAACTGAACTGGACCAAGTTTTACCACAATATTATTATTCATTACGAATTTGATCGAAATAAAGTGTTTTTCGGGTGCGGTCTTTATATGTGCCTTTTGGAATTTATGGACTTCGCGAAATTTAGTAATGTGACTTCTAGTCGTCTAAAACGAATTTGTGTTAAATGACAATGGTTGCATTATTATTACTGCGTAAACCGAATAGAAATACGTTAATATCTATTTTTCAGGTTGACTGTTCCACATTCGGTCCCATACTACATTCTTACTGGTCCGATTTTACTGGGTTTCATTACCAAACTGCTTTGCAGAGCTTGAAATAATTTTGCTTTAAAATTTTGATTTCAGTAAACGGACACGGATAGATTGATTGCGATTTGTTGAAGCACCTAGAATAACTATGTATTTAATGGGGTCTTAAATGAAAAATTAAAAAATTCCACACGCAATGATAAACTTATAGCGATTTTTTTTTTCTGAAAAATATGTTGCATTAATGTTACATGTTCTTTTTACATTTCTGTATTCGTTTGTAAAAAAAATACAAAAGTGTGAAAAATTTTAAAGTTATTTTGTGAATATGTTACTGAAAAGCATGTAAAACATGCTGCATATTTTACCTTTACTTTTACTTAAGGTGTTCATAATGCCCTGTTTTACAACTACCGCTCATAATTTTGTGAAATGATTGTTTTAAAACAGAATTTTAAAATATTTTTATATTAAAATGAAAAAAATCTATGTATATTATTAAGGAACCTTTACACAAGGTATACTCGTTAGCTGGCTGACATAAACGTCAACTGTCAAATTTTCGTATGTAGGAGCCAAAATTTGTGCATGTGTTTTATATGGAGACAATTTTGACATGTCGGATATTTTTATATAGCACCATGTCTACACTCCAAAATAAGTCTACCTTGTGTAAATGTTGCTTGGTATATTATTATCGTTTTGATTTTTCCGAGCCATTAGTGATGTTAATATTTGTTTTCAAACCATAATAGCGTGCAAAAACCGCTCAAATGGCTTAAAAAATCAAAAAATTAAGCACATTGATGTTACAAGTGTAAAAGTTGTAAAAAAGCAGCTAAGTATGTTCTATTAAAGTTGCATGTAACATGTAACACTTCGAGGGATTATACGTAACATTAGAAAGTGTTACATGTACATTACGGCGTACCAACTTACAAGGAAACAAAAAATTAACTTTTTTTTGTCTTTTTAATTTTTCGTTATATCTTAGGTATTTGCAGTCCGATTTTAAGCTATATCAATGTTTTTGTCTCGAGAAGACCAGTGTTTTGCCTCAGGGGATATTGACATCAAGTATCTTGTTCTTGTATTTATCCACCAGATCTTTGTTCGTGCGACCCTAATGTACCTAATGTCAGAAAACTAAAGATCGCAAGGAACTTTTAAGCTTTTGCTAAGGAAATAGTGCGATAATTCCAACAGAAAAATTATTTAATTATACAAAAATATATATCATTATTTCGAAAATGGTGGAGGTTGCACATAAACTCGTATTCGCGTAACTCAAAAACGGTTCAGTGTATTGAATAAACAGAGTTAAAAGAAAACGAAATTCCGCGATAAAAATACCTTTAAGCAAGGCTTTACTTTTTTCTAATCTGCTCAGCCATTTTAGAAACGTAATTTTTTTTTTCGAAACCTCATTGCAAAAATGCTTTATGTTAGAGGCGGTAAGGGAAACTCTTTTTTGAGGTACGGTCTAATGGACGTACTCTTACATATTTTTTTCAGAAAATATATCGCTATTTTACATGTACTCGCATATAAAATTTCGTCCAAAACACACTGGTTAACACTAATGCCAGCGTTAGATATAATTCTAAAATTGTTCGTTCCATTGAAATAATATTTTCCCCTCTCAACAAAGGAGCCCTATAATATTGCAAAAATTATTTTGATGGTCCATGTGCTGGATTGTGGTTACTTAAGAATCACTTTTAATAACAAAGTGCAAATTTCAAATGGACTGTGTGTAGAGGTTTTCTTTTCCCGTACTTTTTCATTTCCCGGGAAAGCGGAATTTATTTTTCAATTTCCCGGGAATTCCTGTTCAATACAAATCTATGCAAAACATTATTTCATTAAATTTATTTGAACAAATAACATTTCCTGATATCAATTAAATAAGTCTATAAATGCATTCAACATTTTTTCTGTGGCAAAAAGGAAAAAGTGCTTAAAAAATTTCCATTTTTTGTAGGATTTTTTTTTTGGTATAATAAAAACTTCCGATATGTGACATAAGCAATGTTTCGAATAAAAACTTTAATAACTATAACCACAAAGAACTGATGATAATATTAAATTCGGAGTAAATTTCCAAAAGCCACCTTTAAAGTTTAAAATTGTTATCCTATAAAACTAAGCAAATTGACTTAAACATTTATTGTCACAGAATTAATTCAAAGCATATAGAATAGTTTGAAAGCCTACAATTATTTTTTATCAGGAAGATTTCAATGCGAAAACACGTTTCCTTTCTTGTCGAAGGAACAATCTCTAGACACATTTCTCAGCACTTCATTCAAAACTTGTAATTCCTTTTTAAATCGAATAAGGGTTTTCTCTATCAATAACTTTTGTTATCATCTGCAGAAGTAAGTGGGAACAACTTTTTTACGTTTTTATAAAATAAATCTGGGTCTTTAAACAAATTAAAAATTCTGAACATTTTTACTCTTCTTCTTTTAAATTTTCAGAGCATTTAACATTAACCATTGCCTTACTTATCGGATATGAATTGACATCTCTTTGGCGTTTGGCAAAAAAAAAAAAAAACTTAAGTCAGAAAATGTAGTTTTTCGTTATGTTAAATTGAAAACTATTTATTTGGTGCATTTCATCATCTGCTCTTAGGAAAATAGCAGATGATAACGATTAGAAGTAGTTGTGCTAGACTAAAGTGATGAACACCAAACGGACGAGAAAAAAAATTTAATTAAAGGCAATCAAAAACTCAAGATGCGTTTTTTGACTTAAAACTTTTTGCCTAACGGCTGAGATCTATTTCATGACACAACTTATTTACAATTATACATATCAGCAGTAACGTTGCCATAAATAAATTAAAAAAAAAAAATCCCGGGAATTCCCGCACAAATTTACCAGGATTTTTTCCCCCGAAAAATGTGCGGGATCCCGGATTTTTGTCCCGGGAAATCGCGCATGAAAAACACTAACTAAATTAGTTTTATGTAAAAACAGTCATATTTCAAAAAAATTACTTCTACAGAAATATATCACTATTTTTAATTATAAAATTTTTTTGTTTTAAAGACTTTTACATAATTTTTTTTATAAGAATTTCTAGGTATACATAATTTATTGATGTTTTCATAGACAATAAAATAAGTAGATATATGTATTAATAGTAGTTCTTCTTGCTAATATCATATTCTTTGAATTATCTTATTACCTACCCAATAATCCTGATACTATTTATAATTTTTACTGCATTTCGAAATGTCCTTTTTTTCGTTTGAAAAATAAGGTCACCGTACTCATGGTAGTAGATGTTATAAAAATCTTGCTAATATCTGTGGCCGTATGGAAAAACTAGATAACTCCATTTTTCGAAAACAAGAGAAAAACATACTTAAAGTTTTAAACATATTTCGCTTATTATTTAATATGGATTTATGTTACTTTTCATGCGCATTAAACAGAACATAATTTTTAATAGTGTTAAAGATTTCTGGTTCCATTGAACTAATTTTTGGGCACTAAAACCGAGAATCAATGTCACTTATCTTGTTTTTTCGAAAAATGGAGTTATCTAGTTTTTCCGAAAAAACTTTTTGTTCAATTTTGTTTCAAGTTTTACGGAATTAAGACAACTTAAGAAATGATTTGTGGAAAAACATTAACTATTTGACTCAGCACTGTAATTTACCCGTTTTTTTGCGAAAAAATTAAGTTACCCAGTTTTTCCAAAAATATTTTTTTTCCTTTTATATATGCTTATATGTATATCAAAAACTAGCATTAATTCCGCTACTTCGTGAGCGTTTTCCTTTCTTTCGTGGACATTTGTATTTATATGCCAAAGTTTATGTTTCTTTCATGACATTGCGTGTTTAATTTTATGTTTATAGGTGCAATTTTAACGAAAATTGAAAAAAGTACCTACCAGTCAAAGAACAAAAAAGTAAAAAAGGTCCTCATTCACTGACGACACATGTTTAATTTAATTTTTTTAGGTACAATACTAACGGAAATTCAAAAAATACAATTTAAAGAACAAATAGTACCAAAAAATTCACTCACAGGTTCTTATTCACTTAGAACGTTGCATGTCGAATTTTATGTTTACATGTAAAATATTAACTACATATATTCAAAGAAAGCTTCACTTGTAAAACAAAAAGCTAAGGAAAGGAATTTAGTTTCCCGTTTTTCCCCCTTTTTGGAACTTTTTTCCCCCATTAAAGTATCAGAAATCCTCCTCTCTAAATTTCAGTTTTTAGCTTCAGGCGTTTATGCTGTGCAGTGTTGAATCAGTCAGTAATGTTACGATTTTAAATTTATAGATAAGCCGAGTTTTTGTCTGTTTTTATGCAGAAACTGAAATAAAAGGTTTACCCCTTATGGCTTACCCTTCTTGATTTTATGAAATTCATAGGCCAGTTTATGGGTTATAAAATTATTTTTTAGTTTAGCTGACCAAAACACTGTCTTATCTTTGCAACAGAAAAAAATGGTATTTGGTAAGTCGAAAACTTTTTCAAAGTTACTGCACCACATAGAGTGCGGTAGATCTTTATGGGTTAAAAACTATTACTCGGAAAGATTTCGGGTGTTTGGCAGTCCTATTCTATATATCAAGAACTTCAGAAATGATATAAATTCTATATTCTATAAAATTCTTTGATTTATCGGGAGTGGCAAATTTTAGGTTTAAAATTTTGACCCAAAGAGCTTGTTACCCGAATTTTTTCTATTTCGCTTTTTTTCTCTTAGTTATCGACACAACGCCGTTTTTAACTTCCAATTATTTTGTTTCTTAAGACATTATGGAGTTACCTTGTTTTTTCAAAAAATGTATGGAATTATCTAGTTTTTACATAAAAATTGGTATTTTTCTGATTTTTGTTTTGCAAATAACTTTTAAATGAGGGACTATATTAAAATTTCGATCTGACAGAGTGATAGTAAATGAAACACGCTTTCTATTTTTAGTGTTATCTCATTTTTCGCAAAAAGTGGAGTTAACTAGTTTTTCCATACGGCCACAGATATATTAATTTTTATATGGCTTATTTTTGAATGGCAGTGGTTCCAAAAGGTCTATTATTTCACCAAGCGCCTATAGAAATACCGATTTTTTTAGAATAAATTGACCTTTAGTACCATATATATTACTTACTAAAGAATTTTATATACGATTGGATAGAAAGAGTTTTTTCCAGAAAAATTAAAAAAATCGATTCGAATTGCAGAAAGGCATTAACCTATGTTAAAGTTGCAAGAAGAAGAATGAACGAAAGATCTTCTCTAACATTGCCCGAAATTTGATGACCTAAGACTGAAACTGTTTGGTCAGTGAACCCTTCGGGGATAAACTTGTCTTTCTGACATTGATTTCAATAGGATCTACCCGTTCACTGAATCAGCCGGTATGCGGAGTAAAAATGATGGAAGCCAGGTAATATAAGACCCCTGCGAGACAGTGAAACATGGCAACACAACGTGAACTAATTGCTGAACCCACGTGAGCTGTGCTTGATTGCAGCTGCCAGTGAAACCTAACATACAGAAAATATCATAAATATTACAAAACTCAAGCAAGGCCAAAAAAATCTAATATTTGTACTTTATTGAGGTCATAAAATTGATGGACACAAAATTAATTTTATAAATTTTTTGCTTTTGTCATATTCCAGAAAAACAGTAACAGGTCAACCTTAATTAAAGGGACAAGAGGTCTTAGATGTCAAAACTTCTTAGTTTCATTTTATTGAAACCAACCAAAACTACCGGCAACAAGGCCCAAAGTTGAAAAATTCAACTTGCCAGATCATTAGTTTCGTTTCGTCAAAACAAATTGTACGGACAAGAGAAGTTTTCATATTTTAAATACGCTTGTCACTGTTATTTGTGTTGGCCTGTAAAGCATTCTAAAACACAAAACTAACATTGTTAATTCTTTTTTTTTTTTTGGTTTTTTTTTTGTGATGTACATTTTTGTAATTTCATACGTGTTTTATCTCAACGAAATCTCTAATGAAAAACAAACTTTTTATTAAAATAAAATAAATAGAGACCAAAAAAGAATACACAAACGAAAATGTTAATATCTGTCTAAATCAAATGCTGGATACAATGCAACATTCAACCACTAAAAAATTTTGAGTATTTATTCAATTGTATGTATGAGTATGAATATTTTTCCTTTGTATACCTTCACCGAATTTATTACTTCGTCATTCAGTTTGTAACTTTCACAATATTGATCCTAGACCCTGTAAAGTATATATATTCTGGATTCTTATGAGAAGAGAATTTCAAATCCGGCTGACCGTCTGTCCGTTATTTATATACGTCACATATACACCGTTAAAGTTTGCTTTTGAAATTCAGTCAGATCGGTTAATAAATCACTGAGATATCAGCAAACAATCACGACTACCTCTAATTTTCCCCATTAACCCATTATTGTTGTTGTTGTTATTTTAATTCCTTTTTTGTATATCTGCAAAACAGCAAGAGCCAATGCTCCCAAATTAGGTACAAGCTTCTAAAAAAATGGGCGGGGTTGCAGAAGTAGGCGAGGTAATTCCCATACAAAGACATTATAAATTTCTGTCTATCTTGAGAACACAACGTGCTAAACTTACTAAATCAGGTACAAAAATATCGGTTATCAATGCCCTGGAGAAGTGAGCGGGCTACCTCACGTACAGAAAAAAATCAAAAATTGTATAAAAACTTGAATTTTAGGGCTGTTTTTTGATCTGCGGATCAAGATTGGAATTCTTTAATAGAACATATTTTTTGAAAAACTCTTTTTTTAAATACCCATTTTCGGAAACCATAGATCTTACCGAGTTCAAGTTTAATAACCCAAGTAAATGCTGAATTTCTTAATTCGGTACTTCAATCTAAAAATAAACTTTGACATTTTTTATGAAGATTCCGCTCTAGCGATAATCTCTCGTAAGCTAAGCCGCGTCCAAAAAGAGTCCATAAATGGTATTTTACACTAATAAAAAGTTCGGTAATTTTTTTTTTTTGAACAATAAGTGACCAAATATAATAGATATTTAAGAATTCTTTGATTCTGCATCAATACCCTTTAAAAATCAAACCACAGACTCGAGATAGCCAGTTTTTGATGATTTTCAATTAGATTTTAAATGAAAATCGGACAAATCGGACAAAAAATGGTAGAGTTATTTAAATTTTCTTTAAAATCGAATTAAAATTTCATACATAATATATATTCACTTATGCATCACAATATAATAATATTTTAATAAATTGCTTTCACAAAAAAATCTTATATTAGTGTCGTTGACAAAAAACTCACTTATAAGCATCGCTTCAAACTAGAGTTAATTGGTAAAAAAGATAAAAAAATCATTTAATTAAGACGAGATTTGCTTAATTTTAATTATAAACACTAACCCTCTTATTCATAAAAAATATTGTACGTATTTAATAGTTTTTTTCAACAAATATACATAGAAAATTGGTTTCATAAACCTTTTTTAAGCCTTAAATATTGTTTATGAATGCTCTTTAAATAGTTCTAAAATTTTCGGACAACAGATTTTTTAACGTCCATAGTTTGATCTAGAATGAGTTTTCAGTTTTTCTGAAAATTTTGATACGCGGTTGCTCATGAAAACCATAAAGATAAAACAAATATCTGAAATACAATTCTAACCTGTATGATACCGAACGCATCGTGATCGTATAAATGTTCATATCAAACCATTGTGAAGGGTGTATAAGATTCGGCATAGCCGAATATAGCACTCTTACTTGCCATATTTTAACAACAGTCGGGGGAGTGTCACTTTCTGTCTTGGGTAGAAAAAATAAATTGTGGAATATTTATGTATTTCATACCTCTAAACAATATTTATTTCTATATTCTTTTTTTGTGGCTTTTTGGTTTATTGTTTGATTATTTTTATGTTTTTTTTTTCTTTTTTGAGCAAAAATGTCGAAAATCATGTATAAACATTTACTTTTATTTGAGCGAGTGTATTTTATACTCCGATAAAGTGGTTTGTTTACATTTTCGTTTTTTTTTCTGCCGCAAGAAAAGAAAATCCAACAGTTTTTTTTGCAGAGTAAAAATCTTCAATTTATTTGACATACAATGTTGGTAAATGGTTTCATGATTTATGATATTAATGATGCCAAACTATGTGGAAAAGTCCTAAATCTGAAAAAGAGAGAAGAAAACCTATTTCAGCTGTCAGAAAAAAAACCTAACTCTATGATAGTGTTACTAAGAAATATGCCCAATTCACCACCTCTTCAGGGCATCCTCGAATACGAATGCACGACAATGGTTATTCCTGCACGACATGTGAGAGATAGCCATAATAAATCATTAACAAATCATCGCGAAAATCGTTGTTCATTCGATCGTTATATACTTTGTCGTTAATTTTTTATTTTTTTAATTTTTTTTTTATTTTTTTATTTTAATTCCCAAAGCTAATCCCGCGAAGCTCGTCGCAGGAAACCAGAGTCTCTGGCGGGAATCGAACCCGCAACCCCGGCGCTGATAGACTAGCTCACTACCAGCTAGCCTACCGGGGCACTGTTCATGCATGGCAATATCGCCTATTATCTCGTTCACGACAAAAATTATTATATGTCCGTTTATTTCAGGCAATTTTTCCATATGCTTTTAATTATAGTTGCAGTTTTATTTTGCTTGTTTTATTTCTGTTACATGGTATATATTCGACTTCAATAAGCAATCCCTAATTTGACAGTGAGGTATAAAAAGTATGCTTTCAATTTTCCAGCTCGCCACTACTTTCATCAGAATTTTTTCGGTTTTACTGGTTTGTGCCACTTCGTTATGACCCAGTAAAAACTTCGCTTACTTTTTTAAAATAAATAGCTTCTTTAACTTATTATTTAGTATTTCATTCATTGGTTCTTTCAGT
Organism: Pollenia griseotomentosa; assembly: GCA_963931875.1. Taxonomy (NCBI): domain Eukaryota; kingdom Metazoa; phylum Arthropoda; class Insecta; order Diptera; family Polleniidae; genus Pollenia; species Pollenia griseotomentosa. Next base: position 140,221,375 of record OZ007563.1, on the reverse strand, counting down.
AGAATTGTAAGTAGTGCTCTTATGTTTTTCTGATTACTCAACACATTATTCTGTAGGCGAAGTTTTTACTGGGGAGTATGTTGGTATTTAAATCAACAAATAAAAAAAGAAGGTGAGATTTATAAGCAAACCAAGCAAGTAATTGAAAAGCATTCATCTACGGCAGAAGATAATATGAAAATCAATGGTAATTGATTTTGATATTATCGTCAATAGCTTTTTATATAAGACAACTTATAGGACATTGTCGCTTATACTGTACCACATAGAGTTTAATAGAAGTCAACTTAAAGGACAACTTTGCTCAAACTGTTGTACAGGACGACGCACGGTGCTTTGTCCCATAGACAAAAATCAAAAAAAAATTTTAGTCTCAAAATGTGATAAAAGATATATTGATCGATAGATAACAACACAACTCATAAAAATTTTTTGGAATTGATTTCGTGTGACTCTCCTAGACTCCGCCAGAGGTCGCTAAATTCAGTCAAATTTAAGAAAGAATTAATGAATAAAAAAAAATGAATTGAATTGCTTCAAGAAAATAACTCTGAAAAATTCATTTTTTTAAAAAAGAGTTTAATGTTATTTTTTTTGTGATCCTTGGTATGTTCAAAATTTGGCAATAATACAGTTTTTATTAAAAATATTAACTTAAGTTAGTTTTTATCGCTCAAAAAAAATATATTTTTTTCAAAAAAATCCAAAAATTACAAAACTTTTTTTGAACTTTAAAAAAAATCATATATAATCAGACATTTTTTTATTTCGTTTTTTCTTAGCAAATAGTGTTCTTAAAAGGACCGTAAAAAGATTAGTGCCGGTTTTTGACCGCAACTTAACAAAAAATGCACTTTAAATAGGTCTAATTTCACAAATTTGTTTAAAGTTTTTTTATTATAGAGCTAAAATGTTTATGTAAAGTTACAAGCTATATGAAAAAACATTTAAAAAAGAATGCTGAGAAAATATTAAAGTCAAATTGTGCACCATACCCCTTAATCAGAGTGCGCTACAATTATGTAATTTTCAGCAGGATAAAGTAATACGTTATATGCACACCTTGTGGTAGATCAATCCCAATAATTGTTTAAGTTTATAAACAAACAAAAATTGTAAAAAATTACAAATATTTCTTTTTTTTAAACTTAGGGCCTATTTCACCAACAATATTTATATATCAATTTATGTTTAAAATTTGTTTTTCATGTAAAAAAAAAAAAAAAATTATATGAAAATATTATATACAGAAAATATTATATACAGAAGCAAAATGTTGATTTGGAAGATGGGGTAGTTGAGCAGGACGAGTTAAGTTCCTCGTTGTGCGAAATTTGGTCTTCGGAAGACTCTAGTAGTTTTGATGATACATAATTAAAATGTGTAAAAACTAAATTTAACAACATCTGTTATTGTGTAACTAAAATAAGCATATTATTTGAGTATTATTTGGTTTTATTTATTTTTATTAAAAGAAAAATCCACCACTTATTGACGATAAAAGGTTTATAAATAAAGCCAAATAATGGCACTAATATATGTTTTCATATTTTACAATTTAGTGCTTTACGGGAAAACGCATACAATTTTTATTTTCATTTTAATTTTTTTTTTTTCTAATTACATCGGCAAGATTAAATTTAGTCCAAACCAAACTAATTTTATTGCAATCAAAATCAGCTCATCAAATTGTATTGGAATCTTTTTATTTTAGAACGTAGCTCCCATACAAATCATTCTCCCGAAAAAGCTTTTAATGCCAGCTTCCTTAAAAATATAAGTATTTACATACAAATCGGCGACAGTGATTTTTACGATAGCTACTAAGTCACGACAAAATGTTGTACAGATAGGTCTAAAATAAACTATAGGTTCCATATAAACCCTCATCCAAAAAACTCATATACGGAGCTTAAGATATCTAAACAATATTCGGGAGAAAGAACTTTTAATCGAATCTTAACCTCATAACATAATCTTGTTCTGGCGGGTCCATGATTGCACATGGGTCCCAAATAGATTACACTCTAGGAAATTTGTTTTTAAATACTATACTATAGGGTATCACATGGTCGGGTTTGACTGATTATACTTTCTTACTTGTTATTTTTGCAAGAGCATTTGAAGCGTTTTTAACTCATTTTTCATTTAATGATGTTTTTGTATTCTTCACATGAATAATCCGATTCTACCAAAATTCGGCACACATATATCTCTAACAAATATCAATTTCCATACCAAATTTTATTACGATTGGATAATTTTTGTAGGTACTATAGCATTTTTAAGAAAAAGGATATATGGCAGGACCTTGAGTCCTTGTTCAGATTGTTAAGTGAAAATTTGCACACACGTTGCTAGTTGTGTGTGTATTAGCATGCCCATTTTTTTGTAGTTTTGTGGGCATTATTGAAGCTAAAATTACATTTTTCCATTTCAGGACACATGGGAGGTAGGCGTGTCCTTGGACCGATTTGTCCAAAAATTCATATTTTTCTGAACTAAGCTATTTTATGCTAGTGTACCAAATTTCAAAAATTTCTGACAACTCCTTCTATTTATGTCCCTTCGTTATATGGGGACAAAGCACTGTGCGACGTTCTCTAGAAAAAATAAACGATAAGGGACAAGTAGTGCATACATCATTGACGATGCTGTCGTCAACGGAAATCTGACCAACCATGGCGACTTCATGAATCAGGTGGAGGGGATACTACAATAAGTTCAGAAATAACATTCTATTTTAATTGTTGCTTTAGTTGGACGATATGTCAAAAAACCTAAGCAACTTTCGACATTTCTCTCTCTAACTTGGTGGCCACACGTTCAAGTTTTGCCTTTCAATTCCATTCAATTTGCAATACACTCTCACTTTTTTACTAATACACTCACACTTTTTAAATTGACCACGAGATGGCTTTCAATTTCACCTTTCCATTTGTTTGGCAAATTTACTTTCAATTTAACAGCTGTTTACATGTTTGTCTTTATAAATTGTTTTCTTGATGAAATCTTGAAAGTAAATTGCTTACAAATTGAGTGCAGCCTACGTCACAGCTTTCAATTTATGTAAATTTTGACAAGCAGTATATGTAAAAGACTATCAAGAACAACTTGATCGTGTGGCCGCAGGGTAAGTAAAAAAAGTAGCTCAGCTGGGCTTTCAGCGCAACTTATGCAACATTTTAAAGATATGAATTTCAGCGCAACTTGTACATTTTTGAAGATATGATTCTTACAATTTACACTGTAAGAATCATAAATATATAAATAAAAATATCAAAATTGTGTAAAAATCGATACAGCAGTTTAGGCGGACTTAAGTAGCCAAAAAACACAGAAAAAAATACCAATGTTAAATTGGCTTGGCGAAATGTTGATTGAGAATCATAGTAAATTTCTGCAAAAGTATGCCCTTTATTTAAATTTACACCATAACATTTTTTTGGAAAAACGACAAAATGTAATTTAAGTAAGTAGCACATAATATTTTTAAAAAACAATAATTGAGGTATTATTGTCTACAAAAAATAATATTTATCACAAATTAATTATTTTATCTGACAGTTTGTTTTATAGTTATTTAGAAAACAAATTTGGAATTATTGCGTTTTGGTCCGAATCATATAGTATTTATTTCATTTTGCTTTGAACTGTACAAGGTATATTTACACAAGGTAGACTCATTTGGGAGTGTAGACATGCTGCTCTATAAAAGGAACCGAGTTGTCAAAATTGTCTTCATATAAAACAAAAACAATTTAACGCACACATGAACAAATTTTGGCTCATATATGTACACGAAATTTGACGTTTGGGTTCCAACTAGGGGTAAACAGCTGGCAAACGAGTTTACCTTGTGCAAATATATCTTGGGACTGTATGAAAATATTGCGTTTTGATCTGAACTAGGGTTGGATTTTCTGCTTTTTGCTTTGAATAGATTACATTTTACAGTTATCTAAGAGTTACCACCAGAGCATAGTTTATTTATAAAGTTGATTTTTTTAAAATTTTTTTTAGCGATTTATTGCAAAGATGTGTAATTATTGAATTTTGCTCTGAACCATAATATATTTATATTGAATTGCAGTGTAGTTATTGAGTTTTGGAATGATTTATAATAAAGGTAATATAGATTTCAATGTGTTGAATAAGATTCAATCAAAAATCTTGAAAAATGTAATTATTGCGTTTTGTTATGGACCCCCTCATTTCATATTAATTTTAAATGAAAAATATAAAAATAACCTTAAATCACGTTTATTTAATATAATTCACTGGTAAAATAATATTGTTCAATATTGAATTCCTAAAAACCTGTTTTTAGTATCGACTCTATTTAAAATTATCTTGGTTTCATGTTTATTTTAAATGAAAAATGTTAAAATATAATTGTTCAATATCGAAACAATAAAAACCTGTTTTACTTGTTTTGTATAGAAAAAAAACAACACCATTTTTTTGTTTTCATGTTTAAAATATGTTATAAAAAGAATACAATTCCCGTTTTCTTTTAGTTAAAATTATTAAGTTTAATAGCACATCAAGTTTTCAAAGCAGAATGATGACGGAAACCATATCGGACCATTCTGCTGATGCTTCTGTTAACAAAGGGAAATAAAAATAAGTGAAACATGTGTTTTGTGTTTTGAATTTTTCTTAAATAAATGCATATGTTGTCTCTGAAGCTTCTTCTGACTGTTATATCACACTCAAACCAATTTGATTCTACATGAAATTCACGTTGTTTGAACGTGATTCGGATTGTTATTTCAATATAAATAACATTTTACTCTAACTTTCCTGCAATGTTAAATTAACAAGAATTATATTTATTTTAAAGGAAAAAAATGTTGTTCGCAAAGATATTGTAAAATCATGTTAAATTAACATTAAGTAACTATGAAGCAAAATCTCCACCGAAAACGGTAAAATCAACCTTGTTTTCGATGATTTTACCTTGATTTTTTTCTGTGTGAATACGCATTATGCCTTATTTGTTAGGTAGTATAACATCTTTTGTTATGTGTTAAATAAAGAAAGAGACAAATAGTTTTATTTTAGAGACTTAACTCAATATTCCAAAAAAATTTTGTTATACCGTAATTGAGTTTTACGCAATAAATTATTGAGCTCAATTATCCATATAAAATTGCAATTTGGTATTGCTCAATAAATAATAAACTTTATAAATATTGAGTAAAATTAAAATGCGACCCTGTCACAAGTGTGTTTAATGTGCAAAACACAACTTACTAAACAAAGTGTTTTGACATTTAGCAAATGAAATTGCAACAAAAAAAGGGGTATCCATTAGGTCTTTGCAAAAGCCAGATGTTTATTCCTTAAAGATGTCAAAAGTTGTTTACATTTTGCTAATACATGCACATTTTTGTTTACGTTGAATGTTGTATGTAGTACTTCTACATAAATTGAGTTAGCTAAACTGTGTATATTATGTGAATAGAAAGAATATTATGTCAATAAACCGAATATTGACTCAATTAAAAAGGTATATCTGAACACGGTATTAGGTCAGTTAGTAAAAACTGCGACGATATAGAACACAAGATTACGCCTTGCACATGATTTTCAGTTAGATGGCGTAGTTTTTCCGCAGCAAGAGCTGGAAACCCCGCAATTAAACAACAATCAACTTAAGCTTGCCTGTTTAAAAATATGAGCACTTCGCATGACGTCGTTGTTCAACTTTGAGGTTTGGCATTGACGTAATCTTTATTTGTATCATTACTTGGTGGCCACACGATCAAGTTTTGCCTTTCAATTCCATTCAATTTACTCAACTCTCTCATTTTTTTACTAACACACTCACACTTTTTAAATTGACCACGAGATGGCTTTCAATTTCACCTTTCCATTTGTTTGACAATTTACTTTCAATTTAACAGCTGAGTACATGTTTGTCTTTATAAATTGTTTTTTTTATGGCATCTTGAAAGTAAATTGAGTGCTACCTACGTCACACCTCTCAATTTTTGTAAATTTTGACAAGCAGTATATGTAAAAGACTATCAAGAACAACTTGATCGTGTGGCCGCAGGGTTATTAACACACTCCGCAAATAACATAACAGACCTGAACAGTGCTCTTGTACTCAGTACTCTTGTTTATTTGATGAAAGGTTTTTGCCGGTATCTGTTTTAAAGCCATTTATGTATTAACTCTATCAATTTAACTATCTTGGTCCATCTAACGATAAAAACAACTACGTCGTCCAGGGTTTAAAAAACTGCAGTCAAAATGAAAAATTGATTTTTCTTCCCCTTTTTGATTTTTCATTGGACAAAAATAAAACTGTTGCTTTTACTTCTGATTCATTAAACGAAAACAGTCGTAGTCCAGTCAAAAGCAAGAAACGAAAAGTTGTACACAACAGTCACATGTTCCAAAGTGTTTGGTTTGACAGTCTGAAACTTTTAATAAATCCCGAAGTTAACGAAGATGGGACGTTGTGTTTTTGTTTTGATTTTGCAGTTAAAGTGCGTTTTCCTATTATGTCTTTAATCACTTGTTGGAAGAAAAAAAGTAACTGTTGTTTGATTTATTTATATTTGTATGTATTTATGTATATGCATTTTGTTTTGCTGTTATTTTTGTACATACCAAAAATTATTTTGTTGGTGAAATTAAATATACCTACTTTATTAAAATTCAGAGAACTTTTAAAATTCAAACCTAATAAACCAAAGAAATAACATACATACATAAATACATATAATAAACCAAAGAAATAACATACATACATAAATACATATGTATATGAAAACGATAATGTTATTTAAAGTTTTATTAAATTTTAAAAAATTAAAAATATTGTTAAGCATTAAAATAAATATAGGGTGATTTTTTATGAATTTAGTTTTTCGGGCTGGCAGCACTGGTTGGTAATTGTGTCCAAACTACTTCTGTGAAAGTGAAAAGTGTTCAGTATACTCTGCCATTTCATCATGGAGAAACTCACAAACGAGCACCGATTGCAAATCGTTGAAATTTATTATCAAAATTCAGCTCGATGAAAATCCACTGTTTTAACGTAAAATTGTGTTCAGCGATGAGGCTCATTTCTGTCTAGATGGATATGTAAACAAGCAAAACTGCCGCATCTGGGGTGAAGAACAGCCACATGCCGTACAAGAGTTACCAATGCATCCCGAAAAAACGACAGTTTGGTGTGGCTTATGGGCTGGTAGCATCATCGGTCCATTTTTCTTCAAAGAGGACCGTTTAAGAAACGTTATCGTCAACGGCGAACGATATTGAGCCATGATACGTGACTTTTTTTGCCCCAATTGGCTGAGTTGGACTTGGGTGCAGTGTTGCCGTTAGGATACGAAAGATACATTTTTCGTATCTTTTGACTACTTCAGGTATCATGTATAATCCTGACGTTTTTCGTATCTTTTGAATCTGTACGCAAAATGTACAGAAACAAAACATTCGAAAATTTTTAGCCAACTAAAACTTATTAAGACTGTTCATCGTAACCGACTCAATACTAATACAATAGCAGCCAATGCGCATTGACTAAAAGGTGAGGTCAACTACACAACAACACTGCTTCTGTGGTCGGATTTTCAAAAATATAGCTAGTAAAAAAGGTTAAGCTTCGTACAGACGGTGGTAAGATCTTACAATGTTGTCAACAAAATTGACTAAAAATGTCTTGCAACTGAGTGAACATTGTACGCTATTTTCATTTGGCAGATGTGTTAAATTAATGCATCTGACAATGGCACCATTGTCAGAAAAATTACAACATTGTAAGATCTGACCGAAGCTTTAGTTTACATCAAAATTTAGTTTGCCACCGAAAAAAAACACCATATGTTGACTTGACCCCACCTTCTAGTGAATTCGACGTGATAGCAGCTTTAATAATGGTTAAAAAAAACATTAAGGGGTTCCAACATACGATCCACCTAAATCGATGATTACTAGTAGTGCGAAGTTGTTCTGAGGAAATATGAACATCTTTTTTTATTTTCAGGAAATTTATATCAACGTTGATATAATCGCCTTAGTATAAACGCCTTAACTCGTATATTAATTTTTACAAAAATGAATTTGTTTTGATAACATTCAAAGATAATTTCATATAATTAATTTTAAAGTTTGCTTACTGTATTTTTAAAAATTACATATGTACCTAATATTTATGACTAAAATAAATATAAAAATGAATTTATACGATATCATTTTCTTTACAATATGCATTTAAATATGATATAAAAATGTTATGTGAATGAATATTAAACGTTAAAAACGGATTTTCAAATTTTTTTCAAAACGTATCTTTTTGGGAAAAAGTGTATCTTTTTGGGAAAAAGTGTATCTTTTTGGGAAAAAGTGTATCTTTTTGGGAAAAAGTGTATCTTTTTGGGAAAAAGTGTATCTTTTTGGGAAAAAGTGTATCTTTTTGGATACTAAAATGTATCTTTCTCAAAATTTCACTGGCAACACTGCTTGGGTGATATGTGGTTTTAAAAAGACGGTGCCACATGCCACACAGCTTGTGAAACAATTGGCATATTGAAGGATAATTTGGTGAGCAGTTTATCTCTCGAAATGGCCCTGTGAGTTGGCCGCCAAGATCATGTGATTTGACGCCTCTTGACTTTTGCTTGTGGTGTTATGTGAAGTCGTTGGTCTATGTGGACAATCCAAACACGATTGAAGCCTTAGAGTATAACATAACACGTGTTATTCCTGGAATACAGGCCGAAATGCTCGAAAAAGTGGTGCAAAATTGGACCCTACGAATGAACCATTTGAACCGGAGCAGCGGGTAACATTTACATGAAGTTATTTTTAAAAGGTAAATGACAAAGACCAATTTATCGATTCCAATAAAAATTTTGAATTTATGATGCAAATTTGAGTTTTTTATTTGATTTTTAAAAAAACTACGCTTAAAAAACCACCCATTACATATGTACATATTTATGTACACATGTAGTATTAAAAAAAGAAAACAAATATGGAATACAAAAACACAAACTACTGGATTTTTTAAAAGTTTCAGTCTGTCAAACCAAACACTTCCGAACTTGTCGACTGCCGATGTTTTTTGTTGTGTACAACTTTTCGTTTTTTGCTTTTGCCTTGACTGCAACGGTTTTCGTTTAATGAATCAGAAAATGCAACAGTTTATTTTGTCCAATGGCAAATGAAGAAGTCGAAGTTACAGTTACACAATCGTATGACTTTTACTATCTCAACTGCAGCTTTTTAAACACTGGGTTTTTAGGCCGGCCACTCACGTACAGTTTTAATTGTCAGTTTCAACTGTTCAGTTAAAACTGTCCGTATGTGGGTAATAACTGACAGTTCAACTCAACTGTTCAGCTTAACTGAGAAATATAATATTTTTATATTTTTAACTGACAGTCTCAACTGAAGTGAACGTGTGTGGGTATTCAACTGTACCGTTCTCAGTTCAATTTGTGTCTAGCAATTACAAAAAGTACACCGAGAGCGGCCAAAATGTCCTGCTCGTTCGAATCCATGTTAAAAACTGAAGTATTTAAAGCACGTGTGTGTACATCTCAGTTAACAGTTAAGTCTGTCAGTTTTAACTGAACAGCTGAAACTGACCGTTAAAACTGTACGTGGGTGGCCGGCCTTAAAAGCCTCCACGCTAGGTCTTTATACACCATATTCAGTCGCATAGAAAAGTCTCCATACCCCTTATTTTTTTATTTATTATTCTGCTCATCATACCCAATTTTAAAATTTACAGGGAAAGAAAAAACTCGGATTAAATTTATGTTAGTTCGAGTCGATCTTAAAAGTTTAAGTACAAATAACACTAAAATGTACTTAAAACAATCCAAAATGGGATAACTTTTGAAAACCGATATGCTTGCATACGCGTGCGTTTGAAAAGTTAGTTGTAGAAACAACTGCAACACCACAAAGAAGGTAAAAAACGATTTTCTTGTTTTGTGTAGAAACAACAACGCTACAAGAAAAAAAAATATACATTATTTTCAAGTTTAAAAAGTATTATAAGAAGCAAAACTTCCCAAATTCTATTTGGTTAACTTATTTAGTTAAAACCATTAAATTTTCAAAGAAGAATGATTAGAAAAACCAAATCGAGCATGCTGCTGGTGTCTTATAATTGAGAGTTCTTCTGTAATCAAAGGACGGAAAACAACAAATGTGAAACAAACATGTGTGTAACGAGCAGTGTTGCCAGTGGATTTTTCGAAAAAATACCTACACATGCTAAAAAAAATACGATTTTTCCCTACACGTTGAAAAAATTTCCCCTACAAAAATCCCTACGCATTATTGTCATTAAAATAGAAGAAAACACATTAGTTATAAAAATAAATTTTGTTTGAATATGTATATTAAAGCTTTGACAAAAAAATAAATACAAAACTTTAAAAAAATAATACATATCGCACTTGTTCAACAAAATACTTTATTAACTCCAAATTTCAAAATTTTCAGTAGAAGCAAAACAATTTTTTATTTAATATGAAATCCATATTAAACAGTATTTTTAAACCTACCGTTTTTTTCCAAAAGTTACACAAAATAGCTCGATATTTTTACAGCGGGTAGATAGGAATAACACCTTTCGATTTGATCCAAGAAGTAAAAAACTAACTTAAAAACTAACTACAGTATTGTAAAAATTCAATTAAATGATATCTTAGAAAAAACATAAGTAAATATTAGTGTCACCAACTTTTTAAACCACAAACAACTCTGAAAATATATTTTAAAGCGATTTTAGTGAAAAGAAGAAATTTTCAACCGCTGTGGATAAGATAATATCACTTACAAAACGTTTTTCTGAATTAATTTTATAAGTAATGACCCTACATTTTGGTGATTTTAAAAAATCTGTCCGATTTTCCCTACGCCTCTATTTTAGTATCAAAAATACCTACATGTAGGGATTTTCCCCTAGTTCTGGCAACCCTGGTAATGAGTTAGTAAGTAATAATATTTCTCTCCATCCCTGGGGTAAGTGCTTGAATTAATCGATCTCTTTTTCAGACTATTTTAAGTACGAATTCAGGATATATGAAGAAATTCTTAATTCAAGCACAGTTTGATATTAACTTTTATATCATTTTTACTTAAGTCAATCGCGTTTTCGGAATAATTTCAGTACGGGGCACTTGAAATATCCGTAGTTGCATCAAGCATTCTGTACTTGATTTAAGGAAATCCGTTATTGCCCTACTATTGACACGACTTTGACTTGATAAAGGCGCATATAGACGACATGTTATTGTCATCTGACATGTCAAATTTTCAAGTCACATGTAATTGTGCATGTCTGTCAAAATCGCTGTTTTACATAAGCTTTATAATATTCGGTCACAAACGTACATGTAATTTGCTTCTGACATTGTCTCTGTTTTTTTTCGCATTGTTATTGCAGAAACCAAAGTAGTGCTCGGTTTCAAAATAGCTTGCTGCCGCCATGAAAAGTTTTATTTGCGCCGTAAAATAGTTCAGCCATCTTAACATTTTTTCTTTTAATTCAAAGATACCAATTTAGGATTTTATAATAAAACGGTTTTTATATATATATTCACATAAATTCTATTCAATGGTAAGATGATCAAACATATCTCGGTATTGTAAAAAATTAACTTCAGCCGGCTAATGATTCCGTCAATAGTGGACGCCGCTGCCGGTTTCTTGCCGGCATAGCTTTCTGATGTCAGATGGTTTGTCAGAAGAAAATAGAGCACGCTCTAATTGAAATTTTGTCAGATGACTTTGCTTCTGACTTTTACAGAAGCAAAGTTAAAAAGGTAACACACGACATGTATGTGTTTTGCAGTGGAAAATTTGACATGTCAGATGACAAAAACATGTCGTGTACGGTCGCCTTAAGGTGTAAGTGTATAAGGTAGCGGGGTTTTTTAAATAATTTATTGGTATTCTATACCTAAGTTTTAATTGGATCAGATAGGAATTACAGTAATATTTTACCTATGGCCCATCAAAATTATCTTAAGAAAAAAGCTTTACTGCTTATTTTTGCTCTATTTATGTTAACATTTAAAGAAAATTAGGTGTTTGATATCAAAATAAAATTTTGTGGAAATCGAGGAGATCAAAATATGTAAAAGCGATCCTTTTTATAAAATGGGGAAACTATTTGTTGGTTATTTTCCATCGAAATTGTTTGCAGGGTTTTTGTATTATTTACTGCTTGTGCGTTCCTGCTGTTTTTAGTGCGAATAAATGTGATTTTATTTATTCGTTCACTCATTTGTTAGTATGTATTAGTGTTTTGATTTTCGGTTGTAAATTGTTGAAATACGTGAGAAATTTTTTCCAGTTTTTTGCAAGTTGACTTTTGGTACAAGTTGTTATTTTGATGTTTGTGTTTGTCATTTTTCCCACTCTCATTCCCATAACTTTAATTAGATTTTGAACAAGATGTTGGCAAAGAAGGGGAAAACTTCAGCAACAGTTTTATTGCAGTAACGGAATATTGTAGCTGTACTGGAACTTGTTTTTTTTTAAATCGTTCGTTGTATTCGAAAATAACAAGCAATCGTAAGAAAATTTAAAACAATTACTTAAAGAATAAATAAAAGAACTCGAAAACGTCTTCATACACCAATGCACGCATATAACCTTTAAAGTAGTTTAGGTTTTAAAGGAAATTGCAACATATGATGGTCCGGAATTGGCATCGACAATAGAACTGAAGTCTAGTTTTCTGACTTGCTTTCCAATTGAATCACTGAGTCCAGAAAATGAACCGCTGACATTAAGGCTGACTTCCAAAACGTACTTATACAAAGTTCGTACACAATTTAACTACTGTATTTTAACAATGTACATGTACAAAGTACCGAAACAATGCAACTATGTGTTTTGTTTATTAAAACGTTTTGAAATGTAAGTGATGCAATGCATAATACTTTTAAAATAAATCTGTATTGCTTGCAAATTAAATGTTAAATGTCACAAAGCATCAACTTAAAAACCGATGCTCTGATTGCTTTTTTGATGCGTTACTAATACTTAGCAGTGACGTTTTGGAAAGGTTTGCATTGTATATATATTGTATTGCGGCGTTATGAAACATTATACTTTGTTCTAAAACAAAGCAATTAACGTTTTGGAAGTCAGCCTAACTTTATGTACCTTATTTGAGTATTGCTAGGAAACCAGTGTAAAAAGTGTCATGTAAAGCTGGGATCACACGATTGCCGCAGATGCACCAATATGACACAATTTTTATTGTGCTTTATTGACGCACAATAATGAAATTGGACCAATAAAATATTCTGAAATCACACGATTGCCCTGTTTTAAACAAATTTAATTGCCGCTAGTTGGTACAAAGCGAAATGGTTACAACAATTGCCGCAGCACAGTCACACGATTGTTCTTACTTGACAACTGCAAATACAGCTGTTATGGTAGCTTTTTTATTTGTTTGAAAGTTCTTGTTGGTTTGTTAATTAAATAAAATTAAATATGTATCATATATGTATGTACTTAAACAAATTTTTGTTGAATATTTTTATTTAAATTTTTTAAGAAATTCCAAAAATTAAGTCTGTTCAACAATTTCGTATGTTAAAGTTCGCTTAGAAACTTAAATAAAAATATTCCCACTGAACAGCTAAATATGCTTGTGAACATACATACATACATATTTTGGTAATAGCAATAATAAAAAAAAAAAATTAAAATGCATAATAAATAAATAAATATTTATCTTCATTACCTACTAAAAGAAACACAGAAAAGTAAATTTTTTAAAAAAAAAGGCAAATATTGGTGCATTTTTGTTATTTTTATTGACGCGCGGTTGCATAGAAAACAGTCACACGATTGCCGCACCAGGGTTGCATTTGATTGGTAAAAGTAAGCACAATATTGTCCTTGATTGGTACATGAGCCAATTGGTTGTGCAGTCACACGATTGGGGTATTGCATTGCGGCAATCGTGTGATCCCAGCTTAAGACTTCTTCAAATTAAAGTATGTTCTCCCCTCTACATACATACACTGTTTTAATTGATTATCTCAAAATTAGTAATTCCCTGCGCTAAGCGATTAAATTGTATATTATGGCAATCACAATTTCAGAACTTTCTTTAACATCAGAACTTTCTTTGGCATCTGCTTAAATTTGCTACACAAGTGTAAGTCTACCATGCCTTATTTACCCTTATTTTAGTATATTAGTTTGTAAAATAGGTTTTGGCGAAATGTAGTTATAATGTCTAGAAAATTTATAGTTATTTTCTAAGGAATAACACTGTGTTAGAATTTAACACTTTTTTTCTGACAAGCGGGTAAACCTAAATCGGGTACGCTGAATACAGTGATGCTTACCATTTTTAAGTTTAGCTCTTGTTTTTTAGATATATAATTATTTTGCGCATGAATGCGCAGATCAATAGCGAAGCAGACATCTAAATGTTTTAGCGTGCTGAGAACTATGGCTAGAGATAGAAACCACCGGAAATACTCTTTGTGAATACGCTAAGTTGGAGTATATATTGTACAACAACATGCTACAATAATAAATAAGTGGTATATAGACATTCGTGCAAGAGATTTAAGGTGAAGGAATAAATTTCTGCGCCATGATTTAATACCAAAAGTGGATAATTTTAGTAATTTAAAATTCCTTTTCATCCTGTTCCTTAACAAACTCATCTAGTCATTTATATATGTATGTTTTTGTGGTTACATTTATCTACCAGTTTGTGTTTGTGTCTGTTTCTAATATTTTGTTACTTTTTTTTAAGGGTAAAATGTGTATTTTGTTTGTGCTACTCTGACTTAACTCCCGCAGCAAAGTAATTTGAAAATTCTTTTTTATCGCTTTAGTACGTGATTATTTTATTTCTTTTTATTTATTTTTTATTACTTTCTTTTATTTTATATTTTTATAGATCTATATTTTCTATACGTTCTATACGTTTCTATACGTTGTTGCTTTAGTTGCTGTTGATTATTTTGTTTTTATCTTACGAATTGTAGGTAATTCATTTTGTTTTAAGTGTAAATTTTGTTTATTTCACTTATTCGCTCTGGCAAACATTTTATACACTTCCTGTTTATAGTTTTTGTTGAATTAAAAAATAAAACTTAAAAAAGTTTTTTATTAGCATGTCTTCTGAAATCAGAGTTGACAATTTAGATACATACTTAGCGCGTAGATTTAGAAATTTTTGTGATTATTTATTACCTTTTCTTATCAGCAATATTTGTATGGGAGCTGTGGTCAAATATGGAACGATGGAATTGTGGAAGGTGATTAAAGCTGCGGTAAAATAGTTTTTTACCGAATTATATAAAACGAGTTTGGCCAGCTGTGGACCCAATCGACTGCAATCTTGATCGGTATTCTTAAAGGTGGGTCTAGATCCAATATTTTTATTAATAACACACTGTCGCAAAATACACTTTCCACTATGGTGGTGTTGGTCCAAAAAATTAAAAAATTGAATTATTTTTAATATTTTGCATTTGTGCTGAAAAAAGGTGCATAATGAATTTATAGCCCCAATACAAAATTTTCCAGAATAAAGTTTTATGTCCATAAACCATCTTATATTGATATTTACATTAAATTTGGCCCAAAAATAGTTCTCCGGAAAAAACTTTATACAGCTCCAAAATATCTGAAAAAAAGACATTTTCTTTGTTTGAAGAGGAACGAAAAAATTGATCATGTAAAAAATAATGAAATTTTGTTCAATGTTCGACATCCAAAATTTCGTGACAGTAAAGGAAAGAATCGCTTGTGGTTAAAATATTGTCTTGGTGTAATTGGATTTTTTTTTTGATGGAAGGTGTATTCCTTCCAAAGCAGATTTGATTATTTTCAGCACAGTTTCAAAAATATGACAACTCAAACAAAAATATTCCTTAGATTTCGTATCATCATCCATCGAATATCGATCAATCAGGATATTGTGTGCATCTTCTCTGTGCCGTTGTTTGTATATCACGTATTTTTTTCTCGATTTCAATAATAACACCTAAAACACATCTTCTTCGTAGTGTTGGTGAGCTATGTTATAGGCTGCAATTCTATGATTTATTTCGTTAATTTCATCGACGTTTTAATTTTCCTTATATTTTAGTATTTAATATTCTTTTTAATGCACAATGTTCTGCTTCAAAATGACGGCTAAACAAATTGCGCACAGTAATTCCGTTTCACGTTTTTGTTTTATTCTGCAACGCTACCAACTAAAACGAAACAGATTCATAAACGCGAAGGTAGCGAACAGCAACGTTTCTCATTTTCAGTTTTTGTTTTCGGCACCGAATAAAGTGTATGCGAAAACCCAGCTTTTAAGTATTTATAAGCTAAAACTAACATAAGGGGAACCCAATAAAAAATGTTATCATATTGCGAAGCGCTTATGGTACATTTACAAAAAATAGGCGCACAAATATGCGCTACGCAATAAAACATACAGAGATGCAGTAAAGTAAGTGAAAGAACTCTCAACAACTTTTATAAAAACAAGAAAGAGTGCTAAATTCGGCTGTGCCGAATCTTATATACCCTTCACGATAGTGCGAGCAGAATACAGAGCAACTATACAAAAACAATACAATACTAAAAATTTCATTATAAATAAAATTTTAAGAGCGAAAACTGGTAAATATTTCGTTTTTGAACATAAAAATTTAAAAAAAAATTATTTTTGAAAAACCAAGATTCGACCAGGGGACACAGTTTCAAACCAACCAAGATGCATGGATCTTATTTGGAAACTTTGTGTCGTTCCGATCTCCAGAAATACAGAAAAATATAAAAAGAAGAATATAAAAAAAAAACAATTTATATATGTGCCTCTTTTGCCAAAGTTGATGTTTGAAATTCGTTTTATAATCTAAAAATCGTTTTTTAGAACATAAAAATTAAATAAAAAAAAATGAAAGAAAAATTCTTTTTGGGATTCGAACTAGCAATATCATCAGCCTCAGGAGAGAACTTAACAACTCGGCTACGAATGCTTTTACTGAAGAAGCGTTAAATTAAGATATATTTAGTCTATGAGTTTGTTTCTTTATTTGAGCGGCATATCATATACATGCATTAATGTGTATGTGGATGCGTAAAATTAAACACATTACAAATAAAATCTACCACTTGTAGTGAAGGGTCTAAAAAACCTACAACTGTATGTATTATGTCGGTTTGGTAAAACAGTGTTGGTATGGTAGTGCCACGTCTAATTGGACCTTTAAAGGAAAAAATTTGAGGCAGTCGTGGTTTTTTACTCATATCTCAGCCATTTGTGGACCGATATTGTTGAATTTCAATAGCAAACAATTCCGGACCATATGTGACATAAATGTATATTAACCTGGCCCCCATCATATATGGGGTCTTCGGAAAATACATTTCAACGGACAGACGGACATCGTTAAATCAACTGCGCTCCTCATAAGGACCCAGAATATATATACTTTATAGGGTCTAACATCAATATTATAGAAATTACAAACGGAATGACAAACTTATATATACCCTGTTCACCACCTGTGGTGAAGGGTATAACAAGGGATATTTGGTAAAATTAGAGGCAGTCGTGGTTTTTTGCTCATATCTCCGTAATTTTTGGACCGATCTGGCTGAATTTCAATAGCAAACTTAAACGGAGTATATGTGACATAATATAAGATTATTTAATAATCTAAGGCTTTTAATACATTTTTTGCATCTCTTTCGGTCAATGCTGAGAAATAAAAGCCGAATAGTGAATTTGTTAGAAGAATGGTACTTATACAGTTGCTAAAACAAGTAAGAGTGTTAAATTTGGCAGTGCCGAATCTTATATACCCTAAACGATCGAGCGACAAAAAAGTTTTACAAATACCATTCTTTAGACATAAATAAATCTATTTTGTGGAACACAGACTTTCCCAATCGCGCCTAGATTTCGTCAGATGTTGTACCTAATTTGAACACTTTGGCTCTTGCCGTTTTCAAGACACACAGAAACCTATGTCTTTTTACGGGATGTTCCACGCCCACTTCTTTAATCATTCTCCATTCTCCAAATGTACAACAATATACATATGCCTTTGTGTAGGAAATGCTTCGCCCACTTCTCCAATCCTGCCCATTTTTTAAAAACCCAGATGCTTGTATTTAATTTGACAACTTTGGGTGTTGCCATTCTCTGGATATGCAAAAAAGAAAAAAACAACTACAGTGGATTTATGTGTAAAATTAGAGGCAGACGTTATTTTTAACTCATATCTCAGTCATTTATGGACCGATCTGACTGAATTTTAATAGCAGAGTATATGTAACAAAGGTATATAACAACCCTGTCCCCATTTTGGGTCTTCGGAAAGCCTATTTCAACATAACACGGACAGACGGACATCGTTCAATTAATTTGACTACTTTTATAGTTTATAGGTTCTTAGATCGATATTGTAGAAATTACAAACGGAATGACAAACTTATATGCACCCTTTTACCTTTGGTAAATTTAGCTTCAGTGCAAGATTTTAATACTGCTAAAAAATTATTCAGTTCTTCCTGTAATTATTCTTAATTATTAATATATTTAAAATATTAAAAAAGCAGCGAAAATATATCTAAGATTGTTAAGCACTTTAATATCCTTGACAGAAAGAAACTTAAAAGAAAAAATCACTTAAATAAGTTAAAAATACGCTTTTGTGTACGACTATTTTTAATTAGGAACTATTTATTTTATTAATTCAATCAAAGAAATTAAAAAATTTATTAATCTAAGACAGCGCAATCATCATTGTCATTTACATGAAACAGCAACACATAAAACAAAAGCTCCACACAAATTATCAGCTTAATCATTGTCGTCGTCATTTCTTACCTTTGAAGACTGATATCAATATAAAGTTATAAATTAAATTTATATGCCTCTTTATACAATATACAATACGTATCTCTTAGCATAAAAGATTGTTTGCGTTTTTTTATGACAAACTCATCACATGCCTTTGTCTTTTACAGATTCGCTCTGTTCCAACGAAAAAATTTATGTTTGGCCCAATAAAAACTTTGCGAAATCATTATATTATGAGTAACTACAGCCAAAAATAATAGATTTAAATAACAACATCAGCAGCATCCCAAGCAAAAAAAGTTCTTCTTATGATTTAATTTGTATAAAGGGATCTCTTTTTTTAATTTTTTGAAAAAGAGTAGGAAGCACAGTCATATGTTAACAGTGTAAAAGTTTTCCCTAATAGCTTGAAATTTTGAAAATTTTGAATTATGGTCAGTTTTGACACATTTTTTCCAAAGTTTGGATCAGATACTTTCGCGGCTTTTATCGTCAATAGAATCCTTGGGATAAACATTTTAAAGTTGCCCTTTTTCTTAGCTGTTAGCACAAATTCTTACCATTTTCCCATAGTAATCAATAAACTTTTCGATTGAAACGTGAGAAATTTAACAAAAATTGGATAAATGGAAGCAAACAACTGTTTTTCTCACTTAACTGCGTCTATAAAATTTTTGGCGAGTTAAAGCTGCCACGTAAGGAAATTGTTTCTCAATTTACAGAAAAAGTGTGTCTGTAAAATTTTGGTGAGAAAGGTACCGCTTTGAACCGACAAATAAACTCACGAATAAAAATGGGGTGAGAAAAATTTTAACACATAAAAATATAACAAAAAATGCAATTGATAATAACAGGGAAGAGATAAGTATTCTGTTTTTGGCTAATTTTTTCATTCGCTTCGAGCCTAATATTATGACATTTATAACGTAACGAAGTAATTTCTTTTGATAGTTTTCAACTTGAGTTGCAGACACACTTTTTTCTAACTTTTCGAGAATTGATGGCATATTTTGTTTCACATTTTTCGATGTGAGAGGTTCTGACCAAAGTTACAGAACATGGATACTGTTTAATGAAAAAATAAACGATTTTGATAAATTTTAAGTTGTAACAATTTATTATTTAGTGTGCGGTAAGTGTAGGGTATTTTTTTTAGCTGCATGGGAATTTCAAATTATAATACAAAGCGGAAAATCGTTGGAATGATGATATTTGCTATAATCTGGTAGATACCAAATAAAAAATTGTGCTTCAAACCACTTTGAAGCAATACATTTTTAAGACAAAAAGCGCTTTATTCAATGCATATAAAAACTGGTGAACGTAGCTATCAGCTTTGCACACTGAATGATTTTTTAACAGTTATTTTTGATGTTCTCCCTTACAAACCTGCTTCGTAGTAAGGAAATGCCGTGGCACTTGAAATATTATTTTTTCTTTAATGAAACTTATTCCCAATAACTCTGGGCTCAATGGTGGCTTGAATATTGGCTTCCAATGCTTCAAGTGTTGCTGGTTTGTCGGCTTAGTCCCATTATAAGTAATCCAGCCCCACCAAAAGTAGTCCAGTGGCGTTAATTCCCAACAACTAGGGGGACAGTGAAAAATACCGCTGCTGAAAAAACAGTAGCCATCAAATTGATTTTGCAGTAAACCGATTGTTAAGTGCGCTGTATGGCAAGTTGCACCGTCTTGTTGAAACCAAATTGTCGTTAATATTTAGCTGATTCATTTTTGGATGCAAGAATTCAGTCAGCATCGCTGGAAAACGTTTCCATTCACCGTAACGGCAGCTCCTTGATCATGTTGAAAGAGCGCGAAACCTGCACTAAACAGTCAATTTTAAAGGATGTTATTTTTTAACGGCTTGAGGATTCTCTTCGCTTTAAATGCGCCAATTATACTAATTGACGTAGCCATTTAACTAGAAATAAAAATAAAAATGCTCATCTTCGGCCAGTTTCAAATAAGTCCAATCAGCAAAAATGCGACGCAAATGATGATTGTTTGTCTTCAATTCTTGCATGAGCTGTATTGTAATGCTTACACTGAACCAAAAATCCAATGAAAATGTACGTTAAGCAAACGAAATTAAATTAATATAATGAAAATTTAGGTATTATTTTCATTATAAATTTAGGTATTATTTTCATTATATTAACGAATAATTCTTGAGCCAACGAAAATATTTTAATAAATTCGTTTCCTTAACGTACATTTTCATTGGATTTTTGGTATTTTAAGAGAAGACAATCCTCAAGCCGTTAACGAATAACATCCTTTAAAATTGACTGTTTAGTGCGGGTTTCGCGCTCTTTCAACATGATCAAGGAGCTGATGTTACGGTGAATGGAAACGCTATCCAGCGATGCTGACTGAATTTTTGTACGTAAAATTTTCCACGTAGTCGAAAAACAAAGGCCAACAAATTGAGAATGACGACGAATCGACATTTCTGTAAAACGTTGCGCAACAGCAGCAAAATCCTGTTTGGTACGCACATTTCTTTGTCTTGTTGCTGGTTTTAAATCGAGAAGAGTAAAATACCCAGGAAAAACTTTTTGATTTTTAGTAAAAGGTCGTTAGTTATTTCATGCGTTACCTGGTTAGTAGTTGTCATTACAATTGTCATTATTTTGAAAACTTTAATAAGTACTTACTAGTAATGACCTCAGCAACTACTTATTACTTCTATTATTTTCACTACTGAATAGTTGCTTACTAAGTATCAGGTCAATAACTTATTAGCAGTGTTGTTTTCAGTACTGAATAGTTACTTACTGGGAACGTGCTTAATAACTTCTTATTAGGTATATCAACTAGTGATTTTTTTGGCTTCTAGTTAGTACTTACAATTTAACTTATTCGTAGTTAAATAATAACTAGATATTTTTTGACTTCTAGTAAGTGTATTGTAAGTACTGAATTCTGTGGACACCTCGAGAAAAAATAAGTAGTTATTCAGCAGAAAAATAAGAAGTGTTTAGTTTCTCCAACATTATTTGCTTACTTATCAGGTAAGAAAAGTTTTTGTTGGGTAAGTGCGAAAGCGAAAGCACGAATTCCTTGCTCACTTGTCGAACAGAATTGTTTTTTTTTTTTCAAAGTAAATTTCCGTCATTTGGAAGCGTTGTTCTAGCGTTAAAAGATTCATGATAGCTTGCCAAATCTTACTGAACGGAAATGTTAACACAGTTTGAGAACACAGCTGAGAGTCAAACCATAGTGATCGATATCGAAAGCTTAAAAAAACTCCCGATCCGAATCTTATAAATATAGAATTAAACTTTTTGTTGTATTCTATTTCTGTCTTTATAGGTTAAGTACTTATTCTTAAAAAACGTTTTTGTAAAAAACAAAAAAAAAAAAATTTTTTTGGTCGACCCAGAGCTTTAACTCTAATTTGACGGACAAGTTACCAAAGTAACTTTTTTTGTTTTTTTTATGCAAATTTATTGATAATTTTCTGGGCTGAGCTGGGGCTTGAACCTGGGTTGAATTTACATGTTTCAAGAATCACCACATTCTTTCATCAGAATTCTCTGAGTTTTTACATCTGCACCACTGCGGTGGCTGCCAGCCAACAGTCAAACATCAATCTTTAACCAGTGGTACTGGTGGTTCGAAATGTGCTGTTATTAGTTGATAACCGTTATACTTGAAACTTCTTGAAAGCTCTAAGCTTTTTATACTCTAATAATTTTTACACCCTAGAAAAAAATAAAAGTGCGCTATCCGGCTGTACCAAATCTACGAAACCCTTTACTAAGAAAAACACATCTAGGAGGGGGCTTTATTAACATTAACTATTTACAAAGCGTCTGTATATTTATTACTTTTATTAAATTATTTTTATGAAATAATGAACCGCTCATCACATTTTAAAATAATTTTATTTCTTATTAGACCCAATTTCAATTAAACATCATGATTAGTTTCGGCTTTAAGCTACTTAAGTCATTTTCAGTGGGGGTTTAGTTTGGACCTGTGGTAAATTATTTACCGATAATAACAAAATTGCATTTAGTTTTTTCTTTATATATGTTCCAATTGATCCTTTAATGAGAATGGGGCTTAACATGGGGCCTAGTGTATGTTATGGACCAATCTTTACAAAATTTTGTATTATGATTTCAAATTATATTAAACGAATTTGTGCAAAATTTTATGAGAATCGGAATATCCTGTCACCAATTTATGTTTGTTTTTGTAACAGAAATATTAAATTATTAAGGAGGTTTTGGGCTCATAACTCTTTTCCAACTGAACCGCTTGTGGTGGATTTAACGACGCCAATGTTATTCTTCCTTGTTGAGTCTCTCGAAAGTGCTTTCATTTTCAACAGACGGACATTGCTAAATGAATTTGAATCACTTAAGGACCTAGAATACATAAAAAGTTTAACATGGAATGACAAACTTAGTATGCCCTCATTCAAGACAAGTGGTGGCGGAGGGTATATAAAACAGATACCTAATATATTATAAAAAACTAAATTCTTTAGAGCTAATTATGGTGGTGCTGACCCTCTTAGAAGAATGTGTAACTCTTTCAATCAAGTCAAAAGTCAATAAGTAGATTAATAATTTCTTTTTTTAATTGATGATAAAATTTATGTAATGTAATCAAACGTTAGTTATAGCCTATTTTATTTAAGTGTAATTTTAAATGTCTAAAATGTATGTAAGGATTAATCCATAGACAATAAATAAAAAAAAGCTTTTCACTTTAAAGCATCGGTCCTTGATTTTATTCTACTTTTTAAAACGCCATCTATCGCAAAACACTTTAACGTGTATAATATCGTAATAAATTCGGATTTAAATGTATAACCTGGAACAAATACATTTCATATGAGTAAAATTCATGAAACCTATTTTTCGCGAATGGTCCAGAATTTAACATCGGTCGAATAACTTACTAATTCATCATAAGTCTAATAGAAAGTTTACGCCGTACAATTCCCTTTTACATGAATACATTAACAAATAAAGTTATTGTTAATGATTTGCCTGAGCACTTGCCTAATATCCAGGTGAGACTGCCACTGGATGACAACTTATATGTTTGTTAAGCCCCCATGTGTGCTTTGGGTAGCAAACTTTTTTAGGAGTTGGAGCTATTCAACCTCCGCTGCTTAAGATATAGCCAGCAGCATCTGTTGAATAGCAAGAGCACGCAGAGACGAAACGTCCTCACAACTAGAACCCTCCACAAGTTCTGATTGCAATTCAAAAACACTCTCCCCGCGAAATTTGGGTTTTAAACACAGGGATCACGTGGCCCCTTTGAGAAATAAACTCTTTGTCAATAAGCTCTATTTTGTCAAATAGCACTCTACTCGTCATCACTCCAAAATCCAAGTTTCACCCACCATCTAACCCAACTCGAAACATCAACGCAACTTGTCCGCCATCGCACTCTCAACCGGTACCTCAACTTTATTACAATATAACTTTAGTGGATTGATCTATAATTGGATTTCACTCTTTGTCAAACATTCTTTAACCTGTTTAAAATAGTAACAAACAAAGCCAGAGATAGAATGATATTCTAACACTTCGTTTAGAATCTTGTTGAAAGCAAATTAAGACATTTTTCTTCAAGATCTTTGTCCTCATTTTAATATAGTTTTGAAACCCACTGTAGCTACAACTACATCCAAATAAAAAAGAAGATGTAAATTGCTTGTGTTATATTGCTAGTTCAAATGCTGCTACTGCTGCTTCTTATGTTGTTATTGTACTTTTAAGATGGTTTTGCAACAGCTTCAACTTTGTAGAAGGCATTCAAAAATTATCGTAAACATAAATTCTGCATAAAATTGTGCTTCCATGTGATATTTTTTATAATTTTATGTATTCTCAAGCTAAAAGCAGACGCATACATATTTACAAAAATACCTCAAAGAGAGAGAATTCCAAAGACACTTTAAGGAGAGCAGGACTTTTGGGTGAGTAAGGCACAAACGTAGAAAAGAAACCATGATGTTGGCTTTTTATATAATTTCATTTTTGTTGTTGTTGTGTTTGTACAAAGTGATAAAAGCGGAAAGTAGATTGTGTCAAAACACTAATGGGAGTATTGGTAGGTTTGACTAAATTGGTTGTGGCATGTAGCATGGGTTGCTTCAGTTTGTTTGAGTGGCATGAAAAGTGGGAGAATATGTCGGTAGTCAGTATACGGTGGAGAAGTAAAGCATGGGTATTTAGTTTAAACTGTACTGTTTTTGCTGCTGAATGTCATAATAAAGAGAACTGGGAATAATTCATAGTCATATTTGGGCCTTAAAATATGCTGTGTATACACAAAAATTTACTTTATAGCCCACCAGACAGTATTTTCCTATTTTGGTTGTAAAATTTTTCACCAATTTTGTAATTTTTTTTCTTTTTGCAAAACTCTTTTAGAGTGGGAGCTTGTAAATTTTTTCGTTTTATAACATCGCAAAGCCTTTTCTTGCCGTGCTTATTAAACAGGGTGAATTTAAAATATGACATCCTTTTTTGCAAACGTATATGAGCCGGAGTGTACGTGAATTTATGGGTGTTTATGTTTGTGTATTGTGTAAACATTTTAAAATCTACAGAAATTGTAATGAAATACTTTAATGTCATTTCTTTAAAGTTCAAAAACACAATGTTTTAAAGCAACAACTTAATGGTTATTGTTGAGGACAATTGATTTAAAATTTGCAGCCCATAAATTGTGACCATTTCTTAGCAGTAGTTGTGCTTTATTGAGGCTAATAATATTATAATGTAGGCTCTAAATCAATCTGTTGTGGGTTGGTTTGAAATAGTTGTATCGGTTAGTTATTTGGTTTTAGGCGACTCATAGAGTTAGAATTATAATAAAGGATTCATTTTAAAGTAATTTCTTTAAATTACATGATAATGCATTGTTTAACATTTTTGTACGTTCGTCAAGTGCCACACCAAGAAATTTATCTTACAGAAAGTCGGAGTTTATTTTTGAGAGAGGAGGGGAAAAAGACATTGGGTGCAGACTTTCCAGTACTTAGAAATTCTCTTATGTTTTTTAACTCGTAAATGGCAATCATAAGTTGGATGTGACTTTCACACTTTTTCTGCCAGCTCGATTTGCTTCTTGTTTAGAAATATCAAAAACAGAATACCTTCGATGATCAAGGAAAACTGAAGGGCCAATCCTTTTCAAATGTCAACCTCTCCTACTATCCTTCTTTAGTGTTGTAAGTTTCACATCGGTAATTAGGAAACTCCGGTGCACTACACTGGCCTGGAGGTTAGCTGGCAGCCCCAGCACTTGGATCGCATGCGCTAGCCTAATCAGTTAGCCATCTTAAACAATCACGATTACTAAAACCACAACAAACAGTAACAATTGAACTGATCAACCGATGCTGACCTATGGAATGAAATAAAGGATACGATTCGGAACGTGCAACAATCTCGGAACCATCCTACCTTGCAAGGAAATCACCAGACCTCATAATCAGAGACGTGTGGGCAGACCTGCACATACAAGGAAAAGGCAGTTTGATTTCGAAATCGGTATTTCAGGACAAAGTTGGATCGAAATAAGGCGGAACAACTTTGTTGCGGCTTATAGCAATTACATATGTATGTATATAAAATTTCGATGTGTAGCCACGAACGGAAGTTTAAAGGAGAATTAGAAAAAAAGTTGGAATACAACTTTTATTTAGTGAACCTTTACTAAAAAATTGTTTAAAAGTCCGTTTACACTACACCGAAATCTAGTTCTATTTCGAATAAAATAAAGATGTCTTTTACTAGATTCCCTAAAAAAAAATATATTTGTAGTTGTACTCAGTTTAGGTTTATACTCTTCAACTTTTGCTTCAACTTTTTGTTATTTTGGAATATCTTGAAAACTGTTCTACTTCAGACTTCAGATTTGGATTCTGCGGACAATTTTACATAAAGATTAGGAGTCATATTCATTTCGTCACGACTTTGTTGAAAATTTGTGCCACAGTGTAATTTATGCATTTCTATTTATTGAAATTACTTATTTTATAAAAAAAAAACTTTATTAATCGGTTAACCGATCGAGAATAAAATAAACCGATTAAAGCAAAACTTCGGTTAATAAATCGAGCGATTAATCGATTAAATCAAAAGCCCGTTTAAATGAATACCCTAGTACATGGTGACTAAGATAAATTTGAGTAAAACTAAGCGAACTTTATATTTGACATAGATGAAATTATTTTAATATTGTTCTTACTTAATCACACACCAATACTTGCATTTCCGCCAACTAATTATACATTCATATTTATGTTTTTATTAATGTTATCGTTTCAAGCGAATTAACTTTTTCATTGTCGTAATTAATACATATTAGTGTTTGTTAGTTATAATTATGCTTAACAAATGCCTTTAATCTAATTCTGTTGAAAACAAAATATATATTCTAATTAAAATAATTTTGTTTTTTCTGCTTTAATCTGGCAATTTTTTTTTTTTTTTTTTTTTTTTTTTTTTTTGTTGCATAAACCTCTTAAAACTACAAAATATGTAGGCCATTTGCATTAATAAATATTAAAAGCAGCAATTTAAATTAATTACTCTTCATAACCCAGTATCAACGTGGCTGATTCCTTTTGCCTGGTTAGAGGCAAGAAATGGTAGGAATAGAACTAACAGAGGCAAAGTTTTGTTCCTTGTTCCTTTTAAATGAAGTGATCGTTAATTTCAATTTTAACTTTTTTAAAGTATTTATAACTTGGTTGTTAAAAGAGTAAAAAAGTATTTAAATGATTTATAAGGAAGGCACTTTGCAAGGCAATCTATATCAGTGATTAAAAAGACACCGTTCACCTGTTCATAGTTAACTGTTTATTGAATTAAGAAAAATCTTGAATTTTGTTTAAAAATAAAACTATGCATTTTGAATTAATTCCTTTACATTTCTAATGCATATTTACACAGTGTATGAATAAAAAAATATAATAAACTAAAAATAAGCGTTCAACCAGGAACTTTTTCGACACGAGAGAGAAAAAGAGAGACAGACAGAAAAGGCGAAACCTGAAATTATAAAATATTAAAAGTTTGATGTCTCAGTTGAAGCACAAGTCATAATTTATGCATTCTATGATGCAAACCCACAGAACATTTTTTGACAACTACGTTATACGATGATAAACCATTTTATATCTTGATACCTTGTGCAGATAATAAAATAAAAATAACATTGATTAAGCAAATGGCTAGAGTCGATATTGCATCCTCATGCCAATAGCCACGAGGATTTCTAAATAAAACTCTTTCTGGCTGCTTAAGGTGGGTCGAACTGGTCTATAATTTTATAGTTACAAATGTCTCTTTGCAAAAAATGTGTTGACCACAAATGATACAACATACGAAACAAGCTTACGTAACAAA
Source organism: Pollenia griseotomentosa (assembly GCA_963931875.1). Classification (NCBI taxonomy): domain Eukaryota; kingdom Metazoa; phylum Arthropoda; class Insecta; order Diptera; family Polleniidae; genus Pollenia; species Pollenia griseotomentosa. The sequence continues at coordinate 140,193,133 of OZ007563.1, read as the reverse complement.
ATTGGTCTATAGTACATTTTTTATACATAATTGGGGGATTCACAAGGTGTAATATAGTCATATGTCTTAAAATAATAACATGAAAAAATACGACTGTTGTGAACAATTCCTTGTAATTTAGTGTGCCATTTTTAATTTAAATCAGCTGATTTAACACAAATATAAAAAAATATATATATTTACCTAAAATCAAAATGTTTTTTAATTCTAATCCATAAAATCATGAATTAAATTAGATCTTTCCTGACTATTTGCCATTTTCAGATCCAAACCACAAATAAATTGTATTTTGTTTGTTTACCAAACATCAGAGTCCTAAGCCAATCTAATTTGACGCCGCAAGCCTTTTGTTGCAAAAAATGCTAGCCGCAGGTTAAATTCGGATATTAGCCGGTTAAAACTATGCCAACAATGGAGACGACCACAAATTCATAGCCGCTCGTCTCAGGTGCTCGGCGTAGGTCTTTTCTGATATCGACAGCATAATCAACATAGACTCAAAGTTTTATTAATTTAAGACACTTTTTGTTTACAAAGCAACAACAATATTTTTAAACCATTTTAAAATGATAGAACATTACGACAATACAACATGATAGCACACCTTGTGAATACTTCAAATAACAAACACGAATTTAAATATCAAAATCACTGATAGTTTTGAATTTTAATAATTAAGTTTCCGCGACAACATTTTTTAATCAAAACTATTTTCTAAACACTTTTCTTATTTTAAAAAGCTCTTTAATACATTATCGTGTTTTTGTCATTTTAATTTTTCAATAAAACACAGAAAAAATTAAAAATTGTCTCTAATCACCAATTTTATACCAAATTCATAGAATCAAGCAACCCATTTGTTGATTTTGCACCTATTACCAAATAAGTATATTGATTACTAAAAATTGTAAAAATGTAATATTTTGAATATTTTTTATTTTTTTTTTTTTCAATAAATAATATTTTTAATTTTAATTAAAAAAATGATCAAAATAACTTTGCCGTTTCAAACAATGTGTTGATTGATTTTGAAAATTTCCAAGAACAATTTCACAAGTTTGAATTATTTTATTTTAAACGAAATAATTTTTTATTACTTGATTATTATTTTAATTCAAAATTTATTTCAAAACATCTAAAATGTTAATTAAATCAAAATTACATTTTTAATTTTCGTTCAACCTAAAAAAAATTGATTCAATTATAACATTAATTAAGTTTATATAATTTAAATAAAATGAATGAGAATTTTAAGTAAAATACAAACGTCCAGAATATTGTTGCTTTCTAATCATATTATTTTAAATTTTAAATTAAACATACAATGTTTTAAAATATTATAATTTCGAACATATTATTGTTGTGAAAACGTTAAGTTCTTTATGTAAAACTTTTTTGTGCTTGACATGGATCTTTATCAAGTTGTGCCGTAACTGTTCATCTCATTAAACTTTTTGTAATATATTGTAAAAAAAGCACTTGGTAATAAGAGTTTTTCTTATAAAGGAACGCCTAACCAAATACTCCAACAGAGCATCGAGACGACCTAGGCCGGCCCTGAATGAAGGGCAGTGTTGCCAAAACTTGGTTACGAAAAATGGCTAAATGTACGGAAAAAAATGGCTAAAAAATGGCTAAAAATGGCTAAACTTTTTTTTAAGTAAAAACACATTAAAATTCTATAACAAAACAGAAATAATTCATTTAAAGTTGTTTACGATGAAATTGTAAGTTAAGATCAATTTCTTAAATAAGAATAAACGTAAATTAATATTTTGATAGATATGTATTTAAAAAATTAAATCATCGAAAAATTCGTCGTTATTGCTCATCTCATAGGAATCACTCGTGCCTATTAGTTTTAAATAATTTGAAGGAAAATCATAATCACGACAACATTTACCCAACATTATGAGTCCAGATCTACAATAAAAAACAAGTAAAAAATCCACATTATAACCTATGTACCAAATTTTATTAATTATCTTTAAATTTGCGACCTGTACTTTGCGTACAAGGTGTGCATGGACAGCCAGCCGGACAAACATCGTTAATTCGACTCAGAAAGTGATTCAGAGTCAATCGGTATACGTAAAGGTTGGCTTAAGCTATGTTCACACCTATTAAATATTTGACGTCCTACACGTGACCACTAGTTTTCTTAAAGAATTGTTTGCTTTTGCAAAACGTTTGGCTAGGGCAAACATTATTTAACAGTTTCTAAATTACATTATACAATGATCATTTTAAAATTAAAGTTTTGTAAATAAATAGAAATTGTTAAAAATAAAAGCTTAAGTTTGATCAATTTACTGGCAACGCTTTTTTGGATTTTATTGTCAAATATTTGTTAGGTCTGAACATACCTTAAGTATCAATATTTTAAGGTGTTTCAAACATCAGCACAAACGCATAGTACCCTCTCCACTGTTGTGGTGTTGGTAAAAATATTTTATTGTTACAGTAAAATTCTTTACCTAATTAAACAAATCGAATTAACGGTTGCTAAATGTAACCAATTTCTCAAATTACTTTTAACAATGTTTACTTGGCAAAATACCCTCTCTACTTCAGCATTAGACCATGGAAGTGAGAGCAACTTTATAGTCAATTCTGAAATTTCTAAAAAAATTTTGTTGCTGCCTGCATGTTTTTACTGAAATACTTGCAACCAGAAAGAAACACCAATGTTTGTGGTGATCCATTTTATAAATTAAGTATTGGAATACTGTTCCTTTATTTTGAAAGATGTTTCATCATCATCGTTTATAGCGATTTTCAACATTTGTAAAAGTTGTGATTTAAATTAAAGGCGTTTTAATTGTTAAAAATGTTTGTTTTACTTTTATAAATTTTTATAATAAAATAAAAATTATTCCTTTAAAAAAAAACGTAAAAAAATTTTATGGCTAAACAATTTGAAAAATGGCTAAAAAAAATGGCTAATGGCTAAATTCATTTTTTAATGTCTAAACAGGGTGAAAAATGGCTAAATATAGCCACTAAATGGCTAAATTGGCAACACTGATGAAGGGTAACAAAGATTCGGCAAAGGTTGTTTTTACTTAAAATTTTTTTATCTCCTTAACAATTTTTTTCAAGGTTTTTAATACCAAACTGAACAAAGGAAACAGTTTGACAAAACTTACTTTTTAAATTAAACATAACGGTAACAAAATGTTCTCTGGGCACTCTCAAAATTTACAATTTTTGTGAGTATGTATGTGGCTATTATTATGTATATGGGTTGTTAATATTAGACAACTCTACTTTAACTATTGTCACTCTATTATACAAAATTACTTGCTGCTACACTCTCCGTTTTTTTTTTTTATTACTTTTTTTTGTCATTGCCAAATGTAACCCTTTCGGGGAGTTCTGCAGTAAAAGTTGAAAAAAAAAACTGACAAACTTGGTCAACATTTTCAACGCCATTACTTACATATCATCATCATCGTCAGCATCATTATTATTTTATGCCACCACAGTAACACCATGGTCATTATGATGATTCTATTATTTTAAGTTGTGTAATTTGAACAGAAAAAGTTTGAACATAAACTCTGTTCCATGAAAATGGTTATACATTTACATACTTTATTCAAATACATTTTCTAAGTACTAGTAAATTTTATCATGCACATTTCTTAGAATCTTAATTTAAAATTATAATTATTTATTCAAGCTTTTATATGCAATAATAAACGAATACTGTAATTAAAAGAAAACAATTGTTTTTTATTACTTGAATTTTAATTAATAATTATCCTTTATAAATAAACTAGCTGTGTAAGACTGGCGCAATGTGGCTGAAAATTTAATTTCATCGGCCAAAAGTCAAATTTTTTATTATCGCCGATTTCAAAAATATTAGAATACGTATCCAAAAAACTGGATTTAAATATTGGTAATTGTGGGTGTTGCATGCTGCTGGAAACAAATATTTTATGTTGTTTAAAAAAAAAATAAAGTTTTTGTAAATTTGATGAGAACTAAATTATGATTTCTGCCAAACTGTTGTCAATAATGGGTCGAAGTTTTTTTTTATTAAATTAGTGGGATAGTAGTCTTTAAGAAATGGTTTATAACATCACTGTTTCATTTATACGTGATGTGTTAGCAAATGTTTCCCCAGGTTCTTTATTATACCCTTCACCACAGGTGGAAAAGGGTATATATTTATAAGTTTGTCATTCCGTTTGTAATTTCTACAATATTGATCTTAGGCCCTGTTAAGTATATATATTTTGGGTCCTTATGAGGAGAGAAGTTGATTTAACGATATCCGTCCGTCTGTCCGTCCGTCTGTCCGTCTTACGTTTGATATGTGTTTTCCGGAGACTCCAGACATGATAGCGGCTAGGTTGTTTCACATTTATGTCACATATAGTCCACCATTTCTTGCTATTGAAATTCAGCCAGATTGGTCAAACAATGGCTGAGATATGACCAAAAAACCACGACTGCCTCTAATTTTTCCAAAAAATCCCTTGTGGTTGTTGTATTTTTATTACTTTTTTCTGTTTATCTGGAGAACGGCAAGAGCCAAAGTTTTCAAATTTGGTACAAACATTATAAATACACACCATTCCACAAAATGTGGGCGGGATTGGAGAAGTGGGCGTGGTACCTTCCATACAAAAAGTATTAAAAATTGTATAAAAACCTGAATTTTTTGACTGTTATATGACCTATGGTTACGCCTTATATATCAAAAGATCGGAAATTTAATTAATAAAAAATATTTTCTGAAAAACTCGGGAAAATCGGTTCAGATACGAAAAAGTTATGACCAAAATATAAATTTTTTTTTTTTTGAAAATACCCATTTTCGGGAACCATAGATCTTCCCGAGTCCAAGTCTTACAACCAAAAATAAAATAACACGTCGGTATATAAATCTTTCAAATCGGTTCAGAAATAGCAGAGTTATGACCAATATACTGAAATCCCAAAAATTACTCTTTTTGTAATTAAGTTTGTTTTTTATACCCTTCACCGAAGGTCCTGCACCCTATAAAGTATATATATTCTGGGTCCTTATGAAAAGCGAAGTTCAACTCCGGTTGTCGTCTCATCTCTCCCCCCCTTCGCATTTGTTTACATATACTAGCATAATGACCAATATGATTTTCGTTTATTATTTCATCTATTTAACGAAATAATTTTAACAAATAGAAACTAGGAATTTTTGTGTTTTTTTGCTACTTAAAAACTCGCCAAAAGAGATAAAAAATGACAACAGTGCCTTTACAAAAAGAAAACAAACAAAAAACTGTGTTGAGTTGTAAACAGTAAACGGTCTATATTTCATTTTAATTATATTTAAACAGCGTTCCTTCATGGTAGGGGGTGTGTTAAGTTAGAAACTGTGAGTTCCCTGGTTCGAATCTTGGTTTTTTAAAAAGAATATTTTTTTAATATTGTTATGTTCCAAAACAATTTTAAAAAAATATTTACCAGTTTTCGCTTTTTAAATTTCATTTATAAAGAAGTTTTAAGTATTGTAAATATGTATGTATATGTAAAAATTATTTAGTTGCTCTGTATTCTGCTCGCACAATGGTGAAGGGTATATAAGATTCGGCACAGCCGAATATAGCACTCTTACTTGTTTTAGTTAAAACCGAATTTCGGAGGAATACAACTGGTTAGGGTCAACAGTGGTAAAAGAGATTTTAGTACCATCAGCAAGCTGAAAGTGTCCTCTTTAGTCCCATATACACTTTTGCAACTGTCGGTTGAACAAATTTAATGAAATTTTGATGAACACTTTGAATGAAATTACTCGCAACATTTTTTTGCTCTTTTTATTTTACAGAAATAGAACACAATTGTTGACGACCGTTTTGTTTTGAAAAATAATTCTTCAACTGATGCTATTCCTGAAACTGTTATAGCCGGGCAGCTTTTGAGTTTATTTGAAAGAACACGGGTTCATAGAGGGTCAGGAGATTAACTTGTGGACTTCTAAAACTGGTAACCTCGGATACTCAAACTTTAAAAAAAAATTACCCAAAAATATATCGCACTGCTTCCTCTAAAGAGAGTCAACTCAAAATTTTTCAATTTTCACTTTTTGCAAGAAATCGATGTACAGTGGTCATATCTACGCACTGTAAAAATCTTAGATCAGTTTCTTAAGTAGTTACTTTGCCAAAAAAAAAAAAAAAATACAATTGTATAACCCTTTGTAGTATAAGAGCACATATAAAAAGAAAACAGTGTTTTGTCTCTACTGAAAATATTTAAATTAATTGGCATGCGTTTGACGTCTTTATTTGTATGGAAGCACGTCAAGAAACTTAAATTAAGTACGAACATGCGCGTCCAGTTGCATAGGGAATGGTCTGGAAATTATTTTCGAAACAATAACCAGACATTGGCAAAACTCCTATTGATATTTCGGCTGGCTGCATTAAACTTCCTGACTCGGTTGGATAGCTGACGACATCATTTTGGTTAATAAAAGAAGCCACCGATTTGTACGTCATCAATTCACAAGCAATTTCACTTTGGATCTTATAATTCAATTCGTCGACTTTTTTTTTATACCCGTTACCGTATACCCATTAGAGTAAGATTTTGAGAAAAGGGCTTATCCTATAAAAAATTACAATAAATTTTATGTAGCTCTCTATACTTATTTTATTTATATTAAAATATTACTACAAACAACATTTTTGGAATTATTATTTTTCGCCAACACTCTCGATACTCTTGATCGGCCAACATTCAACCGCACATATAAAAAGCAAGGGATGTCTTAATATGTATATTGTGAGCACTTTAAAAAATTTATCAAAAAGTGAAAAAGTACTAATTTGTTCAGATTTTTAATCACAAAAACTACCCTATATATTAATCTGGGCTATATGCTATCTCTATACCAAGTTTTTCTAAAAGAGAAAAAGTACCAAAGGTAAAAGAGTACCCGGATTTCCTTATTGTAGGCCCACAGAAAGTATGTTAATGTAAGCTAAAATCTGTTTGTATACCAAAATTTATCGAAAAGAGAAAAAGTACCAATTTTCCCCGTTTTTACCTCTTGCAAATTAACCATTTTATGTCTTAGAAAGTATCCCAAATTTATCAAAAAAAGACCAAGTACCAAAGTAACACCTTTTCCCCCTTTTCACCTCTTAAAATATTTAATACTTGAATCTAGGCCATATGCTATCCGTTTACCAAATTCCATTCAAGCCCATTAAGCCTGACTAAGCCACAAACTAACAAACATACAAGATTTCAGATTTATAATATTAAGGCCCGTTTTCACAACTTACCGATAACTAAAGGTAGGACTTTATCGGCCGTATAAAAAGTGTTCCATTATTACAACTTTACTATAACCTACCAGGTAGGATGAACCTTAATTTACTTTATCGTTAAAGTAAAGTTGTAATAATGGAACACTTTTAAAAAAGCCGGTTAAATTCTACTTTTAGCTATCGGTAAGTTGTGAAAACGGCATAAGTAGGAAAACAAAAAATTAATAGAAATTTCGACAGAACAACGTCTGTCGGAGCAGCAAGTTTTTAATAAATTTCCATTTTATTCTGCACTACCAAGCGGTAAAAAATATGATGAAAGATACCTAATAGAAGGACTTATTTAACAGACACAAGCACTACGCGCCGCATTCCATACTTATTTATTTTTTGCACGTCTTGTCATTAGGATCAAGCCCTTCACCCTCCCTTCTTCTTTCAGGAATTCTAAAAGGCTTTTAGATGAAGGACTTTTAAAAGGGAATATAAAGAATGATTCTTAGTTACTAAAAATACGTAAACGTATTAAAATGCGTTAAACGGAATATAGAAAATTTGTCAAAATTTATATATGTATGTATGTATGTAGATTTTTTTATGGGGTAAATAAATTTTTATCAGAAGTCTAACTCATTTCATCTTATTCTACACCCTTTTAGGTACCAGAATCCCATATTAAGTCCAAACCCGTTTTTTAACACACAGAAAAAATTCTCTAAAATTTTTCACCAATTAAAGCATTAATCAAAAATATAATCAGTTTTAATTAAAAATTTAATCAAGTAAATTAAACGTTTAATCAAGTAATTTAAACGTTTAATTAATACTATTAACTGGTTTGATTGATACTATTAGTTTGTTTACTGGTGCAAATTTAATTAATTTTTTAATTAATATCACAAATTTTTTAATTGAAATCAATTTTTATTTCTTTCTGTGCACACGAGGTCCCTTTGCTCGGAGAAGGTCACATTTATTTTATTTAGTACAATAAAATGTTTCTTCAAATTGTCAAAAATAAATAATCTGCTGTTATCGCATAAAACGGTTGAATAAATGGAAAACACTCTTTCAACATCACATGATGTAAGTGTATCGTATATGAACGCTAATAGCTCAGATGGAGAAAGATTGTCTATAAATGCATCCGTCTCACTTTCATTTAAATAGGTATGTACATTAGAGCGACTCAAGTTGTATGGAAGCGAAAAGGAAGCGTGCAAGGTTTACCCCCCTCAAAATGAGCCTTGACATTTAAAAAATTTCGGCTCCAGCTTTGACCTCTCGTGAGCTGGACCATTTTGAAAAAGGGTCTATTTTTGCATGTTTTGTTAATTTGAGAATCTGTTTCCTTACCAACATATACAACATGGGTATCATAAGAAAGGTTTTTTTAAGGCTGTATAATAGGGCTATAATCACATATTTGGCATAGTACCAACGAGTGGCCAAGAATGTTTTAGTAATGAAAACACCTGTCTTCCCTCACGCAGGGAAGCAAATTTCTAAAACCTTCCAAGAAATTTTGAACCGTGTAGGAAAATTTTTAAATCTAAAGCCGTGGATAAATTCCAAAATAGCATTTAAGTGATACGTATAGCAATATATACAAATATCTGGTGTTTAATTAAATACGGGTCTCAGCTTTTTTTGAAATTCGGGCTAGTTCTCGTTTTGACAAAAATGCAATAGGGAAGTAACCCTTCGTTTTATATAGGGCAATATGGGTATCAACTGGTTAAAATGCATCTAAATTGCAAAAATCTAAATTTTTTACATACAAAGATGATGTACTTGGCAAAAGAAAACATTTGATACCCATATTGCCCTATTTAAAACGAAGGGTTACCACCCCATTGCATTTTTGTCAAATCGCGAACCAGCACGAATTTCAAAAAAAGCTGAGACCCGTATTTAAATAAATCGATTAAAGATTAAAATATGTTAATTTGGCATTTTTATTACAAACAACCCCGAACAAAAAATTCAAAACCGGTTCTTTTTTACAGAATATCCTTAAAAAAAGGACATGCGTCATCGTCCTTGGACAAATTGTTTATACAGTTGGACGCGCCTTAAAAAACCTTTCGTGCGATACCCAACTCGTATATGTTGGTAAGGAAACAGATTCTCAAATTAACAAAACATGCAAAAATAGACCCTTTTTCAAAATGGTCCAGCTCACGAGAGGCCAAAGCTGAAGCTGAAATATTTTAAATGGCATCTTAAAAAGGTCCAAGGTTAATTTTTAGGAGGGTACATCGAGCACTTTTTTGGTGAGTCGCTCTAATGTACATACTATTTCAAATAATTACGCAAAAATGGAGTATAAAAATATAAAAGTATTCAAATAATTAAATGAAGTGTATTTATAATTCAAAACAAACATTTTTCTGGGTTCATCCAAAATGGTCAGTAAAAACTAGGATTTAATTTTTAAGGGGTTTAGAGGCAACGTCAAGGAAAAAACGCAATAGAATATGAAAGTAGGTGTACTACAGAATATAAAACGCTTTCCGTGCAAAAAATTGCCGGGCCAGTTTTCCAGAAATCTGGGTTCATCCAAAATGGTCAGTAAAAACTGGGATTTAATTTTTAAGGGGCTTAGAGGCAACGTCAAGGAAAAACGCAATAGAATATGAAAGTAGGTGTACTATAGAATATAGAATTGCCTCTAAACCCCTTAAAAATTAAATCCCAGTTTTTACTGACCATTTTGGATGAACCCAGAAAAATATTTGTTTTGAATTATAAATACACTTCATTTAATTATTTGAATACTTTTATATTTTTATACTCCATTTTTGCGTAATTATTTGCTTTAAATTACAATTTCTCATTTTTATTCGAACACCCTAATTCCTCAATTCCTAAATTTTGAATTCCCAAAAGCATTAAATTCCCATTTTCAATTCAACTCCCAAAAGCACCAATTCAATTTTGCGTTTTCGTGGATAACTTTCGACGCTATCTTGGCGCACGTAGTTTATTGCTTCTATTTACTAACCAGATGTTTTAAATAATTGGACACTTGGATAATAGTTTCCCATAACGTCTATCTGAGTGTAGTTTTCCAGATAAACATAAGAAATTATTTAAATCAATTAAGGCTTTACTTTAATATCAGCATACATACATACGTATGTTCATTTAGGGCTTTACGTAAGAAAAACTCTTCCCTTCCACGTTTTTACGTTTTTACGACCCACGAGGCGTTAAAACTAAACTATTTTTATTATATACGCTTTATTAATTCCTACATTAAATTAGGATTAAAGTAATAATAAGTAACTAATTAATTAAGTTAATAACTTATACAACTAAGTTTTATGCAATATTTCCAAGTTAACAGCCCATAAACTTACCAGGTGTATTTGTCACTGTTTATGGTCACTTTTATGTGTGTTTTTGGAGCTGCAAAAAAAAAAATAAATAAAACCAACAACCTCAAGGAAAACGGAAAACATCTCCGATAGTGAATTATTAATTATAGTCAGTTATAAAAGGAAGGGATAAAGGAACTGAGTACGAAATAATATAATGTATACTTATTAATTGCTTTAAGAAATAATCCACAAGAAAAATAAAATGAGTTATAACTTCCACTCAATTTACTTTTAGGTTGTCAACCTAAAGACCTTTAACTGATTTATTAACTTGGTTAATATGTCACAACTTTAATTTGGTAAACTCAATAAACAAGGGATAAAACTAAAATAACAAAAAAAAAAAAAAAAAAGAGAAAGATAACGATAAAAATATACCAAATTTTAATGGCTGACATATTTCACAAGCAACTTGCAACCATGTACCCTTTTGTGTTTTTTGGGTGTGTCCTTTTCAAAAAATGGCCCCAAATCATAAATGAATTTGATCCCAAGAAGAGTAAAAAAAAAATACAGTAACAGGATTAATTTTCTGTCATAGATTTTCCATTGATGTATCTCTTTCTTTTATTTATTTCAGTTTTACGTTTTGCTTTCAGTTTAAGTGACGTTCTTTTAAAAGGGATGACATAAAAACGCCTAATCAGCACATTTAAGTTGAACTTTCTTTCTTTAAATTAACAAATGAGAATGTAAAATCAAACAAGGCCGACCATGTGATTCCTTACACTACGGTATTTACAAGAAAATTGCTAAAAATGTAGGGGAGACTGGGGCACATTTTTTTGAAGCTCTGAATCTTAGATATATGTCGTCACGACGACTGCTCACTTGGGTCCTTATAGCGGTCCCTTTGTGATACCCCTAGCCAGTGACAAGAGTCAGCCAGTATCCACCAGACTATTCCCCAGAGGTCACTGCATTCTCGAACCACGCAGACTCCCTGCAGAGCAGAGAGATCGACTTTAGTCCCACATTGGACATATCCTCCAGACATGGCAATCCTGGTCTCCCAAAATGCCTGAGCCTAATGCCCCCAGACCGGGACATTAGCAGAGAATGTGAAACATTGTCTCCTCCTTACATGACAACTTCTACAGTAGTCATTATAATTAAGACCCGTCCTCCTAGCATAAGTCCCTATCACCCAGCGACCCGTAATGACCAATCTTACTGTTCTTTTACGGTCCCTGCCGAGAGCAAGTAGCATGCGCGTTCTCGTCGTCATAGCCGGGCCATAAAATCCTGACCATCAGGCAGGTATGCCCTCTCTGCCATCTCCCCTAAGCCCCCTGACATGTTTGGCCAGGCAGTTTGGTTACCTAGACATCCACTGTGCCCTGGTACCCATGTCAGCGTTACCCTGGAATGTTCCGCAATCTCATTTAGAGATATCAGGAATTGCACTGTTAACATAGATGTCGTGAAGACACCAGCCAGAGCTGCAATGGGGGATTTCATGTCAAGTGACCCAATTTTTAAATCGATGTCTTCCGATTTGGATGAAAATTGCACCAAGGTTAGTGCTATTGGATAGTAATTTAGACATTAATTTTCAACAAGATCGGTCAAAACGTTTCTGAGTTAGAGGGGGTCAAAATTTGACATTTTGGCCATACATGTGTTCTTTTTCAACCTTGTAACTTATTACCTATTGGTGTTAGACAAGTTTGTCCCAAGTAGCTATGATAGCTATTTGAAGAAAATGTTTTTTGTTTTTTATAAAATTTTAAATTTTTTTTTTTTTAATTTTTTTTATCCCGATTTTTTTTTTTTTTTTTGTTTTTTTTTTGCTCAAAAGAAAGCTTATGTCTTTTCCTTTAAAGTAGTTCTAGTCTTTAAGGAAAAAATTCAAAATAGTGCTGCATATGCTAAAATTTTAAAAACCCTCGTCTTGACTTTGAAATTATTTTTTTTATACATAAGCCACTCGCATCCCAAAAAGCGACCAAAACTACCTTAAACGAAAAGGCGTAAGCTTTATTTTGAGCAAAAAAAAAAAAAAAAAAAACATTCCGGATAAAAAAAAATATAAAAAAAGTTTTAAATTTAAATAAAAAAATTTAAAAATTTTTTTAAAAAAACAAACAATTTTTTCGAAAGATTGATCAAATAGCTATCAAAGCTACTTGGGACAAATTTTGCTAACACCAATAGGTAATAAGTTACAAGGATGAAAAAGAACACCTGTATGGCTAAAATGTCAAATTTTGACCCCCTCTCACTCAGATCATCCAAATCGGAAGACATCGATTTAAATATTGGGTCACTTGACATGAAATCCGCCATATATCTCTCGATGTACGATAGTACCTCAGCCAGTTTGCAGAAATTTCCGCCTGCAGCACACTACTGCCATCTGGCAGCCTAAAAGGGACCCTAATGAACAAAATGTTCCGGAGTGCAATAGTCCAGCCCCGCCAGGTCATATGATGCGTGCAGCGTGACCCTGTCATTACCGTTGCTCCGCGTAGACCATAGGCCCACCGCCCCCAGTCTAATCGCGCAAGTTAGGGCCTGCTGTTCGGCCATGATGTCAACTGGCAGCCAGTTCAACATAGTAAAACAGCGCCTTCGTCTGTGTCGACCTAAGTGATCCTTTCTCAAGCATCCTGCAGTACCGCCCCCTACATATGGCAGGCCACCACACTATGACCCCGTAGAAGAGAACCGGCTTACCAACCGCCTTAAAGATCCATTCAACGCCCCTGGGGCCAAGGCCCCAGTTTCTGCCCACAGATCTTTTGCAGGTGTATATGGCCACAATGGCCCTATCAACCCTCGAACGAACGTTGAGTTCCCAGGAAAGTTTGCTATCGAGAATTACGTCCAAATATTTGGCACTGTTTGAGATCATCAGCCCCATGCCATTTAGTCTAGGAAGCCTAAAGTTACCAACCTTGTACTTCCTGTTTAAGAGTACCAACTCGGTTTTCTGTGGATTGACACCAAGTCCACAGGAGATGCTCCAGGAGCTAGTTCGTAAGCTAGAGATGACAAGCTTTGCGGTACTTGTCTATTTTGATTTTCTCTACATTAACATAAATAGTTAGTGATGTCAAATGAGTGCATCATTTCGAAAAGGTCATTGACGAATGTACCCCAGTGCCGAAGCTGCTTCAGTCTCTTCTACTCTTTTTTAAACCCATGGACATGATACAACACATCTCTGTTTTTTGCAGAAAATAAATATGGTTGTAGATAACCATAATCTAAGAGCAACAGACTATGTTTGGATTATAACAATACAAAGTTTTATGGGTGGCCATATTATGATAATTTTTTTTTACATATTTTGGTTATTTTGACTATATTATGTTAAATTTAAAATATATTACGGTTAATTTGACCACAATATTTTCCAAGCAAACCATTTTTGCATTTTTAAGATAACTAAATATAAAAAAATTTTTATCAATCGTGATAATAGTCATGTTCAACACAACAATAGTTAGTTTCTTAACCATGTTTTTTTGGGTCCTTTTGCGATTCCTTTGAGATACCCAGCATCAATTCCCATCCTACAGAGCAGTAACTCAATCTAAGTTCTTTCTTAGATAGTTCATTAAAACAGAAAAAAGCTGGTATCTCTCCAAACTTTCCCGAATTCCAGGACATTGACACATTGACATTGATTCTCCCCATCATGGCAATTTCTCCCGTGGTCATTCAATTCCAGACCCATTTTCTTCGCATGACTCTCTACAGACCAGTGACCAGATATCACTGTTCTTATCGGTTCCCTATTGAACCTAAGAAGACAGCATGTCCTTCGTTTATCAGAGGCAACAATGCCCTTAATACTTACGTGGTGTATTCACGAGTCCACCCCAACTTTGAAAGTATGTAAGACTAGCGCTTAATGAGTGACTTACAGTGGGCCTTAAGCCCTTATGACACTACATTTTTAATGCATTGTTCAAGTTTTGGTGAACAGTACAAATATAATGTAATACAAAAATTTAGTAAGTGCAAAGAGTTGAGTTGTATTAAGATAAATGGCAAACTGTCAAAAATTTTACTAAAATTATCGATAAAAAATGAAGTTATGTCAAAAAAAATGTAAAATTGTTTAACTTAAAATTGACATTTCAAGCTTGAAATATTAAAAGTTTTGCTGAATCAGCGGCTTATGGGCAAATTCAGCGATTTATTGCTTTTTGTTTTTAGGTTTCTCATAAACAAAAAGTTGGCAACATTTAATAAAGTAAACAAAACAGGGATGGCTAAGTTGTTTCAATTGTACTTTTTCGTTGATACTTTTTAAACTAAGATTTATAATACCTTTTTGTGGTATTTTTTATGAATATAAATTAAATTAATTTCAACTAAAAAAATCTTTTAGTACAATTAGTGTAATAAAGTACAATTTTTAAAGGTTGTTGGTACAATTTAAAAAATTCTCAACGCCATTCCTGAAACAAGACCATAACAAGAGAAAAAAAACTAAAAAACTTGGTTTACATTTTTTATAGTTTGCTCTTTCTAACATTTACTGTTTCTTTCTAGCAATTCTATATCAATTAATGAATAAAAAATGTAGTGTCATAAGGGCTTTAGGAAAGGCAGCGAATTGATTAATAAATCTGTCATCCAGACGACCACCTCGTTTGGCAAGCGCATCTGCTGTTTGGTTACCGCGGCAGTTCGCATGCCCTGGTATCAACATTAGTCCCAATTTCCACAATGCAAGTCTTATTGATCAGCTTGCTACTTTCTAGGCGAGAGTGACGAGGGGAAAAGAAACGAGTACTCAGCTTGCTGTACTCGTCATATGCGCTTTGTTTTCTCATTCGTAATTTTCAGCAGGTCTATTTTGACAATTATCTTTCATATTTAATTTCGTTGTACAAAGTTAATTTCGTAGCGTGTGTGATTTTTTGTGTGTAAAATTTTTTGCATATTTTTTATTTTAACAAAACAAAAGAAATATACATACATATTTAATAAATATTAAAAAATTAACACGAATTTGAATTTAAATATATTTTAATAAGAAATATGTTTTAAGCGAAATGTCAAAACGCACATATACATTCATACAAATGGAATAACAGATAAATAATAAGACTTGACTCGTGGAAACACCGAAGCTGATTCAAAGAAGAAAATGTGATAAGTTTATTAATAAGACTTGCATTGTGGAAATTGGGACTTAGCGTTACTTAATAAAAATATAATAAGATGTTTTCATCTATGGAGATGTAGGGTATACATCAGTAGAAAGTGTGTATGTGTGTGCAAGTAAGTGTATTTGAATAACTTTATGTAAAAAGCAAGTCTTGCTAACTCTTATGCATTATTTATCTTCTTATAAATAAAGTCGGTCGTCTTTGTAAAACCATTTGAATAACATTTATGAATGTTTCAATGCTGAAATAGAAATAATCAAATTTATGTTAAATTTTATTGGTTTCCAATGGAAGAAATATGCTCCGGGGAAGGGTTGCCAGACTGCCTGGAATGGCTTGGATTGTCCAATTTTTTTAGATTCTTGTCCAGTTACCAGCTAAAATATAATTTATCCAGTTAAAAACCCATATTCAATTTTGAAAAATTCCTTTTTATTATATTTTTTTTTATTATATTTTTTAATCCAAATTTTTAATATTTTTAATTAGGCTTAAGTTCATTAAATTTAATTTTCATTAAATTATTTTTATGAAGAAAGGAAGTTTACAACATGAAAGTTAATTAAAATTGTTTTTGATAATCTTTCATTTTTGTCCGTGGCTTGTACAGAACCAAATCGTATTCGTACTAAAAACAAATTGTAAGGAAAAAGTTTCTAATTTGCCGAAAAACAGTTTTTCAAAAATGCGATAAAATTAACATACAAAATGAAATAAAAATTGGCCTCGTAAATACTTTTTGAAAGGACTTAAGGTCAGTGATGTTAACTTTTATTTTTTCATTACCGTACGGCCCTCTAAGAATTGCCGTTTTTGAGAAAAAATTACCGTACGCAAAGATTTTTAATCAAAACTTTAATTTATTTTAAAAGCACTCAGTCCATCGCCTGTCATTTGGAAACAGCAAATAAGAGCAGTATTAATAAGCAATTTATTTAAAGGAAAAATTTAAATAGAAATTTTTGTCTAAAAATAAATTTTTAAGAATTAAATTAAAATAATGTATGTTCATTCAACTTTAAATATTTTTATTTAATACGCTTAACCTACATATGTATGTATGTGATGAACTTTAAAAAAATACTGTAAAACAATTTATCCGTACTTAAACCAAGGCAAGCACGCAAAGAAAAAACATGGTTGATGCAATCAGAATCGCAAACTATCATTAATGTTTGTGGTTATGATTGTGCCAAACACGTCTTAAGTAACAATATATGTTCGGACATAATGTTTTTAACTTATTATTGTCTCAAACATATTATTATGTTCAGAAGAAAATCGCAAACGACCTTTCCAACCATGTTTCTATATTTCCCAAAACCATGCAAAATATCTTTCTCAACATGTTATATGGTTCTCACAATGAAAACAATAACAAATTTTTTCTCAACAATTTATATTTTATTTCCTATAGCACTGAAATGCAATTGGACTTAGAAAATAAAATTTCTGTTTTCATCAAACATTTAAAACAGCGATACAGGAAAGTTGATCACAGCAAAGATAGATTTTATAAAAGCTTAGCAAACTGGTTAGAGAACGAACTTTCTGTCCATATCGCTTCAGAAACTTCAAATCAAAACACACGTGGGAGACCACAAAAATCGCTGGACTACTGTAGCGATAGATCCAAGAGGCGGAAGCTTAAGGATATAAATGAAGAAATCGGATATGAAAATATTCAAGATACTTTCCTACATCAATTACGATCACAGAAACAATTGACAAAAGTGGATATCATTGAAAAATTGCGAACAAAACGGATTCTTAAAAGTATACCAACTCCGAGCGATGCAAAACAATTCACAAATGAGGAGGCATTAGCATTATTTCTGGATTTGAAATTAAAAAAACAGCAATATATTCAGCTCAGATTGCGTGCGATTGAAAAAGGCTCAAATCTGTATCCAGCATATCATCACATAACAGCTGCTAAAATGGACTGTTTGCCATTAAAGAACACTATTACAATCACATCAATTTCGGCAGAGGCACAAATACAATCTCTACTTGATCACACAGCCGAACGCTTGCTACAATCAATAAAAGAAAATGACTTAAAGAAATTTGGAAACACAAAAAAGAAACTCATGATGCCATTAACAAAGAAGTTAGTGATATCAAGGCCCAAATTGCAATACTACATCCATTACAATTAGATTTAGATGGGCAGCAAATTGAAGTTAGGTACCAATTAGTGCTAACAATGATAGATGGACAAGTAGTCTAGGCTTTGACTAACACGAAGGCTGCATCTAGCTGCATCATATGCCATGCAACATCAAGCCAATTAAACCAAGTCCCGATAAAATCATTAGATAATACTGATGCATGCAAGAATACGACTTATGGAACACATACTTAAAATCAGTTATGATTTGGATTTGGGATCTTCAGGATCAATAAGAAACAACGAAACCAACAAGGAGTTAAGAAGTTCAAAAAGGAAACATGTTCAAGATGAATATCGCAAATTTGAGTTGATTATAGATCAGCCGAAACAAGGGTCAGGCAATACAAATGATGGCAATACCGCAAGAAGATTCTTTTCAGATCCAGAAATAGCATCTGAAATAACAGGTGTTGATTTTAACCTCATTTTTAGATTTAAAATAATCTTAGAAGTACTTGCGTGCAATAAAGAAATTGACTCTAGAAAATTTGGAGATTTTGCTAAGGAAACTGCAAGTACCCATGGAGAAATGTGTCTGCTACAGTTCACAAAATCCTTTATCATGGAGAAGATGTCATTAAATATCAGTTGGTGCCACTTGGAGATTTATCAGAGGAAGTTCAGGAAAAAAGGAATAAGGATTACAGATTTCGAAATCAATGGAAAGTGGAACATCGGGATTTAGATGAAGAAGTCAAAAAACTACTAAAGAGCAGAAATAACACAGAACAGAGTATGGAATATTTGCAATCAATCTTTCAATTAAATGAACAATAAAAATAAAAATTAGTAAAAAATAATAATAAACAGAACCTCACATTGTTACAAAAGCTATTAAAATATATTGCTGCTTTTATTTTTAAAAGGTTTTTTTTATCCACATATGTATCAAATGTTTTAATAAATAAATAATAATAAATAAGTGTAAACAAATTTGAAAGCAAAAAATTGTTTATTTTTCAGCAATAATAGCAAATTTTCCAGTGGATTTTACTATTTTTTTTTGTTGATGTTAAAATTTTTTTTATAGCGTAAATATTTAATTTTTTTGAGTGTCCCATTATTACAAAAAATGTTAATGATTATTATTTAAAACTAAAAATTAAATTTTTAAATAAATAAAAGAAATAAAAAAACCATATTGCACGCTAAAGTTAAGAAAAATCTAAAGTTTCACTTTGCCCTTAAATTCCCCAATAACTACTCAACCGATTTTAATGAAATTTAAAGTGGAGAAAGTTTAAGAATCTATCTGTCGATTAAAAAAATTTCACTAAAATATCTCCTTTGGTTCAAAAGTTACAGATTTTTGGCCAATGAAAAACGATTTTCAGCCACTGTGCGCCGTCGTATTTCAACGGTGTTCACTAAAGCACTATGATTTTTTTTAAATATGTGATTCCAACAGTACAGCGTAAAACACCATCGAATTATTGAATACCAAGTTTGGCGAGCGTTTTATATCACGCAAAGATGATCGTGAATATACACCTCATCTTGCAAAAGTCTTGCTTGCGTGCTCGTTAATTGCAGACGTGTTTTTTTTCTTTTAACTCGGCATACGGTTTTTTTTAACATAAACAATTGTATATTTATAATATCATATTATTTTTTAAATAATATAAGATCAGCGAATGAATGGACGCTTTACAATAATTTTTAAATTAGTGAACATAAAATTTATAATACAAATATTAAAAATTACAAATAACAAAAATATATGTATGTACACACATACATATAAATACATACATTTTAAGCAAAAACATTTCTTGTTTTCTTTATTCTTTTTTTTATTCTCGGGGTTTTTTTTAAACAACAAATAAAAAGAAGAGCACAATTAAACAAACAGTAATATATATAAAAAAAAACTCTTATGAATGCATATAATGCAAAAACAATTAAACATAATGAAAGAAATGCGTATGTTACATTGAGTGTTGACGAAACAAACGCAGAAAAAAGAATCGATGATAGCAATTATTTAACGGCTAAACCTATTACTCGAACTCGTTCCCTCTCACCCTCTTTGTTTAAAAATACGGTCGATCGTAATACAATAACAAATTTATTAACTGCAAGCGTTGCCACAGAGCAAAAAATAACTTTAACAAGTGATGAAACGGTTAACCCCAAAACAGCCGCTATGGACAACTCAATAACGCAAGTAAAAACTTCTCAAAAGCCTACAGTACAAGTTGGTATGGACAGGTACATAACAGTGCTTAAACGGGGACGCAGCCCTACCTCTGCAGCAGTTGCTTCGGCCTCAAAAGTACCATCTTTTGATAAAATAAATTCTCAAAATCGTTTTGCAATTCTGGAGGATGAATCCTCTGAAGCACAAAACGTCATAAAATCGACCAAGCCTCCCCCGATATATCTGAGGGAGCAAAATTCTAATGAGCTCATAAAGAGTTTGATATCGAATATAGGTGAAAATTCGTTTTACGTAGCTGCTATCAAGCGTGGTAGTATAAACGAAACATAAATACAAATCAATCATGAGAATGATTTTCGAAAAATTGTAAGCAACTTTGAGGCACTCAAAAAAAATTTTTATACATACCAACTGAAAAGCAGTAAAGGTCTTCAGGTAGTGATTAAGGGTATTGACTCATGTGTGGACCCAGAAGAGGTAAAAACATTCCTTGAAGAAAAAGGCTTCAAGGTAAAACATGTATTAAACATTAAAAATAGAGAAAAAATTCCCCAACCACTTTTTCGAGTGGAGTTTGAACCCGGCGACGTTAAACTTAAAAAAAATGAAACGCATCCCATCTATAACTTAAAATACATTCTGTACAGAAAAGTAACTATAGAGGAGCCGCACAAAAGAGGCGGTCCCGTTCAATGTCTGAACTGCCAAGAATTTGGCCATACTAAGGCATACTGCTACTTACCCCCTGTTTGCGTAGTATGTGGAGAATTACATGGTACAAATCTTTGCGATAAATCTAAAAATGACCCCAACGTTAAAAAATGTAGCAATTGTGGCGGTAATCACACAGCCAATTATAGAGGATGCCCTGTATACACTATCGTCAAGCAGTCGGTTGGACCGAAAACTAATTCCCCTCAAATGCAGGTAACAAATCAGCTAAACACTAATGACATTCAGGCTCCACAGCCTAGTAATAACAGAACCTCCTACGCTAACATTCTAAAATCAAACCATGTGACAATGCAAGGTGCTTCGCCAATTAATGAAGAAACTCCAGTTTCTAATTTAAGTCGTCTTGAAAAAACCATGGAAACATTAGTGCAAACAGTTAATAATTTTACGAACACAATGGGTAATATGATGCAGGAAATTCTAAGAATGCAATCGATGTTATTGCAAGCTGTACTTAACAAGCCATGAACTGTTTAAAAATCTGTTTTTGGAACGCAAACGGCATCCGCCAACATAAAAATGAATTAGAATACTTTCTAAAAAATAAACAAATTGATGTCATGTTGGTTTCTGAAACTCACTTGACCTCAAGAAATACGTTTAAAATCAATGGTTATATACTATATGATACTAAGGACCCTCGAGATAGAGCTTGTGGAGGCTCTGCCATTTTGATAAAAGCCCGAATCAAACACTACTTAATGTTTGATCATTGTGAAGATTATCTGCAAGCAACGACTATTTGTGTTGAAGAGCTAAATCGAAACTTAGTAATTTCTTCTTTATACTCTCCACCTAGATTTGCCATATCAGAAAGCCAATATTATAAATATTTTAAATCATTAGGACCCTGTTTCCTCGCCGCTGGCGATTATAACGCTAAACATACCTTCTGGGGGTCACGACTTATAACACCAAAAGGTCGTGTTTTGTTTAACACAATCTCTAAAATGGGGTTAAACGTGGTCGCGAGCGGACAACCAACATATTGGCCTACTGATCAGCAAAAAATTCCAGATGTTATCGACTTTGGAGTGGTTAAAAACATCCCCACAGAAACGATTCATGTTGAAGCTTCCCTAGAATTATCATCCGACCACACACCTACAATTGGTACTATAACGAACCCAAATAGAATTGTATCTCCGTCATGTTACTTAGCGACGTCAGCCACACAAATAAATTGGTTAAAATATAAAAAATTTCTCAGTGCCCATTGCACAGAAAATATTCCGCTCAGTACACCGGAGTACGTAGATCGCTCTATTGACAATTTTGACAGTTTTCTGAAACTAGCTGTTCAACATTCCAATTTTGCCCCAAAAAAAACAAAAACCATTAAAATATATTCTTCAGATGTCGAGCGGCTCTTGACTGAAAAAAGGAGAGTTCGAAGAGAGTGGCAACTGTACAGATCCCCGCAACTTAAGAATTTATTAAAAGAGTACACAAAAAGGCTAAGAAAGTTACTGCAGACTCAGAAAACGGCTTCTCTAGAAAAATATCTTAAGGAACTTGATGCAACTCCACAATCTGACTACTCATTATGGCGTGCAGCTAGAAATTTAAAAAGGCCAGTTATATCAAAGCCACCATTAAGAAACTTGAATGGTAGTTGGGCAAGAAACGATATTGAAAAAGGAAATCTGTTTGTTAATCACTTGAAAAACGTATTTACACCAAATATATCTCACAATATTGCGGCAGAGTTACCACCTGTTGCTGCTAGAGCAGCTATCCCCCTCAGATTTGAGATAAGAGAAATCGAAAAGGCTATTTGTGACTTAAACACTAAGAAGGCACCTGGTATTGATAAGATCAGTAATAAAATGCTTTTAGAGCTACCTCGCATAGCAAAGAAAATTATTCTTTTTATTTTTAATGCTATTTTACGTCTCGAATACTATCCTCAAAAATGGAAGGTTTCCTTAGTTACCATGATACCAAAGCCAGGTAAAGATCATACAAAAGTTGAGTCTTATAGGCCTATTAGCTTATTATCAAATATGTCAAAGCTATTTGAGAAATTATTAGTTTCAAAATTAACACCGATTTTAAGTGAAAATAGATGTATTCCAAACCATCAGTTCGGATTTCGAAGAAAACACAGCACAATCGAACAGACTCATCGAATAGTAAATGTCATAAGAAAAGCATTTGAAGAAAAAAAATATTGCTCAGCACTCTTCATCGATGTTTCGCAAGCTTTTGATAAAGTCTGGCATGAAGGCTTATTACATAAATTGAAGCAAAATTTACCAGCAAACACACACAAGCTGCTAGAAGCTACTTAGTCGGTCGTCAATTTATTATTAAAGAAGGAAATTTCTTAAGTTCACCTCAGCCCATTGACGCTGGAGTCCCACAAGGCAGCATCCTGGGCCCCCTATTATACTTAATTTATACTTCGGACATGCCAACAAGCAACTATACACAAACATCAACATTTGCAGACGATACTGCTTTTCTAAGCGTCCACGAAAACCGTTATGAAGCATCTCGTTACTTACAGCATCATATAATTCAACTCGAAATATGGTTAAGACAATGGAGGATAATGGTCAATGAGCAAAAATGCGTGCATATAACATTCACCTTGCGCCGGGAATCTTGCCCCCATATTACAATCAATAATCAAATAATTCCTCAACATTCGCATGTAAAATATCTCGGTATACATCTGGATCGGCGATTAACGTGGAAATGCCATATAGAGGCAAAATTAACTCAAATGAAACTAAAAGCCATTCAAATTCATTGGCTTATTGGTAGAAACTCTGTCCTTAGTCTCGACTGCAAACTTCTTCTTTACAACTCCATCTTAAAGCCAATCTGGTGGTATGGTATTCAGTTATGGGGCACTGCCTCGGCCTCTAATATAGAAAAAATTCAAAGGCGCCAAAATAAAATTCTTCGAATAATCACAGCTGCCCCTTGGTATGTAAAAAACTCAAATATTCACAAGGATCTCAATGTTCCATTAGTCAAAACTATGATTACAAAATATGCGGTAAAATATTTAAAAAGGCTTGAACAACACCCAAATCCACTAGCTCGAAATATCTTAAATCATGGCGGCCACACTCGCTTAAGAAGAAGAGACACTGCAGCACTTATCCAATTAGATGAGCGATAAACACCTAGATAAGTGAACAGAACCCGTGATGAAGAAAATTTTTGTCTGGCACTGGCAGGACATAAAATAACGTATTAGGTTAAGATTTGATTAATTATTGTTAGTTCATATTTAATATATGAAGATTCAATAAATAAATAATGAAAAAAAAAAAAAAAAAAAAAAAAAAAAAATTTGCAAAGTTTAACCACTTTAGAGTTGTTTTTACCTCTAATTGATTTGTGCGCTCAAGGAATTTTATATGTAGTGTGCATAAGCAATGACATCGATTGACCAAAATCATTTTTATAACTTCCTCACAATTCTTTCAATAAAAAACAAAATGCGTTGCTCTTAAAAAACGACCGTTTGGTTTTTTTTATATTCGTCTTCTATAAAATATTTTTGAGGAGCATTTCTTCAACACCACCTCTATTTAGTCTTCCTAGAATTACACTTTTAATTTCTTCAAATAATTTAAGATTTATGTTACTGATACTGATAATAAAAAAATGTAATCAAAAAGTTTTTTTTTATTTAAAAATAGGAAAAAAGGAAATCAACCAATAAATATGTATCAGTTTTCAGTTGTATGAATGTTTGAATTATAAATTTTGTTCTTTATACGTTGCCTGCTATCATCTTGCCAAAAAAAAAATGTTTTTTTGCAGAAATCCAATATCAACTTTGAGTAATTTGTAAAATAAGTTCGTAGAATACACTTTAGGGAATATTCATTAAAATTGTAATAAAGTTATAAACTACCTTTTTTATGAGATCTCCGGGTCAATTAATAAGAGTTTTGTGGTTGCATTTGTTTTTTTTTTCATTTTGATATTTTTTTCTTTCATCTCTTATTTTTGGAAGAAACAACAAAAAAAAAAACAAATTTAAATTAAAACCTAATAAATCTTTGGCATAAGGCAAAAATATATTAAGTCAAACGAATACATTTTGAGTTTTTGGTTGGGTTAAAGTCAAATGTGTTTGTCTCTTTCGTTTGGTAGCGATAACTTACATCGAGCACAACTGTTTCCCATCGTGGTCCGTTGTTGTTTAGGTAATACGTCAACTAAATAAGGCTCCTAACTAATTTAAAATTTAACGTTACTAAGAACCGCAGTTCTGACTTAAGATCTTTTTGCCTAACTTTAAAGAAATAACAGCCCAGAAACTTATTTTACAAAATTATTTATTTTCTTTTGATTCCTATAATGAAATGAAAACCAAAGCAGGATACATATATATATACACGTATAATACATGAATATTTGCATAATATTTATTTTTTGTACGGGAATACACGTTATAGACTGACCTTATGAATTTAAAACAAGTATAAGTGCTATATTCGGCTATGTCGAATCGTATACAATTCCCCATGGTGCGATAAGATAATAAAGTTATACAAATAACTTTCCTTGCATAAAAAATATATTTTGTGGCACGCCCACTTCTCTAATACTGCCCATATTTTGTAGAGTATCGTGTATTGATAACCGCAATGCTTGTACCTAATTTAGAATATATAGCTCATGCCGTTCTCCAGATATACAGACATCTTTAATGTCTTTGCACGGGAGGTACAACACCCACTTTTCTAATCCCACTCATAGTGTGGTCGTGTATTGATAACTTAGATATGTGTTCCAAATTTGGACAATTTTTCGATTACCGTTCTTTTTGTACCACGCCTACTCATTCCCTCCCAATCTCGTTTTGTCAGATGTCGTCTTTTGATAACCAAGATGCTTGTACCTAGTTTAGAAACTTTAGCTCTTGCCGTTTTCTAGATATACAAAAATCTAAAATGTCTTTGTATGAGTAATGCCACGCCCACTTCAGAAATCGCGTTAGAGTTTTGAAGGATTTGGCTCTAACCGATCACCATATATACAAAACAAAAACAGCAACAACGTATTTGTGGGTAAAAATATAGGTAGTCGTGGATTTTTGTTCATATCTCAGCCATTTGTGGACCGCTCTGGCTTAATTTCAATAACAAAATATTCTGGGCTATATGTGATCTAAAAATATAACAACCCAGCATCATATCTGTGGTCTACGGAAACCCCATTTCAATGGGCACACAGGCATACGGATATCTTTGAATCAACTTCGCTACACTAAAAGAAAAATCATTCGTTTAAGCAATGAAACAGCTTCATTAATAATTCTTCATTGTCTAAATGAAATTTTTCATTAATATAAAGAAAAGTTTCATTGATTGAATGAAATCTGCAAATCGCCATTTTTTTGAAGTTTCATTATTTCATTGTTTTGGTGAAATGCTTTACATTGTTTTTATGAAGTTTCATTTATTGCAAATTTTGAATAAAGTATGCTAAAAGTTGGCTTTCTTTTGTAAGATGCAACATATAAAAACAGTGTTGTATGTAATTAAATAAATATTGGTTTATAAACTGATTTATTTATCAATTTTCTAATATTTCAAAAAAATTAATGAAACCAAGTCATTTATACAATGAAGCTACTTCATAACTGTAATGAATTTTTTTTAAATTTTTTTTGCAATATTTACATATGTGTGTGTTAAATTTGTTTATACCCTCACCCCACTTTTGTGTATTATCTCCTGTAGTCTTTCGTTTACGAGAAATATGTATGTTGTTGTATGTATTCCAGCTCTTTACTCTCTCTCCACTATTTTTGTTTCTCTGATAATATAAACGTAAACGTTTCATATATCCAATGAATATTCTTCATTAAAAAATATGTATTTTGTTGTCTTAAACCAGAATGTTTATATGAGCATATTGAAACTAACTGTAAACTTTTAGGAAAAAAATGAGAAGATCAACATGTGTTAGTATGTGTCTTAATGTTAAATGTAGAAAATTGAGAGTAAAAAAATCAACCACCTGTTTATTTGTGTTTCTAAATTTGAAGTATAAAGACGTGCGTACGCTATTAAAAAAAAAGAATTTTAACAAAAACTAAAAGAAATAATATATGTGGTGAAAAAATAACAGCTTGATTAAAAATAATAAAATAAATAAATAAAAAAGTATGGAGTGTTTTTTATGTTGCAAAAGTTTTAAAGAAAATAATAATTATTTTAAACATTTAAAAAGTTATAATTTTCTCAAACATAGTGATCACTATAGATGTTGTGGAACAATATATATAAATGGCTGTAGCTTTAAAAGACATGTCCGGGCAAAACATGCAACTCCACCAACAATTTATGTTGTGGAAAATCATAATAATGTTGATTCAAGGTTAAATGCAACAAAATATAAAAATCCGATCACTTTAAAATATATTCTCGTCTGCAAAAAGCGAATACCGCATAAGAAAAAAACTAATGGAGGAGGATCTATTGGAGGATTTGATTGAAGAGGTGGTAGCATCAAAAGGAGATTTAACCCATAAGAAAGGTAAGCTTAAATTTTCCCAAGTTGAATCGAAAATTGCATACATGCCTATGAAACAAATTAAAATTGTTCGAAAATGAATCTCCGTCTGGCAGTCAAGTTTTGGATACCAAACAAAAATTCGGTAATATTGTTTAAATAATATTTTTTTTATATTTAATTAAACCTAATGTTATTTGTGTATAGTTTCAGAAGACAGCACACAACATTATGTACAAAGTCTAAATTTTGATAATCTAGCCGCAGAAGATTTTAGAGCAAAGAGGTCAGCCTGCTCAAAATTTCGACTTAACCAAATACACTTTGAAGCAAAAAATATCAACGAGGCTCTTACGCTTTGGCCGCAATATAAAGGACCGATTGGCTCACAACTGGTAAGTACTTCGTACAAACATATTTTTTTATATTTTTTATTAAAAACTATTTAATGAAAAATTAAAACAAATGTTTAGTTATGTTAAACATGATTTAACAATTCACGATAATGTTGTAGACAGCTTAGAGTGGGAACAAATCCCAAAAAGGTAATAGTACATATTTTAATTTTTTGTTTTCACCATAAACTAATTATTATTTTTCTTCTTTCCAAATAACAGATAAAAACAATTTTTTTCTCAAAATATTATGGAGTCTTCATTACTGTCTCCTCCCCACTAAAAGATTTTTAAGAAAAAACAACAATGGTAAAAAAGAATATGGAAAATTTACCGTCAAGAATTCCCAAGAATCATTTATACATCTATATATATAAAAATGAAAAATGTTTGTATGTTTGTTTGTTTGTTTGTTTGTTTGTTTGTTTGTTTGTTTGTTTGTTTGTTTGTTTGTTTGTTTGTTGGCTTATAGACTCCTAAACTACTGAACCGATTTTCCTGAAATTTTTACAGATACATCACGTGAGCCCTAAAAATAAAATAGGCTACTTATTTTTTCGATAGGGGCAGGGGAATTGGTATCCCCCATAGGATGCCAATATTAATTATCGCATATATTAAGATCCGCAGCTCGCATTAGGCAGAACTTTTGGTAGTAAGATCTTCTGAGCCCCAAAATTAAAATAAAATAGCAGCGGGGGAAGTGGAATCCCCCATAGGACGCCAATGTTTAACATCGCATATCTAAAGAACTGTAATAGTGAGAATGTTCAAACTTTCTAGAAGTCACTCTTATGGTATACAACACTTTTGAAAATAACAATAAAGCAGGTAGGCGCAGGGGGGGAAATACCTCCCATAGGATGCATATATTAAATATCGCTCAACTGAAGAATTATTAAAGGGAGAGTCTTCAAAAGTGGTTAAAGCTATTATTATAGTAAACTATAAATTTCAATATACAAATGGGCGGGGAAGACGAGGGAGGAGCAGTACCCCTCATATATAGAAATATTAATAAGAGCCACTGCACGCATTTTGTTGAACTTTTGGTAGTAGGATCTTCTGAGCCCCAAAATTAAAACAAAATAGCGGCGGGGGTAGTGGTACCCACCATAGGACGCCAATGTTTAATATCGCATATCTTAAGAACTGTTATAGTGAGAATGTTCAAACTTTGTGGAAGTCACTCTTATGGTATACTTCACTTTTGAAAATAAAAATAAAGCGAGTAGGTGCATAGGGGAAACACCTCCCATAGGATGCATATATTAAATATCGCTCAACAGAAGAACTATTAAAGGGAGAGTCTTCAAACATGGTTACAGCTACTACTATGGTAAACTATAAATTTCAATATAAAAATGGGCGGGGTAGACAGAGGAGGAGCAGTACCCCTCATAGATACCAATATTAATAAGAGCCGCTGCAAGCAATTTGTTGAACTTTTGGTAGTAGGATGTTCTGAGCCCCAAAATTTAAACACAATAGCAGCGGGGGAAGTGTTACCTCCCATAGGACGCCAATGTTTAATATCGGATATCTTAAAAACTATTAAAGTTAGAATGTTCAAACTTTGTAGAAGTCACACTTATGGTATACTACACTTTTGAAAATAACAATAAATCGGGAAGGCGCAGGGGGAAATACCTTCCATAGGATGCATATATTAAATATCTCTCAACTCAAGAACTATTAAAGGCAGAGTCTTCAAACGTGGTTAAAGCTACTATTATGGCAAACTTTAAATTTCAATATAGAAATGGACAGAGGAGGAGCAGTACCCCTCATAGATAGAAAAATAATTTAGAGCCGCTGCACTCTTTTTATTAAACTTTTTGTAGTATGATCTTCTAAGCCCCAAAATTGAAATAAAATAGCAGCGGGGAAATGTTACCCCCCATAGGACGCCAATGTTAAATATCACATATCTTAAGAACTGTTATAGTAAGAATGTTCAAACTTAGTAGAAGTCACTCCTATGGTATACTACACTTTTGAAAATAAAAATAAAGCGGGAAGGCGCAGGGGGGAAAACCTTCCATAAGATGCATATATTAAATATCTCTCAACTGAAGAAGTGGTTTAAGAAGTGTAGCGAAGCGCACCGGGTTAAGCTAGTATGTATATAAAATTAGATTCTTCAGTCAATACAAGACCACGTCGACTTTTTATTGACCAGAAATGAGCCAATACAGCCCTTCATTTTGGCATTGGGGGATCCTTAAAATTTAAGCATATCAAAATATTATGTTTATTTAGAGCATTTGATATATGTTTCAAATCATTTCATGTATTTAACGTAGAGTATCCTATAGCATGTTCAAATTTTTGGTGCTTTGTTGAAAGTTTTATTTATAACATAAACAAAACAACTATAAACAAAAACACCAAAGTTTCAATTCTGGTTAGTGAATTATTGCGCTCTTAAAAGAAATGTACTTATATTTATTAAAATTATATATGCATCTACAAATGTAAAAATTGTTAAATATTTCTTAAAGTTATTTAAGTTAATTGTCAATACCTCAGTTATTGCCAATAAGTCAATATTAAAAATTTATTTTTTGTACCTAACTGTTCAATTAAACAAATTTAAGTTCTGTTTATTGTAAATATTTTTTGTATTAATATTAAAGAAAATTTAATACATTCTTTTTGATTTATTAATTAAAATCACATCCATTTATTGAATTTTTTAAAAAACCAACCTATGTTTTGAATAGCTTATGAAATATTTATTAAATATTAAATTTAAATTAATATTAAATATTTAGGTATTTATTGAAATTAAATTTATTTTACAAAATTGTATACATAGCTCTTTCTGCTTAAACGTTTAATAAAATTATTTATATAAACATATATATATATATATATAAATAAAGGGAATAAATAAATATGTATTACTGTGGAATTTTTATAATTAAATAAAAATTATTTTATTTAATTTTTGTGGTTTTAAAAGGGGGGAAAAATTCATATATTATATGAAACATGTCATTAATCTAATGATATTGTTTCATTAGCTTAATGACAAATTTTTCATAGGGCCAATGAAAAATTTCATTAGATGAATGAAGCAATTTCATGAATGTAATGAAACTTGTACATTAAATGAATGTAAAAATTTCATTATATTAATGTAACTAAGTTTTTGAATTAATGAAACAACTACATTCTATTAATGAAAAATATCATTTAGGCAATGAATATATTTCATGTAATCAATGAAATATTTTCGTTGCATCAATGAATCATTTCATTCCATTAATGAAAGTGTTTCATAATACAGCTTTTAAATCATTTCATACTATATATGAAGCATAATGAATGTTTTTCATTGGAACAATGAAATGCTTCATTGGTTCACTTTTAATGAAAAAATTCATTGATCCAATGACGAAATTCACATCTGGAATGAAGCTTTTTCTTTTAGTGTACTCATAAGGACCCCGAATATATCTGTGGTCATATGGAAGAGTAGCTTAAGTCAACATAAGGCAAAATTGAGTTATTACAACTAGTAAAATGAGTAAAATCTGCAATCTTTATTAATTCAAACCAGGGCTTAAAAAACTGCAGTCGAAACTTAAAACTGTCGAACAAAAATCGAAAATTTGTGTATTACTTTTTACATATTGAGTAAGTTTGACAGCGACTGTTTACATTTAATGAATCATATGTAAAAGCAACAGTTTTTTGTCAGGGTTTTTTTTATGAAGTTTGACGTTTATTATGACAAAAAATTGTCAGGTCTGGGGTCTTCCCCATGTAAACACTCTTTTAAACATTAGCTTACTTGTTGCCATAGCTGCCAGATAAAATTGGCTAAAAATCGTCACATTTTGAGGAAAAAGTCGTCAATTGGTCTTTAATCATCACAAAAATCGTCATAATATAATTTATTAGTTATTTAATTTACCGTTTCTAATAAAATTAAAATGTTTTTTAATACAAAATCCGATAACAAAAATCTCGCTTTGATTAACTATATGCATATTTTTAAACTTCATTTTTTTAAAAAACACAACTTTATAACGTTTAATACAAGCTAGATTCCTGAAACATGGGCCATTGGGGAGTGAAACCAAGTTTTCTAAGCACGTACTTTTTAACATTATTTATTTTAATATAAAGTTATTTACAACAAAACCACTAAGGGCCATTATTAAAAATTACCGTTAGTTAAGGATAGGATTTATTCGGACGTTTAACAAGTTATTTAAAATTTCAACTTAGCTTTAGCCTATCCGGTAAGATAATCTTGCTTTTAATATATTGCTCACTTTTGTTTAAAGAAAAGTTTTAGTAATGAAAAACTTTTTATACGTGGTACAAAATCCTACCTTTAACTCTCTGCAAATTGTAAAAATAGGGGGTTATTTAAGGCGCACTAGGTTGTTTTATATTTTTATCTCAATTTAATAGCTTTAGGAGTTTTTTTTTTTTTCTTAAATTCAAAAAGATTCAAAATCAAAAATTAGCTAGGATAAAATAAACAAAAACAGAGTTCCTTTATTTTTTTCCCAAAATTTTTTAAAAAACAATTAATTTCATAACACTAAAGCTCGATTAACAAGGTGGCCACCGAAATGAACAGGCACTGAAACTCAACTGTTCGACCTGCCTAGAGGTTGTTGGCAGCCCCAACACTAGGATCGGATGGGAGGCCTAATCAGTCCCTCAATCTTAAACTGAAATGATTACTGAAACCGCAACAAATAATAAATAGCGGCCCTTTGTTCCTACTAGAAACCACAGGACATAATATAAAGCTCGATTCACCCATGCGTTAAGAACAATATTTTTTTGACGTCTTACTTTTAAGAGAGAGAGCAATGATTTTGTCCGGCAAGTTTTTTCTTGAATTGTTTTAATTTTAATTCTTGTACCGAACAAAATGAACTGAGATGCCACTTTCTTCAATTTGTACATAAAAGTTGAATTGAGCTGCCACATATGTAGTGTTATTACATTTTTCGTTTTGTGCTGAATAACTAAATAAAAAAAATAAACAAAAATGGATGTTAAAGAAAATATTGCATTGAAACTTATTTAGGAATAAAAAAAACCAGGAGGATAATGCATTTATGATATGGGCAAACGTTCATATAAAAATACTAATTAAAAACAAAATATATGAACTGAAAAAGAAAAATCTATTGGAATTGGTCGTAAGTAAATTTTAAATGGTAAATTTTAATATTTTTTAACATAATGCTTACCAGTTATTGTAGGCCCTTAAATTGCAAGGATTTCTTTGAACGTATTGCGGTCCATACGGTGAAAATTTATAAACGATCCCACGTCATAAAGGCGCATCTCAGGAACAAGTGTTTGGAAAACCCCGTTTGTTCTTGTTTGCTGTAATATTTTTCTAACTGCTATTCTTTTTACTTTCAACCTTTTTTGATAAAATTGTTTTGCTAGCAGTTATGCAGAACACTCTCTTTAAAAAAAATTATTCTCCGGACAAAAATATTGTTTGGAACGCATGGGCTAATCAAGCTTAAGACAACTCTGGCCCTGGCAGTTGTGAATTGCTCTATATTACTGTTTGTATGAATTTGTAGCAAAAAAAAAAAAAACAATATCGAGGCATAACCTCAAAAAAGCTTAAGCGACATCATTTCGTTTTTTTAATAAATGACTTTATTGGCAACAATTACCTCCTAAATTTTCGTGGTCACATAAGGTATCGTTACGATTTTATAGCAAAAACAATTTTATCGTAAGCGACAACCGTCATACAAAATTTATATATAATAATATCATCAAGCTGAAAAATTAGTATGTTTCTATGACTGTATGTTTGTAAAGGCCGTTACAGACTATCCCACAAAGTCTTAAGTGTTTGACGAAAATACGTTCCTGATCTTCATAAATATTGTTTCAAATTAAAAAAAAAAAAAAAACAATAACAACTTATCATGACAGGTTTGTATTTTTTCAAAATACGTGAGACTTATGTGATAGTGTAAAGCAGTAATCTCCGGAACTGCCGGTCCCATCTTAAAAACTTTCTTCAACAAATTGAAGAATGAAACCTCCTAACGGACATAGGCTTTAAAGGCTCCACTAAAGTGTTCAAGATAGGGTATATGGGCGCTAAACCTCCTATTCTAACATCACGTTTATCTTCAAAACTAAAAAAGAGAGAAAAAAAGTAATACTTATCGATGTTCTTTAGAAAATTAAGCGAACACGTGGGTGGTACTTTTTTGAAATTCAGCCCTTTAAGGGAGTAAACGGGTAAAGCCGGAATTTTGGTACTTTTTTGTTACCCCGCCTATCTCTTAAACCAATATATGTTAAAATAAATATCATATAACGTTCGAAACTTATCTTAAAAATGCAAATTCAAATTCGGTACTTTTTAGATATTGGAACGTTTTAGGGGTGAAAATATCAACTACTGTTGTTACTTTTTTTCAAAGTATTTTTCTCCATTCTTTGGCATATA
Organism: Pollenia griseotomentosa; assembly: GCA_963931875.1. Classification (NCBI taxonomy): domain Eukaryota; kingdom Metazoa; phylum Arthropoda; class Insecta; order Diptera; family Polleniidae; genus Pollenia; species Pollenia griseotomentosa. Next base: position 140,158,919 of record OZ007563.1, on the reverse strand, counting down.
TGTATTAAATGGGCTCCCACTACAGTATTGAAATTTTCGTTACTTCAATGGAGGGGAAAGTACCAAAAAGGGGTAATACGGAAAATTTAGTTTCTTTCATTAGCTTTTTGGTTCTACAACTGGTACTTTTTTTAAAACATAAAATTCAATATGCAATATCCTGAGTGATTAGACTCTATGGGGGAAAATTTTGGTACTTTTTTGTTCTCTAACTGGAACTAATTTCCGTTAATATTGGACAAATAAGCATTAAATTAAACATGCAATGTCCTGAGTGAATACGAATCTGTACACGCACAAGAAAAATATGGTTGGGCATGGTAACGGCAAATACACTATGTTTATTGTAATAATATATTGTTGTCGTACACAAATTATTGTAATTTTTTTTAATATCAGCAATAGTATAGTTACTGTAAATATATCAATGTTTATCGCAATTATAAATTTGAGTATTGTTGACTGAAAAATAATTATTTTTCTAACAACGAAATAATGATAACTTTGAAAACATATTAAATTTCTTACAACCACAACATGATAACATTCTATATGTGTAAACATAATATATTTACTCTAATAATATTTTGTTAGCGCCATTTGTCAAATAATTTGGTGTCAGTTATGTCGTTTGTTTTAAATAAACAATTTAAAAAAATATCTATTAAAAAAACAAATTTAAAGAAATTAAGCTTCGTTCACAATCAAAAAAACATTTTCACTTGGTGTTCATAATAGAGCAACAATTTCTTTTGCAACCACACACATTTTGCATTAAGAAACCGTTTGCAAATTTTAGCCACAACAATATTATGCATTTATTATTATTTTTTACAACATTTTGTTAAAATTTTCATTCAAAACTAAATAAAATTATTTTAAACGTCAAAAACAATTTCATACAAATTGTTGCTGAAGTTCTAGTTGACTCAACTTTAGTTACATTTTTAAAAAAATTTAAGTTACATTTTTATTCTAAAAATGAAAGGAAATTATATGAAATACTTTGAAAGGAAAAAAGATAGAAGAAAAAACGGAATTGTTTATCTGATTGTGAACGAAGCTTTAAAAATAAAAAAGAAATTTTATTCACACAAAAAAAAAATTTAAAGGTGCTTCGAAATAAAAAATCTATACGCAAAAATTTAAATTTTATTTTTATTGCTGTGACAGCACCACTTTATCATAATATGATTACTTCTAAATTGATTATGATTAACATAACAATAATAAGATTAACAGGGAAAAAAATTATGGTGTAATATAACGAATATATTTGGTCATAATATGATTCAATAATTACCTTAATATGGTGACTACAATCATGAATCTTATCATAATATGTTGCTCTTAGAATATGTTTAACACAACCATGTTTTTTCTTTGCGTGTAAGAGGGTTTTTTGTGCTACTATGTATTTCTCTAACTGGTACTAACTTGGGATAGGGTTCAGGGCCGCTTAACCTCCTAAATTCAGAAAATATTAATTGTGGAGCTTAAAAGCAAAGTTACCATGCATTTCATACATAATATTTTTGGTTTCTGGTACAAACCGTCTTTTGAGATTATCATACAGGTCTGAATTTTTGTCGAGTGATAGATATTAGTATAAGTTTTGATTCTTGCATGTAACTCAGTTTTTTTTTGCACTTGTTCCCCTTTGCTTTTAAGCCCCACAATTATTGTTTTAGAAGAGATCTAATTAAGCAATAGTTTCCGTTCTCAAAAGAAAAAGAAAAGCATTTTAACATAAGTACGCACGCTGTTCACCCTTTATTCAGCCTCCAGTCCATCTCCGCTCGACCGTTCACTGACCGAACGCGAAAGCGAACAAGAGGGAACATACGGAGAATTACTGCCACTCCGAAAATATCTAACCAATTTTGATTAAATTTGAAAAGATAGATTAGCGTAATAAAAACAGACAGGGTTTATATCTTTTTCAAAGCCAGGAATGTGAAGGGACTGATGGGCAGCTTCGAAATTTAAAACTTAAAAGATCAATCTACACTAGGGTTTTTCCCGGGATTTCCCGCCCCGGGTATTCCCGGGAATTTCAATTATTTTATTTCCCGTTTTCCCGGGATTTTTCTTGCGGGATCCCGGGAGATAAAAATTCTTCATAATTTCAGAAAATAGCTATTTATACTTTGAAATTTAGTTTTCTATTCTTTAAAAATTAGCATCTGTGGATGGGTTGTGGATTAGATCAATTACAAGAAGTAAGTACATGTATTTAAATCAATGTCGCCTGATGCAATAAATCTACTAAAAGCAGAATGGGCAGTGCAACAGTTGATAATTATTACATTTAGTGAAGTGAAGAGTTAATAAAGTACATTAATGCAAAATAAGATGCAGGCAGTAAAGTTTCATTGTCCATGAACAAGTCTTAAAAATAGGAGATACCTAAACATATCGCTTCTTAAAGTTTTCAAAATGTACCGATTTAAAGATATATTTTGCTATAACTTCGGTTCAGTTTGAGATATAATACGAGAAGGAAAACTTTGCTAAAGTTACTTCAACTTTTGAGATATGACTATGATGCAATGAAGGAGCGATATGTTTATTAGGTGATAAACACAAATTTTCAATTTCAATTTGTGTTGGTTTATATACCCGTGAAGTGCGGGGAAACCGAAATAAAATAACATTTCGGAAACTCGTGTAAGATACTACAACATACAACTTGAAAAAGACATTGTCCTAAAGATTACAAATGGACCTATTGAAATGAAAAGGTTTGTAAGAAGCAGTCCGGTTGATGCTATTTTTTCATCAAACTTGACATACATTTGACTGACGATGTTTATAAAAAAGATAAAAATTGCTTCTTATTATGAATCAGAAGCATTCTACAACGGTGAACTTTTAACTATTTGTCCAACCTCGGTAAAAAATGAACGAAATTTTTCGGAAACATGATAATTAGTAAATAAAATCAGGAATATACTTTTTGAGTGTGTCAGAAAGTTATTTCCTAAGCCGCTAAAAAAATTTTATATATTTCTTTAAAATATTTTATCTATTTTATTAATTAACTTTTTGATCTCATATCTTGAGTACCTTAATTTTAATTTTGTTTTTATTATTGTTTTATGAATTAAATTGTTATGTTTATGTTATCCTGCATCCAGAACATAATAATACTGAATAAAAGCATAATAATGGGGAATAAAGGCGTGAGGTGATAATAATTTAAGTTCCTATTTCAATCTTCAATTAATTTTTTAGTAATGAACCATTTCTTTTACTTTCTTTGTAAAAAAGTTCCCTTACGTTTTTTATAAAAGTTTTTTTCATTAATTAATAACAAAATTTACTTTGTATCAATTATATGGAGCGGGATCCCGGGATCCCGGGAAATTTTTTTAAATTTTAAAGTTTCCCGGGAATCAAAAAAGTCCGAGAAAAAAAAACTCTAATCTACACGCAATTAAACAGGCAGGCTTTTTACTTCTTAATAGGTTATAAAAATTCATTCTGGCCGGGCAACGCCGCGGTAACGGTTAGTATGAAATAAAATAAAAAAAAACCTTCTACTGTTTTTGTCGGTTAAGCTTTTGTGCTGTTATGACTCGATATATAAAATTGTATCCAAATTTAAGAAATGTCATCATAACCTTTGAACCCGTGGACCAATTTTAGCAAAAAATCAAAACTTCCCCAAGTGATAGACGTGTGGATTCACATTAAAAATTTAATTTAAATGAATTGATAAGAAAACTGAGAGATAAGTATATTTTTGGTAAAGCTATATTTTCAGAATCTGGTCCGTTTGATCATGGGTGAAAAATCGTGTGGTATATTGTAACATAACAATATGAATTGAATGAACTTTTGTGTTCTGTATCTTTCTTTTACAAATATAGACACCGGCAGTATTTACGCTTTTTCCACTTCATTATTTGCACATTTTTTAAAGCTTTGAGAGATCGAGAAACGCATCTCAAAATCTTAGATTCAACAGCAGCAGGAATGAAAACTTTTTTACTTGCATCAAAACTCCATGTAAATATATAATCCCAAATTAAAAAGTTAGCACATTAATGCCCAATTTTTAGGATTGATATTAAAACACATTTATGTTTAAAATCGTTTTAAATACAAAATTCTTTTCTTTACTAACCACTTAAATGTAACTTAATTCACCGATGTGGTACATTTAAATTCATTTTAAGTTTCCATTGGAAAAACTTGGCAAGGTGGTCTAAATACTAAACCAATACAACAACAACAGGCAAAGCAATAGCAGGCAACTGGTTTTTGAGCCCACCTTGTAAATAAATACACTTTGTTATGCTATTTTTTTGTATTTAGTAGTGCTACCATATTTTTATCTTAATTAAATAAGACTTTTTAAACAAAACTCAAAAAATCAATCTGTATTTATATACGATTTAAGTTTATATGAAAATTAACCTAATATAGATTTAAATATTATCCTGAAAATTGGGCATAAGTTTAGTTTAGTTTTTTAAACTCTCAGACAACTGACCCATTTACGACAAAAGTTGCCACCTTAATGAAATGTTGTAAATACTTGTCGCATACATACATTCTTATATGGTTTTGTTTTGGGTAAAGTACATAGTACATACTTATAATAAGTATGTATCATAACCACAAAAAAGCGTAAAACATAAGTTTTATTTAGCGTAAAAACGTGGTCAATAAAATTTTATAGCTTCATAATGAATATTAAGTAAAAAGCTTTGTTGTGTCAAGAATTCTCACAACTCACATAAATTGGAATACCACCTACGACTTTAGCAGCCGAACGCCACTGTTAACATTTTACTGTCACCTTTCTCCCCCTCTTCCCGCTTAAACAGCCATTCCTAATAGCAATTTCATTTCGTTATGTAAAAAAAGTACTTCAGCCATAAAAATCTTGAAGAGTGCTACGTTTTCTGTCGTTTTCTTTCTTATTTTTTGTTCTTTAAGTTTTCTAGAAATACACAAAAACACACATACATTTATTTGTATTAAGTTACATGTATGTATGTATGCGTTTATTTTATTATAATTAGTTATTTTACTTCAACAAAAAATATTTAATGCAAAATTAAAAAAACCCAGCAGACATTTAGCAGCTCTCTTCTTGCTTAATTTGCTTTTTTCAGGTTCATTGTCTTTTTTGACATTCGATTTTTCATTATAGAGATCTTTAATTGTGTTTAAATATTATTTATTAAAGTCGCAGAATAAATTCGTTCAACGTTCATATAATTTTTGGCCTCTATCACATTATCAACTCATTTATGCCTGCTCTTGCCCAGAACATCGGCCTCTTTCTTTTTTTCAAGCAGGCAGTTTTAAATAATTCTGGGAATTTATAGCAACAACCAAAACAGATTTAAGGACATAATATGTGGTAAATGTGGTGGTTAATTTAAATAATAACCACACACCGACACAGACATGTACCCTTAAATGCAAATAAACAAATAATTTGCATGCGATAATAATAATTATTTTATGATATGAAACCAAACAAACCACTTCAATAGCTTTTGGATTAATTATCCTATAATTATTTGTTTTTCTGTGTACATAAAGCAGATTAATGTTAAATTCATCTTTTAAAAAATACATACTTTAAAAAGTCGACGAAAACTAAAATTTTTTCCAATTTAGTGGCAGTGGGACTATTCATTTTTTAAAAAGAAATTATATAAAACAAATTAAACCATTAGTTCAAAATTGTTTCCAGATAAATAATTAAATATTGGAAAAGAAAGTTCTTTTATCAATTTTAAAATCACATCAGTGTTGCCAGAAGTAGGAACACACCTCTACAAATCCCTACAGGTTTCTGCAGCTTTCGAATGGTAACAAAAATAGGATAGTTTTTTTGAAATTTTTCAATTGTGCGTACTTTTTTTAATAAGCATTGTTTCCCTTGATTGAAAATGCTAAAAAATAGACGTCATTGTCATTTTCCAAAACTAAAAGGTTTAGTTTCTGTTTTTAACTTTGGGTAATGAAAACAACTTTAGTTTAATAAAAAGAATTACAAAATCTTTTTAGACAACTTTTCAGTGTAAAAAAAATATTTAAAATTTGCTTTTAGGAGCGCTTTTACTTTTGGCGTGATTTTAATAGAAAAACTAAATAAAGGTGAAAAGTTAATAACACAAAAAGTATTTTTATTTATTTAGATATTTATTACAGTAATTTTGACTTAGCTGCACAATCTCCTTTGCACGATTTTTTGTGCAGATAAATCAAAAGTGCAGATATCTTAAATGTATTTAGCTGCCTTATTGTGCAGGTACGCAGTTGCGGTTACCAGCATAAAAGTGCAGCTAAAGTAAGGTGTTTGTAAGAAGAGTAACAACGTTTTTAATAATAAATTGATAATAGCAATGACGTTCAAACAACCTGTAGTCATGGAATAGTCGCTGTAGTAGAACGCTAAGAATAGATACTACTACTTAATTCGATTTCAGGCCTAAAATGTCCTATTCCTTTCATATAATTGTGGTAAGTTGCTGTAGCCACAAACCATATGCATAAATGTAGGTACATGCAAACAAAATAAATTAATTATAATGATGCCAACTTGACTTGTTTGCGATTTTTGTTTTTATAAACAGCTAAAATTGGATATTTATGTGAAAAAGTTGACACTACTTTTTTTTATGTGTAGCTAAGTTTGATGTTTTATATAAAAATATTTTAAACCTGCTCAAAAATATGATAAATATGCAGATATACAAAAGCCACGTAAGAAAAATAATTACAGAAAATATGTATTTTGGGCAGTTAAGTCAAAGTGCAGCTAACTTAAAGTTTTTGTATGAAAATAATTTTAAAATGCCAAAAATGTTGGGCACTTATCTTAAATGTGCAGGTATAGAAAGTGCACTAAAAAAGGATTTGTATGGGATTATAAAGAATAATGCCAAAAATTATCTATATTGTGCAGTTAAGTCAAAAGTGCACGCCAAAAAAAGGCAGTTAAGTCAAAAATACTGTATAATTAAAATTATAATAAGTCTTAAAGCTAAAGCACTAGCAACTAAGGCTATCGGCTTGTGTTATATATTTAAATAAATTTCATACAAAAAGGATTAGTATACAGTACTTATGCGAACGTTTAATTTTGTTTTGTAGCTGAAGATGTTGTAAGAAATCATATGTATTATTTGTATTATCCTCTGAAGGACATTTGAGTAAATCTATAAAACTGTGACAGTTGCATATTCTTAACCGGGTGTTCTCTATAACCTGACATTCTTATAGTAGATAATTTGTTGTTAATGTTACGTTGTTGTTAAAAACGCAAACAGGTTGTGGATCTTCTGATATCAAGTGTTGGTGTGTGAGCCTAGCGTGTGTTAGGCGAAGTCTTGTATATAGGAAGGATGACTGGTATCCATTTTTGGAGAATAGTGGATTCTAAATTTTTTATCGTGGATCTTGAAATAATACTTTTTGTCTGGGGTATATAAAGGTATGTTGGTTGTATACAGGTATTTTTTGCGGCATTGTCTGTAGCCTCGTTCCCTAGTATACCAATATGACTTGGTATCCATAAAATTGTAACCCTTTTTTTTTAGTTGTATTAGCATCTGCTGTATAGTGACAATTGTTTTAATTCTAGTTCGGGTATTAAGCGTGGCGTCAAAAAGAAAGCGGCTATCAGTGCAGATAAAGTTTTTCATTAGAACAGCTTCCGCTTCGGCTTCAAATATGTTTGCGTTTTGTGGTAGTATTCCGGTAAGTAGTGTTGAGCCGGTTTCGTTGGCAACAGCAAATCCAACATGATTTGTTATTTTAGAATCGTCTGTAAAGATGAATTGCCAATTCTCGTTTTTAACGTTGTAAAAAAATGTGGAACGCTTCACGTTTTTGCGTGTAATCCTTGCGCAGAGGCCATGCTAATCTTCTCTGTTTCGTTCCAATCTTAGTATATGTTTTGCCGAAGCAAGAACTACACAAAAAGTAATATTTCTTTAATATTCAACAATTTTTATTCTGATGCTGGCGGCAAAATATTCAACAACTGTATTTATTTTTGTCAAGGTTGGGAAAATGGATACTAAGGGTATATATTATAACTTTGTCTTTCCGTTTGTAATTTCTTCAATAGACCCTATAAATTATATATTAATTCTGGATCCTTTTAAGAAGGGCATTTTATATCCGGTTGTCCGTCTGTTGAAATGGGTTTTCCGAAGCCCACAGATATAATGGGAACTAGATTGCTATTAATTTATATCAGGTATGCTCATTATAATTTTGCTATTGAAATTCAGCCAGATCGGTCAAAACAAAAAGCGCGACTACATCTAATTTTTTCCAAAAATCCATTGTTGTTGTTTTTTTTATTCCTTTTTTTCTGTATATCTGGAAAACGGCAGGAGCCAAAGTTTTCAAATTAGGTACACAAATTTAGGTTATCAATTCACTACAACCCACAAAATGTGGGCGGGATTTAAGAAGTTTTTTTATTTTATAAAAACTTGAATTTTTGGGTTGTCATATGATCTATGGATACGCCTTGTATATCAATCGGAAATATTTAGTAGAACATATTTTCTGAAAAACTCGAAAAAAATGGGTGCAGATAAAAAAAGTTATGACCAAAATATATATATATTTTTTTTTTTTGAAAAATACCATTTTTCCCGAGTCCGAGCTTATAACCCAAGTAAATGGTAAATCCAAAAAGACGTCGGTAAATAAATCTGTCATATCGGTTAAAAAAATGGCTGAGTTATGACCAAAAAACTGAAATTCAATCAAAACTAAACTTGTTTAATATTGAATAAACTTTTAATATATTTAATACCACGCAAATATGTGCAAATAATTAAACAAAATTAAGCGATAAATCAAATAATTACCTTAGTAAAAGTGTCAAAGCGCGCAAGCTTTGGGGATATGCCCAAGTTGGAGACAGATTGGGGGATAACCTCTCTGTCGATGCTGTTAAAGGCATGTTTAAAATCTATACAAAGTACGTGCCTTTCGATACCACACTCATAGGATTTTTTTACAGTTTTGTTTTAACAGAAACAGTTGATGGATTGTTCCTTCCTTACCGAAAACTTTCTTGATAGTCTCCTATTACGCCAGCTTTGGAAGTTTTTTTGGGAGATAGCCTTTTTAAAAAATAATGTAGCATGCATCCAACAATGTGATTTCCCGGTGGTATTCGCAAGATATTTTGTCGCCTTTTTTATGTAGTGGTACAATAAGCTCCACACTCCAGGATGACAGGATCCGTTCCTTTGTCCACATGTTGCAGAAAAGCCTATGAAATGTAGGCTAAATAAGTCAAATTAACTATAACTTGGGAAAATTTTTAGTTGATAGCCATAATTTCTAAAACCTGGCCTTCTAAAAAAAATGCAAAACTCGCTTCTGGGATACCTAAAAAACTCGTTTCTTGTTAATTTGCTCACAAAAGTTGTATAGAGAAATAAATAAATGCCACAGCTAATAGTATTTGAATATAACGATATAAAAGTTGTGCAATTTTTTTTCAACATTTCAACAAGAAAGTATTTCAACTTTCCTTTTAAAAAGCAGAACCGGATTGTGAAAGTAAACAAAATGTCTAAAAGTTGCATTTCGATAACATTTTTGCTTGGGGGAACTAAAAAGAGTCTACAGTTTTGCCGGCGAAGGTTGGAGAAGAGGATGTGGGGTCGATAAGCTTCTCCGCACCCTTCGTCAACAAAATTCAAAGTCATGCCTTTGCACAGAAACCAAAAAATCGTAATGCAATTCCAGTCTAACAGAGAATTGTTTTTAAAACATTGGAAAAATGTGTTGCGTATGTATTTCTGGCAAATTATCCTTAATGAACTCAGTTGTGTATAATTTCAATCTTTGATATGCAGAAACTTAATTACAAAAAAAAAAATAAAAACTTACGAATACAAGCAACTATAAACTGTTATAAATCTGCTACTAACTATTATACGTACAGCTACTCCCACTAAATGTGGGACACCTCATAAAAATACTTAATTAACATACCTGGGCATTCTGACAAAACAGCTTAAGTCGAGATAAGATAGCAAAAAAGTTAAAAAAAACTCGGTGAAAAAATAATTTTTATCAAATAATAAAATAAAACAAAATTAAAGGAAAATTTCCTTTATTATTTAAAATTTTAAAAATGTAAACAAATATCTTTTTTGACTGAAAATTCGTATGTTTAACAACATTTTTTTTTACAATTTTTTAAGTTTGACTTAAGATGTTTTGTCAAAATGCCACAGACACTTTGTTAATTATTTTGTGTAGTTATTATATTTAAAATTAGATTGGAATAATTGAATTCATATAAAATGAAAATTGTTAAATTAAAATTTATTTTGAGTTTTAAAATTTGTTTTTTTACTTTGATATTTTTTTACTGAATCTGCCCTTTGTATGCCTAAAAGTTAGTCGTAGAAATCTTTAAAAAAAATTTGTCCCACTCCAGTAGAAGATTAATGCTTAGATGGTACTCGATCTAGCAGGGTAAAAGATCAGCTCTTCAAAGCCTTGTTCGCGTTTAAAGTTGAGGATGGTGCCTTACAAACGGATTTGGATGGGTTTCTAGTTAAATAATATATTTTGCATGGACTTTGCGAAATTCATCTTGGTCTTGATGGTTCTAAGAACTTCGGTTTTGCTGTCTGTATAAATTCGACACTGGAATTGCTAGACGTTCCCCGTATGTCCACGTACGGTTTTATAAAGGCTGACTTTATAGTTGACCAGTAAAGTCTAGGTGCTGATAACTTCAAGTAAAGTCTCATAAAATTATTACAGAAACTGATTGTGTGTTATTAAATTCATTTTCCGTACTGTTACAATTCATTAAAAAAATATTTATTTTACGAATAATTTTATTTTTTAACATTTATGTTGTTATTCAAAAAATAATTTTTTTCGTATTTATTTTGTTATGTAAATAGTTTGATTTTTGTTGGTTAAAATATATTTTTAAAAGTAAAAACTATTAAATTTTAAGGAATATGCTGTTTAATAAAAAAAAAATTAAAAACTAATTTAAAAATCATTTGTTTTAAATGAAATGTAAATGATACGTTTTTTAAATGAATTTTAAGTTGTTAAAAATGAATTTTTGTTTAAATTTAACTACATAATATTTTGAGTGTATAAGTCGACGCCCAGTCTTCCGTCTTCCCAAATGTATACCAGGGTTTGTCACAAAATCAGACTGGGGTATTGCAACATTATTAAGTGTGACAGGTGGACAACTTCCTTTTGCGGAGTATAAACTTTACGTTTACACTTTATTCGTTTACTAGACTTCGCCAATTTTCCAACCAAGTTTCCACTTAACTAAGATTGTCATTATGTTGACGAGAAGCCACATGTGGTTTCACATGCAAACTTAGAATAACTGTCTCATCCACAAATGTCGAAATTGTCAGTTTGTTGCATTTTGACAAATTAGCGGTAAATATTAAAGAGAGAGTAGGTCCAAGAATACTTCCCTGTTGAGCATCAGCTTTGATCTTATTTTCTCTTGTCACATCGTCTTTGTTTCGTAACCTAAATAAACGTTCCGAAAAATAAAAATCTAGTAATAAGTGGATGCTTGGTGATTGATAAGAGCAACATCTAAAAATTTCCTGCTAAGCAATATTTTTTTTTAGTCCCGACTTATCAACATAAGACTTTTTCTATGTGTCGCACTTATAGTGTAAGTAGCTGTATGCAACAAGAAAGAAAAGCTCTTATATTCATGAATGCATTCATAAAATACAGTTAAGTCCCACTACACTTAAAACCTTAAACACAAATACTGAAAAAAACATTAAATTCTGAAAGCCGTGTCCGTACAAAATACAACCAGCACTATACTGCTAGAGATTTAACCAGGATAAATGAAAGTCTACTTGCACTATCGTTCTGTCTACTCCTCCAGAGTAGTTTGCATTTCACGTTGAAAAGCTTTTGAAAGTAAATCATGATTTTCGTAGAGTGCTGAGCAACTGTATGCGTTTGATGTTCAGTCAAGCGTTTGCACTTGAATTTCCCTAAAATGCTTGTGTATGTGGGATTGTGGGGATTTTGTGCACACATAAGATTATGAGTTTTTGGATGTGAAGTTTAGTGCGGAATAAATTGTTGTTAAATTTTTCAAATTACAATTTTAAATTAAAAGTGTTTTTACAAACTTCTTTTCTAAGTGAAAAGAGTTAACTTACAAGAAAGGATGTTACAATCGGTTATATTGTATCTTTGAAACCCTCCATTAAAGATGAGAATAAAGTAAAAACTTGAAGTTTGTTTGTAGTGTTGTTTTAAGTTATTTCATTGCAATAGTAGGATGGAATCAGATTTTTTTGGAAATATCTCAGCTTTTTTAAAATGGCGTAACTGCATCAAATGAAACGTAGTAGGAATGTAGGAGTATTTGAGATTCAGTTTTGATAATGAACCCCCATATAGCCGTTTGGGGTCTTAATGGTGAACACCCTAACCTTACTAACTTAAACTTTGCGTTTTTATATCCCTCTTTAAGTATTATAAATTTTGCTGCAAAATATGAGAAAATCAGACGGCTTCGATCGCAATTTTATCTCTACGCTAGTATTTGTCCGGACTTAAAAAAGATATTGCCTCTAATGTTCTTTATTAAGATTGAAAATTTAATTTATTTCAATCAGTTACTTATCAGATTTTAAGCGAGCTGAGCGATATCGCATGTTTTTTAAAAAAATTTATATTTATTAGAAAAAAGTTACAACAATATGTGTTAGATTTCAAAACATTCCGGAAAAAATATACTCTAAAGTTCTTTTAATAAGCAAAACCTATGCTCGGTAATACACTCCAATGATATTTGTCACATTGCTAAATATTTTGAAAATGATAATGTGAACAAGTAGATAATATATAAAAGTTATAAAAGTTATAGGGAATTATGTGTCCTTATTAGCTAAAAAATGTGTATAGTTAGATTGGTCAGAGTAGTTTGCATTCTATTTAGAAATTAGAGTCCCCCTAGCAGTCACTTATATTTCTTTGCATCGTGCCTAAATCTTTAAGAATACCTTTCTGATTTCTTCCAAAGCCACAATTAACGTAAAAATTCTAAAAAAACGAGTAGAAAAGTAAAGCAGATCATACCTGGCTATTGATATCCTAAACCGCGGTATTTACAGAAAAATTTTCGGCTTTCTGTATACAGTATACTTGATTCAGGAAAATCCGTACTCACCGTGCTATTGATACCGCTTCGGATTTATTTAAGTACGGATGGATCGATTTTTCTTTTCAGTGTAATTTATATTCCAGAAAAATCGATTAGCATAAGTATATGGATTTTAGTCGGTGGCATGTCATAACGTCCAGTGTCGTAGCGTCCATGGCCACTATGGCACTCCAAAAAGTGTCATAAGGTCCATAATTACTAAAGAAGTTAAATAACAAAAAGACCTACATACACGCAGAGAAACCAATGTTTTATTATGGTTGCAACCAAGAAAACTATTTTTAAAGAAACTAATTTAACCATAATATGGTTGTAGGTGACAATGATATGGTTAAATTAAACATAATATGGTTAAAAAAATTTTAAAAATGGTTTTGCTGCTTTTTCTCTGGGTGTATGTATTAAATATATAACGAAAACACTTTTGGGCGCAAGGATTTTCTCCTCTATGGTATAGCAAATACCGGCTTCGCTAACTAAAGCTTTTCTTCATAGCCGGCCTTCGGCCGGGCGCAAAGATTTTCTTCTTAATGGTAAAACCAGTACTGGATTCGCTAAGTAAAGCTTCTAAAATATGCCTTGTTTCCGAACGAACGCCGACTACGCAGAGAAGCTTTAGTTAGCGAAGCCGGTTTTTGTTATACCATCGAGGAGAAGTTTAATTGTGGACAAAGTGTCATAACGTCCGAGGACACTATGACAGTGCACGTTATGACATGCCACCATTTTAGTCATAATGAAACTTCATTTCCTGTACCCATCTTCTGTAACTTTGGTGAGAACATCTCGCATCGAAAAGATGTGAAAGAAAATATTCCATCGTTTTTCGAAAAGTGAGAAACAAGTGTGTCTGTAATTCATGTCGAAAACTGTTATGAGTGACACTATATTCCACTTGAAGCCGATGTGAAATCGCAGACGTTGAGAACACCAGTCACACATAAACTTAACTAAAATTTGAAAATTTTCCACGACGGCGGCGAAAATACAACCGTCGGCTTTACCAAATACAAAATAGCTTTGAAAACATTCGTATTTATTAAAAAATGTTAAAAGCAAAATAATTAAACAATTTTTTATTTTTAATATGTTTTTTAGTATTAAAATTTTTTCTCACCCTGTTTTTATTTGTGAGTTTATTTGCCAGTTCAAAGCGGAAACTTTCTCACCAAAATTTTAGAAACACATTTTTTCTGTAAATTGGTGTATAATTTCCTTAGGTGGCAGCTATTACTCGCCAAAAATGTTATAGACGCAGTTAAGTAAGACAAACAGTTGTTTGTTTCAATTTATGGAATTTTTGTTAAATTTCTATCGAAAAGTTTTTTGACGCGAGAGTTAGAGAACATTGGCACTGTTTTCTGTTAAAATTGCGAATATATGTATATTTATCTTAGCAGCTTTTATTAAATAAATTTTACAAAGTGAGATAAATGACACTGGTCTGCAGACAAAAATCGGCTTTAAATAAAAAAAATGTAGGCAATTGCTTTTTTAACGCCCTTAATTCCGTTTTTTTCATTCGGTCTCAGATTCTTATTATGGGCTAGACTCAGAAAAATATAGTGGTCATCAAAGACATGACAAAAATTCCAATTTGTTGCACTAGGTCAATTCAGAAGTATATTTTAACTGTTGAATAACAAGTGCACCAAATCTTCTTCCTTCATATTTACCAATGAATGACAAAAGTATCATTTTAAGTACTCTTTCAATATTAGTGAAAAAACATGTATGGACATGCATGAGTAAAGATCAAAACCATACACACACATACCAATACCTATAACAAGCTAAAGTTGAATATGTATAGGTATACGCTGCCAATGTGTATTTGCATATTCATTCTTCTTTTTGAATGTACATGCAGATATAAATAAAATTTCTGTTAGCTATCTGCAATACCCATATAAGTATGTGTATTACCGTAAGTATAACGTAAATATACAGAGCGCGAGAGAGAGCAGAGATGGCAAATGCAATTTTAAAAATTTATTCAGAAAAATATCAAGATTATTTTAAAGCATTTTAAGATTTGACTAAGCTGTTTTATAACTCGAGAACTACTCAACCTATTTACAAACCAATACATGCGTCGGAAAAGGGTACTTTTACCGAGGAAACTATCTAACAGATCTCTATGAAATTTAAAACATAGATAGATCCATATTTATATGGACACATAAGCTTTTAATTAAATTTAAAACATAGAAAGGGGCCTACTTATATGGACACATAAGCTATATAGTTTTTTAAAAAATAGAACTAGGAGGGAGATATGGGCTATTTTCTGCCTCCCCAAAACTTTCTTAAAAATTTTAATGAAATTAGAAATATAGATACACAGTAGCTATGTATTTTTTTTTTCAAACTAAGACCACGAGGAGCAAATTACATGTACGTTTTGGATCGAATATTAAAAAAATTTTGTTAAACAGCAATTTTGACACACATGCAGAATAACATGTGACCTAAAAAGTTGACAAGTCAGATGTAAAAAACATGTCGCAAACGCTATAAAAACCAATGTAAATAAATGTATTGAGTGGTTGTTTCACTCTTTCTTATTAGCACAACATACAAATCAATACTAACATGCATACATAAAAAACAATATATTCCATCTCGTGTCGCCCACCTATACTATGTGCGTGTGACAGCGACAAGTGCAGAAGTGCAAAGAAATTATGCGGATGCGTAAAGGTTTTTTAAATGCAAAAATAAAAATATTGTAGAGCCAAAACAATTGTTCTGCATATTTTTTTAAATGCACGCCAAATTCGTAGAATCAAGCAAAAAATTTGTTGATTTTACGCCTGTCACCGAAATTATATAAGTATATTGATTCCTAAAAGTTGTAAACATTTAAAACTGATATTTTTTTTTTCAATATACATATGAACATATTTTATATTGTCAATTTATTAAAAATATTAATTAATTGACTGAAATTAAATAATAATTGAAGCACAGCCGCGAATAACGTTGTCAGTGATAAAATAATACAGTAGACGCTCAGAAATTTGAACCTTCAGAAATTCGAATTTCCAGAAATTCGAATCAGTAATTTCATTACATTTGGCGCTCTAGAATTAGAATCCAAAATTCGAATTTCCGAGCGGTTTTTTTCGTTTTTATTGTAAATATTCAGATTTTGACAATTTAGTCTAACCAAATACAAAGTAAAAAGGGGAATCCCATTTTAATAGATGATTTACAGATCTTATTGTTGTTGTTAGAGTTTAAAAGTCAGTTTTTTTGTGTTTGTATTAAAAATACTTAAATGAACTGAATTGCTATTTTTTGTTATATTTCGTTAAGTTTTTTTTAAAGTTTTTATGTTAAATAAACTAAAATTAACAAGAAACAAAGTTTTTTATATCTTTATGGTCAAATTTACCTACATTTTTTTATAAAAATACCGTCCAGAAATTCGGAAATTCGAATCGCCCTAAAAACAAAGAGGTTCGAATTTACGAGCGTGTACTGTAATGTATATTTTATTCATTTACCTCTGGTAATTAAAAATAAAATAAAGTAATTAAATTGAGCAAACTACCAAATAGTCCCATTTCATCATAGTTTGTTAGAAAAAAATGTGTAATTACGCGGTTTTGCATTAAGAAAATAAACACACTTGTAGTTACTTCCCTTTGTTTTTTGTTAATAAAAGCGTTTTGATCGAAGAAGTGTCCAGACATGTATTTTAATGGCATTCATAAAAATCAATCAAAAAGCTGATTTTTAATTTTTTGTTAGTTACGACTTTTTGCGTTTTAGCTAACGATATACACATGCTTGTGTAATTGTGTTTTTGCTTAATGTTTAACGGTAAAACAAACAAGTGTGAGTATAACAGTTACGATAACCCCTAACAAAGTAATAATTTAATAAATACTTATGGTTATTTGATACGAACACTAGCGCCTCAACATTCAGATAAAACATACATGCATACATAAATACAATGTATGCATTTAAATTTAAAACTCTTTTTATTTTTCTTTTTACTTATAAACAAAATGCACATATGTTTGCACTTATAATTTAAACGTTTCTTTTCTTTCTTTTTTCATTTAAGTACTTATGAATGTTTGTCCACAAACAAACATACATACTTAAATGCACGAATTTTATTGCCCTAGTAAATATCAAATTCCCAGAATATTTAAGCAATGCATTTTGCGGGTGGTCACACAAAATGCACTTCAACCACTTTTACCAATAATAAATAGAACTATTATTGAGAAATGTCTTTAAAATCAATAATAAAATAGAACAATTATTAAGAAATGTTTTTTAGAAAATAGAACAATTACTGAGAAATGTTTTTGAGCAATAAACAAAATTTCGGTATTTAATATTAAGATTCATGGTAGAATAAGTTAGTCTAAATCTAAGATTCAATAAAGAAAGTTGTAACAGAAAAACCAACCCGTGTTTTTTTTATACAACGTATTAATCCGAAACAAAACTGGCGACGAGGATGGGATATCGCAAGTCCTTCCCAACAAAAAAATAAAATATTATTAATTGTGAACG
Source organism: Pollenia griseotomentosa (assembly GCA_963931875.1). NCBI lineage: Eukaryota > Metazoa > Arthropoda > Insecta > Diptera > Polleniidae > Pollenia > Pollenia griseotomentosa. The sequence goes on along the minus strand of OZ007563.1, from coordinate 140,141,173 downwards.
GAAGTGCGTGGATTTTTAAATCCTTAGTTCGGTTATCAAAACAAGAAAAGATTGGTATAATAATATCAACCTCCTTAAAAATAAATAAACGGTCATATCCTTTGATCAAAATAAAAAAAAGTGAAAATAAAATTTACCTTTGTGCAAATCAGAACAATAAATTAACTTTGTTTCTGAACGCGAATTTTATAACAATAAATTAATTTTGTTGTAATCAAAAAAGGATAAAACTTTATTTTGTGTTGTGAATTATAAAGCAATAAAATAACTTTGTGAATTGATCATACCCCTTGATCAATTGAAAGGTAAAAACGGAAATAAAATTTTTTTTTTTACCTTTGTTCGTGTAAATCAGAACAATAAATTAATTTTGTTTCTGAACACGAATTTTATAACAATAAATTAATTTTGTTGTAATCAAAGAAAAACGATAAAACTTTATTTTGTGTTGTGATTTATAAAACAATAAAATAACTCTGTGAAGTGGTCATACCCCTTTGACCAATTGAAAATTTTAATAAAGAAAAGATAAAACTTTATTTTGTGTTGCAAATTAAAAGCAATAAAACAATTTGTTTAAATCAAACCAAACTAATAAAGCCAAAGAAACTACCTTGAAGGAAGAATAATATTAGCAACAGAAGATTGACAACATAAAGCCAAAACAATTACCTTGAAGGAAGAATAGTACTAGCAACAGAAAATTGACAACATAAAGCCAAAGAAATTACCTTGAAGGAAGAATAATACCAGCAACAGAAGATTGACAACATAAAACCAGGAAAAAATCATCGTAAGTGTAATATTAAATTAGAATAAGCTATATTTATAACTATAATCGCGTTTATGATATTCTCGAAAAATTTTCCATCGGTATATTAATTCAGTCCAATACTTCGTGTGAATAGAATAAAATTTTTTTTCCCTTGCGAATAAACCTTAGATCCTTCTAATAGAATAAAAATTCAAAACACCCAATACATTTCTTCCTAACACCCTAAAATGGCAAATCCTCAACAGATCACCTTGGACCCAATTAGATACTTAAACAATTTACCCCAATTTAATGGAAATAGGAACGACTTAATGACTTTCATGAGACTGATAGATAGGATATATCCAATACTCGCCACATACGACGAGTTGTCCCAATTACTATTTTCAGACATTATCAAGAGTAGGCTTGTTGGTAGGGCAAAAGAAGTAATTGAGATAAACACTCAAGTTCTATCTTGGGAAGATATCAAGAGGACATTACAAAATAACTTCGGCGAGAGAAAAAATTGTGAGGAATTGTATGACGACTTAAGGGCCGTCACTTTCCAAACAAACACTATTGACTTCTATAATGATATCAAGTATAGACTAAGATGTCTAAATAATAAAAGTGCAATAGTACTGGGCGAAGGAGAAGCTTCAAACCATGTTGCACTAAATAATCAGAGAACAGCTCTCCACATTTTCAAAAATAAAATTCCAGAGCCTATGAAGACGATCCTAGCATGCAGAAATCCAACATCATTAGAAGCCGCTATGGACATTATGTACGAAAATGGGTACGATCAAATGGGCAAAGACGGTCGCATATATAGAAAGACCAAGCAACACAAGGATAATTACAATGACACATACAATAAAAAGAAATACCAAGACGATAGAGGGCGCGGTAACTACCAACAGAACGATAATAATAGGGAAAACCCTAGATACAATAATTATCAACAGAACAATAGTAATAGAGAAAATCCTAGGCATAGTAACTATCAACAGAATGATAGTAGTAGAGAGAATCCCAGATATAGTAATTATCGACAAAACGATAACAATAGGGAGAGTCAAAGAAGTAGCAATTATCGTCAGAATGATAATAGACATTTTTACAGAAACAATGAGGACCAAAGATGGCCAAATAATCAAAATCACAACAACAACAATAACCAAACGACCCAACCAAGGCAATCAGGTGTGGAACCCATGGACGTCAATAATGTAGAAAATTTTCAACAGACAGCTTCCACGGAATTACCCCATATAATGATAAAAACAAAAGTAAGAACTTTAAAATTTATTATAGACACAGGAGCGACGCACTCCATAATTAACCCAGGTATTTGCCATCCTAAATGGAGAAAGGATATTAATATTATGAACCTCAAAACACTTAAACACACCATTCAAATTAATGAAAAAGTATCTATCCCACTCTTTGAAGAACTTGGTGATAATAACAATAAAATAGAATTTTTAGTTTGTAATTTCCATACACATTATGATGGCTTAATCGGAAACAATATACTAATACAACTAAAAGCTATAATAAATTTAAGGGATAACATTTTAGAAATCGGAGAAAAACGAATCCCATTAAAATACAATACAAATGGCGTAGAATATTATTTTAAAAAAGATGGCATATATAAGGTAGAACTGCCTATAGAACAGGAAGAAGGATTAATATATAAACCCCAAACAATATTGACACACAACAAAAGTATTGAAATCATGGAAGGAATATACGAAGCAGAAAATTCCAAAATTAACGCTCTCGTTAATGTCTGCGGAAATACCCCAAAAAAAATCGTATTCCAAACCCAGGAAACAAATAAAATAACAGAGGAAAATTTTTACATAAGTCCCCCAAATAATGAAAGCTTAAAACCTCCCCTACTAGAACAGATTCGAACCTCTCACCTGAACCTTGAAGAGAAAGAAAAATTACTACGGATCATAAAAAATTTTAAGAAAATATTTTACACAGAAGAAAGTGACTTAACATTTACTAACGCAATCAAACACGAAATAAGGACAGTCAATAATATTCCAATAGCCGCGAAAACATATCGCTACCCATACGTCCACAAGGACGAAGTAAAAAGACAAATTAAAGAAATGTTGGATAAACAAATAATCAGACACAGTCATTCGCCTTATTCACCACCGGTTTGGATAGTACCAAAAAAAATAGATGCCAGTGGCAAGAAAAAATGGAGATTAGTAATCGACTACCGAAAGTTAAATGAGGTAACGATTGACGATAAATATCCAATCCCCAACATAGACGAAATCTTAGAGAAACTAGGAAGGTGCCAATACTTTACGACATTGGATCTTGCCAAAGGATTCCACCAGATCGAAATACACGAGAAGGACATACCTAAGACGGCTTTCAGTGTGGAAGGCGGCCATTACGAGTTCCTTCGTATGCCTTTTGGACTGAAGACAGCCCCGGCAACATTCCAACGACTAATGAACAACGTTCTAGGAGACCTAAATAACAAGATCTGCCTAGTATATTTGGACGACATAATAATATTTTCGACCTCACTACAAGAACATGTAGAATCTCTAACTAAAGTTTTCCAGAGACTAAAGGATGTAAATCTTAAAATCCAACTTGATAAAAGCGAGTTTTTAAAAAAAGAGACAAATTTCCTAGGACATATTGTAACTGAAGAAGGCATCAAGCCTAATCCAGATAAAATAATATGCGTACAAAATTTCCCACTACCCACTACACCAAAGGAAATCAAACAGTTCCTCGGTTTGGCCGGGTACTATAGAAAATTTATAAAAGACTATTCTAAAATCGCAAGGCCGATGACTAAATACTTAAAAAAGAATGCTAATATTGATATAAATGATCCAGAATACAATGAAAGTTTTAAAACATTAAAAAGATTATTAGTGAATTCTCCAGTTCTCATATATCCCGACTTTAATAAAAAATTTACCCTACAAACAGACGCAAGTAATTTCGCAATAGGTGCAGTGTTATCCCAAGACGGACACCCTGTTTGCTACGCAAGTAGAACACTAAATGACCACGAACAAAATTACAGCACAATCGAGAAAGAGCTATTAGCGATAGTATGGGCAACACAACAACTAAGACCATACCTATTTGGCAGACGATTTTTAATTGAAACCGATCACAGACCCTTAACTTGGTTATTCTCCATTAAAGAACCTAATTCAAAACTTATAAGATGGAGACTACGGCTACAGGAGTATGATTACGAAATCAAATACAAAAAGGGAGTCTTAAATGGAAACGCCGACGCGCTATCTAGAATCGAGGTGAATCTAAACGAAGAAAATAATACTTCAACATCGGAAAATAATGACTTAATTATGGAAACAACCAATCCTTTGAACTTCTATAAACAACAAATTATCATTGCTAAAACAACATCCGGTTCACTAAAGATAAAAAATGAGAAAATCTTTCAAAATAATAGGAAAACAATATCAGCTAAAGAGTTTGACGAATCAACCCTCATAACAATTTTGAAAAATCATTTCAATCCCGATAGGACAAATGCAGTACTAATCCATGACGTAACTGTTGCTGAACAGTTTAAAGTAATAATAAACAAATATTTTGAAGGTAACACTAGATTTAAAGTTTTAATATGTAAAAAGGTATTAAAAGACATCTTGGACGAAAATATTTTAACAGAAAAGATAGAAAAGGAACATAGGAAAAACAATCATAGGGGCATTAATGAAAATTTCGCGGAACTGAAAACAGAAATATACCACCCAAAACTAAAGTTACGGGTGACACAATTCATAAATAATTGTGAAATATGTAACAAAGAAAAATACGATAGACACCCTATCAAACAAAAATTTCAAATTACCGAAACACCAGAGAAACCAGGAGGAATAGTACAGGCGGACGTATTTTACAGTTTAGAAAAAACACTATTTCTTACATTTATAGATAAATTCTCAAAATATGCCCAAGCAATTAAAATAAAAAACAGATCGTGGATCGAATTCAAAATTGCCCTAACACAATATTTGGCGTCAGTTGGAAATATAAAAAAATTAATCATAGATAACGAACTAGGTTTCAAAGCACTTCCCCTTTTAGAATTTCTCAGGGAACAAAATATCGAAATTCACTACACTTCAAACAACAACCACACTTCAAACTCAGATGTAGAGCGCTTGCATAATACAATTAACGAACACATAAGAATTCTCAAACACGATCCTAATAGAGAAACAGAATCAGTCGAAGAAAAAATTTATAAAATCATTATGTTTTATAATAATACTATTCACTCCACTATCAAAAGAAAACCAATCGATTTCAGGAATGGAACAATCAGTCAAGACGATTACAAATCAATCAAAGAATCTATTATGAAATTTAAAGAGAATAATATTAACAAACGTAATATAAACCGGGAAAACGTAGATATCCAAACGGGACCCGTATACTTAAAGGATGAAAGAGGAGGTAAAAATCATTCCAAATTTCGTAAAGTAATAGTTTCCGAACTTGATAATGATCATGTAATTACTAGCACGGGACACAAATACTATAAGTCCCACATTAAAAGGAAGAAAACGCTTCAAAACACTGAAAACCAAACCACAAGTACATCAGAAACTACATAAATTATATGACTATTTATTTTCAGATGAAATTACTACCAATAATATTATTAACTTCAATTGTACACCTTTTGAACTCACAAAAACTATATATCCAAGATCTTACAAACAACAATGGATACATCCCAATAAAAGAGGAGAAAGATATAAGGATCATTGACCACTACCACAGGGTATTTCACTTCATCAATTTAACTCAATACCACCACTCCATTGAAACAATAGAGAAGAACATAAAACTCTTAGACAAGTCAATTTCAGATACAAAACCACTATTAGATACAATAAAAAACAATTTTGTTTTACTTAAAGTTAAAATCAACAACTTATCTCCAAATTTTAGAAACAAAAGAGGTCTTATTAACGCACTCGGTAAAGGAATTAAATTTATAACTGGAAACCTAGACAGCGAAGACGAAAAAGAAATTAAGAACACACTCGAAGCTCTAACAAAAGGCATGCAAAACAATTCAATAGAAATCAATTCATTTGTTCAAATAAGCGAAACACTCTCTTCCCAAATAAGAAACACTACAATGCATATTAACAAGCAACAAGCCATTGTTACGAGGTATATAAATAACTTTCGAAATGAAATTCAAAACAAAATATCAACGCTAGAAGACGAAGTAACTTTTCTAAAACATATATATCAAGTCGATAACGATATAACCCTCTTAAGGAACCATGTAGACGACATCGGTCAAGTGATATTCACTAGCAAATTAGGTATCATTCCAACAGACATCCTAGATCAACAAGAGTTACAACTCATTGAGGATTTTGAGTCTTACACTAATATCAAAATTAACGTGATATTTCTTGAAGAAACTATTTCAATCGTTCTTTCTATACCAAAATATTCCTCCAATTCTCTTTCCAAAATTACCTTCGAACCAATTCCTAACAAGGAAAATAAATCATTATATCTTGAAGAAAACCAAATATTACTTGATAAAAACCTTAATATCTTTCATATAAACACATTAAATAATTTAGCTAAAAACCTCAAGCCATTTAGCGACCCTTGCATTGAAAATATCGTTCATAATAATGAAGCCAAATGTACATTAAGAAAATTTGACTTCTTCGAAGTTAAAGAAATAAAGCAAGGTTTTCTTCTATTTAAAAATTTTTACGGAAACTTAACAGAAAATTGCATTCATGAGAACCATGGAAAATTTTCCGGGACATTTATTTTGAAATTTGAAAATTGTAACGTAACAATAGAAAATAAAATATATTATAATGATAAATTAAAACTCAAAGAAAATGTAATATTATCTCATTTAATCACCGATATTAAAGAAAACAAAACATTTATAGATTTAAAACTAGAAGACCTCTATGTTAAACAATTAAACTATGAAAATAAATTTAAAAATATAGACTTTAAACATAACACTAATAAAATACTAAACATAACAAGTAATGGAATAAATGTAATTATAGTCATTATTATTATTGTATTAACATTTTTTATATACAAAAGAAAAATTAACGTTTATAATATTTCGTCGGAGCCTCAATTTAACGGAGGGGGAGTTACGATAACCCCTAACAAAGTAATAATTTAATAAATACTTATGGTTATTTGATACGAACACTAGCGCCTCAACATTCAGATAAAACATACATGCATACATAAATACAATGTATGCATTTAAATTTAAAACTCTTTTTATTTTTCTTTTTACTTATAAACAAAATGCACATATGTTTGCACTTATAATTTAAACGTTTCTTTTCTTTCTTTTTTCATTTAAGTACTTATGAATGTTTGTCCACAAACAAACATACATACTTAAATGCACGAATTTTATTGCCCTAGTAAATATCAAATTCCCAGAATATTTAAGCAATGCATTTTGCGGGTGGTCACACAAAATGCACTTCAACCACTTTTACCAATAATAAATAGAACTATTATTGAGAAATGTCTTTAAAATCAATAATAAAATAGAACAATTATTAAGAAATGTTTTTTAGAAAATAGAACAATTACTGAGAAATGTTTTTGAGCAATAAACAAAATTTCGGTATTTAATATTAAGATTCATGGTAGAATAAGTTAGTCTAAATCTAAGATTCAATAAAGAAAGTTGTAACAGAAAAACCAACCCGTGTTTTTTTTATACAACGTATTAATCCGAAACAAAACTTATAACATGGGCATGCAACAATTTATATAGAATCTACAACATTGATGTCAAAAAAATTTTGCAACTGTACTGATCAGAGAATTTTAAAGTACAGCAAACACAAAAAACTAAGCGCAAATATTTTTATTAACATTTAATCACAATAAATTGTTTTGTCTGGAAATAAATTTAAAACATATTAAATTTTCATACTTAATTTTTTAAACTGATTTAAAACTTTGACTTTAAAAATTTTTTCAAAACAATATGTATTAAAAATTTCCTCATTTTAGGTAGGTACCTAAATCAATTAAAAAAATAATTTAATTCAGTGTGAACTGCTATAATGTTTTGCAAATTAAAGCAAGAATTGTATCAAAGAAAACTCAAATAAAATCTTCTACATGTATGTATGCTTTTATGACAGTTTCGTAAAGCCAATAAAATTATTTTTTTTTTTTAATTTTACCATAATTTATTTTACACACTGTAGTTGTTAAAATATAAACGCAGTTACCATACACATGCACTTGTCGCTGTCACACCCGCAAAGCATAGATAAGTGGCACGAGAAGGCATACATGGCTTTTTATGTATGCTTGTAAGTATGGATTTGTATGTTGTGCTAATAAGAAAGAGTGAAACAACCACTCAATACATTTATTTACATTGGTTTTTATAGCGTTTGCGACATGTTTTTTACATCTGACTTGTCAACTTTTTAGGTCACATGTTATTCTGCATGTGTGTCAAAATTGCTGTTTAACAAAATTTTTTTAATATTCGATCCAAAACGTACATGTAATTTGCTCCTCGTGGTCTTAGTTTGAAAAAAAAAAATACATAGCTACTGTGTATCTATATTTCTAATTTCATTAAAATTTTTAAGAAAGTTTTGGGGAGGCAGAAAATACCCCATATCTCCCTCCTAGTTCTATTTTTAAAAAAACTATATAGCTTATGTGTCCATATAAGTAGGCCCCTTTCTATGTTTTAAATTTAATTAAAATCTGTTGGATGGTTTTGCAGAGGCAGAAAATACCCCCGAGCTTCCTTCCTAGTCCTATTTTCTAAAAAATACAAAGCTTATGTGTCCATATAAATATGGATCTATCAATGTTTTAAATTTCAATAAAATCTGTTAGATAGCTTCGGAGAGCAGAAATTGCCCCTTTCCACCCCTAGTGGTCCTATTTTTTATAAAAATATAGCGCTTATGTGTAGTTTTACATAGGCAATGCTGATGACAAATTTATTTTATGTATCATAAAAAATATTTACATAGTCCCATACCTGCCAAGTGATCAAAGCACAATTTTGCTAAAAAAAAATTTTTTCATTTTTACACAGAAGTGCCAAAAATACTGAAGGTATTTTTTTTAACATGGATATTTTAAATGTATGGCAGATACCCAAAACACATTCATGGTTATTGAATAATATCTGCATAACATTCATGTATTTTTGTTTACTAAATATGGTTGCGTGAAGATATTGCATAAGTATAAGTAATAACCATACTTTTTGCGTTATAAATATGTGCATACACAATAACGAAAAGCGTGGGTAAATACCTCTGTATATTATTCTTATGGGTACTTGTTGTCATTCTCTGATATTTACTATTAAAAGTATTAAACACATTTTACCATAATATGGTTGTGGGTTCTTAATGTAAGAACAATTGAACATATTTTTTTTACCTAAACTAAACCCGCAAAGCTCTACACTTATACCAGAGCCTCTGGCGGGAATCGAATCCGCAACCCTGGCACTGATAGACTAGCTCACTACCAGTTAGCCTACCGGGCACAGTGTGGTAAATTTAAAAGAAGCCGTCAAAAGTCTATACATTTTGACAGAGGCGGAATTTCTTAATGCGTTTTTTTTTTTGTTTAAAAGGTATATTAGTTGGTATATTAGTTTATATATTAGGATGCGGCAGAACGTAGTTATGATGTCTACAAAATTGGCAGTTATTCTCTTAAAAATAACACAGTGCAATACGAAAATAAATAATCATATACGGACAACTCTACGTGATAAAAGACAAAAAAAAAGACCCGTGTCTCCCAGTTTTGCCCAAAGTAATGCACTTTTTTATGGGCCCCCAAAGATTTGGGGCCTCTGTGTCATTTTTGCAAAAAAGTGATAATTTTCTTAGGCTCATATCTTGCAAACCGTTTGGAATCTGAGGCAAAGTTGTAGCTCTTGCCATAAAGAACAAAAATTGTGAACATATAAAATCAAAAAAACTTCATCTTCAACTTTTTAGAACATATAAACTTCCTCGGAATGATTCTTAACACCGTTTAGGTAGCTTCAGGGGGAAAAAGGTACAAAAATCAATTTTTCACTTTTGCGGCGATTTTGATCTTGAAGATGAAGTGTTTTTGATTTTATATGTTCATAATTTTAGTTTTTTATGGCAAGAGCTACAACTTTGTCTCAGAGGGTAAATCAAAATTCTGAACGGTTTGCAAGATATGAGCCTGAGAAAATTATAACTTTTTTGCAAAAATGACTCCGAGGCCCCAAATCTTTAATATATGCTTACATTAAAATTAAAGCTCTGATTTTAGTGAATACCGTTTATTTCATAAAAATCCCTTGTGAAAATAAAAAGTTATACGCGATTGAATTCCATATTTATTACAAATTCATACTTTTCAGTCAGATAATTGAATCACCCTGGTAAAATAAAAAAAGAATTTTGGCCGCTATTTCAAAAATAGCTACACTGTGTGGGGCCAATAATATGGTTTAATTAACCATAATATATTTAAAAATAATCGTTTGAAATAGTTTTGTTGGAGGTGACCATATTGAAAAATTATTTGTCTCTGGGTGTAGTAGTAGCTCCCTAGAGGGAGGCAAACTGACACCAAAGTAGTCCCGTGATAGGTATCTGGTGGTAGAGACCGGTTCTAGTTCTAACACTTTATATGAATAAGACCTACACTTTTACATGGGGTTGTCATTGGAGGGGGTCAATTGACACCAGTTGACCAGTCACACATCTATTCTCAATGGACGTGTTTAGTGTCAGTTACTACAATGTAGTTTTATTTCAATAAAATGTAGTACTTTTTCAATAAAACAAGTCTTAGAATTAAATTTCAGAACAAAATTTAAGAAAGTCCAAAAAAATGTGTCACACCATCGGTTAAGACTGTACTGCAATTCATTACTTTTTCTACCATTTTGTTCTTCATAAACCAGTTACAGAATCAATCCTTCTTTCACTGGTCATGAGTTTTTTCTTTTTGTACCTGTTCTATTTTCACAACTCCCGGGACCAGTCTGTTGGACCAATTGACACAAATTTCCCGCTTATTGAGAAAAAAAAGCAAAATTTTAAAATTATACATTTTTTAGATGTCCCATTTTAAGTGATACGCCTCTAATATCCTAATGTTAAATTTAATTTAATCGTTCTAGTCGTTAAGAAATGAAAAATTAACATTCAAAAGAAATATAGAATTATCCACACACACTGTGCTTTTCGTCTCTAAAATTCTATTCATTTCTAATCCCTGAATTCATATACGAATGTTGCCTTAATGTCAAGTCACATGTTGCGTGTTGTTTCCTTTTAACTTGTAATTTTATTTCATTTAAAATAAAAACAACAACAGCAGCAGTAGCAGCAAAAATAAAAAAATAATCTTTATTTTATTTTGACAATGGTAACAACTTGTGGTTTTCTATTTCATTATTTTCCATGTATTTGCATGTGTGTATGAATGTTCGTGTAGACATAAGTGGAACAAAATGTGTGTGTAAGTTGGTAGTACGTGTTAATTTGTGGGAGTGTCTCTTGGTTAAATGTTATGAATACCCTTACTACTATTTAAGAACTGTGTATTCTTAAGTATAAATTTGAGTTTTTGACTAAAATTAATTTTGATATGTCAGTGTTAAGTGGTAAATTAAGCACATGTGTTATTTCTGTTTCCTGTCTGTCATCAAATGTTGTAAAGATGATATGTCGTATCAAAATATTTCAATTAAAACAACAATAGACATGTAAAACTAAAATAAAAAATATATTTCAAACTACAAATGTATTTTAATTATTATTTATTTTAAATGAAAAGTAATAATAAAATAGAATTTAAACTTTAACTTGACAACAAGATGTCGACGATAGACAATTTTATTGTATCTGTCTGTTTAATTTTTCAATTAAACAAGTAAAAGTGCTATATTAGGCTGTGCCGAGTCTTTGATACCCTCCACACAGATAAGAATATGTCAGGATTGGGCATTATATATAAAGATAATAAAACAATATTTTTAAAAACTGGCCTCACAGTATCAAAATTCGTTGCGGTTTTAGACGTATTATATTTCTATTTTAAAAGTACGATTTTTACGGGGCCTATGCATTGTTATAGATCGATCTTTACGAAACTCAGTAGTGTGACTTCTTGTCTTATGAAACTAAGACATACAGGGTTTAGCCTTACTTAAGTGTTTTTCGAAAGTGTGCTAAATTATGAACCGGTCTTCTTAAAATTTGTTAATATGGTTTCTAATCATATGAAATGAATTTTTACAAAATTTTTTGACAATTTATTTTAATTTTTGAATCCAAGACATTCATATTTTTGCGTCTATAACCCTTTTCCTACTAAGCCGATTGTGTTTGGTTTCAATTCCAAACTGTCTTGGAAAACTAGAAACAATTTGACACCAAAATTGTTTTCTTTTAAGCGATGTAGAATTTCTCAAAGACCCATAATATATATATATACATTATGATGACTTATTAGGAGATAAATATTAAAAAAGTTTCAGAAGGAATAACAAACTAAGTATACCCTCATTTTCCGGTAGTAGTCTCCACTATAAAAATAGCAGAATGCCTAAATTGGTTGTGTTCAAATCATTTATACGACAGAGCACGAGGCAGAAAATATTCACCCCTATCGTGAATAATAAGTGGAATTTTTGTTCCCATGAAATTTTCATTCCCCTCGAAGGGAAAAAAGCAATCGTGAATTGTTCATGCTATCAGTTCTAGTGAATGTAAAAAAAAGAAACATTAGAAAAATTTAAAAATCATTGAAATTTTGGTTAAAAAATATTTGTTTAAAAATAATAAATCTAAATAATTAGTATTGGAGGGATAGGTTGATTACAACGTTAGTTTTTTGCACTTTTAAATTTTATGTAGTAAAATATTTTCCAAAATTCTGCCACCACGTATTTCACAAATCCAATCAACCTGTTGTTTTTGCATTTTGTTGACCAATATATCGGTTTGTACCTTATTAACGCATTTAGCCCTTAATATTCGATTTATAGGAGGAACTACTAACATACATGTTCTTTTCCCTAGCAAAAATAAAGTGAGAAAATCTAAGGGAAATGTGAACAAATTACGAGGGAAAAAACTTTTCACGATAAGGGGAATTTATTCCCGTGAACATTTTTTCACGTTATTATTCTCCTTTGAATTACGTTTTTTTCATGGGAGCTGTTCATTGTCGCAAATATGTGAAAAGGGGAAAAATTACAAGGGAAAAATTATTCACGATAGGGGTGATTGTGTTTTTTGCTGTCTTTTTCTTCGAAATCTGCCCTTTTTGCATTTTTGTGTTGATCACGCAATTTGCTGCCCTCGCAAATGATTTGGGCATTTTTCATACGTCACTTTTTTCATCTATGTTTGCTCATACGCTACACCAAAAATAATAATGCTTAGAATTACCAAAGTAATTTTTGGGAATACAAAATTTTTAATAAATAAGATTTTGTTTGTCGTTTAACTCCCAATTTTTATTCTTCATAAAAACACTGAAATTTATTGTTGGGGGATAATCTAGTTTATTTGCGCATGTTACTGGTTGTTTAGGCCAGATCATCAGGAAACATTCTCCCAAAAAAAATTTAAAAAAGCCAAATATATTAACAAACAAAACTTCAGAGTGAATGAGAATTGCAAACACCATTAAAAAAAGTCTTATTTGTAACGATATCCGCTTAACTGAGTTTCCAAAAATGAATGACCTTTGACGCAATTAAGTGGGAACTCAATTAAACAGTACTCGGTTTATTGAAAGGCCGACGCAATTAAAACGAAAATCACTTAATTGAGCAAGGTGTGCAATAAAGCGAAACACCCATGTGTAGAAAGAAAATAAAACTCATTTCTTTATTAATGAAGTTAAAAAATTGTTTAGGTTTATTAAAACAAAATAATTTTTTTACTTTTGTGTAGCAAAAACACATTAAGTAGACGGAAACAATTGACCAAAACATTTGCTCTTGCTTTTCGCAATGCGGTCTTATTTTGCGTAATAATTAAGCGGGTGACGCAATTAAACGGAGCACAACTAAACGGGCATTTTTACATAGACAGTTATACTGAATAATTTTTAGTGCAATAAAACGGGAAACTCAATTAAGAGGCGCTCAATTATCCGAAAACATGTTCCAACAATAAACAGTGTTTTTGTCTTTTCTTACATTTCGCACCACAATTTGTTAAAATACTCCCAACATTAATTGTAGTTGTTAAGAAAAGACAAAACCAAATAAAAAAAAAAGAATAAATTTATTTATTGTTTTCGCAAGAAAATCAAAATAAATCAAGTTGCCTGCTCAGTTTTTTTAAGCCGTGCACTTTCCCCCATTTAGACTCGGCAAGTTAGTTGCGCAAGTTACTTGCCGAGAACAACAAAGTCGGTACAACATTTTTTTTCCTTACCCCGACCTTACCGCTAACATCTACAAACCAAGAGTTGCGCAAGTAACTTGCCGAATGTGAAAGGGGTTAAAGTAATTTTTGGAAATACAACATTCTTAATTAATAACATTTTAATAAGAATCAGTATTTTAAAACAGCTTTTATTACCATAACTTCCTTATAAAAGTTGGTATTTATATACAAATTTTGTCCTGGTAGGACTAAAATTAACCATGCGACCCATATAAGCCCCCATCCTAAAATTTCATATTGATGAAGATATCTTAAAATTATTCCGCACAAAGAACTTTTGCATGAATCTTAACCTCATTACATAATTTTTTTAGCCGGGTCCTTGATTGCCCATGGGTCCCAAATAAGGTACAATAGCAAAAATTGTTTTTATATACTGTGGTTTAGGGTATTATATGGTTGTGCTTGACCGACTACACTTTTTACTTGTTTTTTTTTTAACTTAAAATCGAATTGTACGATTGTTTAAAAACTGTTTGCTCATTTCACTGGTTGCTTAGGCCAGATCATTAGGAAACTTCATCCAAAGATTTAAGAAAAGCTAAAGATGTTATTCAAATAAAATTGTTAAGCGAATAGGAATTATAAATACTCAAAAGTCTTACCCGTAATAATATCAAAGCTTAAACAAAAACACCAACAACAAACAGTGATTTTATCTTTTCTTACAATCCCGACTACAATTGGTTGATTTTTTGTCAACTCATATTTTCATACAAAAATAAAATGTTTTATTTTTTATAAATAAGGTTGTAAGTTAAAAAGCTTAAGTGGTGTTAAAACAATCTGTTCTGCTCTTTTTCTCACTTTTGTAATTATCGTCATATTTCCTAATTATTATCCAATACTTTTGACAGAGCGCATGTGGCTCTTGTTGAGGGCCGATATTCCATATACTAAAGGGTAATTTTTTATGAACTAAGTTTTTCGGGCTGGCAGCACTGGTTGGTAATTGTGTCCAAACTACATCTGTGAAAGCGAAAAGTGTTCGACATACTCTGTCATTTCATCATGGAGAAACTCACAAACGAGCAACGACTGCAAATTGTTGAAATTTATTATCAAAATTGGTGCTCTGTAAGAAATGTCCATCGTTTGTTACGAACTTTTTATGGTCGTCATTTTTGTGTTGATCACTTTTTATGGTCGTCAAAATCGACCTAGTGAATCCACAATTTGTGCTATTATCACCAAATTTACTTTAACCACCGACTCGCGTTCCTAGAGTGCGTACCGAAGAGAATATTGCAGCCGTAGCGACCAGCGTTGGATAGTGAATGAGAATAGTGAAACGTCAGTTCGTCGCCGTCTTTAGGTATTGGGCATGTGTTATTCAACCACGTGCCATGATACGCGACTTTTTTTTTGTCCCAGTTACCACATTTTTTTTTTTTATTTTATTTTTTTTTTTTTTAATTCCCTAATCTAAGCCCCGCGAAGCTCTGCGCTTGTCTGCAGGAAGGAAATCAGAGTCTCTGGCGGGAATCGAACCCGCAACCCCGGCGCTGATAGACTAGCTCACTATCAGCTAGCCTACCGGGGCACTCACACAACTCGTGAAACAATGGACATATTGAAGGATGAATTTGGTGAGCAGCTTATATCTCGAAATGGCGCTGTGAGTTGGCCGCCAAGATCATGTGATTTGACGCCGCTTGACTATTCCTTGTGGGGTTATGTCAAGTCGTTGGTCTATGTGGACAAGCCAAACATGATTGAAGCCTTAGAGTATAACATAACACGTGTTATTATTCATGGAATACAGGCCGAATGCTCGAAAAAGTGGTGCAAAATTGGACCTTACGAATGGACCATTTAAACCGGAGCCGCGGGCAACATTTACATGAAGTTATTTGAAAAAAGTGAATGGCAAAGACCAATTTATCGATTCCAATAAAAATTCTGAATATATGATGCAAATTTGAGTGTTTTATTAGATTTAAAAAAAAACTGCCCTTAAAAAATCACCCATTAGTTTGCCAAGTGATCTTTATCTTCTCTTATTATAAACATTTGAGCTTATGCGTTTGCAACATTGCTTGTAGACGTGGTTACTTCTTTTTTAAATGCTTCATTATTTAATAGTTTAACAGTTTTGTGGCTTTCCTCTATGTCTTTATAACCAAAATCAGTGCAAATGCACATTTTTTTCTCTCTTGCGCCGCCAATCTTCGTAGATGACGCTTGCTGAATCCCTCCATAATCTTATTTTTAATTTTATTATAACTTGCTGTTGCTTTTAATTACTATTGTAGCTTTTTATTTTTGAACTATTATTACACTTTAAAATTAATTAATTACACTACGTGACAAAATTTCAACAAAGTCGTGACCAAATGAATCTGACAGCTAATCTTTATGTAAAATTTTCCGCTGAATCCGAATATGAACTCAGAATTGTCAAAAGTAGAACAGGTTTTCAGATATTCCAAAATAACCGTTATTTGTGTTTTTAAAAAAGATGATGTGACTGAAATGCAAATATCTTAAATAATTTTAAACGAATTATGTATTTCTTTCTTTTTAGTAAAAGGTTATAAAATTTCTAAAATAACTATGGATTGCTTGTGAAGATTGGTCAAGAAATGACAGAGTTACAGGGGACAAAAGTTCAAGCTTCATTGAAAATTTTATGATTTTGTTCAATTTTGCTCTATTAAAGTTATTTTTTTTAAACTAATCATTTAAAAATCCTAATGTTTTATTGCATGCGACGTTAGATTATTTTAATATGAACATTTTGCGCTCAACAAGACATAGATTGGTACAAAAGTGATAAAGCTACAGAAGATTTAGTAAACTAACCCACATAGAAATTCAAAACTTTCAAGCAACTTTTAATATTTATTGTTACTAAAAATTTAGCTTTGTATATTTATTTGTTGTGGGTTAATTCAATTAATCTTCTGTAACTTTGTCATTTTTGCACCGATCTGGATCCTATTGGGAACAAAATGTTCGTATTGAAATAGGCTAAAATTTTATTTTTTGGATATTTGCATATCAGTCACAGCATCTTTTTTAACAACACAAATAACGGTTATTTTGGAATATCTCAAAAACTGTTCTACTTTTGACAATTCTGACTTCATATTCGGATTCAGCGGAAAATTTTACATAAGGATTACGTTTCAAATGCATTTGGTCAAAAAATTGTTACGTAGTGTTATTATTAACTTAAATGCCGCATGACCACACATAAAACTGGCTCATCACACTAACACGTATGGTTTTAGGTGAGTTTGACGAAAATCAAAATAATTTAAAGTTTTTTTTTTATTACTTTATACTTTAAATTTCTTTAACATATAGTTTATAACTGTTTGGAAAAAGTTTTTTTTATCAAATTTATTACTGAAACTCGCTATTTATTGTTGGAATTTTTTTTAAGCTTTGATATTGTTGAAAACAAAAACTTTGAGTGTTTGTAGTTCTCATTCACTCTACAATTTTGTTTGAATTTCTAATAAATTTAGTTTTCTAAAGTTTTTTGGGTAAAGGTGTCCTGATGATCTGGCCTTAGCAATAAGTGAAATACGCATAGAAACTAACTTATTCTTTAACAATAAATTTCATTTATCAAGAATGAAAATTGGGATTTAAGCACGAAAAACAAAATCTTAATAATTAAAAGTTTCTTTGACTGAAATTTTATTATCTGACAAATAAATGAATGTTTTCCAACAAAAAAATTCAATCGGTTTTTCTTTTTACAAAAATTTTAAATAAAATTTCTCCGCATGTAGTACTGTATCGTTGTACAATATGTAGCACGCTAAAGCAAACTCTTAGTTACTATTTGGATTACAATTCTGAGTACTCGAAATATTAGTAACTGGAATGTTTTCCTTTGTACGTAGAAATTAAGCATACTGGTTTGTTATTGTTTTTTGTAGTTAATTTTAGATTCTTGAGAAGAAAGTATATTTATACCATGTATGTACTTTAGGGTGGCCGTCAACTATATGAAGCATATTTGTTTGCTTTTTTTATGATCTCACTAGCCACTAGGCGTAGGCTAAGCCGTCCCTCACGTCCGCCAAAGTTTGAGAAAAACCGTAAAGTCCGAATTTTATTCCTCATAACTTTAAAAATATTAATTTTACATAAAAATCGTTTCCTAAGAACTTGTTATTAATGATGTTTCCAACAACTTTTGTCTTACCAAGTTTTCTCTAAGTCTCTTATTTAACAAAACCTAACTAAAATAAAAAGCAAGCAGCAGCATTGATGCGAATTTTTTATTAAGAACTATTTTTTCTTACACACTTCAATTCAGCTTCAATATTTATATCTTTAAGGGAGCTCCCATACAAAATTGTCAATACAGACTAGAAATATATTGAAGAAAAAAACCCATAACTGCCAAAGGATCGCTTCTAGGGGGATAAAATCTATGACCGACCTCAAGTAGTTCGCAAAACATACTTTTCCTTTATATCCACCCCTTAGGGGGACTGCCATACAAATATGGCGGTTTAATATAATTCTTAAATTTGGCCCCTGCAGCGGCTAGGATGAACCTAGATGGGTCAAATGTATGACCGACTCCACTATTTTGTCCCCATAATTTGTTTTTAACAAACCTACCCGCTGTCTCTATTAAGGACAACTCAATTATACTTATTACTTCTAAGGATGAACAGCTTGAACTCTGGGCTGAACATTACTCTGATATGCTTTCATCACGGCCACAAAATGATCTAACAATATGTAATTGCCCATCCTACGATACACAATTAGATATCAGTACCACTACTCCCCTAATCTCCGAGATCGCAGATGCCATTAAATCGTTAAAAAGCAACAAAAGCCCTGGAGGTGACAACATCTCCCCAGAGCTCCTTAAGGCAAATCCTTTAACTAGTGCTGAACTTGTTTTACCAATTATTGAAGAAATCTTGCAATCAGAAATAATACCGGAAGAGCTTAAGGAAGGTATTATAATAAAAATACCAAAAAAAGGGGACTTAACGAATAGGAACAACTGGCGAGGGATCACATTACTCAGCATGGTCAACAAAGTGTTAGCTCACATTATAACTAAGAGAATTTCAGTTAATTTAATGCCAATACTAAGAAAACAACAAGCTGGCTTTCGTCCGAATATGTCATGTATTGACCACATAAATGCACTAAGGATAATAGTGGAACAATCTGTTGAATTTAGGTCTCCCCTGTATCTAGTGTTTATTGACTTTGAGAAGGCATTCGACACTCTTGCTCATAACGTTATATGGAAGGCACTTGAATGTAAAGGAGTTCCCTGGTACTCAGCTAATAAAGAGTCTATACGCGGGGTCAAGCTGCCGCATTTTACATGATGGTACACTCTCCCGAAAAATCGAGATTGGTACAGGAGTCCGCCAAGGGTGCGTTATGTCACCATTACTCTTCAATATCATGCTAGATATTGTCATGAGTCACGCCATGGTGGAAAATCGCGGAATTTTATGGGGACTCCAAGAACGATTGGAGGACCTCGAGTATGCAGATGACATATGCCTTTTATCCCACAGTTACACCGACATGTCTATTAAGTTACAAAAGTTATCAGAAATATCAGCGAAAGCCGGACTAAAAATTAACATCAATAAAACAAAGGTCATGAGATTTCGTTCTGAAAACACAACTCCCTTTCTGATAAATAATGAAGTTCTGCAGGAGGTAGATTCATTCTGCTATCTTGGCGCCTACTTAACCAATACCGGCGGCTCCAGTGCAGACATCTCTAGCCGAATAAAAAAAGCTACCCAATCATTTGGACAGCTCAGCAGAGTATGGAAATCGTCTGCGATTTCCCGCCGTGTTAAAATAAACATTTTCAATTCCAACGTGAAATCTACACTGCTGTATGGCTGTAAGTCCTGGAATGCAAGTGTTAAGGACATCCAGTCACTTCAAGTGTTCGTAAATTCTTCGCAGAATTCTAAGAATTTTTTGGCCACAGACCATTTCAAATCAAAACCTGTGGAACGAAACACACCAAACACCAATATCTACAGAGATTCGAAAAAGAAAGTGGAATTGGATTGGACACACCATCCGCAAAGAACCATCAAACATCGCTAGAAATGCTATTGAATGGAACCCGCAGGGAAGCCGCAGACAGGGTCGTCCAGCTCACACATGGCGGAGGCAAATCCATAACGAAGACAAAAAAATGCAAAGAACGTGGAATGAAGTGAAAGCTATTGCGATGGATAGATCCGAATGGAGAACATTTGTTGAGGCCCTATGCTCCTTATAGGAACGACGGGAATATATATATATATATATACCCGCTGTCTCTAATCCAAAATTTTCAATACAGACTAGAAATATATTAAAGAAAAATACCCATAACTGCCCAGGAGCCGGTCCTAGTGGGATAAATCACCGACTTCAATTAGTCTTTTGTCCTCAACATTTTCGCAAAACATACTTGCCCTTTTTCTCCACCCATTAGGGAGTATTGCGTTTCATGAAATTTTTAAATTTATTGGAAAATTTTCGACTTTTGTAAAAAGATTTTAATTATTTATGGCTTTTTTTTGTTTATAAATTAAAAAATTATATATATTTTGCCAAACAAAAGTATAGTTTTTAAAACGACTGCGCATATAAAAAAAAACCTTTTACCTTTTTGAAAGGTAATTTATTGCGGAATTTCGGATTTATTAGTTTATTCAATAAACTAAACCGTTCTTGAGTAACGCGAATATATCGAGCCCTAACTGCGAAAATAAGGTAAGCGATATATTTTCAATTTTTTTTTTTTTAATAAATGACTTTACTGGCAACACGATTTTTAGCAAGAACAATTTTATCGTAAGCCGCAAATTTCAAACAAAATTTATATAAAATAAAATAAAAAAACTCTCTCCTGTAAAGTTTGGTTTTCGGAGCTTATTTTATATTGGCGGTTAGGGCTTGATATATTGTGCAACCTCCTCCATTTTCGAAATAACGGTATGTCTCGAAAACAAATGCTAACCAAAAACGGTAAGCACCACTGGATTCAACGTACCCGAATTATGTTAAAACGCCAGGTGCCCGGCTGATCGGGTTTTTTCAGCTAGCACAGTATTATTATTAAAATTAAATATGTAATAAAAATGTTTTTCAACAAAATTAAAGATAAGTGTTTAATAGATAATGCGTTCTTTAATAAATTCGATATTTTTCAGTTTATTTTGTTTAATAAGAGATTAAGGAAAAACTTGTTAAAAACTTTTCTACAAAATTAATATTTTCTAAATTATGAAACATAAAATTCAGATTTCATGTAAAAATATATATTTTATCAATGAGGGCCAGCATAGCCTTCGCCGATCGTCCAAAATTTTTTTGGCGTTGTTTTTTATCCATACCCACTAAATTGGCGGGTGAGACCTAAAGAAATTTTTTTCAGCGGTCACCCTATTGTACATATAACTCTACAACAATAATACAAAAAACAACAGGAATTTTGTATGGATACGAATAGGGAATGGTAAATCGATTTCGATTCCAGTCGAGAATCGTTGCATTGCAATACTGCGTTTATAAAGTTAGCAATAACTTGAGATTTTTTGTGCATACAAACATATGTGTGTAGGAGGCAGTGCTGCCAATTTAGCCATTTAGTGGCTCGATTTAGCCATTTTTCACCATGTTGCCATTAAAAAATGAGTTTAGTCATTAGCCATTTTTCAACTTGTTTAGCCATAAAATTTTTTTGGCCGTTTTTCTTTAAAAATAATAATTTTTATTTTCTTATAAAAATTTATAAACCTTTTAAACTATTAAAACGCATTTAATTTGAATCACAACTTTTACAAACAGTATTCCAATATTAAATTTATATTTGCTATTGTTTCACCCATACAACAATATATACAAGGGTGTTTCTACGTTAAGAGGTACTATCTACGGCTACATTAAAAAGTCATATATAATTAAAAAATTTGTGGAAATATCAAACGTGTTTAATAACAAATAAAGTAAACTTTTTTGACAATAAATTGCAATACCTAAATTACCTTAGTTTAGTCATAACTTCGTGTTTACCTAGAAAAAAGTATCTACCCTGGCCTGTCCCTTTACTATTCTGTAACAAAATCTTTGAAATTTAACACATTACTAATTCATTAAACAACTAATCGTTATTTATTACATAAAGTAGTATAAATAACAATAAAAGTCGTTTAAATAAACTTTCAAATTACTTTCATATTCTATTAAAAAAAATTACATAGG
The DNA here is from genome assembly GCA_963931875.1 of Pollenia griseotomentosa. Classification (NCBI taxonomy): domain Eukaryota; kingdom Metazoa; phylum Arthropoda; class Insecta; order Diptera; family Polleniidae; genus Pollenia; species Pollenia griseotomentosa. Next base: position 140,118,673 of record OZ007563.1, on the reverse strand, counting down.
TTTTGTCCCTCGTATTTTAAGTCTCCTCCCCTGCACATTTTTCGACCGTTTAAAAATGCCGCTAAAATGCGTTGACGCTGCAAATTTAAATTGCAGAACATTTGTTTCGAAGTGAATTTAACAATAAAAATCGAGGGAGCCATTAGCGTACTCTTATTGGGCCGATAATTCGACCACACCACTCGGTTCGTTCGCACGTGTCAGTGATTGATGTATCTCCCCTGGTGAGTTTTATTCGCTTGTGGCTTAAGTTTGTTTGTAATATTTATTTATTTTAATTTGAGTATAATTTACTGTGCTAGTTTGTTTTTTGGTTACGATACATATTTTTCTGATTGTGCTAGTTTTTTAATGAAAAAATCTCTCCCCTGCCGTATTTCCACTGCTTCATCTGATGCCAGGGTAGAGATTTTGCGCCCAGGGTAGATAAGGAAGTGAGATATTACTTCTTTTTTTTATTTATTTATTTACTTATCAGTTAATACAATACAACAAGAAAAAATCTTATATTAAAGTATTGGGTAGAAAAATTGGCATAAGGAAGAATACAATATAAATAATAATCATAAATATTACATGCATACATAATTTAATATTACAATAATTTAACATTACAATACTATTTATTAGTCACAAAATTGTTCAAATATGGCAGTTTTAAATTGACTTGCATTTCGTATAGTTTGAATATAAGAGGGTAGTTGGCTCCATAAGCGAATAGAATTTATGAAAAATTGCTGCGATGAGATAGCTCTTGTAAATTTTATATTGTTGATCTTTTGACCTCTGTTGGATCTAGAAAATATTAATCTTCTGAATAGATAATTTGGTAGTCTGTCATAGATAATTTTGTGCAAGAAGATAAGAGTTCGGCATTTTAATAAATTATCTAGGGTAACATTATATATTTGCTTAGCAAATTGTGAGATGCTATTGTTCCTTTTCACGCCAAATACATATCTAGCAACATTGTTATATGTCACATTCAGTTTTCACCTACTTTCAGCATTACAACTTGCAAATAACTCACAGCCATATAAGAGGGTTGGTAACAGATAAGTCTTTGCAAGCAGCATTCGGATGTGTATTGGCGTAAAATACTGCGATATCCATAGATTTCGCAATATATAAAATGTTTTCCGGCAGTTTGCTCTGATGTGATCTGACCAGCTTAGCTCATTGTTAAATATAACCCCAAGGTTTTTTGCATTTTCTACAACATTAATCGGCGCATTATTCAAATGTAGTGGTGGAATAGTCGGAATATTAGTCCTTTGTGATCCAATTACTAAGCACACTGATTTTCTTGGGTTAAGGCTTAAACCATTTGCAGATGCCCATAAAAATATTCTTCGTAAATCTTGGTTTATTAGCCCAACAGAGTTAGACACATCTGATTTGCTGCAACTTGTATTCAATTGGGCATCATCAGCGTACATTTGTATTTTACAATGTGTAACCTGCAACGGGAGATCATTGGCGTAAATGGAGTATAAAAGCGGTCCAAGTATAGAGCCCTGTGGTACACCTCTTGGCATCAAGCAGCTTGTGGATATATTTTCACCGGAACAAACACTTTGACTTCTATTACTTAAGTATGATGATAAAAGCTTTAACGCAATTTCAGAAAAATTGTACATTTTTTCAACTTTAGGCATAATACAGAGTGGTCAACGGTGTCAAAAGCCTTAGAATGATCAAGTAAAATAGGGAAAGATATTATTTTAGGTTTATCCATTTGGCATCTTATTTCCTCAGAAACATCAATAAGAGAAGTCAAACAGCTATGTTTTGGCCTAAAGCCTGGTACTCTGTTCAACATTTCACGTGAAATGCTGTCAAAATGCATATGAAAAAAACTTGTGCGGAATATCTACGAAATAATGTTGATGGAGTTGTACTCTGTTTATTTTGTGAAAAAGTTCCGAAATGTTTCTGGCAACATTTTTTTTACAACTGCGAAATAATGTAAGCTGCCTTTATTTCACGTGGAATTTTAAGCAAAAGCAAAAAATATGAACTTAATATTAAAAAAGAAATAAAAAATTAAAATAACACAATCGGTAACAGTTTTTTATCCATATTTACTTTTTTTTATTAAAAAAAAAAAATAATTTTAGTAAAATACATGTGGCGTTTGTTTACATACACGAAACAATGTAGAATACTTTGAAGGAATAAAAACGTCAAATTGTACAAACTCGCAAGATTGGTAACATTGATAAATGCCAAAATTTTCGTGTGGAATAATCAATGTTGCTCAACATTTTTCACAAATTTGAACAGAGTACTAGGCTTAAACCCAAACACATATCCACTATATACGTTATAAGTGTTTTAACGCTTTAAAAATGTATGTATGCCTTATTTAATATAAAAAATTATAAAAAATCGTGCTAACCAACTTTTTACTATCATCAATCGTTATATTTTTTAATGTTTGTTTTTATAAGTAAAAGTTCTTATTTAAGTTTAACTGCCTATTTCACGATGTCACTCGAACGTTTACGTTCTCACAAACAACATATAAAACAAAAACAATTTTTTGAATTTTGTAAAGCAAGGTATCCTGTCCTGGCCTTCATGTCTTTACCCTGTGTAGAGTATCTCCCCTGGTCACGTAAAATACCGGTAAAAGTGGATTACTTGACTGGCCATTATTAAACATGCATTCAAACAACCTGAATAAATACGATTATATTGAAAAAAGTTATTATTTTAAATATTTTTATCACGCCGCCATTCCTAATATCAGATAACCTCTTTACGTAGAATGACCCACAAACAGCCGTATTCATAAAAACTTATTGAAGTTGTATTCATAAACGAAAAATAGTCTTTTGAACCTTTAATAAACCATTCATAAAGTAAGAAAATTTATTGTTGGATTTGCACTTATTTAAACCAAAAATTAAATGACATTTTAAAAGGTGTTTGCATTTTATGATTTTTGTGATATATGTTGAAAAATAATGAAAAAAATGTTTTATTTATTACAACGGACATGTTAAATACATTTTTTGATAATTATTTAAAAAAAATTTATATGATTTAAATGAATATGTTCAGGGGAAAATGCAGATATTCTCTTTAATTATTTATTTAATTATTGAAACTAGTTGTTTTCTCTACCACCAACGGCCTATCACGGGACTACTTCCGTGTCAGTTCGCTTCCCTCTAGGGAAATTAAAATATTGACCCAACTTTAAGTATACCGATCGACTCAGAATCACTTTCTGAGTCGAATTATTAACGATATTGTATCAAATTGTTTCTAGTTCTCCTAAGCAGTTTGAAATTGAAACCCTGCAACATCGGAAGTTATGATTAAAAAAGTGGAACAACCACCCTAAAAAATTGACAATTTTGTTACAAAAGATAGCATACATGGTGGCGGAATACACATGTTAATATCAGATTTGCACAAATTCGTATGAATAGAAGTGAAACCACAAAATTTCGTGAAGATCGGTCCATAACTTACGATAGACCCCATATAAAGTCCGCTCTCAAAAAACACTTTAGCCCGACTAAAACTGTAACGAATAATTCTAATGTAATAAATTTTGGTATGTGACAGTTTTATATGAATAGAAATCACACTGTCAAATTTCGTGAATATCCAAGTTGTCGGTGGAAGGTATCAACGATTCGGCACAGCCGAATATAGCAATCTTACTTGTTTATTGTAGATTTGACCTCAAAAGGTTGGGTAAATTTTGTCATGATCATGATTTACATTATGTTCAAATTTTCATTCAGAACTAAATAAAATTATTTTAAACGTCAGAAACAATTTCATACAAAAAGTTGAACCAATTTTTTAAAAAAAACTTTAGTTACATTTTTGTTTATAACATGAAAGGAAAATAAAGGGTGGTTAAATTTCAAGGGCCGATGTTGATTTTGAATAAAACACAAACTATTTAGGAAATTATTGTAATTTTATTTTATTATGATATATTGGTATTACTCAATTATATATGGAACAAAATATCGGCCAAATGGGCGCCGCGACCACGGCGGCACACCTCCATCCGATGGTCCAAATTTTCGATGACCCTGAGGCATAATGGAGGTTCTATGCCGTTAATGTGCCGAATTATCTCATCCTTTAGCTCTTGAATTGTTGCTGGCTTATCGTCGTACACCTTTTCTTTCAAATAACCCCAAAGAAAAAAGTCCAACGGTGTCAAATCACAAGATCTTGGCGGCCAATTGACATCGCCATTACGTGAGATAACACGGCCATTGAATTTGTTGCGCAAAAGAGCCATTGTTTCGTTAGCTGTGTGGCAAGTGGCACCGTCCTGCTGAAACCACATATCGTCCACATCCATATCTTCCAATTCGGGCCATAAGAAGTTCGTTATCATCTCACGATAGCGAACACCATTCACAGTAACTGCCTGACCGGCCTCATTTTGGAAAAAATACGGCCCGATGATGCCGCCAGCCCATAAACCGCACCAAACAGTTACTCTTTGTGGGTTCATTGGTTTTTCGACAATCACTCTTGGATTCTCATTCGCCCAAATGCGGCAATTCTGTTTATTGACGAATCCACTGAGGTGAAAATGTGGCTCATCACAAATCACGTAGTGCACAATATGCATTTTGATTTGAACGCCCATTTTCATAATAAGTCTGGTAACTTTAATACGTTGTTGGATTGTGTATCTCTCCATGGATCAAATTGAGTAAGTCTGAAATAGAGAAATGTCAAATAAAATTCGGAAAAAAACTTAGATGCAAAAGACAAATGCGCAAACGCATTAAAGAGTACCAATCGCTAGACTTGCTACCATTTTCTTTCGCATCGCAACAGACAGTAGCCCCTGAGTCATCATATCTACCCATTGTAAAAATCTTAGTTCAATTTCTCTAGTAGCTTGCCAAGAACAAAATGCTGGTGTGATATAAGGTATAAGTTTTCAAATTAATCTTAAACGATTTTGAAATCCATTTTGAGGTTCGATTAATCGATTTTAAAAACCGAAATAAAAAAATTAGACCGAAAAATTGAAAGTCGATTTTAGAATCCATTTACCATTCCCTAGATACGAGTATGGTAACGGGTGGTTAAATTTTAAGGGCCGATGTTGAATGTGAAGGTCAAGTTTTTTCTGAATTTCATTTGACATTTCATAATTTAAGACTTACTTAATTTAAACCATGGAAAGATACACAATGAGCAACGCGTTAAAATTATGCAGGCATATTATCGTCCAAATGTGCGTACAATCGGAAAAATCGTGGAAAAATTCGAGCAAACCGAGTCTGTAGGAGATGTTAAAACACCAGTGCATGCTCGTACAGCTTGTACTGCAGAAAATATTGCTGCTGTTAGCGATAGTGTGGCTAAAGAGAGCCGTCCACCTCAACTCGTCGTTGTGTCCAACAATTGCACCTCTCACGCTCGTCGTTGATGAACATTATGCATAAAGACTTGCGTTTACACGCTTACAAGGTGGAATTGACTCAAGAACTAAAGCCTCTTGACCATTCCAAACGTCGTCAATGATCAGAATGGTGGCAAGAAATGGCAACAGTGGATGATCAATTTTTGAAGAAAATCATCTTCAGTGATGAGGCACATTTTCACCTCAGTGGATTCGTCAATAAGCAGAATTGCCGCATTTTGGGCGGATGATAATCCAAGAGTGATTTTCGAAAAACAAAGCACCTACAAAGAGTGACTGTTTGGTGTGGTTTATGGGCCGGCGGTATCATCCGGCCGTATTTTTTCCAAAATGTGGCCGGTCAGGCAGTTACTGTGAATGATGTTCACTATCGTGAGATGATTACGATCTGTTTATGGCCCGAATTGGAAGATTGGTTTCAACAGGAAGCACAGAGGGGTGAACAGTACCAAAAAGGAGGATTAATTAAAACATGAAGTTAGTTCGTATATTGGTACCATATAAAAGTAGATAAAATTCAACACGAATAACTGTAAAAATTGTGGATCTATGTTGTTTACTTTTGTTTGTTATACGCTGCCAAAGTTGAATAATATTTTATAATTTAGAAATATTTGTTAAAGAGTAAAAATCAAGATATTTTATTTGCGATTTCAGAGAATTGTTTCTTCGAAAACACTAATTTTTAAATGGATCCATCAACTTCAGGTATTTAACTAATTTATTAATAAATTTTTGTAATGAAAAACCTTGAGAAATTATTTTTAATTTTTTTTTTTGTTTTAAATTGGTCAAAAAAATTAGTTTTTTTTAAGGAAATGTTGATTTTCAAAATATATGTGAGAATACTTGGGCTAAAATTTTTATATATTCTTAAAATATGGCATTTCAACTTGCAAAATTAAAACAAAAAATCTTGCCCGTTTTTGCCCCATTTGAAAATATTTGAGATTTTGTGAAACACATTAACTTGTTTCTTCTGTTTTGTTTCGTTTAAATTATTACACTACGTCACAAAATTTCAACAAAGTCGTGACCAATTAAATCTGACAGCTAAACTTTATGTAAAATCCCCTGAATCCGAATATGAAGTCAGAATTGTCAAAAGTAGAACAGTTTTTGAGTTATTCCAAAATAACCGTTATTTGTGTTTTTTAAAAAGATGATGTGACTGAAATGCAAATATCTTCAAAAATTATATTTTTCTTTCTTTTTAGTGAAAGGTTATAAAATTTCTAAAATAACCATGGATTGCTAGTGAAGATTGGTCACGAAATGAAAGAGTTACAGGGAACAAAAGTTCAAGATTCATGCAAAATTTTATGACTTTGTTCAATTTTGCTCTTTTCAAGTTATTTTTTAAACCAATGATTTTAAAATGTTAATGTTTTATTGCATGTGACATTAGATTATTTTAATATGAACTTTTTGCGCCCAACAATACATAGATTGGTACAAAAATGAAAAAGCTACAAAAGATTTAGTAGTTTCGGACAAAAAACTACATAATTTAAATTTACCACAAACAGCATTTGATTTGCTTATTCTGCTAAATATTTCTGATGTTGTTGATGCTAACATGAAGATTATGATTTTGATGAAGGTGAAGATAATTATGAAGATGATTTTTAATTCCATATTTTAGCAATGAATGTGCCTTGTTTCAAAAAAAAAAATATTTTTCGAAAAAAATTACATTGATTTTTTTAAGTAAAACAAAATCAAAATTCCCCTAAAATTTTACAACAAAGGTTTTTTTTATTAATCAATATACACAGAGTCCAAAAAAAAAAAATTGTTGTCATAAATTACAGGCTTCCCTGAATTAATCCTCGCTTAGCATATGTTTCACCCCACTGTGGGACGGTGCCACTTGCCACACAGCTTACGAAACAATGGCTCTTTTGCCGTAGCTGTGTTTTCTCACGTGCTGGCGATGTCAATTGGCCGCCAAGATCATGTGATTTGACACTGTTGGACTTTTTTCTTTGGGGTTATTGTAAGGAAAAGGAGTACGTCGATAAGCCAGCAACAATTCGAGAGCTAAAGGATAAGATAATTCGGAACATAACCGGCATAGAACCTCTATTATGCCTCAGCGTCATCGAAAATTTGGACGATCGGATGGAGGTATGCCACCGAGGTCGCGGCGGCCATTTGGTCGATATTTTGTTCCACACATAATTGAACCATACCAATATTATCATAATAAAAAGACATGACAACAATTTCCTAAATAATTTGTGTTTAATTAAAAATCCACGTCGGCTCTTAACAAATCTATACACAAATGAAATGCCTGTTAACAAAAGAAGCGCAAAATTAACAGCTGCTCTCTTGTATGTTCTTGTACAAAAATTCTTTTTTTGATAATGATACCCGAAGGGTATAGAAATACCGAAAATAAATACATAATACAACACAGGCCTCAAGCTCAACCAAATCGTTTTATTTTTGAAATATATCGGAATGTCGAAAAATGTAGCATGAAACAATAAAAACCATCTTCTTTTTTACAACTGCGAAATAATGTAAGCTGCCTTTATTTCACGTGGAATTTTAAGCAAAAGCAAAAAATATGAACTTAATATTAAAAAAGAAATAAAAAATTAAAATAACACAATCGGTAACAGTTTTTTATCCATATTTACTTTTTTTTATTAAAAAAAAAAATAATTTTAGTAAAATACATGTGGCGTTTGTTTACATACACGAAACAATGTAGAATACTTTGAAGGAATAAAAACGTCAAATTGTACAAACTCGCAAGATTGGTAACATTGATAAATGCCAAAATTTTCGTGTGGAATAATCAATGTTGCTCAACATTTTTCACAAATTTGAACAGAGTACTAGGCTTAAACCCAAACACATATCCACTATATACGTTATAAGTGTTTTAACGCTTTAAAAATGTATGTATGCCTTATTTAATATAAAAAATTATAAAAAATCGTGCTAACCAACTTTTTACTATCATCAATCGTTATATTTTTTAATGTTTGTTTTTATAAGTAAAAGTTCTTATTTAAGTTTAACTGCCTATTTCACGATGTCACTCGAACGTTTACGTTCTCACAAACAACATATAAAACAAAAACAATTTTTTGAATTTTGTAAAGCAAGGTATCCTGTCCTGGCCTTCATGTCTTTACCCTGTGTAGAGTATCTCCCCTGGTCACGTAAAATACCGGTAAAAGTGGATTACTTGACTGGCCATTATTAAACATGCATTCAAACAACCTGAATAAATACGATTATATTGAAAAAAGTTATTATTTTAAATATTTTTATCACGCCGCCATTCCTAATATCAGATAACCTCTTTACGTAGAATGACCCACAAACAGCCGTATTCATAAAAACTTATTGAAGTTGTATTCATAAACGAAAAATAGTCTTTTGAACCTTTAATAAACCATTCATAAAGTAAGAAAATTTATTGTTGGATTTGCACTTATTTAAACCAAAAATAAAATGACATTTTAAAAGGTGTTTGCATTTTATGATTTTTGTGATATATGTTGAAAAATAATGAAAAAAATGTTTTATTTATTACAACGGACATGTTAAATACATTTTTTGATAATTATTTAAAAAAAATTTATATGATTTAAATGAATATGTTCAGGGGAAAATGCAGATATTCTCTTTAATTATTTATTTAATTATTGAAACTAGTTGTTTTCTCTACCACCAACGGCCTATCACGGGACTACTTCCGTGTCAGTTCGCTTCCCTCTAGGGAAATTAAAATATTGACCCAACTTTAAGTATACCGATCGACTCAGAATCACTTTCTGAGTCGAATTATTAACGATATTGTATCAAATTGTTTCTAGTTCTCCTAAGCAGTTTGAAATTGAAACCCTGCAACATCGGAAGTTATGATTAAAAAAGTGGAACAACCACCCTAAAAAATTGACAATTTTGTTACAAAAGATAGCATACATGGTGGCGGAATACACATGTTAATATCAGATTTGCACAAATTCGTATGAATAGAAGTGAAACCACAAAATTTCGTGAAGATCGGTCCATAACTTACGATAGACCCCATATAAAGTCCGCTCTCAAAAAACACTTTAGCCCGACTAAAACTGTAACGAATAATTCTAATGTAATAAATTTTGGTATGTGACAGTTTTATATGAATAGAAATCACACTGTCAAATTTCGTGAATATCCAAGTTGTCGGTGGAAGGTATCAACGATTCGGCACAGCCGAATATAGCAATCTTACTTGTTTATTGTAGATTTGACCTCAAAAGGTTGGGTAAATTTTGTCATGATCATGATTTACATTATGTTCAAATTTTCATTCAGAACTAAATAAAATTATTTTAAACGTCAGAAACAATTTCATACAAAAAGTTGAACCAATTTTTTAAAAAAAACTTTAGTTACATTTTTGTTTATAACATGAAAGGAAAATAAAGGGTGGTTAAATTTCAAGGGCCGATGTTGATTTTGAATAAAACACAAACTATTTAGGAAATTATTGTAATTTTATTTTATTATGATATATTGGTATTACTCAATTATATATGGAACAAAATATCGGCCAAATGGGCGCCGCGACCACGGCGGCACACCTCCATCCGATGGTCCAAATTTTCGATGACCCTGAGGCATAATGGAGGTTCTATGCCGTTAATGTGCCGAATTATCTCATCCTTTAGCTCTTGAATTGTTGCTGGCTTATCGTCGTACACCTTTTCTTTCAAATAACCCCAAAGAAAAAAGTCCAACGGTGTCAAATCACAAGATCTTGGCGGCCAATTGACATCGCCATTACGTGAGATAACACGGCCATTGAATTTGTTGCGCAAAAGAGCCATTGTTTCGTTAGCTGTGTGGCAAGTGGCACCGTCCTGCTGAAACCACATATCGTCCACATCCATATCTTCCAATTCGGGCCATAAGAAGTTCGTTATCATCTCACGATAGCGAACACCATTCACAGTAACTGCCTGACCGGCCTCATTTTGGAAAAAATACGGCCCGATGATGCCGCCAGCCCATAAACCGCACCAAACAGTTACTCTTTGTGGGTTCATTGGTTTTTCGACAATCACTCTTGGATTCTCATTCGCCCAAATGCGGCAATTCTGTTTATTGACGAATCCACTGAGGTGAAAATGTGGCTCATCACAAATCACGTAGTGCACAATATGCATTTTGATTTGAACGCCCATTTTCATAATAAGTCTGGTAACTTTAATACGTTGTTGGATTGTGTATCTCTCCATGGATCAAATTGAGTAAGTCTGAAATAGAGAAATGTCAAATAAAATTCGGAAAAAAACTTAGATGCAAAAGACAAATGCGCAAACGCATTAAAGAGTACCAATCGCTAGACTTGCTACCATTTTCTTTCGCATCGCAACAGACAGTAGCCCCTGAGTCATCATATCTACCCATTGTAAAAATCTTAGTTCAATTTCTCTAGTAGCTTGCCAAGAACAAAATGCTGGTGTGATATAAGGTATAAGTTTTCAAATTAATCTTAAACGATTTTGAAATCCATTTTGAGGTTCGATTAATCGATTTTAAAAACCGAAATAAAAAAATTAGACCGAAAAATTGAAAGTCGATTTTAGAATCCATTTACCATTCCCTAGATACGAGTATGGTAACGGGTGGTTAAATTTTAAGGGCCGATGTTGAATGTGAAGGTCAAGTTTTTTCTGAATTTCATTTGACATTTCATAATTTAAGACTTACTTAATTTAAACCATGGAAAGATACACAATGAGCAACGCGTTAAAATTATGCAGGCATATTATCGTCCAAATGTGCGTACAATCGGAAAAATCGTGGAAAAATTCGAGCAAACCGAGTCTGTAGGAGATGTTAAAACACCAGTGCATGCTCGTACAGCTTGTACTGCAGAAAATATTGCTGCTGTTAGCGATAGTGTGGCTAAAGAGAGCCGTCCACCTCAACTCGTCGTTGTGTCCAACAATTGCACCTCTCACGCTCGTCGTTGATGAACATTATGCATAAAGACTTGCGTTTACACGCTTACAAGGTGGAATTGACTCAAGAACTAAAGCCTCTTGACCATTCCAAACGTCGTCAATGATCAGAATGGTGGCAAGAAATGGCAACAGTGGATGATCAATTTTTGAAGAAAATCATCTTCAGTGATGAGGCACATTTTCACCTCAGTGGATTCGTCAATAAGCAGAATTGCCGCATTTTGGGCGGATGATAATCCAAGAGTGATTTTCGAAAAACAAAGCACCTACAAAGAGTGACTGTTTGGTGTGGTTTATGGGCCGGCGGTATCATCCGGCCGTATTTTTTCCAAAATGTGGCCGGTCAGGCAGTTACTGTGAATGATGTTCACTATCGTGAGATGATTACGATCTGTTTATGGCCCGAATTGGAAGATTGGTTTCAACAGGAAGCACAGAGGGGTGAACAGTACCAAAAAGGAGGATTAATTAAAACATGAAGTTAGTTCGTATATTGGTACCATATAAAAGTAGATAAAATTCAACACGAATAACTGTAAAAATTGTGGATCTATGTTGTTTACTTTTGTTTGTTATACGCTGCCAAAGTTGAATAATATTTTATAATTTAGAAATATTTGTTAAAGAGTAAAAATCAAGATATTTTATTTGCGATTTCAGAGAATTGTTTCTTCGAAAACACTAATTTTTAAATGGATCCATCAACTTCAGGTATTTAACTAATTTATTAATAAATTTTTGTAATGAAAAACCTTGAGAAATTATTTTTAATTTTTTTTTTTGTTTTAAATTGGTCAAAAAAATTAGTTTTTTTTAAGGAAATGTTGATTTTCAAAATATATGTGAGAATACTTGGGCTAAAATTTTTATATATTCTTAAAATATGGCATTTCAACTTGCAAAATTAAAACAAAAAATCTTGCCCGTTTTTGCCCCATTTGAAAATATTTGAGATTTTGTGAAACACATTAACTTGTTTCTTCTGTTTTGTTTCGTTTAAATTATTACACTACGTCACAAAATTTCAACAAAGTCGTGACCAATTAAATCTGACAGCTAAACTTTATGTAAAATCCCCTGAATCCGAATATGAAGTCAGAATTGTCAAAAGTAGAACAGTTTTTGAGTTATTCCAAAATAACCGTTATTTGTGTTTTTTAAAAAGATGATGTGACTGAAATGCAAATATCTTCAAAAATTATATTTTTCTTTCTTTTTAGTGAAAGGTTATAAAATTTCTAAAATAACCATGGATTGCTAGTGAAGATTGGTCACGAAATGAAAGAGTTACAGGGAACAAAAGTTCAAGATTCATGCAAAATTTTATGACTTTGTTCAATTTTGCTCTTTTCAAGTTATTTTTTAAACCAATGATTTTAAAATGTTAATGTTTTATTGCATGTGACATTAGATTATTTTAATATGAACTTTTTGCGCCCAACAATACATAGATTGGTACAAAAATGAAAAAGCTACAAAAGATTTAGTAGTTTCGGACAAAAAACTACATAATTTAAATTTACCACAAACAGCATTTGATTTGCTTATTCTGCTAAATATTTCTGATGTTGTTGATGCTAACATGAAGATTATGATTTTGATGAAGGTGAAGATAATTATGAAGATGATTTTTAATTCCATATTTTAGCAATGAATGTGCCTTGTTTCAAAAAAAAAAATATTTTTCGAAAAAAATTACATTGATTTTTTTAAGTAAAACAAAATCAAAATTCCCCTAAAATTTTACAACAAAGGTTTTTTTTATTAATCAATATACACAGAGTCCAAAAAAAAAAAATTGTTGTCATAAATTACAGGCTTCCCTGAATTAATCCTCGCTTAGCATATGTTTCACCCCACTGTGGGACGGTGCCACTTGCCACACAGCTTACGAAACAATGGCTCTTTTGCCGTAGCTGTGTTTTCTCACGTGCTGGCGATGTCAATTGGCCGCCAAGATCATGTGATTTGACACTGTTGGACTTTTTTCTTTGGGGTTATTGTAAGGAAAAGGAGTACGTCGATAAGCCAGCAACAATTCGAGAGCTAAAGGATAAGATAATTCGGAACATAACCGGCATAGAACCTCTATTATGCCTCAGCGTCATCGAAAATTTGGACGATCGGATGGAGGTATGCCACCGAGGTCGCGGCGGCCATTTGGTCGATATTTTGTTCCACACATAATTGAACCATACCAATATTATCATAATAAAAAGACATGACAACAATTTCCTAAATAATTTGTGTTTAATTAAAAATCCACGTCGGCTCTTAACAAATCTATACACAAATGAAATGCCTGTTAACAAAAGAAGCGCAAAATTAACAGCTGCTCTCTTGTATGTTCTTGTACAAAAATTCTTTTTTTGATAATGATACCCGAAGGGTATAGAAATACCGAAAATAAATACATAATACAACACAGGCCTCAAGCTCAACCAAATCGTTTTATTTTTGAAATATATCGGAATGTCGAAAAATGTAGCATGAAACAATAAAAACCATCTTCTGACAACTTCTGAAACTGATTTTTAGAATTTATTGCAGGGCATATACTACGTCGTAGGAACCCCAATAAAAGATTTTTGAACAAAGCAAAACTAAACGTTTGATTTTAGTTTGTGTGTTGGGTATGAGTAATAGTATTATAAACTAGCTACAAAGCTGAAAACCGGAATAACTCAGGAACGGTAAGAGCAAATTCAAAAATATTTGTTTCTAAATTATTCAGATAGAATTTATCTTTCAAACTGCGTTGTTAGTTTGTTTCATTTCCATAAAGATTTTAAAGGTTATAAATCGTAATTTACAAAATTTATGGAAAAATTACGTAAAATTTTAATGAAGGGTGCATAAATGAGCAAATGCATTACAAGAACTTATAGTCTTTGTACACAAAAATAAAGCTTGGACATTTTTCTTTTAAATTATTTCGTGCGATTTAACGCCTTTAGACTATTGTTTGTGGGGCTATGTTAAAGCTCATGTCTATACACACATGCCCGCTTCAATTGACGCATTGGAAGACAACATTGAAGCATTTATTCATGTAATACCGGCCGAAATGTTGGAAAGAGTATGCCAAAATTGGACTAAGCGGAGGCGCAGTCACGGTCAACATTTACATGAAGTAATCTTCAAACATTTAATTATATGGACCGTACTATCGATTCAAATAAAGATTTCATGCATTTTCTGAATTTTATGTGTTTTTTTTTTAACTTTCCTAAAGCTCTTAAAAAATCTCCCAATAGTAGCAAACATTTCACATAATTGATTATGTTTAGCTAGATCAGAGTAAATTTTTAGGTGTAAAATACCATATTATATTATAATAGTGAATTTAAAAATGTTAAGGACAAAAAATATTTTTTCAAGTTATATTAGGACTATAATAAATTTATTGTGGTAAACATATTAGGCAAATATAAATAAAAATGTTTGTAGTGAACACTTTGTAATCATGTTTTTTCTCTGCGTGCAGGATATGTGGTTTTATTGTAGTTAATTACATAAAACCATGGTTTAATGCAAATAAAACCATTGAAGCCTATTGAACGACATTTTACTTTTAAAAAATTTAAATAGTTATAAAGAAAAAGATGCAGATGAGCAAGTTCTCTTTTCCATTTTAGATGACTTGAAGAAAGCAATAAATGACGAACAAATTAAATGTATTTGCTAGCCTTTAGTCAATAAAATGACTTTGTGGAAAAGGATTTAGCATGTAGCTTAATCACCAAATAGTCTGTGATGTTGTTTAAACGTTTAATAATAAGCACGTCATTTATTGAAACTGATGTCATTGAATGGATTCGCAATGAATTTTAACAAAGGAAAGGAAATATTATCTTCCATAACAAATGTTGTTAATGACTCCGCTGAAAGTGCAGTTAAGTTGACAGAAGAGTTTAACACAGTATTCACCAAAAATGAGCATTAAAAGCAGTTTATTTAACAAGAAAGGTATAAGATTTTAATGTATAATTTGTAGACTTAGAAATATGCCTTTTGCATGTGTCAGGTGCACTTTTATATGTCCAAACGTACAAATGCACTTTTAAACCGCAATGAGGCACGTGTTAATAAAAAATTGATTTGAAACTTTAAAGGTATGATTTTTAAGCTAAAAATAGCATTTTAAGGGGGCATGCTTAAAAAATTTTAAAGTCAGAAAATATGGACCAGTTTAATGTACATTTATATATTCAGGGTCCTTAATTAATTTTAAGTCGATTTAGCCCAGTCTAACTGTCTGTCAGTCTTTTAAAATCACTCTCGAACGACCCAAAAGAAAAAAACAAATTTGGAGCTAAATTGTTTCTTATTTTCTTAAGAAGTTTGGGATTGAAATTAAGCATATTTGCTTCAATAGAAAAAGAGTACTGAGCCCAAATGTTAAACAAACACCCTGAAAAATTTATATTTCTGTTACAAAAGTAAACATAAATTGGTGGCAGAATGCATCCATCGATTGTTAAAAATTTTGCAGAAGTTCGTTTTATATCATTAAAAATTATAAATCATAAACATAAAAAGAGCCCACTATCGGAAATCCCTTTAGTATGCCTTAAAATGAAACGAATAACGATTTTGTGGTATCCCATAGTTTCATAAGACTAGATATCAAATTCACAGAAAAAAATTTTGCGCCAGTAAAAGCATTAATCAAAAATGAAATCAGTTTTAATTAAAAATTTAATCAAATGAATTAAGCGTTTAATCAAGTGAATTAAACGTTTAATCGATATTATTAAATGGTTGACTAGTGCAAATTAATATTGTCAATTAAACGTTTAATATACTTGATTAAAAGTTTAATTCACTTGATTAAACTTTTAATTCACTTGATTAAACGTTTAATTCACTTGATTAAATTTTTAATTAAAACTGATTTTATTTTTGGTATATGCTTTTACTGTTGCAAAATTTTTTTCCGTGTTGTTAAATGTCATGAAGATCGGTCCATAATCTACCATAGGTCCTATATAAAAGCCCGTCCTTAAATACGCCTGAAACTGAAACGAACACTGATATTTTATTTAAATTAGGTCAAATAAAATATCTTCTGACAAGAAATATAATCGTTAAATTTCATGCAAAGCGTATGCCGGAAATTTGTTATTATAATACTGGTATCCATAATTTATTTAAGATCCGATATAATACCTACTGCTTTATTTTTGCTTTCAATGGAGGGTATTAAAGATTCGACAGAACCGAATATAAAACTTTTACTTGTTTTAAATTATTTTGGATGTTTTTATGCAAATCTTAAGCAACCGTAATTATTAAAGCAAATAACAATAATTGTAAAGGTATTTTAAAATTACTTATCACAACAAAATGACTACTTATCACAACAAAAAGCAATCACTGTTTTGATTTGATTAAAACAATAATAAAATTAAAAACTTTGTTTAAATATTCCTTCAAGTTATGAAACAAAAGCATGACAATGCGTTCATTAAGGTATTTGAACATGTATTTAGTTATAAATGATAAGTAGTATTTAAAGAATTTGCTTGGGTATACATTTTATGCCAAAAACTTCATACTTGTATATTCCTAAGGGGAATAAAATTTTAGCAAACTTTTAAACGCACTGAAAGTCATCCATCATCCATCATCTTAACATCTTTTCTAAATCATTCAACCTCCTTTTAAGAGAACAGCAAAACATTATCTTAATTTCCTTTAATTGAAAAGATAAAAAAGAATATTTCCAAAAGTATTTATTAAGTAAGAAAGAGAGTGTATTTTGAAGTTGTTTTAACAAAGTGGCAGGAATCAACATTTTCTGCTCCTTCCCTTCTTGTTTTTCAGTTTACTTAATTATTTCACTTATTGGTTCCAGAAAAATGCCTTTAAGTTATTATCTTAAATTATATAATAGCCAACAATTCACTGCCGTAAAGAATTGTAGTTCTTTTGTTCTTTTTTTTTAATAGAGGATAGATAAGAGTTTTTTTTTTTTAATAAAAGGAAACTTTCTTTGTTGTTATTTTAATAATTTTCCCATTCATAAAATATTCTAAAGTACTAAATGATTTGAGCCTAATGAATAAATCTTGAATTTTTTTATTTATGATTGCCAACTGTTGAGTATTTCATCAACATAATTCGTTCATAACTTTTTGATGAGTGGAATAGCTATTGGGCACCACTTACAGTTAAGGCCATTGTAATAATATTCTTTGCATCTCCAAATTTGTGTTGAGTTTTCTCAAAACTTCCCAAAATATTGTATTTACTCTCGTCAATAAATTAGACTCGTTTCAGATGTTAGCATCCTTATTAATATGTGTTTTGGTAAATTCAAGATGGAGTTTTCCGTTTTTAGCTGATATAAGTTGTTTTTTAGGTACAAATCTGCTTAAAAGCCTTTCTTATGTAATGATCGTTGTATGGTTTTTGGGCGGACTTTTCAATTCCATATTATTTTATATGTAGTTTCTAATACTGGTATTTACTGTAAGACGACTTAGGGCCCGCAACGCCAAATAATTACATTGAAAGCAAAAACAAAGTCATAACTCTTTTGTAATTTTGTTGTTTCATAGTTTCCTGTCTAAAAGTGCAGCTAAATTGAAGTAATCAAAAACATTACAAAAAACGTTTTTTTTAACATATCGATATTTCCCAGCGGTAATTATTGCAGGGACCGCAAGTGGCAGGCCTCTATACTGCTGTCTAAAAGATTCGCTTTGAATGATATCCTGCCTTCAGAAGTATGCCTTCTAGAAGGCATAAATATCTTTTTGAAAGACCTTCCAAAATATTCAGTACACATTCGCTACTTTTTTCTTTAACAAGGGCGAAAGCAAGTTGTTCAGTTTTATTTTTTAATTGACCTCTCTTACTCCCTTCTTTGGGAAGGGAACAAAGTTGTTATTAAAAGGAGTGTGGAAGGGCTTGTTTCCAATGACAGCCTGTGTAAAAAATAAAAAAGTATGAAATGCGGCGTGGGGGGCTTAAGTCTGCTAAATAAGAACTTGTATTAGGTCTCTTTACTCATTCTTGTTACCGCTAGGATCATTAAACTTTTTTACACAAGAAATTTTTAATTAGACATAATTGGGGTATTCACAAGGTGTGCTATCATGTTATATTGTCATAATGTTCTAACAATTTACAATGTTTTAAAAAAATTGTTGTTGCTTTGTAAACAAAAAGTGTCTTAAATTAATAGAACTTTGCTTGCTATGTTTATTGTGCTGTCGTAATTAATCAGAAGAGACCAGCGCTGAGTGGCTGAGCCGTGCCGCGTTAGTTTTTGTAGCCGTCGCCGTTGATGGTATAGTTTTATCCGGCTAATCATACGAATTTTCATTCAGAAAACATTTTTGCTTACGTTTTTAAAATTTATTTTAAACGAAATTTTTCCTTAATTTTGGTTTATTTTATTATTTGATAAAAATGATTTTTCATCGAGTTTTTGTTTAAACTTTTTGTTAAAATGACACAGATGTGTATGTAGTACGTACTTGCAAGCACAATAGATGATTTTAAATGATGACATCCAAGGCAATGAATTACTGGTAGACTTGCCCGAATTCGCTCTCCCAGATGTCGAGTTTATTTGCCAAAGTCAGTTGTTTCATAAAGGACAAAATAAACTACACAAACGGCTGGACAAATACACATTTTGTTTCCTTTTTTCGGAAAAACAGAAATGTTTCATTTTGGTTTTGTTTTCAATGTATGCAGACAATGACAGTGCTGCGGCAATTTTGCTCGCTATTTGTTTAAAACGGAGGAGGAATAAAAAATAATGGAAAAGAGTTTGGACTAAAGAGTGGTTTGAACAACGAGCTGTTTTGTGGCAAAATTTGCTTTTTAAAAATATTTGACTTTACGATTGAAAAGGATTTTAATGCTTCTTCTTCGTCTTCAATCTGCAAAGTTTTCACTGGAATGATTACATATTGCACTAGACACCACAAAAGTTTGAAAAATATTATAACAATTTATACAAACATGCTTCAAATGTTTGTCCAAAGAGCAAACACCGCAATAAACAACATTAAATATTTGTACAAACGTTAAGTTTTGACAGGTTTGCCAAGCAATTTGTGTGGTTTATTTACAATGTTTTATATTTTTTTTTTTTTTTTTTTTAACTTATTTATTTGCAATCTATTTAAAAACAATTAAATAATGGGCAAATTTCATAATGATATAAAATTACAGAAGTGTTAAGTTCCATTGAACTTAACCAGTATTTAATATTACGTATCTAGCTACTTAAGTTGTTCTATTTCAATGACTAGAATAAGGTTGCAATTAATAATATCCAGAAATATAATGACAATAGATCAGTATTGCATATAAAATGACTTTACAAATTTTGATTAGGGTAGAAAAGGAAGATCTGATATATGTCGCCTTTTTAACCGTCTAACTTCGTTAGTATCGTCAAGGAGAGTTATGGCAAGGATATTTTCATGGTAACTGAGTCTGTTCATATAATTGCTGCTATATCTTTTAATTTCTTCTTTGACTTTGGGAATGTCAAGGTCGCTATGAATGTTGAATGTTTTATATGAAAATATTTTAAAACTGCCAAAATATATGGTAAAAACGCACGTAAACAGGGATTTTTAAGAATAATTTCAGAAAATATATACACATTTTGGGCAGTTAAGTCAAAGTTCAGCCAACATTAATTTTTTGTATGAAAGGAATTTAAAAATGCTAAAAATTTTTGGGCATATTTGTCTTAAAAGAACAGGTACAAAAAGTGCACTTTAAAACGAATTTGTGGGGATTTTTAGGAATATTGACATATATTATTAATTTTGTGCAGTGAAGTCAAAAGTGCGCTTAAACGAAAGGCAGTTAAATCAAAACTAGTACGTATTTTCATTTTTAAGTTTTCTTAGAAGTTGTCACGTTGTGTAAAGACTTTAGTCCAGCTTAATATTTTGTTTAAGACTTTTAACTTCCATGTAAAGTTTTTCTTTTAAATATTTTTTTTACAAATATTCTTACCTAATTAGTGATAATAAAAAGATTTTTCATTAAGTCCTTAACTGTATATGTCTGTATTAATGGCAATTTTACCCTTTTTAAAGGCCCTTGCCACATTTTATGTCTTTTTTTTTTATTGTACCTTTTGTATTATTTAAAATCGATTCATGCTACTTTTTGACCTTTTTTTTTTAAATGATGCCATAAAATTGTATCAGGAATAAATAAAGAAAGATACAAGACTTAACAATATAAAGATGTTAAGACCCGAGATTTATAAAATCTAAGCAAGATTACATTAGTGGAAAAAAAGTTTCCAAATTCAAAAACATAGTTGTCGATCTAGAGGTTTTGGTCAACAAATTTCAGTAAATACTCTGAAAGAATAATGCTTTATAAATAAAATGAATCAATTTCTTTAAATTTTTTCTTTAATCGAATGAAAAATTTTATGCCGGGAATGAAATTTTAAAAATTTAATGAAGCACTTTCATTAATATTTATATTATGAATTTAAGTTTCGCAATTTCGTTAAGATTTTTCATTGGGTTAATGAAACCTTAATCAGCCCAATTATGAATAAAAATTTCCCGGGAGTTTTTTGCCTTTTTCCTTTTTTACAATTGAATTAACATAGAAAAAAATGGGAGAAGGGAGAAAACTGCCGGGGAATTTTTATTCATAATTGGGCTGAATATCTATTTTAAAAGAAAAATCCAACTATTTACAACATAATTATAAGAACTGTTAATTAAAATATTTAAATATTTTTTAACTAATGAAAAGCAAAGGAAACTTTTTTTAATTCCTATTTTCAATGAAAAATGTCAATCAATCACATGTGCCTTTTAAAATCATGTTTAATATTTTGGAGTTCCGTTTTGGTGTGTTTCAATTGCCGGAAGCACACCGAGAAAAACAAAGACGGTATGATTTTCAGAACACCACAAAACCATCACGTTATTAGCAGAACAGGCTCGCTTAACTAAATGTTAGTAATAGGTTCAAAAACAAATAACGAAAAAGAAAAGACAAGAGTAAAAATTATCAAATTGTTTTTCCTTTTATTTGTAATTTACGTAGTTAGTAAAACTAGTAAATTGGAAAGAATGCTGATGAAGGTCGTCGTAGGCTGGAAAATTAATTGAATGACATTTACTGCTTATGAAAGTAGAACATAACATGAGGTAACAGGAATATAAAAACGAAATAAAATAAATTTGTAACAGGAATATAAAAATGAAATAAAATATTGTAACAGAAATAAAAAAATCGAAATGAAATCCAAAAAATTTAAAACGCACATTAAAACAAATTAGAGTGCTATATTCGCCGAATCTTTGATTCCCTCCACCGACAGTTCTAATATTTCTGGAGTGATATCTATATGATGTCTATTTATTATTAATTTATATTTATAAAAACAGACATCAGCATTAAAATCGGGCCCATAGCAAATTATGGACCGATCATCACGACATCCCCTAGTGCTATTTCTAGTCCTATAAAACTGAGAAGTATTTAATTTTATACTTATACCATTATTAATTACGGTTTTAGGCGTACTAAACTGTTTTCCGGCAGTAGGGTTTTTATGGGGCCTAGGGTAAATTATGAACCGATCTCCATGAAATTTCACACTGTGATTTCCAGTCGAATAAAACAAACATTTGCGAAATCTTATAGCATTCCGTGCATTGTTCCACCATTTATGTTGGTTTTTGTAACAAAATTATCAATTTTTTAAAGTAGTGGTTCCACATTTTGATTCATAGTTTTCATACTACTAAACTGATTTTGCAGGATTTCAATCCCAAACTGCTTAGGATAACTACAAGCAACTTGGCACCCAGTTTGTTTATTTCTTTTGAGTTTTTCGAAAGTGAGCGTTTTTTCAACAGACGCACAGACGGACAGACAACGGACATGGCTAAATCGACTTAGAATTAGTCAAGGACCCAGAATATATATACTTTATGGGGTCTGAGATGAATAATAAAAATGTTTTACACGGAATGTCAAACTTAGTATACCCTCTTCACAACTTATTGTGGTGGAGGGTATAAAAATAGCTGAAATTATTAACTAATAAATGACTGTCATAAGAATTACGAAATTTAGTAATGAATTTAATGAAATTATATCATTAAGTTGGTTTAAAATGTCATTGATATACAGAAAACTTTTCATTTAAATCATGAAAAAATTCTCTCTTCATCATTATGTTAAAGAAATGTTTCATTAATATGATGACAAATAGACACAGTCCTAATAAAACTACTTTCCACTGTTGCCAATTTAGAGTTTTTCCCATAAAATCTAGCGTTTTTGAAATGTCAATCGCGGGAAAAAACATGTTTAAGCGGTCAGCTCGAAATCTAGATTTTACACTTTTTCTTATTAAGATTTTTTGTTTTTATTGTTAAAAACTACTTGTTTTTGTTCACGGTTTTACTTAATTTGTAGATTTAGTTAACTAAGGCCTATGTGTGAATTTTTTTTTTTCGATTTTCAGTTAGTATTTTGTTAGGGTTTTATATGGCAATTCACAACTTTAAGCTTGGTAATTAATTTGAAACAAAAGGTAAGGTATTGATCTTAATTGTCTCGATAGATCCCTAGCAATATAAGTTACTTACTTTCACCTAACATATAATTGCCAAAAGCAGCGTAAATGTTGTAAACTTTTTTCCGTTTTTATATAGAAATTTGTATACCCTCCACCATAACTAGTTTTTTAACTTTTTTAATATTCATCTAAGACCCCAAAAAATATATATAATTTAGTTCATTGAGTAATTCTAAGTCGATTTAGCCATGTCCGTCTGTCCATCCGTCTATTGAAATCAAGCTCAATTTCAAACGATTCAAATGAAAAGATAAATATTGGTATCAAATTGTTTCTAGTTTCGCTAAGCAGTTTCCCTAACAAACAATACTATTGTAATAAATTTTTGTCTGTCACAGTTTTATATGACTAGAAGTTACACTGCCAACTTTCGTGCAGATCGGTCCACAACTTACCATTGGCCACATATAAAAAAAACTTTAGTACGTGTTAAACCGTAACGCTCTCAATCTGTGTTCTATTATAATGAAATTTGGCCAGTCATAGTTTTATAAGACTATATTTAACTTGTTAATTTCGTGAAGATCGGCCCATAATTTACCATAGGTCCCATATAAACCCCACTACTGAAATATTCTAACTGTAGGTGGATAGTATCAAAGATTCTGCACAGCCCAATTCATCACTTTAATTAATTTTTCTTTTTTTGGGATTAAAATAGCTTGGGAAGTTGGAAACCTAAGTATGTAACGTATTTGAGAGTCATATACCTTTGAAAGACCAGTTTATATCTAGATTGATATAAAACTTTTAAAAATGTTTAGGTTTTAAAAAAGGTCGCGCTAAATTAAATATTAAGCGGTTTCTAGCGGTTTTAAAGTCCGATTTGGCGGAAAATGTAAAAAACGTTGGCAACAGTGTTCCTTGCATTAAATTAATCCAAACTTTTCATAGATTTTATGTTACATTTCATTAATCCAACAAAGCGTTACTTAGGTTGAATTTTAAATTAATTTTTCATTGGATTAATTAAAAATTCCATTGGATTTATGAAGAAAATTCGTTCAGTGTAGAAAGAAAGATAAATGGAAAAAAC
This sequence comes from Pollenia griseotomentosa, assembly GCA_963931875.1. Lineage (NCBI taxonomy): Eukaryota > Metazoa > Arthropoda > Insecta > Diptera > Polleniidae > Pollenia > Pollenia griseotomentosa. Next base: position 140,094,623 of record OZ007563.1, on the reverse strand, counting down.
TATAAAGCCATAGTATTGGTTAAGGTTGGAAACTTAAAAATTAATCATCTTGATTTTAATGAAAAACCCAAGTGTGAATATGGCGTTATGGCTAAAAACATTTATTTTTTCATTCGACTTTTAAATTTATTTTACGACTAGTGGGAGTTAAAACTAAAATTCAAGGTACTACTTCACTGAAAATATTTATATTATTTAGTTTTTAACGGCCAATTTCACCAATTTTAGTTATAATTAACTATCAGTTATTTTTTTTTTTTTTTTTTTTATTCCTTAAATAAATATTTAATAAATAGAAACTGGGAATTATTTCCTTTCGTAGGTTACTTTATATTATATTCAACATATTTAATTTTTCGAATTTATTCTATGAGCTAAATTTCAGTTATGTATTTTATAAAGCTTTTTTTTGTAATAGTTCTATTCCTTAAATTTTTAGGAATGACTTTTTTATACACCACCAGACTATTATATTATATTATTAAAAAAAGCTTTATAAAATACATAACTGAAATTTAGCTCATAGAATAAATTCGAAAAATTAAATATGTTGAATAAATATTTAATATTTACATTATATGTAACAATTTAAAAATCACTATAATGTTCTTAAAAAATATTTAAAACTCCTAGTCGGAGCATAGGGCGGAAACAAAATCAGTCCATCGTATTCTGTCTTGCGCAATGAGTTTGATCTCCTGCCACGTTCCTCTGGATCTATATTCAGCATGAGTAGATCTCATCCATGTAACTTTGGGTCTTCCTGGGCGTCTCGACCCTTGCGGGTTCCATTCAAAGGCCATTTTTGCTATGTCGTTGTCAGTCTTACGTAGCGTGTGACCTATCCATCGCCACTTCCGGCGTTTTATGTCAATTGTTATTCTTTCGTTATTTGTTGTTCTAAGTAGGTCCTCATTAGAGATGGTGTAGGGCTAAAATATTCGACATATGCGCCGCAGACATTTGTTGATGAAAACCTGAAGTTTCCTGCATATAACATCCGTCACTTTCCATGTTTCACAGCCGTATAATAGGACCGATTTAACACTGGTGTTGAAAATTCTAAGTTTTGTTCGCTGGGATATGTTGCGGGTTGACCAAACTTTCTTTAGTTTGTAGTATGCATGTCGAGCTTTGTTTAATCGTGCCATTACGTTATCATCCGCTCCACCATCTTTTGTTACTACGCTGCCAAGATAACAAAATTTGTCTACGTCTTCTATTATGGTTCGCGTGCCATTTATTGCTACATTGAGAGCTGTTTGATTATTGGTCTCAATACGCATAAGCTTTGTTTTTTTAACATTAACACGTAAACCAACCTTACCGGCATTTTCAATTAGCTTTTCTAATTTAGTTCTCGTTCCAGTAAGTGAATGTGATAGCTGTTATAGCTGTCAGTTATAGCTGTCAAAAACATATTGTTTACTGGAAGTAAAAGTAATGCTTAGATTTAACTGAAATTGGCGAAATCGGTCGTAAATAACATAATTTTATTAACTTAATATAAAGTTAAATTTATTGAACACTAGTTGCCATGGAAAGTATTAGTTGTTATAAATTGTGTTAAAATTCTTAACTAAAATTGATAAAAATTTATAAATTTATTTATAAACAAAAACATGACCCTTGTTTTCTATCATAGCATGTTCTCTTCCCCTCTCAACAATAAACTCAGACTTCTGAAAGAAATCTTTTATAGTGTGAACCCAGATTTATATTAGACATTTTTAAATTTAGATAAATCGCTTCAAACGACTTTGCCCGATTACAGGGATTCTTAGAAATTACTCACGACTGGCATCCCTACTCGTAGCGGCATTTGTATTTTATCTTCCACATTGAGCCTATTTAATCGTATATTTTATTGGAAAATCATTATAATTAAACAGAAAGAAAAGTTTTTTCTTTCAACAGATTATTTTCTAAGAGAAAAGTTTGCTATTGTTTGGTCCTTTGTCTTTCATTAAATTATTCTCCCCTTCTCTTTTCACAACAACTATTATACATTTGCTTCATTTATTTAAACTGAATCGTTGTAATTTCTTAAAAAACAAACTCAAAATCGTCTAAAACTGAATTCGAAGGAAGTTTTGGGGAGCAATGAAAAAACAATTGTTGTAAATGTGTTTTTTGTTGATTCTTTTCGCAAGGAAAAAGTTAATCACATCAAAAACATTTTACTAATACTTTCACGTACTTCCATATTTAAATATAATTGTTTATGTGTTGGCAAGCACATTTGCCAATGTGTGTGCGTGTGTGTGTGTGTGTGCAAAGAGTGGTAGTGTTAGCAAGGATAAGTAACTACTGGGAAAGAGTAGATTTCAATTTTGAAGTGCAGATGAAGGAAAATATTTCAAGAATTCAAAGTTTCTTTTGTTACCAAAAGTTTTGTGTATTTCTTTAAGATAAATTACACGAGTGTGCGTGTAAATTTCAATGTCTTCAATGATATAGACAACAATTTATGCGTGAGATTCTTTACCAACTCACTAAAAGAATTTATTAATGGTATTAGTTTATTTGGGTTAACAGTTTTTGTAGCTTTTGTCTTACATTTTTTGAACTCATACGTAGTTTGCAAACATGTTTTTCGAAAAACTATTTTCTTAAAGAAGACATTATTCGTACTTGCGATTAATTTTTAATATGATTATTTGCTGAACGTATCGTCGGTATTCTGATCAATAACATATTCTGTATTCATATTGCACTGTTTAATTAAAGGTGAACTTATTCATGCTTAATAGACATATTATTGTTTAGCTAAGGAATAATTATTATATACCCATCAATCCCTTGGTCTCTTTATCACTTTCTACCGTTGAAACGTTTAATATAAAATTATAATAAAACACATTCAACTGCCACTTGCCACTTCAGAAACAGCAATTGCATGACAAACTATTTTGATGGGTAAAAAGTGTTTTTACATTCCAATAAATTTCTATTTAAGTAACAAACTTAAGAAGAGTTAAAAGAGTGACACTTTGAAAAAATGAGTTAATTTAGTTTTTTACTTTCATGCCCTAGTTTTAGCAAATCTTTTAATTTTTATTCACTTAATCACAACAATATTTTGTTTGCTTAACTAGAGCATTCAAAATATTGTCTCCTAAAGCAGGATGCACACAAAAAGACATCTAAACTGGACATATTCTGGGGCAGATAAAATTTTGTTGGTAAAAGTTAAAATAAAGAGAATGGTTGGACTTATAAATACTTATATATTTGATATCAAGATATTCGTATTCAATAAATTGGCTAACACATCCACATTCTTTCAGAATCTATTAACAATTTTAAGGTTACAACTTGTAACTTACAAGGCACAACATTCATCTAACTAATAAAGCAAAAGCTGTATAAAGATTGTTGACATATTAACAGAGGCGTATTAAAGCCTAGAACAAAAAATATATTTTTTTTTAAGATAAGAGTCTCTGGTGTTATCGAATGTATAGATATCACATACGTTCATGTTCGCCACTTATATTTGTTATACAGAAGGGCGGAATTATATATTATAACATCCCTAAAAAGTTTTCAGTCAAATACACAGATTAACTAATGGTCCATCCCAACTACCTCGTATTTATTGTCTTACTATTTATTTATAATAATAAATTGTTAATAAAGCAATTTAATAAATTAAAAAAATAACTTTTGGAAATAAAATGAACTAAATTATTAATATTGAAATAAATACAATTCCAAGAATAATATTAGGAAATAAATGGTTAAGAATAATTAGAATAATTAAATGCTTATTAATATATTTATGTATGTCTGACCCAATTTATGTAAGTAGTTTATGTTGTTGCTGTGTAGGTAGGTGTGACGACCGCAGTTAAAATGATCGTTGTTGTTGTCAGGGCTAAAAAATCAGAGCAAGTTAAACTCTCTTTTTGGTTTAAAATGTGTTTAAACCAACAAATCTATAAATCATTAAACATATAAACCATCTTTAAACGCATGAAATTGGGCGTTTAAACTACCAGTACAAATCATATGAATTTGCCAACATTTGTCATAGTGCTGCCACATGTTATTTTTTTAACAACATGTAATACATGGGACACTGATTTATGGTTGATGAGTTTAAACTACATATAAATTCAAGTTTAGTTCAACTAAACCAGCGTTTAAACCATCAGTGATTCATTAGGCATAAGTGGGCTGTTTTTGTTTAAGCTTTGATATTGTTACAAGTAAAACTGGGGCTTATAATTCTTATTCGCTTAACAGTTTCATTTGTATAATATCTTTGGTTTTTCTAAAATCTTTGGATGAAGTTTCCTGACGCTCTGGCCTAAGCAACCAGTGAAATGCGCATAGGAAAAGCTTATCCCATCCACAATAAATTTCAGCTTATCAATAGTATGAAATGGGAATTTAGCACATTTAAACGAATTCTTTTTAATTAATTTTTTGAATCCAAAAAAAAAAACTTTGGAAATTATTTATATAAAAACTTCGCTTAAAAATGAGCATGTACTTCACAGGGTTATATCATTGAATTTAGTTGACAAATAAAGAAAACTTGTACTAGATTAGTTATTGCACTCTGTTTAAGGTATGTATATTAACGCTATTTTTTATTACATGTGCATTAGTTCCCGCTTAAATGATTTCCCCTCTTAAATACGCAAAATGTGCTGGCAAGCAAAATTTTCACATAATTACATGAACAAAATCCCGCTTAAATGACCTCGCTTAATGCGTTCCACGTTTCAATGATTCATTATTTTTTTTCAAATTACATAAAATTGAACAAAACAAATCACTTAAATGCGTAACCAAAAAACTTGGGTTTTTTTTTAATATCCGGCAAGGCATTTATAAAGTTAGTAAACGTATTTTTGTACTTAAATATACATATACGGCAGTTGAAGTAAAAAAGTAAATTTCTCTTGAATTCCGAAAATCATAGAGAATAATTTGAAATATATTTTTAATCATATGTATGTGCATATGAATTTATGTAAAAATATTTATTAAATTAGTTTGTTTGAATATTATATTAAATTTCGTATGAGAACTAGGTAGGTATAATACATTTTATTTTCCCTTATAACTAAAAAAGTACTTTTAAATGAATATTTAGTTTTTTAAGCGAGGTTTTTTTTAATGCGTTGATTGCGCATTTATCCGGGTTATTGGTTAAATTATTCCCCGTTTAAATGCGTAGAAAACTGAACATTTTTCAATGCGCACTTAAGCGGGAACTACTGTACATATAAAAATGAGATGAACAAAACAAAACAAGATTTGTTGTGTTAGGTAAATTTAATAGTAAAGAAAATTTTTTTTATTTATTTTGAGGGAAAGCAAGCTTCTAAGCGCATTTCGCTGGTTGCTTAGGCCAGATCGTCAGGAAACCTTAATCATACGAATTTTCATTAAAAAAACATTTTTGTTTACGTTAATAAATTATAAACGATTTTTTTTTTAATTTTGGCTCATTTTATGGCATGTAGGTTTGTTACATAAATTGAAGCTGAACCTACCGGTTAACACACACAAGCTGTTAGAAAGCTACTTGGTCGGTCGAAAATTTATTATTAAAGAAGGTGATTTTTTGAGTTTTCTCAGCCAATTGAAGCTGGAGTCCCTCAGGGAAGCATCCTGGGCCCACTTTTTTTACCTTATCTATACCTCGGACATGCCAACAAACAATTACACCCAAACCACAACTTTTGCTGATGATACAGCTTTTCTAAGCGTACACGAGAACAGTCGTGAAGCATCTCGATACCTGCAGGATCATATATTTCAACTAGAACTGTGGTTAAAACAATGGAGAATAAAGGTCAATGAGCAAAAAGGCGTACATATTACATTTACCTTGCGACGGGAAACATGCCCCCCTATTAAAATCAATAATCAACTAGTGCCTCAACAATCGCATGTTAAATATCTCGGTATTCATCTTGATCGGCGTTTAACATGGAAATGCCATATAGAAGCAAAATTAACCCAAATGAAACTAAAAGCAATTTAAATTAACTGGCTAATTGGAAAAAATTCTGTTCTTAGTCTAGATTGCAAACTACTACCTTACAACTCTATTTCAAAGCCAATATGGTGCTATTGTATTCAACTACGGTGCACTGCCTCGGCCTCAAATATCGAAAAAATTCAAAGGCGCCAAAATAAACTTCTTTGAATAGTCACAGCTGCCTTGGTTTGTTAAAAACTCAAATATCCACAAGGATCTCAATGTGCCACTGGCTAGGACTATTATTACGAAGTATGCGGTAAAATATTTAAAAAGGCTAGAGTTGCACCCAAATCCACTTGCTGGAAATATTTTAAATGATAGCGGCCACACTCGCTTAAGGAGAAGAGACACTGCAGCACTTACCCATTAAGATGAGCGATAAACTCCTATATATGTGAACAGAACCCGTGATGAAGACAATTTTTGTCTGGCACTGGCAGGACATAAAATAAATAATTAGGATAAGATTTTATTAATTATTGTAATTAATTTAACATATGAAGATTCAATTAAAAAATAGTAATTGAAAAAAATTAATACTGCTGTTAATGTCTTAATTAAGAACATTTTTGTACGGTAATTTCTTCTTAAAGCGGTAATTTTTAGAGGGATTATTGGAAAATTATTCTTTCCTGTGTGTGGAGTCTTTCAGAAGTGAGCGTGTGTTTTAAACAGACGGACAAACGGAAAGACAGACAGATGGATGTGGCTAACTCGACTTAAAATTACTCAAGAAATGAGAGTGTACTGAGCTTGTTATTCCGTATGAATATTTTTTTGACATTCACCTAAGATCCTTAAGGTGTACTATTTATGTAAATTCTATAGTGTCCGACCGATTAATCGGCTTCGGTAAAAATTGTTAATCGTGTAATCTGTGTTCGGCATTAATTTGTCCGATTTTTGCCGGCGCACACTGGTTCATATTTTGAGAAAGCGGCCAAAATTATATTTTTTTAATGTTCTCCGATTTCAATATTATTTTATTCATATGAAAGTAAAAACTAGCCAACCTGTGTGCCAAAAAATTCCAACCCTATTTCATTGAGAACACGTTTCAGAATGCATAAAAATAACTGTTCTGCTATCAAAAAAATAAAACTTTTGCATATTGATCAAAATGTAGCACATAAAGTTTTCAAAATATACATTTTTGGACTGATTTAATAAGATATATTTTGATGTATATTTTTAACTAGCTGACCCGGCAAACGTTGTTTTGCCTAGAACAGTATTGTTTTTGTGTATATTTAAAATACAGATAAAGAATCAGGTACAGGTAATATTCGGTGCTTACAAAATGTCAAGACGTGTTTTACCTAAGTAGGGGAACTCCTGTGTAGTACTGGCGAAGTATTGAGTAGTGGGTATTGAGTATCGAGCATTGACACTCAATAGTGAAAAGTAGTTACTCAATACTTTCAGGGTTGCATTTTTAGGAAGGCGATTGATGATGTTATAGCATAAATAATACATAACTTGCTTGGGACGTTAAATTCAAAATTTATTTTAAAATAAAATTTTTTTAATGTTAAATTTTCGCATTTAATAAATTAAGTTTAAATGGAAACGATTAAAGTAAAATATATTTTTTAAATTTTTAACGGAAACAACAACTTTTTATTAAAAAAAAGCCAGTTTTTAAAAACCGTTAAAATTATTGAGTAGTATTGAGCACCCAAATGAAAAGTATTGAGTAGTATCGAGTATTGAAAAGTAGTTGAATTTGCCAGCACTACTTCTGTGACATCACTCTATACAAAATGTATGAGAAAATTAATTTTCTTTATAATTTCTTTTTTCTGGAATATTTTAGACATTTTTTTGCTATTCCTCTAATGTGGCCAGAGACCATTCCGAATTGGTACGAATCATCGAAATCGGTTCAGGCGTGCTTGAGTTAAGCTGTGCTAAAGATCATAGCATGATCAAATGCACAGTTTATGATTTAACTTATTTCGAGTCATTTTCAGTGGCGCCACCTGTCTGAAATTGGTTATATCAAGTTATAAACCTTCGCCGGCTCATGCTCAACAACTTTGCTAAAGATTATAGCATCGTCAAATGCAGAGTTTACGATTTATTTCATACTGAGTAATTTTCAATGGCGCCACCTATTTTAGATTTTTTCACGGTCCATCCGTTCTTTAGTTATAAACGTAGTAACTAACGCCACTTTCTTTTATATATACATATATATAAGAATATATTGATTTTCTAAAGTAACTTATAGTTTTTGAGATATGACAACGATGCGATAAAGAAGCGATATGTACTCTTTAATAAAAATTTGTTGCGTTTATTTTTATTACCAAACAATTGTATAAATAAACGGTTATTCTTTTCAATGATTTTTTTAACCTCAAAAATTTCAAAGTTTTTTGTTGTTGCGAATTTGGATAAATTAACTTCGGCTTCGGCATCGGTCTGAAAAATTACTTCGGTCGGACTCTAATATTTGTATTCTTGAGTCTATTCAGCTCTATCCGTCTGTTCGTCTGTTGAAAACACGCTCACTTTCCAAATCCTCAACAGGAAAGAACAATATTGGTCAAATTTTTTCTTCGTAGGAAAATAGTTGTGAACCCAAATGTAGAACAACCTCCCAAAAAAAAATATATTTGTTATAAAAAATCAACATAAACGAACGTAGTAAATACTCTCACTTGTTAAAATTTAAAATTCCTTATTCCATTTGTATTAAAAAAATAAAGTGACACACATGTGTGTATGTAAATATGTCTATTAAAAATATCTAACTTGAGGGTTACACGATCAAGTTTTGCCTATCAAGTTTTAATACACTCACACTTTTTTACCAATACACTCATACTTTTAAAAATTGATGCGAACTTGCCTGTAAAATTCTCATGCCAGTGAGTGTTTCAATTTACGTTCAAGAAAACAGCTGATTTGAAGGTTAGTGAGCAAATTTTTCGTTTCTCTTTATAAATTTTTTTCTTGATGGCATCTTGAAAGTAAATTGCTCAAAAATTGAATGCAGCCTACGTCACAACTATCAATTTTTGGAAATTTTGACAAACAGTATATGTAAAAGACTATCAAGAACAACTTGACCGTGTGGCTGCACTGTAAAGAACAATTTTTGGAAATAAAATGTATATTATGCGTTTTGAGAATGTTTAGGGTGAACGTTTTAAATAGGGTATACGACTCGAAAAATATTTGGAAACCATGTGCTTGTAATAATATCGGGTATCGAAAAAACTTTTGCACGTACATAAATTATGAAATTTTTGTCATATACATACATGAACTTGAATGTATGTGTGTTACATTATTACAAGTACAAGAACCCACATAAATTTCAACTTTAATAACTTTTTTGTGGCAGCCAAATTACATGCGATAATTTGTAAGCATTTCTTGCGTTTTTTTTTTCTTTCTTTTTTTGTTTGTGTTCATTTTACTGTTCTGTAACAAAATTTTCTTAACACAAAAAAAGTGTTAAATAAGTTATTATATTTTTTTTTTCAATAAAAAAAGCACGAAATAAAGGTTTGGAGAAAATTTAAAAACTTTTCAAATTTATGTTTTTACGGCTTCAAAAGCATTTAAATTTACGTTACGTAAATTTCATGCACGTAAATGTACTCAAAGCAAAAAAATTACAATAATAAATTATTGTAAACACGTTAATTTGAATATAATTTTAAAAAGTAAAAAAGAAAAAAACACGTGTAAACTTTTCACCAAAATCTAGCCAATTTTCTCCTAAATTATTTTCACTGCTTATTTGGCTGGTTGGCAGTTTCATTCCTCTTATGCGTATATCCCTTTCTTGAACAAAAAGTCGAAAATATTTTTAATGAAAATATTTATAAATGTTTTTTGCTTCTTTTACATCGATTGGCTTATTGATTTTCAGTAAATTTCTTATTTGCAAAAGGCAAAGTTATATTCTTCACGGCAAGTAAATGTTCTTCTATTTGCTTAAATAAGAATTTGAAATGGAGAGTGCTGACAACAGTTCAATGAACTCGATGAGCACCTGCAGGTTATTTAAATGAAAGCTTTTTTTCATTCAAATAAAATTAACTTCAAATGATATTTTTAATTAAGAAATTTAAAAGTGTCGGTATGTGAATACCTTAAAATATGTTTCAAGGGAAAATATTTTCTTTTTTAAAAAGTTATTAGACTATGAATCGAAATAAGTGTTGCCAACTCTTCATGATCCAAAAGAGTAAAATTCTAGACAAAACCATTGTCAAAAACTGAATATTTCCAAACTTGTTAAAAACTGTATTACTGTAGCGCAAGCAGCATTTGCGTAGTTCTTTAATTTATCTTAAAATTATATTTAGTCGATCTTTCCTATAATGAATCTGCATATGACCACACTGATAGAAAAATTCATCTTCATATTGATGATGCCCTAACATCAATGATGCAAAAAGTAACATCAATCCAATGACTAACGTCTTCGTACAATTTTGTCATTTTTTACGTTTCATCTATTTTATGACTATAGTGACATCAATTCGATGCCAAATTTTTTTATTATTAATATTATTTTCATGATTACAATGTATTATAAGAAGCAAAAATTCCTATATTCTATTTTTTTAAATTATTAAGTTAAATACATCAAATTTTCAAAGTAGAATGATTACGAAAACCATACGGCGCATGGTGCTGGTATCTTATTATTGAGAGTTCTGCTGTAAACAAAGGTCGTAATTCAACAAACGTGAAACGAACATCTGTAACGGGTAAGTAAATAATAATATTCTCTCACTTTGACTTAAGTCAATTCCAATGACTTTGACTTATTGACAAACTGTCATTAAATTGATGCTAATGTGTCCTTTCTCCGATGTTACTGCGTCATCGCACTGAGGACATGTTCGTCATTCTTGTGATGCCGATGTGTCATCCCATTGATGACATAATTTCACTTTGGCCAAGTAATGTTAAGGTTGACATCACAATAATGAAAAGTGTCATGGGGTCAAAAACGAGGGGCACTTGTCATAGTACTAATGTCAAAATACATCAGCGTTATGACGCCTTTTCTATCAGTGCATAAAACCACTTCATTTTACAAAAACTTCATTAAACGCAAATTATATTTTTCCACATTTATTCCAATAATTAGAGTGCAAATTCAAAATTTCAATACACTTTAAACATAAATTGTTATCGATATCGAATGCCGTAATTTACCCCCAGGACTTTTAGATTGGATTACAGTCTTCAACAGGCTTAACGCCTTTTACGTTTAGTACTCAATGCATGTCTTCGACATTTCTGTGTAACTGCACTGTGTTTTTTAATTACTTGATGGAGTGCTGGGAAGAATCCCAAACTGCTAAGCTATATTTTCTTTTTGTTACTCTTGCTTCAACCATATTAAATACAAGCATCAAACCCGCTACTTTGTTAGAGTATCCCACTATTTCGTGGACATATTTATATGTCATAGGTTACGTTTCTAGGTTTTAACAAGAAAGTACCATTATTTTTCATACGATAGGTTCTCATTCACTCATGAGCCTGCAGCTATAATTTTATATTTTTAAGTTAAATAATGTAGAAAATTCAAAAAGTTCCACATGTAGCAACAGTAAGCGGTAGATCGTTAGAGTACAATGAAAACAAAAGAGGGCCTGTAATTGATCCCTCAAGAACACCTCTAACCTCTAAACACCTCTAACTTCTTATTATTTTATTCATCGTACTGGCATCTATTCGTTAGATAGAACGTTATAAGACGTGTGGCATATGATGAAAATTTAAACATCTTCACCAAATTGTAACATAAAATATCAGGATCCACAGTATCAAATGTTTTGGAATGATCCAATAGAACTAAAAAAGAAATCTTCTTGGTATCCACCTGTTTTCTGATATCCTCCGCAACATCTACAAGGGCTGTAATCATCAAACCAAAATTTTTATCCGACCAAAATTGTCTGCAAAACCTACCATTATCCTTTAAAACCGACCCAATATTTAAAAACAAATATATGGTCATAAAAAGTGCAAAAGGGCCTTTCATCATTTTGAATTTTTTCAGGAGCGAAAGGAAACTTAATAAACAGCATACTATTTTGATCACAGAAAAAGTTTTCAGGATGGTATCATTAATTCATAATTTGTTAACGATATTAACCAGAAAAAATCGTTATTATAATCACATTAGTTGCCTTTTTATTAAGTTTCTTATCGTTAGTTTGTTCAAATTTTCCAACATAGTTTTTAATTTTATATCCCTGACAGACATATAGTTTCAATACCATGGTATGCATACTACAGTAGTATATAAACCATCAATATGCTTTGCAGACAGAATGAGAAATGTATCGAAGAGTTTAATAATGCACAGTTTGGTACTAGTTTACGCATTGATTACTTTTTTATGCACTTTGGAACAGATAACATTGTAAAATTCCACACGGTTGTATTGTAGAATGCCTTAAAAAAGCGAGTTGCTCTGCAACTAATGTCTTGGATCTTGTAAAAGAAACACCAAATCGGCCATGTTCTGACAATCGCACGATTTGAAACCGCAAAACGCTAGATTTTTTTTAATGGTGTTCAGAAACTCGTTCCCTTGATAACACTTTTGCAATTTGAAGTCGCCAAACTTCTTGCGATTGCGATTAACAGAACATCTTTTACGCAATATCAATTGTCATAACATGCCAGAATATCTTATGGGGTGGTACAGAATAGTATTTCTGAAATTCTTTTATTTATGTTATTCTCTCAGGAAAATACGAAAATATAAATATAACCACAAAGAACCTTTATATTTATACGTTGCTGTAGCGTATCTCTACTGTATCAATCAGGTGTTCGCTTTTTGTTGTATAAAAAGCAATACAAAAGCTTACTGAAGCTTAATGTACTGTAGTTGTAACGTTTCATTCTGTATAAAATAGAATTTTAAACCATTGCTACGTCACATTTGTAAAACAGTGATGGCTGGGTATTTTCGCTCTTTTTTTTGGTACTTCTTTTAGTATCAAATTATGACAAAACAACTAAAAATACAACATTTTTTCATATACACAAATAGGTGCACCATTGTGCTTACAGTATGGTGCGGTGCATTACGGGTACAGTAACGTTCGCCTAACTGAGTCTTTAAGCTTACCAACATTACCAGTGATTTGTTGTAAACGTCATCTGACTTGGTAAGCTCAAATAAGGTGACAAAACCATCCTTTATAAAATCAACACCGTAATACATTTTATTAAAAATTTTCATTGGCACATCCATAGTTTCATCAACAATCAAACAAAAAAAAATGTGTTTTGTAAAAAAGATATTAGATTTGCACTTGTCTGCGACCAGTGTTTCAAATTTGTTAAAATAAATAAATGTAGTACATTTTTTCAAACCGACCAAAATTAGGTTTGGCCTACCATCCGACCAAACGAAAAATATCCGACCAAATTTGGTCGGAAAAGACCAAGTTCGACAACCCTGGCTGTAATGCAACTGTGTCAGATTGCCTATCATTTGGTTGTCTATTGTTATCCAGAAATAGTTTAACTTGATTATGTATAATGCGTTCAAATGCCTTGGAAAGAAACGGCAAAATTGCTATCGGTCTGTAATCAGATGTTGACTTAAGTAAAGGATGATTTTAGTATTTTTCCATTTAGCAGGAAAATAACTAGATGTTAAAATCTTGTTAAAAATAAATCATCGAGAATGTGATAGTTAATACGATCTGGATCCACCAAATTAATTCATGCAAAATATTTTACATAAAGGTATAAGCTATGTACTTTTATGAGGTGTCCCATTTGGGGGTAGTTGTATGTACAATTTTAACAAAATTCATTAGTTAATCACCCAACAAACTCATAAACTTTTATTAAGTCTCAACTTAAGTAAAGATTTTCCATAAAAAAATTTGGTATCAACAATTCCAATGAAATCAGATTTTATATCCTACACCACTATTGCGTAGTGGACCATACCTATGCCTTATTTAACGTAGAAGATAGTTTAAGTCGACTTGAAAAATCATCTAGAGGCGTTAGATTCAAAATGAAATAAAACAAGTGGCTACTTCGAACAAATCATATCGAAAAATATGGTTTCTTTAGGTGTACATAATAATATTAAATAAGCAGTCGAAACCAAAAACTGCTTTTTGAGTTTTTTTGACAGCGACTGTTTACATTTAATGAATCAGAAGTAAAATCAACAATGACAACTGAAAAAGTGTAAGAAATGGCAGTTTTTCGCCTTTGACTGCAAAAAACACTGGATTTAACCCGCTTTAATCTTCTGGAAAATGTTTATGTTTCATCATAAGAGACCTGGCTATTAAAAATGGTCCATATTAGCCCATCATACAAGCTTTTTTCTGAAATAGAGTCTTTGTGTCTATAACAGGGTTTAAAAAACTGAGGTCGAAACCAAAAACTGACAAACAAAAAACGAAAAATGTACAACTTTTCGCTTTTTGAGTTGGTTTGACAGCGACTGTTTTCATTTAATGAATACAAACAAATAGCATTGCCGAAAATATCTTTCTGGGCCATATCTTTGTTGCAAATGTTGGTATAGATTAAAAAAAATATTCAGGGGTATCGTAGAATCCAAGTCGGTTTTGCTCATGGTCGGCTTTACAAACCAATATTGGTTTCATTAGGTGTCATGAAAACAAGTCGAATACAAGTAAAACCGATATTCGAATCAGCTGTTTAATGTTTTGGCTCATGTGTTTACAGCGTTAAATGCAATTTTTGTTTGACAATTTTGTAAATTGTGATTTTTGCGCTAAAATATTGTTTTTATTAAAGGCAAATTACAGAAAAGAAAATCAGACGTGGTAATACATACAGTAAACATATAAAATAAATGCCATCGTTGTATTACTTGAATTGCATTTGTTGCTTACATTTGTGTAATATTATTGTTTTGTAAAAATATAAACAAATTTGTTGTTTAACGTTATAAATAAAAAGAATGACCACTGCTATTGTTGCATATTTTTTGTTTGCAGAAAATTTGAGAAAAAGACTTGCGAATTTCCAACAGCCCGCTGCCGGAGAATACCGGAAACATGCAAAAAAAACACTATTTTACCAATTTAATAATTTTATTTGCTTCTATCTGTGGAAAAAACCTATGTAACTGTTGAAAAAATTAAAAAAAAAAAAATTAATCTCTTAACAACTTTATTTATTTCCAATAAAAAACAAGAGCTGTAAGCTGCTTGGTTTATTTTAATAAAAATCCGATAATATTGGTTTCTTTGACACCTAAAACCGACACTAACTTGAGTTCTAACAAATTATTCGCATTTCAACTTTGTTCGAAGAATTCAAATAATTGTTTTTGTTCGTTCGATCAAACGAATAAATCTATAAAATTGTTCGATTAATCGATGAGAATAACGAATAAAAAAAAATTATTTTTACAAAAAAAAAAAAAAGACTTATTTTTAATAAGTTACATTCGTCCATTCATGTACAACTATAGAAAATCTTCAATTTTCTTCTTTATTTTTACTAAAATCTGCTTTGAATTCTTCTTTTTTTTTAAACGTAAAACTTGTCATCTTAACTCCATATGGTTGTATTACTTAAAAGCATTGTTAAACAATTAATTCCATAATAATCCGATATAACTTCGTCATTGGCAGACCTGCCATCTTCAGCTAAACTTTTGCATTACAATTTCTTCTATAGAACAACCGCTGTCTCTCTTTATGTATTTTTCTATTGGACCAAGTTCGACATTTTTTGATGTCGTTGGAGTAACTTCTACTACGTCGTTTTCAATGGTAATATTGTGGCACTTACGCAAATGATAAAAATATAAATAATTAAAAAAAATGATAATACAATAACAACATTTTCTTTCATGACATGATTTATATATGGGGGATTTCATGTCAAGTGACCCAATTTTGAAATCGATGTCTTCCGATTTGGATGAAATTTGCACCAAGGTTAGTCCTATTGGATAGTAAGTTAGACACAAATTTTCAACAAGATCGGTCTAAAAGTTTCTGAGTTAGTGGGGGTCAAAATTTGACATTTTGGCATTACAGGTGTTCTTTCTTATCCATGTAACTTATTACCTATTGGTGTTAGCAAAATTTGTCCCAAGTAGCTTCGATAGCTATTTGATCCATCTTTTGAAAAAAATTTTTTTTGTTTTTTTAAAAAATTTTTTTTATTTTTTTTTTTTAAATTTAAAACTTTTTTTTATTTTTTTTTTTAGTGGGAATGTTTTTTTTTTTTTTTTTTTGTTCAAAAGAAAGCTTATGTCTTTTCCTTTAAGGTAGTTTTGGTCCCTTTTTGGGATGCGAGCGGCTTTTGTATAAAAAAAAATAATTTCTAACTCTAGACAAGGGTTTTTCAATTTTTAGCATATGCAGTGTTCTTTCTCATCCATTTAACTTATTACCTATTAGTGTTAGCAGAATTTGTCCCAAGTAGCTTCGATAGCTATTTGATCAATATTCTGAAAAATTTTTTTTTTGTTTTTCTATTGGCTCTCTATTGGCTCTCTATTGGCTTTTAGTAAAAGTAACTTTTCAAAGTTGCTATCTGAAAGCGATCCACGTCGCGGAGAATTTAGCAAGGTTGCAAATGAAAATAACCTATTGGCTTTAATAACATCAAATAATCTTCAATGTAAATAAAATCGCTTTCTGAAAAACTTGGTTCCTTGAACATTCTGCACAACACGTTGAGTTTACTCTTGCTCTTTATAACATCTTTCAGCGAGTCGTACATAGAGTTCCATCTTGTCGCCACGGGATATCTCAGTTGGCATCCTAATACTGTCCTTATATCTTCAGAAGTTTTTGGCTTATTCACTCTTCTCCAAAGACGTGAACATTTTTGCATTATCTGGACGTGAACGATTGAAACTTTAATCAAAGCTTCAGGATTTTTTATCAAAAGAATACTTACTGATTGGTGCTTTTCAAAATATTTTATGTTTTGTTTCAATATACGTAAAAGATCAGTTGTCGCCACCAGATTCAAGGTATGGGTTGCACAACGTATATGTCTTGGCAACCAAGAATTGAAAATATTGCTTGGAATTTCCGTAGGCTCTCCAAATAGATTTTCCTGATTATCATCGTCACCATCATTATCATCATCATCATCATCATCATTTATTTCTGCACCGATCTTTACACTATCAACTCCAAATTCTTTGAACGCTTTCACGAAGTTCGAACCATTATCTGTAATTGTCGCCGTTACATTAGAGATACTTAGATCAAACTGCGCATGTATCTCTACCATCAAATCTCGGATACGGTCATGTGTATGTCGACTAGAAAAGCGTCTGCAAGCTAAAGCTACCGACTTTCTATTGAAATTTTCATCTATCCAATGACATGTATAGCCTAGAAAGCTACGGTGCTTAGTTGACCACACGTCGGCTGTTGTGCATACAAATTTGTTTAATTTAATTTGTTCTTTAAGTTTATCAATCATTGAAGTATACATGTTGTCAATAGTTTTCACAGCTGTTGGTCTACTAATCAAGTTCAATTTTGGATTAGTAAACTTGGCAAACTCTTTAAAGGATTGAGATTCAACTATTGAGATTGGTAACATGTTATCTATTATAACGCGACACGTCACTTCATTAAAGCGTTCCTTTGAATTGTTTTTGGCGACGTGATTCATTTTCTGTTGATTGTATGCATTATATTCTTCCGTATGGCGTTGTCTTAAATGTCGAATAAAATTGGACGTTATTTGCGTTGATCCTTGTAAATATACATTGCATATTCTGCACTTAGCCTGAATGCCACTTTGGTTACGGCTGTAAGCACCATCTATCTGCATAATTGTATGATATTAGAAATAAATTTCGAAAACAACAAAATTTTGATACACACCTTTTTTACAATTTTAAAAAACTTTGTAAACAAAATTGACATTTCTGGTAAATTCGAATTATCAGAGTCTGCTTCATTTCTACAAGAAGCAGTTTCATTCAAAGAGCGCGAAGTCTTTAACTCAATCTTTCTTCTTTTACTTGTTGTTGGTTTTTCGTCTGAAAAGTTTTCACATTCATAACTTGGATCTTTTTCATAATCATCAGACGAAAAATCATCAAAAATTTCTGACATTCTGATCACAATTTCTTTTTTTACTTTTTTTCAGTTTTAACAATGAACAGTTTAATATGAACTATTAATTTATTAGCAATTTGACACCAAAAGTTTAATAATACAGTGTAAATTCGATAATCCGGACTCCACTAATCCGGAATATTCGGTAATCCGGACAGAATTTTGCAGCTCATTGCGTACTCTATAATCCGGATTGATTGCAACTATATAGTCCGGATTGAATAACACCCGTTTTAATCTATTTTTTTTATTAAAATCAAAGCATGCTTTGAAAAATACAGTCATTGCGTATCCTATAATCCGGATTGATTGCAACTCTATAATCCGAATTGAATAACACCCGTTTTTATTTATTTTTTTATTTAAATCACAGCATGCTTTGTAAAATGCAGTTAGATTAGTGTGATATGAGTATGTTTGCACATGCGTTTTTTTGCTATGAATTATTATAATTTTTAATAAATACATACATGCGGTAATCCGGATAATTCGCTACTCCGGATTGGGGTCTGCAATCAATTATCCGGATTATCGAATTTTTACTGTATAGAAAACACGAATTTAATGAACAAATCAATAGCACAAATGACGATTTATGCACTATGAAAATATGTCTGAACATTTCAGTAAACTTTGACTTCTAAGTAAATAATAAAAAAAAAACAACAACTGTATTTATAAAAAAAAACAAAAGCAACAATTTATTTTGTTCCAGCCTACGTCGACTTCTAAGTAAATAATAAAAAAACAACAACTATTTAAAAAAAAAAAACAACAAAAGCAACAAATTATTTTATTTCATCTTACTTCGACTTCTTAAAAAATAATAAAAAAAAAATAACTGTATTTATAAAAAAAAACAACAAAAGCAACAAATTATTTGAATGCGTTGAAAAGAGAATTCTTTGCAATTTTGCAAAGTAGAGGATATTAGATAATAACAACTAAAACTTATCGGCTCCAAAATGACATGAAAAACGTAGGTTTGTTAGTTATTTCTTGCATTTTTTTTTTCTACGGAAGAACTGATTGCAATTAGAAATAATGTTTACCAATTTTACAAAACTTTGTAAATAAAAATTGCCATTTTTCATTTGAAAAGAACGAAGATTTTGATTCTGATTTAACTTTGATTGCAATTACTGGATTTGATTGCAATTAAAGTAATTGCAATCAAATCGATTGCAATCAAATTTGATTGCAATCAATTTATATATAAATTGATCTCAAAAAATTGATTCAATCGTTTTTATCATATTGATTTCATGATTTCAAATTGAAATCATGAAATCAATTTACGATTTTGAATGCAATCAAAAAATTAGCAATCATTAAAGCGAAATCATGTGATTGCAATCATTTACAGCTCTGGTAAAAGTGTTGTTGGTACATTTCATATAAAACTGAAATACACTTTTACACTTTTATTTCATATGTTTTTGAAAATTTATATTGCCTTTGTGATATCAATATAATGTGAATGTCAGTTATTTAAAAGAAGAAATTCATATATAAGTAAAAACGTTTTGTGTTAGGGATCTTCGGGTTAGCTAAAATAAGGCAAAAGCGTGGGTGGCCAAACAGTCATCGGCCGGTCCTATGGATGGAAGTTCCAAGTTTTTTTTTAATATTTGTTTTTCGACACCAATGACAGTTTTTGTTTCAGGTACTCTGGTAAAAATGTGCAGCTACTTCGATGAGCTCGACGACATATTTGGTAGCCGGATCATAGAATGTGCGACGATTGAAGAAAGTTTGTGCTCCGAAAACGACACCTCAATAATGAATTCCACTGAAATTATATTAGATGAAACAACAGCTTTAGAGACATCATCGCAAGAAAATTTGCAGTCAACAAGTCGCAAAGGTATTTATTCCAGAACTGCTGTATCTGATATGATGTTGATGCAGACGGAAGTGATGAAAATAAAAAGCCAAAAAACAGGAGTATGAAAAGGAGTTTAAGCAAAGAGAAGTGTCCGTAATGGAAAAAAATTGCAATTAAAGGGGGGAAAAATACAATTAAAAGAAATTAATAACACTGGTTTACACTGAAAATGTACATTTGATGAGATGTGATTTTTCTTATGTATTTTCTTCCGCTGAATTCAAAAATCAAGGTTAAATTTTTTTTTATGGAACAGTTTTTGAGATATGGTCATTTTATCATTTTTTCGACCTTTTTCCACTTGACAAATTATATCTTGAGCTAGATATGTCCTATTGGGTCTTTGGTTGGTAAAGCGGTTCAAAATATATTGATGAAAATATGGCACATTTTCAAAAAAATCATATTTTATTTTTTATATATTATATTTATATTTTTTATTTTTTTTTGAAAATGTGCCATATTTTTATCAATATGTTTTGAACCGCTTTACCAATCAAAGATCCAGTTATACATATTTGTTCGTCATCTCAATACCTTCCATTTGGTACCAATAACGACCCAATAGGACATATCTAGCTCGAGAATTTGTCAAGTGGAAAAAGGTCGAAAAAATGAGAAAATGACCATATCTCAAAAACTGTTCCATAAAAAAAAATTTAACCTTGATTTTTGAATTCAGCGGAAGAAAATACATAAGAAAAATCACATCTCATCAAATGTACATTTTCAGTGTAAACCAGTGTTATTAATTTCTTTTAATTGTATTTTTCCCCCCTTTAATTGCAATTTTTTTCCATTACGGACACTTCTCTTTGCTTAAACTCCTTTTCATACTCCTGTTTTTTGGCTTTTTATTTTCATCACTTCCGTCTGCATCAACATCATATCAGATACAGCAGTTCTGGAATAAATACCTTTGCGACTTGTTGACTGCAAATTTTCTTGCGATGATGTCTCTAAAGCTGTTGTTTCATCTAATATAATTTCAGTGGAATTCATTATTGAGGTGTCGTTTTCGGAGCACAAACTTTCTTCAATCGTCGCACATTCTATGATCCGGCTACCAAAAAAAATTTAACCTTGATTTTTGAATTCAGCGGAAGAAAATACATAAGAAAAATCACATCTCATCAAATGTACATGAAAAAATTTCATTTTGTAAACTAGTGTAATCAATGAGAATTCAAAATACTTGAGTTGGAAACGAAGTAAAAAATAATTTTCCAAATTTTATTTTATAAAATAAATTAAATTTAATTTTTGTGCCGAAAACGTAAAACGAAAATTTGTCCTTTTTTGATCACAGTTGTTATTATTACTAAAGTATTGCAATGGTGTAGTTTGCATTTGTATTGTCTTTGTCTTCTTTTGTGTTTATTGCACTTGTCTATTTTTGTTGTATTCTTAAGCTCTCCAACGTGTATCTTTTATTTTCCCTTTTCTCTTTATCTAAAATTCTCACTTTTTCAAAGTTTGCAGTTGATTGTTTTCCTCTTTTTATATCAGCTTTATGTTCGTCTATTCTCACGCCTAAATTTTTCTTTGTTGTACCAATGTAGATTTTTCCACACTCCTCATTATCACCGCCGTCACATTCTATTTGATAAACAACATCACTTTGATCCCTACACTCAATCTTTGTTTTTGTTTGTGTAAATAAATTATGTATTGTCTTGTTTGATTTATGCGCGAATATTATTTGTTGGTCCTTTATTATCTCTCTCAGTTTGTTGTTCTCAGTTAATCTTGGAATAAACGGTAGACCAGTGTTGAAAAATTCAGTACTTTGGTACTTTTTTCAGTACTTTTTTATATTAAAAATACCGCAGTACCCTCGCGTTGTTTTCAGTACTTTTTTATCCTTTGAGCTTTTTAACTGCAAGAAAATTTATAAAAAGGGATGCAAAGGATAATATGTTAGATGGAAATTTAAATGAAAACCATATTTATAGAAACATGCAATGTTAAGGAAAAAGTTTATAAAGCAAAAGAAACTGCGAAATCGTCTTATTCGACAATTTGCGAAACGTTAAGAACTCAATTTTGTTTTGAACATTACCTTTAAAGTGATAATAAGCTTCACTCCAGAAATTATTGTTTGCGAAAAAACCATTAGCATAATACTTTCGTCTGTTGTTATTAATGTTATTTACAAACAATAAAGAAAACTATAATAATATCAATTCTCAATTCCGTGTTTTAGCGGATCTTTCAGAAATAAAGCATTTCAGAACTGAATATATTTAAATTTCTGGGAAAAATATAGCCAATATATATTGCTTTTGGTATTTTATCGATAACACATTTCTGAGCATCAATTGAGCGCCCATTTTTAAATGCAAAATTATGTAAAAAGCAAAGGAAGAAATCGTTTACACGTAAAAACTGTTTCGAGTTGGATAAAAACTAAAGATCAAAAAACATTTTTGCCACAGATATGAACTATTTCAAATATTATTTTTAAAAAATACCGAAAAAACCGTACCTTAGCGGATCATACACTTGCAATATAACTGTTCAATTTTATCGCCAATGGGTTTGTCATATTCGAAGGTGGCACAATATATTGACAAGAAACGAAATCAGAAAAGAAGTGCAATATACTGTGAACAGTGTTTGCAACAATGTACTATGTTGTTTTGCTTTAAAGGTTATTCTTTTTAATAAGAGTTGCGCCAAATTTTAATTGAAACCATTGTGCCACTTATTGAATATTATAGGGCCATATAGAAATAATATGGCGAATAACATATACAATAATATTGTAAATGGATGGGGCGCTTGACGCTAATGTATAACAAAAATATTTTTTACATGTGTACCTCAAATATAAATATTGTTTGCTGTTCAATAGTTAGATAAATGAATTCCAATAAAATATTTTTTGTTCCTTTTAATTTCATAAATTATTGTTTTTTTTTTTAACAAAAAGTACCATTTGGTGGGAAAAATACTCTTTTAGTTGAAGTTCAGTACCATTTCAAAATATCAGTTTTGCAACACTGCGGTAGACTATAGTATTTGGCGTTGCCAGATGTGTCATTTTTGTTTTTTCCCCCTGATGAAATATTATTTTTGACTTTAGTCAGTAATGAATTGATCAACCCCTTTGGAAAATTGTTTTTCATTAAAATATCCTTTATTCTTGTCATATTCTTAAATTGAAATTTTACGTTGCTTATTTTTATAACTTTGTCAATTAGATTCATTGCTGTATTTATCTTTTGTTTCATGGGTTGTGTTGAGTGGAAATTCATCAAGCGTCCAGAAGCAATTGGTTTCATATACCAATCTGTTATTGTTTTGCCATTTTGTCGGAATATCTTCATATCCAGATATGGTATTGCATTGTCCTTCTCCCTCTCTAGAGTAAATTTCAGTTTGCTATGATATGAGTTAAATGTTTTCAATATTATGTCTTCGTCTTTATATTTTATTATGGCAAACAAATCATCCACATACTTTATGATCAGTCTTATTTGTATATTGTTCATTTGTAGTTCTTCGATACATTGTTCCATTAAGTGGTCCAATATAATGTCGGCTACAGTCGGTGATAATGGGTTGCCCATTGGCATCCCGTATGTCTGTTGATATAATTTTCCATCATGCATAAAATAATTATTATCATTTAAGCAGAATTTAAGTATTTTTAGAAATTGTGTCCTTGGTATTTTAGTGTGATTTTGTAGCACATTCCATTTAGTCATGATATTACTTATCGCTAGGTGTATAGGTATGTTTGTAAATAACGATACCACGTCCAATGATACAAGAATCTCATCTTCGTCCAATGTAAGTATATCCAGTTTTGTCTTTAGTTCTAACGAGTTTTTAATGTTAAATTTGTTGAGTATAATGTTTTTTAATATATTCCCAATATATTTTGATAACCCATAGCAGGGTACTCATATCATATTATATCCACTTATATATTCGTTTTTATATAAGTCTATAATAATTTTGTTGTTTGTCCTTTGTAATTTTTGTGTTGGATCAATCAACATACGTTTGTAAGTGTGTTTATCCTCCAGCAATTTGTTCATTCCATCGTTATAATCCTTTTTGTACATTAAAACTGTTTTGTTTCCCTTGTCTGCCTTTGTTATGACTATTTCATTCTTATATTGTCCTAAAAATCTTTTTGTATCTTCATAGATGCCTAGTATGAATTTTTCCCTACCATCCTTTTCTATTGTCCTTTTGTGGGTCATAATTCTGTTTGCTATCCTTGATCGAGTAATATCTTTTTCTCTATCATCCGTGAGAGTTTGTACCCACTGTTCTAAATCTGCTATTAATCCGATCGTACAAAAGTTTTTATTGTTGATTGGTAAAGCAAACTTTGAACCGAGAGAAAGAAGCCATTTACTATCATCAGGAATATTTATTGCTGTATTATTGACAAACCAATCGGAATTGAATGTAAGGTTATATTTCGCCAATTTTTCTTTCTTCAAATTTTGAATTTTGAACAAATGTGATTTTTTATTCTCCATTGTGATCTTCATATATCTAGATTTTTGTCTCGTCATAAAGTCTTCAAATTCCCTCTTACCTACGGACTGTGCAATCAGATGTCTCATTTTCCCTATCTCGCTCTTCAAATCATTTAAATTATAATTTGTCTCTTTTATCTCCAAATTCAGTATCTTCATATGAAATTTACGTTCAACCTTATCTAGTTCCCGTGATATCTTAGTGGATGTAAATAAATGTATTGTGATCTTCGTCGTGTTTTCCAAATGTTTTGGTATGAGACTCCTCTTTCTGCAGGTTAAAAGATATTTAAGTCTCTCAGTCTGCTTCCCCATCTTCTTCATAGTCCTACAGTATCTTTTTAGTAATGTACAGGTGTCCACGTTGTATTTTCGCTGAACATGTGTAAAAAAACTCATCAAGGCAAGTTTTTTCTTGAATTGGTTTAATTTTAATCTTTGTTCAGAAAAAAATGAACTGAGTTCCCACTTTGTTTCAATTTGTACGCAAAAGTTGAAATGATTGTTTTTTTACTAAATAATTATATTAAAAAAAATATAATATAATTGAAAATAACAAATCACTTTCCTTTTTTCGTCCATTTTCTTAAACAATTCAAAATTAGTGGTTTGCTAGTTGTGCAGTCATTTTGTATAATCGGTAGCCTTGTTTTTCCGGAACAATTTTCTGAAATGGGTGAATCGTTCTTCAGAACAATTTCAATAAAAAAATTATTTTCCGAACAAAAATATTATTCGGAACGCATCGATGAATCCACCTTTAGTGTTTCCGTGATTTTTTTTAAAGCTTTCTTATTTCTTATCTTATTTTTTTCAAAGGTGGAATAGTTGATACGATCGTAGTTTTTTCATACGTACTGTGTACACAGAAAAAATAAAAATTAATTTAAAATCAAAAATTTGTGTACTTCATTAAAAAATTAATTTAATTTGCACCAGTAAACAAATTACTGGTATCAATTAATAAATATGTTTTCTTTTATTAATTCAAATAAATTTTAATATAAAAATATTCTAATTAATTAATAATAATAAAATTAACAAATAATTATTAATTGATGTATCATTTATTCATTTCACTGCACGCTGCAAATACAGTACATATTTGAACTTTTGCGTAAACAATTCGTTTATTTCTTTGTTTTTTTTTATTTTTGCATTTTTAATATAAACAACATTTTCTGTAGTAATGTTGTTGTTATAAGTAAACGTTAAATTCACTTGATACAATTTTTTAATTAAAACTAATTTTAATTTTTATTAATTTTTTAATTGAAAAAAAAACTGACGAGAATTTTTTATGTTTTTTAATTATTTTTAACATCATATATTTATGTGTGATTTATTTAAATCTATAAAAAAGCACTAGCAATTTTATACTAATACTAATCATTTTGCTTTTATGAACATTATTTCCGGTTTCTATCATTGATTGTTTTCCTATTAAACTTCTTTCCGTATTTTTGATATTTCTAAACAAATTGTTTTTGCAGTTTTATATATTTTAAAATTATTTGAGTTTGTGTGTAGTGTAAAAGAGCCTTAAAAAATATTAAAGATTTTTGCTCAATAGAAAAGGAATCCGATAATGTATATAGGAAACAAACAAGAGCCATTACGTTATGTTCAGAAATTTCAGGTTCAATGTTGGTTGAGTTGGAAAAAATATTTGATCAAGCACCGTACTGATTAAAAAAAAATTGTACATTTCGTAGGTGGTTACAGGTTTGCCACACACCTAATTTTTGTCTACATTTTTTTTTTAAGATAACTTAATTTTTTTGGAAGGGCCCAAAGACTGAAAGAAAAAATGTTTAAATTGCATGCTCTGAATTTTAATGAAAATTGGTTTGAGAACAAAACCAATGTAGAGATTCCAATGGAAAGTAAATGGTTATTATCATTAGGTAAGAAATTTTCTCTACACAGAAAAAAATAAAAATTGATTTCAATTAAAAAATTTGTGATATTAATTAAAAAATTAATTAAATTTGCACCAGTAAACAAATTAATATTGTCAATTAAACCAGTTAATAGTATTAATTAAACGTTTAATTCACTTTATTAAACGATTAATTCACTTGATTAAATTTTTAATTAAAATTGATTTTATTTTTGATTAATGCTTTAATTGGTGAAAAATTTTGAAGAATTTTTTCTGTGTACCGATAGACAAAAATAATTTTTCGTCACTACACATAATTGCTGATGTTGAACAGTGTATACAAGCAATGGATGAAAACGGGGATCAGGAAAAAGATATAGTTAGGACAAAATTTGCAAATAATATCACGACCTTCAAAAGAAAATTAAAAAATTCACCAAAAGAAAAATTTATTTTAACAGTTTACGAGAAAACAAAAAAGTTTTTGAAAAGGCATCTTGAAGTTATAATAATACAAGCTGATAAGGGGAACAAAACCGTAATTATGTATTAAGATAAATATAACCTCAAAATGGAAAAATTACTAGATGAAAAAACAACTTACAGAACTATTAGAATCGATCCGACAGCGAAACTTCAAAGAGAAAATAATAATATTGTTTTAGAATTGCACAAAAGTGAATATATTGATCTATGGCAGAAAAGAAACTAATTGTGTTCATCGGCCATCGCTCCCAGAATTTACGGCCTGCCAAAAATTCATAAAAGAGATACTCCACTTCGGCCAATTGTTTCCTCTGCAAGTTCCCTGTTATAGACTCTCAAAACATGTGGGACAAATACTAAAACATATTATTTCAGACGAATATAACATTAAAAATTCAAATGAACTAAAAAATCAGATGAAAAATATTAAAATAGAAGAAGATGAGATTTTAATATCATTTGATGTCGTTTCCCTGTTTACGAATATCCCGGTACATATGGCAATAAAAAATATAATGGGAAAATGGAAAACGATAAAGAACTTCACAAAAATTCCAAGCTCGAAGTTTCTAAAAATACTTAATTTTTGTCTCTCCGATAATAAATATTTTGTGTTAAATAAGAAAATTTATAGCCAGATATTTGGAATGCCTATGGGCAACCCTCTTTCTCCTACAATAGCCGATATAATTCTTGATAGCCTACTTGACGAAGCGATAAATGAACTAAAGAAGAAGAATATCCATTTCAAGTACATAGTTAAATATGTAGACGACATATTAGCGATAATCAAAATTTAAGATAAAGATGAAATACTGAATGTTTTAAATACTTACCACAACAAAATTAAATTTACCACAGAATTGGAAGAAAATAAACAGATTGCCTATCTAGATATTAAGATACACAGGGACAATAACAGGATCACATTTCATTGGTATGCTAAGGAATCACCATCAGGAAGACTAATGAACTTCAATGCTACACAGCCTAAACACCAAATTATTAATACGGCAAAAAATTTTATTTTCAGAGTTTTAAATATTAGGGACCAACAATTTCATGCCAAAAATATTAAAAATATAAAACTTTTATTAATTAGCAATAGTTTTCCAATTAAACTCATTTATTCATTAATTGAACAAACACAGCTAAAATTAAAAAATAATATCACTACACAAAATACTGATAAAAAGGAAAATATTTTTTTCAGTGTACGATTTATTTCTGGTTTAACGGACAACAAAAATATAAAAACAACAATAGAATCACAAAACATATGTTTTGCTTATACTCCTAACTCCACACTCAGTACAATGTTTTCAAATGTAAAAGCACCGATAGAAAAACAACAACAATGCAATGTTGTGTACGAACTTGAATGTATGGGAAATGACGAACAGAAATGCAATCATATAGGTACGACAAAACGATCATTGCAAACAAGAATGATTGAACATAAAAACGACATAACAAAACTTAGAGAATCAACAGGGTTTGCAACACATATTCTGTCATCTGGACATAAAATCAACTTTGATGACGTTAAAATTTTAGACATAGAGGGTGGAGAAAGGAAAAGGTACACAATAGAAAGCTTACGTATACAACAAAAAATAGAAAGAACAATGAACAAAAAGGAAGATACTGACAATATAAATACAAGCTATAGAGTTGCAATATAACTTCAAACTGTGATATTAATTTTTAAGCTGTGGTTTTAATTTATTTTTTGTGTTAAATGTTCTTTGTTTTCTGTAAAATTCATTTATATTTAATTTAATGTGAAAATTACTGTTAAATTTGTAAGTTTAAAGAAAAAATATTTGGTGTATTTATGTTTTATTAATGTATCGTAATTTTTTAATTAAATAGACGTAACCCTGATGAAGTCAACAAATAATTGACGAAACGTTGGAAAACATGTAAAGAAAAGTTTTTTATTTACATTAAATAATATAGGCCTAATTAGCTGACTGGAAACAATTCAAACATAAAATATTTATTAAAATTTGGCCAAATAACACATTAGTATAGAAAAAGAAAATGGTTCGCATATAAATAAAAAAACGCACAGATTTAGGTTAATTTTTCCCGAAGGAGCCTGACCAAGCGTTGTGTTTATAGGATCTAGAAATGCACAAAAATATAAAGAAATCTAAATCTGCATTAATACTGAGTAATACCCCTGACAGACATAGGATTTGTATACTATACTAGCATAGTATACTACATGTGTGTCAACCTAAACTACAATCAAACCATGCAACAAAGTGGTGTAATCCTGGTGTATAAACTACGAAAATGAACGTAGTATAAATGCGGTATCTTATTTAAAGTATACGTACTACAAGTCTGCCAATATAAAAAAGTATATATGTCTGTCAGGGGTATAACCGTTCTAAGTGCTGCAAAATACCTCTACTGCGACCGAAGAACCAATTTACAAGCCAAAATTGCAAAAAAATTACTTTTCTGCCATTATAGTATAAAAATATGGGGGATTTCATGTCAAGTGACCCAATTTTGAAATCAATGTCTTCCGATTTGCACCAAGGTTAGTCCTATTGGATAGTAGTTTAGACACAAACACGATCTGTCAAAAAGTTTCTGAGTTAGAGGGAGTCCAAGTTTGATATTTTGGCCATACAGGTGTTCTTTCTCATCCATGTAATTTATTACCTATTTGTGTTAGCAAAATTTGTCCTAAGTAGCTTCAATAGCTTCTTTTGTTACAGTCCCGACTACAATTGGTTGAGTTTTTGTCAGCTCTAAATGTAGTTGTAAGTGGGTTAAGAAAAAACAAATATAAAAACAAATTACTTTATTTAATTTTGCCAGTTCAGTTTTATTTACACTGCCACATGCATATCAGTTATCAAAGTCTCTCTTGGGATTCAAAAAATTAATTAAGAAAAGATAAACTCACTTTTTATTGTTGTTGTTTTTGTTTAAGCTTTGATATTGATACAGGTAAAACTGGGGCTTATAATTCTTATTCGCTTAATAGTTTTATTTGTGTTATATCTTTAGTTTTTCTAAAATCTTTGGATGAAGTTTCCTGACGATCTGGCCTATGCAACCAGTGAAATTCGCATAGGAATAGCATATCCCTTCAACAATAAATTTCAGTTTATCAATAGTATGAAATGGGAATTTAGCACATTTAAACGAAACCTTGTTAATTAATTTTTTGAATCCCAAGAGGGACTTTGATATAACAGAATACACTGAAAAAAACAAATCAATCCATCCGTACTTAAATTAAACCGAAGCGCTGTCAATGGTAATCCGAAAATTCGATGTAATCCGGCTAGATTTGACTCTCGCCCATTGCTAAGGAGCTACCGCTCCCTTACCTCCGCTGCTTTTGGAAATATCCAACCAGAATCTGTTAAATAGCAACAGCGCCTAGGGATGATCCGTCCCTTAGGCCAACTTCTTCTACAAGTTGTTAAAAAACTGCCCTTGATGGTAGGATTTTCAGAATCTCCAGCGGCCTTTGGTTTAAGCCACAACCAGCACTTGATCTCCGAAAGTAGCTTTCTTGCAGAAAAGTTACACTCCCAACAAAGGCGATCTTCCTTAAAAACAGAATGAGATTTCCGCAAGAAGTATGCTTCCGAATACCTCAACCAATATTCAATCCGGTGCCTACTCAGCGGGGGCTACTGACTTTCATGGTAGCAGATAGAATCTCTGGTCAGCTCCGATCTGTGATCCGCCCAGCTTTCTACATCTCAATTCCTAGGATACTCAGAGTTTTTTGTGAGTGTGTCCATGGGAACAATATACAGGTTGCAACTTTTACGATAAATAACTGAAATTAATTTTTGAAAATGGTAAGAACGCCATATATCCCATAAAATCGTCCCATGGGCTAACATTTCTAGTACACTAATTGCTCACTTTTTATATGATCGGTTCATAGTGAACCATAATACAAATACAAGTACGGTATTAAAGTATTTTTTTATTTCGTCTTTAAGCTACTTTTTAATTCGGTATGGGTATTTTAATTATATCGTTACACCACACAGTGGGAGAAATGGCCAATCTGGTGGCGCTTTAATTATATCTGTTTTATTACTGATCTGATCTATTAGAAATGTTCAGTGAAATTATAGCCAAGGATATGATTTTTCAGTACACAGAAAAAATTATTGCTGAATTATTTTCAAACAAACGCTTGTTTCAAATTTTTTTTAATTTCTACAAATTTTTTTACTGATTCAATTAATATTTTTGTTTGATTTTTATTTTAGCCAACAGAAATGTTGACAACTATTCAAAAATATAATAAACGCGTTATTGGCTTCTAGTTTTCATAATTTTGTATGAAATATTTAACGCTCTTTATTGTTGTCGTGTTTTTGCATTTTTTTTATTTGACCGTAAGCAACACTTCTTTATGTGAAATATAAGAACAACAAAAAAAAAACACATACAGTCTATTTTTGGACGCTTTGAAAAGGTACAACTATAAGAAAGATGATAAAATAGCGTGGCGAGGTTTTTAGTAAAAAACAACAAAAACAATAATAGGTAAAAAAACGTTTCACTCTTTTTAAACAACAACAACATTAGAAGAAACAAAATAAATTTTTTGTTGGTTTCAAAGTTGGTAAAAAAGAATGAAAAACAAAATCCCGCATTCAATTTTTTAAAAATGTTTAGTTAAATACCTATGTACATCAAATAAAAGAAATAAAATGATGACGAAAAACATGTCGAGTCGGTCTGCTGCCAAGGAAAGGATACAGAACAGTGAGTGAAGAAGAAAAACATTGTGTGAACAAACAAGACTTGGTGCAAAAATTATTCCAACAAAAAAATGTGTCTCAATGCCAGCCGGCGCCGCTCTGCTCTGCCTTCATCTACTTCTACAGTGCTTGCTTGTGTGCGCGTCATTGCTTGTGCAAAAACTTTTTTGTTTGATTCAGCAAAATTATTTGTTTGAAATTTATATGATTTTCAGTAAACTATTTGTTTGATTCATATAAATTATTTGTTTGAAAAAATCAGTGTTTTTTTTTTCAATAAACGAAATGCAAATAAATTGTTTGAATATGCAAATTTGTTCGTAGGACCGATTTCAGACAAAAAATGTTTTGATTCTACAAATTTTTTGTTTGAATTGCAAAAATAATTTTTTCTGTGTACAGTGTGCGCCATTAATGCTGTATCATTAATCATCGACAATTAATATATTAATAGTAGTATGTATGTTTATAATTTTGTATTACATTCGATTTTAAAACTTTTTTTAAACAAAATTATATTTTAAGCATTATATAATACACTTATTTATTTTTTGGAATTTTACCCTAAACTCAGCATGCACCAGTAATAGAACTTAAAATCAGAAATTCATGCAAATTTATGAGAATTAAAATAGGAATAATGTGGCAATGCTAAATTCTACTATGGTGATTTTTATTTTGTAATTATTTTTCTTTTTAATTTAAAATGTGGATAAATGTTACAATTTCGCTTTTTTTATATTTACGACGACCAATGGCTGGTTTTGGAATAATAAGATCTCCATCTAACCATTCCTTATTTCGATCTGCGAATTTTTTCATGATTCTGTGGCTAGTTGTCCACTTGTGCCGCAGTTTATTTACAAAATTTCTTAATTGTTGACGAATTTGTTGACATTGCACTTCGTTATATTTTGATGGATCAATAACATTAGAAAAAACATGATTTTCCACCGCCAAAAACATTTTTGCTAGTACTGTTTCAGAGTGCCACATTAAAAAAGGGTGCGTTTAGACTCTGACATTGCATCTAAAAAACGTAAAAAATCATAAAGTTGCAAAAAGTTGCAGCTAATTTTTCAAATGAACATAGAAAGCAGAACATAAAAACAAATAAACCAAACATTGGAGCGGAATTCGTCGAATACTCTCAACTTTTATTCCAGAGAAGTTTAAGTTGCATATAATAAAGCACTATTTTACACAGGTCATTTGTTTATCACATTTAAGAACAAAAACATATAAGCACAAATCACAAACATATTTTTTTATCTAATGCATACCTAATAATCTCAATTTAAACTCTTACTCAAAAAAATATATATAAAGTAATGATTTTGTTGTATAAACAAACTTTAACTTTATAAAAGCGCGAAAAGTATTAATGCACTTGCTAAAATATATGTCAAGTTTGAAAGCTCACAGGCGGGCAAATATCTAGAGCAAAACAAAACAAAAAAAACCAAAAATCCAAAAATAAAAAAAAATTGCAAAATTCTAAAATCTCCTTAAATCGCCACTAGATTGGCCATTTCTCCCACTGTGCACCGGTGCAGAAACAGTATAAATAATATATAATATTAGAAGCGCTTTTAGATGTGCCAGTAAGAACCACAGTTTCAATACACATTAAAAAGCGCTTCTTAGAGAGAGTTATGGCTTGCATCAAGCGCTTGTGGAATGCATTTTAGTAAAACGTTTCAATTGCTTCAAAGTAGAAACTCACCATATTAAATGCATGCCTTCCGTAGACTATATCGTTTGCTAAAATGCGTTACTAACAAAAAATTTAAAATCATGTTTTTGATTGGTTATTATGAATGCCATTGAACTACATGTCTTGACAAAGTTTTACGCTTCTGCGATCAAAAATGACGCTTTTATTAGCAAAAAACAAAAGGACGTAACTACAAGAGTAATTATGTTATAAATGAAAAATTAGGTAACTACCCATTTTTTTAACAAAACATAATGAAATGGTTTCCTTTTAAAATTGTTTGAAGAATTCCATGGATGATTTAGCAATGCATGTTTCCTGACATGTTTGTAGTTTTCATTTTATAAAGTTGTTTGCTTCTCCTGTAACATTATATTTTTGTTAGTTACGTCTTTTTGCATTTTAGCTAACGATATGGTAAGTGAAACTTTTACGTTTCTCCCTTACAAACCTGCTTCGTCCGTAGCTTAATGTTTTATTGGGAAGGTATATCGATCTTACAGTTTGTTGGCAATCGATATGAATTTCGGTAACGGTATTAAACTATTTGTTATTTCGATATCGATATCAATACCGGTATATAATAACGGTATCGGGTGATAAACTTGAAAAAAATAACAAAAAAAAAATGATGTTTTTTTTTGCAAATAGCTCAGAAGTACCTCGTTAAGATAATTCCAAGCAAAAATTTTAGGCTTTTTGTGTTCAAAAGGTTGGTGTAAAATTTTTGACGTTACTGTCAGAAATGCACAATAATATAAATGGTAAAAGTATATATAGATGGTTTTTGTCGACCTAATTTTAATTTAGATAAACCAAAAATTTAATTAACCCAACCAACATTTTTGATTGTACTATACGTGTCCTATTTATGGTCATTAGACCAGAAAATATCGCACATTTTAAAAAAGTTAAATTTAATTTTCGGCTTAACTGTATCTTTGAAATGTGCCCACATCTGACAACAGACATTGAAACTCTCTACACACAATCAGTTTTTCTATCTAAGTTTTGAAATTCTGCTTTCCTATATCATGGATAACTTTTAAGCAACAGTTGTGTTTAGCAATCAGAACATGTCCATGTCTGTAAAAAAAGAGAGCGAAGAGAAAAATACTTTGCAAGTGTTTAGGTTTAAGTCTGTATACAAGGGTAAGTGTGAGTTTGAGTGTGTGTGGGTGTTATGCAAGTCTATGGGTATTATCCTTGAGCTTTTAATTTATGTATTTGTGTGTTGTGTTTGGAAGTGTTACTGCAACTACAACAACACATTTGGCATTGTAGTAGAAAGTTAAAGGTAAGTTTAACATGCTAAATAGGAAATAAAAGTAAGTGGGTATGATGGGTTTACATTTAGCACTAAATTACAAGTGATTAAAAAGTCTGAAGGCATTACAACCTTGAGTAAAAGGAAGGTTATTGAGCAAAAAAAAATAGTTCTTCAATTGAACAGAAAAAAAACAAAACTCTCAAGTTTTTTATAATACTCTTTTTATACGAGTGCATTTTCTGCTGGGCTTTCGCAAGTTTTATTAATTTAACTTGTGCAATTTGGTAAAGTTTCTGTTGTAAACTATGACTTTTGTAAAAGATTAAAATTCCCACAGCGGTTTTTAGTTGCTGTTTTAAGTTTTAATCTATTTGCAAAAGTTCATTTGTAATTAGTGAAACTAATAGAAAATTGCATGATAATGCCAAAGAAATAATTTCCCTTTAAGTTCTATTTGCAAAGATCAAAAACAAATAAAGTGACTAAAAATCTCAATTAGATAATTTAGCGCATTGAATGGCTATAAAAATGCAATTACCCAAACTTTTGCATCTTCTGTTTGAATTTTGTTTAATTTAATTTTTATTAAAATTGCAATTAACTTTGAAGTTCAAATTTATAAAACCTTGACTTTTTACACTAATAACAGCAAGGAAACGAGTGATTCTGGTAGAGGGCACCACAACAAAACAAATACATCTAGTATTTGCAAGTTAAAAGGTTACGTCGGGAGGTCTTTCCAGGGGGAGCTAAAATACCCCCGTTTTGACACCTGCTTACAATGAAATGTTCTTCACTTTTATTTGACGTCTGGTGTGTTAGGTCTGTGGGACCAAGCATATTTTTTTATTTTAGCAATTTTGTTATAAAGCGACCGAAATGGACATTTTTCTTAGTAGCTTAAGATTTTAAGTTGTTCTTAGCATTACAGGCAATTATTTGGTAATCGCGCTAAAAGTTAAAAAAGACAACCCACCCCAAAATCCGTGTAAAATTTTTTTACCCGTCTGACGCAGGGGTTTACTCTCGAACTGTTTAAAGTATGGATCTTTTTCAGCACATAATTTTACTGTAAGTCAGTGAATACACCAAAACTCAAAGTTCTATTTTTATTAAGAAATTTATTGTTAACCATAACAGTGGCCTTAACCACGTTTGAAGACACCCGTATAATATTACTTCAGTTACGCGATATATTTTATATTCATCCTATGGGTATGCTCCCCCTGCGCTTGCTCCCTTTATTTATATTCTTAAAGGTGTATTTCACCATAAGAGTGACTCCCTCTTTCAATTCCGGGGTTCAGAAGATGCTATTGGCATCCAATGGAGGGTACCACTTCCACTGCCCTTATTGAAAAAATAAGTAACCTATTTTGTTTTCGGGGTTCACGCAATGTTAGCGTTAATTTCAGGACAATCGGTTCAGTAGTTAATCAGTCTATAAGCCAACAAAAAAAAACAAACAAACATTTTTAATTTGTATACATATATAAAGATTTATTGCTCCCCCTACACCTACCCCCTTTATTTTTATTTTTAAAGGTGCAGCTTATCTTAAGAGTGGGTCCTAAACAGCTGGAACACTTTTGTCTTAGGATATTAGATATTCAACATTTTCTTTCTTTGGGGGATACTGTTTGCCCTCCGTCTACTCCGCCCATGTTTATTTTGAAAAATGTAGTGTACCATAAAAGTGGCTTTAACAACGTTTGACGACTCTCGCTATAATAGCTCTTCCTCTTATTTATTTCTAAATGTGTAGTTTACCATAAGAGTTTGAGCATTCTCACTATAACAGTTCATAAGATATGCGATATTTAACATGCATCCTATGGAGGGTACCACTTCCCCTGCCCCTATCAAAAAAATATGTAGCCTATTTTAAGGGCTCACATGATGTAAAAATTTCAGGAAAATCGGTTCAGTAGTTTAGGAGTCTTTAAGTATATAGCTTAAGTCGGTGCGCTTCGATACCCCCATCGAAATAAAATTAGTAAACATTTTTTAAAACTGACCTCGTGCATTGATAACGAAGCAATTTGTACCAAATTTAGATAATTCAACCGTCATCCTCTTACATATATTTACATAGCGCTTACATTTGCCAGTACTGGCAAGACAGTAGCAATACATGCAAACTTTTTTACTAATACATGCACACTTTTCCAACTGTCTTGCCTACTGTTTAGCAAATTTTGCAGACAGTAAGATTGGACAGTGATTTGACATTTGCTAACAGTAATTTGAAGTTTTGTTCGAAAACGAAAAAAAAAATCAAGAAGTAAGAAAAAAAGAAACATATTTTGCTTTGATTTTGTATGTTTTAGTTAAGTTTTATATTTTTTCACACAATAATGTTATTTAAAGTTATTTTTAAATTTGTTTAGTTCATATAAAACACGTTTAGCTGGACTTGCACTGTCTTAACTACTGTCTGGACGCCTTCGTCACAAATACAATTAGTAGTGTTTTTGGCAACTTATATGTATTTTATTACTGTCCTGCCAGTACTGTCAAATGTAAACGCTGTGTTAGACATTATCATGGTCCTTGTGTTTATTACAATCTGGTAGATAATTTCATGGAATTTATATTTTAAATATGATTTCCGGCATATGTCTGCCGCGGCTACGAGTTACATGGTCCATTCAGTTAGTTAAATTTTTCACTACTTTTCCCAATAAGTCTGGCCGTATGGCGTCAATAGTAGCTTGAATATTGAATTCCAACGCTTTAAGAGTTGCTGGTTTGTCGGCATAAGCCAATGACTAAGCATTTTCCCATTAAAAGTTGTCCAGATGCTTTAAATTTCGGAAACAAAAATTCAGTCAGCATGGCTCGGCAGCTCCTTAATCATTTCGAAAGTCATGTAAACCGCACCAAACAGTCAATGTTAATGAATGAAATCAGTGCTGTGGAGTCGTCAAGAAAAAGTTATAGCTCCGACTCCTTCCGCTGAAATTTTTTAAGTACGACTCCGACTCCAACTCCGACTCCTACTCTAACCTTGATGATAAATATTTATGAGACTGGTCCTTATTTGAGTTTAAACCAGAGATAGGCAATATGCCGCCCATGGGCGCTTTGTTATTATCTTATTTACACATACTTAAGCACACGTACAGAAGAAAACAAGTAAAACATGTTGTGTTACGCTTGTTGCTTGAGCAACGGTTTTTTTTCATTTTTAATTTCCTTAAAGGCTAGATTACACTATTATACTTTGTATTAAAACTTGTCAAAAACTCAAGTAATATGAGAAAGTGTGATAGTGTGAATGAAATGTGTCACGAAAATGACAAGTATTATGAAAAAAGTTTGACATCCCATACGACGTTTTTTGAAAAATTTCTAAACAATAATACTTTTCATTGGATCAGGGTTGCATTTTATTTTATGTATGAGTGTTTATACTTTGTGTGATGGTGTGAACACAAACTGTCATGTTAAATTAGATTTTTTGACAGTCGCAACAAAACTCATTAGATTTCTATCTCACAAAGTATTATGGAATACGTAAGACTTGTGAGATAGTGTAATCTAGCCTTAAGTAGCATAAAGACGACATGTTTTTGTCATCTGACATGTCAAATTTTCAAGTCACATGTATTGTGCATGGCTGTCAAAATCGCTGTTTAGCATAAGGTTTATAATATTCGGTCACATACGTACATGTAATTTGCTTCTGACATTGTCTCTGTTTTTTTCGCATTGTTATTGCAGAAACCAAAGAAGTGCTCGGTTTCAAAATAGCTTGCTGCCGCCATGAAAATTTTTATTTGCGCGGTAAAATAGTTTAGCCATCTTAACATTTTTTTCTTTTAATTCAAAGATACCAATTTAGGATTTTATAATAAAACGGTTTTTATATACATATAAATTCTATTCAATGGTAAGATGATCAAACATATCTCGGTATTGTAAAAATTAACTTCAGCCGACTAATGACTCCGTCAATAGTGGACGCCGCTGCCGGTTTCTTCCCGGCATTGATTTCTGATGTCAGATGGTTTGTCAGAAGTAAATAGAGCACGTTCTAATTGATATTTTGTCAGATGACTTTGCGTCTGACTTTTATAGAAGCAAAGTTAAAAAGGAAACACACGACATATATGTATTTTGCAGTGGGAAATTTGACATGTCAAATAATCCATTATTATGTAA
Organism: Pollenia griseotomentosa; assembly: GCA_963931875.1. Lineage (NCBI taxonomy): Eukaryota > Metazoa > Arthropoda > Insecta > Diptera > Polleniidae > Pollenia > Pollenia griseotomentosa. Next base: position 140,055,834 of record OZ007563.1, on the reverse strand, counting down.
CATTGAAAAACATAATGGTGACACAAAAGAAGAACTTAACTTATTCAAAACTTTTGATTACTTCATCTATGTCAAATTTGTAAGGACAGCATTTTATACGCAAGAGGTATTCGACGATTTCGGTGTCTATTTTTTATAAACTTTAATAAAGAAAATGAAGATTCACATATAAAGGTTGATCCAAACATCGAATACATCTTTAGCATTTAATTTTTTGTTTTTAGATATATGTTTTTATTGTTATTTTTGCAGAAGTTTATTTCACTTTCTAGAGGTAAATTTAAATCAACTTGCATTTTTTTAAGTTCTGCTTTTATGACACCATAATGTATTTCAATGTTACACAGTAACGGATCATTATGAAGTTCGATCATATTTTCAAGTCTCTGAAAGTTAAAAAATCGATTATTATAACTATTAAGTATATAACCTAAGACATCAACATATACATTGAATTTGTTTATATTAGGAGAATTGTTTTCTTCCGTACGTGAGTTTAATATGCAATATTTTCGAAAAAAAAAGAATTATGGCAACGCTGCAGAACAATGAGAGCGGGAGAGTCATATACAGTGATGTTAACCGTACGGTAATTACCCTTTTTTAACGGTTATATTGGGCCGCAAAAGGTAGCAAGGTAATTTTATTTAAAATACGGTAATTTGAATTTTTGAAATACATATACTTTAGACCGACTCAACTTGTATGGAGGTGAAAAAAGTGTTCTTGTTACCCATCTGAAAATAAACTTAATATGTTTTATGCTGATTCCCAAAATATTTCGGTTCTAGCGTTGTCCATCCGTGAGCTGGACCATTTTAAAAAAAAAGGTCGCGGGAGGCCATTCGGCCGATATTTTGTTCCATACATAATTGAAATATACCAATATTATTATAATAAAAAGAAATGACAATAATTTCCTTAATATATTATGTTTTATTTTTAATCAACATCGGCCCTTAAAATGTACCACCCTGTATTACCAACAAAGTTCGCTGAATCCTCTAGCGGTTTGGTATACCTAAGTTTCTTTCCTTTGTTGGAAAAAATTTAAAAATTCTAAGATTTGTTTTATTTCACATATTTGGGTGCCCCAGTATGCTAGCTGGTAGTGAGCTTGTCTATCAGTGCGAGGTTTGCGGATTTATTTAGGCTGGAGGTCTAAAGTACTGCCACTCGGCAAGTTAAGTTATAATATAATTTGTAATTGTATTCGTTAGCATTATCCTGTATTTATTTCTTTTTATTTACAAAAATAGTCATTTCATTTTTTTGAAATTTTTGTACGATTATTTTTTTAATTGAATTATTTATATATGAAATACTTACAGCCAGACCCACGATGCCGAACGCAAACTAAAGCGAAAGAAATCCAGTCACTCATTTTCGTTTGAAAAGGCGGCCCATTATCGTTCGACTTGTCGTTCGTTTCGCATTACGTGTCTAACGCAATCCCAAAAAAGTTACTATGTTGCCACATCTATGATTCCAAAAATTAATAGCCAATATATTAAAAAAGTTCTTTGCGACAAGTCTAAAACCGACCCCAACGTAAAAAAATGCAGCAACTGTGGTGGCAATCACACTGCCAATTATAGAGGATGCCCTGTATATACTATCGTCAAGCAGTCGGTTGGGCCGAAAACTAATCCCCCTCAGGTAACAAATCAAGTAAACAGTAATGACCATCAGGCCCCCCAGCCTAGTAGTAACATAATTTCTTATGCTAACGTCTTAAAATCAAACAATATACCAATGCAAGGCCCTTCGACAAGTAATGACGAAACTCCAGTTTCTAATCTTAGTCGGCTAGAAAAAACAATGGAAACATTAGTGCAAACAGTAAATAATTTTACAAACACAATGGGTAATATGTTACAGGAAATTCTAAGAATGCAATCGATGTTATTGCAAGCTGTACTTAACAAGCCATGAACTGTTTAAAAATTTGTTTTTGGAACGCAAACGGCATCCGCCAACATAAAAATGAACTAGAATACTTTCTCAAAAATAATCAAATTGATGTTATGATGGTTTCTGAAACTCATCTGACCTCAAGAAATACGTTTAAAATCAATGGTTATATACTATATGATACCAAGGACCCTCGAGATAGAGCTTGTGGAGGTTCTGCCATTTTGATAAAAACCCGAGTCAAACACTACTTAATGTGTGATCATCGTGAGGATTATCTGCAAGCAACAAATATTCGTGTTGAAGAGCTTAATCGAAACATAGTAATTTCATCTTTATACTCTCCACCTAGATTTTCAATATCAGAAAGCCAATATTGTGAATATTATAAATCCCTAGGACCCTGTTTCCTGGCCGCTGGCGATTATAACGCTAAACATACCTTCTGGGGGTCACGACTTATAACACCAAAGGGTCGTGTTTTGTTTAATACAATCTCTAAAATGAATTTAAATGTTGTCGCGAGCGGACAACCAACATATTGGCCTGCTGATCCACAAAAAATTCCAGATGTCATCGATTTCGGCGTGGTTAAAAACATCCCCACAGAAACGATTCACGTTGAAGCCTCATTAGAATTATCCTCTGATCACACACCTACAATTGTTACTATAACAAACACCAATAGAATTGTATCTCCCTCTAGTTACATAGCGACGTCAGCTACACAAATAAATTGGCTAAAATATAAAAAATATCTCAGTACTCATTGCACAGAAAATATTCCGCTTAGCACACCGGAGAATGTGGATCTTTCTATTGCCAATTTTGACAGTTATATTAAACTAGCGGTTCAACATTCCTGCAATACCCGCAAAAAAACTTATAATAATAATATATATTCTACAGATGTCGAGCGCCTCTTGAATGAAAAAAGGAGAGTGAGAAGGGAGTGGCAATTGCACAGATCCCCCCAACTTAAGAACTTATTAAAAGAGTGCACAAAAAAGCTAAGAAAATTACTGCAGTCCCGGAAAACGGCTTCCGTGGAAAAATATCTTAAGGACCTGGATGCAACACCACAATCAGAATACTCATTATGGCGTGCAGCCAGAAATCTAAAAAGGCCAGTTATCATGAAACCACCATTAAGAAACCTGAATGGAAGTTGGGCAAGAAATGATAATGAGAAAGGAAACCTGTTTGTAAATCATTTGAAAAACGTATTTACCCCAAACATATCTGACGACATAGCGGACGAGTTACCACCTGTTGCTGCTAGAGCAGCTGTTCCCCTAAGATTTGAGATGAGAGAAATCGAAAAGGCTATTTGTAACTTAAACCCCAAGAAAGCCCCTGGTTTTGATAAGATAAGCAACAAAATGCTTTTGGAGCTACCTCGCATAGCAAAGAAAATTATTCTTTATATTTTTAATGCTATTTTACGCCTTGAATACTACCCTCAAGAATGGAAGGTCTCCTTAGTAAAGATGATACCAAAGCCAGGAAAAGATCACACAAAAGTTGAGTCATATAGGCCTATTAGCTTATTGTCTAATATATCAAAGCTATTTGAGAAGCTCTTAGCGTCAAAATTAACCCCAATTCTAAATGATAATGGGTGTATACCTAACCATCAATTCGGCTTCAGAAGAGAACATAGCACAATTGAACAAACCCATCGAATAGTAAACGCCATAAGAAACGCCTTTGAAGAAAGAAAATATTGCTCCGCTCTCTTCATCGATGTTTCTCAAGCTTTTGATAAAGTCTGGCATGTAGGCTTGTTACATAAATTGAAGCTAAACCTACCGGTTAACACACACAAGCTGCTAGAAAGCTACTTGGTCGGTCGAAAATTTATTATTAAAGAAGGTGATTTTTTAAGTTCTCCTCAGCCAATTGAAGCTGGAGTGCCTCAGGGAAGCATCCTGGGCCCACTTTTTTACCTTATATATACCTCGGACATGCCAACAAATAATTACACCCTAACCTCAACTTTTGCTGATGATACAGCTTTTCTAAGCGTACACGAGAACAGTCGAGAAGCATCTCGATACCTGCAGGATCATATATTTCAACTAGAACTGTGGTTAAAACAATGGAGAATAAAGGTCAATGAGCAAAAATGCGTACATATAACATTCACCTTGCGTCGGGAAACTTGCCCCCCTATTAAAATCAATAATCAACTAGTGCCTCAACAATCGCATGTCAAATATCTCGGTATTCATCTAGATCGTCGTTTAACATGGAAATGCCATATAGAAGCAAAATTAACCCAAATGAAACTAACAGCAATTCAAATTAACTGGCTTATTGGAAGAAATTCTGTTCTTAGTCTCGATTGCAAACTACTACTTTACAACTCTATTTTAAAGCCAATATGGTGCTACGGTATTCAACTTTGGGGCACTGCCTCGGCTTCAAATATCGAAAAAATTCAAAGGCGCCAAAATAAACTTCTTCGAATAATCACAGCTGCCCCTTGGTATGTTAAAAACTCAAATATCCACAAGGATCTCAATGTGCCACTGGTAAGGACTATTATTACGAAGTATGCGGTAAAATATTTAAAAAGGCTAGAGTTGCACCCTAATCCACTAGCTCGAAATATTTTAAATGATAGTGGCCACACTCGCTTAAGAAGAAGAGACACTGCAGCACTTACCCATTAAGATGAGCGATAGACACCTACATATGTGAACAGAACCCGTATGAAGAAAATTTTTGTCTGGCACTGGCAGGACATAAAATAAATTATTAGGATAAGATTTGATTAATTATTGTTAGTTCATATTTAATATATGAAGATTCAATAAATAAATAATGAAAAAAAAAAAAAAAAAAAAAAAAAAAAAAAAAAAAAAAAATATTAATAAAGCGCTTAAATGTATAAATTGTACACTGAAAACGCTTCTATGTGATACATAAACTTGACAGTAAAAAAGTAAACATAAATAATATAAAATCTAAAGAAATAAATTTTTTAATGCCAGTTACTTTCACTTTTTTCAAAAGATAACGAACATACGGAGCTGACGGTGCTTCTCTTCTTCCAAAATCCGTACGCAATTTTCGCACACATGCTGCAACATTACCATGATTTTCAAAGTAATGTCGCAATATTTCCCAGCGTTGTTCAAGAGTATACACAACCATATTCGTTCAGCGGAAGGATAAAACTAATTATCTGTCAAATAAGACATGAGCTAAGTGTTACAGTTCATTTTTTAGATGAAACTAAGCAGGTGGAGCAAATTTCGCTCAGACAATTGCGGGAAATCTCTGATGTTCTCAGTATGCCAACAAATCAGTAAGTGTACAAGATATGTTGTTTAACAAGGTTTTACTACTTATATACATCTGTATGTAAGAATGTAAAGGGTGGTTAAAATTTCAAGGCACGATGTTGATTTTGAATAAAACACAAACTATTTAGGAAATTATTGTAATTTTATTTTATTATGATATATTGATACTACTCAATTATGTATGGAACAAAATATCGGCCAAATGGGCGCCGCGACCACGGCGGCACACCTCCATCCGATGGTCCAAATTTTCGATGACCCTGAGGCATAATGGAGGTTCTATGCCGTTAATGTGCCGAATTATCTCATCCTTTAGCTCTTGAATTGTTGCTGGCTTATCGACGTACACCTTTTCTTTCAAATAACCCCAAAGAAAAAAGTCCAACGGTGTCAAATCACATGATCTTGGCGGCCAATTGACATCGCCATTACGTAAGATAACACGGCCATTGAATTTGTTGCGCAAAAGAGCCATTGTTTCGTTAGCTGTGTGGCAAGTGGCAACGTCCTGTTGAAACCACATATCGTCCACATCCATATCTTCCAATTCGGGCCATAAAAAGTTCGTTATCATCTCACGATAGTGAACACCATTCACAGTAACTGCCTGACCGGCCTCATTTGGGAAAAAATTCGGCCCGATGATGCCGCCAGCCAATAAACCGCACAAACCGGTCACTTTTTGTGGGTGCATTGGTTTTTCGACAATCACTCTTGGATTATCATTCGCCCATATGCGGCAATTCTGCTTATTGACGAATCCACTGAAGATGATTTTCTTCGAAAATTGCACGATATGCATTTTGATTTGATTTCCTATTTTCATAATAAGCCTGAATAACTTTAACGCGTAGCTCGATTGTGTATCTTTCCATGATTCAAATTGAGTTAGTCTGAAATTGAAAAATGTCGAATAAAATTCGGAAAAAAACTTGGCGTTTAGGTGTGGTTCACATTCAACATCGTCCCTTACAATTTAACCACCCTTTATAATAATAAAAACATACATACATATGCTTTTTCCTAGATTCATAGCAAACTTTCGAATATCAAAGGATATATTTGCTATCAGTGCTGCCACAACGAATACAATTTTTACAACCAAAATTTTTGGAAAAGTTACCAAATGTAAAAAAATATAACTAAATTTTAAATGCTTTTTATTAATTGAGAAAATCATTAAAATCATTGTAATACATTGTAACACAAAGGTTATTTGCACTTTATAGTAAAACAATAATTAGAAATCAAGAAAAGAAAATAAACAAGAAATGTAATTCTTTTACATATTAACTGCCTGTTTAACAATATCGATCGTTAACGTTCGCATAGAAAATTACATTTAAAACAAAAACAAATTTTAGAATTTTGTTTTTGTTTTAAATATAATTTTCTATGCGAACGTTGACGTTCGAAATCGATAAACGGGTTGTAAAAAAATTACGTGAAACCCAATTAAGTTTTAATTATTTGCGACTTTTTTCGTAAAAAAATTTTTTTATTTTTTGGCGCCCTATGCTCCAGTGGGAGTTAGAGGAATATTTATAAAAAAAAATTTAATATTTTTTCATATGCCAGTTATAAATAACAAAAATGGATAATAGTTTTCCGCTTTTTAGCTGTTATTGGCAGGACTGTCAAATGTGGCGATTTCTTAATCCTTTTGTGGATGGAAATTTACGTTTGGCGATATGGCGATTATTTTGGCGAAATTTAAAACGATTGGCGATATGCGAAATGCATTTTATGTAAATATTTTCTAATTTACATATATCTAAAATATTATAAAAACTGTTTTCTGTTTTGTGTAAATTTTATTTCAAATTTATAATTCTTATTATAAAAAAATGTTTCAAAATTGTTCTCAAGGTATATTTACACAAGGTGGACTCATTTGGGAGTGTAGACATGCTGCTCTATAAAAAGAACCAAGTTGTCAAAACTGTCTTCATTTAAACAAAAACAATTTAACTCACACATGTACAAATTTTGGCTCATATACACGAAATTTGACGTTTGGGTTCCAATAGGGGTAAACAGCTGACAAACATATGGGCCAACGAGTTTACCTTGTGTAAATATACCTTGATTGTTCTAATATATCATAACGTACATTCAATGGGGAAAAAGTATATGACTGACAGTCAAAATAATTATCTTAAAAAACATTAAATAAATATACATACCCACAAGTTATAAACAGTAAAATTTCAAATTTTTTTAAACTTACAGCCATTTATTTTTAAAGAAAATTCCATAAATTTTAAAAATTAATTGATAAATCAATGTAATTTTAAAAAATCTTTAAAATTCCTACGTGTATTTTCAAATATGCATATAAATATACTTCTGGAAATAACCTAAATTCAGAACCTTAAACTTATTTTTCAAGTTTTTAAAAACACTGAAACGACTTTTGTGTAATTTTTCAGAAATTTTCTAAAATCGATTCCGGATGATTTTATGCACTTCCTACTTTAAGTACTAATAATCTTTACCCCGGGTCTTCACGTAGCAATATTTATTGCGGCAAACGTCAAATTTCATTGCTCCATAAAATTTGGGACGTATAGACCGCATATTGCCATGAGTGGCAATCCATTGCGCAATGATTGCTCTTCTTATTGCTTGAGCAATTATTGCTTAGCAATATGCTGTCAAATCAGTTGTAATTTATCTGACATTTCATTTCTCTGTACGGTTGTTTTTTGTTTGTGAGTTTATTTATTAAAAAAGCAATCAATAAATATATTATTATTTATTATATTTTTTAATAAACCTAAAGATCAACAAAAGCAAACGACGAATTTATTTTTTTGTATATTTTTATTTTTTCAATAGAACAATTCAACTTTTTTTAACGCAAATAAACAAAAAAGTAATACAAAACACAGCTACGACAATTACAATTAATTATTTTATTAATTTAAAAAAGAAAATTTCACAACCACTTCAAAACACAACATAAAACATTTGTTATAAATATGTACAGCCACAAAACTTTATACGACTACTCGCGGTGAAAATTGCAAATTTATGGCAAAGCAATTTCAAGTGTTCTCCAGCAATAAATTCAGCAATTATTGCTCCATTGTTCTGTCATTGTTCTGCCGACGTTATTGCTTGTACTTAGCAATAAATATTGCAACGTGGAGACCCAGCGTTACTTCTCTTAAAATCAAGAAAAACTACGCTCATTAAAAAAAATAATTGAAAATCTCCATTGATAAAAACTTCATTTGTTTACGATTCCAGATCATGGCGTTTTTAATATAAAAATCACAAATGGCAATATTTTCTTAGCAAAAATATTAAAAAAATTATTTGGTTGCTGTTTTGAAAGGGATTATAAAAAACTTCCGTTAATTGGTAACAAATAATGAAAAAGTCGTAGTACACAGTACATATTATTTGAGCTCGTAAATAATTGTACCAAGAAAAACATATTCGTTCGTAATTATAATTGTTTTAGAAAAAAGTAACCAAAATGAAAAAATATTCACATCTCCACATTGAAAAAAAATATAACCAAATTTGGTTAGAAATAACCAAAGTCGGCAGCTCTGTTTGCTATGATACTGAACGTGTTGTAGCAGAGGTGTAATCCAGGTCTAGATGCACAAAAATTCGGCACAAAAAGCTGGCAACGATAGGTAACGAAAGTGTGTCCTCTACAGATAAGGCCACGGTATACAGGATCATTAAAGAGTGCCTACAGCTGTTTGAAGACTGTATTTGTCCAAAATGGATAAAAATGCCTCTTCCTAAAGAAGAACGAGAAATAATGGAGACATTTTTTGATCGTACTGGATTCTCGGGAATAATAGGTTGCGTAGATGGAACACAAACTCGCATCAAGTCGCCAGTCCACAACGTGAAGTGTTTATATTATAACAAAAAGGGATATTATGGTATAAACGCAATGATGGTGAGTATATCTGCCCTAAAAGATATCCAAAATCTAATAACGAAAATGATGTATGTATGTATGTATTTTTACTATCAGATTTGTGATCATAAAATGAACATCAGGTATGTTGACGCTAGGTATCCCGGCTCCAACCACGATGCATTTATATGGGAATATAGTGTGGTTGACCAAAAGTTGCAAAACGCCTTTGATGATGGAAAACGAAACGCTTGGATTTAAGGTATTGGTTATATCTAGGAAAAATATCTATAGAAACTGGGAGTTATTTCCTTTCGTAGGTTTTCATTTTTTATTTTTCGAATTATTCTATGAGCTAAATTTCAGTTATGTATTTTATAAAGCTTTTTTGTAATAGTCCCATTCCTTCAATTTTCAGGAAAGACTTTATACACTACCAGACTATTATATTGTATCTTCTTGTTACATTTAACCTTAGCTATCCTTTGGATAGCAATGAAGTATATTGTATGTACAGAAAAAATTACAAATATTAGACACCAGCAGAATGTAATATTTTTTTTATTTTAGGCGATGGTGGCTACAAACTAAAGCCTTTTTTAATGACACCATACAGGAATCCAAGAGACGACAACGAAAGGCGGTTCAATAGAAAGCACACCAGTGCGCGTAATATAGTCGAACAGTGCTATGGTGTCTTACAAAATAGACTTCGATGCATCCTTTGCTCCCGAGCTCAACACTATAACCCTTAAAAAGTGACACAATAGAAAACAGTAGAATCAACTTTGCGAAATAAAAAGCGACGATTTTCGGACTGAGGTAAATTTATGGTAAATCATATTGCAATATATATATATATTGATAGATTTCGTTATATAAAGGTTTTTTTTGATTAAAAAATCAAATTTTATTTGCATGGATAAAATAGCAAGTCGTTTGTATGGTGTTAACCAAAACAGGAATTTCATCATAATATTCCGTCGCAAAGTTGATTCTGATGTTTTTATTTGTAAGGCTTATAAATGGCTCCTCTTGTGCAAATCCTTAAGTAAAAATCGTATTTATGTAATGTATTGCGAATAGTATTGAGACAACAAACCTTTTTTAGTTCGAGTTTTTACAGTTTTTTAGGTTCCTACGCCGCTTTAAAAGGATCTTGCTTGATTTTTTTTTAAATCGAGCGCTATTTTCTCCAATTAAATATCTTATCTTGATCTTCTCGGCTTTTTCTGGTTAACCTAACTCATTGCGAAATCTTTTGATAATATTGTGGGCTTACATTTTCCAGCCAATTCTGGAATTTCTGTCACAGTTTTTCTCTCTACATACATTCAAAATAACTATTAGCTGCCTAATTTCAACAGATGAATGCTTTCCATTTGGGGCCATTTCCAATATTTTTCTTTTCTAATAATGCTAATTGACACGAATAGAGTTGTTTAAATAATTATGGCAAAAAAAAACAAGTTTTTAAGTAAACGGCATTTTTATCATTGAAACTTTGATTTGTCCGATTAAGAGTCCAAACACAATGTAACGATAATTTATTGCGGTGCGGTTTTTCATACGATTTCGAAGTAAAAAACCGCAGTGTCGAACGGCATAAAATTAAAATCTATTTTATTTTCATTGCTGACTTTCTTTCTCTCTCAACAAGTCGAATTAAATTCGCCTTGTCTCTCAATTTTTGATACCAGTTCTCTTTCTGATGTTGCCATAGTTTTTGAATAATTGGCTATGTTCACAACATTATTGAAAATAAACAACATGATAAAAATGTATGCACAAATAAATTAATAGAAATTAAAACAAGAAATGACAACTATTTCCGTCGCCGTCTTCCGTTGTATTATGTTTGTTTTTCTCTCCCGCAACGAGAAATCGCACCGCACCGCACCGCAAACATTGTGTTTAGACTCTTATTTTTCTCTCCCGACTCTATGCGTTTGACACAAAAAGTTGGTTTATTTTTTGTTCTTCATTCGGATTTCACAGTTAATTTTGCAAAACAAAACAATTAATTGATAAAAATTTTTTTTTTAAGTTTAGAGCACATTTTGGTCTTGCAAACACTTGTCCTATTTTGCGTTTGAGTCACTGTATATGTACATTTATACTACAACGGGGGATACAATTGTATTTTTTTTTTTTTTTTTTTTTTTGCCAAAATACTAGAGAAATTGATCTCAGATTTTTACAATGCGTAGATATGATCACTGTACATCGATTTCTTGAAAAAAGTAAAAATTTTTGAGGTGACTCTCTTTAGAGGAACCAGTGCGATGTGAATGTCTATATACATACCCTTAAGGAAACCCGTATGCAAGTGTCTCCAAGTCACCAGTTTTGTCGACTATTTTGGTGACATTGTCAACGAAGTATCTTCACTACACTTCATTTGCCGCTATATTCGGCTTTAATACGAAATTTTTTTTATCAATATCAACTGAGAAGTATAATTTCTATAAAAGTTGAAGAAATAATAAAAAAAGATTGTTATGAATTCATATTGGTACCAAAAGTGTAGACTAGATTTTCTAAAATGTACAAGTGATTCTCTGGTTCCAATGTCTAAATACGTTCCCAAAAGAACTACCGAGTCAATAGTACCAACGTCAGTAGTAGATTTTCAGTGACACGCACATGTTAAATGTCTATAGTAAATAACATTGTCTGGGGTATAATAAGTCACTAGTACTGGTGACTGTGTCAGTAGTGAATCAGTACAGTTACACTAGTGACATTTCCTGCAGGGTATGCATGTACATATGTACATACATTTATAGATTATTTTACAAACGCGTCAATTGGCGCTAAAATTTTAATTTGTGTTTCAGCATTTCTTTTCACTAATTCCGATGGCATTTCAGCTGCATCCGCCATTCGTGTTGCTTCAGCCAATATTTTAGTCGCCTCGGCCTGTTCTCCGGCTGTAGCAGCTGAAGTCTCACTTACGTGTACTTGACGACGATTGAGGGAAATTTGTTCATTTGTTGCTTTTAGTTTTTTTTGGCCGAAGAGCAACCAGGTAACTGTTCGTCCGTTATACTCCGTTTTTGCGATGGCTGTTGTGGAAAAAGAGAAACCAATCATTTGATGTAGGTGTGACTGAAGTGTTATTCGGTTGAGTGTTACTTGAGTTGTTCGGTAGCGTGGATTGACTTGTGGAAAACTTTTGTTGTTGATGTTCTCTGGAAGGTGTAATTACCGCTATCACTGCGCTACTCCGGGGTGGTGTGTCTGTTAATGGTGAGATAGTGCGATCTGCGTAGCCGAACTTGCCGCCACCCGGGCTGCAGATTTAGTTAAAGATAGTGTTTTATCAACTATTTGCTCCAACTCCGTCAAATTACACATGCGGTACAGACCACCACCAGTTTCACGAAGACTTTTATTATTTCCCGCAGTTTTTTTTTTTTTTTTTGGTACGGGACTTTAAGTCAGCCCAGGTCTGCAAAAAAAAAGAATAAGAATAATAACAAACGAAGCTACATAATTCATAAAATTTGAGTATTTACTTTTTTCCACTCAACGATGGTTCAGGAGGACCCATTGAATTTAATTTTTTACTTAAATGCGCCCACTGCTCCTCTGTTGACACTTTACTGCTGCCATAGACAACACTTCCTCTAGCGAAATTAGGCTCCGCTAGAGCCTGCAGCTGTTGATAGGTTGAATTTTTGTTGCTGAAATGTTAATGTGTTTAATAGCACAAGTTTTTAAAATACAACATACATACAGACATACATACGTATGTAAATAAATAAACTTAAAACTTACCAATTATTTTCCATTTTGATATTTCTAAATTTGATTTCTTTTTTATTAAAAACTTTTGCTTTGTTAATTTTCAGACAACAATAAACAAACATGTGACTCAATTTGACATTCGTATTCGAACAAACATAAAAAAAACATAGTGGGCCTCAGTTTTATATTGACATGCTGAAGTTATCTTTTGTATTTATTATCTTTCTACTAAGAAAGTTAGTGGGCCGCAAATCAGATGTTTGTCGTATAAAATAAAAGCGAACGATGACGTTCGATACCGTCGGCCTGGCTGTTAATTTTAAGGTCTTTTCGTGTCTGGCTACTTTACACGTTAATACAATGTATTAAGACATTGTAGAATTAAAATAATATGAAATCCTCTCCGTGTAGCCGGACATTAGGCAAAAAATTAAATTTAAGAAATGTAAAAATTTAAGAACGCAGCTCGACAGACAACAATTGATTATAATTTTTTCTGAATATAAAACTAAAACTGCAAAGAAGACCGCCACCAACAGCAACACCATAAATTTTGGTTTCAAAGCTCAGCTGTGTGTTTTTTTTTTTTTTTTTTTTTGTAGCACGTACTAACCGGGCGTGCTCCTTTAATTTTTGAAGACGCACACTCCTTTGCTCCTTCGTCTCTCTGGCTCTTAAAGTTCTTTGGCAATCGGCCAATCTTCTGTGTTTTTCCACATCAATTTCGAAATTAGGTCTCATTTCTTTATTTTAATTTGAGCCCGAATCACACAAAATATTTTTATAAATGAAATGTTTTTCCCAATTGTCAAAACCAGATAATTTAAAATTCAAAGCCTGCCACTTTCAAAATAAAAAAAAACTAAACAAAGTTATTTTTAGAGAATACAAAATTTATGAACAAGTAAGAGTGCTATATTCGGCTGTACCGAATCTTATATACCCTTCACCATTGTGCGAGCAGAATACAGAGCAACTAGACAAAACCTAAATAATTTCTACATAAACGTACATATATACAATACATAAAACTTCATTATAAATTAAATTTAAAAAGTTAAAACTAGTAAATATTTTTTTAAATCGTTACAGAACATGAAATAATTAAAAAAAAATTTTATTTTTGAAAAAAACAAGATTCGAACCAGGGACTCACAGTTTTCAACCTAAGCAAACCCCCTAGACATCTGGACCATGAAGGAACGTTTTACGAATATCATTAAAAGTAAATATGATCAGTTTACAGTTCACAACTCAACACAGTTGAGTTGCAATTATTTTTGATGTTTTAGTACATCACAATAAGCAAAGTTGTAAACCATAATACCAAAATTATAAATCAACCACACATTTGAGTTGTGAACCATAATAGCTGGCCTATATTCACCAAAATAGTTTGTACCATGTATGTGTGTTTGTTTGGTTTCCTTTTGTATAGGCACTGTTGTCATAGCGTAGATTTATCTTTGTTGGAGAGTTTTTAAGAAGCAAAACGAAACAAAAATTCCTAGTTTCTATTTGTTAAAATTATTTCGTTAAATAGATGAAATAATAAAGAAGGCTGATAACGAAAATCATATTGAGCATTATGCTAGTATATATAAACAAATGTGAAGGGGGGGGGGGGGGGGAAGAGACGGATATCGTTAAATCAACTTCGCTTTTCATAAGGACCCAGAATATATATACTTTATAGGGTGTAGTATCAATATTGTAGAAATTACAAACGGAATGACAAACTTATATATACCCTTTTACCTTCGGTGAAGGGTATAAAAAGAGCAATTTTTGGGAATTCAGTATTTCGGTTATAACTCAGCCATTTTTTAACCGATTTGAAAGATTTATATACTGACGTGTTAAAGAAGAAATTTACCATTTACTTGAGTTATAAACCTTGGACTCGGGAAGATCTATTGTGTCCGAAAATGGGTATTTTCCAAAAAAAAAATTATATTTTGGTCATAACTTTTTTGTATCTGAACCGATTTTTCCGAAATTTTCAGAAAATATTTTCTACTAAAGATTTCCGATCTTTTGATATATAACGCGTAGTCATAGGTCATATGACAGTCCAAAAAAGCAGGTTTTTATACAATTTTTGATATTTTTTGCACGGGAGGTACCACGCCCACTTGTTCAATCCCGCCCACATTTTGTGGAATGCTGTATATTGCTAACCTTAATGTGTGTACCTAATTTGGAAACTTTGGCTCTTGCCGTTCTCCAGATATACACAAAAAAGTAATAAAAATATAACAACAACAAGGGATTTTTGGAAAAAATTAGAGGTAGTCGTGGTTTTTTGCTCATATCTCAGCCATTTTTGGACCGATGTGGCTGAATTTCAATAGCAAGAAATGGTGGACTATATGTGACATAAGTGTGAAACAACCTAGCCGCTATCATGTCTGGAGTCTCCGGAAAACACATATCAAACGTAAGACGGACAGACGGACAGACGGACAGACGGACAGACGGACGGATATCGTTAAATCAACTTCGCTTTTCATAAGGACCCAGAATATATATACTTTATAGGGTGTAGTATCAATATTGTAGAAATTACAAACGGAATGACAAACTTATATATACCCTTTTACCTTCGGTGAAGGGTATAAAAAGAGCAATTTTTGGGAATTCAGTATTTCGGTTATAACTCAGCCATTTTTTAACCGATTTGAAAGATTTATATACTGACGTGTTAAAGAAGAAATTTACCATTTACTTGAGTTATAAACCTTGGACTCGGGAAGATCTATTGTGTCCGAAAATGGGTATTTTCCAAAAAAAAAATTATATTTTGGTCATAACTTTTTTGTATCTGAACCGATTTTTCCGAAATTTTCAGAAAATATTTTCTACTAAAGATTTCCGATCTTTTGATATATAACGCGTAGTCATAGGTCATATGACAGTCCAAAAAAGCAGGTTTTTATACAATTTTTGATATTTTTTGCACGGGAGGTACCACGCCCACTTGTTCAATCCCGCCCACATTTTGTGGAATGCTGTATATTGCTAACCTTAATGTGTGTACCTAATTTGGAAACTTTGGCTCTTGCCGTTCTCCAGATATACACAAAAAAGTAATAAAAATATAACAACAACAAGGGATTTTTGGAAAAAATTAGAGGTAGTCGTGGTTTTTTGCTCATATCTCAGCCATTTTTGGACCGATGTGGCTGAATTTCAATAGCAAGAAATGGTGGACTATATGTGACATAAGTGTGAAACAACCTAGCCGCTATCATGTCTGGAGTCTCCGGAAAACACATATCAAACGTAAGACGGACAGACGGACAGACGGACAGACGGACAGACGGACGGATATCGTTAAATCAACTTCGCTTTTCATAAGGACCCAGAATATATATACTTTATAGGGTGTAGTATCAATATTGTAGAAATTACAAACGGAATGACAAACTTATATATACCCTTTTACCTTCGGTGAAGGGTATAAAAAGAGCAATTTTTGGGAATTCAGTATTTCGGTTATAACTCAGCCATTTTTTAACCGATTTGAAAGATTTATATACTGACGTGTTAAAGAAGAAATTTACCATTTACTTGAGTTATAAACCTTGGACTCGGGAAGATCTATTGTGTCCGAAAATGGGTATTTTCCAAAAAAAAAATTATATTTTGGTCATAACTTTTTTGTATCTGAACCGATTTTTCCGAAATTTTCAGAAAATATTTTCTACTAAAGATTTCCGATCTTTTGATATATAACGCGTAGTCATAGGTCATATGACAGTCCAAAAAAGCAGGTTTTTATACAATTTTTGATATTTTTTGCACGGGAGGTACCACGCCCACTTGTTCAATCCCGCCCACATTTTGTGGAATGCTGTATATTGCTAACCTTAATGTGTGTACCTAATTTGGAAACTTTGGCTCTTGCCGTTCTCCAGATATACACAAAAAAGTAATAAAAATATAACAACAACAAGGGATTTTTGGAAAAAATTAGAGGTAGTCGTGGTTTTTTGCTCATATCTCAGCCATTTTTGGACCGATGTGGCTGAATTTCAATAGCAAGAAATGGTGGACTATATGTGACATAAGTGTGAAACAACCTAGCCGCTATCATGTCTGGAGTCTCCGGAAAACACATATCAAACGTAAGACGGACAGACGGACAGACGGACAGACGGACAGACGGACGGATATCGTTAAATCAACTTCGCTTTTCATAAGGACCCAGAATATATATACTTTATAGGGTGTAGTATCAATATTGTAGAAATTACAAACGGAATGACAAACTTATATATACCCTTTTACCTTCGGTGAAGGGTATAAAAAGAGCAATTTTTGGGAATTCAGTATCCATTTTTTAACCGATTTGAAAGATTTATATACTGACGTGTTAAAGAAGAAATTTACCATTTACTTGAGTTATAAACCTTGGACTCGGGAAGATCTATTGTGTCCGAAAATGGGTATTTTCCAAAAAAAAAATTATATTTTGGTCATAACTTTTTTGTATCTGAACCGATTTTTCCGAAATTTTCAGAAAATATTTTCTACTAAAGATTTCCGATCTTTTGATATATAACGCGTAGTCATAGGTCATATGACAGTCCAAAAAAGCAGGTTTTTATACAATTTTTGATATTTTTTGCACGGGAGGTACCACGCCCACTTGTTCAATCCCGCCCACATTTTGTGGAATGCTGTATATTGCTAACCTTAATGTGTGTACCTAATTTGGAAACTTTGGCTCTTGCCGTTCTCCAGATATACACAAAAAAGTAATAAAAATATAACAACAACAAGGGATTTTTGGAAAAAATTAGAGGTAGTCGTGGTTTTTTGCTCATATCTCAGCCATTTTTGGACCGATGTGGCTGAATTTCAATAGCAAGAAATGGTGGACTATATGTGACATAAGTGTGAAACAACCTAGCCGCTATCATGTCTGGAGTCTCCGGAAAACACATATCAAACGTAAGACGGACAGACGGACAGACGGACAGACGGACAGACGGACGGATATCGTTAAATCAACTTCGCTTTTCATAAGGACCCAGAATATATATACTTTATAGGGTGTAGTATCAATATTGTAGAAATTACAAACGGAATGACAAACTTATATATACCCTTTTACCTTCGGTGAAGGGTATAAAAAGAGCAATTTTTGGGAATTCAGTATTTCGGTTATAACTCAGCCATTTTTTAACCGATTTGAAAGATTTATATACTGACGTGTTAAAGAAGAAATTTACCATTTACTTGAGTTATAAACCTTGGACTCGGGAAGATCTATTGTGTCCGAAAATGGGTATTTTCCAAAAAAAAAATTATATTTTGGTCATAACTTTTTTGTATCTGAACCGATTTTTCCGAAATTTTCAGAAAATATTTTCTACTAAAGATTTCCGATCTTTTGATATATAACGCGTAGTCATAGGTCATATGACAGTCCAAAAAAGCAGGTTTTTATACAATTTTTGATATTTTTTGCACGGGAGGTACCACGCCCACTTGTTCAATCCCGCCCACATTTTGTGGAATGCTGTATATTGCTAACCTTAATGTGTGTACCTAATTTGGAAACTTTGGCTCTTGCCGTTCTCCAGATATACACAAAAAAGTAATAAAAATATAACAACAACAAGGGATTTTTGGAAAAAATTAGAGGTAGTCGTGGTTTTTTGCTCATATCTCAGCCATTTTTGGACCGATGTGGCTGAATTTCAATAGCAAGAAATGGTGGACTATATGTGACATAAGTGTGAAACAACCTAGCCGCTATCATGTCTGGAGTCTCCGGAAAACACATATCAAACGTAAGACGGACAGACGGACAGACGGACAGACGGACAGACGGACGGATATCGTTAAATCAACTTCGCTTTTCATAAGGACCCAGAATATATATACTTTATAGGGTGTAGTATCAATATTGTAGAAATTACAAACGGAATGACAAACTTATATATACCCTTTTACCTTCGGTGAAGGGTATAAAAAGAGCAATTTTTGGGAATTCAGTATTTCGGTTATAACTCAGCCATTTTTTAACCGATTTGAAAGATTTATATACTGACGTGTTAAAGAAGAAATTTACCATTTACTTGAGTTATAAACCTTGGACTCGGGAAGATCTATTGTGTCCGAAAATGGGTATTTTCCAAAAAAAAAATTATATTTTGGTCATAACTTTTTTGTATCTGAACCGATTTTTCCGAAATTTTCAGAAAATATTTTCTACTAAAGATTTCCGATCTTTTGATATATAACGCGTAGTCATAGGTCATATGACAGTCCAAAAAAGCAGGTTTTTATACAATTTTTGATATTTTTTGCACGGGAGGTACCACGCCCACTTGTTCAATCCCGCCCACATTTTGTGGAATGCTGTATATTGCTAACCTTAATGTGTGTACCTAATTTGGAAACTTTGGCTCTTGCCGTTCTCCAGATATACACAAAAAAGTAATAAAAATATAACAACAACAAGGGATTTTTGGAAAAAATTAGAGGTAGTCGTGGTTTTTTGCTCATATCTCAGCCATTTTTGGACCGATGTGGCTGAATTTCAATAGCAAGAAATGGTGGACTATATGTGACATAAGTGTGAAACAACCTAGCCGCTATCATGTCTGGAGTCTCCGGAAAACACATATCAAACGTAAGACGACAGACGGACAGACGGACAGACGGACAGACGGACAGACGGACGGATATCGTTAAATCAACTTCGCTTTTCATAAGGACCCAGAATATATATACTTTATAGGGTGTAGTATCAATATTGTAGAAATTACAAACGGAATGACAAACTTATATATACCCTTTTACCTTCGGTGAAGGGTATAAAAAGAGCAATTTTTGGGAATTCAGTATTTCGGTTATAACTCAGCCATTTTTTAACCGATTTGAAAGATTTATATACTGACGTGTTAAAGAAGAAATTTACCATTTACTTGAGTTATAAACCTTGGACTCGGGAAGATCTATTGTGTCCGAAAATGGGTATTTTCCAAAAAAAAAATTATATTTTGGTCATAACTTTTTTGTATCTGAACCGATTTTTCCGAAATTTTCAGAAAATATTTTCTACTAAAGATTTCCGATCTTTTGATATATAACGCGTAGTCATAGGTCATATGACAGTCCAAAAAAGCAGGTTTTTATACAATTTTTGATATTTTTTGCACGGGAGGTACCACGCCCACTTGTTCAATCCCGCCCACATTTTGTGGAATGCTGTATATTGCTAACCTTAATGTGTGTACCTAATTTGGAAACTTTGGCTCTTGCCGTTCTCCAGATATACACAAAAAAGTAATAAAAATATAACAACAACAAGGGATTTTTGGAAAAAATTAGAGGTAGTCGTGGTTTTTTGCTCATATCTCAGCCATTTTTGGACCGATGTGGCTGAATTTCAATAGCAAGAAATGGTGGACTATATGTGACATAAGTGTGAAACAACCTAGCCGCTATCATGTCTGGAGTCTCCGGAAAACACATATCAAACGTAAGACGGACAGACGGACAGACGGACAGACGGACAGACGGACAGACGGACGGATATCGTTAAATCAACTTCGCTTTTCATAAGGACCCAGAATATATATACTTTATAGGGTGTAGTATCAATATTGTAGAAATTACAAACGGAATGACAAACTTATATATACCCTTTTACCTTCGGTGAAGGGTATAAAAAGAGCAATTTTTGGGAATTCAGTATTTCGGTTATAACTCAGCCATTTTTTAACCGATTTGAAAGATTTATATACTGACGTGTTAAAGAAGAAATTTACCATTTACTTGAGTTATAAACCTTGGACTCGGGAAGATCTATTGTGTCCGAAAATGGGTATTTTCCAAAAAAAAAATTATATTTTGGTCATAACTTTTTTGTATCTGAACCGATTTTTCCGAAATTTTCAGAAAATATTTTCTACTAAAGATTTCCGATCTTTTGATATATAACGCGTAGTCATAGGTCATATGACAGTCCAAAAAAGCAGGTTTTTATACAATTTTTGATATTTTTTGCACGGGAGGTACCACGCCCACTTGTTCAATCCCGCCCACATTTTGTGGAATGCTGTATATTGCTAACCTTAATGTGTGTACCTAATTTGGAAACTTTGGCTCTTGCCGTTCTCCAGATATACACAAAAAAGTAATAAAAATATAACAACAACAAGGGATTTTTGGAAAAAATTAGAGGTAGTCGTGGTTTTTTGCTCATATCTCAGCCATTTTTGGACCGATGTGGCTGAATTTCAATAGCAAGAAATGGTGGACTATATGTGACATAAGTGTGAAACAACCTAGCCGCTATCATGTCTGGAGTCTCCGGAAAACACATATCAAACGTAAGACGGACAGACGGACAGACGGACAGACGGACAGACGGACAGACGGACGGATATCGTTAAATCAACTTCGCTTTTCATAAGGACCCAGAATATATATACTTTATAGGGTGTAGTATCAATATTGTAGAAATTACAAACGGAATGACAAACTTATATATACCCTTTTACCTTCGGTGAAGGGTATAAAAAGAGCAATTTTTGGGAATTCAGTATTTCGGTTATAACTCAGCCATTTTTTAACCGATTTGAAAGATTTATATACTGACGTGTTAAAGAAGAAATTTACCATTTACTTGAGTTATAAACCTTGGACTCGGGAAGATCTATTGTGTCCGAAAATGGGTATTTTCCAAAAAAAAAATTATATTTTGGTCATAACTTTTTTGTATCTGAACCGATTTTTCCGAAATTTTCAGAAAATATTTTCTACTAAAGATTTCCGATCTTTTGATATATAACGCGTAGTCATAGGTCATATGACAGTCCAAAAAAGCAGGTTTTTATACAATTTTTGATATTTTTTGCACGGGAGGTGCCACGCCCACTTGTTCAATCCCGCCCACATTTTGTGGAATGCTGTATATTGCTAACCTTAATGTGTGTACCTAATTTGGAAACTTTGGCTCTTGCCGTTCTCCAGATATACACAAAAAAGTAATAAAAATATAACAACAACAAGGGATTTTTGGAAAAAATTAGAGGTAGTCGTGGTTTTTTGCTCATATCTCAGCCATTTTTGGACCGATGTGGCTGAATTTCAATAGCAAGAAATGGTGGACTATATGTGACATAAGTGTGAAACAACCTAGCCGCTATCATGTCTGGAGTCTCCGGAAAACACATATCAAACGTAAGACGGACAGACGGACAGACGGACAGACGGACAGACGGACAGACGGACAGACGGACGGATATCGTTAAATCAACTTCGCTTTTCATAAGGACCCAGAATATATATACTTTATAGGGTGTAGTATCAATATTGTAGAAATTACAAACGGAATGACAAACTTATATATACCCTTTTACCTTCGGTGAAGGGTATAAAAAGAGCAATTTTTGGGAATTCAGTATTTCGGTTATAACTCAGCCATTTTTTAACCGATTTGAAAGATTTATATACTGACGTGTTAAAGAAGAAATTTACCATTTACTTGAGTTATAAACCTTGGACTCGGGAAGATCTATTGTGTCCGAAAATGGGTATTTTCCAAAAAAAAAATTATATTTTGGTCATAACTTTTTTGTATCTGAACCGATTTTTCCGAAATTTTCAGAAAATATTTTCTACTAAAGATTTCCGATCTTTTGATATATAACGCGTAGTCATAGGTCATATGACAGTCCAAAAAAGCAGGTTTTTATACAATTTTTGATATTTTTTGCACGGGAGGTACCACGCCCACTTGTTCAATCCCGCCCACATTTTGTGGAATGCTGTATATTGCTAACCTTAATGTGTGTACCTAATTTGGAAACTTTGGCTCTTGCCGTTCTCCAGATATACACAAAAAAGTAATAAAAATATAACAACAACAAGGGATTTTTGGAAAAAATTAGAGGTAGTCGTGGTTTTTTGCTCATATCTCAGCCATTTTTGGACCGATGTGGCTGAATTTCAATAGCAAGAAATGGTGGACTATATGTGACATAAGTGTGAAACAACCTAGCCGCTATCATGTCTGGAGTCTCCGGAAAACACATATCAAACGTAAGACGGACAGACGGACAGACGGACAGACGGACAGACGGACAGACGGACGGATATCGTTAAATCAACTTCGCTTTTCATAAGGACCCAGAATATATATACTTTATAGGGTGTAGTATCAATATTGTAGAAATTACAAACGGAATGACAAACTTATATATACCCTTTTACCTTCGGTGAAGGGTATAAAAAGAGCAATTTTTGGGAATTCAGTATTTCGGTTATAACTCAGCCATTTTTTAACCGATTTGAAAGATTTATATACTGACGTGTTAAAGAAGAAATTTACCATTTACTTGAGTTATAAACCTTGGACTCGGGAAGATCTATTGTGTCCGAAAATGGGTATTTTCCAAAAAAAAAATTATATTTTGGTCATAACTTTTTTGTATCTGAACCGATTTTTCCGAAATTTTCAGAAAATATTTTCTACTAAAGATTTCCGATCTTTTGATATATAACGCGTAGTCATAGGTCATATGACAGTCCAAAAAAGCAGGTTTTTATACAATTTTTGATATTTTTTGCACGGGAGGTACCACGCCCACTTGTTCAATCCCGCCCACATTTTGTGGAATGCTGTATATTGCTAACCTTAATGTGTGTACCTAATTTGGAAACTTTGGCTCTTGCCGTTCTCCAGATATACACAAAAAAGTAATAAAAATATAACAACAACAAGGGATTTTTGGAAAAAATTAGAGGTAGTCGTGGTTTTTTGCTCATATCTCAGCCATTTTTGGACCGATGTGGCTGAATTTCAATAGCAAGAAATGGTGGACTATATGTGACATAAGTGTGAAACAACCTAGCCGCTATCATGTCTGGAGTCTCCGGAAAACACATATCAAACGTAAGACGGACAGACGGACAGACGGACAGACGGACAGACGGACAGACGGACAGACGGACGGATATCGTTAAATCAACTTCGCTTTTCATAAGGACCCAGAATATATATACTTTATAGGGTGTAGTATCAATATTGTAGAAATTACAAACGGAATGACAAACTTATATATACCCTTTTACCTTCGGTGAAGGGTATAAAAAGAGCAATTTTTGGGAATTCAGTATTTCGGTTATAACTCAGCCATTTTTTAACCGATTTGAAAGATTTATATACTGACGTGTTAAAGAAGAAATTTACCATTTACTTGAGTTATAAACCTTGGACTCGGGAAGATCTATTGTGTCCGAAAATGGGTATTTTCCAAAAAAAAAATTATATTTTGGTCATAACTTTTTTGTATCTGAACCGATTTTTCCGAAATTTTCAGAAAATATTTTCTACTAAAGATTTCCGATCTTTTGATATATAACGCGTAGTCATAGGTCATATGACAGTCCAAAAAAGCAGGTTTTTATACAATTTTTGATATTTTTTGCACGGGAGGTACCACGCCCACTTGTTCAATCCCGCCCACATTTTGTGGAATGCTGTATATTGCTAACCTTAATGTGTGTACCTAATTTGGAAACTTTGGCTCTTGCCGTTCTCCAGATATACACAAAAAAGTAATAAAAATATAACAACAACAAGGGATTTTTGGAAAAAATTAGAGGTAGTCGTGGTTTTTTGCTCATATCTCAGCCATTTTTGGACCGATGTGGCTGAATTTCAATAGCAAGAAATGGTGGACTATATGTGACATAAGTGTGAAACAACCTAGCCGCTATCATGTCTGGAGTCTCCGGAAAACACATATCAAACGTAAGACGGACAGACGGACAGACGGACAGACGGACAGACGGACGGATATCGTTAAATCAACTTCGCTTTTCATAAGGACCCAGAATATATATACTTTATAGGGTGTAGTATCAATATTGTAGAAATTACAAACGGAATGACAAACTTATATATACCCTTTTACCTTCGGTGAAGGGTATAAAAAGAGCAATTTTTGGGAATTCAGTATTTCGGTTATAACTCAGCCATTTTTTAACCGATTTGAAAGATTTATATACTGACGTGTTAAAGAAGAAATTTACCATTTACTTGAGTTATAAACCTTGGACTCGGGAAGATCTATTGTGTCCGAAAATGGGTATTTTCCAAAAAAAAAATTATATTTTGGTCATAACTTTTTTGTATCTGAACCGATTTTTCCGAAATTTTCAGAAAATATTTTCTACTAAAGATTTCCGATCTTTTGATATATAACGCGTAGTCATAGGTCATATGACAGTCCAAAAAAGCAGGTTTTTATACAATTTTTGATATTTTTTGCACGGGAGGTACCACGCCCACTTGTTCAATCCCGCCCACATTTTGTGGAATGCTGTATATTGCTAACCTTAATGTGTGTACCTAATTTGGAAACTTTGGCTCTTGCCGTTCTCCAGATATACACAAAAAAGTAATAAAAATATAACAACAACAAGGGATTTTTGGAAAAAATTAGAGGTAGTCGTGGTTTTTTGCTCATATCTCAGCCATTTTTGGACCGATGTGGCTGAATTTCAATAGCAAGAAATGGTGGACTATATGTGACATAAGTGTGAAACAACCTAGCCGCTATCATGTCTGGAGTCTCCGGAAAACACATATCAAACGTAAGACGGACAGACGGACAGACGGACGGATATCGTTAAATCAACTTCGCTTTTCATAAGGACCCAGAATATATATACTTTATAGGGTGTAGTATCAATATTGTAGAAATTACAAACGGAATGACAAACTTATATATACCCTTTTACCTTCGGTGAAGGGTATAAAAAGAGCAATTTTTGGGAATTCAGTATTTCGGTTATAACTCAGCCATTTTTTAACCGATTTGAAAGATTTATATACTGACGTGTTAAAGAAGAAATTTACCATTTACTTGAGTTATAAACCTTGGACTCGGGAAGATCTATTGTGTCCGAAAATGGGTATTTTCCAAAAAAAAAATTATATTTTGGTCATAACTTTTTTGTATCTGAACCGATTTTTCCGAAATTTTCAGAAAATATTTTCTACTAAAGATTTCCGATCTTTTGATATATAACGCGTAGTCATAGGTCATATGACAGTCCAAAAAAGCAGGTTTTTATACAATTTTTGATATTTTTTGCACGGGAGGTACCACGCCCACTTGTTCAATCCCGCCCACATTTTGTGGAATGCTGTATATTGCTAACCTTAATGTGTGTACCTAATTTGGAAACTTTGGCTCTTGCCGTTCTCCAGATATACACAAAAAAGTAATAAAAATATAACAACAACAAGGGATTTTTGGAAAAAATTAGAGGTAGTCGTGGTTTTTTGCTCATATCTCAGCCATTTTTGGACCGATGTGGCTGAATTTCAATAGCAAGAAATGGTGGACTATATGTGACATAAGTGTGAAACAACCTAGCCGCTATCATGTCTGGAGTCTCCGGAAAACACATATCAAACGTAAGACGGACAGACGGACAGACGGACAGACGGACAGACGGACAGACGGACGGATATCGTTAAATCAACTTCGCTTTTCATAAGGACCCAGAATATATATACTTTATAGGGTGTAGTATCAATATTGTAGAAATTACAAACGGAATGACAAACTTATATATACCCTTTTACCTTCGGTGAAGGGTATAAAAAGAGCAATTTTTGGGAATTCAGTATTTCGGTTATAACTCAGCCATTTTTTAACCGATTTGAAAGATTTATATACTGACGTGTTAAAGAAGAAATTTACCATTTACTTGAGTTATAAACCTTGGACTCGGGAAGATCTATTGTGTCCGAAAATGGGTATTTTCCAAAAAAAAAATTATATTTTGGTCATAACTTTTTTGTATCTGAACCGATTTTTCCGAAATTTTCAGAAAATATTTTCTACTAAAGATTTCCGATCTTTTGATATATAACGCGTAGTCATAGGTCATATGACAGTCCAAAAAAGCAGGTTTTTATACAATTTTTGATATTTTTGCACGGGAGGTACCACGCCCACTTGTTCAATCCCGCCCACATTTTGTGGAATGCTGTATATTGCTAACCTTAATGTGTGTACCTAATTTGGAAACTTTGGCTCTTGCCGTTCTCCAGATATACACAAAAAAGTAATAAAAATATAACAACAACAAGGGATTTTTGGAAAAAATTAGAGGTAGTCGTGGTTTTTTGCTCATATCTCAGCCATTTTTGGACCGATGTGGCTGAATTTCAATAGCAAGAAATGGTGGACTATATGTGACATAAGTGTGAAACAACCTAGCCGCTATCATGTCTGGAGTCTCCGGAAAACACATATCAAACGTAAGACGGACAGACGGACAGACGGACAGACGGACGGATATCGTTAAATCAACTTCGCTTTTCATAAGGACCCAGAATATATATACTTTATAGGGTGTAGTATCAATATTGTAGAAATTACAAACGGAATGACAAACTTATATATACCCTTTTACCTTCGGTGAAGGGTATAAAAAGAGCAATTTTTGGGAATTCAGTATTTCGGTTATAACTCAGCCATTTTTTAACCGATTTGAAAGATTTATATACTGACGTGTTAAAGAAGAAATTTACCATTTACTTGAGTTATAAACCTTGGACTCGGGAAGATCTATTGTGTCCGAAAATGGGTATTTTCCAAAAAAAAAATTATATTTTGGTCATAACTTTTTTGTATCTGAACCGATTTTTCCGAAATTTTCAGAAAATATTTTCTACTAAAGATTTCCGATCTTTTGATATATAACGCGTAGTCATAGGTCATATGACAGTCCAAAAAAGCAGGTTTTTATACAATTTTTGATATTTTTTGCACGGGAGGTACCACGCCCACTTGTTCAATCCCGCCCACATTTTGTGGAATGCTGTATATTGCTAACCTTAATGTGTGTACCTAATTTGGAAACTTTGGCTCTTGCCGTTCTCCAGATATACACAAAAAAGTAATAAAAATATAACAACAACAAGGGATTTTTGGAAAAAATTAGAGGTAGTCGTGGTTTTTTGCTCATATCTCAGCCATTTTTGGACCGATGTGGCTGAATTTCAATAGCAAGAAATGGTGGACTATATGTGACATAAGTGTGAAACAACCTAGCCGCTATCATGTCTGGAGTCTCCGGAAAACACATATCAAACGTAAGACGGACAGACGGACAGACGGACAGACGGACAGACGGACGGATATCGTTAAATCAACTTCGCTTTTCATAAGGACCCAGAATATATATACTTTATAGGGTGTAGTATCAATATTGTAGAAATTACAAACGGAATGACAAACTTATATATACCCTTTTACCTTCGGTGAAGGGTATAAAAAGAGCAATTTTTGGGAATTCAGTATTTCGGTTATAACTCAGCCATTTTTTAACCGATTTGAAAGATTTATATACTGACGTGTTAAAGAAGAAATTTACCATTTACTTGAGTTATAAACCTTGGACTCGGGAAGATCTATTGTGTCCGAAAATGGGTATTTTCCAAAAAAAAAATTATATTTTGGTCATAACTTTTTTGTATCTGAACCGATTTTTCCGAAATTTTCAGAAAATATTTTCTACTAAAGATTTCCGATCTTTTGATATATAACGCGTAGTCATAGGTCATATGACAGTCCAAAAAAGCAGGTTTTTATACAATTTTTGATATTTTTTGCACGGGAGGTACCACGCCCACTTGTTCAATCCCGCCCACATTTTGTGGAATGCTGTATATTGCTAACCTTAATGTGTGTACCTAATTTGGAAACTTTGGCTCTTGCCGTTCTCCAGATATACACAAAAAAGTAATAAAAATATAACAACAACAAGGGATTTTTGGAAAAAATTAGAGGTAGTCGTGGTTTTTTGCTCATATCTCAGCCATTTTTGGACCGATGTGGCTGAATTTCAATAGCAAGAAATGGTGGACTATATGTGACATAAGTGTGAAACAACCTAGCCGCTATCATGTCTGGAGTCTCCGGAAAACACATATCAAACGTAAGACGGACAGACGGACAGACGGACAGACGGACAGACGGACGGATATCGTTAAATCAACTTCGCTTTTCATAAGGACCCAGAATATATATACTTTATAGGGTGTAGTATCAATATTGTAGAAATTACAAACGGAATGACAAACTTATATATACCCTTTTACCTTCGGTGAAGGGTATAAAAAGAGCAATTTTTGGGAATTCAGTATTTCGGTTATAACTCAGCCATTTTTTAACCGATTTGAAAGATTTATATACTGACGTGTTAAAGAAGAAATTTACCATTTACTTGAGTTATAAACCTTGGACTCGGGAAGATCTATTGTGTCCGAAAATGGGTATTTTCCAAAAAAAAAATTATATTTTGGTCATAACTTTTTTGTATCTGAACCGATTTTTCCGAAATTTTCAGAAAATATTTTCTACTAAAGATTTCCGATCTTTTGATATATAACGCGTAGTCATAGGTCATATGACAGTCCAAAAAAGCAGGTTTTTATACAATTTTTGATATTTTTTGCACGGGAGGTACCACGCCCACTTGTTCAATCCCGCCCACATTTTGTGGAATGCTGTATATTGCTAACCTTAATGTGTGTACCTAATTTGGAAACTTTGGCTCTTGCCGTTCTCCAGATATACACAAAAAAGTAATAAAAATATAACAACAACAAGGGATTTTTGGAAAAAATTAGAGGTAGTCGTGGTTTTTTGCTCATATCTCAGCCATTTTTGGACCGATGTGGCTGAATTTCAATAGCAAGAAATGGTGGACTATATGTGACATAAGTGTGAAACAACCTAGCCGCTATCATGTCTGGAGTCTCCGGAAAACACATATCAAACGTAAGACGGACAGACGGACAGACGGACAGACGGACAGACGGACGGATATCGTTAAATCAACTTCGCTTTTCATAAGGACCCAGAATATATATACTTTATAGGGTGTAGTATCAATATTGTAGAAATTACAAACGGAATGACAAACTTATATATACCCTTTTACCTTCGGTGAAGGGTATAAAAAGAGCAATTTTTGGGAATTCAGTATTTCGGTTATAACTCAGCCATTTTTTAACCGATTTGAAAGATTTATATACTGACGTGTTAAAGAAGAAATTTACCATTTACTTGAGTTATAAACCTTGGACTCGGGAAGATCTATTGTGTCCGAAAATGGGTATTTTCCAAAAAAAAAATTATATTTTGGTCATAACTTTTTTGTATCTGAACCGATTTTTCCGAAATTTTCAGAAAATATTTTCTACTAAAGATTTCCGATCTTTTGATATATAACGCGTAGTCATAGGTCATATGACAGTCCAAAAAAGCAGGTTTTTATACAATTTTTGATATTTTTTGCACGGGAGGTACCACGCCCACTTGTTCAATCCCGCCCACATTTTGTGGAATGCTGTATATTGCTAACCTTAATGTGTGTACCTAATTTGGAAACTTTGGCTCTTGCCGTTCTCCAGATATACACAAAAAAGTAATAAAAATATAACAACAACAAGGGATTTTTGGAAAAAATTAGAGGTAGTCGTGGTTTTTTGCTCATATCTCAGCCATTTTTGGACCGATGTGGCTGAATTTCAATAGCAAGAAATGGTGGACTATATGTGACATAAGTGTGAAACAACCTAGCCGCTATCATGTCTGGAGTCTCCGGAAAACACATATCAAACGTAAGACGGACAGACGGACAGACGGACAGACGGACAGACGGACAGACGGACGGATATCGTTAAATCAACTTCGCTTTTCATAAGGACCCAGAATATATATACTTTATAGGGTGTAGTATCAATATTGTAGAAATTACAAACGGAATGACAAACTTATATATACCCTTTTACCTTCGGTGAAGGGTATAAAAAGAGCAATTTTTGGGAATTCAGTATTTCGGTTATAACTCAGCCATTTTTTAACCGATTTGAAAGATTTATATACTGACGTGTTAAAGAAGAAATTTACCATTTACTTGAGTTATAAACCTTGGACTCGGGAAGATCTATTGTGTCCGAAAATGGGTATTTTCCAAAAAAAAAATTATATTTTGGTCATAACTTTTTTGTATCTGAACCGATTTTTCCGAAATTTTCAGAAAATATTTTCTACTAAAGATTTCCGATCTTTTGATATATAACGCGTAGTCATAGGTCATATGACAGTCCAAAAAAGCAGGTTTTTATACAATTTTTGATATTTTTTGCACGGGAGGTACCACGCCCACTTGTTCAATCCCGCCCACATTTTGTGGAATGCTGTATATTGCTAACCTTAATGTGTGTACCTAATTTGGAAACTTTGGCTCTTGCCGTTCTCCAGATATACACAAAAAAGTAATAAAAATATAACAACAACAAGGGATTTTTGGAAAAAATTAGAGGTAGTCGTGGTTTTTTGCTCATATCTCAGCCATTTTTGGACCGATGTGGCTGAATTTCAATAGCAAGAAATGGTGGACTATATGTGACATAAGTGTGAAACAACCTAGCCGCTATCATGTCTGGAGTCTCCGGAAAACACATATCAAACGTAAGACGGACAGACGGACAGACGGACAGACGGACAGACGGACGGATATCGTTAAATCAACTTCGCTTTTCATAAGGACCCAGAATATATATACTTTATAGGGTGTAGTATCAATATTGTAGAAATTACAAACGGAATGACAAACTTATATATACCCTTTTACCTTCGGTGAAGGGTATAAAAAGAGCAATTTTTGGGAATTCAGTATTTCGGTTATAACTCAGCCATTTTTTAACCGATTTGAAAGATTTATATACTGACGTGTTAAAGAAGAAATTTACCATTTACTTGAGTTATAAACCTTGGACTCGGGAAGATCTATTGTGTCCGAAAATGGGTATTTTCCAAAAAAAAAATTATATTTTGGTCATAACTTTTTTGTATCTGAACCGATTTTTCCGAAATTTTCAGAAAATATTTTCTACTAAAGATTTCCGATCTTTTGATATATAACGCGTAGTCATAGGTCATATGACAGTCCAAAAAAGCAGGTTTTTATACAATTTTTGATATTTTTTGCACGGGAGGTACCACGCCCACTTGTTCAATCCCGCCCACATTTTGTGGAATGCTGTATATTGCTAACCTTAATGTGTGTACCTAATTTGGAAACTTTGGCTCTTGCCGTTCTCCAGATATACACAAAAAAGTAATAAAAATATAACAACAACAAGGGATTTTTGGAAAAAATTAGAGGTAGTCGTGGTTTTTTGCTCATATCTCAGCCATTTTTGGACCGATGTGGCTGAATTTCAATAGCAAGAAATGGTGGACTATATGTGACATAAGTGTGAAACAACCTAGCCGCTATCATGTCTGGAGTCTCCGGAAAACACATATCAAACGTAAGACGGACAGACGGACAGACGGACAGACGGACAGACGGACGGATATCGTTAAATCAACTTCGCTTTTCATAAGGACCCAGAATATATATACTTTATAGGGTGTAGTATCAATATTGTAGAAATTACAAACGGAATGACAAACTTATATATACCCTTTTACCTTCGGTGAAGGGTATAAAAAGAGCAATTTTTGGGAATTCAGTATTTCGGTTATAACTCAGCCATTTTTTAACCGATTTGAAAGATTTATATACTGACGTGTTAAAGAAGAAATTTACCATTTACTTGAGTTATAAACCTTGGACTCGGGAAGATCTATTGTGTCCGAAAATGGGTATTTTCCAAAAAAAAAATTATATTTTGGTCATAACTTTTTTGTATCTGAACCGATTTTTCCGAAATTTTCAGAAAATATTTTCTACTAAAGATTTCCGATCTTTTGATATATAACGCGTAGTCATAGGTCATATGACAGTCCAAAAAAGCAGGTTTTTATACAATTTTTGATATTTTTTGCACGGGAGGTACCACGCCCACTTGTTCAATCCCGCCCACATTTTGTGGAATGCTGTATATTGCTAACCTTAATGTGTGTACCTAATTTGGAAACTTTGGCTCTTGCCGTTCTCCAGATATACACAAAAAAGTAATAAAAATATAACAACAACAAGGGATTTTTGGAAAAAATTAGAGGTAGTCGTGGTTTTTTGCTCATATCTCAGCCATTTTTGGACCGATGTGGCTGAATTTCAATAGCAAGAAATGGTGGACTATATGTGACATAAGTGTGAAACAACCTAGCCGCTATCATGTCTGGAGTCTCCGGAAAACACATATCAAACGTAAGACGGACAGACGGACAGACGGACAGACGGACAGACGGACGGATATCGTTAAATCAACTTCGCTTTTCATAAGGACCCAGAATATATATACTTTATAGGGTGTAGTATCAATATTGTAGAAATTACAAACGGAATGACAAACTTATATATACCCTTTTACCTTCGGTGAAGGGTATAAAAAGAGCAATTTTTGGGAATTCAGTATTTCGGTTATAACTCAGCCATTTTTTAACCGATTTGAAAGATTTATATACTGACGTGTTAAAGAAGAAATTTACCATTTACTTGAGTTATAAACCTTGGACTCGGGAAGATCTATTGTGTCCGAAAATGGGTATTTTCCAAAAAAAAAATTATATTTTGGTCATAACTTTTTTGTATCTGAACCGATTTTTCCGAAATTTTCAGAAAATATTTTCTACTAAAGATTTCCGATCTTTTGATATATAACGCGTAGTCATAGGTCATATGACAGTCCAAAAAAGCAGGTTTTTATACAATTTTTGATATTTTTTGCACGGGAGGTACCACGCCCACTTGTTCAATCCCGCCCACATTTTGTGGAATGCTGTATATTGCTAACCTTAATGTGTGTACCTAATTTGGAAACTTTGGCTCTTGCCGTTCTCCAGATATACACAAAAAAGTAATAAAAATATAACAACAACAAGGGATTTTTGGAAAAAATTAGAGGTAGTCGTGGTTTTTTGCTCATATCTCAGCCATTTTTGGACCGATGTGGCTGAATTTCAATAGCAAGAAATGGTGGACTATATGTGACATAAGTGTGAAACAACCTAGCCGCTATCATGTCTGGAGTCTCCGGAAAACACATATCAAACGTAAGACGGACAGACGGACAGACGGACAGACGGACAGACGGACGGATATCGTTAAATCAACTTCGCTTTTCATAAGGACCCAGAATATATATACTTTATAGGGTGTAGTATCAATATTGTAGAAATTACAAACGGAATGACAAACTTATATATACCCTTTTACCTTCGGTGAAGGGTATAAAAAGAGCAATTTTTGGGAATTCAGTATTTCGGTTATAACTCAGCCATTTTTTAACCGATTTGAAAGATTTATATACTGACGTGTTAAAGAAGAAATTTACCATTTACTTGAGTTATAAACCTTGGACTCGGGAAGATCTATTGTGTCCGAAAATGGGTATTTTCCAAAAAAAAAATTATATTTTGGTCATAACTTTTTTGTATCTGAACCGATTTTTCCGAAATTTTCAGAAAATATTTTCTACTAAAGATTTCCGATCTTTTGATATATAACGCGTAGTCATAGGTCATATGACAGTCCAAAAAAGCAGGTTTTTATACAATTTTTGATATTTTTTGCACGGGAGGTACCACGCCCACTTGTTCAATCCCGCCCACATTTTGTGGAATGCTGTATATTGCTAACCTTAATGTGTGTACCTAATTTGGAAACTTTGGCTCTTGCCGTTCTCCAGATATACACAAAAAAGTAATAAAAATATAACAACAACAAGGGATTTTTGGAAAAAATTAGAGGTAGTCGTGGTTTTTTGCTCATATCTCAGCCATTTTTGGACCGATGTGGCTGAATTTCAATAGCAAGAAATGGTGGACTATATGTGACATAAGTGTGAAACAACCTAGCCGCTATCATGTCTGGAGTCTCCGGAAAACACATATCAAACGTAAGACGGACAGACGGACAGACGGACAGACGGACAGACGGACGGATATCGTTAAATCAACTTCGCTTTTCATAAGGACCCAGAATATATATACTTTATAGGGTGTAGTATCAATATTGTAGAAATTACAAACGGAATGACAAACTTATATATACCCTTTTACCTTCGGTGAAGGGTATAAAAAGAGCAATTTTTGGGAATTCAGTATTTCGGTTATAACTCAGCCATTTTTTAACCGATTTGAAAGATTTATATACTGACGTGTTAAAGAAGAAATTTACCATTTACTTGAGTTATAAACCTTGGACTCGGGAAGATCTATTGTGTCCGAAAATGGGTATTTTCCAAAAAAAAATTATATTTTGGTCATAACTTTTTTGTATCTGAACCGATTTTTCCGAAATTTTCAGAAAATATTTTCTACTAAAGATTTCCGATCTTTTGATATATAACGCGTAGTCATAGGTCATATGACAGTCCAAAAAAGCAGGTTTTTATACAATTTTTGATATTTTTTGCACGGGAGGTACCACGCCCACTTGTTCAATCCCGCCCACATTTTGTGGAATGCTGTATATTGCTAACCTTAATGTGTGTACCTAATTTGGAAACTTTGGCTCTTGCCGTTCTCCAGATATACACAAAAAAGTAATAAAAATATAACAACAACAAGGGATTTTTGGAAAAAATTAGAGGTAGTCGTGGTTTTTTGCTCATATCTCAGCCATTTTTGGACCGATGTGGCTGAATTTCAATAGCAAGAAATGGTGGACTATATGTGACATAAGTGTGAAACAACCTAGCCGCTATCATGTCTGGAGTCTCCGGAAAACACATATCAAACGTAAGACGGACAGACGGACAGACGGACAGACGGACAGACGGACGGATATCGTTAAATCAACTTCGCTTTTCATAAGGACCCAGAATATATATACTTTATAGGGTGTAGTATCAATATTGTAGAAATTACAAACGGAATGACAAACTTATATATACCAGAGTACCGAAACGTTCACTCATTTTTCAGTCATGAGCGAGCGTGAAAAATTAAAAATTTTACTGCTTTTTCATCCTCATGAGGGTGAGGAAAAAAACTAATTTGAATTTCCTCATTCATGAAAAATGAGCAAACAAAAAAATTCATAAGTGAATTTGTCAGATATGAAAAATTTAAAAAAATTCACAATCAAATTCCTCATAATGAAAAAAACGCAACCATTAACAGCGGGAAAATGAAGTAGTAAAGAGGCCTAATAGAAGGCCTTTTTGCCGATATAAAGTTTTCTAATTTATACAGTGTGTTATTGGAGACCAAAACCCTGGCTTCTTGTATCTACTTTAAAGGCCTTCCAAAAATAATTAAGAATAAAGCTTTATTCCAGTGTAATTGTATTTGCTAATAATGCGAAGTGAATAAATTAATAATTAAACTTGGTACATATTCCAACATAACTACTAATAAAACGATTTCGATCTTAGAATAGAAAATTTAAATTTGTAAAATATTTTATAAGAACCCTTCTAAAAGAACTTTTAAAATAAGGCAGAGTGGAATAAGTAAAAGTTTATTAAAAATACAGCTGTAAACCTTCTTTAAGGCCTAAAAAGTGAAAGCGCTGGCAATTTTTCCCGCTGGACAACACGACAGCATGTGTGTGTATTTGTTTGTGTAAAATATTTTTGGTAAAGGCAACCAGCCAAAGTGTCTGTTGGATTTTTTGTAGGAAACAATTATTGAAAAAAAATTAAAAGAACTGCACATATCGTCATCTTTAATGCAGAATAATGTAACATCACATTAATAAGTTTACATGCAAGGCATAAAACTTTGTAACATGTTAATTATTTGAAATTTAAAAGAATTTTAAATATTTCAGTTCAAAATGCGATATCCGATATATTTTTGAGGAAAAAATATTATATTTATTGTTATTTTTGAAGTTGTGTGTGTTACGTTAAATTAATTTGTAATTTTCAGAAATAAAAAGTGAAACAAACATTTAAAATAATTAAATATTTTTTGTTAAATTACCGGAAAAATAGAATATATATATGATAACCACACGAATATTTATATTATTATAGATACATATTATGATATACCTATTATGTATAATTTTTTATTGATTTTAATTACTAATAAGTAGTGGTTTAAACTAAAAATTGTACCTATTAAATTTAGCTATGAATTAATTTAAAAAGCTATCTTTTTCATTCTAATTTAAAAGTATTTTGATCTCCTTAAAATGAATTTTTTTTTACAACGAACAAATTTAGCAAATAAATATTTGACCTATTTGTCTCCATATAACGAATTATTTTAAATGAACTCTGCATCGCATACTTACAAAGATCCACTTGGAAGAATGCAATCCTTACAAAAAAAAACAGATTGTTTTAAATAAGCTAATAAAAAATATTTCTTTTGTATTATAAACTTTTTATATGATGAAGAAATTTTGTGGTCCAATACAGATTCATTATAGGGAAGTTCGACTGCATTTAAATTTATTAAAAAGGACATACATACATATATTAACTCAAAAATCTAAGGACCTGCAGATGTTGCCATTTATTCTTGGAAATTCTTAGCGTTTGGGAGTGTAATGAGGTAGGCTGCAAAATTTCAAAATAACTAACGGTTCGGTTCTTTTAATTTTAAAGCACTTTTTTATTTTTTCTTATGCAATACTGAAAATTATTATTATAAATCATTATCTGTTCACTAATTTCACTAACACCGTAGTGACAGTTATAAAACAGATTACCCAGTTTTGATGTTTAAAAATATTAATGTGCTCTTATAAAAAGAATTAAAAACTCTGCTAATTTTTTTCTTGAGTGTGATTATACATTATGTTGTTAAAAAAATTATATATGTATTTAATGATACGTCATTTTTAATTTTGTAAATAACTTGGTTATTTTTTAAGATAGAAGTTTAAAATGTTATAAAAATATGTAACGTGAATCGTAACCAACAAAAAAAGTCAACTTCAAATGTTCCAATAATATCTACATAGTTTTGCATTTACGCTAACGATATGTGTTTTGTTTGTAAAAAAAATTCGTTGATGCCTTTAAAAGGTCCCTGTTTCTTTCGTCAAAAAGACGTACCTAAAGGCAGCAATTATTAAGAAAAAAAAATAGCCACAAGAATTTGTTGGTATTTTGTGCTTGTAAAAATATTTTGGTTTCTGTACAAATCGCGCCGTTGGTTTTTTTTTTTTTTTTTTCTTTGAAAATTAAAAAGGTCTTGTTTTGCTACAATTTGTGTAAGTAACCAATATACATAAAAGCAAATGTGACACTAGGTTGAATTTTTGCAAAAGAAGATGTGTTTTATTGATGTATTAATGAAACTTTATTGTTTCGCACTAAATTTATTTCTTACTTTTTTTATGCTACAATTATATTACCGAGCCCAAAGAGTTAACCTTACCATTTTATGGTAATTTATTTAACGTAAATTTGACCTGTTATAATGACATTTTTGCAGGCAAACACAGGTGCGCATTTGGTATTTTGTAAAAAGTTATGATATACCATTAGGTAGAATTAAAATGTATGCACAGATGTTTGAATTAATTGTCCTGTTGCCTTTTCTTATTGTACATTTTTCTAAGTATTGTGGTTACCTTTTTATCATTGTGACAGGCAATAACTGCAAAATATTTTGCACTGGCAATGCAAAATATTTACATATATTCATATAGATAGTTTTTACTGAAAGCAGTTCTTAATAGGTGATTGACGTGGAGTGTGTGTCTAAGTTCAAAAGTTTAACAATGCCAAAAAACAGTTCAACATAAAAAAATTTGTGTCGTATAAAGCATCTTCAAACAAAAGCACTTGTTTAATAACATCATGCAAAAAAGAACTTTGTGGAAAGATAAAATCGAACATAAAAAGTCATTATAAACTTGTTCATCGGCAGGACATCAAAAGTGATAATGAAAGTGATAGTGATGATATCCCTGATTGCAAAAAAAAAAATAAAAAAAACAATAAAGTTAAACACTACAATTAACAAAACAGATTTTTTGATACTGTCACATTTGCTTTTATGTATATTGGTTACTTACACATAAATTGTAGCAAAATAAGACCTTTTTAATTTTTTTTTTCAAATATTTTTACTTACTTAAGAAAAGTGTTTTCAAAAAAAAAAAAAAAACACCGGCGCGATTTGTATAGAAACCAGTGTTGCCAGTGAAATTTCGAGAAAGATACATTTTAGTTTCCAAAAAGATACACTTTTTCCCAAAAAGATACGTTTTGAAAAAAAAAGATTGAAAATCCATTTTTAACGTTTAATATTCATTAACATAACATTTTTATTTCATATTTATATGCATATTGCAAAGAAAATGATATCGTTTAAATTTATTTTTATATTTATTTAAGTCATAAATAGGTATTAGGTGAATATGTAATTTTTAAAAATACAGTAACCAAACTTTAAAATTAATTATATGTAATTATCTTTGAATGTTATCAAAACAAATTCATTTTTGTAAAAATTAATATACGAGCTTAGGCGTTTATACTTAGGCGATAATATTCATATATATTTCCTGAAAATAAAAAAGATGTTTATATATCCTAAGAACAACTTCGCACTACTAGTAATCATAGATTTAGGTGGATCGTATGTTGCAACCCCTTAAGGTTTTCTTTCAACATTATTAAAGCTGCTATCAAGGCGAATTCACTAGAAGGTGGGGTCAAGTCAACATATGGTGTTTTTTTTCGGTGGTCGACTTGTCAAAGTGTGTATGCAAACTAATTTTTTATGTAAACTAACCTTTTTTTACTAGCAATATTTTTGACAATCCGACCACAGAAGCAGTGTTGTTGTATAGTTGACCTCACCTTTTAGTCAATGCGTCTTGGCTGCTATTGTATTAGTATTGAGTCGGTGACGATGATCAGTCTTAATAAGTTTAAGTTGGCTAAAAATTTTCGAATTTTTTGTTTCTGTACATTTTGCGTACAGATTCAAAAGATACGAAAAATGTCAGGATTATACATGATACCTGAAGAAGTCAAAAGATACGAAAAATGTATCTTTCGTATCCTAACGGCAACACTGATAGAAACCAAAATATTTTTACAAGCACAAAATACCAACAAATTCTTGTGGCTATTTTTTTTTTTCTTAATAATTGCTGCCTTTAGGTACGTCTTTTTGACGAAAGAAACAGGGACCTTTTAAAGGCATCAACGAATTTTTTTTACAAACAAAACACATATCGTTAGCGTAAATGCAAAACTATGTAGATATTATTGGAACATTTGAAGTTGACTTTTTTTGTTGGTTACGATTCACGTTACATATTTTTATAACATTTTTAACTTCTATCTTAAAAAATAACCAAGTTATTTACAAAATTAAAAATGACGTATCATTAAATACATATATAATTTTTTTAACAACATAATGTATAATCACACTCAAGAAAAAAATTAGCAGAGTTTTTAATTCTTTTTATAAGAGCACATTAATATTTTTAAACATCAAAACTGGGTAATCTGTTTTATAACTGTCACTACGGTGTTAGTGAAATTAGTGAACAGATAATGATTTATAATAATAATTTTCAGTATTGCATAAGAAAAAATAAAAAAGTGCTTTAAAATTAAAAGAACCGAACCGTTAGTTATTTTGAAATTTTGCAGCCTACCTCATTGCACTCCCAAACGCTAAGAATTTCCAAGAATAAATGGCAACATCTGCAGGTCCTTAGATTTTTGAGTTAATATATGTATGTATGTCCTTTTTAATAAATTTAAATGCAGTCGAACTTCCCTATAATGAATCTGTATTGGACCACAAAATTTCTTCATCATATAAAAAGTTTATAATACAAAAGAAATATTTTTTATTAGCTTATTTAAAACAATCTGTTTTTTTTTGTAAGGATTGCATTCTTCCAAGTGGATCTTTGTAAGTATGCGATGCAGAGTTCATTTAAAATAATTCGTTATATGGAGACAAATAGGTCAAATATTTATTTGCTAAATTTGTTCGTTGTAAAAAAAAATTCATTTTAAGGAGATCAAAATACTTTTAAATTAGAATGAAAAAGATAGCTTTTTAAATTAATTCATAGCTAAATTTAATGAAGTACAATTTTTAGTTTAAACCACTACTTATTAGTAATTAAAATCAATAAAAAATTATACATAATAGGTATATCATAATATGTATCTATAATAATATAAATATTCGTGTGGTTATCATATATATATTCTATTTTTCCGGTAATTTAACAAAAAATATTTAATTATTTTAAATGTTTGTTTCACTTAATACTTATATAAATTTTTTGATGATACGTCTTTTTATTTCTGAAAATTACTAATTAATTTAACGTAACACACACAACTTCAAAAATAACAATAAATATAATATTTTTTCCTCAAAAATATATCGGTTATCGCATTTTGAGCTTTTAAATTTCAAATAATTAACATATTACAAAGTTTTATGCCTTGCATGTAAACTTATTAATGTGATGTTACATTATTCTGCATTAAAGATGACGATATGTGCAGTTCTTTTAATTTTTTTTTCAATACTTGTTTCCTACAAAAAATCCAACAGACACTTTGGCTGGTTGCCTTTACCAAAAATATTTTACACAAACAAATACACACACAGGCATTTCGAGCTGTGGTCATGCAAACTGTCGAGCAACAACAACATTACTAGTGAGGATCGTTTCTAAAAATTTTTTTTTCTTCATTCCTCATGACTGAAGAAAGGCAAAAATGTATTTTTCCTCAAAAACATAAATGAATTTGGCGAAATATTAACAATTCAGTTATGACTGTGAAAAAAGTTACATATTTTACATTTTTCATTTATGAAAAAAATTCAAGAATGGTTGAATATGAGTGATCACATATGAATTTCTCTGAACTCTGATATATACCCTTTTACCTTCGGTGAAGGGTATAAAAAGAGCAATTTTTGGGAATTCAGTATTTCGGTTATAACTCAGCCATTTTTTAACCGATTTGAAAGATTTATATACTGACGTGTTAAAGAAGAAATTTACCATTTACTTGAGTTATAAACCTTGGACTCGGGAAGATCTATTGTGTCCGAAAATGGGTATTTTCCAAAAAAAAAATTATATTTTGGTCATAACTTTTTTGTATCTGAACCGATTTTTCCGAAATTTTCAGAAAATATTTTCTACTAAAGATTTCCGATCTTTTGATATATAACGCGTAGTCATAGGTCATATGACAGTCCAAAAAAGCAGGTTTTTATACAATTTTTGATATTTTTTGCACGGGAGGTACCACGCCCACTTGTTCAATCCCGCCCACATTTTGTGGAATGCTGTATATTGCTAACCTTAATGTGTGTACCTAATTTGGAAACTTTGGCTCTTGCCGTTCTCCAGATATACACAAAAAAGTAATAAAAATACAACAACAACAAGGGATTTTTGGAAAAAATTAGAGGTAGTCGTGGTTTTTTGCTCATATCTCAGCCATTTTTGGACCGATGTGGCTGAATTTCAATAGCAAGAAATGGTGGACTATATGTGACATAAGTGTGAAACAACCTAGCCGCTATCATGTCTGGAGTCTCCGGAAAACACATATCAAACGTAAGACGGACAGACGGACAGACGGACAGACGGACGGATATCGTTAAATCAACTTCGCTTTTCATAAGGACCCAGAATATATATACTTTATAGGGTGTAGTATCAATATTGTAGAAATTACAAACGGAATGACAAACTTATATATACCCTTTTACCTTCGGTGAAGGGTATAATAATAAGATTTCTGTATGAAGTGCTAAATTCCCAATTTTTCATATTTGATTAATACACTGAAATGTATTGTTGAGGGAAAGCAAGCTTCTATGAGCATTTCACTGGTTGCTTAGGCCAGATCGTCAGAAAACCTTTTCCAAAGATTTTAGAAAAGCTAAAAATATTATACAAATTTATATATTATTGTTGGTGCTTTGTTTAAGCTTTAATATAGTTACAAGTAAGACTTTGAGTGTTTATAATTCTTATTCGCTTTATGGTTTTATTTGTATAATATTTTTAGCTTTTCTAAAATCTTTGGAAAAGGTTTCCTGACGATCTAGCCTAAGCAACCAGTGAAATGCGCGTTGAAGCTTGCTTTCCCTCAACAATAAATTTCAGTGTTTTTATCAAATATACAAAATTGGGAATTAAGCACGTCATACAGGAATCTTAAGTATTATAAAAAAACTTAAGCTCAGTTAAATTTGAAAATTTATCGATAACTTCAGTTTTCTATTGAAAACTTATCGATAAGTTATCGATAAGATTTTTCCCCAATTATTAAAGTTTCAAAATAAAAAAACTAAAGTTCAGTTAAATTTAAAAACTTATCGATAACTTCAGTTTTCTATTGAAAACTTAATGACAAAAACTTGCAATGATAAAAATATACAAATGAAGAAAAACTCAAAACTTATGAAATTAAAAGTAAAGTCTGGACTTTGCTTTATTTATGAAAATGAAATATACAAAACTTATGAACTTAGAATTTAAGTAAAAGAACTTGCTTATGAAAATCAAGTCGTAACATTACAATTGTTAAAAAATACAAAATAAATGAAATTGAAAGTAGAGTCTGGACTTTGCTTTAATAATGAAAATGAAATTTTGTGAAAATGAAATATACAAAACTTATAAAATTAAAAGTTGAGTCAAAGAAATTGCTTATAATAAAATTACCGCAATATAAAAATTGCGTACTGAATTATTTAGTTTATTGCATATTGAAAAAATTTCATTTAGAACCGAAGTTATGAATTTTTATCAAAAGTATTTTTTGGGAATACAAAATTTTAATTTAAAAGATTTTGTTATTCGTGCTAAATTCCCAATTTTTATTCTTGATAAACACTGAAATTTATTGTTGATGGGATAAGCTATTCCTACA
The DNA here is from genome assembly GCA_963931875.1 of Pollenia griseotomentosa. Classification (NCBI taxonomy): domain Eukaryota; kingdom Metazoa; phylum Arthropoda; class Insecta; order Diptera; family Polleniidae; genus Pollenia; species Pollenia griseotomentosa. The sequence continues at coordinate 140,012,093 of OZ007563.1, read as the reverse complement.
CTGATAGAAAAATGCATCTTCCTATTGATGATGCCGTAACATCAGAATTGTGACATCAATGTTACTACAAATGGCATCACTGATGCAAAAAGTAACATCAATCCAATGACTAACGTCTTCGTACAATTTTGTCATTTTTTACGTGTCATCTATTTTATGACTATAGTGACATCAATTCGATGCCAAATTTTGTATATTATTAACATTATTTTCATGATTACAATGTATTATAAGGAGAAAAAATTCCTATATTCTATATTTTTAAATTATTTCGTTAAATACATGAAATTTTTAAAGTAGAATGATTACGAAAACCATATGAGACATGGTGCTGGTGTCTTATTATTAAGAGTTCTGCTGTAAACAAAGGTCGAAAATCAACAAACGTGAAACAAACATATGCAACGGGTAAGTAAATTATAATATTCTCTCACTTTGACTTAAGTCAATTCCAATGACTTTGACTTAATGACAAACTGTCATTAAATTGATGCTTTCTCCGATGTTACTGCGTCATCCCATTGATAACGTAATTTCTCTTTGACCCTGATGACACTTTAGCTAAGTGATGTTAAGGTTGACATCACAATGATGAAAAGTGTCATGGGGTCAAAAACGAAGACACTTGCCATAGTACTGATGTCAAAATACATCAGCGTTATGACGCCTTTTCTATCAGTGTATGCGCATTTCACTGGTTGCTTAGGCGAGATCGTCAGGAAACTTCATCCATAAAGATTTTAGAAAAACTAAAGATATTAAACCAAACAAAATTACTTTTGCTATAGCTGGATATGGAGTAATTATGTTTTTGTTTGAATGTTTTCTTTACAAAAATCGAACAAAAACTGTTTAAAAAACTAAATTTTAAGTTGTCCGATTTTTTTGACGATTTTTAGTAATCTATTTATTTTAATATTTACATTTTTTAAAATATTATTTTATGTAACCACCTACAAAAGGGGGCGGGTGCGAAATGTGTAATTTTACGATCTCCTGGGTCCAATTTTAGTTTTTTTAACTTTCGCTGACGTTTAAAGTTGCATTTGCTAAACAAATGTATGGGAAAACTTTTTAAAAAATTGCATTTTTCAGAGGTAGGATTAGTTCTTCTAGGGGGGACTTTTTCCACCTTGATCCAATTTTATTTATTTTTGAGGTTTACCTGCCTATGACCATAACACATATCTTTGCCAAGTTTAATCGATCTAGGGGCACTCCATAACTTTTGAGAAGCAATATAAACTAAAACCTAAAGTAATGTCCGACTAGACTGGCAAAAAAAACCCTATGTGTATCGTAATACATTGTATTACCGTGTAAACTAGCCTTAAAAACTTGTCAAAATTGCCCAGCACCATTAGTCAATACAAAATATTCAAACAAATGTAGTAAATTTATGTTAACTTATTCCGAGACTTGCATTTAAAGCAGTTACCTCCAGCTCATATGCCCAATGGGCAAGGTTTTACAAAAGAGCTTTTGTGCTTTCACACCGACACTAAACAACGATCAGTCGATGTTACTTTTCACAATGAGCAACATGTATACTACAAAACATGTACTGAAAAAAAGAGCTTTCAAAGCTTTCTAAAACAAACTCAAGTATATATGTATGCGTGCTTGGCTGTTACTGATTTAAAGCATTGAATCCAAAAAAAAATAAACAGAATTAACAATTGCATGTTAACCAGTGTTGCCGTTAGGATACGAAAGATACATTTTTCGTATCTTTTGACTACTTCAGGTATCATGTATAATCCTGACATTTTTCGTATCTTTTGAATCTGTACGCAAAATGTACAGAAACAAAACATTCGAAAATTTTTAGCCAACTAAAACTTATTAAGACTATACAAGGCACATTGACTAAAAGGTGAGGTTAACTCTGCAACAACACTGCTTCTGTGGTCGGATTGTCAAAAATATTGCTAGTAAAAAAGGTTAGTTTACATAAACAATTAGTTTGCATACACACTTTGACAAGTCGACCACCGAAAAAAATCCATATGTTGACTTGACCCCACCTTCTAGTGAATTCGCCTTGATAGCAGCTTTAATAATGGTGAAAGAAAACATTAAGGGGTTGCAACAGACCTAAATCGATGATTACTAGTAATGCAAAGTTGTTCTGAGGAAATATGAACATCTTTTTTATTTGCAGGAAATTTATATGAACGTTGATATAATCGCCTTAGTATTTTTTCGTGTATTTATTTTTACAAAAATGAATTTGTTTTGATAACATTCAAAGATAATTACATATAATTAATTTTAAAATTTGCTTACTGTATTTTTAAAAATTACATATGTATCTAATATTTATGACTTAAATAAATATAAAAATTAATTTATACGAAATTATTTTATTTACAATATTCATTTAATTATGAAATAAAAATGTTATGTTAATAAATATTAAACGTTAAAAATGGATTTTCAAATTTTTTTTCAAAACGTATCTTTTTGGGAAAAAGTGTATCTTTTTTTAAACTAAAATGTATCTTTCTCGAAATTTCACTGGCAACACTGATGTTAACTTTCTATATTGGGTACAATTTACCCAAAAATACAACTCGCGTTTTAGTTTCGAGGTCAGGATAAGGGTTAATAAATAAATAAATAATTCCAAATTTTAATATCTTAGAAAGCTATAATTTATATTTTTAAAAGTATCGTTAAAGCCCTTATGACACCACATTTTTAATGCATTGTTCAAGTTTTGGTGAACAGTACAAATATAATGTAATACAAAAATTTACCAAGTGCAAAGAGTTAAGCTGTATTAAGATAAATGGCAAACTGTCAAAAATTTTACCAAAGTAATCGATAAAAAATGAAGTTATATCAAAAAAAATGTAAAATTATTTAACTTAAATTTGACATTTCAAGCTTGAAATATGAAAAGTGTTGCTGAATCTGCGGTTTATGGGCAAATTTAGCGATTTATCGCTTTTTGTTTTTAGGTTTCTCATAAACAAAAAGTTGGCATCATTTAATAAAATAAACAAAACAGGGATGGCTAAGTTGTTTCACTTGTACTTTTTTGTTGATACTTTTTAAACTAAGATTTATAATACCTTTTTGTGGTGTTTTTCATGAACAAAAATAAAATTAATTTCAACTAAAAAAATCTTTTAGTACAATTAGAGTAAAAAAGTAAAATTTTTAAAGGTTGTTGGTACAATTTTAAAAATTCTCAACCCCATCCCTGAAACAAAACCATAACAAGAGAAAAAAAAAAAACTAAAAAACGTTGTTTACATTTTATAGTTTGCTCTTTCTAACATTTACTGTTTCTTTCTATCAATTCTATATCAATTAATGAATAAAAAATGTAGTGTCATAAGGGCTTAAGTACAGTTTTTAAACAATAAAGTACAGTAAAAAAAATTAGCTTCCGACCATTACGGGGCTAAATTAATTGTCTGTTTTTAAAAGATGACTGAGTTTTACTTTTAGTGAAATTGGTTTATATTCCAATTTATTTTCTTAAAACACTTCAACTTCTTGATTACTTCTTTTCGTAATCATTTTCTCTTTAGGAAATAAATCAATTAAATAAATCAATTAAATAATGTTCAATTTAACATTACGAAAAACTACAGTTTCTGACATAAGACCTTTTTGCCTTACTTCAAAGAATTATAAAGTCATATTTAAAATATTGTTTTTAGTCTAACCTTTTTTTTGCATTATTTTAATATGACCAGTGTGCTATAAATCAGCTGGCTTCCCTTTTATGACTAAATCTGTTAAAGTTCATATACATACACACATTTATACAGTAGACGCTCGCAAATTAGAACCGCTTTGTTTTTGAGGCAATTCTAATTTCTGAATTATTCTAATTTCTGGACGTTTTTATTTCGAATAAAAATAAAAATTACTTAAATTTTTTTCAATTCAATTTTATTTGATTGACATTAAATGTATTTTTTAAAATTAAAAATACCGTGTCGTTTCTTATATTTGGAAAACTATCCATTGCTTCCACGGAATGCATTTTCATCTTTATAGGGATATTCCTCTCTAAATATTTTTTTAGCTTTCTCTTTAAACCACTCATCAAGCGACTTTCAATATTTGGGTATTCAGCGCTGTGCAAAGATTTATTGCTTGCTTGCTGATATGTGTTGAAAACAGCATTTAATATTGCTGTTCTATGTGATTTGATATAGCTGATTGAAGATGTCGTAACATTAATATTCCCTTCAAACCCTTTGTCAAGCTTTTCTAATATTTTGACCTTCGTTTCCAATGATAGTGTTTTTTTACGTTTATTTGACATTTCGAATGATACACTTTCACTTTTTAATAGATACTTCCAAAATATGTACACATGTTTCGAATTTCACAAATAAACTAGCCACAAATATATATAAATGCGACAAAAAAACAACAAGTAAGGAAACACATCTAAAATTTGGTAATTCCCCTTTTTAGTTTTACATGTTCAAACAGAATAAAAATAAATTGCGGATTTCTTGTGTTCAAATAACAAAAAAAAAAAAACGCTCTGAAATTAGAACTATAAATTCGAATTTTAGAGCGTTTAATGTATTGCAAACACTGATTCTAATTTCTGGACGTTCGAATTACTGAAAGCTCTAATTTGTGAGCGTCTACTGTATTTACATAATTTATTTTTAAAATTTTACAATAAAACTGACTAGACTTTAATGGTGTAATTCAGTTCGACCTAAAAATAAATAACTTGTCAATATAAATAAATATAAAAATATACATACATACACACATTTAATACATTAACTTTTTGAACGAAAATGCTAATTCGGCAAAAAAAGTCTAAGCGACATTTGCACAGCAGCCTAAATAAACCAACATGAAGTGGCGTCTTGTTCTTACTTAGAATTCAAATAATAAATTGCTCTTGAAGCCTTCCAAACGTTGACTTTATGCTGACGTTTAAAAAAAAAACAACAATAAACAAAAAAGACATTACCTTAACTGAACCAATAAGGATTAATAAATAAATTTCTGTTAAATGACAAAGAGGCGTTTAAAATTTTAGGATTTTATGTCTTGTGTTACCCCTTTCGCAAATGCTGCAATTAATGGCAAGGCAAAAAGAAAGATATACATTTATTTAGTAAAGCACAGTGGAGCAGTATTAATAAATTTGCCATTTTTTCTCTAACCATCGGATTTGAAAACAAGAAAGTGTGCTTAATTCAGCTGTGCCGAGTCTTAAACACCCTTCACCGAGGGTTGGAATATTTCAGGAGCTTTTTATGGAATCTTCAGTTTAACTGACCTTAGAGCATTATAATTCGTTACGGTTTTAGACCTCCTTTTTTTAGACCTAAATCTTTGCCGTATTAAAGGGATTTTCAGGAGAAGATTTTATATTGGAATATACGTTCAATTATGGATCGACCACCACAAAATTTGGTAGAGTGATTTCTGCTATAAAAAAAACCTAAATGGAAGCAAATTTAAAAAAACAAAAAAAAAAATAACCGTTTATGCCAATGATTAATTTTGGACCGATTATCATAAAATTGCATGTTGTTATTTATTGCCATATGATGCTACATTAGACCATATTTCACCACAATAACTAGGTTTGTTACGATTTCAGACGTATTTCAATGATTTACCAGAGTGGGCTCTATGAATATGGCGCTTTTAGTAGATTATGGACAGATTTGCATAAAATTAAAGCTTATTATTTCTAGTCTTATTAAAATATGACTGACCAAATTTCACTACAACAGCATTATTAGTTACAGTTAAAGACGTGGCCTTTGTACGGGGCCTGTTTTAAATTGTTAACCGGTCATCACGAAATAAAGCGGTATAATTTCGGCAAATTTTAATAGCAATCAGTGTATTCCGCCACCAATTAATATTAATTTTTTTATTAGAAATATAATTTATTAAAGGGCGGCTAGTCGGCATTTTGATTCATACCTCTTTTCCTACGGAACCTTTGTGCCTTATTTCAAGCTCTCACTTAACTAAATATACCTTTCTTCCAATTTTATGAAAACATCGTAAGCATTTCAAATCTTTACATATTCGAGATGTTAAAATTGTCTCCCCCCTAGCGCGTCTATAAACCCTAGAAATCCTCTGGTATTCACATGTTAATCTTCATATTAATCGTTCTAGCCGTTTCCAAAAATGTTGGTTCTGCGCCACTGTGCATTCCATTACAGATTTTAAGAGGAGTAGATAGAATTCCTACCTTTCTTTAGAAATATTTAGACACGCAAAAGCAAGTTTTTTGGAATATGGCTACACATGCACATATTTACATTCGAAAGGAACCATATACGATGGTAAAACTGTTATTTACTTTAGTAGACCGAACCTTCTTGCACAGCTTAAACACTCACACTGCATGTTTGGCAATATTTTTATTCTGTGCTTATACCCTTGATACACAAATGAAATATCTTTTATACTAGATCTCTTTATCATTTATCTTTTACTTGTTACCTTTATTTATTCTTAGTACTTAAAGTTTAAAAAAGCGTAAGAGTTTTACTGCTTTTAACCCTCATACATCATCACAATCATGTATACCTTCAACAGAATTGTACTAAATGACTACAATATTTTTTTTTTTTTCAAAAATGAATAATGAATCTTTATGTGTAATTTTTAATACGAACTAAAAATCTATAATAAATTGTCCTGTGTTCGTGATTTTTGAGCACCAGTCAACCGATTTTCAAACTAGTACATGCGTTGGAAAGGTCTACTTTCACTGATGGTTCATATAAAAAAACTCCCGATAGGTGGCGCTGTTGACGTGATATTTAAATTTTTTATTGATGGTAGATAGCGCTGGGATCAAGTTATTAACCAAATTCTCCAGTATTTCATTTTTTATTTTTATTTAGAAAATCCCGAGCAGCGCCGGGACCAAACAGCAAGTAACTTATAAAATCGTATTCTTATTAATTTTTTTGTTTATTTCCTGCCATTACCGGATTGAAAATTCCCTTATCACGGTTTTCATTTAAACACTTGTTAAGCGCTTTTCTATTCGTTTTTCCATTAGTTTTTACTGATGACACATTGAGAGCTTTTTGATTATGACTCGAATAATTTGAATATTCTTGATATTGAAGGCCGATGTAATGGTGTATAAAGAAAAACATTTGTTTATTTCAACACCATTAAAAAGGATTTTACGCAGGATAATACTTTAAATATAGCTGAGATGTTTCACTAATATGATTCCGGACTGTTTCTGTATCAACAGGATAACCACAAACAATAGTTATAAAATCGCTCCTAAATTTTTCCGAAGATTTTCGTAAGCTTATGTTACTGATGCAGCAAGATTAGGATATTGGAATATAAGGTGGCTCAAAACCCATGTTAAGGTAATCGACAATTATAAACCTCTGTCTCTTCAATTCGTCAATTGAAGCAAATTTACAGTTTATAACTTTTTTGTACTGAAAAAACGTTTCATACCCACAATCGCGATGTCATTTAAAACGTTTTTCCACTACGCAAGTGGCTTTTAAAACCATTAGTTTGTAAATATAATTTTTTTTGGTAACTTCTTACAAGGTTGATTCAATGGCTGACTCTTTGCATCGCATTTTGAAGAGGTTGAGGTGCATAATTTTTGGTGATATGATGTTTAAACAATGTAAGGGAGTATTGTTAATGATAATTTGCAAAAAAACAGATTTTGCAAAAAGTGGCTTTTAAAACTTTATTCGCGACTGTGCTTAATAACAAATTGTTGACGAAGCAAATTAGAACAAAATTTCATAGAATGAACAAACCACTATGAAAATTTTCAGAAGATGTGTAGTTAGAAAAACTTATTTAAACGTAGCATCCGCAAGTCTCCGCAGCTTATTTTTGAGCCAGCATTATTGTATAATGTCTTATGAAACATTTTCAAGTCTACTCGAATACACTTTTTTTGTATCGCTTTAAAGATTTAGAAAAGTTTTAAAAACAAGATTTTTCTGCGTTTACTCTTTTTTTTTCTTTTCTTTATATCTGTGGCATTTTGACAAAACATCTTAAGTCAAATTTAAAAAGTTTATAAAAATGTGGTTAATCATAAGAATTTTCATCCAAAAAAAATTGTTGCTTACGTTTTTAAAATTTTGTATTATAAACTAAATTTTTCTTTTATTTTGGTTTATTTAATAAAAATGATTTTTTCACATAGTTTTTTTAAAAACTCTTTTGCTATCTTTACTCGTCTTAAGATGTTTTGTCAAAATGCCACAGATATAAAGAAAAGCCGTTTAACAAAAAACTACGGCTCCAATTTTTTCTTAGTGTTAATAAGACCATATTTTCGCATCAGGTATTTAAGTAAAATTTTTAAATATTTTTATTTAAATACTTTTTTTATTTTTCCAGAGCGAGGTATGCACAGGCCTATACTTTTCTTTGTACTTTTGTCTTCCCTGCCATGGCTTTTTGACATTCTATTTTACTCACTGCATAGAACAACGTAGGTTTAAGTCTACACATGACAGGTACTCATTTAGCTGGAACTAAAAAGTGATTTTTAATTTTCTTAATTTTAAAAGTTCAGCCCAGCCTTATCCAAAATATGGACTTTTAAGCAGACTTCAAACAAAGAAAAAAAAAAATTTTAAGACTTGTTTTTGTTATTTTGTTTAACCCTCTAATGCCTTAGAGTGCCTCAAGGCATGCTTTACAAAATTTCTACTGACGTCCAATATAAAACTAATTTTTAATAATTTCTATTTTTTTATTTTCAGAGTAGGCTTTTAATCCATATTGGGTTAACCCCATGATCCATTATACCGATAAAAAAAATTACAGACGGAAATTTTAATTTGTTTTGAACATCATTTTAAAATCACTGACGGATATTTGTATGATAATTAGAGAAGTGCTTCTCTGGAATTTTTTTTATTAGAATTTTTCCTTAAGGGAAATTAACTTCTCCTAAAACTATATTTTAATTGTTGTGTCTTTTAAGAATCATAACCCCATAGCATGATTTGGTTTTGCCGGGTCCATAGTTTGCCATGGGTGTCAATAAGATACACTGACGAAAATTTGTTTGTATATTTGTGATGTAGAGTGTCAAGTGGTAAGGTCCGACTATGCTTTCTTGTTGTAGCCTTCACAACTATTGGCGAATGAAGATACATATACTAATTTTTTCATTTTATGTAAAACTTTTTTAATATTCATCTAAGACCCTATAAAGTATATAAATATTGTTACGTTTTTCCTTTAATAAACGCGTTTCAGTTCTTTTAATTGCAAATCCGAATAAAAACCCACACTTATTTAACTTAACAAACTTTATTAAATATTTTGTTCACAATTATTAGTTACGAACAGAACCGTTTCTCGAAACAAACTAAACTAACTATACATGAGTCACCCCTTTTTATATTTGATAATTATTTCTAGATTTTTCCTGAACCTTCCCGTAAAAACTATTTATTATGTTCCAAAACCATTTCTAGAAATGACTGGGAGATTCATATAGGAATTATATTAAAATAACAGTTGTGTTGAAAATTATACATGACAATTTTAAGTAACTAATATGACATAAAACTATAACTTACAAGATAACTTATAACTATTACTATAAATAATTCTTAGATAATTTAACTTTCGTAACACTGCCCTCCACTTAAGCCTATTCGTCCCGAATAGGCTCAGATTCTCCTTTTCCATAATGGGCTAGTCGTTCTAGATGTACCACTTTCATTTTTGATCTTGGGCTCTTATATTTCTGGATCCGATACACCACGTCATTCAATTTCTTTATAACTTTATATGGGCCATCCCAATGAGTCTGCAGCTTTGGAGATAGTCCTTTCTTCCGTTGCGGATTAAAAAGTAAAACCAACTGGCCTTCTTTGAAGCCTACCGAATTTGCCGCTCGATCGTACCTGGCTTTCATCTTGTCACTGCACATCTTAATCCGGCTTCGCACGAACTCATGAAGTTCATTGAGGTCATTTTGTTCCTGTGAGATAAAGCCATCATTGTTTTCATCAGTTGGTCCAGGCTTAACGCCAAATTCTAGATCTCCAGGTAGTCTGAGCTCCGTTCCAAAGACAATTCTGGCAGGTGAACGAGAGGTTGAGTTATGAACAGCTGATCTATATGCAAACAGAAACTTCGGAATGTGTTCATCCCAGTTTTTCTGATGTGTGCTTACTACTTTACGCAAGTTTTCCTCTAGTGTGCGGTTAAATCTTTCAACCATGCCATCGGATTGTGGATGCAAAGGAGTTGTTCTAGTTTTCCTTATTCCGTACAATTCGCACATTTTTTTGAACACAGCAGATTCAAAATTTCTGCCTTGGTCAGAGTGTAATTCTATTGGAACTCCATACCGGCACACCCAGTTATTCAAAAATACGTCTACAGCGGTTTTGGCTTCTTGATTTGGGATGGCATACACCTCTGGCCATTTACTAAAGTAATCGATAACTACTAACACATAACGGAAAAGGTCCAGCTATATCCATTGCGATTATCTCAAATGGGGCACCCGAATTGTACTGTTGAAGCGGTCCCCGACTTCTCTTTGTTGGTCCTTTGGCGGCAATGCATTGGGTGCAATTTGATATCCACCTGAGTGCAGAATGGTCTGTTCTTAACTCAAAATGTTGACCATACAAATACTTGTGAAAATGTTTTACGCACTCTAGTACTGCCAGGAGCTCCCTTCGCGTCACGCAGTAATTTCTCTCAGGCTTCGAAAGTATTCGGCTGTAATAGCCCACGACCCGCTCTACGCCATTGACCACTTGGGAAAGCACACCTCAAATTCCGTATCCGCTCGCATCGGTATCAAGCACAAATTTCTCTCCAGTAATGGGGTAAGCCAAAATTGGTGCTGAGCACAATAGTTCCTTCAGTTTATGAAATGCTGCTTCCTGCGCTTCACCCCAGATGTATTTTTGCGCCTTTTTAGTCAATTCGTGTAAACTTGCAGCAATATTTGCAAAGTTTGGTACAAAGCGCCTGTAGTAAGTACATAAGCCTAGAAAACTGCGTAATTCATGTAGATTCTTCGGACGAGGCCAATCCATTACAGCTTTTATTTTATCATCATCCGTTGAGATGCCTTTGGAGGTTACACGATGTCCCAGGTATTTTACTTCCTTCTGGAACAGTGAACATTTCTTAGCATTTAGTTTAAGTCCTGCCATTGATATACGTTTCATCACCTCTTCTAGGGTTTTCAGGTGTTCATCAAATGTTTTCCCCATTACAATAATGTCGTCAAGGTACACCAAACATGTCTTTCGGTGAAGACCATTTAACACCTGCTCATTTTCCGAAATTTCCACTTGCCAATATCCGCTCTGCAAATCCAATGTAGAAAACCATTCCGCTCCAGCTAACGTGTCCAAGGTATCATCAATTCTAGGCAATGGATAACTATCTTTTTTCGTGACGTCATTCAGTTTTCTGTAATCCACGCAGAATCTGGTACTTCCATCTTTCTTTTTCACCAAAACCAGTGGTGAGCTCCAAGGACTTGATGACGGTTTAATAACTCCGTTCTTTTCCATATCGCTAACCAGCTCTTTTACTTCATTTCGCTTTGCTAGAGGAATGCTTCTTGGCGCCTGTTTTATTGGCTTAGCTTCGCCTGTGTTGATCTCGTGTTTCACGATTGACGTTCTGCCTTGGTTTTGACCTTTCAAAGCGAATGCAGAGGCATATCTTCTTAGTAGTTGTTTGGCCTTATTTTTGCAAGGCGGTGCTAACTTTTCGGTCCATTTTTGCACATGTTCATCTAGTGACTCATGGTCCTTGCTACTTCTCCTGGCTGCGCCTTGATGCTGCTCGCAATTAATTATTGCCTCTGTTGAAGTACATTGTCCAATCTTGAAGTTCTGCGTAAGGACTTTATCACTGCTGGATAAATTTAATACTCTCACGGGAACTAGACTCTTGCTGGGTTTTACGAGGGCATTCGCTGTTACGATATCTCCTTTAACTTCTGCTGGCTCTACCACCCACAAACTGTTGTCCACACAATCTCCCTCCATTCGTGCCCATACTAAGGTTTCTGATTTGGGTGGTAGTTTTTCACGTTGAAAGGCGATTAGCTGTCTTACATGGGCCTTGACTTCGTATCCAACTTCAAGGGGTATTTCCACATCACGCCAATACATAATTTTCTGACCCATATCCAATTGAATACCATGTTCAATCATAAAATCTGCGCCAATGATTACCTCATCTACAATATCAGCCACAATAAAAACGTGATGGGCGATTGCGTTGGCCATACATAATTGTGCTTTTACTTTTCCATAGACAGTGGCAGACTCACCCGTAGCTGTTCGCAGACTCACCCCGCTTAGTGGTTCGATTGATTTTTGTATTAAATCGGGCCTTATAATAGAATGTGATGCCCCAGTGTCCACAGTAAGAATGCGTTTTTGACCGTTAATGTAACCACAAGCAGTAAGATTGCTGTTACTCCTTTGCACTACTGATATAGAGATTGTGGGGCCCTCAGATGTGGAAGCTAGCCCATGCCCCGCAGTGCTAGCTTTTTTTAGTTTAAAGGTGATTCTTGTGACGCTGTGTGATAAGCACGTTGGTTGTTTTCTGGTGGCGAAGAAGATCTTGATCGTCGTCTTGTTGCTTTGCAGTTTCGCTGGATATGGCCAGTTTTACCGCAGTTATAGCATTTTACTTTATTTTTACCTTGCTTCTCGCCCAAAGCATGCAAAACTGCCTCCTTCATGCTTCTCATTTCCTTTATTATATCGCCTTCGTCTTCGGCTGCAATATCGAGCTTGCGCACCTTGCATATATGCGGTTTTGAAATTATTCTAGCGGTTTCCTGTGCCAGGGCAAACGATACCGTCTCTGCAAACGATGGCTTCTGTTTTACATCAGCATCCCGTATACCGTTAACAAATGCCTTAGTCTTAAAATGATCTAGCAATGGATGTCTTTCACCTGGATAAGTAAGCTGCACCAAGCGCTCAATCTCCAGTGCGAAATCCTGTAGCGTCTCGTTTGCCTTTTGTACTCTACCCCGTAATTCCATTCTGAATATTTCTTTTCTGTGTTCACCACCATATTTGCGTTGCAGTGCTACCATAATGTCATTATAATTGTTTCTGCAACTTACTGGTAATTTCAGCCGCAGTTCCTTTTAAAGCCAGAATCAGCTCTATAGCTTTTTCTTCATTGTTCCATGCATTTTTGTTGGCAACTGTGTCAAACTGGAACTTAAAAACATTAAATGGTGTACTGCCGTCAAAACTCGGTGCTTTAATTCTACTAGAAACTTCTGGTAAAACTCGAACCGTTCCCTCTTGGCACTGAAGACTATTAACTTTTACTTCCAGATAGTGTAGTTTTTCATCAAAAACCGTGACTTGTGTTTTTACATCCGTGACTTGAGTTTTTACATCAGTGACTTGTGTTTTTACATCAGTGACTTGTGTTTTTACATCAAACAGCTTCTGGTTGAATTCTATCTCCATATCGTCTACTCTTTCATTTATAGCAGCAGAAATCTCTTGAAGCTTCTCAAGTATTTCGTTTGTCAATCTGGAATTTTCTTGAATTTCGGCTAAAATGGTACTTGAATTTTCTTCCATTTTTCTAGAATTTTCTTCCATTTTTCTAGAATTTTCTTCCATTTTTTTAGAAGTTTCAGCCGAGTTTTCTTTTACCATTCTCTCCATATTATCCTCCATTTTTCTAGAATTTTCTTCCATTTTCCGCATCATAGCAGCAAACATTGTGCTAAGATCCATGTTGCTTGTTACTGCACGGGTAGCAACTTCTATTTCTTCTTTTTCTTCAAATTCATAAGCTGCAATGTCAATATTGCGTCGCTTAAATTCATTGATTAATCTTTTCTGCAGCTCAGCTTTATTTCCTGCAGTACGCAGATCCAACTTGCCCAACTCTTTCTTGAGCTGTTCAACTTTTAACTCATCGAATTTCATTGTTGTTTGTATAGTTTGTTTTTATTATTTATCCTTTTTTTTTATTTGTTTATTTATTTTATTATTTTTTTTTTATTGCAATTTCACTTCTGACACCAATTGTTACGTTTTTCCTTTAATAAACGCGTTTGAGTTCTTTTAATTGCAAATCCGAATAAAACCTACACTTATTTAACTTAACAAACTTAATTAAATATTTTGTTCACAATTATTAGTTACGAACAGAACCGTTTCTCAACCTTCCCGTAAAAACTATTTATTATGTTCCAAAACCATTTCTAGAAATGACTGGGAGATTCATATAGGAATTATATTAAAATAACAGTTGTGTTGAAAATTATACATGACAATTTTAAGTAACTAATATGACATAAAACTATAACTTACAAGATAACTTATAACTATTACTATAAATAATTCTTAGATAATTTAACTTTCGTAACAATATTATGTGTCCTTAAGTAATTCTAAGTCGATTAAGCCATGTCCGTATGTCTGTCCATATGTTGAAAAAACGCTCATATTGAAAAGACTCAAGATAAAAGATTAATGTTTGTGTCAAATAGTTTCTAAATATCCTAAGCAGTTGCAGTGGGAAAACAGTTAAATACCCAAATATGGGAAGACCACACAAAAAATGTGTAAAACAAAACTTACCTAAATTTGGGGCGGAATGCACCAACTTTAATAAAATTTTGCACAAACTCCTTTTATCAACGATTTGAAGTATTACAAGATTTTGTTTGATACGAATAAAACCGTAACAAATATTGCTATTGTGATTAAATTTGGAATATCATAGTGTCGTAAGATCCGTCCATAGTTTACTATAGGTCCCATGTAAAGCCCACCCTGAGTTAAGATTTAAATGCACCTAAAAAAAATGATATTATGGTGAAATTTGTTCTAAATTAGCTTTATGGGGCTAGACATAACATCATGTGATTTTGTGATTATCAGTCTATAATTACCCATAGGTCACATATAAAGAAGCCTTTCAAAAATCACTTTAAACTGCTAAGATAAATAGTATAACTGTATTAAAGTGTGGTCTAGTTTAGATTTTTTAGAACTGAAAATTACTCTACTAAATTTTGTGATGATCGGTCCATAATTTACCCTCCGTAAAATCACTTTAATACGCCTTTAACTGCAACACGCAGAGACAAAACATGGTTGAAGTATGGTTAAAAAAAAAATATTATTGTCCCTGCAATGGCAAGAAGCAAACTTTTGTTGTTTTAATTAAACAAAACTTTTTTCATGATTGATAATATTTTGTTTCTATTTAACAATAAAGTGTTTACCTGCCTTGAAACTTCAAATATGGCTGAATTCAACAATACATTGTTTTAATAAAATAAAATAAAAAAAAAAAAAAAAAAAAAACTACAACTATACATTTAAACATATTATGGTTACTTTAACGGTATAATTATCACGGCAACCATATTATGGTTTAATTCATCCATCGAAAACGTATAACCATATTATGGTTGCCTCCAAACATGATTTGGTTAATATTTAATAACAATAATATGTTCGAAATCATAATACTTTAAAACATTGTATGTTTAATTTTAGATTTAACATAATATGTTTAAAAAGCAACAACATTCTGGTCGTTTGCATTTTATTTTAATTATTGAATAAAATACATAAATTTACGTAGAATAAACTAGTAGATAGAACAGAAAAAATGGTAATGAAGGTCGTCACAGGCTGGAATATGAATCAAAGGCGATTTTTTATAGAAGTGGAACATAACACCTATCAGGAATGAAAAATTAAATAAAATTATAATTTGACACTTAAAAAATAAATTGAAAAAATGGCTGAAATAAAAAACGATAATGATTAACATTGAGCAAATAATTGTTAATAATAATGGTTACTCTTGTCAAAATTCTGGGAAATTTTTCCCATATTATGGTTAATTTTTAACAAAATATGGTTAGTTTTGACCATTATTATGGTTTATATTGACCAACACATGGTTAATTTTAACCATATTATGGTTGATTTCGGGAAAATTTTTTGTTGATTTTAACCATACTATGGTCATATTTAAACAAAATGTGGTAACCTGCAAACATAAACATTGTTAAAATACAACCATAGTATTTTGCTCTTAGAATATGGTTACCTGCAACCATATTTTTTTCTTTTTAAATATTGAATCCATAAAATCCTGTTGCAATTGTTTGTATAGAAACAATAACAACACTTTAAAAAGAAAAACATAATTTTTTTCATTTTCATGTTTAAAATTATTTATTAAAAGAAAAAAAAAAATCCCGTATTCTTTTTGTTAACAATATTTAGTTAAATTGTACATCAAATTTTCAAAGTAGAATAATGACGAAAACCATGTCGGGCCATTCTGCTTGTGTATTTTAATTGTGGGTGCTACTGCGAACAGAGGGAAAACAAAAAAGTGAAGCATGTGTTACAGGAAAATAAAAAAGTATATTCTCTCTCTCTCTCTCTCTCTGGTTCTACGGGTAAGTGTTTAGAGTGTTTCTTAAATTAATGCGTACACAGAAAAAAATATTTTTCCAATTCAAACCAAAAATTTGTAGAATCAAAACATTTTTTGTCTAAAATCGGTCATACAAACAAATTTGCATATTACAACAATTTATTTGCATTTCGTTTATTTAAAAAAAACCCTAATTTTTTAAAACAAATAATTTATTTGAAACAAACAAATAGTTTACAGAAATTTATATAAATTTCAAAAAAATGTAGAAGTAGATAGATTAAGGCAGAGCAGAGAGGCGCGGCTGGCTTTGAGACACATTTGTTTGTTGGAATAATTTTTGAACCAAGTCTTGTTTATTCACACAATGTTCTTCTTCTTCTTCACTCACTGTTGCTGTATGCTTTCCTTGGCAGCAGACCGACTCGACATGTTTTTCATCATCATTTTATTTTTGTATTTGTTGTAGGTATTTAACTAAACATTTTTAAAAAATTGAATACGGGATTTGGTTTTTCATTCTTTTTTACCAACTTTGAAAACAACCAAAAATCTATTATGTTTCTTCTAATGTTGTTGTTGTTCAAAAAGAGTGAAACGTTTTTTTACCTAATATTGTTTTTATACCCTTCACCACAGGTGGAAAAGGTTATATATAAGTTTGTCATTCCGTTTGTAATTTCTACAATATTGATCTTAGGCCCTGTAAAGTATATATATTTTGGGTCCTTATGAGGAGAGAAATTGATTTAACGATATCCGTCCGTCTGTCCGTCCGTATGTCCGTCTGTCCGTCTTACGTTTGATATGTGTTTTCCGGAGACTCCAGACATGATAGCGGCTAGGT
Organism: Pollenia griseotomentosa; assembly: GCA_963931875.1. Taxonomy (NCBI): domain Eukaryota; kingdom Metazoa; phylum Arthropoda; class Insecta; order Diptera; family Polleniidae; genus Pollenia; species Pollenia griseotomentosa. The sequence goes on along the minus strand of OZ007563.1, from coordinate 139,994,815 downwards.
TGTTTTACATTTATGTCACATATAGTCCACCATTTCTTGCTATTGAAATTCAGCCAGATTGGTCCAACAATGGCTGAGATATGACCAAAAAACCACGACTGCCTCTCATTTTTCCAAAAAATCCCTTGTGGTTGTTGTATTTTTATTACTTTTTTCTGTATATCTGGAGAACGGCAAGAGCCAAAGTTTTCAAATTTGGTACAAACATTAAGGTTATAAATACACACCATTCCACAAAATATGGGCGGGATTGGAGAAGTGGGCGTGGTACCTTCCATACAAAAAGTATTAAAAATTGTATAAAAACCTAAATTTTTTGACTGTTATATGACCTATGGTTACGCCTTATATATCAAAAGATCGGAAATTTAATAAATAAAAAATATTTTCTGAAAAACTCGGGAAAATCGGTTTAGATACGAAAAAGTTATGACCAAAATATTAACTTTTTTTTGGAAAATACCCATTTTCGGGAACCATAGATCTTCCCGAGTGCAAGTCTTACAACCAAAATAATGGCAAATTTCTTCTTTAACACGACGGTATATAAATCTTTCAAATCGGTTCAGAAATAGCAGAGTTATGACTAATATACTGAAATCCCAAAAATTACTCTTTTTTGTAATTAAGTTTGTTTTTTATACCCTTCACCGAAGGTCCTGCACCCTATAAAGTATATATATTCTGGGTCCTTATGAAAAGCGAAGTTCAAATCCGGTTGTCGTCTCATCTCTCCCCCCCTTCGCATTTGTTTACATATATTAGCATAATGCCCAATATGATTTTCGTTTATTATTTCATCTATTTAACGAAATAATTTTAACAAATAGAAACTAGGAATTTTTGTGTTTTTTTGCTACTTAAAAACTCGCCAAAAGAGATAAAAAATGACAACAGTGCCTTTTCAAAAAGAAAACAAACAAAAAACTGTGTTGAGTTGTAAACAGTAAACGGTCTATATTTCATTTTAATGATATTTAAACCGCGTTCCTTCATGGTAGGGGGTGTGTTAAGTTAGAAACTGTGAGTTCCCTGGTTCGAATCTTGGTTTTTTAAAAAGAATATTTTTTTAATATTGTTATGTTCCAAAACAATTTTAAAAAAATATTTACCAGTTTTCGCTTTTTAAATTTCATTTATAATGAAGTTTTAAGTATTGTAAATATGTATGTATATGTAAAAATTATTTAGTTGCTCTGTATTCTGCTCGCACAATGGTGAAGGGTATATAAGATTCGGCACAGCCGAATATAGCACTCTTACTTGTTTTTACTACAAACCTCGCCACGCTGTTGTACTTTTTTAAAGCGTCCAAAAATAGACTGTATGTGTTATTTGTTGTTGTTCTTATATTTCACATAAAGAAGTGTTGCTTACGATCACATAAAAAAATGCAAAAAAAACGACACCATTAAAGAGCGTTAAATATTTCATACAAAATTATGAAAACTTGAAACCAATAACGCGTATATTATATTTTTGAATAGTTGTCAAACAAAAATATTAATTGAATCAGTAAAAAAATTTGTAGAACTTAAAAAAATTTTCAAACAAGCGTTTGTTTGAAAATAATTCACCAATAATTTTTTCTGTGTATGTTGTCTCTGAACCTTCTTCTCACTGTTATTGCAAACTGATTCGATTCTACATGAAATTTAAGTTGTTTCAACTTGAAATAACTTTCATTTAACGTGATTCGGATTTCAATATGAATGTCATTTGCTCTAAATTTAAGGAAATGTTAAATTAACATGAATTATAGTTATTTTAAAAGAAAATAAAATTGTTCGCAAGTTATTGTAAAATCATCTTAACTTAACATGAAGTAACTATGAAGCAAATCAATACCGAAAAATGTAAAATCAACCTTGTTTTCGAGGATTTTATATTGATTTTTTTCTGTGTGTAAAGCCGCGTTAAGTACGCATCGTAATATTGTGAGGTTGGTTTTTATAAAGATTTGTTTATTATTTATAAACTATAAATAAACCCCACTCCTGAAATATTCGAACACTTGATGAAGGGTATCAAAATTTCGGCACAGGCGATTATAGAAAGCACTTTTTTGTTTTTTTTTTTTTTTTAACTTAATTACAATTTTCCAGACATTTTATTTCAGCAGTTAAATATGATTACGTATATTGCATCAATATCAAATTTTCCATTTATAAAAGACACGTAGTCATAAAAGTAAAATCCTTCTAAATGATGCTCTTCATATTAGCAATTTAATGACCCCATTTATATCTGTATGTGACTAAAAGATGTTAACAACCAAATGTATCCAAGAAAAAAGTTCGAGTAGTTGTTCCATAAAGTAGTTGTAGTTACTGAAGTAGTGTTATGACACATTATTGTACTGATACAAAAAAAAAAAGAAGCATGAGCTTGTTTGCCCGGACACATGTACGTTGTTTCGATAAGTATGAAATCTTGTTTACAAGATTGCTGTAGTTTGTTTTACAAATTTCCAGAAAACACGAAATGATTGTGTGATACTTGTAAATACAAGGAGCCTAAAATACTTAGATATTTATATTGTGTCGCCCAGTGTTGTCAAGTGCTGTCAACTTTTCGTTCATGGGTAAATTCTAAGAGCAATTAAGGAAATCTAAAATATAATAAAAAAAGTCATATTAAAAATGTTATGAGAAAATATCTGGTATAAATATGAAATCTTATGCAAAAGTTTGGCAGTTATTTAAATTTTTAACATTATTTGTTTTAGTACTTCATTGAACTATGTATTTGCATTATTTAAGATTCAAATTTACCACGTTGCCAAGAACGTTATTATGAGTGTCTGACCGAAATACAACTATGTTTTTGCTGTTCTTTATTCTGTGGATCAAGTTATAAAGATTAAAAACAGTTGATAATGACAATAAAAATAAAAAAAAAAACGTTAAACTAAAATATTGTAAATAAATCTTCAAGAAATGGAAGCAGCAACAACAATACTAGAATTACAACGAAAAATAAGCTTTTGGGCAGTGCACAGAAATACACTTAATTCTACGAGAAATTTTATTTAAACGAATTTATTTTACAAACTGCGGGTAAAACCCTGATTTAATTAAACTTGTTATATGAACGGAAAATCAGCTGTTTATATTTTTAAATTCCAAAACCGGGTTTAAACTTCTCGTAAAAAATAGTTTTGTTGGAAGCGACCATATTGAAATGTTTTTTTCTCTCGATATGCTCTCCTGGATCATCTAAATATGGTGCTGAGCCATGTCCTTTCCATAAAGATCAACTTTTTATGTATACATTCTTTTTGATTTATATGTGCGAACCGGTAACCACCCAGGACATGTACAAAGTTCAGTGCTCGACGAACATTTTGGGCGAACGTCGAACCTAAACTTACGATCAGACTCTTGTATTCAACTCACAAAAAGAGGATAATGTTATATTCGGCTGTGGCGAATTTATGATTGCAAGCGACGTGCCAAAAGCCCTTTTCCGGGGTTCATGAATATGGGTGAAACAACAGACTGATATGGTCAGACGGTGGAGTTTAACAAGGTCCTAAAACATGTATACAGCTGCTCCCACTGTAAATGGTATACCTCTTAACAATACTTAGTATACATCTTGATGTTCATTGTATTGTGAGGTATGAATTAAATAAGAATGATTTACATATTTCATATAAAATAAAGAATACCAAATGAAATTTCTTAAAATAATCTAATGGCCAATTTTCAGGATTGATATTAAAACACATTTATGTTTAAAATCGTTTAAAATACAAAATTCTCTTATTCACTAACAGCCGTATTCATAAACATTTTAAACATCATTTCAAACCTGTTTTAAGCAAAAATGGTTAAAATTGTATTCATAAGCGAATATTACCTTAAAAATCCTATTTTAAACCTTGTGTAAATAAACGAATTTTAAAATTGGTTCGACCCTTGTTTAAGCCTATTTTAAAGTGACATTTTTGCTTTTTTCTGTGTGTTTATGGTCATTTTGAACATTTTTGCGAGAAATTTTTATTCAATATTTATATATACATTAATAATAAAATGAAATTCAAAAATATGTAAGTTTGTATGTATATTATTAATATATTTTTCAATTTCACAAATTAAAGCTCAAAAAATTATTAATTGTACAGAATGAACTAGTGATGTGTAAATGATCAAAACAAATAAAATAAAACTCGCTATTTAAATACTTTTCTTGTCAGCAATTAAATCATCATCTAAATTGCAGTTTTACTAAAATTTTTGAACTCTTTTTATTTTGTTTAATAAAAGAGAAACTATCGTACTATTATTAATTTATAAAAAGCTAATTTTTTTCTCACACACGACAAAAAAAATTGTAGATACGAGTACGAGTATGAATTAATAACCACTGTTTTGCATCATTATGATTCAAGTGACCAATAAAAGAGATAGTGTTGCCACCTTGCAATCAAAAAATAGGGTAAAACGTTTATTAGTTAAAATGCTGATTATGAATATAAATTTTTAAAAAAGGTTTTTTAGGCTTAAAATGTTTTTTAACTAAAATGTATCAAAAACCTGAATTAAGATTTCTTTATGAATACGGCTGTAAATATTTAAATCAAACTTAATTCACCGATGTGGTACACTTAATTTCAACTTAAGTTTCTATTTTAATATTTTAGCAAGGTGGCCTCAATATCACGACAATACAACAACAAGAGGCAAAGCTGTAACAATCAGCGGTTTTCTGAGACCACCTTGTAAATAATTATACTTTTTTTGATATTTTTTTGTATTTAGTAGTGCTACCATACTTTTGTCTTATTTAAATACGACTTTTAAAATAAAACTCAAAATATCAATCAGTATTTAAATACGATTTAAGTTTTTATGAAAATGAACTTAAGTAAGATTTAATTACTATCCTGAAAATTGGGCATAAGGCTTTTATTTGGAGTTCCAAACGTAGCAACATAAGACTTTTTCTATGTGACCCACTTGAAGTGTAAGTATCCGTATGTACTTTATAAGGATGATTATTTCGATGTGTTTTAAAAGGAATGACAAAATTAATAACACACTTATTAACACAACAGTAGTGCGAGTAGTGCGAGAACCGACAATCGTTATATTTCTTGACAAATATATTCTCATGCAGTAACGATAGTGTGATTCTGTTTTTTTTTTTTTTTTTGGTCTACATATAACTTAATGTCATGAGGCATTTCTGTCTACAAAATGTCAAAATACGCGAATGCCAAATACTTAAAAGCACAAAATAAACTTTGTCGATTTTATAAACATTTCGTAAATTATTGTCGCCTAAATAACGAAAAAATTCTGCTTAATTTAACAGCCGACTTCAACCGAAAGCGAATATCGTTAAAAATGTTACCGAATAGCAATTTCGATAAGTTTTCGTTATATTTATTTTAACGATACGATTATTTTTATAAAAGTGAGTGAATCCCACAACAGGGTTTTGTTTTGAATAAAAATATCTTGCAACTTAAACATTTTTTTACGTTGCAAGAAAAAAGTTGTGAGCCTGCGGTAACACGGAATTATGTAACACGACAACACTCTCATGTTAAATATTTTAAATTACTATTTAAAATGTATTATTTACACCTGAAATGGTTCATATGTATGTGTGTCTATTATCTGTATATAAGAGGCACTATACACTCACAAATTTATATTAAAAAAAAGTTTTAAATTTAAATTAAAAAATTGAATCCCGCGGGGTTTTTTTAAAATTTGGGCGGTTTTGAGAGAACAATTTTCTTTTTTTCCCACAAAACAGCCAAAACTTTTTCTTTAGGTAGATTGCTAGATAAGAATTCCGAAAACTTTACTAATATATGGGTAATTCCATGTCAAATCGACCAAGAGTGGGACACGACCCTTATCGATTTTAATGAAATTGGGTTTCTTTATCCTATTAGGAACATATATGAACAAAAAAAAAATTAAAACATTTTTTTTTTCAAAAGTTATGTCATATTCAAAATGTCATAATTTCGCCGAATAAGCCAAATGTGTTGAGCTTATTTCTTCAATATCTCGAAAACTACTTTACATACGAAGATCATTTTAATATCATTTTAAAGAGAATACTTGGGCCTACAAACCATATATTGAAAAATTGAAACATGTAATATCTGCAAAATATTAAATTTAAAAAACGGACTAAGTCAAAAACCTATTTTTTTATTTGGCTGATTTTTTTTTTATATTATACCTCAAACTGTTCTTTAAAAATCATTAAACTTTGAAGGAGGTGTTTTTTTCTTTTTTAAGATATGATTTTTTTTCTTTCGCAACCTTTAAAAAATAATCTTAAAAAAGAATTTTAAACTGTGCTAGTTGCAAAAAAAACAGACAAGCCGGACGCTTAGCGTTTCAACCTAATTCGGGCACGCTGAATCCAGTGGTGCTAACCGTTTTTTTTAGGTTGGCTCTTGTTTTCGAGATATACCGTTATTTCGAAGATGGAGGAGGCTTCCCAACATACTAACAAAATTCCGCAATAAATAATAAAGTGGCGTTGGTCATACATTTGACCCATCTAGAAGCATCCTATGCTTCTATTTGTATGGTACGCCGTAGGATGCTCCTAGATGAGTCAAATGTATGACCAACCCCACTTTATTATTTATTCCGGTATTTCGGTTTTTTTTAGTTACATATTTCAATAAACTAAACCGTTTTTGAGTAACGCGAATATATGTTGGGCAGCCTCCTCCATTTTCGAAGTAACGGAATATCTCGAAAAGAAGAGCTAACCTTAAAAGTATTCTCTTTAAAATTACATAAAAATCACCTTCGTATGTAAAGGATTTTTCGAGATATTGAAAAAATAAGCTCAACACATTTGGCTAATTCCGCGAAATTTTGACATTTTGAATATGACATAACTTTTGAAAAAAAAAAATATTAGTTTTTTTTTCATATTTGTAACTAATTGGATAAAAGGAACCTTCTCACCAAGTCTCATTAAAATCGATAGAGGTCGTGTCCCGCTCTTGGTTGATTTGACATGAAATTACCTTTACGGTATTTCTTTAAAATATTACGACAATAATAAAAATTAAGTCCTTTTGCAGTTTCAGAAGAAACTGAAGTCAAAAATTTTGATTAAAAATTTTATTAAAAACAAAAAGTCTTGATTTTAGACACTACACTTATTCGCAGGCATAGTTTATCCATACTATGCTCGAAACATCTAGACAAAGATGGTAACCTTTCATTTAATATTAATGTTGATATAAAAAATTAATTTTTTTAAATTTTAAAATCCTGTAAAAAGGATAACGATGTGATCTTGAAAAACCAAGAATACTGTTTAATAATCTGTGTGTGATGTCTGACATTCAGCCCATATCGATTCGCTTATGTGCTAGAATCCTTTTTGCAAAATTGTTGCCGGGCTTAATATACAGCTACTCCCATTTTAAGTGGGACACAAAGAAAAAGTCTTATGTTGTTATGTTTGGAACTTAAAATAAAAGCCTTTGTTTAAGTCCGCATCCATATTATGAAACATTTGCTGCAAAAACTTTCTTCAATTCTCTTTTACAACTGCATTCGTGTCCATAAAACAAAAATTTTGTTTAACGGCATTGAGTCATTTTCTATGCCTCCTCTCTTTCTTTCAATAACAAACTTACAAAAACTGTTAGCACATGAAACAAATTACACTTTTCCAATCGTCTTTCCCTTTCATCAACAAACTCAAATGGATTGGGACTAATTTAAGAACTTTCTTTATCATCATTATCTCATTATATATGAATTATATGGATACAATTATTCCAATTTAATTTACTAAGTTTTTTATGAGGTGTCCCATTTATAGTGGGAGTAGCTGTACTTTTTTTAAACAGTAAGAGTGATTTGCGTGAATAGTACCTTAACTGTCCATTAGGGACTTACATTCAAAAAATTTAATATAAAGCATAGTAGATGGCTTATTCTATCGAACGATAAGTCTTATCAAGATTCCAATATTTCTTTTGTGACAGTAAAAATGAACTTTATATGTTTGCTGTGCTTCATTATGTCCACTTTAAAAAATCTGGAAATATTCGTACTCACACTTAAAATATTTACAACTAGTTTTTGGTAGCAATATCGTTGAACTTAATTGGGACGAAAATGTTTTTTTAAAGTTCTAACTTATAAAACTAAAGGGTTGTCCAACTAAACAGAACGATGTTTATTGTAAATAAAACGAAACTTTTTCAGAGATTTATTTTAATATTTTTTATTATTTTAGAAGGATCTTTGACAATTATGTGAAAAACAAAATATTGACCCAACGGCTTCGGTCGTATACCTCTTCCCTATGGTCCATATTGACGCACACTTTTTCTTTTAAATATCCCCAAAGAAAGAAGTTCAAGGTGCCAAATCACATGATCATAACGGTATATTAACAAGGCCACAACGCACAGTAGCGCCCGTAGAGCAAACGAGGTTGCAAAAATCAAAATTTTCATGAGCGCCGACGAAGTTTTGAATAAGCCCATGTTATAGGAAACTTTTTAACGATTTCAAATATGCCACTCTTAATAAAATCACATTTTTAGTTTAGAAGATATAACCGTTCAAAGTTGACCGACTTTCGTTTTTCAAAAAAACACAAAATTTTTAGTAAATTTGTTGCGATTTCAGGTGTAATATCACGAAAAATAGGTAACGAATCGCCTTATTTTTTGTTTGTATTGATTGATGTATTTATTAAATGTATAATGATAAAAAAAATTAACTGTTTGCTTTGTGTTTCTCCTGGTAAATCACTATTTAAAAACTATCCGTTTTTTCACTATTTTTCAACTTTGACGGAAAATAAAAAGAGGTAAAAAAGGTTAAAAAGACATGGTTGTCAGAAGAACTTTGGTAATTCAAACGATTCTACAAATGAGGAGAATTACGAATATGGAATGTCACCATTGCACGCAAGGATAAGGTGTATGGAATTCTTGCTAAAACTGGCGTATACCCTACCACAAGAGGAGGAAAACTTCGATGAAAATACATCAATAAAGGATAAAGAAAAGATCAGAAAGAAGCAAATACAGGATGCTTTTTTTAAACAAGTTGGACTAAAAGTAGACTGTCCCAAGCACGGATACGGTAACTCAAACGATGGAAACACTTCTAGAGAATTTTTGGAAAATGATGAGGCAGTAACTAGAATCACTGGAATTGACAATCAAATCGTGAAAAGATTGGGAACGATCTTGGATGTTTTAAACTGCAAAGAAAATGTCAATTCTACAAAATATGGAGAATATGCGTCGAAAACTGCATCTCTTTTAGCAGAAATGTATCCACAGAAGAAGTTGACCCAGACCGTCCATAAAATATTGGCGCATGGCAAAGATATAATTGAGTACCAGTCTTTGCCAATTGGAGAGCTTTCTGAAGAAGCTCAGGAGTCTCTTAACAAATTTTATAAAAAATATAGATTGCAGAACACATTCAAAGCATCAAGGGTAAGGCAAAATGAGGACCTCTTCAACATGTTGGCAGCATCTTCCGATCCACTTATTTCTTCCCTGCGGCATGTGAAGTCAAGAATAGAGTTAGAAAATAATTATAGTTTAAAAATGGTTAGTCTTTTAGATATACCTTCTCTTACGAACTGTGATGAATATTTTACAGAAAATTGAAAAAATAAATTTAAAAAAAAATAATTTTTTTTTTTAATTTGTTGGGTAATAATTTAAAACATAAAACCCTAAAGAAAAAAAATAAAAACAATCTAAAAATGTAAAAATAATTTTTTTTAGTTACCATAAAATTGATTTTTCTACTAGTTTTAACTTTGATAACCCATAATTAGGCCCCTACAGATCGTAGCACCCTTTCCAAACGCTCATTTCATAGGCTGAACAGTAATCTATCATATGCTGTTTAAACTGTTCAATTATCTTATTCGGTTCAAAAGATATGATTTTTGCAACGAAAAAACTAAAATGGCGCCACTGTGCGACGTTAGATAACACGGCCATTAAATTTTTCGTGCAAAAGAGCCATTATTTCGTTGGCTATATGGCAAGTGTCACCATCCGGTTGGAACCACATATTGTCCAGACCCATATCCTCAATTTCTGGCCACAAGAGGTCCGTTATCATCTCGCGATAGCGAACACTATTCACAGTCACTGCTTGGCCGACCCAATTTTCGAAGAAGTACGGCCTGATGACGCCGCCAGCTCATTAAACGCACCAAACAGTCACTCTTTTTGGATGAATCGGCTGTTTAACAAACGCTCGTGGATTCTCATTTGTCCAAATGCTGCAATTCTGCTGGTTAGCTAATCCACTGAGGTGAAAGTGTGTCTCGTCGCTGAAGATGATTTTCTTTGTTTCTTGTTTCTAAATGCAATTCGACATCATTTACTGAAAACCAATAAAAACATACATACGTTGACTCTGCAGAAGCTCCCGTGAATACACTTTCCCTATCTTTAAAAGTCTAAAAGACAATTTTAAAATTCTAGAGTTAAAATTACTTACATTTAAATTTCAGTGTAATAGTTGTTGCGGCACAAAGTTTATTTAAGCTGGCTAGACATGTGTTGTGTACATGGATGTTAGTCTAATGAAAACAAAATATTTAAATTTATATTTAGATACTAGCCATGATAAATAGTGTAAAACATACACAAGTGAACCTCACACAAACATCGATATAAGAAAATGTATAGTACGAAAATGTGGCGAAAGACGAATGTGAATGAGTGTATGTTTAGAATGCACATTCAAACATTTACTCCCATACACAAAAACATGGCAAAACATTTTTGTAGTTTCGTTTTTTTCAGAATTTGACACTGCAACTAACCAACGAAATTTGTTTACTTCACACTGACACAACCAGATACACAGTTACATCGTATGAGACATACACACATGTAAATTGTAGACTTACAACCAAATACACAAGCAAACATGTCTGGTTCCACACAAAAAAGGTGTGAACTTGAGGTAAAATGTATCTTTTAGAGAGAAAAAAGCGATGAATAGTTACTTGCAACATGATGCATTATCCATTTCTTTACACCAACATTTTGGTTGTTCTTGCAGTTGAGTTTTATACTTGTAAAACCTCATAAAGGATGGTTGTAAATAAATATGTAGTTTTTAAAGGGATCGTTCGTCTTGTGTAAATTTAATTCTTATTTTGCATCACTATTAAATTGTGTTAATTTTTTTTTCTTTTTGCTGTAACCAAAGCAAATACTCTATGTGTAATATTTATACCGAAACCACTATAGCGGAGTGGGTATTATGCGATTGTGCTAACACTTAACACTAACACTAAACTTTAAATATAACACTAAAAAAATATTGGTCCTAGCTAGATCAACCTGAAACATACTTATGTGCGTCTTAATTGTTATTAGTACAAAGCCTATTAAAAATGGTAAATTTTGGACTATAATTTCACACGACCGCCAAACAAACTTCTTTCCGGAATAGTCCTTGTTCCCAGAAACTATTTTATTATGGTGGTATTTAGATAAATTTTGCTTAAAAATATTTTATTGCAACGTTATACAAATACCCTCCCGAAAATAGCTTTGAATGCCATATAAGTTGCTGGTACTAATAGGTACACATATAAACCCCCTCGCACAAATCGTTTTAAGGCGAACAAATCTTAAACAGATGTTAATATTTAGAAAATATATAACCCTTATAAGAATAACATATTTTGTTCTGCCGGGTCCATGATTGGCCAGGGGTGTCAGAAAAATTGTCTTTATATTCTGTGGTGCAGGGTACCAAATAGTCGTGCTTGACCGACTATACTTTCTTACTTGTTTTAATTTACCTTTAACATTTGAAGTCCTTTAAATCAGGTCACACTTAACAAATATTTGTTTTTTATTACGTTGGCCACATCAAATATTGTTTAACAATTTATTAAGTACATTCTACTAGGACTTTTTCAAAAAAAAGACAAAAAAGGTGAATCAATTTACTGCTTACATTTTTTTTTTTGTTTTTTCGTCAAATATTTGCAAAGTGTAAAAATACGATTAGTTTATTTTTTGTACATTTTACTGGGAATACATTTTAAATAATGAATAATTAAAAGAAAAGTAATTAAGTCTTTAAATATTTTGCAAACAAAAACACATGACATTCGTAAATGTTGAAAAAAGGAACATGTAGAAAACAAACATGCAGTCATCATTTTTTGCAAATTCTAGAAAAATTAAATTTTAAAACTGAAGACATCAAATTAAAAGTAGGAAAAGAGTAAAATTTTAGAATATTTCAGATTTTTTTAATACTGCCGTGCTTATAAATATGCCAGTAAAATTTACTAACTGCCTTTTTTACTTCTGATGCCAATAAATTCCTTAAATAATTTTCTAGTCGATATTTATAAGATAAATCATTAAAAATGTTATATCTAAGTAAGATCAAAATCAAAAAGTCAAATATCAAAAAGTACATAACTAAATACAAAATTAAAATTTCAGTATTCTCTGATTTTAATTTTTAAACCTTACTGCTTACTTTACATATGAATCTATATATTGAGGGTTCAGAGCTGAACTTAACCAAGTCAAAAAATATCTAATATTAATAAATTTCAAAACTGTTTTTCGCAAAGTTTAATATTTTTCAGTAAGGACCATAAGCGTAGCTATACTGTTATTCTGGGGTGGGCAACTAACTGCCCTTCTCAAAAATAAAAAATAAATACAAAATAATTTTTTAATAAAACAAAAAAAAGTTTTTATTAAAACAAAATATTTTTTATTTAAACAAAATAAAAAAATATATATCACAAAAGACTGCAAAAGACACAAAAAACAAATTTTTTTTAAAAATAAATAATAATTTTATTAAAATCAATTTATTAATCAAAAGCTTATTCTGACTTTACTTTCTATTATTTTTTTTCTACAAATTATGTTTAATACTGCACTGAAAGAATTTTCTTCACAATACCAATGAATTTTGACATTAATCCCATTAAAAATTGCATTAAAAAGGAACCTATGCAGCGCTTTGTTGGATCAATGAAACCCGTTTCATTAAAATGTATTTAATGAAACATTATATTAGATCTATGAATATTATTCATTGGATGAATAAATATATTTTTATAGATTCAATGATTTTATTTCATAATATTCATGAAACTATTCATTAATTTGATGATAAATATACAATATTTTAATGACACCATTTCATAAAAAATACAAATTTTTTTTATCACTATTTTAATGAAGACTTTAAATTTTTTTTATTAATTCTTTAAGCTAATCCCGCGAAGTTTTACGCTTGTCTGCAAAAACCAGAGTCTCTGGCGGGAATCGATCCCGTAACCCCGGCGCTGATAGACTATCTCACTACCAGCTAGCCTACCGGGGCAATGTAAGTTTTAAATAAAAAACGATGTTTTTTGCCATTACTCAATTAAGAGCATAAATATGAGATTAAATTGTCCATAACAACAATAACAACGTTGATTTGTTTGCTAGCGCATAATAAAAAAAGACCACATAAAGAGAAAACAAGCTTTTTCGTATACATCATTTGGTTGACAACAGTTTAAAATAAGGGTGGGTTTTTAAGGGAGAACATTTGTTTGTACTAGGTAACTATGTACATATTAAAGAAAACTAAAAACATACGTATTTATGGATTGAAAGATTTTGTTTCATTACTATAATGACATTTTTCATTGTCATAATGAAAATGTAAATTTATGAAGGCATGCTTTTTCGAAATAATTTTATATTTTTAATTATTGAGACTACAGAGTTATTCGAATGTTAAAAATAATTTTTTTTTTCAATTATTGAAATATGTTGCTTTTATAAAAAAATTTTTGATTTCATAAATTTAATGGCATATTACATTAGATGTATGAAATAATTAAATCTTACATTTTTTAATTAACAATTAAACATTTTTATACCCTTCACCGAAGGTAAGAGGGTATATATAACTTTGTCATTCCGTTTGTATGTTCCAAAATATTGATCCTACCCCCTATAAAGTATATATGTATATTCTGGGTCCTTATGAAAAGCGAAGTTGATTTAACGATGTCCGTCTGTCCGTCTGTCCGTCTGTCCGTGTGTATGTTGAAATGGGTTTTCCGAAAACCCCACAAATGATGTGGACTAGGTTGATGTATATTTATGTCACATATACTCCGTTTAAGTTTGCTATTGAAATTCAGCCAGATCGGTCCAAAAATGACGGAGATATGAGCAAAAAACCACAACTGCCTCTGATTTTGCACAAAAATCCCTTGTTGTTGTAGTTTTTTATTTCTGTATATCTTGAGAACGGCAAGAGCCAAAGTTTCCAAATTAGGTACACACATTTACGTTATCAATACACAGCATCCTACAAAATGTGGGCGGGATTGAACAAGTGAGCGTGGTACCTCCCGTACAAAAAATATCAAAAATTGTATAAAAACGGATTTTTTGGACTGTCGTATGACCTATGGTTACGCCTTATATATCAAAAGATCGGAAATTTTTAATAGAAAATATTTTCTGAAAAACTCGGGAAAATCGGTTCAGATACGAAAAAGTTATGACCAAAATTAAAATTTTTTTTTTAAATACACATTTTCGGAACCCATAGGTCTTTCTGAGTCCAAGTTTTATCACCAAAGTAAATGGTAAATTTATTCCTTAAGACATCGGTATATAAATCTGTCAAATCGGTTAATAAATGGCTGAGTTATGTCCAAAGTACTGAAATCCAAAAAAATTGTATTTTTATACCCTTCACCGAAGGTTAGAGGGTTATATAACTTTGTCATTCCGTTTGTATGTTCCAAAATATTGATCCTACACCCTATAAAGTATTATTTAATAAAAAATATTTTTTCACAGAGATTTTTTAAAAAACTTTTTTGCAATCTTATCTCGACTTAAGCTGTTTTGTCAAAATGCCACAACATCCGACATAATGTGGGCGTTTACATAACTTTTTGTTCTTATTGCACCATGGTGAAGGGTATATAAGATTCGGCACAGCCGAATATAGCACTCTTACTTGTTTTAATTTCATTTTGTATTAATTTATGAATATAGTTATGTTTGTATTAAAATTTTTTGTTTAACTTAGACAAACTTAAGTTTTCATACATCCAATGAAAATTTTTAACGTAATTACGAAATCCAATGAAGCGATTTTAACGAAAATACTTAACTTTAACTATGAAATTCCATTTAGACAATGAAGTTCTGAAGTAATTTTGTATTTGACTATTTCATTTTCAATACCTAAAAGTGCTAAATTTGAAAATCGTTCCTGAAAAATTGCACTGCGTAACAATGTTTTTATTCTTCGCATAGCTGAGAAAGTTCTTTCGCAACTAAAAGAACTTATAGAAAGGCTAATTGCCACTTGTAAAAGCTTGAAAATGTTTAGATAGATATTCATTTCAGTTTTGGATTTTAACATATCAAAGTTTAATTGTTTTTCGCTGGATTTGTTTATAAATTGTTAAGTACTATTAATTTGGCTTTCATAGAATCACAATAAATTTGCAAAACATTTTTGTAATAAATAATGAATTCGTCAGCGCTTTCCAAATCGAATTGAAAGAAATTGTTTGCAGCTTTAGCCAATGGAAGTTTTTCAAATCGGTATTCGATATTCAATAATCAACTAAGGTAGTATCATCAGGCAGAGTCTGAAACTTGCTTTTACCCAAAGTTGATTCTTTAAAAAAATCTTTATTAAAAGAGTTTCCTTTTTATCTTTACGTAACTTGCACTGCTGCCAATAATATATTTTTTTCCTTTGAAAGTTTTCAATACCGCTTCAAATTCGAATATTCCGTTTGAAAAATTTGTTCGAATGGTTTATCGTTTGAAGAGAAAAATTAAAATTTGCCCACCCCAGCCCCACCCCCCCCCTAGCTACACCAATGGTTAGGACTAAATTAAAGTGTTTTGCTCCTAAGCTAACGGCAAAAATCCCAAGTCAATGGCTACAGAATTTAATGGCAGCTCATTTACATAAACTCAAAATATATTCGAATTTTGTTTTTTTTATCTTGGTTCGCTTCAGCTCTGAACCACCATATATAAAAATTAAAAAGCGTGTGTTTGTATGTTTGTTGGTTCCCTATTGACTCCTTAACTATTGAACTGATTTCCAGGCTATATGGCGCTTAACAAGTATTTGTAAATTTTCAAATAGGTGTGGCACCTCCCATACAAATACAATATGAATTACTTTATAGCTGGTGAATGGTTACAGCAAAAGTATTAAAATTTGAAACAAATAACTTTGTTATCAATAAACAACTTCTTCCAAAAAGTGGGCTGGATTTGGAAAGTGGGTGTGGAATCTTTCATACAAAGACAATATATTTTTCTGTATATTTAAAGAACTGCAAAAGCAAAATTTTCAAAATTCTGTAAAAATTTCTTAGTTAATAATCAATTGACAAAATTAAGGCGGGATTTGTAAAGTGAAAAGTGGTCTTAATTTAGTACACGTAGCTGGTTTATCAATACATGACTTTTCTTAAAAAATGGGTGGAATCAGAAAAACGGGCGTGGCACCTTTCATATAAAGACGATAAAGGTTTTCGTATGCCAAGAGAGCGACAACAGCTACAGTTTACAAATTTGGCGCACATTTCTTAGTAACCAATGCGCGATATCTGTAAAAAAATAAGTAGAATTGGAAAAAGACAATAGGTAAAGTTTCCAAATATCTTGGTTATAAATGATTTCATTAAATGAGTTCAAGACAAAAGTTTTTACTTTTTTAAAAGAATATACACATATACAACAGTTTTAAAAAAATTAGCTTTATTAATTCCACTAAAAACCAAATAAATTGTTACATTCATATGTACTTGCTAAAATTAATTTTCTTTTAAGAAAACAATTTTTAGTATTATTAAAGCATTTAAAAGCTCATCAGAGATTCTACTTCTAATCCTTGTTGATATGTCTATTGCCTGCTACCGAAAACGTGCTCTTGCTATCTACAGACGTTTTTTTTTATAGTAAGAAGCGCATCATACAAAGATTATAAATTTGTTGGCCTGTTACCCGTCACTTCATAGACGTCAAATTTTTTTTTTAAGTTTTTTTCAGGCTTTTGTATTTTTTAAACATTTATTTTTTTAGAATTTGTAGATGGTTCTGGTGTTGGTGATGGTGTATCGTGTACATTTTCATTTTCTACTTCAAGAAGCTTTTTAGACATGTCATCAGCAATTAAAAAGACCGTTGATTTATTGGCGTAGGAAAAATAGTTCGATTTGTAGTTAGTTTTTAGTAATTTTAGTAAATAATAAATTTTTATTGATCGTTTAATATTAATTTAATTTTAACGATGCTAACAAATTAAAATTTCAAAAAATTTAATTTAAGATTTCCGAAAATTCCCGGAAAAAATTTCCCGGAATTAATTTTAAAAAAATGTCCCGGGATTCCTTCCCTCGTAGAAACTTTATTTAGAACAAATAGTTCGATTTTCTATACAAAAAATGTATCAAACAATGTGCTTGATTGGCGAGGTATGCATTATAAACACCCCTGCGGGAAATTTGTGTCAATTGGTCCAACAGACTGGTCCTAGGAGTTGTGAAAATAGAACAGGTACAAAAAGAAAGAACTCATGACCAGTGAAAGGAGAACCTATCATGTAACTGGTTTATGAAGAACAAAAAGGTAGAAAAAGTAATGAATTACAGTACAGTATTTACCGGTGGTGTGACACATTTTTAGGGACTTTCTAAAATTTTGTTCTTGAATTTAATTCTAGGACTTGTTTTATTGAAAAATACTACATTTTATTGAAATAAAACTGCATTAAGTGTTAAAACTAGAACCGGTTTCTAACACCAAAGACCTATCACGGGACTACTTTGGTATCAGTTCGCTTCCCTCTAGGGACAATACAGATTTCTGTAAACCTGAAGCAAGGCAAAACTAAGCTTATCTTAATTTAGTACAAATGGCTTTGAATTAGTTTTAAAACCGGCAAGAAAAAATGCTTTTGTGTCATAGAAACCAATGTTATTGGTTTTATGTTCGAAGAAGAAATACTGTCGGTTTAAGGTGTCACAGAAACCAATGTTATCGGTTTTTTATTGGAAATAAACCAAGCAGCTTACACCTCTTGTTTTTTTTTATTGGAAATAAATATAGTTGCTTAAAGCTTCATTTTTATTTAGCAGTTAGATTTTTTCCACAGATAGAAGTAAATACAATTGATAAATTGGTAAAATAGTATTTTTTGCATGTTTCCGGTAGTCTCCGGCAGCGGGCTGCTGCAAATTTGCAAAAGTCTTCTTTTCACTTTTTCTTCTAACAACAAATATGCAACAACAGCAGTGGTCACTTCACTTATTTATAACGTTAAACAACAAATTTGTTAATATTTTTAATAAATACGCTTTATAATTACATATTTTTTCAAAACAATAAAATTACACAAATTAAAACAACAAATTCAATGCAAGATCATGTACCAATAACAAAAATGCTACAACTGCTGATGTCATTTTATTTTATTTAAAAAGACTAGATTACACTATCTCACAAGTCTTACGTATTTCATAATACTTTGTGAGATAAAAATCTAATGAGTTTTGTTGAGACTGTCAAAAAATCTAATTTAACATGACAGTTATCACACACACAAAGTATAAACACTCACACATGAAATAAAATGCAACCCTGATCCAATGAAAAGTATTATTGTTTAGAAATTTTTCAAAAAACGATGAAGTCGTATGGGATGTCAAACTTTTTTCATAATACTTGTCATTTTCGTGACACATTTCATTCACACTATCACACTTTGTCATATTACTTAAGTTTTTGACATGTATTAATACAAAGTATAATAGTGTAATCTAGCCTTAAGCACTTATCACCTTTTAATTATTTGATATCAATTGTTTTCACAAACAACACTTTTACTGATATTTTAATGAAAATAATATAATATTTTGTAAATTTTCTGCAAAAAAAAAAAGTAAAATAAAAATTAAAAAAAATTGTAAACGACAGCTGTTTCGATATTGGTTTTATTGACATTCGAAATTAACAAAACCAACTTGGTTTTGTGACACCAAATGGAACCAATATTGGTTTTCAAAACCGACAATTAGCAAAACTAATATTGGTTTCTATGACAACCCTGATAAATAAGCGAGATCTGTTTTACATATTTTACTTGTTGTTTTCAATGGGTGTAGCGAAGCGCACCGGGTTAAGCTATTAGTATATAAAAAATTCATATGCGTTTGTGTTTTTGTTTTTTTCTGTTAGACTCCTTAACTACTAAGATAATATTTTTGAACTTTTTATACTGACCCTGTAAAAGAAATCCCGCCAACAAATGACTAGGGCTTGCATTACCGATTAACCGATTTACCGGTTAATCGGTAAATTGCTAAAAAATTCATTACCGAAAAACCGGTAAATTCATTATTTTTTACCGGTTTTTTCGGTAAAAATTTATGCTTTATATTTTACAATATTTATCGTTTTGTTCCGTTCCATACATACTATTTTATAAGTAAATAGTTGAATTTAATATTTAAAATATATAATTATACTATAATAAAGAAATTCAACTTTATTTTTAAAGTAGTATGTACGGAACAAAACGAAAAATATTGTAAAATATAAAAAATTTCTTTCTCTTACTCGCACCTACGTAAAAATAAAACAAATTTTGGTTTCTTGTTGTGTGTTGTGTACAGGGTTTAAAAGCACCCATCAGCTGGATGCTTTTTATTTTTGCCTTTGCCACTGTAATTGAAATTTTTAATTTTTTTTCAAATAGCCTATGTTTTGTTTTTCGTTTGTGAAAAAAAGCAAATGTCCTATTTTGTATATTTTTATTTTTAACAATTGCCAAATCGATCTGCACCAAGTTGAGGTCGAGCTTAAATGATAACACCCCTAGAGGGAAGCGAACTGACACCAAAGTAGTCCCGTGATAGGTCTTTGGTGGTAGAGACCGGTTCTAGTTTTAACACTTTCTATGGATAAGACCTATCACTTTTACATGGGGTTGTCATTGGATGGGGTCAATTGACACCAAATGACCAGTTACACATCTATTCTCAATGGGCGTGTTTAGTGAAAGTTACTACAATGTAGTATTATTTTAATACAATGTTGTATTATTTCAATAAAACAAGTCCTAGAATTAAATTCAAGAACCAAATTTAAGAAAGTCCCAAAAAATGTGTAACGCCACCGGTGAAGACTGTACTGTAATTCATTACTTTTTCTACATTTTTGTTTTTCATAAACCAGTTACATGATTGGTTCTCCTCCCACTGTTCATGAGTTCTTTCTTTTTGTACCTGTTCTATTTTCACAACTCCCAGGACCAGTCCATTGGACCAATTGACACAATATTTCCCGCAGGGACGTTAGACACAATTTGTTTTTTAAGGCAGCATTTTAATTAAAAGCAAGAGTCTTTTTCCAATTTATGAAAATACTTTTTTTATATATTATAATGTTATGAATTAATAAAATAAAAGAATGATTTAATCAAATAAAAGAATGAATTTTATAAAACAAAATTTTATAAGTAATTAGTTTGAATAAAATATCAACTATCTAAAATACTCTCGAAATTACCGGTAAATTCCCGGTTTGCCGGGTTTTTCCACATAAATTACCGAATTACCGGTAATTGAAAAAGTCGGTAAATTTGCAAGCCCTACAAATGACGCAAAAACCTACCAGAAGATGTTAGCAGCAAAATCAGCGGAAAAAAAACCATACGAAATTGTAACAATGTGAATACCACCATGTAAAAGGCAGCACGGTAAAACACCAAATACCCCACACTGCACGATCTGCTATTTGCAGAACGATTACAGTAAACATTAACATATAGTTTGGTAATCAATACAAAACAATTGTCAAAAAGCGGAAAAGTGAGCGTGGATACCAACATCCAAGGACAATATATTTGTCTAAATATATTGGAAAGGATAATAGTAGATGTTGAAGAATTGGAACAAATTAATGTGTTATCAATAGACGAGATCTGGTTAAAAAAATTTACCAATTTAGTTTTAATGGGAGTAGCAAAATGCGCCGGGCTTAGCAAATACCATGTATTATTCAGTAAATTCCATCAGAAACACACGTTGCCTATTGCATTAAAACAAAGTACGTTCAAGGATTTTCCTAGGCTTTAATCATTTATGGCTTGTTTTGTTTGCAATTTCGTTTTTTATACGTCTGGAAAAAATTTGAACCCTAACGGCTTTTTTTATTTTTTAATATTTAAAAATATCGAAATTTTGATAAAAACGTTATAAAAATGACTGCGAATGTTATAAAAAAGTTTTACCTTTCTTAAAGGAAATTTTATTGCAAAATTTCGTTTTTTTTTAGTTATTTCAATAAACTAAACCGTTTTTGAGTTACTCGAACATATGTTGTGCAACCTACTCTATTTTCGAAAAAACGGCAAATCTCAAAAACCAGAGCTAACCTAAAAAACGGCTAGCACCACTGGATTCAGCGTACCCGAATTAGAAAAAAGGACAAGTGCCCAGCTTGTCTAAAAAAAAGTGTCAATTTCTAGCACAGTGTTATTATTTTAAATATACATAAATTTTTTTACATAGGGAGCATGCAAAAAGTATAGTTAGCCCATCCCGGCAATGTCAGACACTTCATCACAGTGCTTATGGCAAATTTTCAAAGGCAGGCATGCCCCTCAACAATTATTATGTAAGATTAAGATTCACATAAGAGTTATTTGTGCTAATTATAATCTAGACTAGCTTAACCCGGTGCGCTTCGCTACACTGCTTTAACCACGTTTGTAGTTTCTCCCTTTAATAGTTCTTCACTTGAGCGATAGTTAATATATGCATCCTATGGGAGGCATTTCCCCCCTGCGCCTACCCGCTTTATTTTTATTTTCAAAAGTGTAGTATACCATAAGAGTGACTTCTACAAAGTTTGACCATTCTCACTATAACAGTTCTTAAGATATGCGATATTAAGTATAGGCGTCCTATGGTGGATCCACTTCCACCGCTGCTATTTTATTTCAATTTTGGGGCTCAGAAGATCCTACTACCAAAAGTTCAACAAAATGCGTGCAGCGGCTCTTATTAATATTTCTATCTATGAGAGGTACTGCCCCTCCTCTGTCTACCCCGCCCATTTTTTTATTGAAATTTATAGTTTACCATAATAGTAGCTTTAACCACGTTTGAAGACTCTCCCTTTAATAGTTCTTCAGTTGAGCGATATTTAATATATGCATCCTATGGGAGGTATTCCCCCTGCGCTTACCCGCTTTTTTTATTTTTAAAAGAGAAGTATACAATAAGAGTGACTTCTACAAAGTTTAAACATTCTCACTCTTACAGTTCATAAGATATGCGATATTAAACATTGGCGTCCAATGGGGGGAACCACTTCCCCAGCTGCTATTTTATTTCCATTTTGGGGCTCAGAAAATCCTACTACCAAAAGTTCAACAAAATGCGAGCAGCGACTCTTAAGATATGTGATATTTAATATTGCCATCTTATGGGGGTAGCAATTCCCCTGCCCCTATCGAAAATAAGTAGCCTATTTTATTTTAAAGGCTCACGTTATGTTATTGGACAAACAAACAAACAAACAAACAAACAAACAAACAAACAAACAAACAAACAAACAAACAAACAAACAAACAAACAAACAAACAAACAAACAAACAAACAAACAAACAAACAAACAAACAAACAAACAAACAAACAAACAAACAAACAAACAAACAAACAAACAAACAAACAAACAAACAAACAAACAAACAAACAAACAAACAAACAAACAAACAAACAAACAAACAAACAAACAAACAAACAAACAAACAAACAAACAAACAAACAAACAAACAAACAAACAAACAAACAAACAAACAAACAAACAAACAAACAAACAAACAAACAAACAAACAAACAAACAAACAAACAAACAAACAAACAAACAAACAAACAAACAAACAAACAAACAAACAAACAAACAAACAAACAAACAAACAAACAAACAAACAAACAAACAAACAAACAAACAAACAAACAAACAAACAAACAAACAAACAAACAAACAAACAAACAAACAAACAAACAAACAAACAAACAAACAAACAAACAAACAAACAAACAAACAAACAAACAAACAAACAAACAAACAAACAAACAAACAAACAAACAAACAAACAAACAAACAAACAAACAAACAAACAAACAAACAAACAAACAAACAAACAAACAAACAAACAAACAAACAAACAAACAAACAAACAAACAAACAAACAAACAAACAAACAAACAAACAAACAAACAAACAAACAAACAAACAAACAAAGAAACAAACAAACAAACAAACAAACAAACAAACAAACAAACAAACAAACAAACAAACAAACAAAAAAAACAAACAAACAAACAAACAAACAAAGAAACAAACAAACAAACAAACAAACAAACAAACAAACAAACAAAAAAAACAAACACACAAAAATTTTTCATTTTTATATACATATATAGATAGTCAACATCTATAGGACATTTTTCACGTCTTAAAGTGAATTTATAAGAAAGTTATAGTATTAAAAATTTTCCGGATTGATATTGGTATGGAAGCTATGACCAAACATACATCGATTCGAACAAAATTTGCTTCAAAATTCATAAAAAGCTCTAAAACGGGAAAATGTATTATTTTGCATTCGCTTATCGCACAATGAAAAACATGCAGTTGCATATTCACGGTTTTCCTGCTTATAAGTAATTGAAAAATGTACAGAAAGCAACAGCAAAACATTTAATACTTGCTAAATTTAAGAGCAGCAAAAGCAAAAATTAACAAAAATTTATCACTTAAATCAGCAGCAATTTTTTTTATATATTTTTTTTTTTTTTTTTGCTGTCTGTTTAAGCAAAGAACCTACCACATAGAGAGATTAAGCAAATGAATTCCTCTCAATCTTTTTTGCTTTAACTTTTATTTTTGCTGTGTTCTTTTTTAAAGTTTAGCTAAGCAATTACAAAAATATTAAAAATAATGAAGCATTTGTAGACCCTAGATAAAACAACCTTTCTGTGCAAAAGCTCAAGCAAGGTGGTTTTATTTAATATTTGAAAACACGAAGGTGTGAGATCAGGAAAGAAAAAAAGTGGTGTAGTTTTGCCAATCTCTATTCTAAATCCTTTCTTTAGTATTCCGATCGACTCAGTATAACTATTTGATTCGATCTAAAGATGTCCGACCGACTGGCCGGTTGGTTATAAATATTGTGCGCAAGGTACAGACCTCAATTTTGTAGAAAAAGGCCTATTGAAAAAGGTGAAAGTCGGTCTATAATTTTACATAGCCACTTTACAAACTTTTTTTCGGAATAGGGTCTTAGTGTCCATAATATATCTTATTATATTGGTATTTAGATTATATAAATCCCCTCTCTAAAATCGATTTAAGACGAATAGTCTCATACTGATATCTAGTTAATATTCGGCACAATGAACTCTTTTACGAATCTTAACCTCAAAACATAATTTAGTTTTTGCGGGATTGTCAAGGGTTTCCTAATAGCGTATACTCTCGAACATTTTTCTGTATATAATGTGGTATAGGGTATTAAATGGTGGGGTTTGCCAAACTTTTTTACTTGTAACAATTCATTGTTATCTAGCTACAAGAATATCAACCACTAATATGTGTTATTGAAATAGAAAAAGGCAGTTTATAAAAATTACAAATTCCATTGTTTATAATGTATAATTTTCTAACAAATTTGTGTATTTTTTTAAATCTATGAAAAAGAACTATAAAAAGCATCTACGCAGTATTTGTGTATATAACTTTAAAAAACATTGAAGATTTATCGGATTTTATTGCTGTTTTAATGGCAGTTTTATGATTTTGTTTTTCTCAACCAGTAAGAAAACCACTTAAAATGTTCGATGAAAAAATGTTCTTTTGCTTTAATTCATCTACAATCAGGCAATAAAGCAACAATCCATTCATTCAAACAACCATCAACATCATCATCGTCATTTATCAAATTGAAAACTTAACAAGCAAGAAAATATAGTCGGGCAATACATATCATATGACTCCCTACACGGAGTAATGAATAAATATAGTCCGATGCGTCCATGTATGGGCGCACCCAGCACACATAGGTGTAAATTTGAGTGTATATTCTGACAGATTGATACACTCGGTCCTTGCTTTGGATCTGAAGCTATTGAACAGCCGCTGCTGAAAGGCAAGCAGCCCTTGGCCAAACTTCCCCACATTGTGTGAAAATCTGTATTTGACGCCGACTTTGTAATATGGGTCTTCATGCCATTTTGGGTATAGACAACAGCAACCAATAACCAAACCAGGATCGAAGTCCTGGGGGCAACTTGTTCTCGTGGTGCCCGATAAGGATCTCTGCTTATCTGTAATCAAGCTCTTAGAAAGTGCAAAATTTTTTCTGCCGAATAACAGTTATTGGTTGCTTCTGTTTCCCCGGCGGACGTAACACCAATAGATGAAATATTCTAAGAATATGTCCCTACATTATCCCGGGTGTCATTGTAGGCTTATATATCCAATTTCATCTCAAGGTTTGCATGGACACACAGACACGACAGACAGAGAAACGGTGATGCTTAGATTTACTTAAAAAGTGATTCTTCAATTGGAAAAGTAAGAGATGGACCACAGTTACAAAATCTGATACTAATATTTTTGGGCGTTAAAACATCTGCACAAACTCATGTAGGGTACAAAAATAATTTTTTATTCTCTTCTTGAACATGAAAAACATGAATGTGCAACGATTCGGTTCGGTAAGTTGATTTGTGTGCTTCAATCGGGAAATGGTGATGGTTTGTATTCCACCAATCTCAAATTGCCACAATTACAAAATAAATTTTAGTTTAAAGTGTTTCTTAAAAACCAACTTTTTGTAAAGCCTGGTAAATTTTGTATAGAATTGAAATAAAACTTGCAAGGATGATAACGTGGTTTTTATATCTTAATGAAAAACGATTGCTTTCCAAAACAAAAAGTACACGCAGAAAAAAATATGGTTGGAGGTAATCTTTATTATCTTGAATTTAAAATTAAACAAACAATGTTTTAAAATTTTATGATTTCAAACCTGTTATTTCTAACCACAACATGTTTGGAGACAACCATAATATAGTTATGGCTTTTGAATGGGTGAATTAAACCATTATATGGTTACCGGTGACAATAGTATTGTTAAAGTAACCACCAGATGTTTAAGTGTATGGTTGTAGATTTACAGCCATATACATAAAAAGTTCTTATTTTAAGCGTATAGTATGTAATACCTATTGAACGCTTTTTGTCTTATAAACCTCGTATAAAAATTTTATATTCATAAACGTACATTAACAGCTTTTTTACTATTCACTGTTTGTAGCGATTTTGTGTTTAAGTATGGCAACTTTCTTTATATTTCGCTGCCATTTTACTGTTAGTGATGCTTGAAACTTCTATTCGGCTCACATGATATTCTATATTTAATTTTTTTTATAATTTATTTGAATTGTAGACCTTCAAATATATTCTTATCAAATAAAACTACATATTATTTTAGTTTCTGAACAAAATGTTTCTGAAAGGTATCTTAAAAACTTTTGTTTGAACTTTTTTTATATATACGATAAGAAAGTATTAGAATAAAAAGTTTGTTTATTTTTTATTAACATCACTATTATAATGATTTGTTTGTTTTTAATATTTTTGAACAATAATTGAGGAGCCGCAGAACAAAACGTACTTTTTCGCATTTTTTGACAAATTGGTTTTTTGATATTTTTATAATATTTGGTTTGAAATCTTTAAGAATAAATCTAGTTAGCTTATTTTTTCTTTTTTTTTACCAAGAAAATGAGTTGGTGCATAACAAAACGTACTTTTTCATTTTTTTTGTTTTTTTTTTTTTGAAAAAGTGCGTTTTTCATTATTTTGTTTATTTCTTCGTGTTGTTTTAATAACAAAACATTTCTTAATATGTATGACGTTTATTCATGCCATTTCATTTTCGTTAAAATTATCTGTTAAATAATGGTGGCTATTCTTGAAAACGCGTCGAAAAAGTGAACTTTTCATTAAAACAAAAACAAAGTTCAAGAAATTGTTTTTGTGTCTATCATACAATTTACCGTTTTTTAAAGAGAGAGAAACGCGTCAAAATTCTAACGTTTATTTAATTTTAGAAATGTATGATAAACAAAAACTATTTTTAAAACCTTTTCTTTAGCTTCACTTCGGAAAATCAAATCTTGTAACGTTAATTTAACCGCCTTATACTCAATGCAAATGGATGAAACTTTGCAGGCATACATATTCCCGATGACAATACACGAATACATGGGCGTAGCCAGGATAAAATCTAGGGGGGGGCAAAAATTTTTTTTTCGTAAAATGCTTTTTTGACAGCCTCTTACTCAAAGCAAATGGATGAAACTTTGCAGGCATACATATTCCCGATAACAATACGCGAATTCATGGGCGTAGCCAGGATAAAATCAAGGGGGGGGGCACAATTTTTTTAAATGCTTTTTATTAGCTTCACTTTGGAAAATCAAATCTTGTAACGTTAATTTAACTGCCTTTTACTCAATGCAGATGGATGAAACTTTGCACGCATACATATTCCCGATGACAATACATGAATCCATGGGCGTAGCCAGGATAAAATATAGGGGAGGGGGGTTAAAACCTTTTCTTAAGCTTCACTTCGGAAAATCAAATCTTGTAACGTTAATTTAACCGGCTTATACTCAATGCAAATGGATGAAACCTTGCAGGCATACATATTCCCGATGACAATACACGAATACATGGGCGTAGCCAGGATAAAATCTAGGGGGGCAAAAAATTGTTTTGTGGTAAAATGCTTTTTTGGCCGCCATTTACTCAAAGCAAATGGATGAAACTTTGCAGGCATACATATTCCCGATAACAATACATGGGCGTAGCCAGGATAAAATCTAGGGGGGGGGGGCAACATTTTTTTTTGGTAAAATGCTTTTTTGACTGCCTTCTACTCAATGCAAATGGATAAAACTTTGCTGGCATTCACCAGGATAAAGTCTAGGGGGGCAAATTTTTTTTTTGATAAAATGCTTTTTTGACTGCCTTCTACTCAATGCAAATGCATAACACTTTGCAGGCATTCATACTCCCGATGGTAATACACGAATACATGAGCGTAGCTAGGATTAAATCTAGGGGGGGCAGAATTTTTTTTTGTGAAATGCTTTTCTTTACATTCACTTCGCAGCATCAAATCTTGCATCCATTTGCGTTAAGTAAAAGGCGGCTAAAAAATGCATTTTACAAAAAAAATTCTGCCCCCCGTAGATTTCATCCTGGCTAAAAAAAAATTTCTAATGAATTCCTTACTTACTGCAGTCTTTACCCCTAAATATTAAAAATATTTTCATTTAAATTTAAAACTATTTTCGTAAATGTAAATGTAAATGTAAACTGTAATGTATTAATTAAAGCTATTCGTTACTAAAAAGTAAAAAATAAAAAAGAAAAAAAAAATTTTTAAGAAACGCTTTTCTTTACCTTAATATATTGATCAGTTGTGAAGACAGAATAAATATGAATACCAAAAAAATCCAACATTTCAAACAACATAAACTTTTAAATCAAAATGGAAAACAACTCACACATCCCTTAAAGAAAAGCGTGGGTCGCCTATACCAACCTTAACTTAAAAAAAAAACATGACTGCCGTGAGTACATTTTAATATTTCAGACCGAAAGAAATACAACCAATCATGTTTAAAGCTACCAATTTTCAATAATTGAGCATTTTGTTTCATAACAACGCGCCCACGCTTTTCTTTAAGGGATGTGTGAGTTGTTTTCCATTTTGATTTAAAAGTTTATGTTGTTTGAAATGTTGTTATTTTTTTAATTTTAGTCGATTTTTTTGGTATTCATATTTATTCTGTGTTCACAACTGATCAATATATTAAGGTAAAGAAAAGCGTTTCTTAAAAATTTTTTTTTTCTTTTTTATTTGTACTTTGCTTTTGTTTTAATGTAAATTTGTATTTCTTCGACGAGTTTTCAAGAATAGCCACTAATAATTGCAATAATTTAACTATTGTTTAGTGAATAAGTGTAATGAAAAAAATAATTAATACAATAGTACAATTAAAACATGGAAGAATTACAAGAATCTGTAGAAAATTTAAATATTTTATTAAATATTTTTTTAAACAAAACGTACTTTTTTCATTTTTTTTTAACAAAACGTACTTTTTTCGATATAAAATTGGTTTGATATTAAACCTCCTTGAAATTTAATGTGCTAACTTACGGCAGTTTGATTCATATATTGGCAAACAAAAAACTTGTTTCCATTTCCAGGTTCTTGCAGTTTTGTAAGGGGTCGAAATAAATAAACCTCGATTTCCCAAAAATTTTAAATGTGTGAAAAAGTACGTTTTGTTCTGCGGCTCCTCAATTTGTTGTTAAAAAAAAAAAACAACTAGTTGCAATAATTTAATAAATAATTAAAGAGAATATCTGCATTTGCCCCTGAACATATTAAATTAAATCATATAAATTTTTTTTTAAATTATTATCAATATAACTTTAAATTGGTTGTCTAAAATAAAAAAAAAATTATTTTTGGTTTTAAGAAGGGCAAATCCAACAATAATTTTTTTACTTTATGAATGGTTTATTAAAGGTTCAACAGATTTTTTTTAGTTAATGAATTTAACTTAAGCAATTTTTGCTTAAAAACGGTAAATTAATCATGAATAAATTTTTTATGAATACGGCTGTTATTTTATTAAAACATAATATCGTTAAATTCAACCATATTTAAAGTTTTAAGTGAGGTAAACTTTTATTATTAATGGTGAAAAATGGAATGTTAAAATCAATAAATATGTTTTTTTTTTAACCATAGTTCAAAAATGTTTTTTCTCTGCCTGTAAGAACTCTGAAAAAACATTCTATTAAAGATTGTAATTATTAGATAGGAAATCCAAATAGTTTTATTACTTTTAAAATGTTGTTAGAGAAGAATCATTTGTAGCCATATAAATTGATTTTTAGTTATTCTTATCATTCCAGGACGATAGTATGCGCCTAAATTCATTTTTGGTACATTCCTTACAAACCAACTTTTTGTAAAGCCTGGTCAATTTTCTATAGAATTGAAATAAGATGTGCAAGTTTTTATATCTTAATGAAAAACGATTGCTTCCCAAAACAAAAAGTACACGCAGAAAAAAATATGGATGAATGTAATCTTCATTATCTTAAATTTGTTACCTTCCACCAAAATAATACTTATTTTGGCATTTCGTGTTCTGAAATATTTTTGCCAAGAAATGTTTCTGTGGCAAAAAGGAGAAAGTGCTTAAGCTGACATAAGCTAAATTTGAGTAAATGGAGCCTTTGAGATCTTCACGGTCAAAAGTACACATGGGCACAGTTTCAATTATTTAGTACGTGAAACATGGGTTCGATTCCCAGGTCTGTCAAGAATGAAAAATTATCAATAAATTTTAATTAGTTTCATGTTGTATAATTTCTTTTTTCACAAAAATAATTTAATAATTTAATTCAATAATATAACCACATACTTTAGCCCCATATTCATAAAAAATATTTCCCAAAAGTACAATTAGAAAAATTGCTGGAATTCTAAATGCGGCAGTCCGAGCAACGCAGTCCGCAGTCCGAGCAACGTTCTACACGAGTCAATAATATGCTATTTGAGGCGAATATCAATGATATACTTAACTAATGAAACTTTACCTCTGGAAAATTAGTGAAAACTCTTTTGTTCTGTAGCGATAGTCCTTTAAACACTATAGTTCAGAAATTCCGGAAATCAAAGAAAACTCAAAAAATACCTTCGTGTATCAGTAGAGATTTTGAAAACTGTTCAGAAATGGACCTAAAAATAAGCCCAATTCAAATGAGCTCCCCTAAGAATCCTCCATGGAGCTTTAGGGAAGACTTTATTGATTACTCTCTTCACACACATCTTAAGCATAAGACATTACCCATACAATATCAATGGTTATTCCGGAGCGCAACCGAAAGTCAGAAGGACTGCATTTTCATTTATACCGACGGTTCACAATGTGGAGAAAATACAAGCTGTGCAGTAACTTATGAAAACAAGATAATTAAGGTTTCCGAGCTGCCAAGTTATAGTTCGATCTTTTCAGCCGAAATTATTGCCATAAATGAGGCAATGAATTTTGTCAAAAACAGAAGGGGCAAGTTCAAAATTTGCACTGATTCTTTATCTGCCTTAAACACGATTTCGAATGTGAATAACAATAATGCCTATGCTAACAAAATTAAAGAAATTTTAATCGAAAAAAAAATAAAAAGCTTTCCCAAATGTGGGTTCCAGGCCACACGCAAATTACGGGAAATGAATGCGCAGAATCGTATGCCAAACAAGGTTTAAAGTCCCCTCTCATTAAGACCAAAAATTTTAGCGTTGAGGATATAATTAAATATTTCAGGAGAACGACAATTCAGAGACATATTTACTTACTTACATACTTAAATGGCTATTAAAGAACGTTTGTTCCTGTAGCCGAGCGAAGAATATTCTTCCATGCGCCTCGATCTTCCGCGCTCCTTCTCCAATTTATTACATATTTAAAGACAAATTTCAACTTGGGAAAATGCAAACATTTGGTATAAGAATATAAACATCACATATTGGATAGCATCGAGTTCCGAAGTAGGATGACGGGATCTCATACATCTCACGGATTCTTAATAAGCAAAAATGACCAAACATTATGCAACTGTGATCAATCTACAACAGTAAATATAAAACATATTACATCCAATTGTCCGCTTTATGCACAAGAACGAAAATTAATCTTTGGACACACTGACCCTATCCTAGCTCTCTCTTCTCCCTCAAATAAATCTGTAAGAGAACTAACAAAGTATTTAAGATAAACTAAACTGTATCGCCACATATAAAAACACACATTAAATGAGATTTAGCTGTAAATATGAACTTGAAATACTTAAAAATTTTCCTTTTTTTTAGCTTAAGGCCTTGTAGCTATAGCTATACTTTTAGCATCAAAATATTTTTATTCTAATGTTAAACCTAAATAAATAAATAAAATTTTTGATTTATAAGAGGTTTATTGAACAAATTTTCATAGGAAATCTGTTTAATAAATCTTTCATAAATCGAAAATATTTTTTATGAATATGGGGGTTATTATTTAGTACGATGTTTCAGGAAATTAAAGCGAAACTGCTTTTTGCTTGTTTTTTTCAATGTGCAAAAAAAATTAAAACAAAAAATATAAATATCGATAATAATGGGCTACCCTGAATTAGTCCTTAGTTTACCTATATATGTTTCAACCGCTGTGCGCCTGTAGAAAACCCAGCGCAATTAAATTCGTATTAATATGATGTGAACCCAAATGTAGACTAACTTTCCTAATTAAATAATATCTTTATTCTGTTTGCAATGTATTTATCAGCGTTTAAAAAACTGCAGTCAAAGTACAAAAACTGCCATTTGTCCCACTTCTTCATTTGTCATTGGCCAGAAAAAAACTGTTGCTTTTACTTGTGATTCATTTAATATAAACAGTCGCTGTGAAACCGAATGTTCCATTAATTTTCTGATATAAAGCGAAACTCTAGAAGTGATATTATTTCGCAATTTAGTTGGATTAACTTCAATGAATTTAAAGGAAAGTGATTTTGAAATAATATTTTGAGTTATGTATATTTGTCCAGACATAACTTTAGGTACTATGTACTAATTACAAGTAATTACCCAACAAAAAATTTTGCTATTTTACAATCACAAATGATACATTTTGAAATGTAACGAGCATTAATGCGCTGCGTAATAAGACAATAAAAGCACAATACAAAGAAAATTTTGTTTTACTGTTGTATCAAATCTGGACTGATGTGTGGGTGCAGCACCTGCAATACAACGCAATCTGCACGCAGGAAATTACAATCCTTCTGTAATAAGTGTAACATATTTATATGTACTTGAAGAAGTCATATCTTGGGAAGGCCACCTGATAAATAACCGCAAATACACTGAACTGGAGTCTATAGGGCCTTGGAAATCCTGAAAGGCCCCGAAAGACATGGATACAAATGATGAGAAATGAATATCAATTTCCTAATGTTACTCGGAACCAAGCAAAGATCCAAGCTAACGATCGAGTATAGTTGAGAGAATTCGTTGACGCCCTTTGTTCTTCGTGAACTTTTATTTATTCAATTTACAACCTTTTGTTTGTATTTTGTAAAAAAAAGAAAACATAACTACAAATCTGAGGCATTTTGACAAAACATCTTAAGTCAAATTAAAAAGTGGAAAAAAATGTTGTTTACGTTTTCTTAATTTTGTATTATAAATGAAATTTTTCCTTAATTTTGGTTTATTTTATTATTTAGTAAAAATGATTTTTTCACCGAGTTTTTTTTTAAACTTTTATCCCGACTTAAGATGTTTTGTCAAAATGCCACATATATATAATTAGATATACAGAGATGCAACAACAAAATTAACAAACTTTATAAAAAGATAAATAAAATTTAAAAGGCCACGGCATTCCCTTCCTACGAAGCAGGTTTGTAAGAGTGCAAAAAAGTTACTGCTGCACCAAAACATTGAGAAGATCTTAACATACACCAGTTTTTATATGCTCAGTTATGCGAACGTTGCTATACCGTTTCTGTACTGTATCAATCAGCTGTTCGCTTTTTCTTATATGAAAAGCAATACAAAAGCTTACCGAAATGTATTGTACCGTAGTTGCAACGTACCATTCTGTATAAAATAGAATTTTAAACCGTTGTTACGAGACATCTGTAAAACAGTGATGGGCGGCTTGTATGTTACATTGCATGAAGGTATTTTTGGGTTTTTTTTTTGGTACAACTATCAATACACAATATTTCCATATATACAAATAGACATATGTTTAGATGAAAAAATAAACAAATGCATTTACACATACAATGGAAATCTGAAACATTTGAAATGCTCTAAATGGTATCAAAACCTTGTTTGGAGTATGCACATTTACTATATATGTGCATGCTAAAATATAAATTTGTTTATTGTAAATCTATAATATAAATATTAAATTTTGAACGTTTTTTTATATACACAATATCGTGGTACTTTTTCTGCACAGCCGTCACCACTTAAACATTTTTAATTCCCATCACTGTGTTTATTGTTTTATCTATACTATTGCTTCTTGTTTATGTATGAAAAAAACATATCGTCGGTCACAGGTTGACAACTCTTTACTTGCAAAATATCGAATCGGGTGCTTGATGCCAAAATACTGTGTTTGTCCTTCTGCATGTTAGTATATTTCATTTATATTTTTGTCTCCTGAAAAGTACAAAAAAACATGCTAAGAGTTGTCAACCTGTGGCCGACGATATGACACGTTTTGAAATGTTATATTAGTGCACAAACGTGCTTACAGTACGGTGCGGTACATTACGGGTACATCAACGTTCTCCTAACTAGGCCTTAAAAAGCTTTTTGTGTCAAAAATGCATTACTTCAAAGTGGGGACTTGCCATATAAAATGCATGCCGTCCGTCAGCGTTTGATGATAAATTTTTTATTGAGTAGCTAAACCTAGTTTGTTTCGTAGCCCTTGTTGAAATAAAATAAGTAAAATTACGGCAGCTGATATCGAACAAAATTTCCATAAATATAGTATTTTGATCGATATCGGATACGGCAATTTGTCGCCATTTATACCAAATTTAAAAACTTTTACTCCAGTTATACAGAAATCTAAATTATATTTGTATTGCAACTTTTTGCATATGGGCATATCCTACATTCGTACGCGTTTTCTGATTGATATATAAACATTTTTTGGAAAAAAGTGGAAGTAACTTCAAAGGTTGAAGTGTGTTTTCCTAATTGTTAGCGAATTTTTAATCATATGGTATACAAAATCTAATTCCTAAAAGAAAGAAGACTATAAGAGAATTCTAAAATCACTCATTCGCAGCCGACAAATGTAGTGATTTTTTGACAAAAGTCGTGAACCCTTTGTGATGCACGCCTCACAACGCACTCTGCAGTTTTTTCAGTAGTATTTTATTATTATATTTTATTTATTTTAACAAAACAAATTATATTTTTATGAATTTCATTTCTTAAACTAATTTCTTGACTAATAAATATCTACTTTTTTTGTAACGAAATTTATATATTGATGAGTCCGCTGCAAGTGCTATTTTAAGCACAAAAATCACCTAAAATAATGCTAAATTCACGTATTACATTAAGACATCAGGGGTGGGGTAGTATTTGGTAAAAATTATTGTAAAAATGATACATCTAGTCTTATATTCCATTAAAAAAAATTCATTTGAAAAATTTTTGGTTGGTGGACTGTTTCTGGGATTTGCCTATATGTATGTTGTTATTTGATAACAAATCTATTTGTACAAACATTTTGAAACTTTTGCTGCTACCATTTCCCAGATGTACAGAAATTTATAGTGTCTTTGCATTGGAGGGGCCACGCCAAATTACTCTTTTATTTTTTCTTTACCACACTGAGACTTACGCACAAAATAAGGATATATAATAAGAAAGAAATATATAACATTAGATTATTTATCACATATCCCTATTGAAATATCCTACCGAAAGGTACGTTATCAAGCGCATAGGATGAACTCGAAAAATTAGTTTTATTCAGAACATTTTTTTGGTAGTGAATATCGAACAAATCGCAACAATATTTGTATTTTGTATTTTTGTATTTGTATTTATTAATTTGATTTTCTAATACAACAAGACACAATATCTTATAAATTACAGCATTAGAATCAGACAAGTTAAAGTATACGTTGATAAAAAATATTTTCCAAAAACTACATAGGTTATATTTAAATATTTTACGTAGCTCCCGTAGAAAAATCTATTCGAAATAAAGATTTTCACACGCACATGCCTTATCCCAAATATTCTCTATATAGGAGCAAATTGATTTAAATTTGGTACATTTAAGGTATAAATAACGTTTTTTGTGCAACAACCAGCCTCCTACAAAAATTTGATCAATCAGTTGATTTTTAACGACTTAAGGCCCAACTATAATATGCTTAAGTTGGCTTAAGCAAATTGGCGAATACATGTTAATCATATATGTCAAACCATATTGAACGTAAGGAAACTTTTTGTTAAATTTTATGAATCTGTCATTTGCTTAAGCAAGGTGCGAAACAAATCGCACTTCCCGTACGGAATCAAATGTTTTTTGGTTTTGTTTTTGTGTTTTTAAATGCATTTGAAAAGATTTTTGTTATTTTTTGACAGGAGCTTAAGCATATTGTAGTTGGGCCTTTATGTCCATAATTTCTACAAAAAGAAAACTGATCGTGTTCGAACCTAACAGTTATCTTTACCTATTTTAACGTTTATTTGGCCTACGTGTTTTTACCGTCAGTTTTTTTTTAAATATGACAGCTTTTACACCACAGATTTCTATGTAAAGCTAGATTTCTTTTTGTAGAAATTACGGGCATTATGCATTTTCAAATAATTTTTATTTCGACAGACCAATAACACCGTGCGACAACATTTTTTTCGGCAGTAATCTTATATTTTTTAGCAACCTCAGTGCCGAATAGAAAGCTAGGCTCTGTAGAATTTTATAAAAATACTAGCTGACCCGGCAAACTTTGTTTTGCCATATAACTTATTTCTAGTGAATATCTTAGTTTTTAATTAAAAAACTAGTGAAAGTATTGTAAGTGTGTGGGGATGGAATGAAGCGCTTTTATACCATGATCGGCGATAAAAAATAAAAAAAAATCATTTATTTTTTTAATTCTGTATGTAACGACATATTCAAAAGTTGAACATAAAAAATTATGTTCAACATTTTTTATTTTTCGAATTTATTCTATGAGCTAAATTTTAGTTATGTATTTTATAAAGCTTTTTTGTAATAGTTCTATTCCTTAAATTTTTAGGAATGACTTTTATACACTACCATAGCTCATAGAATAAATTCGAAAAATAAAAAATGTTGAATATAATATAACCTACGAAAGGAAATAATTCCCAGTTTCTATAAAAAATTATGTTGAAATTTTTTTTCCTGAAGTATGAAAATCAAATACAGATAATCAATATTCATAACGAAGAGCAATTGTGTGTACGATAGTTTTTGTCAGTCCGTCTTTAGCCAACACAAATAAGTTCGATTGCTTGCCGACTCAAGAACATGCCACTTATAATTGTCCGTACGAAAAACATGGTTTGCCCAAATTTTAGCCGAAAACAGACATCGTTTGGCCTTGATACTTATTGATTGTCATTGCAATTGCTGCGTTTTAACGCGTTTGAGTTCAATTGGGATGTATGTTGGAATGATCGGAGTTCGTGGCAGTAAAAAATTTTCGTCTCGGAATTTATTAATCAAAATGGTGACTTCGATAACTTTTTTTATAATTTTTACTTTTTGATGCCAAATTACGAAAAGAAAATTTATCAAAGCATTACAAAAAATGTTTAAGTGAATCGGTTAGTTATATGGAAGGTATAGGAGAGGTTGCTTTTACCCTTTTTGGTATATTTTACGCCCTAAATGTTGGAATTTAAAAAAAAAAATTATATCTTTACGTTCCTTTCAGGTATTACTGTGTCTGCATGCCAAATTTTCAGAAAACCGATTGATTACTTAAGAAGATATGGGGAGGGGAAGCTTTTACCCCTCTTGCCCTATTTCATATCCTAAATTATAAAAATTATAGGCTGTGGTTCCTTCCAGATGTTACAACATATGTCTGCCTAATTTTAAGAAAATCAGAGGGCCCTATTTTACGCCCTCTAGCGATATGAAATATACTTTACGACCTATTATTATACCTAACAAATACAAAATTTTTAATTTGATAAATCGGTCAAGCCATTTCGGAGGAGTTTAATTACAAACACCGTGACACGAGAATTTTACATACAGTGAACTCGAGAAAGCGTGAACTAATTTTTACCAAGGGTGTTCACATTTTCAAATTTGTTCACGTTTTCGATTGTGAAAATTTTAGAAAAAGTTAAGCTCGAAATAATAACTTCAAACAAAGAATTAAATATTAGATATTAAGATTGGATAAAAAAATTTAAATTTTTCATTTATTCACTTTACAAAAATAAAATAAAATGTTTATACTTTTTCACTTTTAATTAAAAATACATATGTACATAACAGCTAGCATTTGGCTGATTATTTTTTGTAAAAATCACCCAAATGATTCTTTTCAGACTAGTTTTGATAATTAAAAACTGATTTAGCACTTCAGTGATTGAAGAAGGATTCATATATGATTCATTTATATGTTTAAATAATGATTTAAAATATTTTGAATTTTTGTTTATGCCAAATGAAAAAATTGTAATAGAAACTTTAATGTTAGCCAAATAAATAAGAATCTTGGCTAAAAAAGAAGCCCAAAAATGATTGACAATTTGTGAACATACATAAATGTTAGTGCAAATTGTTTTTTCTCTTCTTTGCGAAAAACCAATAACTTTTGTTGGATTTAAAATAAAGCTAGTTCGACTAATCAAAAGCCATAATACGATTTCTGAATTTTATTGGAGAACAAATAAAAAACATGACAGTTAAAAACTATATGAAATATAATCGAAAACTATATAATTTACGATTGAAAAATGAGACGAAAACGTCTCAATAATGATTATAAAAACTACCATTAAATCGATCAAAAAGGAATCAGAAAACTGTATCACAAATGATTCTTTTCGGTGATTCATCGGTAGGGTACCATTTTCTCACAACGAGAGTATCATTTATGATTGAAAAATCAGCACATATACGGGTATTTTGCTCTTGAAGCTGATTCCTAAATGATTAGATTATAATACAAAATTCTAGCTGGGTATTGATTAAAGCAAATAAAAAAAAAAAACATTTAAATCCCTTTAAAGGACGGGTTTAGTTTCCTATTAGTTTTTACACAAAGAAATCGCTTATCTTCTTTTGGTATATGTTTTGTTATTCAAAACCCCTTTTTCAGTTTGGACAACCTTTTTATTTTAAGCTCATTTTAAGGCATTATTTAATGCTTCCACTGCTTCCTTGTGTTTTATTACGATTTCTGGCTGTTCTACAATCTTCGTCACCTTTAGATTCATTATCAATTTCAAAAATTTCACATTTAAATTTTTAAAGAAAAATAAAAAATAACTCCGTAGCTTAATAAATTATATTGCAAAAATCAAAAATTTTCTATAAAACAAACCTGAGGACATACAACGTACATACATATTCATTTGAATGTATTTGTGAAAACAATCAACGTAAACAGTAAAATGAGTTTTGGGATTCCCAAAATCAAAGTAAATTCAAAAAATAACACGAACAAAACTCAGAAAACTTTGTTCACGTTTTAGAGCTTTCAGACTTTGTTCACGTTTTAGAGTAGTCAATGTAAAAATAAAAGTGTTCACGTTCGAGTGTTCACGTGTTCGCGAGCTTAATGTATATATATTTACTTTAGTTCCCCTGAACAAAAATAAAAAAATTTCCTTTTAAATATATATTTTTCTATATTCTTTTTAGTTAAAGATGTTCTTCAAAATAGTTGATTTTAAATGAATTCTACAAGACTTCGAAACTTTATGATTTTCCTCTCTACACGTAGAGAAAAAATATGGCTGGGCATGGTTACGGCAGCTACACTATGTTTATTGTAACAATATATTGTTGTCGTACACAACAAATTGTTATTTTTATTTAATATCAACAATATTGTAGTTACTGTAAACAAATCAGTGTTTATCGCAATTATAAATTTGAGTATTGTTGACTGAAAAATAATTATTTTTTTAACAACTAAATAATGATAACTTTGAGAACATATTAAATTACTCACAACCATTTCATGATATTTAATAGTCATAAGATGATAACTTTCTATAGGTGTAGCCATCGTATGGTTAAGAAGCATAATATGATTACGTGACTGACATCCAAATATCGTATGTCACACTAAATGCAATCATGCTTAATTTTGAAATGTTACTTGAAACCCATTTGTTTCCAACGTGGGAAACTATTTAAAATACACACAAACTTGTATTATTATTAGGTTAAGCTAAATTCTCATAAGTAGTATATAAGCTACAATAATTTATAATTTAAGGCAATTAAATAAACAAAGACGAAGAGTGCAAGTCATTTGCACCTTCGAATTTAAAATTATCAAAAGTAATGGTTTTAATCTACACCTTTTATTCGGCACTGAGTTACTAATATTAAAAAAATTATTTAATATAAGCATTCTTGAAAAATGTTAAGTCCTTTAAAAACGACAAAAGACAAGTAGCCGGTTTGATTAAGCTTCATCTCTTGAATAATGGAGGTACCAAAAAACAATTTTGTCACATAGTGTAATTGACTAATTTTTTGCCAATTTTAATAGACTTCTACTTTAAATTGATAACTAATACCCCGACCACAAGGATTTAATACAAACTAGTGCTACCAACATATTAAAAGGGCCGCCACTTAAAATCCTTTAGCAGTATTTGCATTTTCCGATTCAGAAAACTACAGAGTTATTCAAATAAAATCATTCAAACATTTTAAAAAGCAACATAGTTTATGTATGATGATGTTGTTGTTGTTTTTATATTTTACTTTTAAATTTTTATAGGTTTTCATCGACTACAGACTTGAAGATTTATGCTGCAATTCACCAGCCACCAAAGAAACGTCTGCTGATAAATAGTGGAATAAAAACGATCTTAACTGGCAAAATAACAGTCTGAAATGGTGGGAAGAACTACAAAGGAAGCATTAACATTTTTATTGTTTTAAAGCCCGGTAAGTATTTTCGTTTATTTCTCTTCTTTTTTATGATTTTATAGTCTTGAATGTTTTTCCTTGCCTTTCTTGTAAAAAGTTTTGCAATTAAATTTTACTCAATTTTATTTGTTTTCCAAAATGTTTTTATGAGGTTGTTGTAATTATTTATATATACTTATGGTCGATGTAAATGTTATTATTGTTTTTTGTAATTTGTGGTGGTGTTTAAACATTAAGTATACGACTAGTGGCACAACCAACGGCATTTTGTTTATTGGTTACAGGCGTTTTTATCGTTTGCAAAGGCAAAATAAAAAAAAAAAACACACAAACATTTATTTATAATTTTCTCAAAAATATTAATTTTTTATAAATATTTAAATAATAAAATCAATAAAATTGTTTGTGTAAGGAAAAAAGCTTGTTTAAAAATTGTATATCCAACAAATTATGTATGCACATGTTTTAAAATTCGAAAAACAAGAAAAAAAATTTTAAAATAACAATCTTTAAAAAAAGTATTTAATTCAACAGGAAAGGTTAAAACATTGTGAAAACAAATTACAGTTTTTTGTTTCTTGCAGGGAAAAATAAGCAAGAAAAAGTCACTTCATGACAAGAATAATGCGTTTAATAAGAACAATTCAAGTGGGATTAACGTTTAATAATTACAAACAGCAGCAGCAACAAGACAAAAAGTAATTAAAAGTTACAAACATGTGTTGCAGACATTTTTATTTACACTTTTTTGTTTAGATAATTTTGTTTTCCTAACCAGTTTTCTTTCTCATGTTCAAAGACAGATATTAATGTTTAAGTTCTTGACTTAAAATTTCAAAGTAGTAAAATTTGTTTAATTTCAACTGAAGTGAATTAGTGGCATAATTTATGTCAGGAACATAAAAGCTTTTTGAAAATATATAACGCAAAGAAATAATGACATCAGGGAAACATAATTTGCTTAAGCAGAGTGTTACCATTTTTGCAACTAAATTTAGCAATTTAAATTTGAATTTAGCTGCCAAATTTTCATTAAGTATTTTACTTTTCATATTCAGGAAAAATGTTTACCTTTTTTAATTATGCAAAATGAGCCCTATTCTTTGAATTTTCTTTGTCTTTTTTTTAATTATTGTTTTGTGGCTGTTTTATTTTCATTATTTTGTGAAGAAGACTTAAGGAACTTAATATAAACAAGTAAATAGATATTGGCGGCAAACCATGATACATCTAGACTCGGCTGGATCCATAAAGGGTTCCCCAAGAATCTTCTGTCTATGAGTCCCTAAGGCAGGACAGTTAGATAGCAGATAGTTAGATGTCTGATCATACTTCTCGCAAAATCTGCACTAGTTAACGTGAACTGATAGTATTTAATACTGAATTGGCCAGTAAGTTCCCTTAGTTTTAAGCGGAAGTAGTTTAAAGGGTTTAAATAAGTGCAGTCGGATCCAAAAACCGTCGAAAAACAAACGAAAGTTTTTGTATAACTTTTCGCTTTTTGAGTTGGTTTGACAGAAATAAAAGCAATGAATCAGAAATAAAAGCAACAGTTTTTTTGCCCAATGACAAATGAAGAAGTGGAAGAAATGGCAGTTTTATTACTTTGATGGCAGTTTTTTAAACGCTCGTAATTGACGTGATAAAGAGACAAATCTCAAAATTCAGAAATATTCGTTTATAGCCGCTTAAATTCTCGTTCGGACTATGACTTAATCGTGTCGCTAATGTAAACAGCAGGCATATCGAAAAAGGGCCAGGGACCAAAAAAAAAAAGCGGCATGCGCCTGGTTCGATGTTTGGATTGACCAATTTTTATACAAACTTCACCACAGTACTAAAGAGTCAATTTTTTTGAGTTATAAATTGTTTTTGTTTTGGATATATATATTTTTTTTTTTTTTTGGTCAAAATTCCTTCTTTAATCGGACAGTTGAATTTAAAGCCTAATTATTCCGGTAGTCATGTTTAAGCCTTAAAATTAACTACAAGTATTCTTCTAAACACATTTGATGTCAAAGTAGAAAACCAAATTATTTACTTTTATCAATGTTATTTTTAGGAATACAAAATTTATTATTAATAAAAATGTCTGTATTGCGTGCTGAAATCCCAATTATTTTTGACAAATACACTAAATATATTGTTGAGGAAAATCTAGTTTCTATGCGCATTTCTCTGCTTGCTTAGCCCAGATCATTAGGAAACCATTTTCCAAAGATTTAAGAAAAGCTAAACATATTATAAAAATAAAACTTTAAAGCGAATAAGAATTAAAAGCACTAGTTTTACTTGTAACGATATCGAAGCTTAAACAAAAGTACCAACAATAAATAGTAAGCTTATCTTTTCTTATATTCTCCTACAATTGGTTGGCTTTTTTCCGACTCGTAGTGTAGTTGTAAATGGGTAAAAAGAAAAAACAAAATTAAAAAAAAAACAAATTGTTTCATTTTATAGTTTTTTTTTTTATTTTCCACTTTAGAGTTTTATGGTTAAAATTTTGATAATGTCAAAGTTTTTTGCCCATAACTCAGCCATTTTTAAACCGATCAGTCTAAATTTATTCAGATAGAAAACTTTTTCTGATGTTTTACGGTAAAAATTTTTATGAAGCTAGTTCTTATAAGTTCGTAAAACCAATGTTAACCAATAACACAGACAAACATCGTGAAGCCCACTTCGCAACTTATAAGGATCCAAATTGTATATACTTCTTAGGGTCTTAGATAAAAATTTTATAAATTTATCAGTGGTAAAGGGTATAATAACTACACAAATAGGGTGATCGGTTATTCGACATTTTTCATAAACCGTTTTTTTTAATAGTTCGACTATTTGAAATCTTTAAAAAAAAACAAGTTAGAGTGATTCGGCTGTGCCGAATCTTTGATATCCTCCACCGACAGTTTAATTATTTCAGGAGTGACACTACATGATATCTATTTATTATTAATTTATCTTTATAAAAACAGACATCAGCATTAAAATTGGTTGCGGTTTAGACATGTTAAATTATTGACCGACAATCAGAAAGTTTTAAGCTTTTTTTTTTAGCAATTCTAACTAGCTTGCGTAAAATATCATGATTCGTAACAGTTTATGCCGATCTTAAATGATTTTCAGGAGGAGAATTTATATCGGAACCATGGTAAGTTATGAACCAATCATCCTAAAACTCTACAGAGTGATTTCTGGCATTAAAAAAATAATTTCAATATGTTTCAAAACAGCGGCGAAATTATTTTGAGCGTTTACAGTGAATTTTAGACGGTTGCTAAATATGGGATCTACACGCAAAGAAAAAACATGGTTGTGGTAAACATATTCTAA
This sequence comes from Pollenia griseotomentosa, assembly GCA_963931875.1. Classification (NCBI taxonomy): domain Eukaryota; kingdom Metazoa; phylum Arthropoda; class Insecta; order Diptera; family Polleniidae; genus Pollenia; species Pollenia griseotomentosa. The sequence continues at coordinate 139,950,571 of OZ007563.1, read as the reverse complement.
GAGCAACATATTATGATAAGTATTATGATTGTAGTCACCATATTAAGATTATTATTGAAACATATTATGACTCAATATACTCGTAATATGTCATCATAATATTTTTCCCTTAATCATATTATTATTCTGTTAATCATACTAATCATACTAAGTTAAGAAGTAATCAAATTATTGTCATGTTAATCATAATAAGCTAAGAAATTAATCATATTATTGTCATGTTAATCATAATAAGCTAAGAAGTAATCATATTATCATCATGTTAATCATAATAAATTTAGAAGCAATCATATTATGATACAGCACCTTTCATAGCTGTCATAAAAATACAAAATAAATTTAAATATTTTTGAATCCATTTTTTATTTTGTGGCTTTTTAAAATTTTTCTTAACCCATTAGTGGACGAAGTTCCCTGGCCACTTTCCCCCAATTATTTTCACCAATAATTAATAAAAATGATCTGATTAATTCGGTTCAAAGACATTTTATTAAAAAAAAACTTATAGTTTTGGAGTTATGGACCGTCCCTTATAAGGGACACTGCGCAGTAGGTACACTTGGCGTATGATAAATTTAAAATCATTCTGAAGCCCGTTTTCAGATTTATTGAAAATGAAGTTTGTTTTTTTCGCAATGTCGACATCGTTATCAGCTTATGAGTATTCAATAAGGTGGTTTCTGCCATCATATCATGTTTCTGCCGTCACTTTGTTAGTGCGCGAACCTCCTATGGATGATGTACCATACGTTTCAAGGTAGGATGTAGCAAGATTTCGGCGAAAAATAAGAAGAGACGCACTTGTCGAATCATTGGGATGTAACTTCTTCAACCGCAGTCATACATTAACGAATGAGGCATCAAGGAGATATCCAAAGATTGGCCACCACCATTTATTTTGTCTGATTCGCGAGCGGTAGACTACAACTAATTCTTCCGTCCTATCAACACCTCCATGTCCATAATATATCGATAAAACACTTTTGGTTTAAAAATACTTACAGCATTCCTTCCTTTAACGAATCGTTGGCATGATTCTATTTCATTGACATCAAAATGTGTTGCAATTGTGACGACATTCCATCGTGTGAGCAAAATGCTTCCATTTTTTGTACAGATCTACAGATCCAATTTCGTGCCTAAAGTACATATTATAATAGATGATAATAGCCTTTTCACACTTGTCAACATTTAACATCAATTTGCGAAGATGTTGGAATTTTCTCATAAGAAATACATAGGGCTAAAAATCAAAATGTTTCAACATCTTTGCAGAATGTTACTATCTCATTTTGTTCCCTTTTACATTTTTCGATTCTTTTAGTGTCATCACTAGAAAAGTGGCAATAAATTCTATTATTATTGTGGCATCACTGACAAAATGGAAGTTGCTTTGAAAGCAAGTTTTTTCTTTTTTCAAGCCTTATTTTGCTCAATTTTGCTAAAATTATTAAACAAAATGAATTAGAAATACATTTTGGTGTTATCTTTTAAAATGTTGGCACTTTTGTAGAAAAAAAGTATTTAAAAAAATTAAAGATTTTTTTTAGAAATGGTGACATTTTTACGATTTCTGTATGACGTGCTATATTCCCAATTTTTCATATTTGATAAATACACTGAAATTTATTGTTGAGGGAAAGCTAGCTTCTATGCTAACTTTCCCTCAAGTAGGTGTTAGATGTTTCAAGTGTGAACGCGTATTTCATATTTTCAACATCTTCCATGCGTTCCTCCGAAATGTATGCAAGTGTACAAAGGGTATAAGTGTCGCATTAATTTCTTTATTTTCTGCAAATAATAATGTTGGACCGAGATGATTAAGATTTGCCTTATGCCATCATCGCTTTCATCGGTATCTTGCTTGGTATCGGCTTCATATAATGGTGGAATTGCCGCAATGTCAAAGTAATTAAAAATATAATCGTCAAGGGCAGCCAGTCCATCCAATATTTCAAAAACGGAAAGGCAATATATGAAAAAATATTTGCTCGATCATCGTATCACAATTGTACTACGGACGCAGTGTCCCTTTAAGGGGACCTTTCACTCAAAGTCACTATATGTGCGGGGCATAACATTTTGTTATAATTTTTTTATATCAATTAAATCACTACACTTATTTGCAAATAACAACATACAGAAAATAAGAAATATTCACATAATAATAAATTTATTCCAATTTTTCTTACCCGGCTCGAGATATTTATTTTTTCATAAATTGGTTTTCCATATTTTGCATAAAATACAACACACAAATCAGAATAGTTGAAACAAATAAAATAAAACGTGCTTTGTTTGAATGTCAGTAATGGTATTGCTTACTTCATATTTAAAAATTAAAATTTTTGAAAGTGCTACAGTAGAAAATTTGGGTGTCCCTTATAAGGGACTCTGCGCACTAATGAGTTAATGTTAATCAAATAGCGGAGTTCAATATAAGGCTTGCAAAAGAGCAAATGAAAAATCTGTGGTTTTCATGGGCAACCGCGTGTGTCCATTTTTTTGATTTTAAGATGTTGATGCCGTATTGCCTAATTTTGAACGCTCTTTATATTTTTTTGAAAAAAGATGGATCAATTCCGTTTTGTAACGTAATGACAAAGTTTAAAATGTGCAATACCTAGCCCATAGTTTGATCTAGAATGGGTTTTCGGCTTTCCTGAACAATTGGTTTTAAGACATACGCGGTTGCCCATGAAAACCACAGAAATATCGTAGCACTTTTATAAAATATAACGAAATCTCTGTGTTTTGTTGTTGGATTTTACAAAAAACCATGATATTTTGCATTTGCACTATTACATCACTAATACTTGAATGAACTCCGCTAATATTTTAATTTTTTAATTTTAAACTTATTTTTTTTTATGGAATTTTATCTTTTAATTGTTTAACCGCTCACAAATAAAAAAAAACGACACAACTTCTTCAAAATTATTTTACAAATGGAGCTAACACAATATGATTAGAGTAAAAATAGTTTGATTGCATCTTTAACATAATATGATAAATGTATAGAAAGTTATCATGTTATGGCTATTAAATATCATGATATGGTTGTGAGAAATTTAATATGTTTAGAAAGTTATCATAATTAAGTTGTTAGAAAAATAATTATTTTTCGGTCAACAATACTCAAATTCATAATTGCGATTAACATTGATATGTTTACAGTAACTATAATATTGTTGATATTAAATAAAAATAACAATTATTTGTGTACGACAACAATATATTGTTACATTAAACATAGTGTTGTTGCCGTAACCATGCCCAACCATATTTTTTCTCTGCGTGTAAGGTAAACTATGGATCGTATATCACAAAATTCATAACAATTTTTCTGGCCATATGAAACCAAGTTGGAAGAAATTTTACCACAATAAATATATCTGCTACGCTTTTAGGCGTATTTCATTATTTTACCAGAGTGGTCTTTATATGGGGCCTAGAGCAAATTATGGACCGATCTTCACGAAATTTCTCATTGTCATTTCTCGTCCTATAAAACTGTGAAGTGCCAAATTTTGTTATGATAGCTTTATTAATTTTGGTATTAGGCGTATTAAACTGTTTTCCGAGAGTTGGGTTTATATGGGGCCTAGGGTAAATTATAGACCGAGCTTCACGAAATTTCACAGTGTCACTTCTTGTATTATAAAACTGTGACGTGCCTAATTTTGTTATGATAGCATTATCGATTATGGTATTAGGCGTACTAAACTGCGTTCCGAGAGTAGGGTTTTCATGGGGCCTAGGGTAAATTATGAACCGATCTTCACGAAATTTTACAGATTGATTTCCAGTCGAATGAAAAGAACTTTTGCAAGATCTTATATCATTCCCTGCACTGTTCCACCATTTATAATAGTTTTGTAATAAAATTATCAATTTTTTAAGGTGTTGGTTCCACATTTTGATTCATAGTTCTGATCCTACTGAACCGATTTTGCTGGATTTTAATCCCAAACTGCTTACACAAAAAAAATATCTCAAGAAAATTTTTTACAACACAGTTTGGTAAAAATAAAGTCTTAGGTCAATAAACTTTTTGTTTGATTCAATGAAAAAACTTATCAAAATTACACTTTGCAAAATAGCACTCAATAAAACATATTTAGTAATGAAATAATTAAATAATCTTTATATTCAAAAAAAAAAAATATTTGAATCAAAGTAAAGACGGTATTTTTACAGCTCTTGTCCATTTTTTAATAGCTCATTATTCTCATTAGCTTTACAGTTTTATTTGAATAATATATTTAATTTTGTCAAAGTCTTTGGAAAAAGGTTTCCTTATGATCTGGCCTAAGCAGCCAGCAAAATGCGCACAGGAACTAGCTTATCCCCCTTCATAAATTTTAGTGTATTTATCAAAAAAATAAAAATTGGGAATTTAGCACATCATCATTAATAAATAAAGATTCGAAAAACATTTTGTTTGATTTGTTCAACATTTCCAACAATTTATTTTAACAAATCACGTAAACAGTTTGTTGAAAAAAATTATTTTGGGCATCAACTTTTTTATTGACTCAATAAACTTGGTTGTTGACAAAAAATTCAATAACTTTACCTACAAATTTTTTTTATCAATACAGCAAAAATCGTCATCGCAGAAAATTCAAAAAATTTTTTTTTATCGAATATACGATTTTTGTATTCAAATATGAAAATTATTTTTTTCTTTGTAGGATAACTAACGGGTGGTTAAATTTTAAGGGCCGATGTTGAAATGTAAGCCACACCTAAGCGTCAAGTTTTTTTCTGCATTTTATTTGAAATTTCTCAATTTCAGACTAACTCAATTTGAACCATGGAGAGATACACAATCCAACAACGTGTTAAAGTTATCCAGACTTATTATGAAAATGGATGATAAATTTCGAAGAAAATCATTTTCAGTGATGAGGCACATTTTCACCTCAGTGGATTCGTCAATAAGCAGAATTGCCGCATTTGGGCGAATGATAATCCAAGAGTGATTGTCGAAACACCAATGCACCCACGAAGAGTGACTGTTTGGTGCGGTTTATGGGCTGACGGCACCATCGAGCTATCGTGAGATTATAACGAACTTTTTATGACCCGAATTGGAAGATATGGATGTTCACGCTATGTGGTTTCAAAAGGACAGTGCCATTTGCTACACCGCTAACGATACAATGGCTCTTTTGCGCGACAAATTCAATGGCCGTGTTATCTCACGTGGTGGCGATGTCAATTGGCCGCCAAGATAATGTGATTTGACACCGTTGAACTTCTTTCATAGGGGTTATTTGAAAGAAAAGTTGTGCGTCGATAAGCCAGCAAGGATGAGATAATTCGGAACATAGAACCTCAATTATGCCTCAGCGTCATCGAAAATTTGGACCATCGGACGGAGGTGTCCCGCCGTGGTCGCGGCGGCCATTTGGCTGATATTTTGTCCCTTACATATTTTAACCAAACCAATATCATTATATAAAGAGAAATGACAATAATTTCCTAAATAATTTGTGGTTTATTCAATATCAACATCGGTCCTTAAAATTTAACCACCCGTTATAAGCAATTTGAGACCAAGTTTGCGCATTTCTTTTGAGTTTTTCGAAAGTGAGCTCGTTTTCGAAAAAGGGACATGGTTAAATCGACGTAGCATTACTCAAGGAGCCAGAATATATATACTTTCTGGGTTCTAAGATGAAAAATAAAAAAGTTTCACATGGAATGACAAACTGAGTATACCCTCTACACAACTAATTGTGGTGGAGGGTATAAAAACTGGTTACGTTAATGTTTTGTTTTTGTCACGCTGAATTTAATTCGAACCTGCTGCAAATAAAATGTGATTACATAGTGAGGTCACAACAATGCAACAATAGAAAAATAAACATGAATTTTGTTGCTAAAATTGTGACGATAAATGTCAAAATAAGCTAATTTGTCTTTATAATAACGTAAATAAACAAAAAAAGTGGCATCTTACGACACACCACGAAGGAAAACACTGCCACCACCTTCTTATTGCATCATGTCAACAAACATATTAAATTGCATGTTTCAGTAAATGTTGTTGACAAGAAAAGTACTTCCCAGCAAAAACTTTGCTTACAAAATAAGCAGAAAAATAATGAGAACTTGAGGAACAGACTACTTATTTTTCTACTAGAAGAAGTACTTATTTTTGTTCGAGATGTCCCAAAAGTAATCCCTTATAATTTAGCCTATTATAATCTAAAAAATAATATGTTTTTTTTATACTTAAAATTTTTATAAAAATATATAGTTACACAAAGTCAATAAAGTAAAAATTTTTTTATTTTTTTTTAATTTTTTTTTTTTTTGTTTTTTTTTAATTATTTTATTTTTATTTTTTCTTATTCTATTTTACTTTATTTTATTTTTTATTTTTTCTGTCTGTGGCGGGATTTGATCCCGCAACCTCGGTGCTGGTAGACTAGCTCTCTGCTAGCTAGTCTACCGGGGCAGTGTAGTTTTTGCATTAAAAAACTATGTTTTATGACTATAATGACATTTTTATTGTCATAATGAAAATATAAATTTTTCTGTATATTTAAGATATAATAATAAAGTTATTATTTAATATATAACTAATAATCCAAAAAGTGGCGAATAAAGCTACAAAGTAATGAATTCTTGAAGTCATTAAAAGTAGGATTGTAAGTAAAGTTTTTGCTGGGTTAGACCCCTTTTACATACATTTTGGAAATTGAAAGGCAGATAAGAGAAGTTTTTAGACGAGAGGGAAAAAATAAAGTGTTTCAAGCATACAGCGTAGCTTCCTTACCAACACACTTCGTCTGTCTAGCTTCTAATTTTCAATATGTAAAGGGGGTCTTAGGAAAATATACAGAAAAAGTTCGTCTAAGTTTGAATATGGGCATTTCCCTAGAATGGTCTACCAGGGTGAAAAAATAAAATGTTGATAATCATCGTCTTTTATTGTTAATTATTATAAAAAAAAGTCTATGTTGTTATTAGGGTGTTCATATAATCTGGCTTTTGCTTTAATCGGTTAATCGCGCGATTCATTAACCGAGGTTTTGGTTTAATCGGTTAATAATCGGTTAATTTTGTTATTGATCGGTTAACCGATTAACAAAGTTTTGTTATAAATTAAGTAATTGCAAAAAATAAAATGCAAAAACTATTTATTATTGGAGTCTTTTAGTAAAAAAAAAACAATAACATAACGAACAAAACAATTCTTGAACTAAGACGAGCAAACAAAAAATTAATTCATATATATGAAAAACCCATTTTATAATTTATACCTAATATTTGTATGTATTTATAAAAAAAAACTGTGAGATTTTTTTATTAATTATTTCAGTAGTTTAAGATTTTATAAAATAATCTTTTGGAAAAATACTTTGGTTTAAATGTTTAGAATTTAAGCGATTCTTTTCTTTAGTTTTGATAAAACTTGATTTGGAAACAATTCTTTCACTTACCGAAGATGTTTGAGAAATCGGAAGGAACCCATAATACAGATTCAAGATTAAGCATTGCACATGTTTACAAAATTCAACTGTTTAATATGACGTCACCTTAGCATTTTATACACATGTTTGTTTGCTTGTGTTTCTATATTTTAGCTGTACTTATACGCTGATGTGACGTAGATGCGCAGAAACATTTCATTTTTAAAATCTGAATGCGATATCTTAGTTTCTTTGTCCTTTTCCAGGATTCCTCTCAACATATAAAATATTCCATTATGCCATTATTTCGGCTAATTTTGTTTAAGATTGTTTGTGTTACAATCGAGAGCTTCTTCTATTGTCAGGTCATCATCTGACTCATCCTGGCAAAGCTTAGCACTGATCATTCTGCAAAAAATGAAATACGATCCCCTAGTTTCTGTTTTTGTACTGTATTTTAAGAATGTATTTATTTTTCGAAGGAAATATGTATATTGTAGGAAAAAATATTTGCCAAACTATATCTTTTTTACATGACACGAAACAAATAATTAAAAAACGCAAAAAATATACTATAATACTACAAAAAACTAAAAATATTTGTTACATCGGTTAATCGGTTAATCGACTGAAATTAACCGGTTTAATCGTTAATCGAAAATTGCCAATTTAAAATTAAGCGATCAGTTAATCGGGTAGTAATTAATCGGTTAACCGATTAACGGTTAACCGAATGAATACCCTAGTTGTTATAAAAGAATGGTTTCATAGCATATCTCAGCTGTTTTTCTTGAGGAAATTGCACTGGAAAATTTTATATTTTCTTTTGTTTTCTACTTCTAAAAACATTTTTATATACTTATTTTACATGCAAAAAATATGTTATGTTTACACTCTTTTTTCATAATCTCTCCATTACAATCAATTGTAAAGGGAGTATTAAGTTTTTTTGTTGCGGAAATTTGAAGATATTTATGGGAAAATGCATGGTGATAATAATAAAAAAAAAAAATATGGAACAATCGTACGTTGGCGACATAAACCAATTAAACAAAAACCAAGAGAGATATTTTTTTTGGATATACAGGATGGAGACCTACATTAATACACTTTTAAAATAAATTAAAAACAAAATAATTTTTGGGAATACAAAATTTTAATTTAAAAGATTTTGTTATTCGTGCTTAATTCCCACTTTTGAATATTCCGTTTCATTACGCAGATTTTTACATTCAACTACTGTCAGCCAAAGTTGACTTCTATTTTGCGTACGTTCGTGACCACATGTTTATAACTATCATTATGAAAACTTAAACTCGATGAAATCCATCTTTTGCACTAAACATACAGCTACCCAAATTCTATCGAATCGCAAAAAAATGCTAGGAAAAGTTTTGTTTTCTATATTATTTGTACGTCAAAAGCGTACGAACGTACGTTCGTGACCCCAGGAAATACCCATATAGTAAAAACAAATTTTAATGCCAAGAAATAAAATAAAATTTAATAAAAAAAAACCTAGACTAATCGACATTCGAAAAATCACCATTTTGAAAAAAAAACACAACCGTATTGCGGAAAAAAAGTTTTATCTATAATTTTCCGTTACAATAATGTAGTGACTAGTCGTTGTTACCATACCTTCTGTATGTAACACGAGCTTCACACTTTGTGTAAGCAATAATGTGGATAGTCATTTATATTACAATAATATGATTGAATTAACCTTCATATGTTTAAAGATTTTTTGCTCATAGAAAAAATTAAAAATTGTCTCTAATCACCAAATTCATACCAAATTCATAGAATCAAGCAAACAATGATTATATTGATTATTAAATATTGTAAAAATTTTAAATTGTGAATAATTTTTTTTAACAAATTTTATTTTTAATTTCAATTAAGAAATGATCAAAAAACTTTGCCGTTTCAAACAATAAGTTAATTGATTTAATTAAATATAGCTCCGGTTTTGATAATTCCCAACAATAATTCTACAAGTTTAAATTATTTTATTTTAAACGAAAAAATCTATTAAGATTTTTTGTTATTTAATTAATATTTTAATTGAAAATTTATTTCAAAACAATTAAAATGTTAATTAAATCATAACTATATTCTTTATTTTCTTTCAACAAAACAAATAATTGATTCAAATATCACTTTAATTAAATTAAAATTCTTTTTGAAAAATTTTTTTAATTGATAAAAATTACTTATTAAATTAAGGTTTTAATTATTCAAACTTTGTACATATATCCTTCAGAATAAGGTGTTCTAACATGATAAAAGCAAAACGGGATGTGCAAAGTGAATGAAGTTTGGACTATTCATAAATGTATGTGTTGTTTACAGGTGTCACCTAGAAACAAACATCACAATAGTTTTTGAATTTAATTGAATGCATACCCAATTCATCCGTTTTGGCAGAGCAAACTTTGTTTCGGTATTGAAAATGTGTTTAATCGATTAATTATTAATATAAAAAACAACCAGTCAATAAAAAAATATATAATAAACCAAATAAAGTAATACACAGAAAGAAAAACACTCGGGATAAATCAAGTTTTTTATGATTACTTTAAGTAAAAGTCGTACTCAAAATTTCAAGTACGAATAACACTAAAACAATCCTAAATAGGATTACTTTCGAAAATCAATCCCGGAATTTCTTGAAATAAGAATAAAATTCTTAAATCAAGTAAAAAAAAAGATTAAACTTTCCGGCTTACGCATGTTTTGATTTTCTATACACATTGAAAAAAGGTCGGCCCAGACTCATGTGTACCACGAAGGTAAAAAAAGTAAATTGGAACTTTTGCTTCTCATTTTCTTCCAACATTAATTGTAGTTGTAACTAGGTTCAGAAAAAACAAAATGCAAAAAAAAAAAAAAAAAAAACAACTTGCAAAAGCATGTTGCCAGGTAGTTATTTTAGGCCGTGCACTATTTTAAAAGATTTTGTTATTAGTGCTTAATTCCCAGTTTGTGTATAAGATTAATTTAAAATGTATATTCGATTAATCGAATAAGTTAAAAATGCCAAATATCGATTAATCGTTTAATCGAAAAAAATAAAACCAGTTTAATTGATAACCCTAATGATGAGTTTTCAAAATAAATAACTAGAAAGAAGGAAAAGACATAAACTATTCTTTGGTCATGATATTTTTTAATGTTGAAAATTAATTTTGAAGGAAATTGACAGGTTCACTTGCAGATCAAATTACTGTAAGCTTGTGATTTCAAAATCGCCAAATTTAAGGCGATAACGAATTTCAGAACACCTTCTTTGCCATTTCAAATCGTAATCGCATATTTCCAGCCATGTAACAATATATACGCATATAATAATAACGTTATTTCTTTTTGTTTATTAAAAATTGGACATTGCGAATCATTTGAAAGTGACATAACACTGATATCACAATGTTCATAGACATGCCTTAAATTCCAATACAACAGATTTTGTAAATGCTCAACGTCCACTGGTTATTTGTATATTTTTCCACGTTCAGGTGCCATTTTAAAGTGTTGTGTAGAGAAAGGAAACAGATTGTTATATGCTATCCTGAGCCATATACGACTCATTGGACAGTAGTAGTGGTTATCAAGGATTCGCCAGGTTCTAAGTTTTAAGTATTGTTTTGTTTGTCAATGTTCTTAATATTTATGCGAATGAAATTTAAAAAATGTAGAAATTATGTAGATAAAATTGACATTATTAGAACGCCCTATTCTTAAAGAGATATTACTTTAATTTCTTTACTCAATTAGCAGGTATAAAATTTTGAATATTAAACTATTGAATCATTTGCTCTTTAAATGATGCTCAAATATACATGATACACCGTATATATTTATTCATTTAAGGTTATATAAATAATTTTTCTGAATACCGAGATTAAACGTCAATGAATCATAATCCAATATTTGAAGGGTGTCATTTTTGCAATTTATAAAAACATATTTCTTTTTCAAATTTACTCCAGTTGCATAAAATGAAAGGTAACATATCGAAAAATATTAAAGCTAAATATAGCACATGCATATGTGCTCGATAAATGCGTGCAAAAACAAATTTCAAAGCATTAGCGTCATATTGCAGCCATAATTTATGTATGTACTTTTTTAGAGTCAACTCAACATATACATATGTACATTAGAGGGGTCCAACGTTGTATGGCCATTTTTGTGAATTCTAAAATAAATTCTTTAGTGAATAACATTCTGTGCCGATTGGATAAAGAAAAATCGTAGCGGAAATTGACTAAAAATTTCAATAGTGAATACAAATTGGTTAAATATCGTAAAAGGTTTATTCTAGATAATATTTTAATCGCAATGTCTTATGTTTTCAAAAAGGTACACAGAAAAAAATTACGACAAACCAATTGTCATATTGTATACCATATTCGCCCATACAATTAACTTTTTAATTGTAATGGCACCAACAACCGAATTTGTAAATATAAATAATAATTTTGTTAACTAAAATTGTTAAAACTCAATAAATATTTTTAACAATAAGTTTGTTATATTGAATAAAATATTTGTTAATAATTAAACATCATATTAACCAAATATTTTATTGTTGGTTGGTTTTTATTAATTTTTAAGTAAAATATATTTAAAGTCACATTACAAATAACATTATAACCTATTTCAGCAACCTGGATGCACTAGGAAGTTCCGATATCACCACAAAACAAATTTCGACTCCATTATTGGTAATATTTGAAATACTAGAATATATAAAAGATCTGTTAAATGTCTTTACTTACCCTGTAGATTGATTCAGCTCCTCAGTTACCGAATATCCTTTATTTCTTTATAGATTTTGAACGAAAGATATTTTTTTATTTTGTATTTAAATTTTTTTGACACAAAATAATGTTTTACTATGATATACAAATAATTTTCTACAAAAAAATACAAATTGTTAATATGACAATTTACAAACATATTAATTAAGAAAATTGTTACTAATATTAGAAAAGTTTTAAAAATTGTCTTCAATTACTTAAAAAGTTTTGTGTATAAGAACCCAAAATCGGTTAAGAACTAGCCAAGTAATAAATAATGTCCTGTACCCATGTTCTGTAACTTTAGTGAGAACTTTTCGCATCGAAAAGATGTGAAACAAAATATTCCATCGTTTCTCGAAAAGTGAGAAAAAACTGTGTCTGTAACTCATGTCGAAAACTATTAAAAGAGATTACGTCGTTACGTTATAAATGACATAATATTGCACCCGAAGGCGATGTTGCATTGCAGACGATGAGAACGTCGGTAACACATATCGTTGACGGCGACCAAAATTTACTTAAATTGAAAATTTTTCAACCTCGGCTATATGTTATATAATGTTATATTTTATAAAAATGTTAAAAGCAAAAAATTTAAACAATGAAAAAATGCGCCAAGAACAAAATGTTATTATTCTTTGCATTTTTAGTTGTTTTTAAGTGTTAACATTTTTTTCGCCCCATTTTAATTCGAGAGTTTTTTTGACAGTTCAAATCGGGAACTTTTTTCCATAGCTGTTAAGTAATGATTACTAATCATAATAATTAGTAATTAGATTATTTTATTTTTGAAAGGTGTTGTAATAATTATATTACGATTATTTTCAGATTCGCACGATTACTAATTGATTACGATTACAGATAATCGAAAAATAATCTAGATTAATAAAAATTACGAAAAAATAATCAAAAATAATAAAAAGTAATCGAAAAATAATTTGACTACTTTCGAAGATTACTTTTGACTGTTTTTGATTATTTTTTAAAAATTCAGCGATATTATGGCAATACTGTTTTATGTTTGTTGTTTGTTTTCATTTTTTGTTATTATTGTTCATCGATTTGATCAAGGCGAATTCAACTACAGGTGGTGTCGGAACTACAACAATGCAAAAACAACAGAAACAACATACGGTTTTTTGCATTGCATTGTTAGTGCCGTTAGCTCTAAATGTCAACCATTATTAGCAAAACACTAACAAATCAGAACAAATAAGCCCGTACTGCCGAAATCAGATGCCGCTTCGGCACACCTTTAGTTAATTCGCCTTGGATTTGAAAATTGATAACCTGTTTGCATTCTATGCATTTTTCTTATTTATCACGGGTTCACATTACTTGTGAACTATTGTAATTGTGAGTATTAAACATAATTGTTGTAAACTTTTAATAATAAAATTTATTTGTAGGTCTTAATGTCTGATTATGTTTCCTGGAAGTAAACGAAAGAGCTCATTAAGTGAAGAATCAGGACCGGCCCTTAAAAAAGTCTGTGTGAATTCACAAAAAATAATTTTTAAAGAAGAATTTTACACAGAAGTACAAAAAGTTAGTTTTAAAATTTTAAATTAAAGCATACTATGAATTTATAATTTTTATTGTTAGATTTCCGATAAGACAACTTGTGCTAAGTGCGTTGCATGTCATCGAGTGATAAGAGGAAGCGGTGAAGTGACTTCAAATTTCATCAAGCATTTGCAAGTCAAGCATAGTGAACTTTTTAAAACATACAAAAGTTATAAAACAGGTAGCCCTTTTGGCGGTAACACGCAATCTGAGTTCGATGGTCAACTGTTACACGCAATGATTGATTGTTCATTGCCACTTTCCATTCTGGAAAAGAAATCCTTTATAGATCTTTTTCAAAGTACAGGTATGAAGGTGATGTGTAGGCAAACAGCGGCTAAGAAATTGGAAACAAAATATACCATCATGATGAAAAATGTAAAAGAAACCATGGTTTGTTCTAAATATTTTTGTACCACAGCAGATATTTGGTCTGGAAATCACAGAAGCTTCCTTGGATATACGTGTCATTGGCTTACAGACAATTTCGAACGAAAATCGGCAGCTTTGGCATATAGAAGAATTTGTGGAGCACACACCGCGGAAAATATTGCGCAGATGATTACTGAAATCAACACTGCCTTTGGTTTGAACAGCTCAAACATTGTTTTGACCATAACGGACAACGGTTCAAATTTTGTAAAAGCGTTCAGAGATTACGGTGTGGGAAATGACTTTTTCGAAGATGAAATTAATGACGAAATGCCAGTCTTTGATAATGAAAGTTTGTTGCCCACACACCAGAGATGTTGCAGCCATACTCTGAATTTGCTTGCTTCAACCGACTTCGAAAAAATTTTAAAAACTGAGCAGCCACTGTATATCCAGCATAAGATGGTAAGAAACAAATGGTATTCTTTTGCATTAAAAAAACAATCGTTGGAATTTTAAAAAAAATCGTCGTTTTGTACTTCTGAAAATGAGTTAAATATTAATTTTTTTAGACATTCGATAAATGCTTCAACTTGTGGAAGAAGTGCAAGTGGCCAAAGTCGTCGGAAATAATTGAAGAGCACCTGGGATCATCGTTGCTTTTACCCGTTGTTACTCGTTGGAACTCATTGCATGACGCAGTTCAAAAACTACTTTGCTACAAAGAAAAATTAAATAATCTGTGCGATAAGTTGACTTTGCCACATTTTTCTGCAAGAGACATACAGTACCTGGAAATGTACAATTTGGTAACGGAACCAATTGCAAAGGCCCTGGACTTTCTTCAAGGAGAAAGCAACATTAATTATGGTATTTTTATATTTTTGTTCTTTAAAATATAAATTAATATTTATATTATTACAGGATTTTTAATACCAACTCTTGTGACACTGAGCAATAGGCTGCATAAGCTAAGCAGATCCCAGGAATTGCAACAGTTATCATCTCTTATTTTAAAATTGGAACAGAAGTTAAGAGAAAGGTTCCAACCATATTTCATGTTGAAGCCTGAGGCAAATATTGCAATTGCAGCAACAGTGCTTACTCAAAGCATTAAAACCAAATGGGTCAAGGTGTTGCTGAGATTAAGTCCGGAATTGCCAGAATTAACTGTCGAAAAAATAATCAGCAGAGTTTTAGAAACACTTTACAGTTTTTACGCCAAAAATTGTAAAACATTTAATTTTGAAAGGAAACTTAATAATGTGTCGACTATGCCCGATTTTTTTGATTTCACTGATGATGGTGAGCTTATGCGCACATTTATTTTGTTTTTTACTTCAAAGATTTGACTTTGCAGATGATGAAATTGAAGTAAGTCCTTCTCCACAAGAACAGATTAAAGTTGACCAACAGTCCGCAATAAAACATCAGTTCTTCAGCTATTTAAATGATACTGCAAGTGCTGACGAGATTTACCAAAAATATGATTTATTAAGGGATGCATTTATTTTTTTTAACACGCCCTTAACGTCTTCAGCTCCAGTTGAACGACTGTTTTCATTTGCCGGGATCGTCAACAGTCCAAGGCGGCAATCATTGTCTGATTTTTCTTTTGAAAAATTAGTTGTAATGAAGGCCAATTGTAAATATATGTAAATTATAAAACTTTTTTTTGTGTATTGAATGTATTCTGAATGTATTTGTTTTCTTAATTTTTTTTCCACGTATTTTTCCCTTTCTTGTTGATTATGTAAGTACTTAAATTGTTATCGGTTGTTTTGTTATTGTAGTGAATAAACCTATATTTTGTATATAAAAACTATCTAATTTGGTTTTATTTGTTCAGATTTTTTTTGACGTTTTAAATGCAAATTTTTAAAAATAAAAAATTTGTATAAAATGATGCGCATTCCGAATTTTTAAAAAATAATCGAATATAATCAAAAATAATCCTTGAAAGTAGTCAATTATTTTTTTGATTACTTTTGACTATTTTTGATTATTTTCTCGTAATCCTAACCAATCTTAATTATTTTTTGATTACTTGTAATCATAATTAATTAATAATCGGGAATTGTTAAAAAGAGAATTATGTAATCAATACAATTATTTTTAAAATTTAATCTAATTGATTACTAATTGTAATCCAAATTTAACAGCTCTGCTTTTTTCACAAAAATGTTTCAGACACACTTTCTCTGTAAATTGGCGAGTAATTTCCTTACGTGACAGTTAGTACTCCTCAAAAAAGTTACAGACACAGTTTATAGCCAGGGCTGCCAGATTTGACGATTTATCGTCATTTTGACGGTTTTTTGTTCCGGAATTAGCAAAGTGCCAATTTGCTGATTTTTTTCTAAAAAGTGACGATTTTTTTCAGTCTCCAAATTCTGAATAAAACACTTAATTTTCTAAACACGTTCGTTTTTTAATCTTGGAATATTTAACAGTCGTACCTTAACAAGAGCGGAAGGTGGAACGTTTTCTTTCGCTTAGCTTTTACGCTGATATGTGTCACGAACAGTAATGATAGCTTTCTTGTTTAATCTTGTTTAAACGCTAGATTGACCAAAAAATAGCTAAATTGCTATTATTAATTAACAAAAGCGGCAAACTTCACTATTTAACGAGCTGTCAAAATCGGTTTTTCCAATTGCAAAGCGTTGAGGCCGCTCTATTCAAAAACTAAAAAACGCGTGCCGCTTTTGTTTAGGTATGGCTGTAATATGCAAGTCTTAAGAAAATCTTTAAATGGTTATGATTATTAATGTAACACTTTGTTTATCTTTCGTCAAACCATCATCGAAAGAATCTTTTACGACTCTCTGTACAAAACATATTTTCAACAATTATACGGCGAACATTTCACGGGTAGTAAGATACTTTCTACATGCGTCTCATACGATTCTTGACATGAAAGACTCGTTAGATAATCTTCACTCACGTCTTAAACGATTCAAGAAGCGCCGTTCGCTGTGCTGTGGAAGAATCTCAGTCGTTTATCCAGTTTTTCCCGTGTGAGGAATCTTCTACGATTAAAAAATGCGGTCATCGACGATCAAAGACGCTCTTCATGAGACTCATAGTATCTTTTACACGATTGAAATTTATAGGTGGGTATGAAGTAATTATGTTTTTGTTTGAATGTTTTTTTACAAAAGTCGAACAAAAATTGTTTAAAAAAAAAACTAAATTTAAGTAGTCCGATTTTTTGACGATTTTTCGAAACGTAAAAGACGATTTTTTTATTTTTTCTCAGGAAATTGACGATTTCCTCACAAATTCATCTGGCAGCGCTGTTTATAGCCTTTTTGCACTGATCAACATCTAACATCTTCCATCAATTGTCCACAATTTGCGAAGATGTTAACATCTTTCCATAAGAAATACATAGGGCTAAAAACCAACATCTTTCAACATCTTTAAAAGATTTTCCTATCTTATTGTATTCCATTCAACATCTTTCGATTATTTTAGTGTCATCACTAGAAAAGTGGCAATAAGTTCTATTATTATTGTGGCATTAACGACAAAAAAAATTTTTTTGAAAGCAGCGTTACCATTTGTCAACTTTTCTCATTTATTGCAATGTTTTTTTGTTAGGTATTTTTTATATTTTTAAACAAATGGAACTTCAAATACATTTTTGTGTTTTCTTTTTAAATTCTAGTACTTTTGTAAAAAAAAACATTTTTTGTTTTCAAAACATTTTTTTTTTTTAAATTGTTACATTTTTGTTTGATGGTAGATGTTAGATGTGAGCAATGTAAACGAGTGTTTCACATTTTCTGCATCTTTGATGGTAGATGTAAGATGTTGATCAGTGTAAAAAGCCTATTAGTGATAAAAAAAAAACAGCTGTTTGTTTCAATATATGGCATTTTTGTTCCATTTCACTCATTTCAATCGAAAAAATTCTCGACGCGAGAGTTACAGAACATGGGCTCTGTGCCACTTATGGACCAATTATTACTTGACCGAGAAATTCCAGCACACACTGTAAAGATTTTTTTAAAAGATTTTCTTCAACGAAATCGAAAAATTTGTATTTGCACACCAGGGACTTGTTTAAAACATTTTATAGAATGAAAATAAAAAATTTTAAAAATAACCCCCGGTACACTTCTACCCAAGTGGCAATCAGCACCAAACTTTATATTAAACGAAATTATGCCATTCTTCCACTTTAGAATTTACTTTAATTTTTTTGGACACCTCTAGTGTACGTATCGTGTGTTTTTTTAGAGACGCATAACTTAAAAGTTTCCAGCACTGTCTTCTGTTCTCGCTTGTTTTGGTGTGTATTTTTGCGCGTTATTTGATTGGATAAGTGAAGAGATTATGAATTACTTTAAAAATAAATAAAAGTACCATTCCTCCACACACGACGAACAAATCACAATAATCTTAAACTTCAAAAAGACAACATAAATTGTGAAATGGATAATGTGATTGCACTTTTGATAATTTATATGTTTACACAACAACAAAAAAATAAATAAAAAAAAGGAATAAAATTTAAGAAGAATACAAAAAATTTTTGTTTCCGGCACAACTCCGTAATAGATACAATTTCATATTTCGTTGTACACTTAAACGAAAAAATTTTAAAATGCTCGCACACAAGCCCACTAACACATCGAACAAATCACAAGAAATTGAAAATTTTCAATTACTTGTGCATTCAAAAATAAAATTCAAAATAATATTAATAAAATAATAAGGGTTTTCATGATATCGCTTCAAAGTCTCGCAATCTATTAAAACTGTGCATTTTTACGCCCTCGCAAATGAACTGTCAAGAATTGTATGAGAATGTATTTATACCATGTTCACACGGACAGCAATATTCGTGTTTCGCTCTCTTATTCCTGTTTCGCGCCCCAAACATGATTGAAACGACTTGTTTCCCCATACAAAATTTTGAGAGCGAAACAGGTCGTTTCATTTTGAAACAGGCTGCGAAACAGGAAAAATGTACTATCATCTCCAATTTTGATAACATTCATCGTTAGTTTATCTGAACTAGATCTCCAAAAAAATCAAAACAAAGAAAAAAACAAAAAAAAAAATGATGTTTAATAAAATAAAGTGATATTTACTTTTTTTATCTATTTTAAACAAAATCACATTAACAACACAAAAAAATGTCAAAATGAAACAAGAATGAATCGTATGAACAGCATGTTTGGTAAACTAGTTTCAGAGAGCGAAACGAGTGGTTTATATCGTCGTATGAACATAGTATTACACAAACTTCGTAAATTTGCCCAACAATTTTGACTCGTAAACTTGCGCTGTTTAATTGTGCATTTATACAAACAGATTTTTATAAATCACAAGCAATTAATTCTAGCAATAATTTAAGCAATTCTAGCAATAATTTTGGCTTTTTTTGGTGCAAAATTGATGCAAATTGTGCATTACAATGGAGGAACAGATCTTCCTAATGGACCGTGAAATTCGACAAGGAGAAGAATGGTTTATGATCTAACAGGCCCTTTCCATGGAAGTGGGCGCAACATCACAATCAATAATTTTTTTACAACCTTTAGATTGGCGGAACATTCACTGTAATACAAATTGACAATAAAAATAAGCTTTACATTTGTGATGTAATGAAGGATAATGAACAAGTTATTGGATTTTTTAAGTTTGCCTTCCACATTAATGTCACTATGTGTTCATATGCGCAAAGAAAATACAATTCTATAATTGGTATTATTGGAAAACCAGATATGATCACATCTTTTAACCAAACAAAAGGGGCGTGCGGATGTCATGGAACAAATGCCGGGCAAACAAATGGGTGGCCATTGTTCCCGTTTTATTGCACTAAAAGTCATGGAACGTTATTATTCAGTATAACTGTCTATGTAAAAATACCTGTTTAGTTGAGTTCCGTTTAACTGCGTCGCCCCTTTAATTATTTCGCAAAATTAGACCTCATTGCAAAAAACAAGAGCCAATTTTTTGGGTTAATTGTTTCCGTCTACTTAATGTGTTTTTGCTCCACAAACGTAAAAAAATTATTTTGCGGCAAGAAAGAGATGAACATACCTGATTTTTATTTGGTTTTAAAAAAACCTAAGCCATTTTTTAACCTAATAAATAAAGAAATACGTTTTATTTTCTATCTTCATATGGGTGTTTCGCTTTATTGCACATCTTGCTCAATTAAGCGATTTTCGTTTAAATTGAGTCGGCGATTCCATTAGCCGAATACGGTTGCGTCAAAAGTCGTGCATTTTTAGAAACTCAATTAAGCGGAAATAACTGTTTCAGTGATTTTTCTGCATATACATATAATTAGTTTTGAAAATAATGCACTTTATTACAAAGAAATACGCAAAGAAAATGAAGGGTGGTTAAATTTTAAGGGCCGATATTGATTTTGAATAAAACACAAATTATTTAGGAAATTATTGTCATATCTTTTTATTATGATAATATTGGTATGGTTCAATTATGTATAAAACAAAGTATCGCCCAAATGGCCGCAGCGGCCTCGGCGGCACACCTCCGTTCGATGGTCCAAAGTTTTGACAACGCTGAGGCATAATTGAGGTTCTATGCCGTTCATGTTCCGAATTATCTCATCCTTAAGCTCTTGAATTGTTGCTGGCTTATCGACGTACACCTTTTTTTTCAAATAACCCCAAAGAAAGAGTCCAACGGTGTCCAATCACATGATCTTGGCGGCCATTGAATTTGTCGCGCAAAATAGCCATTGTTTCTTTAGCTGTGTGGAACGTGGCACCGTCCTGTTGAAACCACAAAACGTCCACACCCATATCTTCCAAGTCGGACCATAAAAAGTTCGTTATCGACTTACGATAGCGAGCACCATTCACAGTAACTGCCTTACCGGCCTCATTTTGGAAAAAATACTTCCCGATGATGCCGACAGCCCATAAACCACACCAAACAGTCACTCTTTGTTGGTGCATTGGTTTTTCGACAATAACTCTTGGATTATCATTCGCCCAAATGCGGCACTTTTGCTAATTGACGAGTCCACTGAGGTGAAAATGTGCCTCATCACTGAAGATGATTTTCTTCGAAAATTGATCATCCACTGTATAATAACTTTAACGCGTTGCTCGATTGTGTATCTCTCCATGGTTGAAATTGAGTAAGTCGGAAATTAATAAATGTCAAATGAAATGCAGAAATACTCTTGACGTTTAGGTGTGGTTCACATTCAACATCGGCCTTTAAAATTTAAACACCCTTTACTTTTCTCAACAGCTAAGCGAGGAGTTTGTATGCCTTTCTCAGAAACAAGCTGCAAGGAGCCAAATTACTCTTAACTTTTCATCCAGATCTGCTTTTGAATAGATATTTAGGCAAACCGATACCTACAAATATAGCCGTCGACCCTAGCCGAACTCGGAGAAGAAAGCCTATTGTTAGTTCATGTTTCTTGTGCTTTACACTTCCAGGAAAAAGAAAAATCAAAAAAGTATGCAAGGTGTGTCGTAAGCCAATATGCCACCATCATACTCATACTACTTTAAAATCTTTTGAAGGTTTAAAAATCAAAAACAAAACAACAAGCGATAAGTTGTAACGAAAACGCGGTACCCGGCCATTGACTCAGGTGTCGAATATGAAGCGATTTAAAACAAAGATCTACCTATATACATAAATAATTCTTTTCTTTCTTAATGTTTTTAAGACCTAAATAGCGACGATTTGAAGTTTCATCGTCATATTTTCAATGTGAAAGAGTTGCGAGCACTTTTAAGTTGAAAGAATTACCCGGTAATTATACCTCTAATAACCGTTAATACTGTTCGATACTTTTGCGTCGTCAATGTTCACTTGGCCGACCCCTGTATGTTAATCTCCAAAATTTAAGCGAGCGATCGAACACGTTATTTACTAAAAGAAATGAAGAAGTTTTATATTTTTGGCCGGAATTTACTACCGTGCATTGTCAAAAGATCATTGCATTTAGAAAAACTCATAGTGCGTTTTATAGGTCGGTGAAACCATAGATCTATTTGTCTTAACAAATAACGATAGACAGAACGTTTTGCTCATGGGTGAGCGGTATAAAGACATGACAAACTTTATCGTACATCAGTTATGTTTTAGCAGGATGATGCCATATTTCAGATAGTGCGTGATACATCTAATTTACTGAGAGAAATATTAACCGAACGAATAATATCACAAGCAGACCTTTTAACTGGCTTCCTTGTTCAACTGATTTGACGATTTTCTGTAGCAATATTTAAACTGTCAGGCAAATGCAGAAATAAAAGAAGTGAACTAATCTATACATTGTTCCTAAACTACAGCCTGATCTTCTGCGAAGTTTAAGACTTCGTGAAAGCTGCATTTTAAAATGAGTATTCCCAATCAAGTCAACCAATGGCCCATTGGCAATAGGTGCTAAGTATTGTTTGCCAAAACTGTATTTTTACGGCAATGGTCAAGTGGGAAAGGATCCGCTTTTTAATTTGCGACATCAATGATCTGGCGGAAGCCCCGCCAGATTGTTATTTTGGGTACTATTTAAAACATGTAGATAATAAGATAAAATGAAAAGTTATTTTCGAAATATTTCTGCGCCATTTGAATGGATATAAAACTTTTTACTAAATAAAGTTCTTTGGAATGTCTTGTTAGTTCATACATTGGATGGGGAAAAATGTGATTTTCAAAGTTGTAAGGACTAGCCTAAAAAAAAACATAATTTAAAATATCCTTGCAACACAGGTAAGATATGCTGATATATTCACTGATGTGACTCTGCTCAAATGAGAGAGATTTTTTAAAGACTAATAATACATACAATATTTTTAAAGTTTGGCCGGTCACTCGTGAAATATTAACCCTTGAGTGGATACCTGGGCTTGGCGAGGCTTTTTTAAACGTTATCTTAATATTTTACCTAGATGGCATTGACAGACTCTCCTAATTTTTTTATGAACTTCTCAGATTTGGTGTTTTGAGTGAAAAAGTTAAGAAAAATTAAATTTTTTGTATCTGTGGGAATGAATGGCAATCTTTGCCAAGAAATTTTTATTCATATTTGTACCACCAGGGCCCGGCCATGCCCCCACTATTATATAAAGACTGTACACTCAAAAGACAAATCAATCCATCCGTACTCAAATCAACCCGCAGCGGTATTAATAGTACGGTAAGTACAGATTTTCTTGAATCAAGTACAGAAAGATTGATTCAAGTATGGATTTTCAATCGCAAAACAATTAAATTATCCATATTCAATTCTAATTTCGTACTTGAAATAGTCCGAAAATGAGATTGACTGAAGTAAAACTTAGATTGAATCAATCCCAAAATGCGTTTGATTCAAGTATTATAAAGTTGATTTTATTCCGAATTCGTGCTTGAAAAAAACTAAAAAAGAAATTAGAAAGAAAAAGTTATTATGATTGATTTACTTATCCATATTATACCTTACAGAATGATAAAAAAAACCATTATCATGCCCGATATGGTTTTAACTTCAAAAATCTTATCTTATAACCAAAAATATAAACTAAATGAGAAACAAGAGTTCAAATTTACTTTTTAACCCTTCGTGGTACACATGAGACTTTTTTCAATGTGTATAGAAAATCAAAACATGCGGCTAAAAACAACGAAAAGTTAAACTTTTTTTTTACTTGATTTAAGAATTTTATAATTATTTCAAGAAATTCCGCGATTGATTTTCGAAATTAATTCCATTTAGGATTGTTTTGAGTATGTTTTATTTAGTGTTATTCGTACTAGAAGTTTTGAGAACGACTCGTACTAAAAGTAATCAAAAAAAAAAACTTGATTTATCCCGAGTGTTTTTCTTTCTGTGTAGTAAATAAAATCAAACCGAAATTAAAAAAACACACGCAATACATAAGAATCCTCTCTTTACTTTTATTTCGAAGAATTATGCTTTATATAAATATATATGTATATATTAATTCCTTTAACTGCCACTGGAGCATAGGGCGCCTCTGCTATGCTGTTATGGTTATGCTAGCTGTTCCATAAAATATGTTCTTGCTGTTGCCATTGAAGTTCCATACAAATAAAAGTAGCCCCACCAAGCCCTGGAGTTTGTTTGTGTGAGTTTTTGCGATAGCCACAAAAAAGTCCCGGCCAAGCCCAAGCGGCAATTTCTGCCACATCAATTAGGTATCCACTTAAGAGTTAAGCAAATAATACAAAAAATGGTCAATTTCACTATATCTTTAAAACTAAAGCTGCTAGAAAAAAACTAATTATGCCATTGTAGTCAGAACTCACTTTAACCAAAACAATGGACCGAAGTCTGGAAACTTCTGGTGTGTTGCCCTGTGTAGTTAATAAATTCAAATGTATTGATATTAAAAATGTTTTTCTTTATAACAATTTGAAGTTATTCGCCTCTACAGAAAAAACACCCGTTAGATATTTATTTACACGTGTTGTTGAGTTATGCATAAACATATATTTCATTTGTTTATGTAATATTTTACACGAACATGACATGTCAACGTTTAACAGTTTTCGCTGATTATAAAAAAATTTATTCAAAATCATACAACAGGGTTGGTGTTTATTTTATTTCATGTTGAAGAAAAAAAATTGCATACATATTTATGTGAATAAAATAGTATATGGGTATTTCCACAGTTTAATTTTTTTTTCGTATTTTGGTGTAAATACAAAATTATTTACATCAACTTCATTAGGTCTTATTAGCTTAAAAAGAAAAATAAACTGAAAATGAATAATTAATTGGCCAAAGAAATAAATGCGGACAAAATTAATTGATTGGTGGCGTAACGTTACACTTCTGTGGAAATGCCCATATACTTATGAACATACAAACATATAGTTATTTATTTGAAGTGTTTTTATGCGCTTTAACTTATATAAATATTTTATTGGTGAAATTTTTTAAATAGCTATTTAAGGCCGTTACACACTATCCCACAGAGTCTTACGTATTTTTCAAAAATGCTTCCCTGTTCTAATTATTCTTTAAACATTTTCAAAAAAAAAAAATAACCACTTACCATGATAAGCAGCGTTTAAAAAGCTGCAGTTGAGATAGTAAAAGTCATAAGATTATGCTGTAACTTCGACATCTTCATTTGTCATTGGACAAAAATAAACTGTTGGCTTTACTTCTGATTCATTAAATGAACACAGTCGCAGTGAAGGCAAAAGCAAAACACGAAATGTTGTACACGACAAAGAACATCGGCAGTCGACATGTTCGGAAGTGTTTGGTTTGACAGACCAAAACTTTTAAAAAATCCCGTAGTTATCGAAGATGGGACCAGGGCTGCCAGGTACTTTTTGTCCTTGTCCCCAAAAAATTAAAAAAATATCCCCAAAAATCCCCAGATTCCCAAATCCCCAAAAAACAAAACCTTAAAAAATTAATATTTTTTGTTTGTTTTTTTTTCTGACCAAATTTAAATTTTTTTTTAAAAAAAGGTAAGAAAAATGTTAATAAGAAATCCCCAAAAATCCCCAAATAAAAATTTTTAGTCAAAAAAATCATTTTATTTTGTTTGTAGGGACTGGTTTCTGTATGTTTTCTTAAATCCTTTTTATGCGATTCCAGTGAGGAATTACAAGCAGAACAATATGCTGTTTTTGAAGACGAATGAGCCAGTTTATAAGAATTTGGAGCTTGTTCAATCGGTTAAAGTCATCCTTATAATCAACAATAAAAATACATATATCCAAATTTATTTAGTACTTCGATCCATCATATTGTATTGTATATAATGCATCATAACTACTAACCAATAGCCTAGCATTTTTTCCCCAATCTTTATTATATGATTTTTCATATTTACTTATTTTTGGGGAATACATTCATATTTGCTTCAAAATTGTCTTTAAAAAATCAAAAATTTTATGTGTTTTCAACGATTTTAGATTCTATTTTAAAATTCTTTTTTTTAAACACTCACTCAAGAAAAATAACAAGTTTATAAAGTACCTTTTACACACTTAATAAAAATGATAATGTTAATTAGGACCCTTTACACTATATAAGAGTAAGATAAAAGTTTTGCTATTTTTATTCATATAAATATAATAAAAAATAATAAAAAAGTGTAAAATCCCCAAAAAATCCCCGAAATCTTTTTTGAAATCCCCAAAAAAATCCTCAATCCCCAAATGATTTTCCTTGGCCTTTTTGTTCACATGAAATCCCCAACTTTGGGGATAAATCCCCAAGTCTGACAACCCTGGATGGGACGTTGTGTTTGTGTTTTTATTTTCCATTTTTTTTTTTAATAATACATGCGTTCATAAAAACATAAATATGTACATAAGTACATATTTATTATTTTTAAGCTTAACAAATCTTTTTAATTTTTTGAAATTAAATAAAACTGTAAATAACATCATCGCTTTCATATACATATATACAATGAACACAACGTCCCATCTTCGTTAACTTCGGGATTTATTAAAAGTTTCAACCAAACACTTTCTAACATGACGACTGCCAATGTTCTTTGTTGTGTACAACATTTCGTTTTTTGCTTTTGCCTTCACTGCGACTGTTTTCATTTAATGAATCAGAAGTAAAAGCAACGGTTTATTTTTGTTCAATGAAAAATCAAAAAGTGGAAGAAAAAGCAATTTTTTCATTTTGACTGTAGTTTTTTAAACCCTGATGATAAGCTTGCAATTTCGTAAATTACTAAAGACTTTGTGGGATAGTGTATAACGGCCTTTATTAAGGGCTAACAACACAACCGTTACTTTAAAAATTGATCTCTCTGCCAGTATTTTAAAGATCCTTATCAAGAAGAGTCAAAAGGGTTGTTCCGCTAACACGCTTGAAACTTGATCCCACACATATCCAAAAAGGCTTTTTTTTGTTTTTTTGGAACACATCAGATGTCAAAAGATCTTTTAATTAAACGGACTTTTTGGTTTCAAATTGATGAAAAACTATTGAACTGTACACTTTCGGGCATGTTCTACAAATCGAAATGAAGTGGAATTGAAATCGAACGAGATTTTGATCTTAATTATTAACAAAATGGCTGTAGTTTATCCGGTTTTTAACAGTGGTTCTTGTTTAGATAATTAGTGCTCAAAGTATGAAGTATTTAAAATAGGAATATTTTTAAGAACTTTCTTGACAGGACAGTTTTCAACATTTTTGCGATTTTAAATCCACTTCATTTCGATTTACAGAACATGCTTGTTTGTCTAGATAATGATAATGAATAAATTATATTAATTGTATACCCATTAATATCTTCAAAATCAGTTGGATTTATTTTAAACAAAATTTTTGGCTCACAAATTTTGTACTGATTACTATTGATTCAATATTAAGAGAACACAACTTTTATTTTTATAGATTCCAGAATATCCATTCCATTAATCAAAGAAATTGTTCGCCCTTATTTGATCGAATAATTAAAATAGCCAATTTCAAATGACTCGAACAATGTACAGTGGCCGACAAAAGTCTACATACGACCCTCATTTCTTCCACCTGACGAGACCAAAAGCATTATGAAAAAAAGTAATGATGCAGTTTTTTTTTGAAATCTGGTTTTATTAATAGAAAACGAAAAAAATAACATACTTTAATATACACTTTAAAAAATATTTACAAAAAACGAAAAAATAGCATTGACAAAAGTCTACATACGGCCAACATGTCATGCTTTGTGTTTTGCTTGCTGCTGGATGATAACGGCTAATTACCGTTATTTTTTTAAATTTACTTTTCTGCATGTTTTACATTTCAAATCAATTGCATTCGGTTGTATTCTGGACAGTTTCCAGCATAATTCAATTATAACAACGACCTCGCGAAAATAAATTTCAACTGATGTGAGAAACTTAGTAGTAAAATATAGAAACGAGAAAAAATCTTTCGGGGAAATATCAAAACTGTTGAATTTAAGTAAAGCAACAGTTGAAACTGTATTAAATAATTTTAAAAACACTGGTTCTATTGAAAATATAATATATAATAAACCGCGTAGTGGTCGCCCTAAAAAGCTTAGTCGCAGAGATGTCAGCTTTATAATAAAATAAGTGGAAAAAAATCTAAAAGTGAATGCCACAACGCTGGCCCAAGAGCTAACAATAAGATCAAATACGGTTCTGCATCCACGAACAATTCAAAGAACCCCAAATAATACTGGTTTCCACAGCAGAAATCCGCGCAAAAAACCCCTTATAAGCGAATAAAACCGAAAACTTCGCTTGGAATTCTCCAAAATTAATTTGACAAAGGATTTGAATTCTGAGTCAAAATACAATATTTTTGGAAGTGATGGAAAAGCGAAAGTTTGGAGAAAAGCTAATACAGCGATGAATCCGACGCACTTAGTACCTACTGTTAAGCATGGGGGTGGCAACGTGATGGTTTGGGGTGCTGTCGCTGCATCTGGTGTAGGAAATCTTGTATTTGTCGAAGGTTATATGGATCCGTTTCAATATAAGTCTATTTTAGAACAAAATCTGGGAGCATCGGTCAATAAATTAGATCTTGGTGAGAGTTGGATTTTCCAACAAGATAACGACCAGAAACACAACGCTCAAGTTGTAAAAGAATGGCTGCTTTACTATGCCCCCCGACATTTGCACACACCACCTCAAAGCCCGGACTTAAATGTCATTGAACACGTTTGAGAGATTTAGGAATGTAAAATCAGAAAGCATCATATTACTAGCGTGCCAATGTTGAAAAAGATGCTGAAAGAAAAATGGCTAAGAATTACGCCGATTGAATTGGAACATTTAGTTAATTCAATGCCCAGACGCTTACAGGCTGTTAAAGATGCCAATGGTGGCCCAACCAAATACTAAATTTAATAATAAAAATATTATTTAATGTTTCAATGAAGTTTTTTATGTTAGCTTACAAGCCGTATGTAGACTTTTGTCAATGCTATTTTTTTGTTTTTTGTAAATATTTTTTAAAGTGTATATTGAAGTAAGTTGTTTTTTTTCGTTTTCTATTAATAAAACCAGATTTCAAACAAACCTGCATCATTACTTTTCTTCATAATGCTTTTGGTCTCGTCAGGTGGAAGAAATGAGGGTCGTATGTAGACTTTTGTCGGCCACTGTATGTCAATAAATCGATTAAAATTAATTTCTAAGAACAATCTACTTTTTCACATAAACATAATTTCTTTTAGAGTTCTAAGTGATTTAAATACCTTAAAACTAAGTTACAGATTGTTAGTTACCTTTTGCATTAATTTTCATTTTAGTCCCTTTTAAGATGTGGGTGTATGTGTAAAGAATTAGGGAAATCATGATAAGAATCAAATTCCATACGAAAGAAATTTTGTACTAAAATCGCTTTTCCAAATAACTTGCCAAGAATCGCTTAAAACATATTTGTTCCTCCCTCCCTCTTTTCTTTTGTGTATAGTAACATTTATACAATTAATTAATATGGTTTTATTGCTGCTTAGTTATCAATTACGGGAAGTATTAATTTTAAAACAATATACAGTCGTCACCTTAATGCAACTTTAAATCTTGTTAAACAATGTGCAACGTGTTAGTTGGCAAATGTTACTTTTCATTTGTATTAAAAAACATGTTTAAAGGATTGTACGACAATTGTTCAAACTTAATATAATTAAAACATACAAACGCACCACCCCCTACAAAACTCATTGTAAAATTTTAATTTTATTGTCGAGTCATAAAATATACGGGCTGTGACACGTTTGCAATAACACGCGAGAATAAAATGAAAAAATATGCAAAATAAAATTAATTATTTTAATGAAAAAGGAGGAAATTATTTCTGTACATAACAACAATGATAAATTCAAATTGTTTATTATTATAATTTATCACACACACACACAAACACAAAATAATCATAATCCAACTTAAAACTCACAGATTAATAATTAAAATGAACTGAATTATTATTATTAATGTCAGGATTTCTATATTCCCAAACTTTCTCAACTTCTGGGAACGGATTTAAATTTTTCTTTGCGAATATTTTAGAACAACATAAAACGACCTAATGTTAATTAAATATAATCATGTGCTTTAGTTTCAGGTGCGTTTAAGTGATTTTCAGATGGGGAAAAGCATCGTTCTTTCTCCTACTCAATTTCGTTTTTTTTCTAAATAACCTCCGATGTCAAATTTCCAACTCTGTCTGCTCTTTTGCAGATGACAGCAAACTTTGCCATATGTATTCATTTGTTTAAAGACCGTAAAAGCGTATCCGATGTTGGTTTAATAACGCAGAACATGAGTGATACGCTTTTAATGCCTGAAAAACCCAATGTTGCGTGCTGACGCATAAACGCGCGACGGATAAAGGTGCCTCATCTGTATATATGGGGGGTGAAGTTAATAAGGAATCAGAATCCCTTGATGTTCTGGGCATGAAGATACAATGTGTTGTTCCAAAAAAATTTTAAATATAATTAATTTAACCATATTATTGTCACCGACAACCATATTATGGTTGAATCAGTCCTTCATCAAGAAGCCACAACAATATTATGGTTACCTCTAAACATGTTACCTAAACATGGTGACAATATTTAAACATGTTTTTTCTCTGGGTGTGGTTAGAACATATATTCAAGGTGTCGAAAAAAGCATTTAAGTGCCTCGGTCCGTCCTATATCCGACCGCGTCTATTTTGGAGCTTCTCGAACGCGTGCAGGAAAGGGCAGAGGTTCTCATTGGTGACAGTGGAGCATCCTAATCTATTGACTCGCTTGAGCATTGTCGAAATTTGGGCTGTATTTGCCTGTTTTATCGTTACTACAATGTGTTCTGACGAAGTGTATTCTGATTAAATTAGGGATCTTGTTGCCGCAACTACAATACTATATTCACACTTGGGATTTTAAACGCGTTAAAGCAAAATGTTGATTTAACTAATTAAAGGCGTTCGCATTACATTTGAGATGATTAAGATGGCTGTTGATTAAGAAAACAAATCAACAAACAAATTTATGTTTATTTTAAGTATTAAAAATGGATAAAAATACTATTATTAAGTTATAAGAAGACTATTTTAAACATTTCTGTGGCATTTTGACAAAACATCTTAAGTCATATAAAAAAAGTTGAAAAAAATGTTGTTAGTCATACATACGAATTTTCATTTAAAAAAACATTTTTGTTTACGTTTTTAAATTTCGTATTATAAACGAAATTTTTTTTTTAAGTTTGGTTTGTTTTATTATTTGATGAAAATGATATTATCACCGAGTTTTTTATAAAAACTTTTTTGCTATCTTATCTGAAATTGTAAAAGTTAAACCATTGAATACATTAATGGCTAATGAATTAGTGAAAGTTTAAACGCTGGTTTAGTTGAACAAAACTTAAATTTATATGTAGTTTAAACTCAACAGATGTAAACCAGTGTCCCACGTATTATATGTAGCTTAAAAAATAACTTGTGGCAGCACTACGATAAATGTTGTCAAATTCATATGGTCTGTATTGGTAGTTTAAACGCCCAATTTGATGTGTCTAAAGATGGTTTATATGTTTACTGATTTATAGATTTGTTGGTTTAAACACATTTATGTGAATGGTACCTTTAGCGTTTTCAGTTAAAGTTTTTTATAGAAACTGATGATCTACATAGCTGAAACTTCTTGAGAACTCCTAACTATTAATAAATTTTAAATAATTATTATTTGTTAGCTTAAATATTATTTCGAAAGGGCGTGATGGACCAATTTTCATCGAACACCCTTAACGGTATTAAATATCAAAAAAAAAAAACGATCATTGCAAGTATATTTTTTGTGAAATGTAACTAAAATTAGAAGGGAGTTGTTAAATTTAAAAAAGTCTTTATAAATATTTTAAATTAGAACTTTTATTTGGTGAAAGAAAAACCAACAAAATTAATTTTTTTCATAAATATATAAATACGCAAATACAAAAAAAAAAAAACAGAAATTAACCAGAAATTAGCTGCAAATAATTTTTCATTGATCGCTTCGCGAACAATTTGTGCATATTGAAAAAATTGTAAATGCCTATTACCAATAGGTTTGGAATAGCAACTGCAAGTCTTATGTGTTTTTTTCTTAGCTTCAAACGTTGTTGCGAGAACACTTTGTGACAACTCTCTTCTACAGAAGTAAGGCCGCTTTTGTTATTTTTTTGCAAACCAGAAATGTTCGACATCAAAATCTTTCCCATCAACACTCTGTATTGCAGATTTTACTTATGATTGGGAGATAAGGAAAAAATGCCAGTAGTTACATTTCTTCCTGAGTTTCGCCTTTACTTTCCATGTAGAGTTTAATGTATCGCAAGCAAAAAAAGTTTATAACTCTAACGTAAATTCTTATTCACTTTCGTAAAAATAAATTAAAGGGCAGCAGCTTTACCAGTTTCTGATCGCAATAAGAGGTTTTCATCATTATCTAAACGTATGCATTGTTCACAGAACAAATTATTTTTCCAATTCAAACAAAAAATTTGTACAATCAAAACATTTGTTGTCTGAAATCGTTCCTACAAACAAATTTGCATATTCAAACAATTTATTTGCATTTCGTTTATTAAAAAACACTGATTTTTTCAAACAAATAATTAAACTGATTCAAACAAATAGTTTACTGAATATCATATAAAATTCAAACAAATAATATTGCTGAATCAAACAAAAAAGTTTTTGCACAAGCAGTGACGCGCACACAAGCAAGCACTGTAGGAGAAGATGAAGGCCGAGCAGAGCAGAGCGGCGGCTGGCTTTGAGACACATTTTTTTGTTGGAATAATTTTTGAACCAACCCAGCGGGAAAACTCAGAAGACCTTCTTACTTCAGGCCTTTTTAAAGGCCTGCTTAAAAAATTTTTTGATTCAATTACTATTCTTATCTAACTGCTAAAGAAGGCCTCATAGAAGGCCTCGACCTTCCACACTTGCTTCTATGAGAAGGGAGTAGAGAAGGAGTACCATTTTTTGTATTGTTTTTTTGCACAAGCAAAAGCAAAATCAATTTTTTTTGGTCCCGTTACCCTTCTTATGCTGAAGAAGCGAGAGCGGAAGGCCTTCTCCGCAATGACAACGTGTATTGAGTTTCAAAAAGCAGTCTGTAACCCTAAGAACATGTACAACAATACTGCGCAAGCCAGCGAAGCACTTGCGTTGTATGTCTTCATCATCTGGAGGGAAATTGACCACAGTTGAAGTACACAATAAGCCGGTTAGCTGTGTTAACCATGAACCGTCCTCCGGTTAATGGTTTGAATTCAGAGTTGTTACGTGATATTCATAATTCTATTGATAAAATCGAATCTAACACATGTCATGGCTAAATTTTGACTTTTACTCAGCCGGTTTAGATATCATGGAAATGTATAAACCCCCACTCAAGACAGACTGAAAGACTTTAGGACTGCTTTGCAAGACACCTGGTTGTCTTTGTACGGCTCAAGTGTTCCAACAACAGCAGCTATTAACGCCCATTCACCGGCCAGTGGTTGTTTGTTTGCGCCCAGCTGTGAATATCGTGTAATGTTGCCTAATTTTAATATTGGCCTTAATGAAACACATGGGAATAGTGGCTCCTACATGGCTTGAAATGTTTTGCCCCGTCGTGTTGCCGAAGCGGCTTTAACCCAGGGCTAAAATGTTTACCACTGAAGAAGCCTTACAAGTTGGTCCTTTCGATGAAGTTTCCCAAACTAAAGAAGAAGCTTTAGCTAAATGTGAAAAATTCCTCGCCACTAATCCATTTGCTCGTACTATGACAAAACAACTGTTTAGATAGAAAGATTTGCACGAATTCGAAGATGAAAGACAGAAAGATCTGGAATGTTTTCCATTCTTCGTTAATCAACCAAGTCTATAAAAAAGCTTGGGAATTTATTTGGAAAGTTTAAAAAACGAAATCCAAGTAAAAGCAAAACATCTTATTTAGGCATTGAAGTTATAAATAGGTTTTAAAGTTGTAAGAATCTATTCCCGATTATTGATTGTCGCTGTCGTAGTTAAAATCCAGTCGTTTATAATACAATAGTGAATGGGTAAAACTTTATTAAAAAAACGATTCAAAACCTTGAATGGTATTCACTAGTTTTTTCTCCGAGTGTCATTACCATTTATAAAGATTCTCAGGAAGACTAGTGAATGTGTAAGTGGAAAAAATACAAAAAAGAAGTCTGACAGTACCTGGGACAAAAAAAAACAAACGACAAACTATTTCAAACCAAAATGTTGCTGTATCCTTTCCTTGGCAGCAGACCGACTCGACGTGTTTTTCGTCATCATTTTATTTTTGTATTTCATGAAGGTATTTAACTAAACATTTTTAAAAAATTTAATACGGGATTTGGTTTTTCATTCTTTTTTACCAACTTTGAAACCAACCAAAAATGTATTGTTTCTTCTAATGTTGTTGTTGTTTAAAAAGAGAGAAACGTTTTTTTACCTAATATTGTTTTTTTTTTTTTTACTACAAACCTCGCCACGCTATTTTATCATCTTTCTTGTTGTTGTGCTTTTTTCAAGCGTCCAAAAATAGACTGTATGTGTTATTTGTTGTTGTTCTTATATTTTACATAAAGAACTGTTGCTTACGATCAAATAAAAAAATGCAAAAAAAAAACGACAAAATTAAAGAGCGTTAAATATTTCATACAAAATTAAGAAAACTTGAAACCAATAACGCGTATATTATATTTTTGAATAGTTGTCAACACTTTTGTTGGTTAAAATAAAAATCAAACAAGAATATTAATTGAATCAGTAAAAACATTTGTAGAAATTAAAAAAATTTTCAGACAAGCGTTTGTTTGAAAAAAATTCACCAATAATTTTTTCTGTGAAGCATTATTTTAAATCTGCAGATAGACATTGCGGCCCATAAAAACCGAAATTTAGTAGATTTCCGCCACTGTATTGTGTGTTCTGTATTGACTTGTATCTTCTACACGAAATGGCTCCGATGTTTTGTTTTGCTGTTCTGCCTAACTTTGTGTTGTATTCGTTTATTATTGTTTTCTCTTTGTGGTTACAATACACATAAAAATGTTTAACTTTTGTAGCTTTGCAATAACGGAAATCAATGGAATAACATTTACAAGTTTTTTTGTTTCACATTTATTAACTTTGATATGCAGTAATACGTTGCATAGCCAACGGCGTTTACAAATTATTGATATTTTACCAAGATTGAACATCTTTTGTAAGTCTCAGAGTTATTTTCCGTGATGTTGCACATATTTTCGGCAAAAAATTTTAGTGTCCAACGCTATTTTCATATATCGTTACTTTAATATAGAAATCCCTAACTAACATTTTCCTTACTTTACAGGAGAAGGAAAAGACTTAATAAAAATTGTAGTATCGTAGTTGCGATTTTTTTTAAACGCAGTTTTTTATTAAATTGTTTAGAGAGTTTAATAAAAAACTGCGTTTAAAAAAAATCGCGACTGCAAGAATATAATTTTTATTAAGTTTTTTCCTTCTCCTGTAAAGTACGGAAAATGTTAGTTAGGGCTTTTATATATTAAAGTAACGATATGTAGGTACCCGGGTACCTTGCAATGCTGTTAAAGGTGTTATTTTTGCCATTCACATAAGATGAAATCGTGGTCGGTTGTACACGTGAGAAGTACGTTTATTGTGGTCGATTTTACATCATACTAAGTTTGAGGTATGTTCAGAGGATTTTATGTGATTAATGAAATGATTTAAGGCCCAATTATAATATGAATAAGCTTGCTTAAGCTACTGTCAAAAATTTACAAAAAACACAAAAACAAACTCAAAAAATATTTAATTCCGTACGGAAAGTGCGATCAATTTCGCACTTTGCTTAAGCATATGACAGTTTCATAAAATTTAACAAAAAGTTAGCATAATATACGTTTTCCTCAGGATTAATCCTCCTGCTGAAGTCTTCCCTCACACTTTGAACATGAACAAGTTCAAGTCGAATGTTCACAAGCACTTTTCCCTCTATCCTCTATCCCATAACCTATTTTCCTAGTTATAACACAATACAATGCATTGGTAGGGGTCACCACTGGTCCTAACAAAAACAAATATTGGACCTTTGGTTAATCCTTGAAAGATCACCATAAAATCCGGCAGAGAGATTTCTAGTATTACAAAAACTTAATTGGACTAAATTTTAATACCATAATGTTATTTGTGCTTTCCGGAAGGCGGCTTTTTATGCAGGTTATGGTAAAGTCCAGACCTATGAACACAAAATTTCTTTAGTGTAATTTTTGTTTTTAAAACACTTAATTTAACCACTATTTGTCACGTATTTCGACGTATTTATGTGCTTCCTGCTTTAAATGGCACCTAGCCAGAGAAAAAAATAGGGCAAGGAATTACCAACCAATGGTATTAAAAAGATAACGAAGTGTTTTCAATATTTTGACACCATCTGTTTGAAAATATTTACCACAACGTTTTCAAATTGAACGCAAAGATGTAATAAATATCATTGTTTTAAATTAACAACTACCTGCTGTCAAATAGATAAGGCCCTGTTGTTAAATAGATAATACCTTGTTGTCAATATTTATACCCTACATAAGTAGTCAAACAAACAACTATTGTATCGCAGATCTAAGCCACTTCCTAAAGAAAGGCTTAATCTGTATGTCAGATTTTCTACAAATTCTGAGCTGTCTTAGGAAAGATTCGGGATGAATTCGAAAGCCAAGGTAAACATGTTTTTAACCATCAATTTTATTAACGATCTTTTAAAAATAATTTTAAGGCAACCGAAACCATAAATTTCTTGTGTTTGTTTTTTCATGTTATATACATTAGTTAAGAGGTTTAGAGGTCGCTCATGTCTAATTTTTGCCAAAAATCGGGTATGCCTTCTTTTATTAAGTTTTCTTTATAACTTTGTCAAAAACCACGATTTTCTTCAATCTTAAGGAAATATTTTAAAAGAGAAATGTATTTACATAAACTTTGTAAATGACGCTTTATAACTTTTAAAATCTTTATGAAAATGAAACAAACCAACAAAGCAGTTTGGAAGAACAATTTATTCTAAATAACTTAGAGACAAATATTTTTGAATTCGCTCTTAAGGCCTTATGACACTACACGTTTATTCGTATTTGATAAATACACTGAAATTTATTGTTGAGGGCCGACCTCATTTTCGAAAAAGTACGGCTCGATGACGCCCGCAACCCATAAGTCGCACCAAACAATAACTCTTTGTGGCTACATCGGCCTTTCAACAATCACTCGTTGTTTCTCATTTTTCCAAATGCGGCAATCCTACTTGTTAACAAATCCACTGAGCTGAAAGTGTGCCTCGTCGCTGAAGATGAAGAGCGCGAAATGCATTTTGATTTGAACGCCTATTTTCTTAAAGGATTCAACTGCTGCTCAAGTGTGCACCTCTTGTCAAGCACTGAAAAA
This sequence comes from Pollenia griseotomentosa, assembly GCA_963931875.1. Lineage (NCBI taxonomy): Eukaryota > Metazoa > Arthropoda > Insecta > Diptera > Polleniidae > Pollenia > Pollenia griseotomentosa. Next base: position 139,913,009 of record OZ007563.1, on the reverse strand, counting down.
ATTAAATGTTAAATTAGGCTGTGCAAAAATTTGACGTTAAGGTGTGACTCACAGTTAACATCGTGCATTATGGTTGAAACATACTTTATTAAAACATGTATTTCAATGCAACATACAACAATACAAGGAGTTTTGTGAATACGGAAAATGTTATTTAAATGATTGCCTCTAGATGGTTGCAGCAGGTGATCTCTTTTCGCACATTTCGGGCGGTATTTCGGCGGTCACTTAACGAATGTTGATTTTCAAGTGCTCCAAATTAAGGGGACTATCTGCGTAGATATGGACATTGACATCACGAAAAAGTCTAACGGCGTTAAATCGCAGGATCTGGTGGAAACCACATACCGTCTAGACTATAACCTTCAATTCCAGGTAAAAAAAAGTGGCTTAAAATACAGCCATAGCGCACTGGTGCCTAATTCTGGCAATCGTGATCGAGTACTTTTCGATTCGAAAACAATTTTATTTCAGTTGATACTGAACGAAACGAAATTATTTTTTCAGTATTGTGAAACTCAAATTAATGCTTTACAACACCGAAAAAATAATTCGGATTCGTTCAGTATTGACTGACGGTTACGGTTACTTCTGATATTCTCGGCAGTGCGCACTAGAGGTCTGCATCGAATAAGTTTTTGTTGTACACCAGAAGCAAATTTTTTTCGAGTAAGTACATACTATTTTTTTTAATACTTTGAATAACTCTTCATGCCTTGTCATTACATGCGTACTACTCGAATACAAATATATTTATGCAGACACTTATTTTGACAAATAACATTTTTTGTTCACTTGTAGTGATGCCGCATAAAAAGCTTTGCATGTTACTTGAAACGTAGAACGCAAGTAAGGCATGAAAAGCATGCAATGCATGGAGGAGAAAAGACGTGTTGTGGACCTCCAGCTTAAGGGTTTCATATTATCTGTGAAAAATGTTAAAAACCATTTTGAATCAAGTTTGATACCTGAATCAAATTTTGATTTAAGCGCCTCAATAAAACTAGTAGTTGTAAGGTCATCCCTTTTAAATAGCCTCACTAAATAAAATATAAAATTTCTTTTAATTTTAATCCTTCTATGATATTTTTCTTTCTTTCTTCCATCTATGATATTTTTGCGTCAGATTCTGTACATAATATGGATGTGTCAGAAGCTAATAGGCACTTTTCCAAAATTTCTAATTAGTTGTGAACTCTTTGAAAATCATTTTGTTTTTCTATTTTCTAAATATTTGTCATTAAAAAATATGACAGATTGGCATAAGGTTTGAATCTTATTTGATTTTTTTTAGAAGCTACCAGCCAGATGATATGAAAATGTCTTATAAAATAAGGGTATAATATATTGCTAAAGTATGAATCAATACGATTCGCGTGTTCGCAAACTTCCATTTTGTATCATCTTTAATTTTGGAAATCGATTTGTCAAACACCACTCATTTGCTCTCCTTTTTTTTTGAGAATATGTGCATACATATTTAAAGCGTCTAGAAACTTTTCGATTGAAATGAGTGAAAAGAAACAAAAATGCCATATATTAAAACAAACAGCTGTTTTTCTCACTAAACTGTGTCTTTTAGTTTAGTCTGATTTAATTATATCCATCTAAGTAATCATCATATTTAAGCTAACCTTTTACCAAAAAAGTTGCACATCGGTTATCACAGGTTTTCTTGGGAGTCAAAAATTGCATTAATAAGATTTAGTTTTAGTGTACTAAATTCCCAATTCTCACTATTGTTAAACTGAAATTTATGGTTGGTGGGTAAAGCTATTCCTATGAGCATCGGCAAAGGTTTTCATCGGTGGTCGTCTGTTCATGATTTCATTTCAAATCTAGCTAAAATGGATTTTTTTTTTTAAATAAATTGATATTATTCATCATAAAATCAATCATAAAATCAATGCTGCTCAACCTTTTTCACAAATTTGAACAGAGTACTAGTAGGTACGCGCTCATCGACACCAATCCAACAATAGAAAAAACAACACGCACTTTGTTTGTGTAACAAATGATAAAAATGTCAAGAACAAATTTGTTTGTTTGTGTAAAAAATGGTAGAAATGTCGGAAACAATTGCTACAAAAACAATTGCACGTAAAAACACAACTCAGCAAAAAATCAGCAGGAGTTTCGAGCAGACCTACTAATTGGATCATGGGCTTATGACAAAAAATAATAGCAATCTTAGAAAAGTCAAAAAAATTTGTTCGTCAGGGTTCAAAAAAAATGCAAATTTTTGAAAATGGTACAGGTTTCAAAAGTTATTCAGAAAGTGGATTCGCTGATCTGAAGTAGGCTATGTATTTGTTACTAAAAGTGTGTGCATGGCGTAATAATAATAAAAATTTCAAAGTGACGAGCAATTTCCAGTAAAAATTTATTTTAAAACTTTATATCGAAATAATTACGATCCATTTAAAAAACCCGAAAGACAAAAATTGCTTATGGAATTACAATTTTAAAAAGGCTCAGAATATACGATGGGTCTTAGAACAATTTTTCTTGGTGTAACTTACGAAGTCACATATGCCATATGTATGGGTGAGGGCATTAGTTTAGCTAGACTGCTATTCTGGGGCAAGTGCACCCCTTCCAAAAAAGAAAAATAAATCCTTTTTTGATAAAAACAAAATAATTTTTCATTTTAACAAACTATGTATAAAATATGTCACAAAAACTCAGTTTGCAAAGAATGTAACAAAAAAACCAAGTAAGTATGCATTTAAAAAACTAGTAAGAGTGCTATATTCGGCTATGGCGAATCGTATATACCCTTCACTATGGTGCGATAAGAACAGAAAGTAATATAAGTACCGTTCTTTAGATAGAAATCAATCTATTTTTTTGCTACGCCCAGTTTATAAATCTATTTTTGCTACGCCTACTTTTAGTACCCCGCCCCCATTTTGTTGGCTGTTGTATCTTGAAAACCAAGATGCTTGTACCTAGATTGCTCTTGCCGTTCTCCAGATATACAAAAATCTATAATGTCTTCGTATGAGAAGTGTCACGCTCACTTCTCTATTCCCACATTTTGTCGGTTGTTGTGTATTAATAACCAAGATGCTTGTACCTAAATTGAAAAATTTGGCTCTTGCAGTTCTCCAGATATACAGAAATCTATAGCGTCTTTGTACAATAGCTGCCATGCCCACTTCTCTAATCACGCCTACATTTTGTGGGATGTTGTTTGTTGATAACCGAGGTGTTTGCACCATATTTGGAAACTTTGGCGCTTTCTGTTCTCCAGATGAAAAGAAATTTATAATGTGTTTGTATTGGGTGTTCCACGCCCTCTTCTTTGATCCCGCTGAGTTTTTAGAGAGGTTGGGTATTGATAACCAATATGCTTGTACCTAAAATGGAAAGTTTGGCATACTATAAAACATTTTCGACGAAACTTTTGCAACCTTAAACAAATATTTGACAAAAATACTGGTTATTAGTACGGTGTCAAATATTTGTTAAGTATGACCAAAGATTAAGAGCTAAGCCGAGTCAAGTAGCCCAGTAGCCCAATTTTAGTACTTTGCGTTAACGGAGACGTACGATATGGGAGAAAGCTCATAAGAAACCTGTATATAAGCTTAGTTGTCAGTTGGAAAAAGCGACGTATAGTGTACAACGGATTCTATGCGACTCGGCCTTAAGTCATGCAGATGTGTTTTTTTTATTTTGTGTAAAATTATCTGTATGTGTGAGTTCCGGATATTTCGCACTCCAGTAACATTCTGGCATAATGCCAAAACGCAAAAATCTATTTTGGCGCTAAATTAAATTATAAATCAAAATTTTTTAATTTGTTTTTGAATGTGTTTTTAAATAAAGACCACAATAGTTCGTGGAAATATAAATTCTATAGGAAAGTTGTTCGAAAATATAGAATTTATATAAATTAAATTAAATTAAATTGTATTCGTTTTATTTTTAGTTGTTTGCTATTTTGCGATTGAAAATTTAATTAAAGTCCAGCGGAATATGTTGTAAAATTTATTTAATATGAAAAGGCAAAAATTAATCTATTAAAATTTAAAAATATTTAATTCCTTATTTAATAAGAAGCAAACAATTTTCCACTTATCATTCAATTGTAAGAATTTTTTAAATAAATAAAATACTCGCTATTTTTGTAAGTCTTTAAAGCACGTTTCCAACAAAAATGTTTAAAATTCAAATTGTTCCTGCGTTATAGGTGTAACACCATTAACTTCTACACATTTTTTTACTTTCACATAAATATATTTTATAACTCTTATACTTTTTATTCAATTTATTTTTACTACAGTAAAACACATTAAAGCATAATACGCATAAGAGGTTTTATTGTTGGTTAGTATTTTAAAAATATACGATCTAAATGTTGGGTTGCATTAAAAATGTTAAATGTACTTAAATAAATCCTGCTTTCATAAATTTTTTCCGTATTTTTCTCTTAGCGCACCCACCCAAGCGTTCATAATAACAAATTGTATAAGTTGAAATTTTGTAAAGGGTTTAAAAATTCGAGCTGTGTGCGTCAGTGGTTTGGCCGCACGCACTTACTGGGAAAAGAAATGTTATCACACACACTTTAGTATGATAGGAGTTCTTACAATAACGCACACTCCCATAATATTTTATTACAAATTAATGAAACATATAGCATAAATTAGTTTAATTAAATATTTACAAATATTTTAAACTCAAAAATTAAAAAAAATTGAGGATTACATAAAATACAATAATGGACGAAAATGTATATTTACCCGTAACTATTATTAAAACTTCTGCTCCATACATTTAATCCACCTAGGGGCGATTTTTTGGCCGTTTTGGGGCTTTTTCTTCAATATATTTCTAGTCTGTATTGACAATTTTGTATGGGAGACCTCTTAGAGAATAGAGATAGCGGGTACGTTTGTTAGAAATTAATGATATGCGTTTGACCATTTTTTTTATAAGCAAGCTCACACAAACACAAATATTGAAGCTAAATTCACAGAAAAAAATAAAAATTGATTTCAATTAAAAAATTTGTGATATTAATTAAAAAATTAATTAAATTTGCACCAGTAAACAAATTAATAGTATCAATTAAACCAGTTAATAGTATTATTTAAACGTTTAATTCACTTGATTAAACGTTTAATTCACTTGATTAAATTTTTAATTAAAACTGATTATATTTTTGATTAATGCTTTAATTGGTGAAACATTTTGGTGAATTTTTTCTGTGTTGACGTGTGTAAGAAAAAATAGTTCTAAAGAAAAAATTCGCACCAACGCTGCAGTTTGCTTTTAATTTAGTTAGGTTTTGTTAAATATAAGATTTAAAGAAAACTTTGTAAGACAAAAGTTGTTGGAAACTTCACTAATAACAACTTCTTGGTAAACGATTTTTATGTAAAATAATATTTTTTAAGTTATGAGCCTTAAAAGTCGGACTTTACGATTTTTCTCAATTGGCCGGCGTGAGGGGCGGCTTAAACTTCACCGAATTTTTTTTTGGCGTCGTTTTGTATCAATACCCACCGAATTGGGGGGAGCATGGAAACATTGAAATCATATATGTTCCATACAGTTAACGACCGCCCTACTGTATATAGATTGTATTTGCTGGGAAGTTCGCCCACCAATACAACCGCTTTTATGCTTAACCCTGCGATGAGTGACAGTTCTGAACTTCACGGCCGTGTAAAAAGGTCCCTACGGACCTTTTTTGTAAATCATGTTTTTTTCATATAAAAAAAATTTTTTTTTTTTCTGTTTTTATTGTTTATAACTAAATTCTACATACAAAAATAATTTTTTCAATTTTTTTAATTTTTTTTTTTTTTTTGCTTGAATTTTCTTAAGACCATTATAATTTTTCATTAAGATGGAGCAAAAATTAAATATAGAAGAAATAATTAAACTAATTATACCCTTCAGCACAGGTGGTGAATAGGGTATATATAAGTTTGTCATTCCGTTTGTAATTTCTATAATATTGATGTTAGACCCTATAAAGTACATATATTTTGGGTCCTTATGAGGAGCGAAGTTGATTAAACGATGGCCGTCTGTCCATCTGTCCGTTGAAATGGATTTTCCAAAGACCCCATATATGATGGGGGCCAGATTATTATACATTTATGTCACATATGGCTGAGATATGAGTAAAAAACCACGACTGCCTCAAATTTTTAAAACGACATAAACATACCATAAAAACCAATTCAATTTTGGTTTCTACGGTCATACAGTGGCTATGGTAATACAGTGTTGGTAATGTGGTTTTTTTTTTTGTTGTTTTTTTATGCCCTTCACTACAAGTGGTGGATTTTATTTGTAATGTGTTTAATTCTTCGCATACACATACACATTAATGCATGTACATGATATGCCGCTCAAATAAAGAAACAAACTCATAGACATTTAACGCTTCTTCAGTAAAAGCATTCGTAGCCGAGTTGTTAAGTTCTCTCCTGAGACTGATGATATTGCCAGTTCGAATCCCAAAAATAATTTTTTTTTATTTTTTTATTTAATTTTTTTATGTTCTAAAAAACGGTTTTAAGATTATAAAACGAATTTCAAACATCAACTTTGGCAAAAGAGGAAACGGGCTTAGGTACATATATAAAATTTTGGTTTTTTTATATTTTTCAGCATGGCGAAATGAAAAGTTGGAGTGGCACAATTAATATTTATTTATACCCATCTAAAGAACGTTATTTATGTATATAACTTTTTGTTCTTATCTCATCATGGTGAAGGGTATATAAGATTCGGCATAGCCAATTATAGCACTCTTACTTGTTTATCGTTTTATCGTTCAAATGCTGATGTTTTTTAAATCCAAAAATAAAAAAACTTACTGTGTAAACACTCAAACTACTTACATTTCTTCGACATTTTTGTTGATAATACGTATACACTACTTGCAAGCATGGTTAAATGACATTGTATTTCGTACTTAGTGTCAAGGTCTCAGCATTAAAATGAAATAAAAGTTTAATCGAACTTATAGCTTTATGTGTGTTTTAATTAACTTTACTTTTGAAACCGAAAAAAGGATAACCCGTTATTATCAGTTGAACTTTTTTATAATGTCTGTAGGGCAAGTTGGGGTAACCGCAAGAGTAGTAATTGCCAACCTGGGGTTCAAAGTTAAAGCTTTCTTATTAGACGTCTTCTGGAACGAGTTCCTTATTTTGTTGGTGGTTTTTGTCTATGATTGTTTTGTACAAAATCTGATGAAGTTCGATTATGTATTACTCATAATTTCTTTTTTTTAAATACTTATGCTTATTTTTTAAATGCCACAAATGTGCGAAGTATTCATGCAATATTTTTCAAAGATCAAACAATTTAAAGTTAAATTAAAAATTGCTTGCTTTCATACCAATCGTTACCAGTTTTTACACGGTTAAGTTCTTGTTTCAGGATGGGAACTATTTTCATTTATAAGAAATGTTGGATAGGTGCAAAAATTTGCTTACTTTTTTAAAATAAATAGCTTCTTCCAGTTATTATCTAGAAGCTTTATTCGCTGCTATTAAAGGCCGTTATACACTATCCCACAAAGTCTTTAGTAATTTACGAAAATGCAACCCTGTCATGATAAGTTGTTATTGTTTGTTAAAAATGTTTAAAGAATAATTAGATCAGGGAAGCATTTCTGAAAAATACGTAAGACTTTTAGGATAGTGTGTAACGTCTTTAAATAACAATTAACTTTTATAACTAACGAATTATACCATAATGATATGAAATAATCACTAACAACGTAATGATTTACAAAAGTGATCAAAAACAACTACGAGTGCTTCATTCGCCGTACTAAACTATTTTCCGAGAATAGGCTTTATATGGAAAGTTATGGACTGATCTTCATGAAATTTAACAGTATAATTTCAAGTCATATAAAACGAATTTGTGGAAAATCTTATATCAATTCGTGCAATTTACCATCATTTATTTTAGTTTTTGTAACAAAAGTATAAATTTTTTAGAGTGGTGGTTTCACATTTGCTGGAATTCAATCTCAATTTGCTTAGAATATCTAGAAGCAATTTGACACTTACATTGTTCTTTTCTTTTGGGTTTTTCGAAAGTGAGCATGTTTTCATCAGACGGACAGACAGATGGACATGTCTGAATCGACCTGGAATTACTCAAGGAGCCAGAATATATATTAAGGTGGGTCAAAAAAAAATTTGCCAGTCACCCCCTACAATGAAAGATATGTCAATGAAGTTTTCAAAACAGGAAAATTTTTTTGCCACGCCATAGCACTGCCATTTAAATTCCGATCTCATCGTCTCGCTTATCGTTGTTCATGGCTTGACAGTGGCTTCATTTTTGCATTAGATGACTTTTTAATCCGACATCAAATTCAGGGCGCCACTTATGCCATCGCGGACTCTTCCCCTATTTTTCCAATTTTTTTCATGTACCAAGAAAGTCCTTCTAAAACTTAGTTTGCATTGCATTTATTATACTCACTTTTACAACACGCCTAGGGAATTCCCGGGAATTTCAATTATTTTATTTCCCGTTTTCCCGGGATTTTTCTTGCGGGATCCCGGGAAATAAAAAATTCCTCATAATTTCAGAAAAAAGCTATTTATACTTTGAAATTTAGTTTTCTTTTCTCTAAAAATTAGCATCTGTGGATGGGTTGTGGATTAGATCAATTGCAAGAAGTATGTACATGTATTGAAATCAATGCCTCCTGATGCAATAAATCTACTAAAAGCAGAATGGGCAGTGCAACAGATGATAATTATTACATTTAGTGAAGTAAAGAGTTAATAAAGTACATTAATTCAAAATAAGATGCAGGCAGTAAAGTTTCATTGTCCATTAACAACAAGTCTTAAAAATAGGAGATACCTAAACATATCGCTCCTTTATTGCAACATAGTCATATCTACAAAAACAAACGATCTTGGCAAAAAGCGATTAAAGTTTTCAAAATGTACCGATTTTAAGATATATTTTGCTATAACTTCGGTTCAGTTGGAGATATAATACGAGAAGGTATGAAGGAAATCTTTGCTAAAGTTACTTCAAATTTTGAAATATGACTATGATGCAATGAAGGAGCGATATGTTTATTAGGTGATAAACACAAGTTTTCAATTTCAATTTGTGTTGGTTTATATACCCGTGAACTGCGGGGACGCCGAAAAAAAATCACATTTTGGAAACTCGTGTAAGATACTACAACATACGACTTGAAAAACACAATGTCCTAAAGATTACAAATGGACCTATTGAAATGAAAAGGTTTGTAAGAAGCAGTCCGGTTGATGCTTTTTTTGCATCAACCTTGACATACATTTGACTGATATAGACGTTGTTTATAAAAAAGAAAAAATTGCTTCTGATTGTGAATCCGAAGCATGCTACAATGGTGCACTTTTAACTATTTGTCCAACTTCGGTAAAAAATGAATGAAATTTTTCGGAAACATTATAATTAGCAACTAAAATCAGGAATATACTTTTTGACGACTTACTAAGCGCTTTGAGTGTGTCAGAAAGTTATTTCCTAAGCCGTTAAAAAATGTTATATATTTCTTTAAAATATTTTATCTATTTTATTAATTAACTTTTTGATCCCATATCTTGAGAACCTTAATTTTATTTTGTTTTTATTATTGTTTTATGAATTAAATTGTTATGTTTATGTTATCCTTTTATCTTGTATCCAGAGCATAATAATACTGAATAAAAGCATAATAATAGGGAATAAAGGCGTGAGGTGATAATAATTCAAGTTCCTATTTCAATCTTCAATTAATTTTTTAGTATTGAACGATTTCTTTTACTTTCTTTGTAAACAAGTTCCCTATTTTATAAAATAAAAGTTTTTTTCATTAATTAATAACAAAATTTACTTTGTATTATTTATATGGAGCGGGATCCCGGGATCCCGGGAAATTTAAAAAAATTTCCCGCTTTCCCGGGAATCGAAAAAGTCCGGAAAAAAAAACTCTAAACACGCCTCCAAATTAAGCGCCTTTTTTCTTTTTATCTACCTATAATTTAAATTTTTTTTTAATTTTGCACCATTAAAAAAGTCTTATACGGAATGACAAACTTAGTATACCCTCTTTAAAACTAGTTGTGTAGGGTATAGAAAATATCCACGATTTATTTTCTAAATGTAGGAATTTCTTTACTACTTCTGACAGCACAGCTTCTAAGTTCTTTAGAGTTAAGCATCATTTTCAATCACTAGTGACTTAGTTTTACATCCTCAAAGGGGTCCGCAAATTACAGAAGAATACTTTAATGGATCAATGCATATGGTGAAAAAAATAGTGATCAATAAGCCGGTCAATTGCGGCAATGTGGGCCCAATATATCTTTTCTTTGATTAAGTATTCAATTACTTTTAGGAAAAGTCATAAATATTACTTTTTTATTTAATTTATTGTTCCTTTTTCCACAATTCTAAAACCTTATGATTTTAGTATGTCAAAAACTTTATTATTTTAACATAATAATGAAATAATTCGCCAACAAAATAATACTAAAAACGTACATCACTTCACATTTGAGATTGCAGATATAAAATGCTAAAGTGCTATTTGAAATGAATTTTTGTACTTCTGGTCGTAATGTGATGCATAAATGAAGAAGTAAATTATTTGGAATTTATATGAAAAATTGACAAACCGTAAAAAGTAAAACTAAAAAGGCCTTAATACTTCGATAAAACTTATTTTAACTTAAAGCACATAAGGGACTTCATAACAGTCAAATGTATGAGAAGTTTCATAAAAAAACCCAATAACTTTAGTTGCAAAAAAAATTTTTTTTTTCTGATAAATTAATTTGTTTCATTAGTTAAGGAAGATCTTAGCAAAAGCTTCACTTACCAAGTGCCTTATATTGTATTTTATAACGGATGTCCCCATTTTAAATTATTTTTATTTTACTTTAGAGAACCTATTTTCTAAGTGGAGGCCTTTACGTTAAGAAACAACTAAGATTGACGTATTTGGCTATGTAGAATTTATATACCCTTCACCACAGTGCTAGAAAACGTACCAAAACCAAAAGTACGGGAGTACATTTGTATGCTTTGTTAAAATAAGGGATTTATCGGCAAAGGAAGTTACCCTCGGTACAAAAGGAAGCAATTTTATTTTTGTTTACTGCGCCTTCAAACTTTATTGAACGTTAATTAATCTACATTACTTGGCTTAAAATGGCCTTACTATATGCGAGGAAGTTTAATTTAGTATTTATTTGGTTTAGATAGCTATGGAACTTGGAGCATTCAAACTTCTTGAGCATTAACAGAGTATTCATCTTAAGAGCCAATTAAAAAATGTTCACAAGAGTGGTAGGGAAATGTAACTTTTTATTTAGAAATCTATAAAAGGTTTCAAACTTTCTGAGAATTAACAAGTGTTAATTAGGGAACTTTAACTTAAAACAAAAAAGAGTGGCGAATATTTGATACCCTCCACCGAAAATAAGAATTTTTCAGAGGTGGGCTTCACATGGGATCTTCAAATTATGAACCGATATTAATAAAAACTAAGCCCTTAGTAATAAAATTCGTTGCGTTTCTAGGAGTATTAAAGTATATTCCAAATGTAAGCTATATATGCCCTATGTTAAATTATGGGCCGGCCATCATAAGGTTTTATGATTTAATTTGACCTAGCTTAAATAAAATATTAAGAATTGTTTCGGGTTTAGGCTTCTTAAAGTGATTTTTGCGAGGGGACTTTATATTGAACGTATATTAAGTTATGGACCGAACATCAATTCAGAGGAGTCATTTATACTTAAACAAATAAATTGGACCAAATTTTAATACTATGTATATACTTGTTTGGCGTTTTATACGTTTTTTATTGGAAACTGGCTTTCTACGGGACCAATGGGTAATTATGAACCGATTAGCACAAAATTGCAGGGTGTTATTTCTAGATTTTCTAAAATTAAAAATTTTACCAAACTTTACCACAATATAGAGAAAAATGTGGAGAAAAAAAATATTTTTTTGCCTAAAAATTAAAATTTATTTTAATAAATATTGCCTATTTTTAGGCAAACAAATATTTTTTTTCTCCACAAATTTATTTTTACCAGCAAAACTGTTGATTATAAAGAAAAACGTTATATGAACGGATTAAAGAAATTGTAATTCTAAATTTTTTTGAGTTTGTTTTAGCAAAATCGGACAAGTGGTTCTCGAGTTATGTTAAACAAAAAAACATCAAGATAAGGAAAAAATTTAAAATGTCATAAAAAAAAACTGACACATACCAACGCCAAACCCTTTGAGGGTTTTACTATACTGACCTAGTACCATCACCCTGACTTGGAATTTCTCACCCCCCAGATTGGCTGTTGTACTGTGTTATGGGCCGATCCTCACGAAATTTTGCTGTGTGATTTCTACACTTTGGGGGGTGGGACTTTTCGCAGAGGTGGAAAGTTTCTGATTTGCCACTCACTGGGAGTGGCCAGGACGATTCCTTTGTTGAACTGTCCAAGCAGCTAACTACTTCCGGTCTTAGACCAAGTACCCCCCGGGCAATGGCTTTGTAGCATCCGCTTCGAGGCTAGCCAGAGTTAGAAGGCGCCACAACCATGTATCCTGAATGGTCGAAAGGACGTCTCAGGAAAGTAGGCGATAACCGCTGAAACATGGTTGCATCGTGGGATTGGACACGTAGATAGCAGCCCTATCACCAATCTAGGGGACGAGGGTTAGCAGCCCACATTCCCGAAACACAAATTGCTAACGAATCGCTAATTAAACAGAGGCGCCCTATGCTCCAATGGGAGTTAGAGGAACACATATATATTTCTACACTTATGAAACTATGACAGATCAACATTTTTATCGTACTAAAGAATTTTTTTTTGAAGTGACATTTGCATTTGGCAGATCTTTAAGAACTGCTATAGTTTCTAATGCAGTGAACCTATAACAGACCAACTTCTACTAATTTTTCCGAGAATTGGTTTTATATGGGCCTTGGGGTAAACTAATCTTTACGAAATTGGGTGGTATAGGTTCTAGTCCTAGAAAGCAATTAAGAAATAATCAGTACGTTTCCCCACAAATTTATGTTAGTTTTTGTACCAGAAATAAAAAATATTTTCAAGTAATTAATCCAAATTTGGGTCCAGAACGCTTTGCTGATTTTTAATCCCGAGCTGCTTAGAAGAGACAGAAACAAATTGACCAGGGTTTAAAAAACTGCAGTCGAAACCAAAAACTTTCGAACAAAAAACGAAAATTTTTTGTACAATTTTTCGCTTTTTGAGTTGGAATGACAGCGACTGTTTACATTTAATGAATCAGAGATAAAAGCACCAGTTTTTTTTTTTTTTTTTGCCAATGACAAAAAAAAAGGAGTGGAAGAAATGGCAGTTTTTCTACTTTGACTGCAGTTTTTTAAACGCTGAATTTGACAACAAATTGTTTTTTTTTTTATTGAGTCGTTTGAAAGTGATTGTGATTCCCACAGACGGACAGATAGAGGTACAGACGGACGGATACGGCTAAATCGACTAAAAATTATTCATGGACCCAGAAAACATAAATTTTAGGGGTCTTAGATGAATTTAAAAAGAGTTTCTTACGGTATGACAAACTTTCTATACTCTTAATGTACAAAACATTTTTAATTGCGATTTTCATAAATGTAGCAAAAGCGGGCTAGGAGCAAATAAAAGGCACACTAAATACAACGAAAATACTTTTTTTTTTGGAAAAAAAGTACAGGATTATCCATTTAGTGGTTTCAATACCGCCGGTCATCAGCTGTTAAATATCTGCCTCATGCAGTGTCATTTATTTAGTAAAAGGTTTGCCATTACGAATTTGGGCCTTTTAACAACAGAAGAACGCGCAAAAATAATTAAAACTTACTACAAAAGTGTTGGTTCAGACGTGGCTAATTTTCGAGCATTACAAAGTGATTATGGTCGTCATAATCGACCTACTGTGCAAGGAATTGGCATGATTATAAATAACTGTGAAGAGACTGGAAGCGATAAAGATGTGGCCAGTCCTGTGCATCATCGCAATGTGCGCACTGCCAAACATATCGCTTATATTTGTGAAAGTGTGGCGGATCCCAATTTGTCGATTCCTCGGCATTCTCAGGAATTGGGTATATTTTACGCCTCGTTATGGCTTATTTTATATAAAGATTTGCACCTCCAGCCATATAAAGTCCAACTCATGTAATAATCAAAGCCGGTTGACCATTTACAACGCCGTAGATATTCTGACTTTTCGAACAAAATTTTTTACAGCGATGAAACTCATTCCTCACTCGGTGGTTACGTTAACAAACAAAACTGTCGCATATGAGGCATGAAGATTCCTGAAAATTTATTGTGGGAAAGTTGTGGGTTCCGGAAAAAGTGATGGTTTGGTGCGCATTAAGGTAACGTATGAAAAATGCCCAAAGTATTTGTGAGGGCAGCTTTCGAAGAAAGAGAAGGAACATGTTTTTTGGTATTGAAGTGGCAATGTGTAAAAACAGGCCGTCGCAATCAATACAAATTGCGTGATCAAAACAAAAATGCTTTCGAAGAAAAAGACAGAAAAAAACTCAATATTTTCTGTCTCGTGACGCCTCTGTGTTCTCTGTGGTCTGGATGTCTCATAGGCCAACATTTGTTTGACAATGATGCGGGAAGAAACGTTACCGCCTTTCTTGACCTGCAATTGAAGATTATGAACTGGAAGATATGGGTTGCAACAAGACAAAGCCACACAACACGACCGACGTTGGTTTTATTGCATGGGAAGTGTCGAGAATGCGTAATCTCACGTTTTGATGACGTCCAGATAACATCAGAGCCCATGAAAACCAAAAATCGTCAAGTTAGCGCCGAGATATCGAGATACCGCCCGAAATGTGATGAAAAACTATCTCGACTGATCGACTGCTGCAAACAACTTGCAGGCGAACATTTAAATGACATTATATTTTGAACGTAATGGCAAAGGTTCATAATGAAATAAAAGTCTCATCGAAATCTAGCCTTATGGATGTTTTATTTAGCTTCACTTCTGAAACCAAAAATGGATAACCCTTTATAAAAATTTTAGTTTTCAAGCTTACTGAGAATCATTCGAGTATCAATATAAATTATTATTTAAAAATTGCGCAATAAAAGCAGGATGTAAGGTATTTGGCTTTTAGAAAGAGTTGTTAAGCTTAAGTTTTCAAACTTAATGGGAACCTTGATATTCCATTATCATATACACAGACAAAACATACACATTTATATCAAGTGGAATTGTTGTGTTATGTTATGGAACTCCTTTTATGAATTTTTTTTTATTACTTTTTTCTATTTTTCTAAATGTATTTTACTTGTTGTCTTTGTTTGCTCTCTCAGAAATTCAAAGTCGTTAAACAGAATTGTTGTTTAAGCTGTTGTTGTTGGTATTGTTTATATTATTCTTTTTAAATTTTGCTAAAAATAACAAATTTGTATTTCTATTTAACCGGAAAAGGATACATGCTACCATACGGGGGTTTTATGCTTTTATACACACAAGCTCTTATACACACAAAAACAGACAGACAAATGCGATTATTTACCCCAAATTTGGAATAAAAACACGTCCACACTCTGCCACATTCACATATGTACATACTGGATATCAAAATGTGTCACACTACATTTACCTTAAAACTTTAAATTGCTTTAGTTTCACATGTTTTAACATGATTTTTTTCACACAAATTGCAGTAAAACTGTGAGTTTGAACTTTCCAGAACTGTATCTCAAATCAGTGTTTTGGGAATTTTAACTTTTTTATGGTTATTAGCTCGTATTTCTGTGGCAGTTAAAAGGTGATGTTGAAAGTTAGTGAAAGGATAGCGATTGAATTATGCAAAATATCATGTATTTAAGGAATTTTAGGTTTTTATTTTTTATGATAAAATATAGTGCTTTAATTAAAGCAATCATAAATATATGTAAGGGATGCTGTATCGTTAATCCTTGCATTATAAATAAGACCATAATGTATGCCGATTCGCTCTCATCATGTCAAATGTATTACAAACTTGCTAACTGATCAAAAACATATTTATTCCACAGTCTAAATTTTGTACAATTAAGATGAACAGTTCTAGAGATTTCTTT
The DNA here is from genome assembly GCA_963931875.1 of Pollenia griseotomentosa. NCBI lineage: Eukaryota > Metazoa > Arthropoda > Insecta > Diptera > Polleniidae > Pollenia > Pollenia griseotomentosa. Next base: position 139,896,882 of record OZ007563.1, on the reverse strand, counting down.
AAATAGCTAAAACAACATTATGGTATAGAAAGTACAACCATGCACAACTCTGCACAAGCTCTAAACCGACTACTTAAGTAATGTAAGGAAAGGAAATTAACAAGTACAGTAGTTTTGACTTAACTGCCTTTTATTTACGTGCACTTTTGACTTAACTGCACAAAATTGATAATTTTTGGCAATATTCTTTATAATCCCATACAAATTCCTTTTTTAAGTGCACTTTCTTTACCTGCACATTTAAGATAAGTGCCCAAAATTTTTGGCATTTTAAAATTATTTTCATACAAAAAATCCAAGTTAGCTGCACTTTGACTTAACTGCCCAAATTACATATTTTCTGTAATTATTCTTCAAAATCCTTCTTTACGTGCATTTTGTATACCTGCACATTTTTCTTTTTTTTGGGCAGCTTTAAAATATTTTCATATAAAACATCAAAGTTAGCTGCACACATGAAAAACAATGGTGGCCACTTTTTCACATAAATATCCAATTTAAGCTGTTTATAAAAACAAAAATCGCAAACAAGTCAAGTTGTATGCATGTACCTACATTTATGCATATGGGTTGTGGTTACAGCAACTTTACCATGATTATATGAAAGGAATAGCAAATCTTAGGTCTGGAACAGAATAAAGTAGTTGTAGTAGTATTTAAAGCTGACGAATGCTCTATAGCGCAACAAAGTTCAAAATTTCGAATTTTGCGCTTCAACGGCAACGGCTACTACAACTACGTATTCTGTTCACACTACTTTGAAACTGCCGTTTTTAACTTTTGACAGTTTGCAGCGCTATTCTTAACGTTTTACTACAGCGACTTTTCTGTTCCCCACTTTATTGTTACCAATTTGGCTATCTCGTTCCGTATAAAAATGCATAAGAAATGACTACAGGTTGTTTTAACGTAATTGTTATTATCAATTTATTAATAAAAATGTTGTTACTCCTCTTTCAAACACTTTACTTTAGCTGCACTTTTATGCAGGTAACCACAATTGCGTACCTGCAAATTAAGGCAGCTAAATACATTTAAGATAGCTGCATTTTTGACTTACCTGCACAAAAAATCGTGCAAAGGAGATTGTGCAGCTAAGTCAAAACTACTGTAATCATATTTTTTTCAATTTGTATACCCTTCACCACAGGTGGTTAATAGGGTATATATAAGTTTGTCATTCCGTTTGTAATTTCTATAATATTGATGTTAGACCCTATAAAGTACATATATTTTGGGTCCTTATGAGGAGCGAAGTTGATCAAACAATGTCCGTCTGTCCGTTGAAATGGATTTTCCGAAGACCCCATATGTGATGGGGACCAGGCTATTATACATTTATGTCACATATGGTCCGGAATTGTTTGCTATTGAAATTCAGCAAGATCGGTCCAAAAATGGCGTAGATATGAGTAAAAAACCACGACTGCCTCAAATTTTTTCCTTTAAAGGTCCAATTAGACGTGACATTACCATACCAACACTGTATTACCAAAACGACATAAACATAACATACAAACCAATTCAATTTTGGTTTCTACGGTCATACAGTGGCTATGGTAATACAGTGTTGGTAATGTGGTTTTTTTGTTGTTTTTTTATACCCTTCACTACAACTGTAGTGGGATTCTGTAACTTATTTTAACAACACTTGTCATTGTTAAAAAACTAAACAACTGGTTTAACGATTTTGCTATTCTCGAACTTATTTAACAACACTTGTTATTGTGTGCAATCAGCTGAGTTGTTAAGTAAACGACAACAATTTTGTAGTTGTTAAATAAAAACAAGTGACATTTTTTCAAATAAAAAAAACAAATTTTAAATAATAAACGACAACAATTTTTAAGTTGTTAAATAAAAACAAGTGACATTTTTTCAATTAAAAAAAAAAAACAAATTTTAAAGAATTCGATCTACTAATGGCTTTTGAATATTTGGGATATAGCTTATCAACGGAAGAGCCCATAAGCAATCGAAATGTAACTCGGCGTTTGCTGCGAGATGTAGACACACCTTTTCATCTGCCACCTACAGAGTTTCGAAAACTTTATCGCTTAAGTCCGGAGTTTGTAGATGATATTGTTTCAGAGCTTGACAGTAGATTAAGAGGTACAAGAATAACTGCACTATCTACAGAAAAACAGGTAATAGGTTTAATATTTAAATTGTATATAATATAAAATTTTCTTTTGTATAGGTTCTCGCAACCTTGCGTTTTTATGCAACTGGATGCTATCAACGACCAGTAGGTGAACATTGGGGTATATCAATGAGCCAAACGTCTGTTAGCCGTTGCATTCACCGTGTAACAGATGTTATAAATAACATCATGTTTTTTACAACTGTAAGGTTTCCGATGACCCAAGTGGAACGGCAGGCCGCAAAAACAACATTTGCCTCATCTTCTTCTCCCTTTGTAGGTGGTTCTATAGGTGATATTGATTGCACACATGTGTCCATATTGGCGCCAAAAATTCATGAAGAGGCATATGTCAACCATCATGGCTATCACTCTATCAATTTCCAAATGGTAAAAAAAAAATTATTGCATCAGTTTCTCTTATGCTCATATAAATATTTATTTTAGATATGTGACCCAAATCTTAAAATTTTAAATGTTAACGCAAGGTATCCTGGAGCAAGGCATGATTCCTACATTTGGAGCTGTTGTGCAGTGCGAAGGGTGATGCAGAGAAATTTTGAAAATGGAAACCATATGTTTCTCATTGGTAAGCTTTTTATAATTGAAAAATATTTACAAAAAGTGTAGATATTTTAAATCGTATGTTTGTATGTAGGTGATTCTGGTTACCCATTGGAGCCATGGCTTATGACTCCCCTAGCAAACCAACCAGAGGGGAGTCCTAAATTTCGTTATAATGAAGCCCTGTGCAAAGCACGAAATCCCATTGAGAGACTTTTTGGCGTTTTAAAGGCAACTTGGCGGTGCTTATCGCAACAAAGAACTCTTTTGTATGATCCAGGCTTTACTGGAAAAATTGTGAACGCTTGCGCAGTGCTTCATAACAGAAATTTACACCAACAGGGAAGCGCACTTGAATATGAATCCCTTGAGTCACACATCAACAGTTATGCAACCGAAGAAGCACCGTCATCCACAGCAAAGCGTGTTCAAGAACGTCTAATAGCGAACCATTTCACATAATTATTTTTTTAAAAAATCATTCTTGAAAATAAATAATATTTTTTATTTCAATAATAACTACAAAAAACCCAATGGTAATTCAGTCTTTTATTATTATGAATTCAGGTACATTTAGTTAAAAACAAAATATAAAAAATAAAGACTTTCAGAAATAAATAAAAAACAAAAATAAAGAACTTCAAAACTTACAATCTAAAAAAAAGATATTAATTTAATAAAGAAAAGAAATGAATAAAAATAATAAAAAACAAAAATAAGGAACTTCAAACTTACAATCTAAAAAAAAAGATATTAATTTAATAAAAAAAAATGAATAAAAAACAAAAATAAGGAACTTCAAAACTTACAATCTAAAAAAAAGATAACTTAATAAAAAAAAATGATTACAAGCTATTAAGGGCATTTGCTAAATTATTGCCAGCATCGGCAATATGCTTTAAAACTGCAGCCATGTCTGCAATAGCCTCTGCCATCTTCTTCGTCGCCTCGGAATTAGCTGAGTTTGTTTCAGCTAGCATCTGTTACAAATATGAAAAATGTAATTATTTTATAAACAATTTGGTATGATTAAAAAGTACCTTAAAAGAATCAGCTTGCTGTTTAGCGATCTCCAAAAATTTGTCCTGCACTTCTGCATCGATGGTTTTTTTCCGTCTAGTTTTTTGTGGCGTATTTCTCACACTGACAGGGGTCCTGACTGAGTCAGACTTACCTGACGTGCTTGGAAGGTCATCAAACATGTTTTCGCTTCCCTCTTCCATACGTAGTTGCAATTCCTTAAACAAAAACAAGTTAAAATTAATTTTTGTTATGTTCAAAAACAAATTTATTTTAACTTACTTCACTTAAAGGCACATTGTCAGCGACAACTTCACTTCCTTCAATGTATTCATTTCCAACTAAGGAAATGACTCGCATTTCCAGCTCCGTCACGGGCTCTTGTGTAATAGGCCTATTGCCAGTCAACGCCTGCTGCCTTTTCCGGTCGCGGACCTTTATACTGGTACGCGATTTGAGGTCTCGCCATACCTTTTCATGTAAAAATATTTATTCACATAGGTATAAGCATCAATTATGTGCACATTATTAAATATTTTACAAAGTTTACTTACCGTGTGCCATTGGTCAACTGACTTCACAGCTCCGCCAAAACTGTTAAGCGTTTCCGCTAATTGCGCCCACTTTTTTTGGGATTCCAATTTGCCGTGTATTTTCTGGAATTTTCCACCAGCCAGCCCCTTATTCTCCAGCATGAAATCGGCCATATAATTAAGTTGCTCGGCCGATGCACGACATCTTTTTGGGGCAGAGTTAAAGTCCATTCTACAAATAAAATAATTAGTAAATTATTTACGATTTGTATACATTTATTTTATTAAATTTAAAAATTTTTAACTTACCTCCTATTTGACCGCACAATTTTGATTATTTTTTTTTGTATTCCTTTTAGCTCTTTTCGTTTATTTTATCAGAGTTGCCACATAGTTGCAAATTGTAACAATATTTTTAACATTAAGTTACAGAATCGCATAATCGTTACTGCAAACGAAAAAATGAGTCGACAAGATAACAATTCTTGCTATTGTTAAAAGTTACAGAATCCCACTACTGGTGGATTTTATTTGTAAAACAAACTCATAGACTTAATATATTTTAATTTAACGCTTCTTCAGTAAAAGCATTCGTTAAGTTCTCTCCTGAGACTGATGATATTGCCAGTTCGAATCCCAAAAATAATTTTTTTTTAAATTTTTTTTATTTAATTTTTTTATGTTCTAAAAAACGATTTTAAGATTATAAAACGAATTTCAAGCACCAACTTTGGCAAAAGAGTAAAAATTTTTTTTTTTTTTTTATATTCTTCGGCATGGCGAAATACCTAAAACACGTTATTTATGTATATAAATTTTTGTTCTTATCTCATCATGGTGAAGGGTATATTAGATTCGGCATAGCCGAATATAGCACTCTTACTTGTTTTATTTTATTTATTTGATTAAATCTATGGATATGAATTCTTACAGAGTACTATATATTACAAGATTTTATATAAAGGCATTATTAACGAAAAATACATATGGGCATTTCTCCAATGTCGATTGCGACATTCGTACGCCTTAAAAGTGAAAAAAACATATACCAAAACATTAATTTTATTTTGACAAAAGGCCATCGATTAATATAAGCAAGCACACCACGAGCTTTATTATTCGTCATTGTAATATGCTTGCTGAAATCTAACTTAGGATCAAGTAGAATACCAAGATCCGGAAATTCTCCAACGGATAGTATCAACTTGATACCCGTCCAGGAAATAGTGTAGCATGGATGTGCAATTTCTAGAAAATCGCATGTGCTTGCATTTTTTTAAGTTTAGCTCCATTTGGTTTTATTTACACCATGCGTTGAAACTATGTAAATCCTGCTGCAAATACGCCTCATCTGAAGGTAATTTGTAGCTAACATCATCAGCGTACATTAAAGCATTACAATGCTTCATTACAAGCGGAAAATCATTTATGAAAAGCGAAAATAGCAAAGGGCCTAGGTGACTTTCTTGGGGTTCAACGGAGCTAACAGAAATTTCTTTGGAGGCGGTATTATCAAAAAGAACACACTGTATCCTGCGACCGTAACCAGCACAAAGCGTTGCTAGTAAGCCCTAATAAATGATATACATATATGTAGGCTCTATATATATGCTATGAATAGAGCTAAAAAAATAAGTTTTAGTACAATTGAGATCAAAAATGACTATTTGAAAGAAAATTTTTTTAAATTTCAGAAACCTCTTCGCCTTATTTGCTAAAAATACCAATAGTTAGACAGTGTGACAGTGAATATACACTTTGAAAATGCCCTAGGATCGTTGTAGTTCTTGCTAATTATACCAATTTGCAATTTTTATAATTTAAACTCAAGAAACCTTTTTTAGGAATTAATTTTAATTAAAACACTTTTCCTCTGATTTAAAATTTTCGAACAATGGAAAGCTTTCCAACTATGTTATATAAGGAAGTTATGGCATTAAAAGCTATTTATGGGAGTGGTTTCTTATGGGATCTAAGGTCAAATATGGCCTGATGTCAAGTAGATATGCTGATATGATTTAGATTGCAATAATATGTTTATAAGCTAAATTAAAAGCCTAGTCCATGATGTCGATCGACTTGTAGGTCGACCGGTTTCACGATTGTAACGTAGTCTATTTATTTAACCCACCGATGAGTGACAGTTCTGAAAAGGTCCCTACGGACCTTTTTTGTAAATCATGTTTTTTTCATATAAAAAATTTTTTTTTGATTTTTTTTTTTGTTTTTATTGTTTATATCTAAATTCTACAATAAGTGAACTTTATTGCTTTCAAGGAAAGGCACAATATTCTAATTTTATACTACTAGCAATAAACCAGTTCTTAGAATTTTTTGTTCTTAGTATTTTGTTCTTAGTATTTTTTGTTCTTAGTATTTTTGTTCTTAGAATTTTTTTGTTTTTATCATCATCCCTAATGACTTTGAGTTTAGGTCTTTGTGTTTAGAACAAGTAAATTATGTGTTGAAACAATAAAAAAAATTATAATGATGCCCAAAAACATGCATTTATTAGTGAAATTCAGACAAGGTCCATACGGACCTATTCACACGTCCGAGCACTATTCTCACTAAAACCTCAATAACTCCTAAAGTAATGATCCGATCGGCTTGAAAAGATGCGCAACAAAATACTCTTGGAAGTAACTTGTAGTGGCCGAAGTAGGAGTAATTTCAGTTTGAAAAGGCAAAAAGGTCCCTAGGGACCTTCTCACTCAGCGGAGGGTTAATGTCAAATCACATCAACAATTAAAATTAGCAAAACATGTAAATAAAGCAATAACAATACAACTCTAAAAAAGAGTTTTGTGAAAAATATTTTATAAATGTATATAATTTTATAAGAAGTGTTGTTTTAAAAAATATATTTAAAAAAAATATTAAGTGTTGGTGTGTAAAGAAATAATTTCGTTTATTATTCCAACATTCCCTCTGTCGACAAAGACAACACAAGTGACTGATTTTAACATTAGGGGTGCACAATATTTCGTTGTGGGGCGCAAACTTGTATAAAAACGAAAACGATATCGTTCGCTTGCATTGTCAAGTCGATCAACCTGTCGTGCTGAAAATTATAAGCAGTGCGCAAATCAGCACTATGGTTGAAAATGAAAGCGAGCTATAGCGGTCCACAAAAGTCTGGACCAACTAACTTCCCTAAAAAATTGATATTCCTGTTAAATAAAAAACTAACAAAAGTTGGTAGTGAAAAGCAGCGATAGGCATTGAATTTTGCACAAATCAAAAGAAATCACACGACCAAATTAAGTGAAGTTAGGTACATAATGTAGGGTAGGTCCTTTTCGCACTCTCGAAAAACACTTTAATACAACTTAGATTATAATGTTAAAAATGAAATTTGGTCCAGTTTGGTTTCATATTGCTATAAACCATATCATGTAACTATCGGTCAAAAACCTACCAAAGGGGCCATATAACGGAGGCTTTCAAAAAAAAAAAAAATCGTTAATTAGACTAAAACAGAAATTAATTATAATTTTAGTTTAGAAATTCGTCTAAAATATACCACGTTCAGAAGAATTCAATATTATTACCGTTCTTATTATAACTTTTTCTCAATCTGGAAGCTTTAATTGATATTAATAAGGTTTAAATTTATTGCATGAGCACAAAGACCCTATTCCGGAAAGAAGTTTGTATAGGCGCTATGTTAAATTATACAAGAATTGTCCCCATGCCAATCAAATGGAACATACCAAATTTCATCAAAAATTCTCCAAAATCGCGACCTGTACTTTGAACACAATGTTAACATGTTCAACCAGCAGGTCAGCTGAAAGGAATGGCGGACTTAATTAGATCGATTCAGAAAGTAATTCTGAGTTTATCGGAATACTAGGAAAAATACACATCCACACAAATTCAATATACCCCTATAGGAAACCTGGGTGCAAGTGTTTCCAAGTCAAAAGTTTGTCGAATATTTTGATGACCATGTCAACAAAGCGTCTACACTTTTATATTGAATAGTACCCATTTATTATTTGTTTTAATAAATTAATTAACAGAATCTGGGAATTTATTCCTCATGGTGAGTTACATTTATTATATAAATTTTTCATATTATTCGAATGTGTATTCTATGTCAAATACAATCCTCAAAAGCTTTTATACTTTAATAGCCTCATTCCTTCAATATTTCACAGGAATATTTTCTATGCACTATCAGAATTTTTGTTTTTGTATATTTCTGTTACGAAGCTTACCTTAGCTATCCTTTGGATAGCAATGAAGTAAATTGTAAAGAAAATTTATACAACTATTAGATACCAGCAGAATGTAATGCATTTTCTGGCCCGCTACGGCCTTCGTCAGCATTCTTTGTATCTTATAACTGGATAGTGCCTATTGTAAATTTTATGTATTTAACTTAATTATTTTAACAAATAGAATCTGGGAATTTATTCCTCATGGTGAGTTACATTTATTATATAAATTTTTCATATTATTCGAATGTGTATTCTATGTCAAATACAATCCTCAAAAGCTTTTATACTTTAATAGCCTCATTCCTTCAATATTTCACAGGAATATTTTCTATGCACTATCAGAATTAAGTTAAATACATAAAATTTACAATAGGCACTATCCAGTTATAAGATACAAAGAATGCTGACGAAGGCCGTAGCGGGCCAGAAAATGCATTACATTCTGCTGGTATCTAATAGTTGTATAAATTTTCTTTACAATTTACTTCATTGCTATCCAAAGGATAGCTAAGGTAAGCTTCGTAACAGAAATATACAAAAACAAAAATTCTGATAGTGCATAGAAAATATTCCTGTGAAATATTGAAGGAATGAGGCTATTAAAGTATAAAAGATTTTGAGGATTGTATTTGACATAGAATACACATTCGAATAATATGAAAAATTTAAATTAATTAACTGTTAAAAAAAAAAACAATTTTCAATGCGGTTTCACGGTTCCACGTATGGTCCCAAAAGAACTACCAAGTCAATTGTACCAACGTCAGTTTTAGATTTCAAATTACACGCGCATGTTGAATGTCTATAGTAAATGACATTGTAATAAGTCACTAGTACTGGTGACTGTGCCAAAAGTGAACCAGTACAGATTCACTAGTGACATTTCCTGCAAGCACCATTCCACGTGGTGTAGGTATAAATGTTTGAAAAGCCGAGTTTTTTTGCCTTTTTTATAGTATTATTAGCTTATATATAGTTGCTTATCGCTTTTGCTATTTATAGAAATGTATGCTCAAATGCAAAGATGGGGTAAATGCACTCACATTTAAGGCCGGGATTCACTGTCCTACGCAATCGTGCGATTGATTCACACGAAAGTCTGACAGAATTCTATTAACCCGCCAATGGTGACCTACTGGACTGTGAGACCGTGTGTGTTATCAAATTCAAATAACTTTATTCTACGTTATTGTTTTTGGTTGCAATTTCGAGTAGCTGCCGCATTGCACGTCCCCCACCATCACTTCACGATGAAGCTGCTCAGTGAGTACACGTTGTGTATTTTTTTTTTAACTAACCCGGTGCGTGAGACCGTGTGTCACCGATGTTTTAGTAAAATAATCAAGGACTCATTTTAAAGGATTAAAAACTTGATACCAATTTTTGTTTATTGTGTAAAAGTTTCGAATGCCGAATCACTAAAAACGATATTTTTCTTAATGAATATGGGCATTTCCCCAGAATGGTCTACCAGGATGAAAAAATAAAATGTTGATAATCATCGTCTTTTATTGTTGATTATTATTAAAAAAGTCTATGTTGTTATAAAAGAATGGTTTCATAGCATATCTCAGCTGTTTTACTTGAGGAAATTGCACTGGAAACTGGAAAATTTTATATTTTCTTATATTTTCTACTTCTACACACATTTTTATATGCTTATTTTACATGCAAAAATATGTTATGTTTACACTCTTTCTTCATAATCTTTTCATTACAATCAATTGTAAATTGAGTATTTAGTTGTTTGTTAAGGAAATTTGAAGACATTAATGGGAAACTGCAATGTGATAATAACAAAAAAAAATATGGAAAAATCGTACGTTCGCGACCCGTACGTTCGCGACCGGTACTTAAGCCATTTAAACAAAAACCAAAAGAGATATTTTTTTGGTAAATACTGCATTGAGACCTACATTAATACACTTTTAAAATAAATTAATCACTTTTGAATATTCCGTTCCATTACGCAGATTTTTACATTTAACTGCTGTCAGCCAAAGTTGACTTCTATTTTGCGTACGTTCGCGACCATATGTTAATAACTATTATTATAAAAACTTAAACTCGATGAAACTCATCTTTTGCACTAAACATACAGCTACCCAAATGCTATCGAATCGCAAAAAAAAAAGCTAGGAAAAGTTTTGTTTTCTATATTATTTGTACATCAAAAGCGTACGAACGTACGTTCGTGACCCCAGGAAATGCCCATATGTGATTTTTTATTTTTTTTCTTAATTTTAAAAAATGAATTACGAAAAACGTTGTTATTTTTAATGCTCTAATTTAATTTAATCAAATGTATTAAACGTTTAATTGACAATATTGATTTGCACCAGTAAACATATTAATAATATAAATTAAACGTTTAATTCACTTGATTAAATTTTTAATTAAAACTGATTTTATTTTTGATTAATGCGTTACTGGTGCAAATTTTGTTCTGTGTATGCGATCAGAGTTGCATTTTTTGTAAAGTAGCTGAGTCATATGAGCTTGCATCTATTTTGTATGTCATTGGCAGCAGATTTTGCAGAAATTTTTTTATTTCACTTGATTAAACGTTTAACTCACTTGATTAAATTTTTAATTAAGACAGATTTTTTTTTTTACTAGTGCAAATTTTTTTCAGAGTAGAATCTATCACTTTTTGAAAATGTTTAAAAGCATTTGCAAGTCGGACAGACTTGTCAAAAATCTGCTACCAAGACTGTTTTTAAGCAAAATTTAAAATCTTAATATAAAAAAATTGTACTGGATTTAAGAATTATTTTTCAATGATCATCACGGATATAACGCAAACACTTATGAATTAATGTCTGTGAGTGTATTGCTCCGTAAAGAATCTTCAAACTCATGAAAGGGAACAAATAAGAGAAAAGAAAAATACAAAATAAAAATATATTAAATAAATATGTTTTTATTTTTATTATTTTCTTATACACTCCATTTCCTAAAAAATCTTGTAGTTTAAAAACACTACACAAGGATAAAAATAACGACACAATACGAATAAAGTTCAATGTATGAAAAGAAGGAATTCGGATGGCGAATAGAGATTTTGTGTGTGTTGAGAAAATAATACAATGCCCCAATAACCTACAAAGAGAAAACATTCAGACTTGAATCAATATAAAAAAAAAACAAAAAGCAAATAAAATAAATTAAATTATATGGTATGGGGTAAATTATCCAATAATACGAGGGTCATTTCAGAAAATTTAAAACAAGTTAGTACAATTTGTAAGATGAAAAATCTTTTAATCCAGGTAAAAATGTGACTTAAACTTGTTCATATTGACTTTGTTTTTATATTAACACATTTTTGTTTATTACAATTAAAGTTTTATTTAATTTGACGAAATTTTCTATTTGAGATTGATGTATTCTATTATATTTTTACAATGATGAAACTAAATTAATTCAAATAAATATCTAAAGTATAACTGTTAAATTTTAAGGGAAAATGTTCTATTTGAAGTTCAAAAATCGATTATACATATAGGAACTGAACGTGCGTTAATATCAAAAAACGTTATTTTAGGAAGACCTTTTTTTAGGGGCAAGGTTAAAAAGGTCCTTTTATTTTAACATTAGATCTTTTCTCTTCTGGTCCAAGTATGCCGGCCATGCACTTCACAAGTAAAGTGTTTCAGTGCCTGGCACTGCTTAAACGAAACTTGTGAAACACACAAGTAAACTGCGCAAATCAAAAAAAGTTTTCCTTTTTCTACCCTTTACCGAAGGTGAGCTTTTCGCTTGTAATTTGTACAATATTGATCTTGACTCTATAAAGTATAAATATTCTGGGTTCTTTATGAGTTGATTAAACGATCTCCGTCTGACCTTTTGTCCGTGTGTTAGTTTTTCGAAGACCCCAGACATGATGGGAACTATATTTATGTCACTTATAGTCCGGAATTATTTGCTATTGAAATTGATCCAGATCGGTCCATAAAAAACTGGTTTTAAGCAAAAAACGACTACTAAATCTCTTGTGTTTTTTTTCGGAATATCTGGGAATCGGCAAAAGCCAAAGTTTCCAAATGAGAAACAAGCATCTGGGTTATTAATACACAACATCCGACAAAATGTGTCACAAAATAGATTTATTTATATCTCAGAAATGGTAGGATAACATTTTTTGTGGGCGGGATTTGAGAAGTGGGCGTGGCAAGAAAAAAAATTATTTATTTCTTAAAATGGTTTTGTTCTATACGCACCATGGTGATGATTCGGCATAGCCGACATTGGCACTGTTACTTGTTTAATTTGTTCCTTAATGTTTTGTAGGAGTCGACTTTCATGAGCTGTTTTCTGCTTTTAATGCGCCATAATTCAGGCGATTTTAGGAACTCTGTCCGCGCTCATGTATTGTTGTCAACTCTTAAAAACCGCGATTAAACTTTTAACACAAACTTTACAAGTTCATTGTACAGTTTTACTAACTAGAGCAAATATCAAACTCGTTTGATTTGTACTCAAGTCACTGCGTTAGTATCACGGCCATTCACTACACAAACGCAGTGAAGACTGCCAGACTTGATCAGTGAGCTTGTGCAGTGTATAACCAGCATTAGTCAATATTCCATATTTCCAAGAAGCCATTGGTATGTGGAGTGGGTAAAATAATTGGCCGAACTGTTGGATTTATTCGTGTCGAATTCCATCATCCTAAATTGGCCATAAGCTATCCGCCTAGCATACAGGGTGTAGACGCTATTACGCTGAATCCGTCATTTTGAGAGGAAAACGGGAGTTATTTGTCTACAACTCGTCTTCTTATTCACAGTTGTCGGCAGTTTTTACAAACAATATTTTGCTATTATTACTGAGTGGTAAGTGCGACAATTTTAGCAATTAATTAAGGCAGTCATGTTTTTTGCTCCTATCAACGCCATTCACGGACCGATCAAGATGAATTGAAATATCAATATATTCTAGATTACACAGAAAGAAAAACACTCGGGACAAATCAAGTTTTATATGATTACTTAAAGTACGAGTCTTACTCAAAAATTCAAGTACGAATAACTTTAAAACGTACTCAAAACAATCCAAAATGGGATTACTTTCGAAAATCAATCCCGAAATTTCTTGAAATAAGTATAAAATTCTTAAATCAAGTAAAAAAAGATTAAGCTGTTCGTTGTGTTTAACCCTCCGACTTACGCATGTTTTGATTTTCTATACACATTGAAAAAGGTCTGGCCAGACTCATGTATACAACGAAGGGTTAAAAAGTAAATTTTAGCTCTTGCTTCTCATTTAGTTTATATTTTTGGTTAAATATGTACATAAGATTTCTAAATTAAAAACCATATCGGACATGATGTTGGTGTTTTATCATTCTGTAAGGTGTAATACGGGAAAGTAAATCAACCATAATAACTTTTTCTTTCTAATTTCTTTTTTGGTTTTTTTCAAGCACGAATTCGGGATAAAATCCACTTTATAATACTTGCATCAAGCGCATTTTGAGATGGATTAAATCTTAGTTTTACTTAAATCATTCTCATTTTCGGAATATTTTAAGTACGAATTCGATATTGAATATGGATAAATTAAGTATATCTTTACTTGATTAAAGAAAATCCGTACTCACCGTTAAATACCGCTTCGTATTAATTTGAGTACGGATGGAATGATTTTTCTTCTGCGTGTTCATCTATCTACTATAAATTCATAACTAAACGCAAAAAAAATATGGTTGGAGGTAATTATATTCTAAGAGCTATTATTGGATTTTAAAAAAGTTTATTTTTGCAGGTTATAAACCATAATATGGTCAAAATAAACCATATTTTGGTCAATATCAACCATATTAATGGTGAAAATTAACCATATTATGTTGAAAATTAACCATAATATGGTCAAAAGTTTTTAGAATTCATACAAAATTTACCATATTATGGTAAGAATTTACAATAATATGGTCAATGTAAATCATAATACAGTTATTTATTTCTTTCATTTTTTCAATTAGTTGTCTCCTTTTCTGTTAGAGGCGAATGATCGAAGCTTAATTCCGCTGAGAGAAAACTAATACTGTGAATTAATCAAATCGGTAAAATTCACAATCGGGCCTGTCTCATCAAATGAAAATTCGTTCGATCAGCTAATTCGACTGCAGTTGAATATCAAATTCAGTTTAAAATAGGCACCTTTATTTACTCTAAAGAGTATTAGATCAATATTGTTTAAATTACAAACGAAATGACAAACTTACATATATGTACATAAGAGCGTACCACCTTACAAGCAAACAAGTGCGCCGTACACCCCTTATATAAAGTATTTTTGCTAGGCAGTGTTTTTTTCCGAACGCAGGTGTCGTCTTTTTTAGTTTTATCTTTGACATTAATAGTCGGATCTTAAAGTATGGTTTATCTAAGTTTTTGTCTAGAGATGATGGGTTTGCCACACTTTTAAAAGACCAGAAATTACACTATCAAGTTTCGTGAAGATCAGGCCATATTTAATCATTGGGCCCCAAATAAAGCAGACTCTCGGAAAACACTTAATTACGCCTAAAATCGTAACGAAAAACGCTATTGTAATAATTTGCTTTATAACATTTGCCTTCTCAAGACAACAACTTTGATATCTCACTTTAAGATCCGAAAATTTTTTTTCAATACCGCCTTGCAAAAATACTCTGCGTTAGGGTGTATGCGGGGATTTATTGAAAAATAAATAAGGGGATCAATTTTGGGGCGTTTTATTAAAGTGAGTATATTAAAGGCTGAATATACTAAGTTTTGAAGGACTTTCTAGGCACGTGCAAAAAATTGGTTCTTAGGAGGGAAGGATCCGAAATCACATGAGTAGCGCCCAGAATTTGATGTCGGATTAAAAACTCACTTAAGGCAAAAACGAAGCCATAATCAAGCCATTAAGTATGATGGTGGCTATATATAAAAAGCGCTGTATTTTGGGGTGTGGCAAAAAAATGTTTTCTGTTTTAAAAACTTCATTAACATTTCTTTTATTCTAGGGGGCGACTGCTACAACTTTTTTTTCGACCCACCTTAGTATATACCCTTTCCAAATGTGGTGAAGAGCAAATGTGTTAATTTTTATATATATTCCTTAGTTATTAAGGCTACAGTACAGACCAGTAAGCCTCAGCTCGTTTTTCCTGGCGACAATGGAAAAACTCATAGACAAATTCATAAGTGATGAATATCTTTCGGTAACTCCGATACATCGCTGTCAGTTTTCCTATCAGTCGGGCAAGTCTACGGTGACTGCCATCCATCACGTTTTGGGCACGATTGAGGAGGCGCTGGATGCAAGGCAAATAGCTTTGTGTGCGTTCATCGACATTCATGGTGCCTTTGACAACACTTCCTATGACGCAATTGGCTTTGCTCTAACAAGGAAAGGTGTTCCAGTTATTATAAGAAACTGGAAAGGAGAAATGCTTGTGTCCAGGGTGATCAAGTTGGATCTGTGTGGATCATCTAAGACCATTGAAGCAACCAAAGGTTGCCATAGAGTGGCGTTCTATCGCCTCTTCTGTGGGCCTTGTTCATCGATGAGCCATTAAAGATCCTTAATGACCTGGGTTTCCGAACATATGGATACGCTGACGATCTAGTTATATCTGTGACTGGATTCGATGACGCAACTATTTCGGAAGGGATGCAGCAGGCACTGAACTTGACACTTGGCTGGTGAAAATAGCTCTTGAAGCATTCACCAGACGTATAGTTCTGAGACGTTAAGAACTGCTCTTAAACGGCACGGTTATCAGATTTTCTAACAAGGTGAAATACTTGGGAATCATTCTGGACAAATCCTTAACTAGAACGCTCTGTTTTCCCATGTTACCAGAAGGGCAACAAGGGCAAAATATGCCTGCCAAAAATTCTTCGGGAAGCCATGGGGGCTGAAGCCTTGAATGATCTTCTGGTCTTTTGTTACGATAATTAGACCGATCTTGACCTATGCCGCCCTAGCGTGGTGAACAAAAACCGAACAGGTCAAAGCAAGAGTGATGCTCGACAGGATTTATCGTCTAATCTGCATATCGATCACTGGTGCCATGAGGTCTTGTCCCACTCTGGTTTTTGGAGCGATTCTGCACATATCTGTCAAGGAGGAGGCCTGCAGGAGTGCAAGTAGGATATCGCGCATTGCGGAATACAGGGCAGGTGACTTTGTGGGTCACATGCGGATCCTGGAAATTCTTAAGAATGATCCATCCATCCTGGTTGGTAATCATATGCGGGCCCGCCGACCAGGTCTGGTTCAACGACGGTTCGAAACACAGGAATGGAGGGTTTCCAAAGGGGCTTGTCAATGGGCAACCAGCCTAAGATCTTCCAGGCGGAGATGTACGCTATCCTTATATGCGTTGGAGAATGTCTGAGGAGGAGGGCAAAGGGCTTGAGAATATTTATAATATCCGATAGCCAGGCCGCTCTTAGAGCACTATCTTCTTTAGAAGTGGGTAAACACAATGAGTTGTGTTGTGTTGGCTACCTGGCCATGAGGGTTATGTGGGCAACGAAATGGCTGACTGCTTGGCAAACAGGGGCGGCCATTTGTAGGTCCTGAGCATTCCGTTGGCGTCCCTGCTGGTCACATTGACGGGACGTTGCAAACCTGGTCCGAACGTGAATTCCTTCACATATTGACGTCTGTTGCTGCATTAAGGCAGTCCAAGAGATTTGTGACTCTGTCACACTCCAGGGCGAGTCGGTTACTTCTGAGAAGGGGAAACTTAGGCTACTGGTTGGCCAATTTACGGGGCACTATGGTCTCAGATACCATCAGTTTATAATGGGTAATGTCAGTACTAAGATATGCAAATTCTGTGAGATGGATCACGAAACGTCGGAACATCTCCTCTACTGCTGTTCCGCCTTGGGGACTTCCAGTCGGAGATTTTTCGTGGGACTAATGATGAGTCCAACTGAAATCTATAATATTTCACCGGGCAGGGTGATAGGCTTAATACGCAGCCTGAACCTTACATGGGCTGCACAAAAGATCCTCGAGTTCGCGGTGCATATGGCCTTTTATATACACATCTATCTATCTGTCTATCTAAGGCTCCAATACTATATAACTATCCAATACAAAAACCATTCTGGTGCATTAAATTCTTTCGAATATTCGCATATTTTGATTATGCAGTGGATCTTAGTTCGAATTTTCCAACATGGATTCCTCTTAGCCAACCAACCAATCAACCAACACTTATACCGTACAAACTGGAATCCACCCACTCCTGTTTACATGCCATTAGCCATTGTCTTAAGTATCTGGGGTATAATGATCCCAATTTCAAAGCATTTGGAATATTAAAAGACAATTGCAATCATAAAATATTTTTTTAGATATCTCTTTAAAAATAACAAAAATCGTAGTAGATTTTAGTTTCTATTATTTAAGTTGTTTCTTTGACAATGGCTTCCATTTAGCAGACTCATTGTTGCCGCACGAATTGAATGAAAACGAATTTAAATGCAGTTTTACTAGAATATTTTGCAGCAATGTTTTTTTGTGTTTTTCTTTCACTGCTGTTTTTGTTGTTGTACTTTGTAAATTGTCAAATAGCATTTTCTTTTAAGTCGCTATTTGCACAATTCTTTTTGTTATACGTTTTTTTATTTTTTGAAATGTAGAATTGTTGCAACATTGTGCTAACAAAATGTTGGTTTATTGTTAATCTAAGTGCAACAGAATTGAAACAACCGCGTCAACACAGACATCTGCAAACTAATTTTCATTTCTGAAACTTAAAAATATTTTGGCATGAATTTAAAATGTCGGAGTTTATTGTATTTCTTAAAGAGGACACCGAAATTAAAATTATAAAAATTTTAGGGTTTTTTCACAGCAATGTAAAGTGAATATTTACACTATATTAAGCCCTTAAAACAATTATATTTGAAAGAGTATGTAGTTTAAAGGATATAACTTATAAACAAATCAATAAAAATTGTATGTAGGATATTATTTTACCCGTTTCCCACTTCGATCAGGCTATAATGAATTTTTTTGGACCTATTAAATGTAGTCAAAACCATTACATTGTTTACAAATAATCTCCTGTAATCTAATTCATATCTTTCAGGTCCTCTCATATTAAAACCTGCATAAATTAGTTTAAATAATCAAAATAGTCCAAAAATGATAGTATTAGAAGAAAGTTTGGCTTAGGTGTAAAGATTCAAGATTCACGGAATTTTTCCATTTTCAAGAGTGTAAGATATTATTCTGGGGGACATTTGTATGAGATCTTGGTGACATAATCGACCGACTTTATGCATTTTTGACAATAAACAATTCTTCCATAAGAAAACTTTTTCAATATCATGGGAGAACATTATTATGGGGGCAAAGTGAAATAATGTTCCACTTTCAGTACAAATAATTTCTTGTGTATAAAAAGTATCTAGATCAAATTGTGTTTTCATTACGGGAGGCCGCTTTTGCGCCAAAAGTCTAAACACAAAAAAGTTTCCTTTTTTATTTTTTCCGACATTGATGAACTGGTCATTTAAAATCATAAGGACTTAGATTTATTTGTGTGAGCTTCTACAACAAAACTTAAATTTTAAAAATAAAAATTGAACTAGTTTCGTTTACGTATTAAGAAAAAAGGAGAGGTCCGAGAATTGAGCCTTGTCGACAACCAGATTGTTTTGACGTTAATAAATTATTGTCTCGAAGTCTTTAGTTATCTGTTGATGAAGAATTTTTTCAAAGACTTCCGAAAGGTATGGTAAAATTGGCATAGGCCGTTATTCTGGTGTTGATTTTGGGATAGGGTATACTTTTGCTTGCTTCCAACGTGTTGAATAGATGCTAGTTGTAATGATGGAATTGAAAAGATGTGTTATAATCGGCAGTAAAAATGGAAGGACCATTTTGAGAAAAAGTGGGTGGATTTCATGACTCCTACGACTTTCGATTTAATGTTGAGGCAGCCCATTTTTATGTAGATAGCACTTTTCTACAAAAAAAAAAGTCTGTGTTAGATAGCACAATACAATAGTGGTATTCACACCGAGCTTGTTAGTTTGTTAGTCGTTAATCTTTACTTTTTTACACGCATTTTGTTTTTGTATATTTAACGCGCTACCGGACTAACATTTAACAAATTAATGGCACGGCACCCCTGATAAAATAGTTGTTGGTTGGTGACTTGTGATACATTTCTAAAAAAATATTTGTGTTTTGGCAATTTTCGAATAATAAATTTTGTCAGAACAATTAATCAGCTATTTTACTACAAAAGTTACCAAACAAAGTTTTAAAGGGGGGGTCGTTCAAAGTTGGTAACTTTAACAAATTAACAAGTTCGGTGTGAATACCACTAATATTTATGAAAAAAAAAACGTTTTGGGAATTTTTTTTTTTTTTGTTCAAATTTAAATGACAGATGACCCTTCAGTTAGTGAACTCGTTTAAATAATACAAATTAAAGGGAATGCTAACAATTGAAAATACCTGAAACAGTTAATGCGTTACCAACACATTGTGCATTTAATAATACAAACAATTCTTAAACCAAATAAATATGTATGTGAAAAAAATTGCGACTGATATCGAACAAATTTGAAGTATGACATCGATGCAAATAATAAGTCATCAACAAATTAAGGCACGATTGGTTTCGTATAACAATAAGTCAAAAAATATAAAGATCTTGTGCAGTGACTTTTGTTTTCGTTATAAATACAATTTTATATTAAATATCGAGGGTTATTTTTCAAATAGTGCTATCTGCAATTTTTCAAGATGTGTTTTTTATAGAAACGAGTTCACTAAATCTATTATTTTACAAACTTCACACTTGATGCGCCACCTCTAAATAAAGCCGTATTGCTTTGTAATATTGCATAAATAAAGTTTTATAGAGTCATCGGTTATTAATACAGTTAAACCGACAGTTCGGTTGTTTCAGGAGTGATATCTACATGATATCTACTTATTATTTTTGTATCTTTATAAATTTAATCTTGTAAATTCCCTTACTTTATTAAAACAATTTAATTTAAAAGATTTTGTTATTCGTGCCTAATTCCCAGTTTTTATTCTGGATAAAAACACTTGGAATTTATTGTTGATGGGATAAGCTATTTCTATGCGCATTTCACTGGTTGCTTATGCCAGATCATCAGGAAACTTCATCCGTAAAGATTTTGGAAAAACTGAAGATATTAAACCAAATAAAACTGTTAAGCGTATAATCATAATCATAAGCAACAGCTCTACTTGTAACAATAGCAAAGTTTAAACAAAAACATCAACAATAAACAGTGAGTTCAATTAATTTAATAATTTAATGAAAATTTTAATTTGATAAACTTGAACCTGATTGAAAATAAAATCAAATTTGGATTACATATTTAAAGAAAGTTTTAATATTACAATTTTCAATTAAAATTTGATTGTTTTTTATCTACACTCACAATATTATTACAGTAACGGACAGTAGTTTGTTTAAGAAGTGTTGCGTTAAGTCATTTTTAAATAAATAAACATTTAAAATTATTTTTAACTGATTCTAACATTTATTAAAAAAAACCAATACGGACTTTCAGTTGCATTTAATATTGTCCGTGGATTAAGTTAAATTCTTGGGTATGTAAAATTAAATGAAAATATAATTTAAAATGCTGAAAAGTTCATTTAATCTCTCAGCGGCAAATTTTCGATACAAAAACCTTTCTCAAATTTTAAATTTTTTATACTTTATCTTATTAATTTTTTTTTTTTTTGGTTTTTATGGCTAAGAACTGCTTGTTTATGTTCACGGTCTTACTTACTTTTGTAGTTTTAGTGAACTGAAGATTGTCTATGACATTTTTTTCGATTTTAAGTAAGTATTTTGTTGGGGCTGTATGTGACAAATTACAACTTTAAGCTTGCTAAAAATTTTGAAAGAAAATTTATTGTCATTTTGACGATTTTTTGGTCCGGAATTACCAAAGTGCCGATCTTCTGATTTTTTTCTAAAAAGGGACGATTTTTTCTGTCTCTAAATTCTTAATTAAAACATAAAATTTTCTGACACGTTCGTTTTTTAATCTTAAAATGTTTGACCTTAACAAGAGCGGAAGGCAGAAGGGGTTCTTTCGCTTAGCTTTTTAGCGTTGCCATTTTGGCATTTTTACAGCTGGATTTAGCATTTTTTTGTCTGATTTAGCTGCACATTTTTCATTTAGCAGTTAGCATTTTTGAATTTAAGAACATTCAAACAATCTTTTTTTGAAAATCTACCACACTTTTTTGTTAATCCACATACAAATCAATACTCTTTTGCTATAGAAGCTGTACAATCTTTAAAAAGATTTTTTTATATCAAATTGTTTGAAAATTTATCGGTTTGATCCATTAAATCCATGTTTAGCTGATTTTTTCCCTCAATTACGATTTTGAAAAATTTTTGAATACGAAAAAAACACCATAACTTTTTAAATAGAAAAACAAATATGAATTACATGCCGAATTTTTATAGCTCAATAATATGCCAACTTTAACAACGATTGCCAAAAAATTTTTAAAATTTAACAAATAACTTTTTTTGTGTAGACAACAGTTTAAAGCAAGCCGAATTCATAATTTTTTTTTTACCAAAATCAAACAAAAATTGTTTGAAAAATACAAAATTTTAAGTTGTTCGATTTTTTTGACGATTTTTCGAAACGTAAAAGACGATTTTTTTATTTTTTCTCAGTAAATTGACGATTACCTCACAAATTTATCTGGCAGCCCTGATCCCAGGCAATATAATTCACTTACTTTCATTTAACTAATTGTATCTAATTGTTTGCCAAAAAAAAATAGCGTAAATGGTTTAGACTCTTTTGCGTTTTTATAACGGAATTGTTATACCCTCCACCACAACTAGTATGTCCGTCTGTTCAAGCTCACTTTCGAACGGCTCAAAAAAAAAAAAAAGATAAATATCGGTTCAGTAGGAAAAGAATTATGAATCAAAATGTGAAACAACCACCCTAAAAAAATTATCATTTTGTTACAAAAACTAGCGTAACTAACGCACAAAGTGATAAAAGATTTTGCACAAATTTGTCTATATGACTAAAAATAATTGTATTAAATTTCGCGAAGATCGGTCCATAATTAACGATAGGCCCAATATAAAGCCCACTCTCAAAAAACCTTTAGTACTACTAAAACCTTAAAAAAAGCTATTGTAATAAATTTGTTCAGTAACCGCTATATGACTAAAAATCACACTGTAAATTTTCGTGACTATCAGTCCATACCCTACAAGATATGAATAAGAGAAACGTCTTTCTATCATGTGACTATTCGCTCATTAATTTCTTGTGGGCAGTTTACTAAATGCCCCATATAAAGCCCTTCTCGGAAAACAGCTAAGTACGCCTAAAACCGTAACAAATAATGCTATTGTAATTTTTGAAATATTGAAATTTTGGTCTGTCACAATTTTATATGACAATAAATAACTTACTTATGGCGATTTCTATTCTGAGAAAAAAATGCTACAGTATATGCATGTAACACTTTTTCATGTTACCTATAATCAATCGAAGTGTTACATGTTGTACAACTTCAATCGAACAGAATTAGCTGCCTTTATTTACAACTATTACACTTTTATTATTAATGTAGTTCATTAGCGATTTTTAAAACTATTCGACTATTTGCTGCACACTTACTTTACGGTTTGGAAACAGACATTGACATCACTTATTGCTTGAACAAATTTAAAACGATAATAAATACATAGAATTTTCCACCAAAATAAAAAAACGATTTAATTCAAAATGGAGTATGCCGTCGAAGAATATTTAGATGTAGAATTCTTTTGACAAAACTTTTAAAATATTATGACAAACAAAATAAAATATTGGTTGTACAAACAAAGTAGTAAGTACCAAAGTTGTAAAACAGGGCAGTATGAACCCTTAAGTAAAAGTAAGTCTGCTTTCACACGTTTCATCTTTTGATGCTCAACTCTTATGTTTTTAGGTGAGGGAAGAAAGAAGAAAGGGGGTTGGTACGGAGATGCCCGTACTCGGTCAGTACGCTTTGTGTTTTTATTCGTTGGCATATGCACAAGGATGGATGTATGTAATTTTTTTTCTTTTCTTTTTCCCTTTGATTCGCTGTTAATAAAATTGTTGTTGTTTTGAACCGAAAAAAGTTGAAACCGATTGCTACGTGTGAATATATTGGCATCTTCAAAAGGGAATTGAAAAGAAGTTGAGCATCAAAAGATGAAACGTGTAAATTTAGACTAAGGGTAAAACATGTAACATGTTTTGCATGTTTTTCATCAACATTTTCACAAAAGAACTTGAAAATTTTTCCCACAGTTGTATTTTTTGTACAAACGAACACAAAATGTAGAACATGTAACATTAATGCAACATTTTTCTCAGAAAAGAAATCGCCATTAATAACGTTACTAACGGGGCAAGTATATAATAATATTCTTTCTTTCTCTCTCTCTCTCATTACAAAAACAAGCGGTCAGGTGTCTGCCTGGTATTATTTATTATTTCGTTTGTGGAGTAAACGAGTAAAACCTGTATTATATAAAATTACTGAGTTACATAAACTAACTGAATATTCCTTTATTTTAACGGAATATGTAGTTAATTTTTTGATGTTTAATTTATATAAAATAACTGAAAATTCATTTGTTTTTTGGGAATATGGGGTTAAATTTTTGACAGTAAAAATTAAATGAACTTTTCGTTAAAATAAATGAAAAATAAGTAGATCGGTTTTTAACTGAACATTCATTTATTTTATACGAGCATATACCCGCTACTTCGTTAGCGTCTCCGTTTTCTTCGTGGACATATTTTTATGCCTAAGTTTATTTTTCTAGGTTTAAACTTGTTTAGGTTCTAGCATTTAACCCTCTACTTTAGTACAACCAAAAAGCTTAAGAAAAATATCAAATTTGCCGTATTTCCTTTTTTGGGTACTATATTTTTCGCCCATTAAAGTATCAAAAATTTCAGTATTGTAGTTGCAGCCCATAATTTAGTACGAATATGTCAATGAATGGAGAAAAAAGTTTTGTAAAAAAGTACCAAAAATAGTTACGATTTTCACCCCTTAAAAAAGTACCAAACTCGTTTACGTCATTTTTTGATAAGTTTCGAATGCGGTATTAACTTTGTTTCTATGTTTTTTGGTTCAAAAGATAGATGGGGGGCAAAAAAGTACTAAACTTCAGATTTTACCCGTTTACTCCCTAATAGGGCCGAATATCAAAAAAGTACCAGAAACCTGTCCGCTTATTTTTCTAAAGAACAACGATAAGTATAACATTAATTTTGCATCTCTTTTAGTTTTGAAGATATAAGGTTACCGAATTTTCCCGTTTTTACCTTTTTTTACCCCCTAAACATTCGAATTTCGAAAAATCTCGTCTTAGTGCATCGATTTGGGTCAGCAGTTTGGGCTGGGGATGATGAATGAGTCAGTCAGTCACTCCCCAACTCTTTAATATTTAGCTCATTTGCTGCAAGACCATCATAACTCAAAAAGATCCATTTCGAGATAAGCGCGTTTTATCTCTTATCACTTAGAAAAAATACCGATACATTATTTTCAAATGGGGAAAGTACACAAGATATATATGTATATAGATTACTATTTCAGTTAATTTTACACGTACAGAATATTGTAAGATTTTTTTCTACATACTTTAACATCAACATTTCATTTCGTTTGCTTAAAAAAAATATTTATAATATTTAAAAATGTTTATGTTCTGATTTAAAATTTTATACCACAGATGGATTTTTTTTAAACTTGTGATTTTTCATTCTTAAACCTTTGACGTATTTCAGAAAAAAAATTAAGTTTACGTTTATTAATATTTGTTTACACATGTAAATACGGAAAAACTTCCGGCAAAAGACGCCACAAGTAAATTTTAGAACGATAAAAAATTGATTGTTTTGAAGAAAATCAGACCAAAAATCAAGTAGAACTCCTTTCAATTGACAAGTTGACAGTAATAATATCCTAATGATTTTAAGATTACATGTGTAAATGTTGTATTATACAAAAAAGAAACCCTCACATACACACACACACACAGTTGAACAGGCAACAGTATAAACTCAAACGAATTGCTTAAATCATTTCCTTTCTTTGCTTACACTAATCTATTACGTTTGGGTGAGTGTGAACTAACCCAGCGGGAAAAAGAAGGAGTAGGAAGGCCTTCTAGAAGGCCTCTGTACCCCTTCTTTTGGATGTACAAGGCCTTCTTGCTCCATTCCATACTCATATCTTTTTTACACACGTTGTCATTGCGGAGAAGGCCTTCCGCTCTCGCTTCTTCAGCAGGTACATAAGAAGGGTAACGGAACCAAAAAAAATTGATTTTGCTTTTGCTTGTGCAAACAAACAATACAAAAAATGTTACTCCCTTCTCATAGAAGCGAGTGTGGAAGGTGTATCTTATCTTTTATACGAAAGAGCCGAGGCCTTCTATGAGGCCTCCTTTAGCAGTTAGATAAGAATAGTAATTGAATCAAAAAATCTTTTAAGCAGGCCTTTAAAAAGGCCTGAAGTAAGAAGGTCTTCTGAGTTTTCCCGCTGGGAAATGTTTATTTAACTTAAAACATGTATGAGTTCGTTTGTTTATTCATTTCTGATAGTGTGTGTAAGTGTTTTCTTTTTTATTTTGTTTGAGTATTTTACAATTGTAAATCTTTTGAAGCTTGTTGTTTTACTTTGTATTTATTTTTTTTTTTTTTTTGTTTTTAAATTGACATTAACACTTTTGTCACAAGATGCCGGCACAACATTATTTTTGTTAAATTGTTATAAATCGCTCTTGTTGATTTGCTGTTGTTGTATTTGATAAACTACCCTTTCTTTTTATTGTGATGATGATTGTTAGCCTCGGTAGCGGTACGATATTGATTTCCAGAGGACTAAGATCATGATAATAATGTGATAACAGTATTTGAAATCACAAATGTCAACAAGTACTTTGAGATATTATCTTTTTTGTTACTATTGGTTATGTACAGGGAAACTGTAAATATGCAGTGCAGGCAGAAACAATATATTATTTATCCGTTTTAGAGATTTTAATGAATTTTGGCATTGATTTGTTAGTGCATAATTTCGCATATTTTACCCATTGCAGACAGTTTTCGAAAACAAACAGTACATTATTTAGCGTTCGGCTCACACACCCAATAACGACATCTATTTTTTAGTGATTGTGTAGACGAACATAACCATTAATACCGTTCGTAACTATTTTCAAAAAAGAGCCGAACATTATATATTGTTCTTTTCTTCGTTAAAAAAAAACAGAACAATTGTAGTAATACTGTAGACAAACATTATATTTTAATGTTCTATATCGTTTCTTTTTTTACATTGATAAAGAAACGAACAAACAAACAATTTTAGCAACGACCGCAGCACGAACAGCTTGTGTGTATATTGTGTATATGTTTTGTTTGTGTAAAATTATTTTGCTGGCTTTTTGTTTTTTTTTCGTGTTTGTATTTTTTTTTTTTTTTTTTTGTAAACAATTTTAGGTTTTTTACCAGCCAAAAGGGACGAACATTAATAAGCCGAACCGAACACAATGAAGTTTGTGGACCTAAAAAACCCAACGGAATTTAATGTTCTTATTTTTTGTTGAGTTTTATTAAAAACAGTTTTATTATTGTGTTTGAAAGATGACTAACAGGGAAACGTTATTTTTTATTGATTTTCTTTGTGTTTTACACAAATCTACCGAACCGAACACTAAGGAGCGATATTTAGTGTTTATTTTCAACCACTGATTGCAGCACTTGCTTGCATAATTTAGTTAAAATATCATTTCTGCTGAATTTTTTTAAGACCAAAGCTCACAATTCACCTTTTGCAGTATATTTTAAGAAATGTTCAATTTTTTTAGATGCCTACAAGTGCTTTCTCAGCGAATCAAAAACATATTTTTTAATTCTGGTTAATAAATGGCTTTTCTTTTTAAAAAATCAGGTTTTCATTAAAGACAAATGTTATTCCAAACTGTAAAAGTGTATACATAAGCAACCATTAAGGAAAAAGCAATTAAATTAAACACGTTTTTTCTGATGTGTGTAATAAATTAGATCAATTTTTTAGCATACGAACAACTTAGATCAAAAAAGATTTTTTAAAGTGATTTCTCCATGTCCATCTGTGTCCATGTAAACCTTGTGCGCAAGTTGAAATTTTTGGATAATTTGATCACATTTGTAAAAACGTCTTAATTCTTATAAAACCGAAGCCTATTTTAATGGTAGGAATCGGTTTACAATTACGCATGGTCCCCGTACCCCCTCTTTCCGAAAGAGCCACCATGTGTCCTTCAGCCATCTAATAATCTTCGTATTTATTTTCAATTCGCCTCAAGAATACTTTACTGTAAATTACATTGTTTTGGAATCGGTTCACATTTGACTGTAGCATCCATCCATTAAAACTTTAACTTGCTTTTAAAGAATATTAATATAAAATTTAGCGATTATTCCTTAAATCCTTTTAAGACAAAATATATGATGTATTTAGATAATATTCTTCACAAATAATTCATATGAATTTTACACACATAACATAGCAGCTGATCAAAAAAAAAAATGTATATATATGGCGCATAAAACGCATTGCATGTAACTTGAATTTAGAAACGCATAAAATGCACAAAAATTATCATACGCATGAACGCATAGAACCAGAGAGTGAGATAATATTATTATTTATTTTCCTTTAACACAAGTTTCCCTTTTTTGTTTTCCCCTTTGTTAACAGAAGCACTCACAAATAAAAGACACCAGCAGCATGGCCGGTTATGGTTTTCGTCATCATTCTACTTTGAAAATTTGATGTACTATTTAACTAAATAATTTTGACAAAAAGAATACGGGAACTTTTTATGTTTTTCTTTTTATAATGTTGTTATTATTTTTATACAAAACAAATAAAAAGGAATTTAGGGATTCAATATTGAACAATGTTATTTTAACATTTTTCGTTTAAAATTAATATAAAACAATGATAATTTTAAATAATGTCCATACTTTTGCAGAAATTTACTATAATTTTTAATCTACATTGCGCAATGTTAATTTAACATTGATATTATTTTCTGTGTGTATGTAATAGAAATTGATAGATTTCAAAATAAATTCTTATTATCTCACAAAATTTGTTATGGGTTTTTGTTTATTGTTTTTTTTTTTTTTTTACATTAGAATAAAATTGAAATTTAATATTTTTCGTATTTTTAAAAAGTGCAACCACATGAAATAAGCCTTGGTAAAGTGTGCTCTTATTTTTAAATTTGTGCTCGTTTTGTTTAACAAATGTGCTCTTTACACCTCTTCATTATCTGGCATCCCTAAAATAAAGCGATTCATCATAACTGATTAAGAATTGATTGATACAGCGAAGTAACTTTTATTAATCTCGGTTGTAAAATCTGCAAAAAGTACCTTTATATGCATAAAATATTAATTTAAATAATAAAAGACCCTGTACCTCTTATTAAGTCATTCACCTACCTGTAGACTTAAAATGTCTTTGTAGAGGAAGTGCCACGCTCATATTACCAATACCGGCCACATTTGGGATTTTGATAACCAAGACAAGCTTTAACAGAGTATACGTTACATAAATCTATAGCAACATAGTCCCCATCATTTCCCGCGGTCTTCAGAAACCACATTGCAACAAACACACGAACAGGCGTACATCGTTAAATGAACTTGGTTACTCATAAGGACTCAAAATATATTATACTGATTCTAAAATAAATGCTATTGAAATTATAAACGGAATGACAATCTTATCTATTTCACCTGTGGTAAAGGGTATAAAAAAACAATATTTTTTTTATACTTTTATAATCTTGAATCATCATACATTTCACAAAAGCACTGCCCGCAACTATTTTACTTAAAATTTTTTTTAAATGTGGGGTTTTAAAGACGACATTGTTTTTTTCCATTAGCATTTTACTCTTCTTTTATCTTTTAGTTAATGCCATATTTTGCGTTTAACTTTTTGTGTGGTTAAGATTTCTTTCTATTTTATTATCTTGTTTATTTGTTATATTAACTTAAAGTATTGTTTTATTTATAAATTGCTATTTTATATCACTTGTTGTTTTAACTAACATACTGTTGTTTTAGTTCTTTGTCCATGTGTAATCCAAATGTAAGTGGATAAATTTGTGTGTGCGTTTGTATTGCTGGGTATGATAAAGTGTTTAGAAGTTTAAAAGTCTATTTGATACAGCACTATCTTAGATACACTACTCGCACTTACATCCATCCATTGATCCACATTCTATAGAAAATAAACGTTTTTATGGCCAAAGGATAATTGTGATGAAAGTGATACCAAAAGGATAAATGTGTGTACTAGACAGACGGTCAGACTCAACACACACTCAGCAAATAATATACAAAACAAAACGGGTACTACATGAAAACAAAATTACGTCCTTAAACTGTTATCTTGAAACTATTTGATAAGCGCCAGCGGAAATTAAATAAATAGACAATAATCCAAATCAAAAGGGTCAGTTCTTTTTTAGTTCTTGCACTCTACTTTAGACTTAAGGAAATTGTTATTTCGTTAGCAACAGTTACTAAAATAAAATGTTGAACTACAATATTTTTTCGATGTAAAGAATACGTACGTAGATTTAAAAAAAATTCTACATTGCTATACCGTTCACTACAGGTGGATCGGGGACTAAGTTAATAAATTTTTATGTCACATATACACACAGAAAAAAATCAAGTTAAAAACTTAGAAAACAAGGTTGATTTAAAATCTTTCGGTGGTGATTTTGCTTCATACGCTTTTCATGTTAATTCAACCTGATAACTTGCGAACAACATTTTTTTCTTTTAAAATAACTATAGTTCATGTAAATTTAACATTGCAGTAAAGTTAGAGCAAAATGTCGTTTATATTGAAATAACAATCCGAATCACGTTGAATGAAAGTTATTTCAAGTTGAAACAACGTGAATTTCATGTAGAATCAAATTGGTTTGAGTGTGATATAACAGTGTGAAGAAGCTTTAGAGACAACATATGCATTTATTTAAGAATAATTCAAAACACTTACCCCTGTAACACATGTTTCACTTATTTTGTATTCTCCTTTGTTAACTTTGTTAATCAGCAGAATCCCCCGATATGGTTTTCGTCATCATTCTACTTTGAAAACTCTATGCACTATTTAACTTAATTATTTTAATTAAAAGAATACGGGAATTGTCTTCTTTTTATAACATATTGTAAACATGAAAATAAAAAATGTACATACTTAAGTATGTATGCATGTTATTTTAACAAGATACACTTTTGATTTTAATATAAAAAACAGGTTTTTATGGATTCAATATTGAACAATGTTATTTTAACAGTGAATAATATTAAATAAACGTGATTTAAGGTTATTTTAATATTTTTCATTTCAAATTATTATGAAATAATGATAAATTTAAAAAGAGGGCATAATTTTGCAGAAATTTATTATGATTCTCAATCAACATTTCGCCATGTTAATTTTACATTGGTATTTTTTTCTGTGTTCAGAATAGACTGCTATTGAAATTCAGTCAGATCGGTCAACGTATGGCTAAGTATTGAGCAAAAAACACGACTGCCACTAAGTTTTATCATACACTGAAAAGAAATATCAATCCATCCGTATTTTAATCCATCCGAAGCGGTATCAATAGTACGGTAAGTACGGATTTACTTGAATCAAGTACAGAAAGATTGATTCAAGTACGGATTATTCAAGTGCGAAATACTTTATCATACTTTATCCCGAATTCGAACTTGAAATAATCCGATAAAGAGATTGGTTTAAGTAAAATTAAGATTTAATTATTATAAAGTTGAAATAATCCCAAACTCGTTCTTGAAATAATCCGAAAATGAGATTGATTGAAAATTGTATGTAAAAATATAAACTAAACAAGAGCTCTTGCTGTATGCACACATAAAGAATGCAATGCTGAGATGCGACTAGGGCTGCCAGACTGGGGATTTCATGCGAGCAAAAAGGACAAACAAAGTCATTTGGGGACTGGGGACTTAAAAAAAATTTGGGGATTTTTGGAGATTTTACACATTTTTATATATTTTCCCTTCTTTTATTATTAACGCTTATTTTTCTCAGTTTCGTATATAAAAAATGAGAAAAGTAGCAAAACTTTTTTCTTACTCATATCAACAACTAATACAGTGTAAAGGGTCCTAATTAAGATTACCATATTTGTTGACTGTGTAAAAGATACTTAATAAACTTATGTTATTATTCTTGAGTGAGTGTTTCAAAAGGAAGAATATAAAAAAAAGAATCATAAACTGTAGACAACACACACAATTTTTGATTTTTGAAAGACAATTTTTAAGCAAATATGACTTCTCTAAAGATAAGTAAATATGAAAGACAATATAATAAAGTTTAGAAAAATGAATGATGGGCTTTTGGTAAGTAAATACATACTTATGATGCATCGAAGTATTAAATAAATGACGGATATATGTATTTTTAATGTTGATTTTAAGGATGGCTAACACCGATTGAACGAGCTCCAAATTCTTATAAATTGGCTCATTCGTCTTCAAAACCAGTATATTGTTCTGCTTGTAATTCCTCATAGGAATCGCTGATTTTTGGGGGTTTGTTGTTAAAATTTCTCTAATTTTTTTTTAAATAAAAAATTTTAAATTTCTTCGGAAAAAAATATATATATAAATTTATTAAGGTTTTGTTTTTTAATTTGGGGATTTTTTAAATTTTTTTAGGGACAAGAAAAAAGTAACTGTCAGCCCTGGATGAGTTAAGGCAGAATTAGTCTTTACGTTCTGTTACGTTCCGAATCAGCTGTTTCTGTTTTGTACATGAAAAACATGCATAAGTAGTTAGTTTTTCTGTTCTGTTCCGGACGAACCTGTTAAAAACAAAAATTGTCTACGTAATTGTAAGTGATAGCGGCTAACAGCTGACATTAAAATAAAAAACAAAATTTAAAGGGATTGATTTTTGTGAAATTTAATATAAATTTGGAAAAAATATTTAAAAATTTGGAATAAAAAGATTGGAAAAACAGTTTTGAAAAAAAAAAAAAAATTGAAAATGGATGACGAAAAGCTAATTGCATTAGTAGAAAATAATGATGTGCTGTATAATAAGTTCAATAGAGATTATAAGATTCCGGATAAAAAGCGAGCTGTCTGGTCGAAAATATCAAAGGAAATTGGAATTCCAGGTAAGTACCCAAAAATGTAAATATGTAAATAAAAACTTTGCATTAATAAAGTGTTTTATAGAGGATTTATGTATTAAAAGATGGTCGTCGCTGCGCGACAGGTTTGCCAAAGAAAAGAAAAATGAAAAGCTAGCATCCGGCAGCGGAGCTGCTTTTAGACACCGTTGGCACTACATGCAACAATTAGAATTTTTGTCACCTCATGTGATTTCGCGTCCGTACGTATTGTGTTATATTTATTATTTAAGTTTTTTTTAAAACTATTTAATTGCAATTTTTTTAAGGGTGCGTTCTACCATAAACATTGTTGATCGAATTTCCCCCGTATTAGAGAAAAGCTCTAGGAGTGTTCAATATTCCTCACCAGAAATTGAAAATTCACAAACATCTTACAATTCGTTGCAGTTTGTGGACACCCAATTTATGATTGCAGAATCTCAAGAGCCATTAATAGTTTCGCCAGTAACAACCCCCCAACCACTACAAAGTAAAAAGAAGAAAAAAACAATCGAACAGTCTGACGACGGTGACCAAATTTTTGCAGATGCAGTGGAGACGTTTAAAAATTTCTGCAAGTCCAAAGAAGAAAAAGAAAAGCAAAAAGATGGCGATGCAATTTATGCCTTTTGCAAAATGATATGTGCAACATTGAATTCCTTGAGTGAAAACAAACAAACCAGAGCTATAAAGCAAATTACAGACGTGCTTACACAGTTGAAGCTAGAAGCTGAATGAAATATTGAAAATATCCAAAAGTGTACAAATTTTTATAAAACTTTTCTTTTTACATATCTTCGCAGGAATTAAAGAACGCTGTAACTGACAAAATATCGAAAATACGTTTTTTTGCATCATTTTTCTCATCATATTTCTATGATGAAAAACAATTCGCGCAAAAACAACAAATCGTTTAGTGTAAGCCGCAGAATCACCGGGAATAATAGACTTGAGAGGAAATGTTTACAGCCAATATATAAAGCGAGAACAAATAAAAATACGTTTTTAAAATCACGTTCCTATGTTGTATAGTTTTTGTGATATGAATTTGTTTCTACTTTCTTTTACACAGGTTTTTTTTTGGCTCTGGTGAACATTTTATGTTTTGTCAGTTACAGCGTTCTTTAATTCCTGCGACGATATGTACTTACATATTATTATAATAACAAATGTTACTTTTTTATTCATTTAAACTTTGTTAAATGTTATTAACATTTCAATTGTCTAAAAAAGAATTAAAATCTTGGGTTCTCTTTAGAAACTATTTTAAACCATTTAATATTAATTGCTGCAAGTACAATTGCTTCACCAAATGATCTCTTGTTTTTTTTTTATTTAATAACTATGATCTCTTTGTTTTTTGTTAAAAATTAAAAAAATTAATGAATTCAAAACTTTCGGCTTAATTTATAAAAAATAAAACCGGTTAATTAAGGGTTAATAAAATGGATTTTCATACAAAATTCGTTTAATAAACCCTTTATTAATATGTTTTATTTTTTATAAATAAGGCTGTTTTTTATTTTAATTTTATTTTAAAATGTTTATTAATAAGAAGTTAAATTGAATGACTTTAAACTTTATTTATTTTCATTTTTTAATTAAAAATAAACATTTTCTTAAAAAACTATACCCATTTTTTGTTATTGAATAAATGGACAAAATGAATAAAAAGAAGATAACAAAATTTAATATGAATTAAAATTGGAATGCTAAATATTGTTTTGATATGAAATTGCGCCTTCATTACAAAAATATTCTGCTAATCGATTTCTTAGTTGCATTGCGTTTTCGGTAGATCTTCGAATGGAGGTTGTCACTGATCTTAACGGTCTACCACCATTTGTTGTTATTTCC
Source organism: Pollenia griseotomentosa (assembly GCA_963931875.1). Classification (NCBI taxonomy): domain Eukaryota; kingdom Metazoa; phylum Arthropoda; class Insecta; order Diptera; family Polleniidae; genus Pollenia; species Pollenia griseotomentosa. The sequence goes on along the minus strand of OZ007563.1, from coordinate 139,862,256 downwards.
GTGCGCCATTCACCTTCATATATGGTGCCATCATTTCGCTCGTGATCTATATAATTACTTGCACTCTAAAGTTGTTAGCAGTATTCTCCACCGAGCTGCTAAAATTCCGAAGGCATTTTCAATAACTCTTCGTGCTCGGGATAATCTGTAATTAAAAATGGTTTTTTTTCTATCAAGATTGGCGCCTGGATATGGTCGCATCAGATTTGCCCTTAAAGGGAATGCTGCATCCCCTATAAAAAAATTGGGAAATGGAATCGAAGATGAAGGTGATAATGGCTTGTCCGGTGGCACAGGGACTGTGTTATTTAAGATTGATTGCCCGAAAGAACATGTACGAAAAATTCCTTTATAAAATTAAAATTTTTAAACATAGATTTTAAGCGTATTAAATATTGATTGATTTACCTCCATCACTCTGACAACCATAGCTTCCCACACTTGCTGCAATAAAAGTATAATTAGCATCACAAGCACCCATCAGCACAATGCTGAAAAACTTTTTGTAATTAAAGAACATCGATCCTGAATTGGGCGGGCACTTTATAGTAATATGTTTCCCATCAATCGCACCTACGCAATTGGGAATATTCCACATATTTTTGAAATTTGTTTCAATATCAATATATTGAGCAGTGGTAGGTTCGCTTACATAAATTGGAGACAACAAACGCCACAATATATCACACGTCTCCAAAATAATGTTGCGAACAGTAGTTTTACCTAACTTATGACTCCACGCAATTGACTGGATCGAGTTCCCATGCGCCAAATAGCTACAAAAACATGACTTGGTATTGCTGCACAAGATTAAATAAAATACTTACAGAAGTGTTAGCGAGAGCCTCTCTTCAGGTAATATTCGTTGTCCTGACTTTCTTAGCGCACTCTTTACGAGAGAAAGCAGAAGTTCATAAACTTCTTTCGTCATCCTGGTGTGTAAAAATAAATGTTCTTCATCCAGCTTCTTAATTTGTTTAAAAACTTTTTGATGGTACCCCGAATATAAACAATCACTGTTGTTAGGTCGAGTGTACCATCTCCTTTTACGGCGCGCTTTTTTTGAACATTTTCTCTTGTACAATTTGCACACTGTGAAAAAACTGCCAATAATACGCACATCTTCAACATCGAAATCAGAACTATAATCCATGTTGTTGTTAATTTTTTTTTTAAATAAATTCTTTTTTTTATAAAATGCCAAAATTTTTTTTACTATATTTGTTTTAAATATTTGTTTATTGAAAACAGCTGATATATTGTCACAGAACAACTAACTACCATAAGTAAAAAACCGAGCGGAACAGAACGGAACAGCAACAGAAAGTAAAGACTAATGAGGCCTTTATATAAGATGAAAACGCTCACTTTGTAATTTTTCTCTCAGAGTGGCACTACCAACGTAACGTTATATATTTTTTATTTGGTTTAAGAATTTTATACTTATTTTAAGGAATTCCGTGATTGATTTTGAAAAGTAATCCCATTTAGGATTGTTTTTAGTACGTTTTAGCGTTAAAAATTCAAGTATGACTCGTACTTAAAGTAAGTAAAAACGTACCGATTTTTGTTCTTTCTGTGTACCCCTTAACTTTTCGTTTAATAAATGAAAAAGAATTCAATAAGATATTTCGTAAATAATAAAGGTTTAAATACTACAAAAGTCCTTTAAGACTAAGGGTTTTGATATGATAGGCCACAGAAAATCAAGCTAAGATGATAAAATTGAGCTTAAATATTCTTATACGACATTTGCTGGTTTTAAAAATCTGCGAAATCGATTTATTATTTCACCTAGATCCGATAGAAAGATGTATACTGCGGATTGAGGATCTTGAAAGATAGCGCCCATACCATAAAAGCTAGCAAACAATTGTCTTTTCACCTATATTCACTATATGGGTACAATGCATTGTGCGTCATATCTCGGATCTTCAGGAATCCCACATCAACAATCGAATATAGTTAAATCAGAGTATCTATATTTTATAAGGAACAATATCAATATTGTTGAAATTACAAACGGAATGACTTATGGAGAAAGGTGTTAGTATTTAAGTAAATATAGGGCGGCCCATAAGTCACTGAACATTTTATTTTTAATATAAGTTTTTTATTCTGTATTTTTTTCTTATTTTATTTAGTATTAAATACAACTTTTGATAAATTCAGTACCCGATTGAGGAACGAGCAAAAAACTGCTGAGTTTTAGTTTGCTAGTCGAAATTCCATAATTCAGGCCCGAAGAAAATTTTAAAATTTGTTTAACACTAGCAATGCACCATCACAAAATCAAGTACGCAATTTCGTCGCTCGTTTTCAGTCATCGGTCTCTGCAAGTGATTTGTCTCTGAGTGGAAGACCACTTAAAGCACGAAGCCAAGATAATACGAGCTTGGGAGTACGTAAATGAGAACCCTGAATCATCAACATGTCACTCAGTTTTAAATGTCTAGCAGCTCGTTTCTGTATTTCTTGCACCGTAAAATTTCTCACATGATGTGTGAAACAATATGGATTTTATTTTTACATTTATATTAAATAAAAATACCAAAACTAATGGGTGATTTTTTAAGAGCTATAGGAAAGTTAAAAAAAAACATATAAAATTCAGAAAAATGCATGAAATCTTTATTTGAATCGATAGTACGGTCCATATAATTTAATGTTTGAAGATTATTTCATGCAAATGTTGACCGTGACTGCGCCTCAAATGGTCCATCCGCTTAGTCCAATTTTGGCATACTCTTTCCAACATTTCGGCCGGTATCTCATGAATAAATGCCTCAATGTTGTCTTCCAATGCGTCAATTGAAGCGGGCATGTGTGTATAGACATGAGCTTTAACATAGCCCCACAAAAAAAAATCTAAAGGCGTTAAATTGCACGATCTAGGCAGCCAATTGACCGGTCCCGAACGTGAAATAAAATGTTCACCGAACTCGCCTCTCAATAAGTCCATTGTTAAGCGTGCTGTGTGGCATAAGGCACCGTCTTGTTGAAACCACATGTCATGCAAGTCAAGCTCTTGCATTTTGGGCAAAAAAAAGTTGGATATCATCTTACGGTAGCGCTCACCATTCACAGTTACGTTACGATTCGCATCATCTTTGAAGAAGTACGGCCCAATGATGCCACCAGCCCATAAACCGCACCAAGCTGTGACTTTTTCTGGATGCATTGGTAGCTCTTGCAAACCTTCTGGCTGATCTTCACTCCAAAATCGACAATTCTGCTTATTAACGTACCCATTGAGCCAAAAATGAGCTTCGTCGCTGAACACAATTTTCGATAAAAAAGTGGATCTTCGGCCAACTTTCCAAGAGCCCATTCACCAAAAATTCTACGTTGCGGTAGGTCGTTCGGCTTCAATTCTTGCACCAGCTGTATTTTGAAAGGCTTCACACCTAAGTCCTTCCGCAAAATTTTCCACGTTGTTGAGTAACAGAGGCCCAATTGCTGCGAACGGCGACGAATCGATAATTGATGGTCATCATTAACACTGCCCGATACAGCTGCGATATTTTCTTCACTTCGCACTATACGTAAGCGTGTTGGTGGTTTAATGTCCAACAATGTAAATTTTGTGCGAAATTTAGTCACAATAGCCCGAATAGCCGCTTCAGTGGGTCGATTAAACCGACCATAAATTTAGCTAAAAAATCACCCGATAAAAATATATTTACATATAAAATGTTTGAAATGCATAGCAAATTATATAAGCTAATTAAAAATAAATAGCAATATTGCGAAATAAAACAAGACAACTGGTAGAGAAAATCTGCCCAACGGTTTTGAAAAGTTAGCTCGGGTTTTCGAAATTTCGGGCCCGGAAGTTTTTGAAATTCGTTCAGCTGGTTTTGGAAAATATTTATAAGGCATTTTAATTGTATAATGTTAAGCATTTTTTTTAAAAGGGACAAATAAGACCCCAGATAACTAAAATTATAGGGTAAATTTTTCTAAATAAAATGCCGTAAGATTTTTTTGTATAAATTCTTATACATCATTAAGCTCAGAAAAATACTTTGCACTGTTTTGATTTAATTACCACTGCTTTTGTGAAAAATAAAAATATATGTTACTTTTCAGTTTTCCATTATTAAGCATTTTACATATATTGCACGAACTTTTTGTCTTCGAAGACCCCTAGTCAAATTTGATGCAGGAAATATCCGTAAAATATTTTAGACTTCAAAAGTGCCGTTTTTTAACGAATGATTAGTGATTTATGGCCCACCCTCTATATATAAATTACATGTATTGAAAAATAAGTTTTAATAAACAATTTTGATAATATGTTGTAAGATCGTTGGCGTTAGGAAAAATGGTCTTAAGTAAAAAAAAACGCATGATGAGTTTTCGATTCACTTTAATTAAATATTTTTATCTTTCGTTTGGTATCAATAGTTTAAGGCCCGTTTTCACGACTTAACGATAGCTAAATGTAGGAAGTTATCGAACAGATAATGAGTTTTTAATTATCACAAGTTCTCTTTAACCTAAAAGTGAAGGATAAGCTAAAGAGAGGAACGTTCTACCTTTAACTTTTGTCTTAAGGTTTAGATTTGAGATTGCCATATTATATTCACATATTTTTTACATATGGCAACTCCAATTATACGTATATTTTGTAAATGTAAAAAAAGTACGTAGTTGCCAGTTCGTATTTTTATTTTGGCAAAAATAATCGGTATTTTCTTTAGTATTGCCACTTTTTTAAAAATGTTAAGTTTATTTTATACAGAAGTTGTGAAAACGAAAAATAGTTGAAGGTACCTTTATTCCTCACTAGTGCTAAAGGTAGCGTTAACTATATCGAACTTTAAAGGTAAGTCGTGAAAACGGGCCTAAGTCTAGCACAACTGATTCTAATAGTAAATAAGAGGAAAAAGCCTATAAAATACACTAAATAAATATTTTTCAATTGAACATTACGCAAAATTACATTTTCTGATTTAAGACCTATTTGCCTAACGCCAAAGATATAATATAAAAGTTTTGTTGGCAGCATCAAATGCGTATTCGTTAAAAATCTAATGGCGATTTATTTTTTCAGAGATATGTTATATGTTCTACATTTTTGTTCTCGTTTGTACAAAAAATACAACTGTGGGAAACATTTTCAATTTCTTTTGTGAATAAATATGTTGCATTTTTGTTCTCGTTTGTACAAAAAATACAACTGTGGGAAACATTTTCAATTTCTTTTGTGAATAAATATGTTGCATGAAAAACATAAAATATGTAGCATTTATGTGACCCTTGCTTTTATTTAAGTGTTCATTCTGCTCTTTTTTACCACTGTAGTACTTTTTACTTTTACTTATCTTGAATTCGTTGGGGAATTCAAGCAATTTTGGCTCTTAATATTTTTCACCGGTGTTCTTTATTTTGAATAAATTCGTTTTTTATTTTGTCGGAAATTTGTATGTATATTATTATCATTTTCAGTTGTTGCATGAAATGAGTGAACTCAGTGTGTGCGGAAACCGCTCAAATATGTTTACAAACCGCTAATGAAGTATTTTAATGAAAAAATGTAATAGTTTTAAATTATCGCAGCTAGTTTTGTTTGATTAAAGTTGTAAAACATTTAACACATCGAGTGATTAAAGGTAACATTTAAAAAGTGTTACATGTATGTATATAATGTAACATATTTTTCTCAGAAAAGAAATCTTCATAAAAATGTTGATGCAGTTTCTTAGTTTAGTTTCAAATACAGACATTAGTAGATAATTCTGGTGGGTAACTTATTGATGCACAAACATCCGTTTACATATTGACTTTTTTAATCCAAAATTTTAATCAAAAGTACTTACCTACTGTAGAGCATATTATTTTCTAACTGACAAAAACCTTTAATTAGTTATGTTTCTGACATAGAAATCAACATTCTGCTTTTAAAAGCCACAATTAATGTGTTTACCCAAATGTAAATTGTTTTAGAAATTGTTAAATAATTTTACTCGGTTCAAGTTGTTTCTCCCTTTTAATTTGAATTACAAAGACAAATATTGTCTATGAATTTATTAGGATCAAATAAAAGAACTACACGCAGAAAAATTTATGATTGGACGTAATAAAAATCTAAGAGCAACACAAATATAGTTGTAGCTAAAAATTTGTACTTCATGGAAAGAAAAAATTTAAAAAGGTTTGAAAAACTTTGGATTAAGAAAAATACCAATATATTTAACTGTGTATATTAATACAGAATCTTCCAGTTTATAGACATAGTTAAAAAAAATTTTAAACCCTACAGCCAAAAATTATCTTCACAGATATTTAAGGCGTACAACTTAGATTTGATTGTAAAGTGTAGAGTTTAAGAAATATTTAAAAGTTTGGCTGTTTCAACTAATTTCATTTAAAAAAATAATAATTATACTCCAAAAACGAAAGTACTTTGTAATTAAGAAAAAATTGAAGTAAATCCGTTGCTTATGGTTTTCCAATAAAAAGGTTTAATATTTTTAAATAAATCCACTAAGTGAATACAATTTATTAGGAAAACGGATTTTTTAATAACATGCCAAATAAAGGATGTAAAGGCTACTTAAAGCTTTAGTTGTATCCGTATTTTTTATTGAAAATAATTGGTGTTTCACTTAAAAAATATTTTGTAGATTTTTTTGCGCTTTTTTGAAAAAGGAATAAAAACTTAATTTTTCAATTCAGCCCGTTTTTCAAATGTTTTCATGTGCTTAGAGTTCCAAGAGATGGCATCACTGTTGTTCTTAGCATATTCCATTATATTCTTTTTCTTATTTCATTTCGTTTTTTTATTCGACAGATAATGAACATAAACGATTAAATTATCAACAGATTGATATGAAATTATATCTTGAAAAATTTGGATAAAGATTAAACAAGTAAATTGCAGTAAGTTGTGAATATTTAATTGATTATCAAATATAATGAAGAGATGGTGTAAAACATAAAACTTTATAATGTTTCAAACCTAAATAATATAATATTATATGGCCTTAAAATATTTACATAACCATAAAGGCCATGTCAGATAAAACTTTTGCTTCGCGTTGCGAAACATGTCACATAAAGAAATTTTAACGCAAAGCTAAGCGAAAAGTTAGGCAACTCTCATCTTTTTGCGCGCTTTGACAATCAGCTGGTATAATTTTATTTTATTTAATTTTTTGCCAAATTCGCATGTAAATATTTAATTTTATTAAAATTTTAATAAATTTACATAAAAAAAAGTGTTAGTGGCATCAGAGTAATCGCATTGTGCTGCGTTTTATGCATACAACATTCATCGTACGTTTGGAACTGGGTAAAATAAAATAAACACAGATAAAAGCATTAAAAAAGAGGTAAATATGTGGGATTTCTGCAATAAATACTTATAAATATAGTTCTTATATTTTAAGTCATAAAATAATGGAAGAAAAACTTATCGAGGCAATGAAAACGCACCCATGTCTTTTCGACAAAAGTTCTTTACTATTCCGGAACAAATATTTGAAGGATCGAGCGTGGCAGGCAGTAGCTGCTTCAACAGGAATGTCAGGTACATATATGGTTTTTCAACCTGAGTCTTGTGTTGTTTGCTATTTTCTGCTTTTAAAGCAGAAGAACACTGTAAAAGTAGATGGAAATCGCTGCGCGACCGATTCGTTCGTGAAATGTCAGCCAGTAAGTTGAAGTCGGGAGCCGCTGCTGAAGAGAAAACGGAATGGTGTTATATGGAGGCAATGCGATTTTTGACAAAACACGTTTCTCCTAGAAAGTAAGCTAAATTTATTAATCTGCTACATTTTTAATCTTTCCATATAAATTGTAGAAGCATCTCGAATTTTCAATGGAATAGTGATGAGCAACAGTCTAGCAGTCAGGCACCACTCGCCTCTCAAAACAAAGATTCAATGGATAATGAATACTTAGTGTTACCGCCACTGTCTCGTCACAATTAGAGATTATTTAATCGAGTATCGAAATTGTATTTTATTTAGTTATCGTGTTTTTGTCAGTTGTTATTATCTATATTTCCACGCGGTATAATAAAATGTTCATTTTAAGCAATATAAAAGCCATATTTCAGTAAGGAAATTCCAAAAAGATTCTAATTGTAAGAAAAAAAAGTTTAGCTCTCGGTTTCCATACGAAAAGTTAGTAATATCTTTTAATACTGTTTTATTTGTCATTTAATTTTAAACATATTTGTTAATGTGAATTTCAGGAATTTTAACGTAAAAGTATACGAAATAAATATTGTTTGTGCTTAAAAATTCCTTGTGCTTTTCGTTTATAATCTACAATTGGAAACAAAGGGCCGGGGCGCTTCCCCAACACTTAGAATTGAGCGAATTACACAATAGCCAGTGCAGTGAAGAGACAACCAGTAGCATGAAAAGCACAAAACGTCAGCGATTGGGCAATGAATCGCGCGAGCGATTTGAACGACTTTGTGGAACCATTGAAGCTGTTGTTGCTGCGAAAACAGAAAAAGTTCCTTCTAAAAACAGTGCCTTTTTGCAAATGTTGGACGAATGCCTCCAAAAAAAGTCAGAAGAATTGCAAGATCGACTTAAAATCGAGCTGCTTGCATATGTACATAACGCCGATTAGTAATGTGAGCTTAGTCGCGTTGGTTTTTTTGCTATTTAAAAATGTTTTTCACTATTTTTTTATCTAACCATAACTCATACGAAAACCGAAAACAAAGCTATTTTAAAAATAGTTTCAAGTATCCAGTTTTATAGCTCATAGAATTATGAACATTTTTAAAGATTCTAAAAAATTCGAAATTTTAAAAAAAATGTTATCGTATGTTTTACACTTTTTTTACAAGTTTAAAACTTGGATTTATACATCTTTCGCTTCAGTATGATCCATGTTTTAATACAAAACGAAAAAATAAAAAAAATCAGTGCATACACAATATGACTAAGTGCATTTTAATAACTATGTATGTAAATATTTAAGCGCGATGTGATACGAAAAAGACTTTTAGTGTTATATTTGTTCTAGGAACTTAGAAACTTTCAACAAAACAGTATTAAAATTAAAAGAAAATATATGAAATGTGAAATTAATTATTTTTATTATTATAAATTAATTGTTTTTGTTATGTGAATTGTTTGTGGAATGTTATGCTTTATTTTACTTTATTTTAAAGATGACTAACACCCCAATTTCACCAATTTAGTTATAATTAACTATCAGTTAAGCTGTCAAAACACATTGTTTACTGGAAGTTAAAGTTATGAATAGTTAGTTTTAACTTAACTTGGTAAAATTGGGGGTAATTCTTGAAGAATATAAGCTATTTTTTGAATATTATATCTGTGGCATTTTGACAAAACATCTTGAGTCGAGATAAGATAGCAAAAAAAAATTTAAAAAAACTGGGTGAAAAAATCTTTTTACAATATAATAATAAAATAAACCGATATTAAAAAATATTTCGTTTATAATACAAAATGTCAAAATCGTAAACAAAAATGTTTTTTGAAAGAAAAATTCGTATAATTAACAGCTTTTTTTCAACTTTTTAAATTTGACTTAATATGTTTTGTCAAAAGCCTTAGATATAAATTCTTGAAGAATATAAGCTGGATTTTTTTTAATAATTTAAACAAAAGAACATGCATATGTATGTATATATTATAGTGAAAGAGTTTTTTTAGTATTCACAATATTTTTAAAGTTAAACTTATTAATTTTAAATTACCAAAAAAATATTTCATAATAAAAATTTTATTCAAATTGTGATTAAGTGCAAATGGTTCTTCTTTTAAGTAGAATAACACAACCACGCACATAATCAAAAATTTTTAATCAGCATGAAATTAAATTCTTTTAACATGTGCAAAACATAACTGGTAGCTAGTAATTTTTTAACAATATTCCCAAAGCTCCTTAGTTTAGGAAAAATCGTGTGAAATATTGTTTAGCTTTGTATTTAAAGGAAATTATAAAGATTTTAAGAATTGTGAATATTGTAAAAAATCGTTGGCAGCCTGTTATTATTTATAAGATTTTTAATATGTATTTTAAACCCCAACAAAAATGAATTTAATTTATAGAGTAAAAATCAAAAAATTCAAGTTTATTACTAATTAAAATAGTACTTTCCTAACAAACACAAAATAAAAATCAAATTTTTGAAAAATAAAATAATTTCTAAAAATAATTTAAAGTGGGTGGGATGTAATGTAGTCCTTTAGCTGATCTCTCAATGCGAACGCACTTCTTGTTGCGTTGTTGCATGTCATTCGGCCATGGTTTCGCAACGGTGCTAAAACTTCACTCCGCCACAGACCATTTAAAATTTCGTCGCCTTGAAAGCGGTCCACATAATCAGGCGGACAATAACTGCCATCGTGGAATTTAACGAAATTGTGCAGAACTACAGCAGCTTTTACCATTTTTTCTGCATTTTCTGGGTGCATAAACAAAGGGTATAACATCACTCTCCAACGAGCACACAAAATTCCAAGTGCGTTCTCTATCACTCTTCGGGCTCTTGATAACCGCCTATTAAAAATTTCTCGGTCAAGTGATAGGCGCATTCCTAATTGCAAAAAAAAAATTATTTAACCAACATATGTACAGTTTGTCAAATAATTCTTTTCAAAAGTATAAGAAAACAAAATATTATTAAATGAAACACTAATAGCTTGTTTTAATTTTTGCAAAATTATTTTTTTTTTGTATATTTATTTTTTTAAATATGTTTGTAAACATACTGCATTGTAAAAAATTATAAGTCTTTCATAAGATAATTATAATCGAGATAAAAAAAAAATTATTAAAATTTCAAAGTGTCAAAAAAATGTTTTCAAAATTAAAAAAATCAATGAAATTATTAAAAAAATATGTTAATACATAAATATTTTTTGCCCTTAGTATTTTGTGTCCCCCGTGAGAATCAATTACTGACTGCAATCGCCGGCCCATTGAATGAATAAGCTTTTGTAAGTCGTATTCCTCAGGTATTTTTTCCCATTCCTCTTTAATATATTGTATCAATTGTGTTTTATTTTTTGGAGATCTTTTTCCAACTTTTTCTTCAAGAGGACCCATAAATTTTCTATAGGGTTAAGGTCTGGACTTTAAGCTGGAGTATCAATCACTTTTTTGCAGTTATATAATAGCCAGGATTTACAAATATACGATTTGTGTTTTGGGTCATTATCTTCATAAAATTTAAAGTTAAGTTTTTGCGGATTTTCTGGGTCAAAAAACCCAAATTTACGCTCGCTGCTGCATAAATCATTCTTTAATATATCAAGATACACTTCTTTGGTCATAATTTCATCCAACATTTTTATCTCGCCAACTCCTCTACAAGATATACAAGCCCATGCCATAACAGACAACTTTCCGAATTTTACTGTTGGTATAATATTTTTTTGTCAAGGGCCGTCAATGGCTTGCGCCAAACTTTTTGTGATCCAAAGTGATAGTAAAGCATGAGCTTGGTTTCATCACAAAAAATTACGTCATCCCAGTACTCTGCTCCAAAACGAACGTGCTCAATAGCAAATGTGTATCTTTTCTCTATGTTGTTCGCCGAAAGTAACGGTTTTTTTCTAGCTGTTCTATAGAAGTATTGCTGTTTTTGAAGCACGTTCCGAACAGTCTCATGTGAAATAATAACTCCAAAATCATTATATATTTCGGATGATATTCTTCTGGTGCTGGAATGTGGTTTTTCCTCAACCATTTTTATTATTTTTCTTTCAATGCGCTTGGTCACCTTTTTTGGTCTGCCAGGGGAATGTTTTGCTTCAAGCCTTTTTTCTTTTTCGGCGCGGTTAATAATGTTGTAGACTGTCCTAAGATTGAGGGAAAACATTTCCGCGATTGCTTTGTGCGATTTGCCTTTATAATGATTAAAATACACTAACTGAACAATATCTTTGCTAACACGTTTTCCGGGCATTTGTAAAACTTTATTTTATAGTCACTTGTTACAGGAACGACAACTATTTGAAGAATAAATATTTTCCACTAATATGTTAGCATAGTAACATGCATTAATTTCACTAATGTTTATTAATTACACAAAAAAATAACGGTTAATCTCTTTTTTTTTTGTTTTTGAAAACATTTATTTGACACCATAAATAAAATGTTCTCTTACATTTTTCTTTTTGTTTTTGTACTATGCACTCTTTTATGTTATATTTTGGCATCATCATATCTCACATAACCAAGAAAACAGAATGTCCAAAAAATAAAAAAAGTTTAAAATAAATTAGCCAGTCGTATTTCAAACTGAAATTTTTTTGCATGATTTTTTCTAGCATTGAAAAGAATTATTTGACAAACTGTATGTATAAGTATAAAGCTAATAAGTTAAAGGGAATGTACAAACCCGGGTATGGACGCATAATGCAGTTTTTAAGGGGAAATGCAGCGTCTCCAACCATGAAATATGGAAATTAGGTGCAAGTCCCAGGCAGATGAGCATCTTCAGGCAAATCAAGTTTACCACTCAACAATCGTTGTCCAAAGCTAGAGTTCCATAATACTCCACCATCACTTTGGGAACCATACGCCCCGATATCCACGGTTGTGAAAGTGTAGTTGGCGTCGCAACTTGCTAAGAGTACAATGGAGTAATTTCCCTTATAATTAATATAGAGAGATCCTGAATTGGGTGGACATGATATTGTAATGTGCTTTCCATCCACAGCACCAACACAATTCGGAAAGTTCCACATGGTATTGAAATCTTCAGCAATACGGTTTCCATTCATATTTATTTGGGGGCGACAAGTAAATAATCCCCAATTCCTCCCAAATAGCTTCACATACCTCAGTAATAATGGTGGTAACTGTTGAATGTCCCATTTTAAAGGCAGTAGCAAGTGTTTGCTTACTATCTCCGTGCGCAAGATAACTATAAATTTGTACATACACATTTATACGTATGTATATAAATTAAGATTATGTAAATATTTTACTAACTAAATTGTTACTTTCACTCACATAAGTGTTAAAAACAGTCTGCAGGACGCAGATATTGATGGCTTGTTTGATATTTTTGTGAGACGTTCCTTTAAAACTTCAAGTAACATATCAAAAACAGCAGGCGTCATCCGGATACTCTTTTGAAATTGCTCTGGATCTCTTTGGTGCATTTCTTCAAAGCTGGAAGCGAATAGACCTGTGTGATCGCGATCGAGGTAGAGACTTCGCACCTAGAACTTTCGCGTTAAAGTTTTTTCTAATAGCTCCAATGCTTCATGCATTAGGAGAACAATAAAAACCAATTCTAATAAATCTTCGAAAACCATTTTTAGTTTTATTTTAAAAACAAATTATTAAATGCTAAAAATAACAACCGCTTTTACAGGTAAACAAACAATGCGTAAGTGTTGTCAAAGTTTTTATTGTGACATAAACCTTTTGCTTTACGCTTTTCTGTAAAAGTTAGAAACGTCATGCAAAGCGATAAAGTTTTATCTGACATGGCCTTAAACGTGCTATCAACTAGCAAACCGAAAAGAGAACATTTTGAAAATATATATTAATCTTAATATCGAATATACCCCATGATATTCAATGTCTTTCACGAAACTGCACTTTAGTTTTTTTCAATGTTATACACTCTAATTTTTGTTTTAAATTTGGTTTTTAACATTCGTCTTTAATGCCATGTTCGCACGGTGCTTTGGATTACTTCGCTCTCTGTTTTTATTACTTATTTGAATATCCATGTTCGCACGGCATTTTCCTAATCGGTTTTGACAGTTCTTCTTCTTTTTATTAATTTTGTTTATTGCTAAATTTAATTAAATTTAATGAAAAGAAAAAGTTAGTAAAAAATATTTCAAAGAAATACATAGTACATATAAATATTTATTTTCCCAGTAAATAGAAAAGCTGTTAGCAAATGGATTAAATGGATTTACTTTTGTTCACTTTTCTTCAGGGCTACCAAATAAATTTGTGAGGAAATCGTCAGTTTCCTGAGAAAAAATAAAAAAATCGCCTTTATCGTTTCGAAAAACCGTCAAAAAAATCGGACAATTTAAGCGGCTCATACACTTGCAATACAATTCTTAAATTTTACGTAGTGTACAATTATATCGCCAATGTGTATGGAATATTCGAAGTTGGCACAATACATTGGCAACAATCAAAAGACTTTTGATTTTCATTGCACAACGAAAAGGAAGTGAAATGTGTTGGCATTATTGTACAATGCTGTTTATGTTAGTTATGTTCAACTTATGTTATGTTAGGTTATGTTCAACTTATTATTGAATTAGTGGCACCATTGTGCGACTTATTGCATAATATAGGACAAAATGGAAATAATATGGCGAATATCATACAATAATATTGCAAGTGTATGGGCAGCTTTAGAATTTTGTTTTTTTTTTTTAAATGGATTCAATGTATTTTTGTAACATAAACTTGCTTCCTTTACTTTTGTTTACTTTCCTTCAGGGCTACCAGATAAATTTGTGAGGAAATCGTCAGTTTCCTAGAATCGTAGAAGATTCCTCACACGGGAAAAACTGTAACACGAGTGAGATTCTTCCATAGCACAGCGAAAGACTCTTCTTCAATCTTTGTGGGAATCGTTTAAGACGTGGGTAAAGATAATCTAACAAGACTTTCATGTCAAGAATCGTATAAGACTTATGTAAATATTCTCTTACAACTCGTGAAATGTGCTCTGAAAATAATCCAAGATTTTCTTAAAAACTGCATATTACAGCCGAACCTTAAAAAAGCGGCACGCATTTCCCAGTTTTTGAATAGAGTGGCCTGATCGATTTGGAATTGGAAAACCCGATTTTGACAGCTCGTTGGAAAGTGAATTTTGCCACTATTGTTAATTAATAATGGCAATTTAGCTATTTTTTGGTCACTTTTTTTAAAAAAAAATCAGCAAATCGGCACTTTGCTAATTTCGGAAAAAAATCGTCAAAATGGCGATAAATCGTCAAATCTAGCAGCCCTGCTTTTCTTTGTTTACGTTATATTTTTTTTTGTTTTTTTTTTGTGCTTTGACAGCTGGTGATGGAAAAAACCGATAAAAATTAGAGATCACATTGATTTTAAAGTAATCCACAGGGTAATAAAAATTGAATTACGTACAAATGAGATAATCCGCTCTCAAAATTTTGAATGACGAATTATTTAATTTGGATAATAATAAGCTGTGGATTACGAATGAGAGAGTGAATTACGAAAAAAAGCTGTCGCGCGAACATGGTATAAACTTTACGAACGCCGGACATATAACTCGCTTTCAATTGCTTAACTTATGTATGTACCACATTTACTTACATAAATTTACACTGAAAAGAAAAATCAATTCATCCGAATTAATATCAAGCCGAAGCGATGTCAAAAGTACGGTAATTACCATTTTTCTTAAATTAAGTACAGAATGCTGGGGTGCGCCGTACTTAAAATGATTCAAAAATAGGATTGACTTCGGTAAAAGTGAGATAAGAATGAATCTCTGAACTGGACATGATTCAAATCCAGAATTCGTACTTGAAATAATCCGAAAGTGATTAATTCTTATCTAAAGACTTACCGCAGAGAGATAGAACCAGTTCGCACCCGTTTCGTTACACATGTTTATTTCAACTTTGTTGTTTTCTTCCTTTGTCTACAGAAGACCTCTCAGTTATAAACCACCAGCAGCATGCCCGATTTGGTTTCCGTAATCATTCTACTTTGAAAATTTAATGTAAAAAAATAGAATACAGGAATTTTTGCTTTAAATTTTACTTTTTAAATATGAAAAAAATGTATGTATGTTTTTTTCTTGTAGTGTTGTTGTTGTTTCTATAAAAAAACCAAATCGTTTATATCTTCTTTTGTATGTTGTTTTTGTTTTTCAGAAAACTTTTATAAGCACAGGCGTATTCACGCATATGTAATGCAATGGTTTTCGAAAGTAGTCACATTTTGGGTTGCTTTAAGTCCTTTTTGGTGTTATTCGTACTTAAATTGTTAAATAAGATTTAGTACGAGTTGTTTCCTTCTGTGTATAGTTTACAAATTCTCTACACATCTAAGTGCGTCGTTTTGAAGTGAGGAAACCATTCTTTTAATTTAAAGCGGCGATTATTGCTAAATGGTCTGATTCTCAAGTTACTACTGATGATCACGCCATTCCGATAAAAGAGTAATTAATGCAGTAACAGAATTTTATCGGATGTATAAAAAGTTGTTCATCATTACCCCACCAAGTAGTATGAACTTGCCTATAGCTTATCGCCCACTTAAGGTTAGAATTAAGTTTTAATATCTTAAGCCATTGTATACAAATGGTCTGATTCTAAAGTTACTACCGATGATCACGCCATTCCGATAAAAGAGTAATTAATGCAGTAACAGTTTTACAGATACGCAGACAATTTAAAGTTTTTATATTTCCAACAGCCTGGAGGGAAAGTACCATAGGACCACAATTACAACTTGGCATTATTAAAATATAGAATTTTATCGGATGTATAAAAAGTTGTTTATCATTAACCCACCAAGTAGTATGAACTTGCCTATAGCTTATCGCCCACTTAAAGGTTAAAATTAAGTTTTAATATCTTAAATATTTTTATACGTCTGATAAAATTCTACATTAACATAACTCCATGTTTTTAAAATTAAATTAAAAGTTAAATACATAATCTAGATAACGAATACCTTTTGCATTTTATTGTCATCATGGGCACGGAGAAGTAAAATCTTTCAGAGTTAAATCCTCGGAGGAAAAAGGCGCAGCATTACATGCTAGGCTTCAAATTGAGAGAGCTCTCTTACTCGAATTATGGCTGACCAGAGATCCCTAACTGCGATCGACTATCGATATTGCCTACGACAGATGGGCCGCGAACACGGTGCAGGATTGCTGGGCAAATGTGGCCCTGCATGGATGACGGGCGTACCATGTGTTTACTATTGATGACTAAAAGGAACGTATTACTTTTGGTATATGTAATCACGAGACACTGTCTTACATGTAGACATGCACGCCAAGTTGTATTAATGTCCTCCACTGGCGAGAAGGTAACTGGCCAAAATGAGTTCGGCCATCTTTGACGGCTAGTATGACATCTCTGGCGTTGAACTGGAGTGTATTATGAACTTCTTGAAAAGTTCGGTTTTGTTCTATGGTGGGAGTTCTGTTAAGTGGAACTTCATGGATTATTGGGTCTACATGTGTCAGATGAGTACTGACTGCCATTTCTACTAAATCTAATAGTCATAAGAAAGTTTTAGTAAACAAAATCAATATAATCTTAAACACAGAAGAACTAGGTAACTTAAATTATTGTTATTGGGCGTCTACATTACAACCATTTCTAGTAGATTTTTATTGGAAATCTTCCTAAAAATCTATTTTTTGTTCATAAAAAAAAACAGCTGACTGAAAGTTGTTTTGTGTAACACATCTTTACATAATATGTAAGGAGTATTTATATTATAAAGAAATTGGCGTTTAAAAATTTCCATTACCTCTTCTTTTATTTAACTTGATTAATTTTGTCAGATTTGTCAACATATGTATATCTAATTTTTGGTCACAAATACTTTATATCCCTTTTACATAATTACAGACATTTTATTTTCCAAAACCTTTTATCTCCTTCCGATTACATTTACGGATACGAACGACTTCAAATTAATTTTCACATACAAAACGAATTTTAATAATTGTTAATTTCGATTGTGTTAACGTAGGCGTGGGTTAAATTAATTAAACAATCCCTTAACAAATTGACGGTTACCCGAGTAATGGACAAATCTTAACATTTCAACCGAAAATAATCATTAAGCCATTCACACATACTCGCAAACACTTACACATAAATGTATGCATGTGTATGGTGTACATTGATATACATAAATAATGCGGGTAAACTATTTTACTTTTTGTTTGTTTCACAAATATACAAAACTTTGCATATACCCAGCGGGAAAATGAAGGAGTACGGATGCCTTCTAGAAGGCCTCTGTATTCCTTCTTTTGGATATACAAGGCCTGCTTGCTCCTTTCCATACTCAAAAATATCTTTTTACACACATTGTCATTACGGAGTAGGGTTTCCACTCTTATTTCTTTAGCAGTAGCATAAGAACGCTAACGGGATCAAAAAAATAATTATTTGGCTTTCGCTTGTGCAAAAAAATAATACAAAAATTGTTACTCCTTCTCTACTCCCTTCTCATAGAAGCGAATGTGGAATGAGTATATTATCTTTTATATGAGTGAGCCGAGGCCTTCTATTAAGCATTCTTTAACAGTTAGATAAGAACAGTAATTGAATCTTAAAAATTGTAATGCAGGCCTTTAAAAAGGCCTAAAGAGTTTTCCCGCTGGGCATTTATGTCTGTATGTTTACATGTATGTAAGTATGTTTGCATGTGTGTTTATATAACAGTTACAGTAAAAGGCAAAAGTAACAGTTATGGTTCCTATCAACTGGGGCGATCACCGAATTTTCTGCCGCGAATATTCGTGGCCAAAAATAAAACATATTGGTGCTAATGAAAATACATACACCAATAGCGTCGGCCGAAATTGCAATAGATTTATTTGTAATTCATACGCCGGCGAACGACGAACAAACCAGTAACGGGAGCCCATGCGCTGCGGAAAATTTGTGTCAATTGTTCTTAAAGAACTTATCTCGTGAATAGTGAACACGGTATTATAATGAAAAGGAACAAATTTTGATAGATGAAAACATGACATATCACTTAACTGGTGATATTTTGTGCGGGAAGTGGCTGATTTTATTAGGTTATATTACTTATGGCCAATTTTCAGGATTGATATTAAAACACATTTATCGTTTTATATACAAAATTCTCTTCTTCACTTAATACTTAAATCAAACTTAAGTTTCTATTGTAATATTTTAGCAAGGTGGCCGGCCTCAATATCACGACAAAACAACAACAAGAGGCAAAGCAATAACAATCAGCTGTTTTTTTGAGACCACCTTGTGAATAATTATACTTTTTTATGATATTTTTTTGTATTTTGTAGTGCTACCATACTTTTATCTTATTTAAAAAAGACTTTTCAAATAAAACTCAAAAAATCAATCTGTATTTAAATACGATTTAAGTTTTTATGAAAATTAACTTAGTTTAGATTTAATTACTATCCTGAAAATTGGGCATTAATATGAAGTGGATCTATCATATAAGTATTGGGCAAAATCTTTCATTTAGAAAGGTTAAGTGAATTAATTCATTCTTTTCTTTCACCTTTCTAAATGACACACAGCTTTCAGACTGAAGTGTCTAGTTCTTTTGAGGAATGATTAAATTGCTATTTTAAAAACAAAAACGTGTTTTCATGGTTAATTGAAATAAGATTTTAGTTTTAATGTTAAAAAGTTGTTTTAGACATACACTTATTAATTAAATGTGCACAATTGGTTTTGAAGAATGTCATTCGTCAAAAAAAGTAATTAAAAAACTTAATTTCAATAAAAGAAAAATAGAGGAGAAAAAGCATAACAAACAAGATAGACATAAAACAGAATATGAAAGCAAATAAAAATATGAGAGAAATGGAAAGAAAATACGCAAATATTTCATTCTTTCGCTTAAGTGAATCATTGGCCCATTATGCTGGCTTAAAATGGCAGTTTGTTGGCAAGCGAGGTGAAGAGAATGGTTTTTCGTTGGCGTAAAGTTTCAACCGGCTTCAACCACGCACAAGCTGCTCAAAACCAATACATGCACATTTTCAAAAACCAATGAATGCAAAAAACACCAAAACATAGAAAGTTTTGTACGCGTACACATTTTATGCCAGATATTATTACTACAGTGTGTGCTTGATGGAACAAAAATTGTTCTCTTAAAAATTAGTCTAATGTGTGATGGGCCATTCAGTGAAGTAATTCATTCAAGAACGACACAAGCCTATATCATATTAACATCGTTCACTCGGGACAATACCTGCGACAGGTTACACCGTGGCCAATTAACCACCTCCTAGGACATGGCCATGTTAAAGTGACAAGTTCCCTTGATATAAAGTTTTTAAACTAGAACCGGTCCCAACCACTTTAGAACTGTCACGTGACAAGTTTGGTGTTAGTTCTCTTTCCTCTAGGATGCTTTAGTTTAGTGTTCAAGTATTTCTTAGTTAATAACTTTTAACTTAAATAATTGTTATTTTTTCATTTTATAGCATTTAAAATAAATATACCAAATAATTAGCTATAAAAATGGGTTTAAGTTGTCATTTTGTTAAAGTTTTATTATTTAAGTATTATTTTTTTAATATAGTCACACTACTTCTCTCTCTTTGCACAGACATCAAACAACCTTCTCAATCAAAAAAGCTGTTATTTATTCGGCGATATTATGCTTCATAAGTTTGCAAAAATAATTTAATTAATATTCGAGTTATATACCAAAGTTTGTCATTTTATGTGAAACTTTTCTAATATTCATCTAAGATCCATAAAGTATATAAGTTCTGGTTCCTTGATAAAATCTAGGTCGATTTAGCCATGTCCGTCTGATAAAAATACGCTCATTTTCGCAAGACTAAACAGAAAAATACAAGCTTGTTGAAAAATTGTGTCCAGTTCTCCAAAGCAGTTGGGATTGAATCAAAGTGCAGACGGCTCAGTAGGAAAAGAGTTATTAACCTAAATGTGGAAAAACCTCCATAAAAAATTTATTTATTTGTTACAAAAACTAATATAAATTTGTGACAGATTGCACTGTGTCATATTAAATTTTGCATAAGCTGGTTTTATATGACTGAAAATAAAACTGCAAAATTTAGTAAAGATCTCTCCATAATTTACTCTGGTAAATCATTTAAAAACGACTAAAATCGTAACAAATCTACAGTTGGCATTTGGTCCAATTTAGCATTATATGGAAATAACTAGAAATAACGTTACTGTAAAAATCGGTCCATAATTTACGATAGGCCCCATATACATCGGCTTTTCGAAAAGCAATATAAGAAACATTTAATTCTACCAAAATTTGATTATTTTATTAAAATTTCGTCTAAATTAGATTTTTTTTAATAATAGAAATCACTTGATAATCCAAAATTTACGATATGTCCAATATAAAATCCTCTCCTGAATATTACTTTAATACGCCTAGTAATATTTATGAAACAAATCGTGATTTAATTATGCAAGTAATTTCAATACTTTGAGAGCATGTTTTTAAGGAGTGGTTGATAATTTATAGATCCCATATACATCACACTATTGAAATATTTAAACTCTCGGTGGAGGGTATTAACCCTTCTGCATTGCTTTGGTCAATTTGACCCAATATTACTTTTCAACTCACTTTTTTCATGTTCATGATATACATATATATTTAGTCCTTTAAAATTCCTAGTTGGAACATAGGGCCATTACAAATGATTTACATTGAATTCTGTCTGTTGCCAATCTTTTAGCTTCGCTCCAACTCTTTCCAGCTGTGCGTAGTTCAGCTTCTACTTGCCGTCGCCATGTATTTGCTGGTCTGCCTTTTCGCCTGCTGCCTTGAGGGTTGTATTCAATTGCTTTTCTGGTGACGTCATCATGTGGCTTTCTGAATGTATGACCCAGCCAATTCATCTTTCGCATTCGTATGTCAACTGTGACAGGGTTTTGTTGCGTTTTTTGCCATAGATCGTTGTTTGATATAGGGTCTGGCCAGTAGACAAGTAATATTCTACGTAAACATCGGTTGACAAAGACTTGAAGAGAATACGAATCTCTTTCCGTGATATTCCATGTCTCGCTTCCATATAATAATACCGACTTTACATTTGAGTTGAATAATTTCAACTTCGTGCGAAGCGTAATACGGGATGAACTCCAAACTTTGTTTAAAGCACCAAATGCTTTGTTTGATTTTGATATTCTGTATGCAATATCTTCTTTACTACCACCAGATGACGTAATTATGCTACCAAGATAACAGAAATGATCGACATTATCAAGGGAATGGTTCCGAATTTTTAAAGATTCGTTGTTGTTTGCATTAATACGCAATGACTTCGTTTTGGAAATGTTGATATTGAGACCAGCTTTTGCTGCACACTCCACAAGAAGATTGAGTTTGGACTGAAGGTCGTTGTAGCTATGCGACAAAAGACATATGTCATCAGCATAGTCAAGGTCATCCAATCTACCTTGTAACCCAAAGGTAATGCCACGATCACCTCTCATTGATTGCATCATTACAACATCCAAAACGATATTAAAAAGAAGCGGGGAGAGCACACATCCTTGTCTCACTCCTTTACTGATGGCAAGATGCGTCATCATACAAACACTTAATAAGTTCTATTAGAGTGTCTGGAACTCCTTTGCATTTAAGAGCGCCCCGTTCAAAATCAATGAATAGTAGATATAATGGGGATCTCCATTCAACCGATTGCTCTACTATAACTCTCAGGCTGCTAACCGGATCGATACAGGACTTACCTTTCCTAAACCCTGCCTCTTCTTTACGCAGCAGTGGTTCGATGATAGTAGCGAGCCTTTTATTGAGGATGTAAGCAATAATTTTGTTTGTCATATTCAAAAGTGTAAGGCCCCTCCAGTTCTTTAGTTCTGACAGATTACCCTTTTTCGGGATCTTTATTATAATTCCTTCTTTAAGTTCTTCGGGGAGATGTTTGTTAGACCAAAAGTTATCTATCAGGGGCTTAAGTAAATTGGCAGTGATGTTGCAGTCTGCCTTTAGAAGTTCAGGTGGGAGAAAGTCAGGGCCTGGGGCCTTATGGCATTTCAAAGATTTGATTGCAGATATAATCTCTTCAATATTAGGTGGTTCAACATTAATGTTATTATTTGGTCGGTGTTCAGAGTCTGCGCAATTACAAATATCCGGTCTTTCAGTTGTTAAATGTCTACTTAACATTACTCTATAATGTTCCTCCCACATTTTGACCTGGTCTTCCTTATTGTGCACTAGCTCATTAGCTGAGTTTTTTAGAGGTTTTGTGTTGAAGGTATTACGGCCCGTGAGGGTTTAAGTTATCTTATACAGATCTCTTGTTCTCATTGTTTGACTTGCATTTTCACCCTTATCAGCAAGATCATCCACCCACTTCCTCTTATCTGCCCGTGCACTGCGCTTTTCCTGGCGGTTTGAATCATTATATTTTGCCTGCCACTCCGATTTCGCTTGTCTCGTCCTTGCATTATCACGAACATTTTTTAAGAGTTTACGGCTTTCAATAAGTTCCCAGGTGTGGTTCGATATCCATGGTTTATGCCTTTTCTTTACATACCCAAGATGTTTCTGGCCAGTTTCTAAAAATATAGATCTGGCATGCGACCAGTATTGTGCAGGGTCGTGGCATCCATTATTAATCAGTAGTGCGCTTCTCGTTTGAACTTCAGTTGTAAATGCTGTTGATGTCGGTGCATCTGACAGTCTTTGAACGTTTATTTTGCCCTTTCTTGTGCTTCGGATATTGGTTGTAACGGCTACTATTTTAAGGCGTATTTCTCCAACTAGCAAGTGATGATCGCTTCCTACGTCGGCACCTCTACGGCTAGAAGGGAACCTCTCCATATGCGACTGATTGCAATGTGATCAATTTGATTTACAGTAACGAGATCAGGGGATACCCAAGTAACTTTATGGATATCCTTATGAGGAAACAGGGAGCCCCCAATAACAAGGTTGTGATTGCTGCAAAGCTCTGTGAGCATTACACCGTTCTCAGTTAAGCGACCCATACCATGCCTACCCATGACTTTTTCTCTGCTAACATTCATGATGTTCATGATACTGTACGTATAATTTAATTTTAAACTAAACAGGAATGAAATTAACTATAAAGTAACGACTTCTTAGGTTAAATATTACAAAAGCTGACAAAAATAGTTTAAAGCAGCATTGACAAGTTACATTGTATTCATTGTTAAACGTAAATTGTTGCAATGAAAAGAGAAACTTTTTGAAAACCTTTGGTCTCTTGTTAGCTGTAGCAGATTCCGAATTAAAAACATTTTTATAGCAAAAATAGCTCTTAAGAACTTGTTTAAAATTTTTTATTACCGTATGCGTTAAAACCAACATCGAAAGCTCAATGAATTTACGATAGTCACCTCTCACAATTGGTTTTTCGAGCTTAGAAAAATAAAAGCTGATCTAGTTGTCAATCTGCGATGAATCAAAGTAGTGGCTTGGAATGGAGATGCCATTTTGAATATCGCATTGCTTGATGTTATTCCATTTTTTTTTTTTAATTTTTTAAAAATTAACCGTGACCTAAGAGAGTTTGACTTCAAATACAGTTTTTAATACCAATTCATATACATGAAGACTGTACCCAAATAAGAGCAAATTCCTTTTTGGTGTTTGCTCCAAAAGTATCTCCTGATTTCCATACACTTTATCACTTTGGGAATTTAATGCAGGCAGGATGGTAAGTTATTCCAATGAACAGAGGCCATTTCAGGAAAATTATTTGTAAAATATGCTTTAATATTTTCTGGACTATTTTTCTTAGCTGTGTTCTTATTCTTGGCATGGAAGACTTATTAATTATGTATTCCCTTACATTATGCCTATGTGCTTCTAGAGCAGCTTCTGAAATATGCACTGAGTCGCACAAACTCAATTGACATCTACGAGAGAGTATTCTATTAGATTCCTCTTGCCGCTGCAAACAAATTGTCTTCATCGATTTTCATTAACTTTAGGGCAGCAACGATCGCTATATCAAAGAGATTGTTCAAACTGCGTACAAGTAAATTTTCCTTATATCTAAGCACCTAATAGGTATTTAAATTTTCTTTGCAAAACTTAGTAATTTTACTAATTTTTCTACAGAAATTTTCTTAAAAACTCATGCGATATCTTGTACCGATTTGCTGACATATTTTCATTAAAATGCTCAGTAAAGTTAAGCGAGATTAGCTTTTACGCGAGTTTACTTTTTCGCAATTCCACTGTATTTAATTTGTAAGTTTTGTTATCAAAAGCAGAGTAGTTGTTTTGAAAGCTTCTTACGAATTTGTTTAAATATTTTTTTAAAATTACCTAAAGAAGAAAAGTAAGTAATGTAAGTGCATAATTTAATGCTTTCATAAATAGATTGTAAGTAATAGTTGGGTCAAATTGGCACACAAATATCATAGATAGGAAAAGCTAGCAGGAATTCAAAGGGGTTAAAAGTTCGGCACATCCGAATCTAGCACTTCTGATTTTTTGATCATCAAAACATTTTTTTATTTGCCACTGTCCTTATTTAAGTCGAATATTAAGTTGGCATATACATACATAAATATATTTGCCATGTACATACAAACATACATATGTTGTGTATATTTATATTTCCACGCATTAGAAAAGGTTACAAAATTAAGACCATGAAGATAAATCCTTGTTTTTAACCGCAAACCATGAAATGACTTGATTTAATTAAACATTTGTGAATAAAATGCGGCGGGCATGTTCTTTTTAATTGTTCTTGCCCCTGAGAATAAAACTTGAATGAAATTATTTGGTCTTGCTACAAAATTTTAGTTTCGAATCGAACAAAAGCAACACAACACACCTCAACCAACAAAGCAAATAAATACATGTTGCTATTTTTACTATCAATATATGTTTCTATGTATGTCTGTACATAAGTATCCTCTCGAAATGAACGTAAATTGTTCACCATTCAAAAAAAGAAAAACCAAAACTAAAAAAGTTTTAAAATTTTACCTGTATTATCTAAAACTTACACTCTACTCCATCGGTTATTTGCGCTCTATCACTTTAAAACAAAATCCTTAAAAAGCTAACCCAGTTTTTTTTTTTGATTTTTTTTTTTTTGTAGAGGTGGTGGAAACAAAAATTTTAAAAATAAAACAAAAAAAAAGTAAAAGTTTAAATTTAAAATATCGAAAAAGTTTTTGAAAATAAAAAATGGAGGATTTTTTTAGTGTTATTGCTTAAATTCACCTGCATAAACGTATGGACCATCTATGTATGTATGTATGTATGTATGTTTAAGTACTTTTATGGGGCATTCTCACCCGTATGTACATATTTATACTTAAGAGACTTCTTTTGCACAGTCACCCACTTGTGTTAGAATGCATTAAAATTTTTTTTTCGACTATTACATTTATGACCTACATTTTCTTTTATGTTTCTGTTGATATACGAGATTGTGGTGCATGATTAATGGCTTAAAACTTAAGTCTCCTAAATTGAAATACCGATTAAGGGAAAGGTTTAAATTGAAGTATCTATTAGTTTAATTTCTACTGGCCTTGAACAAAAATTTTTGTTTTCTCTATCGCCATTGCACTGTGGGCGACGCACCTTTTTTCGGATCAATTCATATATCCTCAGTTACAATAGTGCGGCACACTAATGGTGTTTTCTTTTCTACAAAAAAATGTGTAATTTTATTTAAAAAAATGCAATTTGGTGTCTGTTTCTTAAGAATTTTGCTCCCGAAAAGGATGAGTTTTTTAAAATTAAACAAGCCACCCTTTTTGGGAGCAAAATTTTTAAGAAACAGACACCAAACTGCATTTTTTTAAATAAAATGTCACATTTTTTTGTAGAAAAGAAATAACCATAAATTTGAAGATTTGTAAAAAATACATGTTCCAAAAAAAATCTTATAGGTATAGGATGGGCAGACGAGCCCCTATAAAAAATTTATTAATTTGCTAATGTGTATCTAAATAACTACAATAGTGAGGCGCTCTAAATTTGACGTGCGTAGCTCTTAAAACCAAACGCATGTTCCAAAAAAAATCTTGGAAGTATAGGAGGGGGAGACGGGTACCTAGCGTACAAAAATTATTAATTAATTAATAAAATTGATTTTTAAATCACGTATACTTCCGCTAAATTGCCTTCCATTAATTAAGTTCGGAAACGAATTACTCAAAAATTAATTTTTTTTAATAAGGTTAAGATGTAAGTGGGTAAAAATATAAATTTAACCACGGTCACGCGTGACTTGCGCGGAAAAAATCACGGCATTTGCACATCTCTAATAAAAACACATAAGCCATTTGTGTTGCTATTTATAAATAAAAATTTAGTTCAACTTTTTAAAAAATTATTGGCCAAAAATGTAATGCACGTATCTTTTTAATGTGACCGGTTTTCCATTAGGCCCATTTGAACTTTGTCAATTGCCAGCAGTCATATTGTTGAAGCTACATGTATGGAATTGGCTGCATATATTCAGGCTATTTTCCCAACGCACTATGGACGGATATGGTATTCACAACGTGTACAAATAATGAAATTTAAAAAAATTTTACACTGACCCTAAAATTGTTCGTAAAAATTATTAATGGGGCCCAATTCTGGTTGAATTTTGCACGATTTCAATCAGCATAAGAAATAATAGCATCCAATTTACTATGAAAAAGTCACTGTTTGGTGTGGATTATGGCCATATCATCACATTATCGGCAAGGGCTATTGGTAGATGATTACCAACTTCTTTTGACCAGAATTAGATGATGTGGAGTTGGAGTTGGAGTCGGACTTAAAAAACTTTAGCGGTTGGAGTCAGATTCGGAGTTAGAACTATATGTTGAAGACTGCACAGCCCTGGTCATAACTGGGATCTTTAAAACCCCCCATTTCAAGCAAAGTACGGACAGATGGACATCGCTTTTGATAGAGTCTAAAATAAATATTGTAGAAGTAACAAGCGAAATTAAAAAACTTTTCACCTGTGATGAAGGATATAAAACAACTTGAATTTAAATACCAATTTTTTTTTATCAATAAACCTTTGTCGTTTCCTTTTCAGACTCATTCATTATTGTAGAGAACTATTGAAAGCGATTTTGGCTACACAAATGAATTTGTTCACCTGTTTATCTTGTGATTATATTAAATACCTAAAAAGCCTTGAGGTGGATTAAACAGAAGCGCAAATGTTTTTAAAATATTATAACTTTTCATTATTTTTTAGCTTTTAAACCATGACCTTAAAGGTAGAAAAGAACTCTTGGCCTCCATGAGCAGTAGAAAAAAGTCTTTATTCATTTTTAATTTCTTTCTTTTTTTTATTAAATATGCATAAAATGAGTTTATTTTCTAAAGTACTCGCATTAACAAACACGCTAACAGAATAAAAGTTGTCCATTTATTCTTGAGGTTTTGACTTAAAAATTATTTTGAATGATGAATATACCCTGCAGTCAAAGTAATTAGTATTTAGCCAGAAATATACTGGTTGGTATTTACTTTAAACTAACGGGTGGTTACATTTTAAGCGCCGATGTTGAATGTGACCCACACCTAAACGTCAAGTTTATTCCGCATTTCATTTGACATTTCTCAATTTCAAACTAACTCAATTTGAACCATGGAAAGATACACAATCGAGCAACGCGTTAAAGTTATTCAATAGTGGATGATCGATTTTCGAAGAAAATCATCTTCAATGATGAGGCACATTTTCACCTTATTGGATTCGTCAATAAGCAGAATTGCCGCATTTGGGCGAATGATAATCCAAGAGTGATTGTCGAAAAACCAATTCACCCACAAAGAGTGACTGTTTAATGCGGTTGATGGGCTGGCGGCATTATCGGGCCGTATTTTTTTCCAAAATGAGGCCGGTCAGGAAGTTACTGTGAATGGTGTTCGCTATCGTGAGATTATAACGAACTTTTTGTGGCCTGAATTGAAAGATATGGATGTGGACCATATGTGGTTTCAACAGGACGGTGCCACTTGCCACACAGCTAACGAAACAATGGCTCTATTGCGCGACAAATTCAATGGCCGTGTTATCTAACGTGGTGGCGATGTCAATTGGCCGCCAAGATCATGTGATTTGGCACCGTTGGACTTCTTTCTTTGGGGTGAAAGAAAAGATATACGTCGATAAGCGAGCGACAATTCAAGAGCTAAAGGATAAGATAAATAGGCACATTAACGGCATAGAACCTCAATTATGCCTCAGCGACATCGAAAATTTGGACCATCGGATGGAGGTGTGCAGCCGAAGTCGTGGCGTCCATTTGGCCGATATTTTGTTCCATACATAATAGAACCACACCAATATTATTAAGTAAGAAGAAATGACAATAATTTCCTAAATAATTTGTGTTTTATTCAAAATCAACATCGGCCCTTCAAATTTTACCACCCTTTAGTTGCACTTTTAATTTTTTCATATATCAAACTATCGTATTTAACGTTGGGTTGACATAGGAGCCCAACTAGTTAATTTTTATGCATTTTTATAATAGCTTTAAACTAGTTGCTTTATTTACAGTAATTATTTTAACAATTCCTCTCGATATTTTTTCGTACTACATTATTGTTTTATAGTGTATGCAGACTTACCGTTAGGAATGTTAAAAAAATACGCACAAAAGATAGTTTTATAAAAATGAAGTCGCAAAAACAGATTTTCTTTTTTAAATATTTTTTTATTAATAGAAAGCATAGCAAAACAAAAAAAAAAAACAATTGAAACAAAACAGACAGTTGCATTTTTTAATTTTCGGAAACCTGTACCCATGTTCCGTAACTTTAGTGAGAACTTCTCGCATCAACAAGATGTGAAATAAAATATTCCATCGTTTCTCGAAAAGTCAGAAAAAAGTGTGTCTGTAACTAATGTCGAAAACTATCACATGAAATAACTTCGTTACTTTATAAATGTCATAACATTGTACTCGAAGCCGATGTGAAATTGCAGACGTTGAGAGCGCCCGTCACACATATCGTTGACGGCGCCCAAAATTTACTAAAATTGAAAATTTTTCAACGACGGCTATACCAAATAATGTAAAGTGCGACTTTAATGTTTGTTGTTTGCAAATAAGCTGTTTTATAAAAATGTTAAAAGCAATTGAAAAATGTGCCAAGAACAAAATATTATTATTCTATGCATTCTGCAATTTGAATTTTTTTTCGTGAGTTTATTTGACAGTTCAAAGCGGGAACTTTTCTCACCAAAATGTTACAGACACACTTTTTCTGTAAATATGCGAGTAATTTAGTTACGTGACAGCAAGTACTTGCCAAAAAAGTGACAGACACAGTTTAGTAAGAAAACAGCTGTTTGTTTCAATATATGGCATTTTAGTTTCTTTTCACACATTTCAATCGAAAAGTTTCTCGACGCGAGAGTTACAGAACATGGCCACTGTTTTATATTATTAATATGTTTTTCCATGTCGCTGAAGATGATTGTTTAGTTCACTTAAAGCTGTTAGCAAACACTGCAAAAGACCGCTTTGACTCCATGTATTGGTTAAACCATTTATACTTCAGTTCCCAGTCTTTCGAATGGTATCACCAAATATTACGAAAAATTTCTTAAATACATTGTATACATGACAAGGTTGCAAGAAGTAATGAAATTGTTGCCAAAGGAACAATAAACTGTGAATGGGTTTTACATTTTGACGACGTTGTTTTGCCGATTTTTTGATAAAAATAACACTGTAATAACACAACAAAATAAAGCAGCCTCAATACTGGCAACGCAAAATGAAAGTAGACTACTAGTAGAGCAAATCTGTTAAAGGATTTTGAAAAGTTAGCTCGGGTTCCCGAAATATGGGCCCCTAAAGTTTTTGAATTTATTTGAAAAGGCGTTTGGTAAAAGTCAAAAAAAAATATACTAAATGTACTTCTAAGTTCAAAAATAAATTAAGATGTCTTCATTAGAAACGTATGGCGATTTTTTTCTTAGAATATATTAACCCTCTAACACTCATTTTAAGGGGTCATTTTTGTCCTTTTTTATTTTATAATACATAATTCTAATAACTTACCCCTGAAACCAGAGAGAGTGAGAAAATATTTTATTATTCATTTTTCTGTGACGCCATGTTTTAATTTTGTTGAAGTAAATGGTTGTTTTTATCTACTTTTGTAGAGTTGTTGTTGTGGTCACAACGAACAAGTATAAAATCGTTTTGTTTCCCAACTTTTGTAGTGTTGTGGTTTTTTTCTACAACACACGGCGTCACGTACAAAGATGCGCAGCCGAAATTTCATCATCCTTCTAACAACTAGTTATAAACTAGTCTTAAACCTTACTAGTAACGATTTTAGCTGCAGGGTAAATACTCCGACAAACACATGTACACAGTTAGACATGAAAGAATATTCTCTTGTGTTTATGTGGAAAAAAAAGAAAGAAATTGTCCGCTATTGTTGTAAATGGTTTTAAGAAAAGAAACCTCTTAAAAGAAAATTGTTAAAGTTATATCAGGATTTGTAAAAGAAAATCTTTCCTTTCATTTAACAATTGTACAAATTCTAAGAAAAACATACATACATACACACACTAACAATGGAGAATATTTAAAAATGCAAGAATCCTTAGGAATAACTTTGTTTGTGAAAGAATTTGCAACAATTGATAAAAAAGATTTTAAGATTTATTGTAACTCAAAACAAACTATTGACTTTTTACAAAGATTAGACACTTAAGCGGAAGCTCACAAATATGAATACAGCAATGGACACAAATATGTTTTAATAATTGTAGAAGTAGAGAAGTACATTTTTTTTTTTTTAATAAATCTATTTATAAGTTAAAGATTTTAATAAGAAGTTGTAAAATAAATTTTCAATGTTAAGCTGGGATCACACGATTGCCGCAATGCACCAATTTTCATACTTTTTAATACCCCAATCGTGTGACTGCACAACCAATTGGCTCATGTACCAATCAAGGACAATATTGTGCTTACTTTTACCAATCAAATGCAACCCTGATGCGGCAATCGTGTGACTGTTTTCTATGCAACCGCGCGTCAATAAAAATAACAAAAATGCACCAATATTTATTGTGCTCTTGTGCGGCAATCAAACAACACAATACGCACCAATATTTGCCTTTTTCTTAATAAATTTACTTTTTTGTGTTTCTTTTAGTAGGTAATGAAGATAAATATTTATTTATTTATTATGCATTTAAATTTTTTTTAATTATTGTTGCTACATATTACCGAAATATGTATGTATGTATGTTCACAAGCATATTTAGCTGTTCAGTGCGAATATTTTTATTTAAGTTTCTAAGCGAACCTTAACATACGAAATTGTTGAACAGACTTAATTTTTGGAATTTCTTAAAAAATTTAAATAAAAATATTCAACAAAAATTTGTTTAAGTACATACATATATGATACATATTTAATTTTATTTAATTAATAACAAACCAACAAGAACTTTCAATTAAATAAAAAAGCTACCACAACAGCTGTTTTCGCAGTTGTCAAGTAAGAACAATCGTGTGACTGTGCTGCGGCAATTGTTGTAACCATTTCGCTTTGTACCAACTAGCGGCAATTAAATTTGTTTAAAACAGGGCAATCGTGTGATTTCAGAATATTTTATTGGTCCAATTTCATTATTGTGCGTCAATAAAGCACAATAAAAATTGTGTCATATTGGTGCATTTGCGGCAATCGTGTGATCCCAGCTTTAGGTAGAGTTTTAAATTTGAAATAACTACAGACGTATTAGAAAATTATTTACCAGCTATTTCCTTCAATATCGGCTTAACATATAAAAGATTTGCCAAATATTATTAATGCAACATTTTATCAACACCTCAAAATTGTTAAATTTATTAAAAAAAAAAAAAATACCAAGTAAGAAAGTACGGTCGGTCAAGTCCGTCCATTTGATATACTACACCACAATATATATAAACTATTTGTCCAGGGGTAATCATGGATTCGTCAGAACAAAATTATGTTAAGAGGTTAACCCTTATGTAAAACTTCGCTGTGCCAATTATTTTTTAGGTATCTTCATCTATATGAAATTTGTTTGCTTTAAAGTGTTTTTTTTTTTTTTTTTTGTGGGACCTAAAGTTAATTTTGGACCTACCAGCACTACATTTTGTCATGACAAAGTAGCTATTGTAACATTAAGATCTATGGTCAAACAAGGACTGCATACAATTTAGTAAGATGTTTAAGCTTGCAGTAAGATAAGTTTGTACCAAATTTAATCTAAATATCAACATAATAAGACGGTTTATGGGCACAAAGATTATTGCGGAACAAAGCAAAAACAAAGTAAAAAATATTTCATAATTTTTTTGTTGCTTTCTACAGAAATTCGTAACGAATTTTTAAATTTCAAACGTGGCGTTGAAAAATTTTAAAACGCAATATGAATTTCTGTTTAAAGCAATAACAAAATTTTAAAATATTTTTAAATTTGTTTTGCGTTTAATGTACTTTTTGGTGTTGCGTTGCGTTTTACACAATTAGGGCATAAGTTTTGTATAACTAGACGACATAAAGCTTTATGGCATTCGTTTTAATACCCTTCACCGAAGGTAAAAGGGTATATATAAGTTTGTCATTTCATTTGTAATTCCTACAATATTAATCCTAGATCCTAAAACGCATATATATTCTAGACTCTTATGAGTAGCGAAGTTGATTTAACGATGTCAGTCCGTCCTCCACCTGTCCGTGTGTATGTTGAAGTGGGTTTTCCGAAGACACCAGAAAGAATAGGGTCTAGGTAGTTACATATATGCATATTTATTTCACATGTACTCCGTTAAAGTTTTCTATTGAAATTAAGCCAGATCCGTCCATAAATGACTGAGATATGAGTAAAAACCACGACTGCCTCTTATTTTACTCTCTCCTTTGTTGTTGTTGTTTTTTCATTCTTTTCTCTGTATTTCCGGAAAACGGCAAGAGCCAAAAAAGGTACAAGCATATTGACTATCAATACACAGTCTCTTAAAAAAACGGATGGGATTGGTGAAGTGGGCATGGCACCTCCCGTACGAAGACATTAAAGATTTCTGTATATTTATAGAACGGCAGGAGGCAAAGTTTTCAAATTAAGTACAACCATCTGAATTATAAATATGCAACAGTTGACAAGATGTGTACGTAATTGGACAAGTGCGCTGGCCAGTGTTGCCAAAACTTATTGGGAAAAAATGCTAGATTTCGTTTAAAAAAATGCAAAAAAAAATTATTATGAAAAATATAGAAAGATCTTCATTAAAAATCTTCACTATAATATGCTGCATATTGTCCTTCAGGTTCAACGACGAGCTGTCAAATTGCCTTTAACAAATTTTTGTCAGATACTTAACAAGGGCAATCGAACTATGCACAGCACATAACCTTAATGTCGCCTCTCCTGAACTTTGTAGCAAATTCTTTGGAAAAGGATAGTCCTGTTTTAAGTTATGCGCGTAACACTATTGTACTTTCTTATTTCTGCGTGTTGCTCCAGGCCACTAATTTTAGACAATATCGCATTTGCAGTAATTGCAAAAGATTTTTTCTAAGTCATCTGTTTTTGCACCATGGGAGAGCCTGTAACCCCAAATGGACGCATCCCCAGTAGGGGAACGCCTCTCAGATATACCGAGTGTCTGTTCTCCAGGTTAGGAGCGGCTCAAGCAGCGTCTGTTCCCCGTGGAACGGCTTTTATTTTCATCGCTAGTCTGGTAGCATAACTGGCAGCCCCAGTCCAGAATCGGGTGCATCAGGTTAGTTAATCTCCTGGTCACCTTAAAACACATGATTAACGAAACCACAGAAAATAATAATAACAATCACAATCCCCCCTCGATGACAACCTTTGGAATGAAAGCAAGGACTATACTCGGGTAAACCAACGGGACAGCCAAGGGCTAGTGGTGTTGGCCTTCTTTTGTCTAAAAGTGCTAAAGAAGCTCTGGTTGATTAGTGTGGCCCTATGTTCCACCTAGGAACTTGGATGAAATAATAATAATAAATATAAATCTGTTTTTGCACCCATTCTTTTAACTTCTGGTGCTTGTCTTTGCGAAACTTTTGTAAATAGGTTTTTACTGATATTTTAAAATTTTCTCCTTTTTTGATTTTATTTCAATGAAACATTAATATGCCATTCATTGTTCCATTTTTTAAATCTTATTCAATTCTTCTGTTTTTTTTTTATATATGTATTTATTAAACATAATAAAAATGGAAAATATTAATTTCAAAAGATTTTTTTATTCGTGCTTAATTCCCAGTTTTTATCATTGATAAAAACACTTGAAATTTATTGTTGATGGGATAAGCTATTCCTATGCGCATTTCACTGGTTGCTTAGGCCAGATCATCAGGAAACTTCATCCATAAAGATTTTGGAAAAACTAAAGATATTAAACCAAATAAAACTGTTAAGCGTATAAGACTTATAGCAACAGTTCTACTTGTAACAATATCAGAGTTTAAACAAAACACATCAACAATAAACAGTGGGTTTATCTCATCTTACATTCCCCACTACAATTAGTTGAAATTCTCTCAACATTAACTGTAGTTGTAAGTAGGTTAAGAAAAACAAAATAAAAACAAACAACAACTTACAAAAGATGTTGTCAATTAAGTGTTTTTTTAGGCGGTGCACTTGCCTGTTTATTATCAAAAAGTAATTTCAATGTTGGGAATACAAAATTTTAATTTCAAAAGATTTTGTTATTCGTGCTTAATTCCCAGTTTTTATCATTGATAAAAACACTTGAAATTTATTGTTGATGGGATAAGCTATTCCTATGCGCATTTCACTGGTTGCTTAGGCCAGATCATCAGGAAACTTCATCCATAAAGATTTTGGAAAAACTAAAGATATTAAACCAAATAAAACTGTTAAGCGTATAAGACTTATAGCAACAGTTCTACTTGTAACAATATCAGAGTTTAAACAAAACACATGAACAATAAAATTTTGTATTCCCAACATTGAAATTACTTTTTGATAATAAAATGGAAAATATTTAAAATATCACAATGTCAAACGACTTTAAAATGCCAAATCTAGCATGCAAAATGCTAAATTGGCAATACTGGCGTTGGCACAAAAAATTTTTATTTATATCCAAAAAAACCAGTGTTTATATAAATTTCTGTTCTTTTCGTACCATTGTGAAGGGTGTATAAGATTCGGTATAGCACTCTTACTTGTTAATAATGTTTTTCGACAGTTCTCACGGCATCAAATACGTGTTGAATACAATTGCATGTGAGCATTGAAAAGTTTGTAATAATTGTGTAAAAACTAAATTTGAATTTTAAAATTTTCATTACATTTATTCCTTTAGGCAGTTTGTCAGTTGTTGAATTCAAATCAGTGAAACGGATTACCAAAAGTTTTACAATAATACCTGTATCAATGTAGACAAACGTTTAATTGTATATGTAGATGTCTAATACATAGCGCAGTTTATATTTTAATGTACAAACTATGCTAGGAAAAATAATTGTGTAAATGATGATGCTGATATTTCCTTAAATTTTGAGCCAAATTTTTTTTCTGAAAAAGTAAACATACATTTTTATTAGGGATTAACAGCATTTTTAAATTATTTTTCGGGATTTAAATTGCCGAAAAATATTTACTTGAATTAAAAATGTTAGGTATACCATGTTAAATATCTTTGGATATGTGGCAACACTCTAACATGTCAAATGAATTAATGAAAGGACAAAATATATGTATGATAAAATAATTAGATAATAATAATTGAGAAGAACTGAATAAAAACACAATTTTGAATTGAAGCTTAAACGAAACGCGTGTTTAATATCTGATATTGTGTAATACACGACAAAAATTAAAAAAGAATTGCTGTATCCATAAAAAAAATAAAAAAAAAATAAATGTTTCTACGCTGTGAAACAGGGCTAAGTTCTGTTTCACTGCATAGTTTTAGACCTTCTTATGTATCTGAAACGCAATTAAATGTTAAGTCCTAAGCTTAAAACGTTTTTCTGTCTATATCTAGTTGTGAAAACTGTCTAAGAAATTAAAAAACGAAAATATCGAGAAAACGGATAAGTTTTAAATAAGTCTGCAATAGTTAAGCTTTATACTTTTGCTATAAATATATCCCTTATCAAACGCTAAAGTTGAAAGGACTTTTAGTGCCATGAATGCTGTTGGCTACATGCAAGATCCTAATTTATATTACATACATTTGTAGTCTAAAATAAGATAATTGTTAGAGTTATGAGTAGAAATTATTTCTAACAAAACATTCAAAGGGTTGAAATATCATACAGATAGTGATTTTATTAAATGAAGACGAGGATGGCCAAGAACTGAAAATTTTATTGAACAATGGACCAATTTTGAAAAGTGTTTATTCTACTTACATCTTTGAATTGAATGTTAAATGATTCGATTTTTTAATGTATTAAGTCAATTCACAAAGTGTTCTATAGTAGCTCTGTTTCTTTACTTTTTGGGTAAAGTTCGTGAAAATGAGCGCAAGCATAAATTTCTCTCATAAAGAGACAAAATTACACAAAAGTACGGGAACAGAAAAAGCCAAATTTTAAGCACGAAATAAAAAGTCATTGTTTTGATAGTTTTTACAAAACAATAAAAGTTTATGCCACTTTTGAAAAATTGTATATTGTCTGCAGAAATAAACAAATTTTACCAAAAATTAAACCAAACAAACACTTTTACAATTACTAACATTATGTTTTTCTAATATTTCAACATAAAACTTTATATTTAAGTACATTATTTGACTCCAGAACACTTTTTCCAAAATTGTGTTCAAAATTTTTTTGCTTTGCATTTCATTGTTTTGTTTATGTTTTACAGCTGTTTGACAATTTACACAATTTGCACGAAGAAAAATTCTGGGCTGTTTTGTGCGAGAAGAAGAAGAATTTTATTCTCTCAAATCTGCTCTCATTTACACAAATTAAAAGTACGGGAACGCTTTTCGTGCAAATTGGGATCCCGAGGGATCCCAAAGTAGAGTAAAGAAACAGAGCTAGTATCATTTAGGTTGTATTTGCTATAATTTTATGTCATAAAAATTTTGTTTTATTTTTCATACTAAAATATTCAGTCATGTCACAGAGTACAATTCCGTTCGGAAACGGAATTCATTTGGTATGTTGGTGCTTCAGAAAACTAATTACGAAAAATTTTTCGGAATGAAACCATTTTGCTTTCGTATGCGTAATGGGAGTGTTCTGTACTTTAAAGGGAAAATAACTATCAAATATGTTTTTTATATTTATTGTTGAAACTCTTTTCAAAAACTTTTACAAGAAAACAAATTTTTTGTAATGGATTTATGAAGCACTTCCATATCTCTTTTTTGTCATATTTGCCAAAATTTATATACCGGCAACACAAAAAACAAAAGAGAACTGAAAAGATTGGATTGTCACTTTTCCACATGTTAAATTTGTACATATCGTCTGAACCCCTTCAAACAATATCATGTGTTCTTTCTTATGTACAGTATACATGACATTTTTTATTTAGAACGAGTTCTATTTTCAAGTGAAAAAGCATCTGACATTAGCTGTTTTTTATTTACAAAATTGCTAGTAGCGGCAAAAATTAATTAAAATTTTAATACATACATATATATTATAATAGTAAATATATAATAAAACATATTAAAAAAAACACAAATTAATAATTAAAAAGTTTTTTTTTAATTTTGATAGGTCATGTCAAATGTACATTACATACTGTCTAAACAAGTTTAGACACTATTATTATTATACGTATAAATGAACTATTATGTATTATTATTTTGAATTAAATGTATTATTGTAGAAATTGTATAATTGAATTTA
Organism: Pollenia griseotomentosa; assembly: GCA_963931875.1. Classification (NCBI taxonomy): domain Eukaryota; kingdom Metazoa; phylum Arthropoda; class Insecta; order Diptera; family Polleniidae; genus Pollenia; species Pollenia griseotomentosa. Next base: position 139,823,706 of record OZ007563.1, on the reverse strand, counting down.
TTACTTATTATTACTTGAATTTTGTTGTATTTAATTAACTTATTTGGAATATATGAATTTGTACTTCCCTAATGAATTTTCAAAATAAGTTAAGTAAATTAAAGTACAGGGGGCGTTGGTATCTTAGCGCCTGTTTAGATAGAAAAGGATGTAAATAGAATAAGTTATGAACATTCGTTATTAGGAATTATTCCAACCTGCTTCGGTTATCCGCAAACCGAAGATGTTGGTAAATTCTAGATTAGACATTTTTTATTCGTTCAATTGGCCCTTAGCAACAGCGATAACAACTTGCATTTATCTTCCGCCTACTTATTATATATTTAGCCTAATTTGTAACCTTAACCTAAAAAGAAAAAAAAAGAAAAATCTATTTAATTATAAATTTAAACTTATACCTACCTATTTTTAATTATTCGGAATAATACTATGTACAAGGAAATAAACCCTCATAGTGTGAACAACCCGCCTGCTCGCTAAAGTTGGGAATCAAGGTAACAATCTCAATCCCAACACTTAGACAATTCTTGCTCAATTTATACGCGTATAAATTGATATCAATTACATTCCCATCTAATTGTCATTTACTTCTTTTCCCCTCACTCTATAATTATAATCACCCTTATGAGCGATTATAATTCCAATCAGCACTTAAACCTTTCTCAAACCAAAGGTACCCAGCATCTCTCTAATAAAAGTGAAGATTGGTTATAGTTCTGTGTGGCTCCCCTTAGGCACAGAACTACACATACCAAAAACTGAACATGTAAATTATAAACCTTATGTAAAACTAAAGTTTTGAGATACACATGAAATCACATGTGGGTAGAAAAGTGACATTCCACATGACAAATACACATAATGTGAACATAGCTTTAGTGTGTTTAACATTTTTTAATTAATTTGCAATAACTTATTTTTGGACTCTTTTTGTTACTATATATTTCTATAAAACTTTTAAGTATAAAAAAAAAATATTATTTTTTAGGTTATAATTAGCCAAATTATAAGGGATTACTTTTGGCACATCGCGAACAAAAATAAGTACTTTTTCTAGTAGAAAAGTAAGTAGTCCTCTCGTCAAGCTCTCATTATTTTTCTGCTTATTTTGTAAGCAAAGTTTTTGCTGGGTGATACTCTTTTAACTTGAATGTTAATAATATCGCAGTTTGTTCGCTTGAAATCTGATATATAAAAAATGTTGTGTCATAAAACACACTCAATTTAAAGAATAAACTCGTGGTTTTCTCTTCACGGTACGGCCAGTCAATTTCAGAATCTCAAAAAAAAAAATTTTAATGTTTATAAACCCCTTTAAATAGATACGTTTGTAGAATTTTATTTATTAATTACATGATCCATTTGCGTATCATTAAACTTTTGTGTTCTGTATTTTGGTTTTTAGAAAATAAACATGGTCACCATACTTATAATGCTACGAATAATTGCCCAAATACTACTTTTAAAATGTTTCGTAAGCGAAGTCCCTAACTAAACGAAACTATTTTTCGGAAAACTCCTGTGCGATGTGTTTATTTCTCTTCTTGATTATTTTTATAGAAAATACTTACAAATATGAAAACTTTATACCACCAAAAACAAAAAAAAAAGGTTTTTAATATATTTTACATTTTCCAAAATTTGACCATTGCTCACAATATTTAATAGAAAAATAAAAGTTTGGCACTTCTTGTTTGCAGACATATAAAGTTCCGCACTTTAACGAAAATTTAGCTACCAAAACACAAATAGATTCATACACACGTGCACATTGCAAACCATAACCTCAAAAAAAAACTTCTGCTACACGATGTTTATATTTTGTTTGCTACTGCGGCTGTGGCTGTTGGTGTGGCACTTGCATTCATGCTACAATTACCAAACGCAAATGTGATCCACAACTAAACATACATGAAACATTTCACACATTTAACTACAATTTTCTCCTTTAAAACTTTAATAAATTCCATACAAAACTGTACAATTTCCCATATACATAGTATGTATGAACATTTGGCGTAAGTAATAACACGTACAAACAACTCAAAGTCTTTTCATTCGTTCGATGTTGAGTTGGAAAAAAAATATAATTCCTCTCAATTTATTTTGATATTTTAAAAAGTTTTTGATAGCATTTAAAAAAGTTTTTACATTAACAAAATACCGTTAAAGTTTTCTTCAGGATTACACAAATTCCTTTTTGTATGCAAATCAAATCCACATAAAAAATGTCGAAGATGTTTCTTTCACACGTTTAGAAAAGCGGACGAATGAATTTGCAAAATCAGTGTTCTGGCTTCCTCTTTAGCGAGAGTTTGAAATGAAAAACGAAAACATGCTTACAATTTGTTTAAGATGTGAAAGTCACCGCGAAATGTTGCAACATCATAATGGAAAATATTTTTAAGGACAATTAAACAATAAAAAATCGAAGGGGGTCAGTTTTATGAATTTGAGAGGTAGACAAAGATCTAGAATTCACTTCTTACCAGATTAATTGAAACAATGAATTTGAGAAGTAGACAAAAGAACTAGAATTCACTTCTTACGAGATTAATTCAATAAATAAAGCGTCAAAATTAGTCAATAAATAAAGCGTCAAAATTATTAATTATTCTTACAAAGTTAAAAAAAAGCTTAAATTAAAAAATTTAATCGCTTAATTCGTGATCACCCATGTTTTTGACCAAAAATCGAATTTTCATTGCATTTGAACAAAATTTTAAACGCTTATATGCTCGTGTTCACCGATATTTTTGACAAAAACAAATTCGATTTTTTTATGAAAATTATTAAAAAGAAAACATTAAACGCTTAAGCTAAGTCTACACGATATGTTGAATCAGCAAATTTATGTTGAAAAATGTTCATTCAGCACCAACATATCGTGTAGACACCAAATTTTTTCAACAAATGTATGCTTACCAACATAAGGCAGGCATTTGTTACCGAAGTCAGCAAACGTTTGTTCACAATTTAAGCATATCGTCTAGACACAATATTTTTACTTTTCAACAAATTTTCTACGTATGTTGACAAATATGTTATTTGTTGAAAGTCTAATGTAAGCTTTTCAGCATACGGCAAATTTGTTAGCATATAAAATATATAAAAATTTGTATTTTTTCCATTACTTGTTTCATTTTGTACATAACCTATCAAGATTTCTAGCTCATCGGCAAACGAGGAACAAAAAAATACATTAAGAAGTGCTTTGAAAATAAAAATGTTGGCCAACGAATTTTGTTTTAGAGTTGTAGACCATAAAAGTTGATAAATTCTTAACCAGTATCTCTTGAAGTATAAATTTGATGTCAGCAATATGGGTATCGCTGAAGGGTGTTTCCAAATAACTTTTTACGTGGTACATGATCGCGATAAAACAAAATAAGGTTATGAATCATATAAGAGTTTTTTACGCCTAGATATCTATATCTATGTATGTATATGATATTTGTTATCATATTTATATCGATACCAACATTTTTAAGGAAGTTATGGTATTGGTAATATTTTTGGTAGTAGTATTTGTATGGGAACTATAGATTTAAAATATAAATTTTTTGACCCAGATTTAGTCTTAATACCAACATAGAACATGGTCTATGGGCACAAAGACGGATATCCTTATATCGACTCAGATAGTGATTGAGTAGATCGGTATACTAAACGATGGTAATAGGACAGACACTATGGTGATGTAAGTATCTAACGAATTCATAAAACATTCTGCTGGTCGGCACATAATTTACCATAGGTGTAGAAATTAACTTAATAAATTAACTGTGGGGCTTTATTAATAATTTTTAGATTAATCCAGTCCTTAAATATTTAAATTTTTTCCGGATTTGACCCAGTCCAATAAAGCACTCTTGCTAATAAGTATTAATTACACTAAAACTATTCATTTTTGCATTAACGGCGATAATTAATAAATAATTTTAAATAAAATAATAAAAAAGAGAATTGTCAAACTAATTTTTATTTTTTAAACAAATGTTCTCATTACTCAACATACATAACAACATACAAAATTCAACATATCGTGTAGACACAAAAATTGTATGCTAACTTATATGTTGAAATATCATTTGCTGGCATATGATGAATTTGAAAAATTTGGTATTTTCAGCATATCGTCTAGACACCTAACATATTGAATATGCTGATAGAGGCATTTGTTATTATTTTTAGGCATATGAGTGTAAGCATACATTTGCTGATTCAACATATCGTCTAGACTAAGCTTTATATCTTCGTAAACAAGCCTTTATTCTTGATAACCCATATTTTGTTTAGAAAATATGTAACATCACTTATTAAAAGCTTAAGACTGCCTACGTAGAGTATGCAGAATGTTCGAAGAGGCCGCCGAGACATCATACGCAACAAATTTTCCTGTGGTAAATAATGAGCAATTTTGGTGAGTGATTAAACCTCCGTTTGAGCTTTTCTCAACAACAGTAGTAATGTATGAATGCAAAAGAGACTAATAATTATCTCTTATATGTTTAGCAACATTTTATATGTTGTTTTTGCTTCCTATCGATTGATTATTTTACTTTGAGCTTTATGCCATGTTTCCACGACGATTTGAATCACCTGCTTCGCTCTCTGAATCATGTTAATGAATCATGGTGTTTACACGACGTATCTACTTGCTTCGAATTGACAGTTGTCTTTAATAAGCAAATCAGTGTTGTTAACTTTGCATTTTCAAAACGCACCAAAATGGAGAAAAAAAACGCAGCAAGTTTAGAATTTCTTTTTTATTCATTTTGTGTAAAACTTTTATTAAAATTGATTACAAAGTATGTATACTTCTGTTGTTTTAGTTAGAGTTGTAATGGTTGTAGCGACGAGTTTACCTTGTTGAATTCGACTCGGTATTCATATGTACTAGATACATATTTTTTAATTACATTAAATATATACAAATTTTTTTTATAAAGAGATCAACTATACATAAATATCTAGTAAAGCTTCGTACAGACGGTGGTCAGATCTTAAGGCCAGTTTACACGGTAATACTAATAGAATCAAAATATTATGAAATTCTCTCCGTGTTTAAAAGAAAAAAATAAAAATCTTTTGTAAGTATAATTCATGTTTACACGGATGGTATAAGTAAAATCAAAAATAATAACAAAAAAACAGATGGTTGCAGTTTTAAATTTTTACAAAAACAACATGAAAATTTCCTGAGTTGATTTTAGTTGTTTTTGTAATTGTATAAAAATGCTACCACCTTCAATATACTCCGTTAAAATACACCTCTGGTGTGATGAGAATACATAAGTTTCTAAAATGGTTTAGAAAAACAGTATTTACCGACCGCTTGTCAGATTTTGTATTCGTATTCTCTCTTACTCAATACATTTTGCTTTTACATGATAAGATTTTTCTCATTCTACATAATTTTTTGCAATGTCGTAATACAATGTATTACCGTGTAAACTGGCCTTTACAATGTTGTCATTTTTCAATGGCACCATTGTCAGATGAATTAATTTTACACATCTGCCAAATGAAAATGAGCTTTAAATGTTCAAACAGTTGCAAGACATTTTTAGGCAAATTTAATGACAACATTGTAAGATCTGACCATCGTCTGTACGAAGCTTAAGGATTCAAAATTAACAATAGTTCAAAATGTATCGTATTTTACATATGTACTTAAAAAAGAAAAACCAAAAACTTTATAAAAAAATTAAACAAATTTCTACATAAATACAAACCCCCATATTCACAAAAAATATTTTGGGCTTATGACAGGTTTATTAAACAAATTTTCATAGAAAATTCGTTTTATAAACCTTTTATTAATCAAAAATATTTTTTATGAATATGGGGGATAGTATTTATGTTTGCATTCATTTGAACGAGATGATACATTTTTGTAAATTAATTTAATAAATTCTGCGTAAAACATTTTAAAAAGAGATCAAAAATTTATTATAATAAATCCAAATTAACAAAGTTAATATTTTCATCATTATTGTTATCGCAGACATAATTTAAAAAAGCACCAAAAATGGTGCGAAACGCACCGAGTTGACAACTCTGAAACAATCGATTTTTACAGCTAGTTCAGATAAACTTGCGATAAAAATTGGAGAAGAGAGTAATTTTTCGTGCTTCGCAAGTAGATTCAATATGAATCTACTTGCTTCGCTCTCAAAATTTTGTATGGCGAAGCAGTTGCTTTGTTCATGATTGGCATGCGAAGCATGAATAGAGAGCGAATCACGTACCGTGGAAACATGGCATTAGATATTTTTTTTTGTGATTTTGCTTAATTTGCATTCATAATATTCTTATTGCATGGGAAGTATTCCCTGCCAAAATATATTTGATTCGTTAATAAAAGTTAGAGTTTGACTAAATTAATTAAAATAAACATAATTTTGTATAAACCGTAACTGCTAATTTTTTTAACTTAATATGACGATTTAATACTGTTCGAAAGATAAAGAAAATAAAAGCGTCGGCACATAGGGGCTTTTCTTCAATCTAGCCGTAAAATTTTAAGTACGCATCTCGACAGACAGCAAAATGTTACAGAGTATAGAGAATTTTCAAGTCTTTTGCTTAAGATTTGTGGTTTTGGGTCACTGTTAAAGTCAGGAAAGTTTAGTTAATTGCACGCGTGTTCATTGACTTTTTATTGTTTGAGACGTTTACAATATATTTTTTTGTGGGTTAACGAATAAAAATTTTAAATTGATTTCTTTTTTCTGTGTAAGACTATATTAACAGCTACTTATAAAAATTCTTATTTTAAACTTTTATGATAAAAAAATTCGTTCGAAATTAAAAAAAAAAGATTTTTTTCACTTTTTTGTAAAAACAAAAAAATAACTACATATAAGCTCTAGCTCTTACCGCTAGTTACCGAGAAAACCATGAAAAAAATGAATTTTTGGTAGTGGTAACAGATTTTTGTTATTTAAGCTCTAGCTCTTATAGTTATCGAGAAAAACGCATTTAAAGTTTTTCAAAAATTGCATTTTTGGTAGTGATAACAGATTTTTGTTATTTAAGCTCTAGCTCTTATAGTTATCGAGAAAAACCCATTTAAAGTTTTTCATAAATAAATATTAAAGTTTACATATAAAAAAAAAAATAAGGAGAAAATAAAAAAATTCTATTTGTTTTTATATATTAAAATATTATGAATATTAACTTAGGTTTATAATAACTAATTTCAACACTTTTTTTGCCATTTTTAAACGGCATAAAAAAAGTAAAAAACCCAGCTGTGCTGTTATAGTAAACAAAATGCCAAGCAAACCAAGCCGTAAATGATTCTGTCTATAACTTTTAATTTTATTAAAAAAATATGAACATTTTTAGTACATATTTATAATAACAAGACGAAAATTAATTAATTAAATAAAATTAATAATTATTTAGAAATAAATTCTTTTTTATCATGCAGGCAAATATCCCCTCGAAGACTCACCTTCAACATCAAGTGGCATGGAGTCTCCGTTTTTCCCCATTTATTAAAATAGTGAATGCCTATTGATGGTGTCCAACTCTATCACATATAACACTAAAAGAAAAATATGTTTCGTACAGGTAGAACGGCGAAGAATTCTGATGATGAGAATGTGGTTGTTCTCGAAACTAGTAAATTCGACCCGAGTTCAATCCCTTGCTCAGTCAGGAATAAAATTATCAAACCTTTTTAACTCATTTCACGTTGTAAATTCCTTCCTTCACTAAAAATAATTTAATGAAAATTAAATTTAATGAACTTAAGCCTAATTAAAGTATTAAAAACCACAAGTTATTTATTTCGATAGTGATTTTACGCGACTTGGCATATTTGTAATGACAATTGAAACGTATGTACCAAATTTCACAAAAAAAAGGTTACATGGACAAACAACCAGTAAGCCAACCGGACGGACAAACATGGTTAGATCGACTCGAAAAAGTATTGGGTCCAGGACCAATATTTGTAATTGTAACACCCCTGAGCAGCGCTGTCAGAAGTAAGATTTTACCTTATTTTTTAAGATTTTTTAACCGAAAAAAGATTTTAAGATTTTTTCCCCAAAAACAAGATTTTTTGTTTTGTCTAGACGAAGGTTAGGTTCATTTAAAAAAACCTTCTTTGTTCCAATTTGCAAATTTTTAAACTTAATAATGCAACCTTGCAGTTTACTGGACAAAAAAAAATACTTAAGGCCCAACCATAATGTGCTTAAGACGGCTTTAGCAAATATGCGAATGCATGTTAATCATATGAGGCTAGCCATATTGAACTTAAGGAAACTTTTCGTTAAATTTTATAAAACTGTCATTTGCTTAAGCAAGGTGCGAACTGAACACATTCCGTACGGAATCAAATTTTTGTTGATTTTATTTTTGTTTTTTTTAATACATTTGAGAGAATTTTTGACAGTAGGTTAAGCAACGCTATGCATATTATGGTTATAGGCCCTTAAAAATCAACCTCTGTTTGGCCTTCAAGGGTGATTAATCAGGTGTAAGCTTTGCGCTTTTTATTTTGCAAAAACAGAAAATATTACAAGTCAGACTAAGGTTCGCAAAAATTAAATAATAGCAAAGACATTTAATAGAAAAATGTTTAATCCGAAAATGTAATATAAAGTGCATCGAAATACCTTTGAAAAAGCAGCTTATATCTAGATTTATATAAATAAACTTTAAAAAATGTTTAGATTTAAAGGTAGTTTTAAGAAAAATCCCGCTTAATTGAATATTTAGTGGTTTCTAGCGGTTTTGAAGTCCGATTTGGTGGGGAATCTTCAAAAAAAGTTGTCAACAGTGGAAATACATGTTGATATGTTTTAAAGTTAATTTTAATAAAAAAAACTTATTTTTTCCAAAAATAAGATTTTTTTTCCAAAATAAGATTTGTTTTTTGGTGAAATTAAGATTTTTTGCTGAAAATTTCTGGCAGCCCTGCCCCTGAGCACAAATGCATAATGCATTAAAACTATTATTGTAACTTCCTATAAAAGAACGAATTCGTTTAAAGTAAGATAAATTGATTTTCGAGAATAGCCAAGTTTTTTAAACGTAATCGCAATTATATAAATTTGCAAATTAAATGCATACCCTACTTAATACCCAGAAAAACTTCGCCTACAAAATAATGTGTTGAGTAATCAGAAAAACATAAGTGCACTACTTACAATTCTACTGAAAGAACCAATGAATTTTACAAGGGATGTCCCAAAATGAACGCATTCAAAAGAAAGTCATTATTTTTTTTACTTTAATACACCCAGAAAAAAGTAGTTATAGAAGTTGTTATACATGTAGGTATAGAAGAAAGCTACTAAATAATGAGTTAAAGAAGCTATTCATTTTGAAAAAGTAAGCGAAGTTTTTACTGGGTACAATACATTGTTAAATACTGTTTAATATAGCTGGCGTAACGTAAAACGCAACAAATGGTGGATATGCCTGGGGTGTCAAATTATATGTTTATAGATTAACCCCCATATTCATAAAAAAATATTTCAGGTTTATAACAGGTTTATGAAACGAATTTGAAAATTTGTTTAATAAATCTTTTATAAATCAAAATTTTTTTATGAATATGGGGCTTAATCTTTATTTTTTTAGCAAAAAAAATATTTATTAAATTGATTTTTTCCATTTTCTTACTAAAAACAAGAACAGATAAAAAAGACTTATAATTTTATCCAAAACCATAAAATTGAACAAACGATCAGGAGAAAAAGGAAAGAAATGAATAATCGTGGTTAGCTAATTTATCATTAATGAAAAGGATTATTTCAACTGTCTATATAAATATATATGTTCATATTTTTTTCTTCATGTATAGGAATACTTTTGTAAGTGTGTGTATAAAAATTAAGTTAAGACAATCATTGGAAACACATGGACAAATGATTGATTGGTGGCTGGTTGATGAAATGGACAGATGGACAAATGTTGGCGTGAATAGATAAACGAAAAAAAACACACCAATAAACAAATTGTCGGGTGGTCATGGTTAGATAATTTTTATTTTATTTTATTACAAAGCACACGAAGCAAACAATAAACAAATACAATGAAACAAAAAAGATTTCTATTAAAATAAAAATATCTGATGGTAGGTACCCCTTTCCAAAGGGCATTGCTATAAAATCGAATCAAGGGAAGTTTTACAACATTGATGCTCATTCAAGCAAACAGCGACGAATGCACATGTACGGAAGCTGTGTTGATTTTGTTTCAAATGCAGTGTGTAGAATAAGTAATAAAATTAAAAAAAAATTAATTTAAAGCATAAATGTAGAAGATTTTAGTGGAGTTTTTTTTTTATATATAATTCTTACTTTTAATTTCCAAACATGATCGCAGTTCACACTGAATTTTTTTAATGGTAATATTGAAAAATTTCCAATTCTTAATGTTTTTTAAAATGTTTTAAAAGTTGAAATTTTAAAAGTCAATTTAAAAAATAGAAAATTTAGCTTGGACTGTATTATTATAAATGTTTTAGAACCAAAACAATTTCTTTCTAATAAATTTAAATAAAATTTGGGCGCTTAGTTTTGCGTATCTCTGTACTTTAACATTCTCTCGCAATACATATGCAAAACATTTTTGAGCACCCCTGTTTTACAAGCTTTTTTCAAATTCGGTAACTTTAGTGAGAACTTCTCGCATCAAAAAGATGTGAAAAATAATATTCTATAGTTTCTCGAAAAGTCAGAAAAAAGTGTGTCTGTTACTCATGTCGAAAACTATCAAGAGAGATTACGTCGTTACGTTATACATATATAATTAAACAATGAAAAAATGTGCCAAGAACAAATAACTATTATTATTATTAATAATTAGTATTGTGGGTTTTTTGTTGAACTATTTATGGTTTTTAATCCAAATTTTTTAATATTTTTAATTAGGCTTCAGTTCATCAGCCTTTTTATAAATTTAATTGTATACTATGTGATCAGAGATTTTACTGATTGCACATCGAGGTCTTTTTAAATGTTCGAGTTTTTTACATACCAGTGAGCCGATATTTTGACTCCTTTGGATTTTTTCTTTATTGTTGGCCGAACAGTGCCCCATAATTAAATGCAGTAGCACAGGTTGGCTTAAAGATAAAGTTGTAAAGTGTAAGTTTACAATCCAGTTTAAGGGCAGCATTTCTTCCTATGAGTCAATTTATTTGAATTGCTTTAATTTTCATTTCAGTTAATTCTGCCTCTACAGGCTGGCGCATATTTAATGAATAACTTTTTTGTTTCTGGTTTTATTTATTAAAATTTTGTTTATAGTTTGGGAATATGTATGCTTATATAATGTTTAGAAAATAATAATGGTGCCCGTTGTTTGCTTCGACCTGACGTGCTCTTTCCAGAGTATTTTCCATAATTTTTCTTAGTATTTAAGGTCCCAGCGCCTTTGGCACTTCTCGAATATTCGCCATTAGCAGTTGGATGGTTCTCGGCTTGTTGGCATACGCCTTACCCTTTAGGTTACCGCAAGGAAAACAAATCGGGGCCTTCTGATTGGTGAATGGTGGGTGGTTAAAATCAGAAACACGGGTTATTTTTCGATTTTCAAAAATTTAAGGTTCTAAGTTTTGAAACCATAATTCTAGATTCTGCTCTACATCGAGCATTAAGAAATGGTCGATTATTGCTCTGTAATAAATGCCATTCACAATAACAGCAACTTGTCGATCGTTTTCTAAACAGTATGGTCCCAAAAATATGTGCATCTATTGCCCCCACATATTTATGTTGCATAATTATTCTTGGATTTTTGGTGCCCCATATTATAATGGCTACATCATCAGCAAAAATTGATGATTGGGTGAAGTGTTGTTGACATGTCTGAAAAATATTATTTTTTTTTTATTCTAATTCGACGAAGCTCTGCGCTTGTCTGCAGGAGACCAAAGTCTCTGGCGGGAATCAAACCTGCAACCCCGCACTGAAAGGAGAGCTCACTACTAATCGCTTCCTGTTTGACTCCAGAATTCGTCAGTTGTGGAGAACTTAGAAAGCTTCTTTTTTATAACAAAGTTTCTAACAATCAAATAGCTCTCCCACAGCGTGTGTGTATTTGTGGGTAAGTTTGGTTGCATGTTTTCTTCTTCTAAATCCAAATTAATTAAAATATGTCGGAGTTAATTTAGCAACTAAAAGTTTCTCAAACAGCTAAGATATGTTCAATAATAAGGTTATAAGCCTTCTTATGGGCATTTTGTTACTTAATTTCTCAATACCAGGGCCCTGTTTCTCAAAACTACAAGATACAAATCTACAAGTAAAATACGTTAAAAAGCAACAATTTAACAATTCTTGTTTATGTTTCAAATGTATTTTACTTGCAGATTTTGAGAAACAGGACCCTGGTGCCTCTATAGGGACTAAAATTACAAACAGCCTTTTTTATTTCTCTTATCTTTAATCTTAGGGGCATAGTTGTTACAGCAAGAATAGGTGGCAACGCGACTGATTTATCGTTTGTTATATTAGGGATAAATACATTTTAAAAATTTTCAAATTTCCTTTTCTTACCACCATTTGAGTTTCCCAAGGGGGTATAAAAATAAACCGTCTTTTGAGAATTTTAGTCACACGCTATAGAGAGTAGTCAAATTGTGGAGTTGTATCAAGTTCCTCAAGATATTTTTCTAGGAATGTAGTTTTCTGAGACTGCAGTATCTTTCATTCTTTCAGTATGTTCTATGTTGTAGTTAAATGCTTATTTCAGAACAATAGAACTTGTTAGGGTCAAATGGGGTTAAAGGGATTTTAGTACCATCGGAAAGCTGAAGGTGACCTCTTTGACCCCATATATATTTTTGCAACTCTTTGGAACTGTCTGCTGAACACTTTTTTCATTTTAATGAAATTACTCGCATCATTTTTTTGCTCTTTTTATTTTTCTGAAATATAACACAATGGCTTACGGGGTTTTGTTTTCAAAAAAATTCTGCAACTGATGCAATTCTTGAAAATGTCAAGACCGGCAAGTTTTTGAGTTGATTTCAAAGAACGCGGATCCATAGAGGGTCGAGAGAGTGACTTGTGGCCCTCTTAAATTGGAAGCCTCGGATATTCAAGTTTCTAGAAATTCGCCAAGAATATATGTATTTATGGACTTAAGCTGACCTACAAAAAATATGCTTAAATCTAAAGTTATCTCCTTTGGCTTTCGAGATATTCGGATAAAACGGATTTTTTGGGCTGATTTTTTTTAAGGATGAAATTTAAACTCACTGTTTATTGTTGGTGTTTTGGTTAAGCTTTGATATTGTTACAAGTAAGACTTTAAGTGTTTAAAATTCTTATTCGCTTAAGGGTTTTATTCGTATAATATTTTTAGCTTTTCTAAAATCTTAGGAAAAGGCTTCCTGATGAGCTGGCCTAAGCAACCAGTGAAATGCGCATAGAAGCTAGCTTTCTCTCAACAATAAATTTCATTGTATTTATCAAATATGAAAAATTGGGAATTTAGCACGTCATACAGAAATCGAATTAATGATTTTTCTAGTTTTTTAATCGGGTGGACAATGTTTAATATCAAACTGTTATCAGTAGTGGGTTAAACATTTTTATATTGGTAAGAAAGCAGACTTTTAGCAATGGTATGTTGTATTTTTAAATGCTTATGCATTTTTTTATAAGTATATAAAGGGTGTTTTTTTTAAGCTAGATAGAACTTTAAATTGTAAAAAGTAACACAAAAAATTAAATTTTGATGAAATATTTTTTTTTATCGTTTCAGTATACTCTGACAAATCATCATGAATAGACTCACGCTTGAACAACGCTACGAAATTATCCAAATTTACTTTAAAAACCAGTCGTCGATTCGCGCAACTTATAGACGACTTCGTCATTTTTATGGCGTACATAATCGTCCATCTAAACAAGCCATTCGTCGAACTGTGGATAGATTTCGTACCACATACTCTCTAGAGGATGCAATAACACCAACACGTCGAAGGAATGTGCGTACTGAAGAGAATATCGCCGCTGTAAACGAAAGTGTGGAAGAAGATCCAAATTTATCGATTCGTCGTCGGTCGCAGGAATTGGGGCTCTGTCCGTCCACTACGTTGAAAATTTTGCGCAAAGATCTCGGCCTACACCCGTATAAGATCCAGCTGGTGCAGGAATTGAAGCCACAAGACCATTATATGCGTCGTTCTTTCGCCGATTGGGCTCTAGAGCAGTTGGCAACAGACCCGTTGTTTTATCGCAAAATTGTGTTCAGCGATGAGGCGCATTTTTGGCTTAACGGGTTTCTTAATAAGCAAAATTGCCGCATATGGAGCGAGACCAATCCACAAGAGACCCTACAGACGCCATTACATCCAGAAAAATGCACCGTTTGGTGCGGTTTTCACGCTGGTGGCATCATCGGACCTTATTTCTTTAAAAATGAGGCCGGAGCTCGCGTTATGGTCAATGGAGATCGTTACCGCACCATGATCAATGATTTTTTGTTTGAAAATATGGATGACATTGATCCGGAGGAGATGTGGTTTCAACAGGATGGCGCTACGTGCCATACGGCGAACGCAACCATCGACTTATTGAAATCAAAATTTGGCGATAAGTTGATTTCGAGAAATGGACCTGTCAATTGGCCTCCAAGGTCGTGCGATTTGACACCTCTCGATTATTTCCTGTGGGGCTACGTGAAGTCACTGGTTTATGCTGATAAACCAGCAACAATTGACGCCTTGGAGGCCAGCATTGTTCCTGTTATTCGTGACATAGGGCCAGCAGTGCTCGAAAAAGTGGCCCAAAATTGGACGTCCAGAATGCGCTTCGTCATGAACAGCCGGGGTGCCCATATGCCCGAAATCATTTTCAAATGTTAATGTCATGATCTTTCGAATAAAAAAAAAAATTTTGATTACAATTTAATTTTTTGTGTTATTTTTTACAATTTCAAGTTCTATCGGGCTTAAAAAAACACCCTTTATATGATTTAAAGGCGAATGTTTATGCATATAAAGGTACACAGAAAAAATTATTGCGGAATTATTTTCAAACAACCGCTTGTTTGAAAATTTTTTTAATTTCTATAAATATTTTTACTGATTCAATCAATATTTTTGTTTGATTTTTATTTAACCAACAAAAATGTGGACAACTCTTCAAAAATAAAATAAACGCGTTATTGGTGTCAAGTTTTCATAATTTTGTATGAAATATTTAACGCTCTTTAATGTTGTCGTCTTTTTGCATTTTTTTATTTGATCGTAAGCAACACTTCTTTATGTGAAATATAAGAACAACAACAAAAAACACACACAGTCTATTTTTGGACGCTTTAAAAAAGTGCAACTATAAGAAAAACAATAGCAGACACGACATTAAAGAAACAAAATCCCGTATTCAATTTTTTAAAACTGTTTGGTTAAATACATCAAATACAAAAATAGAATGATGACGAAAAACATATCGAGTCGGTCTGCTGCCGTTTTTGGTTACATTTCTTCTTTAGCAAAGGAAAGGATACAGCAACAGAGAGTGATAAAGAAAAACATTGTGTTGTGTGTATAAATAAGACTTCGTTCAAAAATTATTCCAACAAAAAAATGTGTTTCAAAGCCAGTCGGCGGCTCTGCTTTGCCGTCACCTTCTCATACAGTGCTTGTGTGCGCGTCATTGCTTGTGCAAAAACTTTTTTTTTTTTTTTGGTTTTGAATTTCAGTAAACTTTTTGTTTGATTCAGTTAAATTATTTGTTTGAAAAAATTAGTGTTTTTTTTCAGTAAACAAAATGCAAATAAATTGTTTGAATATGCAAATTTGTTTGTAGGACCGATTTCAGACAAAAAATTGTTTGATTCTACAAATTTTTTGTTTGAATTGGAAAAATAATTTTTTCTGTGTAATATATATGAATACTCATTTTTACTATTTCACCAAATGATGTCTACGTTTTTTCGCTTAAATAAAAATGTTAATATTTTTCGAAAGAAAACAATATGAGTATTATTGTAGAAGCAATTATTAGTCGATTTGCATTTGTTTCTCACACATGCCCTATCCAAAAAAAAAATCATATTTTTCAAACAAAAAAATATTATTGAAGTAAAAAATTCTAGTAATGCAACGCACCCGATTTTTATAAAATTCGAACAGTAATGATTTCTAGTATTTCCGTGATTTTCTGGAAAATTTTTATCAATATCGAGTGGTAAATAGTGGCAGTTTTTCCATTTTTGTAAAAAAAATGATTTTTTCCAGTATTGGGAATTTAGGGTATTTTTATATCAAAAATGGGGACGCTTTTAAGTCCACTGTTTTAAGATCTCTTCGGTCTACAGAACTTCAAAATTTCATTGTGATATCTATATCTATGTCTTATTCATGGAATGTCAAACATTAAAATTTTTATTTATATTGTGTAAATAAATGAAAGAGCTTTCAATATGAGTAAAAAACAAGTAAGAGTGCTATATTCAGCTGTGCCGAATCTTATATACCCTTCACCATTTTGCGAGCAGAATACAGAGTAACTAGACAAAAACAAAATAATTTTTATATAAACATACATATTTACAATACTAAAAAGTTCATTATAATTTAAATTTAAAAAGCAAAAACTGGTAAATATTATTTTAAAATCGTTTTTGAACATAAAAATTAAAAAACTTTATTTTGATTATAACTCAGCCATTTTTTAACCGATTTGACAGATTTATATACCGACGTGTTTAAAAAGAAATTTGCCAGTTAGTTGGGTTACAAATCTTGGACTCGGGAAGATCTATGGTTCCCGAAAGTGGGTATTTAAAAAAAATTATTATTTTGGTCATAACTTTTTCGTATCTGAACCGATTTTCCCGAGTTTTTCAGAAAAATTTTTTTTGAAAAATTAGAGGCAGTCGTGGTTTTTTGGTCATATCTCAGCCATTTGTGGACCGATCTTGCTCAATTTCAATAGCAAGATATGGTGGACTATATGTGACATAAATGTAATACAACCTAGCCGCTATCATGTCTGGAGTCTCCGGAAAACACATATCAAACGTAAGACGGACGGACAGGGTGACAGACAGACGGACATGGTTAAATCAAGTTGTCTCCTCATAAGGACCCAGATATATACTCTGGGTCCTTATGAGGAGACTTTATAGCGTCTTAGATCAATATTGTAGAAATTACAAACGGAATGACAAACTTATATATACCCTTTTCCACCTGAGGTGAAGGGTATAATAATAATTCTAAGGTTTGACATTTATGTAGTTATGTAGATTAAAATGTTCTTCAAAGAGTGCAATTAAAAAAACATCCCCCTTTTAAATAAAAAAAATACCATAATTCTCAATCTCAATCAGAAGCATTTTTTTTACTAAATGCTAAAAAAAAATCAAAAGTTCAAATTTCACCTTAAATTTTTCAATAACTTCTAAGCCTATTTTAATAAAATTAAAACTGAAGGAAAGTTTAAGAAGTCTTCTCTCCAGCAAAATAAATGCAAATTTATCTCCATCGGTTCAAAAGTTACAGATTTTTGTCCGATGAAAAACGATTTTTAGCTACTGTGTGGCGGCGGTTTTAATGTCAAAAATTTGGTATAATAAGTTGTGTTTTAAAAAAGTGGCTGGCCGGTAGTTTGTGTCCAACAGACGAACAGATACCAATGAAATTTAACCTCAAAAATTTTTATATTTTACGCAGTCAGTCATCTTCTGGAAATCGAGGTCATGTGAATTCCAAAGCAAGCAAATTTTTAAAACGTTGTTGTGTTTAACGTTTATAGAAAAATACTCCATTTTATATACGAGGAGCAGCGGAACAAAACGAACTTTTATGCTCATTTAAATTTTTTGAAAATTGGGGAGGCGAAATACTCCTTAAAAAACTGCATAAACTTGGATATTGTTACAAGTTTTTTTACTTATCAATAGGTGCATCAAAGTGTTATAAGTCACCACATTAAAGAATTCAACGCAAATATTATGAAAGTACAAAAAACCCTATTTGTCAAAAATTCGAAAAAGTCCGTATTGTTCCGCGGCTCCTCATATGTACTTTATGCTTTGATTTTCACTTATTGTTTTTAGAACTTCTCTTTAAACCAGGAATAACTACGGTCAGATCTAAAAAAAATTAACCAAAAATCTATTTTGACTTAAATTTTACTTGATTTCGGTTTTCAGAACATGGTTGATTACCCTGCAAATAATATTGGACCACCTGATCCATTTTTATCAAATGGTCTACTCCATGGACTGGTCCAGTGTAATGCAAGCATGGACCATGTCATTGTTAAAAAGTGTTTGTAGTGAGACGACATGTCTTCGTTTTTTTAAGAACATGTCTTCGTTTTTAAACGGCTTCAAAAGTAATCCTCTTGAGTATACCATGGAGTAGTTTTAAGACTACTCCTTTGTAACCCAAGGCTGGGTTATATGGTCCTCTCCTAGGACATTGTAATGTTAAATAGACCATGTTTTTTCCATGCGCTTGGGTTACTTTTTGACTAGTCCTAGTCCCTTGTGGGCTACATATTACACGCTTGTTTGGACTAGTCCTATTATTTGCAGGGTATTTACGTAAGCCTGTCCTTTATCTAAACAGTATAACTGGGTACACTTAAGCTGTAATATTTATATATCATAAATTTCGAAAAGAGCTCAAGTAAAAATTTTTAGAAAATAAATTTTTTGCTCTTTTTGGAGGTACATACACATATAGACCGATGTACTGTGAGAGTAAAGCCTTCATTCATTATATAGAATTGTAAAAGAGGTGGATTTTTAAACTGGATTTCGCAAAGAGTGTGTTAGTTAACAATGGAAAAAACCTTGCATTTCAAACTTTTAGAGTGAGAGGTATGTTTTGACTATGTGGTCAATTAGTTATAAAAAATATTTTTGATTTTATCATTATTAGAAAAACCTAAATAGAGAACACGTTTCAGGAGAAAAATGAAAATAAATACACAATTTTTGTTTAATTTGATTTTGAAAATGTGTGAATGCAGCTGCTCGGAAGATAATGATATCTTGACTGCCGATTTCTAAAATGTTTACGAAGACATTCTGCAATGGCCAGCCAACATGTATTAACATGCAGATAGAAGAAGATTTCTAATTATTTTGTTTAATAATTTTTTTTTTTTTTTGATTTCTTATATTCCCCCCCCCCCCAAATCGGTTCAGTTTTATGTAAAAACAAGTAAGAGTGCTATATTCGGCTATGCCTAATCTTATTTACCCTTCACCATGATGAGACAAAAACAAAAAGTTATACAGTACTTTTCGCTTATAGTCCATTCCGCTTAAAGGCCAAAAACGGATATAAGCCAAAACTGTCATATTCACATGCAGATTTTTTCGAATTTCATACAAATTATTTGTTCTAAGGTCCATTTCGCTTGTAGTCCATTTTCGTTTAAAAGCCACATTTTCTAAGCATGCGTATATAATTCTTCATGCAAAAATGTTCGCTTATAGTCCACTCTGTTTTTTATATATTTTTAATCAACTGGCAACATGTTTTAATTTACCTTTCTGGCAATTACAGCACACGCTCGGAAATTCGATCCACTTTGTTTGTAGGGCGATTCGAGTTTCCGAATTATTCGAATTTCTGGACGGTTTTTTTTTATAAATATTTAGATAAATTTGACCATAAAGATATACAAAACTATACTTTTTTTTAATTTTAGTTTATTTAACATAAAAACTATAAAAAACTTAACGAAATATAAAAAATAACAATTCAGTTCATTTGACTTTATTTAGTATGTGTAATACAAACACCAAAAAAACTGAGTTTTAAACTCTAACAACATCAAGTTGATTCTGAGAGTTCGAATTTCTGAGCGTCTACTGTATTATAAATGCCAAATTTCGCAATTTATATTTCATGACATGGTGTCTTCGTCTGACAATTTTTTGTTAAATAAACGTCCAACTTCATAAAAAAACGCTAATAAAAATAAAAGAGTTTTTTTTTATAGACTTTGACGTTTGGTATAACAAAAAACTGTCAGGTGGAGACCCCATGTAAAGATCCTATGAAATTGATATTTATGTTGTGTTTGATTTCGTCATCCAAAGAATTAAAATGAATCTCATACGCATTTGTTTTTATTGAAATCTTTTAAAGCATTTGAATTAATTAATTAAAAAGATTTTTGTTTTAACTATTTATTTAAAATAAATCAATATTTGGTTATGTTTTAAATAAACTTTTCTTTGGCTTAAAAAGAGTGGATTTATTGAAGAAAATAATATTTATATAGTCCAAAATGTGGATTATACTAGGTTTCACTTATTATCCATAAAATGGCTTATAAAAAAAACCGGTTATAGTCCAAATTCGCTTATAGTCCACAAAAGTTGTGCAACTATAGTAGTGGACTATAAGCGAAAAGTACTGTATACATAAATAACGTTCTTTAGATAGGTATAAATAAATATTAAATTTCATTTCGCGTTGCCGAAGAATATAAAAAAAACCAAAAATTTATATATGTACCTAACCCCCCGTTTTCACATGCAAGTACATTCACACTTTTTTACTAACATTCACAAAATTGTTGTACTTTCAGCCAATCGGCTGTTTCCTCGATTTTTCGTTGATAATACGTATACACTACTTGCAAGTAATTACTTGCATGTGGAAACGTAGGGTAAGCCCGTTTCCTCTTTTGCCAAAGTTGATGTTTGAAATTCGTTTTATAATCTTAAAATCGTTTTTTAGAACATAAAAAAATTAAATAAAAAAAATGAAAAAAAAACTCTTTTTGGGATTCGAACCAGTGTTGCCAGTGAAATTTCAAGAAAGATACATTTTAGTTTCCAAAAAGATACACATTTTCCCAAAAAGATACGTTTTGAAAAAAATTTGGAAATCCATTTTTAACGTTTAATATTTATTAACATAACATTTTTATTTCATATTTAAATGCATATTTGTAAAGAAAATAATTTCGTATAAATTAATTTTTATATTTATTTAAGTCATAAATTTTAGATACATATGTAATTTTTAAAAATACAGTACACAGAAAAAATTATTTTTCCAATTCAAACAAAAAATTTGTAGAATCAAACAATTTTTTGTCTGAAATCGGTCCTACAAACAAATTTGCATATTCAAACAATTTATTTGCATTTTGTTTACTGAAAAAAAACACTAATTTTTTCAAACAAATAATTTAACTGAATCAAACAAAAAGTTTACTGAAATTCAAAATCAAAAAAAAAAAAAGTTTTTGCACAAGCAATGACGCGCACACATGTAAGCACTGTATGAGAAGGTGACGGCAAAGCAGAGCCGCCGACTGGCTTTGAAACACATTTTTTTGTTGGAATAATTTTTGAACGAAGTCTTATTTATACACACAACACAATGTTTTTCTTTATCACTCTCTGTTGCTGTATCCTTTCCTTTGCTAAAGAAGAAATGTAACCAAAAACGGCAGCAGACCAACTCGATATGTTTTTCGTCATCATTCTATTTTTGTATTTGATGTATTTAACCAAACAGTTTTAAAAAATTGAATACGGGATTTTGTTTCTTTAATGTCGTGTCTGCTATTGTTTTTCTTATAGTTGCACTTTTTTAAAGCGTCCAAAAATAGACTGTGTGTGTTTTTTGTTGTTGTTCTTATATTTCACATAAAGAAGTGTTGCTTACGATCAAATAAAAAAATGCAAAAAGACGACAACATTAAAGAGCGTTAAATATTTCATACAAAATTATGAAAACTTGACACCAATAACGCGTTTATTTTATTTTTGAAGAGTTGTCCACATTTTTGTTGGTTAAATAAAAATCAAACAAAAATATTGATTGAATCAGTAAAAATATTTATAGAAATTAAAAAAATTTTCAAACAAGCGGTTGTTTGAAAATAATTCGGCAATAATTTTTTCTGTGAGTGTTTAAGATAAAATGGCAAAAAAACACATAATACATACGAGAGTAGTCAAATGTGCAAAGAAACCCTTTCGAGCTAGCTCAGAAAATGAATCACTCAGGTCTAATTAAACATCTAATACGGGCTTTGTTAACAAATTTTTTGCTGCACGCTGGCCATGAATTGCAGCATGAAAGATAGGAGCTGCTGAAAGGTAATGAATGGACACCTATTGAAAATGGATAGGAACCAAGACTGTTCTTTTATTAGAATTAAATGGATGCTATAGAAAATATCCAACAAAGGGTATTAAAAAGGCTATGCGTAAGGTGCCTCGAAATATGAAAAAAGCCCATTGTTCCAGCTATTATACCTTTTTGTAAAATAAGTTTAGATTGTATATTAAACCCTCTAATACCAAGTTTCAGAATAAATGGGAATATATTGTGGAAATAATTTTTTACAGTATTTTTGGGCCTCTGAATTTAAAAAAAATATGTTTAAGCACGTACAATGAGTCGTTAACGTTCCAGGTGAGAAAACATGTAGGAGTACCTTAAGGCACCCTTGGGCACCTAATACCAAAAACACATTAAAATTTTGGGAAATTCTGTTTCAAAGTTTGTTAGTCTGTTTGTAAGTTTTTATTAAAAATATAACTAATAAAATAAACAAAAAAAAAATTTGTATTGTTTCAGATAATCAAAAAAAAAAAAGTAATTTTTATTATATGAGCATCATAAATGAAGTTTGCATTTTGAACAAAAGCATTGTTTTCGATACTGTTTACAATACTTTTAGAGCTTTCGAAGCTTCTGCAAATATTTTTCTAGATCTTTAAGCAATTGTAAAAAAGGGAAATTAATATAAATTAATTATTTATTGTTCGTCATTACAAATTTTGTAAAGGATGCCTTGAGGCACTCGTAGGCATTAGAGGGTTAAACATATTGCAAAAATGGATATATTTGAATCGGCTTCAATTTCTCTGCGATGGAATTACCCCTATCGTAAACGAAATTTTCTCGAAATTTATTCTCATTTCCCTACAAAAATATGGAGAAAAACAAAATTTCGAGGAAAAAAATTTTTCACTTTTTATTCATGATAGGCCTGAATATATTAAACATACCCTTATTTAAAATTGTTGATAGATTTGAAAATGTATTTGTTCTTTAAAAAAAATAAGTTGTAATTTAAACACTTAAAAAAAAAAACTAATGGCCTTATTTTATTTCCATTTATTTCTATGTGTCTGTAAGTGTAAAAGGAAAGATACTGGCTTCCATCATCAATTTTATGCAAAAGTTTAATTAAGCCTTTTATGTCAAAAAGTGTTCCGCATCCTCATCATTTTTCACTACGAACTTAAGAAGTTCAGCCCAAACGAAGAGGTTGGTTAATTTCAAGCATGAATTTTTTTATCTTCTTCTTGGTGGAAAAAAAGAAGGAAAGGATAAAAAGCTGAGATTTAGTATGTACTGCAACACTTTGAATTTGTTTGCTTGAGTATGCATTTTTTGTTTCAGGTGCATCATAATGCATCACTCTCTGCAACACCAAGACGTTGCACAGTGTGACTTTTTGTTATTTTAAGTGGTGATTTTAGTATCGTGTAAAAGTTTTTTTATGCATATTATCATTTATACCATTTTTTTTCAAATGTGGTTAATTTTAAATAGTAATGGTTGGTTTGTGTGTAATAAAGGGTGTCAAAATTGGAGGTATTATTGGACAATGAAAATCGCTACATGAAGGAGAGCCGAAGCTTTTTGTGGCGAAAAATTTATGACTTAGAGGTAAAGAATATGTGGTTCAACAGGATGGTGCTACTTGCCATACAACAAGAGAAACAGTAGATCTTTTAAAAAATTAAGTGAATTGGCCACCAAGATCGTGCGATTTGACACTTTAAGACTTTTTTTGTGGTGTTTTTTGAAATTGAAGTGAAATTGAACAGTTTAATAACTTAAAAAACAACATTATAGAACAGATACCAACTACTGACAACAGTTTATTAAAAAACGTGGTTGAGAATTTTTGCAAAAGATTGGGAGCCTGCCAAGCCAGTATAGGGATCAAATGACCGACATAATTTTTAATTTTTAACCGAACATATTTAGAATAAACTGAAAATATTGCAATATTTTATAGATGAGACTCCTTGTTTTATTAAAATTCATAAAAATAGGAAATTATCTTAAAACTTTTTTTTTATAGAGGGATCTATGACAATTGTGTGTGAAACAAAATATCGGCCAAATCCGATGGTTCAATGTTGGTAATATGCCTTATTGTATCATTTAGCTCTTGAATTGTTCTTGGCTTCTTGACTTTCCCTTTTTCTTTAATGAAAGAAGTCCAACGGTATCAACTCACATGATCGTGACGGCCAATTAACATCACCACGACGTGAGATAAATGGAGCCATTGTTTCGTTGTCTGTGTGGAAAATGGCACGTTCCTGTTGGGACCACATATCCTCCAGGTCCATATCCTCAATTCCTGGCCACAAAAAGTCCGTTATCATCTCGCGACAGCGAACAATTTTTTTTGCCACACTATCGCAAACAACAGCAATGTTTTCCGCAGGACGAACTTTGCGAGCATGATGTTTTCACGTTTCTACAGAACCGTTTTGCAGAAATTTGCGCACAGTTCTCCCGATTCTGGACACATTTCGTCGATTATGCCGGTCAAAAAACCACGTAGTGCACAAAATGCATTTTGATTTGAACGCCCATTTTCGTAAAAGGCTTCAACAATCTAAACGCGATGCTTAATTGTGTACCTCTTCATTGCTAAAATTGTCAAACACTGAAACAAAGAAATATCGAATTAAGTCTGGAAAACAACTTGACGTTAAGGTGTGACTCACATTTAACATCGTTCATTACGATTGGACCACTCTTTATAAAAGTGTGTCTGGTACAAATTTTTCACAATGTATGGGGACTACCAATAAATGTGGGCAGATCACGCCCATTTAAAAAAAAAAACTTCACTTATGTGTATCCATTATCCATACCAAATTTCATTTAGATATCAGATCCGGAACGGCAATTATTAATTGGCCACCTTAAATTTAAAAAGTCACACTGTGCGTTGGCAGGTAACAGCTAAAGTTTAAAGTGGTTTTGTTTTTTTTTAAAGGGTTTTGAAGAGTTTCTACTGTAATGAGGAGTAAAAGTCAACACTAACTCAGCTAAACAAAAATGGTTGATATTTTACCTCCAATGTCTAGATGAAATTTCAGCATTTTGTCTGCAGCTGATACACAGAAAAAAATAAAAATTCATTTCAATTAAAAAATTTGTGATATTAATTAAAAAATTAATTAAATTTGCACCAGTAAACAAATTAATAGTATCAATTAAACCAGTTAATATATTAATTAAACGTTTAATTCACTTGATTAAATGTTTAATTCACTTGATTAAATTTTTAATTGAAACCGATTATATTTTTGATTAATGCTTTAATTGGTGAAAAATTTTCGAGAATTTCTTCTGTGTACAGTTTGTTAAGTCATCGGTTTTTCCTTTCAAGCTTTGCACTTATGTAAATGTGTATATTTACATGCATGTATAAATATATGCATATGTGTGAGTTTATATAATAACTATTTTCATATACAAATGTACTTCTACCCAGCGGTAAATATTGAAAGGACCGCTTCTTATGATATCCTGCCTTCAGAAGTATGCCTTCTAGAAGATATACATTTAAGAGACCTTCCAAAATATTCAATAAACATTCGCTACACCCTTTTTTTTAGAAGGAAGAAAGGTAGTTGTTAGTTTTTAATTATTTTTGATGACCTTCCTTACTACCTTCTTTGGAAAGGGACTGTGGAAGGGCTTGTGCCCAATGCAAACCTGTGTAAAAAAATAAAGAAGTATAAAATTCGGCGAGGGCTGTTGTCTGCTAAATAAGGCCTTATATAACATATTTTTAAAACATTTAACCAAATTTTATTTGGATTATCATTTAAAAAACTTAATTAGTTATATAATCGTACATTTACTAAGTAATCTTGCTTTATTATAAAATTCTTTTAATTTCAGTTTGCACACTAAAAGTATTAACATGCTCTGTTTTTAATCCCATTATTGTCAATTCTTTTGCATAATTTTCTTTTATCGCATTATAATTGCAAAACTAGATGCTTTCATTGTCGTAATGTGCAGTTAAAAATTAAGCAAAACTAAACCATGACAATTGCATTGTTAATTTTATAATATTATTATTTGCTTATTTCAAAGTAATCCTGCCATCGTGAGCTAACACTTTTAGTTAGGTCAAAAATAATAGTAGATCAGGTTTCCGTTTGCAACGAAAACCAATTAGATTCCCCAACAAGTTACAAAAATAAAGACGCATTGTGAAATCGGTCAATCAAAATAAGGTGTGGTATCAAAGAGAAATAAAAAAAATTAATGGACCAAATAAGGTACCAACATAATCAAACGGTTTACGAGCCCAAAGACTTTATTTAAGAAGTTTGTATAAGGGTTATGTGGAACTATGCACCGTTTTTTTAAAGGGTCGTTGGCCAGAAGGGCTATTCAGACAAGGAAAGGGCAGAGTGCTTGTTAATTAGAGGCGCACGCCGCCCGCCTATTTATTGGTCCTGAGGCTTTTTTCGGTATTCCTACTTTGACTTAGAAAGTGATTGTGAGTCCTCTGCGGGAAATTTGTGGCAATTGTTCTTAAAGCACAAATCCCGTGACCAGTGAACACAGTATTATAATAAATAGGAAGGAATTGTAATAGGTGAAAACAAGACATATCACTTAACTGGTGATAATGTGTTTAAGGCAGTGCTCGAAAATAAACACTAAATATCGTTCCTTAGTGTTCGGTTCGGTAGATTTGTGGAAAACACAAACGCTAATAGTGTTTGTGTAAAAAATCATTAAAAAAAATTACGTTTCCCTGTCTGTTCGGTTTTTTTTTAACCACAAACTTCACTGTGTTCGGTTCGGCTCATGATTGTTCGTCCCTTTTGGCTGATAAAAAAACCAAACATTTTTTTTCAAAAACAAAATACACATACAAAAAAAAAACAAAAAGCCAGCAAAATAATTTTACACAAACAAAACATTTACACAATACACACACAAGCTGTTCGTGGTGCGGTCGTTGCTAAAACTTTTTGTTTGTTCATTTCTTTATCAATGCAAAAAAAAAACATTAAAGAACATTAAAATAAAATCTTAGTCTACATTATTCCTACAATTGTTCTGTTTATTTTTTTATCGGAGAACAGAACACTATATAATGTTGGGCTCTTTCTTAAAAGTAGTTACGAACGGTATTAAGGGTTGTGTTCGCCTAAACAAATACTAAAAAATAGATATCGTTCCTGGGTGTGTGAGCCGAACGCTAAATAATGTACTGCTTATTTTCAAACACTGGTTGAAAGTGCAGTTACTCCAGAGGAAAGGCAGTTGACACAAAAGTAGTTATGTGACTTGATTTTGTGCGGTTAGTGGCTGATTCTCTCTCTTTTTATTACTTTATATAAAAGGAAAAGGGAAATAACACCAAACTTATCACGTGACAGTTCTAAAGGGTCAGGACCGGTTTTAGTGCTAACACTAGATGAAGGCGACATGTCACTTTAACATGGCGATGTCCTAGGAAAGGGTTAATTTCCACGTTATTGACACTTTGCTTCAGTTCACTGAAATAACCTAAATGGACCCGCTCAATTTCGGTTAAAATAATGCCTGTTGCAGATATTGTTCCGAGTGAACCATGTTGATATGATAGATCCACTTCATAATTAAATAATTGAACCTAATAAAATCCGCCACTACCCGCACAAATTATCACCAGTTAAGTGATATATCATGATTTCATCTATCATTGTTCGTTCCTTTTTATTATAGAATTGTGTTCACTGGTTAGCGGATAAGTGCTTTAAGAACACTTGGACAAAACTTCCCGCAGGATAATTATACCCACTTTGCATTGTTGCAGGTGGTATTATGCGTTTGAGCTGATGTGTGTAACACATAAGCATATTACATATTTCTAATTTTTACTATACAGGTCGACTTTGAATTTGTTCTTAAATGTCCATCCATCCATCAAACCTTTTCTGTCTAAACACGAAACAAATTTAATAAGAACAATCAAAAAACTTTGTCAAAACTAACTTTTTCCCATCTAATTGCGATTTAATAATAATGAACAAACGATTTTTTCTTTCCTTTTTTTTATGACCGTTATTTTTACAAATATATATCTAGCTGTGTATAGATATCTATGGGTTTTATTATTTTAAAACGTTTTTCTAATGTATTTTACACTATCGATAGTTAATTCACGTAGGCAAAATTAACGTTGAAACTATGAAAATAATGCTACCGGGTAGATAGAGATATATGAATATATGTTTGTAGCAATTACAGCCATTAATCAATTGAATCAATGTTGTAACTTTTTGTCCACAACTGTGTCAGCATTTAAATAAATATCCATAATAAGTCATTACTAGGGCAACCAAAAAAAAGCACTAAAAACACAGTTTTAAGCTCTTAAAAAAAGCGTTTAAAAACATGAAAATAAGCTGTTAAAATTAAAAAAAGCAATTTAAATTTATTGTTTATTTTCCACTTTATTCGTTAAATACGTTGTTACAGCAAATTATAAAGTGCTCTAAAGTATACTTTATACGAATGGACTCTCAATTCCGCTTGCCTTCCAAAATAACCCCAATATCTTTAAGTACCGAAAATCCATAATTTTTTAATAAAACTGATTTTAATTTTTTGTCTTCTTTATTCCCTGGAACACCGGACATTTTTCTTACGGTTTCCATAACAATATTCACTTGGGAAACCAATGAAAGATTTTTTGTTTCCAATTTTGTTACAGCTTCGTGTAAAAACCAAAAATTTGCAGAAATGAACTATATTTGGTTTCGCAAATCACTTTCATTCTAATATATGCAGAGAAATTCTTAATAGCTAAAACTATATAAAAAAAGCAACAAAAAAAACGTTACTATACCAAAAACAGAGAGAAGGGGAACTAAAGGCGTTACTTTGCACAAAAACTATATTTAAAAAGAAATAAGACGTTACAAACTTTGATGATAAAAAGACGTTACAGAAAGAGTATTACTGTATGAGGAATTTGATCGTTTGAATACAGCTATGGAATTTTCGAGAGAAAAGAACTTAAACAAGCAAAAAATAAAATACGTTGATAAAAAGGCTAAATACTAAAAACTTAAACGCATAAATATATAAACAACAATATAAAAAGTACGTTACGGGTCCGCTAAGACAGAGTAACATAAAAATCAAGTAAAAATGTATAGTCGGTCAAGCCCGAACATATGATACCCAGTACCATTAAAATCGGTTTAATAGTTTCTGTTAGGCGGAAATTGCCCCCTATCTCCCGTCGTGGTCCTATTAGAATCTAAGTACCAAATTTCATTAAATTATCTTCAAAAGTGTGACATGTACTTTGCGCACAAGGCTACATGGACACCCAGCCAGACAGCCCGACGGACATAGTTAGACCGACTCAGAAAGTGATTCTGAGTTGATCGTTATAATTTAGGACTAATATTTAAAGGTGATACACACATCAGCGCAAATGCATAATACCCCTGTTGGCCAAACTGCCGTCGACGACATTGTCGTCAACGATTTATGCACGACATGTCCTCTATCACTTAGGATTTCTGCAAGACAATTTTGAGGAAAATGTCGTGGACGACAAAATACTCGACATTGTCGAGTGCACTGTCTTTTAAAGAAGTTAATAAACGATGACATGACAGACATTGTCTTTCAAGTTGTCTTTTGTCAAAGCTTATCCACGACAACATGAGAGACATTTTCTTGTAAGGTATCCTCTATCAACAACCATACACGACACTATGAGCGACAGTGTCTTGTAAGCTGTCCTGTATTAAAGTGTATGCACGACAACATGACCGACAGTGTCTTGTAAGGTGTCCTTTATCAACTTCTAAGCACGACAATATGAGCGGCATTGTCTTCTAAGCTGTCTTCTAAACAAACAAACATAATTTGTTCCCAATAAAAAATAAAAATAACTGTAAAATAACGATAATAATAAAAAAACAACCAAAGCAAAGTGAAGCAAATCAGTCAGTAAAGTCTGAGAACTCAAAGACTAAAGCTGGGATCACACGATTGCCGCAATGCACCAATTTCCATACTTTTTAATACCCCAATCGTGTGACTGCACAACCAATTGGCTCATGTACCATATTGTGCTTACTTTTACCAATCAAATGCAGCCCTGGTGCGGCAATCGTGTGACTGTTTTCTATGCAACCGCGCGTCAATAAAAATAACAAAAATGCACCAATATTTATTGTGTTCTTGTGCGGCAATCAAACAACACAATATGCACCAATATTTGCCTTTTTTTAATAAATTTACTTTTTTGTGTTTCTTTTAGTAGGTAATGAAGATAAATATTTATTTATTTATTATGCATTTTAATTTTTTTTTTTAATTATTGCTATTACCAAAATATGTATGTATGTATGTTCACAAGCATATTTGGCTGTTCAGTGCGAATATTTTTATTTAAGTTTCTAAGCGAACCTTAACATACGAAATTTTTGAACAGACTTCATTTTTGGAATTTCTTAAAAAGTTTAAATAAAAACATTAACAAAAATTTGTTTAAGTACATACATACATATATGATACATATTTAATTTTATTTTATTAACAAACCAACAAAAACTTTCAAACAAATAAAAAAGCTACCACAACAGCTGTTTTCGCAGTTGTCAAGTAAGAACAATCGTGTGACTGTGCTGCGGCAATTGTTGTAACCATTTCGCTTTGTACCAACTAGCGGCAATTAAATTTGTTTAAAACAGGGCAATCGTGTGATTTCAGAATATTTTATTGGTCCAATTTCATTATTGTGCGTCAATAAAGCACAATAAAAATTGTGTCATATTGGTGCATTTGCGGCAATCGTGTGATCCCAGCTTAAGGTCTGATTTTAAAAATATTTATGTCCTATTGTATATTTTTATTTTTTCGTTTAGGTTAATAGGCGACATTGTCGTGTAAGCTGTTACTCCTGTAACTTCATCGACATTGTCTTATACGCAGTCGTTGACGATAAAGTAGAATCCATTGTCGTCTATATAGTCATCAAAGACAATCTGAACGACAATGTCGTTCATATGGTCATCAACGACTATATGGACGACAATGTCGTGCATGTGGTCATCAACGACAGGCTGAGCGACATTTTCTCTCTTTGTGTCGTGCACGATTTGCGCGACACTTGTTTGAAAATGTCGTTGACGATTTGCATTAGTTGTCCCTTAAGTGTCGTGCAGGAATTAACATTGTCGTGCACGATTCATTGATGATTCGTGCACGACATAGCCAACGGGGACCTTCTCCACTGTTTTGGTGTGGGTATAATAACATACATAGATAATATAGGTTGTTGGAATGATATTGTACAAGGGAAACACAAAATATTAGCATAACGTTGAACGAATTTTTCTCCAGATTTGTTACAACACAAAAAGGGTTGATTTTTTAGTATTTATAAAGAAGTTGCACATCAAAAAAAAATAATAATAACGATTTTTGCAAAAATTTATTAAATAACTAAGTTTTTTTCGTATGAAAAAATGAAAAATTATCTCAAAATGGCAAAATAATTAAAAAAGCCGATATTGCAAAAATAACTAAAAAAAAGCCCTAACAAATATAGCTCATTTTCTTTCCATTTTTATGATCGGAATTTGTTTTCAATCAAAAACATTCTATTTTGTAAACCAAAAATAAGGATTTGCTTTTTCTTGGTTGCCCTAGTCATTACAAATCCGATATTTAAATCGTGCAACAAAAAAAAAATTAATAACATTTAACAAAATTGACTGCAGAGATAAGCAAAAAAAATGAGTTTAATATTTACTAACGAAATAGTATTAAACATTTTAATGACAGTTTTTATCTGTATTTTATTAAAATTAATAAACGGTTAATTAACTAATTGATTGTAACAATATCAGTTTTTTGTTTACATAATAAACATTAAAAAAAAGGTTTTTTCATTTCCTTTATAACAAAAACTAAAATAATCCCATAAATACTTATTGCGAATTATTATTCCTACAGTTTTTTATAGGAAACAAAATATTTATTTATTGCAAAATACAAATAAAAATTCTTTTTAGTTGTTTAATGAAGTTAAGCAGATGTTTGCAGTATAGTAAATAAACTTTAAAGTTTTTTTTTTAATATTAATCTTAATAATTTTTTAAATATTTAAGCTTTTTATAATTTTCGTTTCGTACAAGTTTATTTATTTGAATAGTTTATGAATTATTAAGTCAGTGATGTTCAGAATATGGCCCGAAATATAAAAATTAAATTTACATCTGCTTATGTTTTTGCGAATTAGAATCGCTTTTCAATTATTTAACAATATTTATACTTTAAAGTAGTTTTCGTAAAGAAACCGAACATTATTTAGCGTTCGTTAAACACACCCGGAAACTATATCTATTTATTTTAGTGTTTGCGTATTGGTTCACAACAAAAGTAACAAAAAGTATGTAGTGTTCATTATAAAACAGCACAATTGTTGTGATTCTGTGGACATAAATTATATTTTAAAGCTCTGTAGAGTTTTTTTTTTATATCGATGAAGGAATGTGCAAACAAAAAAATTTTACAACGCTTCTCACAAGTATTGTTGTTGCTGCTTGGCAACTTTTATTTTGTTATTGTAATAACTTTTTTGTTGTGTTAACCAGGCAAAAGGGCGATGAACTCAACTGAAACAAACGTAAATATAAATTGTATTGGTTGCAAGAAAATCAAAATGAAGCAATTTGGCAGTTCAGCTTTTTTTTGCATAGGCACGTGAAAATTTACTATCAAAGTTATTTTCGGGCATACAATTTTCAAATCATGAGAATATTTCCGATTATCATCAACATTAAAACCAAGTCTATCATTGAGTTAAACTTACCTTCTACGCTTGATTCAATAAAAACTTTCATAAAAAAAATCAAATTATTTAAAAGAACTTTTAAACAATACAAACTGGCATAATGTGTTGTCATGGTCTGTTAACAGTCTGAAGCAATTGCTTATAAAATGTTTATGTTTTACAAAAAAATTAACCCGTACTTGGACTTTACTGTTCCAAAATTCCCCCTTGGAATACTAAACAATTATCTAACTAAAAAATAATAAAAATATATAAAAAAATATAAGAAGTCTGAATCAAATATAGATTATGGTTATTCCGTCATTCGTGATGGATATAATATGCTAAAAAAATATTGCTACTGGAATAACATAAACAAAATGAAAATAAATTTTAAATCTCACAGTGTTGCCGATACAAGAAAATTTTTCTGGGGCCTAATTCTGGCAGTCGTGATCGAGTACTTTCTCAATTCGAAAGCAATTTTATTTCTATTTTGTTTTCAGTCGATACTGATCGAATCAAAATTAATTTTTCAGTATTGTGAAACTCAAATTAATGCTGAAAAAATAATTCCGATTCGTTCAGTATTGAGTGAAAAAATTAGATATTAAATTGCTTTCGAATCGAGAAAGTACTCGATCACGACTGCCAGAATCAGGCCCCAGGTTGTATTTCAATACAATGTGCTGAACCTTTGATATAAAAAATTACCGTGTTATTGTAAAACAAAGTACTATTCCAAAATTCTTTGAAAATCTTTTAGCAGAACGTATGTATAAGTCATTACGTATCATCTTTATGGACGCCTGCAAAACATGATTTCTGCAAAGGAATGCAGCTTAAGATTTTTGTGAAACGTGGCCCAGTTCAGGTTTTCAATAAAGTCAATCATAAAATACTGTTAGAAAATTTGGATTTAATGGGATATATTAAAATAAGTCTTCAAGGGAAGCCGGAAAAAATGTGTGCGTTTCAAAAATTTTACTTCAAAGAATATTAACGTTACTTCTTGAATGCCACAAGGTAGTCATCTTGGAGCATTATTATTTTCCCTATTCACTAACGACCTTCAAACATTCTTAAGCGATTGCCCCAATACACCAATTTTCACACTTTTTAATACCCCAATCGTGTGACTGCACAACCAAATAGCACATGTACCAATCGAGGACAATATTCTGCTTTCTTTTACCAATAAAATGCAACCCTGGTGCGACAATCGTGTTACTACTTGATATGCAACACCTCGTCAATAAAAATAACAAAAATGTATCAATATTTATTGTGCTCTTGTGCGGCAATAAATTTCCTTTTGCGTGTTTCTTTTACTAAAGCCCTTATGACACTACATTTTTTATTCATTAATTGATATAGAATTGATAGAAAGAAACAGTAAATGTAAGAAAGAGCAAACTATATGTATGTTATGTTTTTGTTTCAGGGATGGCGTTGAGAATTTTTAATATTGTACCAACAACTTTTAAAAACTATAGTTTTTTACCCTAATTGTACTAAAAGATTTTTTTTAGTTGAAATTAATTTTAATTATGTTCATAAAAAACACCACAAAAAGGTATTATAAATCTTAGTTAAAAAAGTATCAACAAAAAAGAACAATTGAAAAAACTTAGCCATCCCTGTTTTGTTTATTTTATTAAATGCTGCCAACTTTTTGTTTATGAGAAACCTAAAGACAAAAAGCGGTAAATCGCTGAATTTGCCCATAAACCGCTCATTCAGCAACACTTTTAATATTTCAAGCTTGAAATGTCAATTTTAAGTTAAACAATTTTACATTTTTTTTGACATAACTTCATTTTTTATCGATAACTTTTTAAAAATTGTTGACAGTTTGCCATTTATCTTAATACAGCTGAACTCTTTGCACTTGGTAAATTTTTCTATTACATTATATTTGTACTGTTCACCAAAACTTGAACAATGCATTAAAAATGTAGTGTCATATGGGCTTAAGTAATAAAGATATACATATTTTTTTATTATTTATTATACTTTTGTAATTTTTTTTTTTTAATTAGTGCCAAATTTTTATTAAGTTACCGAGATTTCTTTATACTTAACGATATCGATTTAATTCATAAAATATTTTAATAAATATATTAACATTTTTTAACGGCTTAGGAAATAACTTTCTGACACACTCAAAGCGTTTAGTGAGTCGTCAATGAGTATATTTCTGATTTTATTTACTGATTACCATGTTTCCGAAAAATTTCGTTCACTTTTTTACCGAGGTTGGACAGATAGTTAAAAGGGCACCGTTGTTGCATGCTTCTGATTTCAAGGTTGATGCCAAAAATAGCATCATCCGGACTACTTCTTACAAACCTTTCCATTTCATTAGGCCCATCTGCAATCTTTAGGACAATCTGTTTTTCAAATTGTTTAATTACTTTTTTGATTTCGGTTTCCCCGCACTTCCTGGATTTTTTTTTTTTTTTTTTGAGATATGGCTATATTGCAATTAAAGAGCGATATGTTAAGGTATCTCCTATTTTTAAGACTTGTCCATGGATAATGAGAATTTACTGTCTGCATTTTATTTTTAACTTATTTTCTTTATCAGCTCTTCACTTCACAAAATTTATTAATTACACTACGTGACAAAATTTCAACAAAGTCGTGACCAAATGAATCTGACAGCTAATCTTTATGTAAAATGAATCCGAATATCTCAAAAACTGTTCTACTTTTGACTATTCTGACTTCATATTCGGATTCAGCGGAAAATTTTACATAAGGATTACGTTTCAAATGCATTTGGTCAAAAAATTGTTACGTAGTGTTATCAACTGTTTCACTGCCCATTCTGCTTTTAATAGATTTATTGCAGCAGTTGACATTGATTTACGTATGTACCCACTTCTTGTAATTGATCTAATCGACAACCCATCCACAGATGCTAATTTTTAGAAAAAAGAAAATTAAATTTCCGAGTAAAAATAGCTGTTTTCTAAAACTATGAGAAATTTTTTATTTCCCGGGAAATATATATAATGTCCCAGGAATTCCCGAGAAAAAACCCTACAGTTGACTCAAGTAAGAACAATCGTGTGACTGTGCTGTGGCAATTATTGTACCCATTTATATCTTAAATAATGCAGACTCTTTAAAAATTTTTTTAAGTTACAATCTTAAAGCTTATTAGATTTTTCTATAGAAGGGCGTTGATGCTATGCATAGATAGTATAATCTGAACTGAATTTAAAAATGCCAAATATATCGCTCATTAACGGTAATAGTGACATAACTTAAAAAATAAAATTTTGGAGTGATGCAGAATAGGCTGACTTCCAAAACGTCAATTGCTTTGTATTAGAACAAAGTATAATGTTTCATATCGCCGCAGTACAATATATATACAATGCAAACCCTTCCAAAATGTCACTGCTAAGTGTTAGTAACGCATCAAAAAAGCAATCAGAGCATCGGTTTTAAAGTTGATGCTTTGTGACATTTAACATTTAATTTGCAAGCAATACAGATTTATTTAAAAAGTATTATGCATTGCATCACTTACATTTCAAAACGTTTTAATAAACAAAACACATATTTGCATTGTTTCGGTACTTTGTACATGTACATTGTTAAAATACTGTAGTAAAATTGTGTCCGAACTTTGTATTAGTACGTTTTGGAAGTCAGCCATACTTTCCCCGTTTGAAGAGAATGAGTCGTTATCTTTTTCACAGTGGTTAGAGCAAATCAAAAACTTTAAACCGGTTTATCTCGAAATAGATTTTTTTGAGTTATGTCACTATTAAAGTAAATGGGCGATATCTGTTTTTTAGAAGAAGCCAGTCATATCAACACAATTAGAGAAAGTAATTTCTATCGTAGATTTTTGTAACTTGCTGGACTCGAAACTATGTTCAGCAAATAAAAAAATTGCTTAAAATTCTGGTTAACAGTAATTTAGGCATTTACATTTAATGTTCGCTTTACAATTGTAAGCCAAGCCAAGTTTTCGTTGAAGATAATTAAGAAAAAAGCAATTATATAGATTTATGCTGATACATAGAAATCTGGAGATAGACTATGACGAATGGAAATATTAAAAGCTTTTTAAATTTTTTAAAAAATTGCAACCTTTGTTATTCCATTTGAAACTAAAAAAAATTGAGCTGAAGGCCATCGTTGGCATAGCTCTACATTCATTATACTAATAATTTACTTATGCCCGCAGTTTCTACAAAAAGATATCTAGCTGTGTATATACATATATCTATGGTGTAACGAATTTTTTATAATTTTAACACGTATGTTTTACCTACTGGTTAAACTGTAGTGTATTTTACACAATCGATTCTTGACAGTTAATTAAAAGATTAATAAAAATACAAATGTTGCCATATTTTAAAATAAACCTTAAAGGAAACAACACGTAGGCAAAATAAACGTTGAAAGTACCAAAACAGTTTTACCGGATAGGTAAAGATAACTTTTAGGTACGAACACGACCAGATATCTGTTTGTAGAAATTACGGGCATTATAAGTATAATTTGTAAATAAATAAATAAAAAATAAAATAAATTTGTGCTGATGCATAGAAATCTGGACGCATCGTTTATTAAACCGATCGAATCAGAAACACTTTTTAAAGTGATCGTTCCGGGTCCGTCCGTCCATCTGGCTGCGTAAAGTAAAAGTAGCAGTTTTTAGATAATTTGATAAAATTTGGTAAATACGTTTTAATTGTCATAAGAACGAAACCTATGTAAATTGTGAGAATCGGTCTATAATACACATAGTCCCATGCAAACTTCTTTCTTTATGTCCATAAACAATTTAATCATGAATTAAACGAATGAAAGTTTGTTGTAATTTTGTTTTGGGAGTTTAATTTTTAAGGCAATTACCCGAACTGGGTAAATAAATGTATGGCAATTAAACGTGGATTTTTGTTTTTGCAAATGGAAGAAAAAAACCGGGATTTGAAACTCAAGGTAAATAAGCGTGAAAGGAATTTAAGCGTGGGGTAATTAACCGTGTTATACGTATGATTCACTTTGTCGTCTGTAAGGAAATTGTTCCATGGACTGAATAAATAAATAAAAAAAACTAATCGATTGTTGTCAGTAGCGAGTAAAAAATATACAAATATTGTTATGTTGCCGTCGACAACGACTTTTATTATAGAGTTGAGAAGCTTTGGCTTTAGACTACAATCATATCCAGGTTTATTACAAATTAAATTAAATTTGTGGAACCAATTCTTATTAAATTTGTTTAATTAAATAAATTCATTTTGTAAAAAGCAATTTTTTTTTTGTCCCTTACGATTTTAGTGCAAATATCAATAAGATGCTTATTGAAATTTCCATGTCAAATGTTGGACCTCTTTGATAAATGAAAAATATTTTTGTTTAAAATTTTTTTAATAAATATTAAAATATTGAAAATAAAAACTGTTACTATTCTTTTGTGTGTACTTTGTAACTTGTATACAATTCATTGAGTTTAGTATGGGTGCATTTCTTTTGAAATATGTTTTCGCTTTCTTCCCTGCCGCACTGTTGCTTTTTTTATATACAACATTTTGTACAACCAAAGTTAAGTAAAATCATTTATAATTGCTTTTAACGAAAAAAGGAAAAATATGTACAATAAGACGGGGAAAGCATATTTTTCTCTTGTACTTTTTAGAATCTTATTGAAATAGAATATAAAGAAGAAAGTTTTAACAGCAAGGAAACCTCTAGAGGCGTGATGCATAAGATTTACTTGACCTTTTAACAAAACGTCATTGGGATTGTAACACAATAAAAAATGATTTTAAATGATACTCCAAGAAGCTTTTCCTTTCATATACACCCTCACACTTACTTATACAGAAGGAAGTCTTAGTTGTAATTGTGTTAAAATATAAAAAATAGAATGAATGACTGAATGGAAAAAGTGTATAAATAAGAGTTAGCAAATACATTAGGGATTCCATTCTTATCAATGTATTAACATTGTTCTTTCATACAGCACTGATTTCGTTCCTTGTTTCACTTACTCACTCATTCATTCATTCATTCATTATAATTTTATTACTTTCTTTGAAAATACTCCAGAACCATGAGCTGCAGTTGTATGTAAAATACACTGGTGTTAGATGTGATTAAAGAACTATGATAAAATTTTACACAGATTTTATTTTAAGCAAAAATTATTCAGGTCGTTACAAAAGCAAGTAATACTAACAGGGTTACCGTTCGCCCGACTAAAGTCGCAATTTGACACTTTTTCAGCGGCCTGCGACTTTTTGTAAAACGTTTTTTATCAAGAACTTTTGCGACTTTTTTAATTTTTAGCATTTCTCTCACAGAAAAACATTTAATTTGCAGTAAGTTATAAATGTTCTTATTATTAAAAAAAAAAAAAAAAAAATCGTCAAAACAACGTCGTTAAAATTTAAAAGTAATTTAAAGATTATTGTTCCTTTGGCAATCATTTTATTTCCTTGTCATGTATAGAATGTATTTAAGAAATTGTTCGCAATAGTTTTAGCAAAAAAGCTTATTAAAAGAAAAAATTATGTTGTATGCAGTGCTCATTATTTTAAGCCGCCGCACAGTGTTCGATTCTTGAATCTAGCTGGCCAAAATTAATAACTTTTGTAAGAAAACTTGTAGAAAGTTGATCTTTTGCACAAAAACTTTAAATTCTCTATTGAAAACAACTGCAAAAAAATGAATAAATCCACCTACAGACACGCCCACTTTTGTTATGAAAAAAACGAGATTTTTAAAGAATTTCTTTTTTGTTGGTATCTTTTTATATAAGAGGCATATAACGCAAATTGAAGGGGACCGGAAGCATTTTACTTAAAACTATTGCATTAATAATAATGACTCTGCCCACAGACACACCCACATTTGTTATGTAAAATGATAATATATTTTTAATACATTAGTTCTTTATTAATAACTTCGAAAATAAAAAGGATATAAAGTTATTTGTTTGCACAAAACTTGTAAACTTATTATGTAATACTTCAGCTTGTAAACTTATTATGTTATATATTCATTTATTTATTTATTCAGAATTATTACTATATATGTCATTTTCGGTTTCAGGGTCTTCTGTATTGGTATCAGTATTTTCCAACAAATTCAAAATATCTGAGGTTAAATCTCTGCGTTTAATTTTAGATGTTTTTCTTAAACTGCAAATATATGGATCTGAAGATATTAACAGTCTACTTACTTAATCCTTTTGTGTTTGAATCCGTGAAGTTTTTCTGGTGAATTGTAATCTATAACGTCTTATGTCCTTATTTCTTGACTCTTGGGCCTCTTCAGATAGCTGTCCAATTATTTGTATTTCCTGATGTTTGCTTTGGAATATCTATCAATAATCCAGTAATTGATCTAAATTTATTCTGAATAAATTTCCTTTGCTGCACTTTTTTTTATTGTCTTCATCTCTAACTTGCCAGGTTTTTATATCCATTCTATAAGCTATGTTCAGTAAACATTCCATAAACCTTATCCACGAGTGTAAAGGTGAGAGACCAAACTCCAAAACCTCAGAATCTACGGCCTTATGCGACAGTGGGAAATATTATTCATCTCTGAAGGCTTAGCTCCGTGAACTATAGTTTGATAAAGCTGTGCACACTTTTCCATCTATCATGCACAAGACTAATTTTGGTTTTACATAAACAGTATGGGTTACATTATTTAAAGAAAAACTAACTGCAGTTGGAAGCAAATTCGCTATTTGCTCCTTAGCCCCTTGTACCTCTTTTGTTATTAAATTAGTACTCTCTTTTGCAATTATTAATTTTATTGGGCGACAATAGCGAGATGAATTGGGTGCTATATTTTCATAGATTTTAATTTTTGCTCCATTTTCATTAATAAAATACATATTTGAAAAAGATCTTTGCGAGAAATTGTAGTAGACTCCATGTCGTTTTTGAAAAATTTTGTTCGGCATGGGCACTTTCGGGCAAAACATTTTTTTATTTTCCATTAGTCCAAAGTCCAAATTTTACTAAACAAGTAATGAGATCATGTCAGTATATAGAAGAAAAAAGTATTTATCTTCAAAATTTTATTTTCGTTTGTAAAAAATGTTACTTAAACCTTCCTGATATAATTGCTAACAAAAAATACGTCCTTTATTCTGAAAACTGAAAAATACACCGCGGTTACTCTAATGATAATACCAGTCTCAGTAAAAAAATAACTAATTAACTAAATTGTACCGACAACTTGTAATTGACCTTCAAACATAAGCAATTTTTCAAGCGAAATACACGAATTTTTTTTTCTTCATTTTACATGGTATTCGTAGTACCGTTATAGTCGTACATATTTAAATTCCAGCAAAAATTCATGAGAAATATCTTAGTTGGTATGTTCTTATTCAAATATTGTGG
Source organism: Pollenia griseotomentosa (assembly GCA_963931875.1). Taxonomy (NCBI): domain Eukaryota; kingdom Metazoa; phylum Arthropoda; class Insecta; order Diptera; family Polleniidae; genus Pollenia; species Pollenia griseotomentosa. The sequence goes on along the minus strand of OZ007563.1, from coordinate 139,782,464 downwards.
TCCAATTTGTTCCTTTTAATAACTCATTTTTGGGTTTTTGGCCAGCCAGATTAAAGAATCGAACACCGTGCGCCGGGTCAATGAAAGAAGATAACGTTAACATCGCTGCAGGTCCTTCCAAGAAAATTTGATGACGCCATTCGAAAGACTGGAAACTGCAGTATAAATGGCTCAACCAAGCCATGAAGTCAAAGATGTCTTTTGCAGTGTTTGTAAACACCTTTTAGTTAACAAAAACACATTAAAAATATAAAAAATACTTCTGAAAATGAAAAAAATGCAACTGAACGTTTTGTTTCAATTGTTTTTCTGTTTTGCTATGCTTTTTATTAATAAAAAAATATTTAAAAAAGAACATATTTTTCTGCGACTTTATTCTTATAAAACGACCTTTTGTGCGACTTTTCAAAAATTCCTAACGGTAACCCTGAATACCAAAGAACTTCGAATACCATTGGGAAATGTTAAGAAGAACCTAATGGACAAAAAAAAGAAAATTTTTTGTTTTCTTAAACTATTTTAAACCCAGTAAAATTTTATAAAATTCTTATCGGAAAAATTTATACCCATTGTGAGCTAAAAATCCAGAGCCAATGAAAAAAAAAAAAAAATTTTAATTTTATTTTATAATTTTTCTAACTTTTCCAACAAGAAAAATGGAAAAACAAACTAGCGAAATTTCGCAAATTTGATATAAAGTAAAAGTTGTCTATAAAGTAAAATTCGCTTTGAATTAGCGAAATTTCGCAAAATTAGCTAAAAAAAAAATCAATGTCAAAAATGCATTATATGTATTCCTTACAGTAAAGCTAGAATTCGGTATAAAAATTTGGAAATTTCCCAAAGTTTGCCGCACAGAAACAAAATTAATTTTAAATTTTCTATAAAATATCAAATTTCGCAAAATTTGCTATAGATTTTTTTTTGTGTCAAATTCGTAAAAACAAAAAACGAATTGTGACAGGTGAAAACAGAACATACCACTTAATTGGTAATAATGTGTTTAAAGAAAACTTACTCCAGAAGAAAGGTAATTGACAAACAACTAGTAATGTAACTGGGGATCTGTCATATTAACATGGTTCACTCCGGACAATATCTGTTTATTTCGATATTTCAGTGACCTTTTATAAAGTGTCAAAAGGTGACAATTAACAGCCTCCTAAACCATGGCCACGTTAAATTTAAAACAAGTCCCCATTATATGAATGGCTAAAACTAGAACCGGTCCTTACCACTTTAGAACTGGCACCTGACAAGTTAAGTGTTAGTTCCCTTTCCACTAGGGATATGTCAACAAACTCTATTCATTTCTAGCACAGTGTGTTTGTGCAAACGTACAGCCGTTTTAAAGTGTTCAAATTTTTTTTCTAAGATAAGGAAAGAATTAATAATGTTGGTTTTACTTGCAGTTTTTTATTTTTTGTATTTAATTTTGTAGTACAAAATTTTTATTTTTTTTTTTAAGTTTTTGAGTTGAGTTCAGCAGGCAGAGTTGGAGTCAATTCATACGACAATAATAAATTATACTCAATGTAATAATAACATGTTCTTCCGATGAGAAATGAAAACAAAAAGAAAAAAAATAATTTTCTTTGCAAATTCTTGGTTCAATCCAGTTGAGAATTAAGGGCTTAAGAGCCTTAAAGGCTGCTCTCCACCAACTACCAACGACATAAACGTGCAATAATAAATTGTATTTATTGTTAGTAGGATTCACATTTAATTTGTTTCTGCTAGAAAATAAACTGAAATAAAATTGTTGGAAAAAATGCTAAATGTTTAAAGAATTTTAATGATTACAACAGGATGTTGCGTATAAAGACGCATTAAATACTAAGAATAACTCAAATGCAATGTTGGCTTTTTATTAATGATGGAAGCACAGAACGCCTCACACCCGAAACGATTTATGCCAGACTTGACATGAAGAAAAATATAAAATTTTTTTGTTGTTGTTATACCCACACCACCATAGTGAAGAGGTAATTTTGCGTCTGTGCTAATGTGTGTAACACTTAAAAATATTGGTCTTATTATGCTATGTTCACACTTGGGGTTTTAAGCGCGTTTAAGCACCTCGAGCGTGATTAAGCTCTAATCACATCGAAATCGAGATGATTTCTTAATCACATGATTACAACTAAATCACATAGAATCCTTTGAACATAACTCAAACTGAGTATGATGTAGCATTGGCCACAATAAACGTACCCCTCACGTGTACAACCGACCACGATTTCTTCTTAATGTTTTTATTTTGTCTTTAAATAATCCATTAATTTTCACAATTTCATCATTAATATGCTTAAAACTTCGCCTACAAAATAATGTGTTGAGTAATCAGAAAAACTAAAAGCACTACTCACAATTCTACTGAAAGAACAACCGAATTTTACAAGGGATCAATGTTGCCAATTTAGCCATTTAGCGGCTAGATTTAGCCATTTTCACCCTGTTTAGCCATTAAAAAATGTGTATAGCCATTAGCCATTTTTCAAATTGTTTAGCCATAAAATTTTTTTTGCCGTTTTTCTTTTAAAAGAATAATTTGTATTTAATTATAAAAAATTTATAAAAGCAAAATACACATTTTTAACAAAAAAACACGCCTTTAATTTAAATCACAACTTTTACAAATGTTGAAAATCGTTATAAACGATGATGATGAAACATCTTTCAAAATAAAGGAACAGTATTCTAATATTAAATTTATAAAATGGATCAACACAAACATCGCTGTTTCTTTCTGGTTGCAAGTATTTCAATAAAGAGATGCAGGCGGCAACAACATTTTTTTAGAAATTTCAGAATTGACTATAAAGTTGCTCTTACTTCCATGGCCTAATGCTGAAGTAGAGGGGTATTTAGCCAAGTAAACATCGTTAACAGTAATTTGAAAAATAGGTTGCATTTAGCAACCGTTTTTATCAATAAGGTTAATAATTTTACCATAGCAATAAAATATTTATACCAACACCATAAAAGTGGAGAGGGTACGTATACCGATAGACTCAGAATCACTTTCTGAGTCGAATTAACGATGTTTGTCGGGCTGGCTGGCTGTCCATGTAAACCTTGTGCGCAAAGTACAGGTCGCAATTGGGGAGATTATTTGATAAAATTTGGCACATAGGTTCTAATGTGGTATAGGGTATCATATAGTCGGGGTTGGCCTGTGGTGTCGATTTTCAAACTTTGAATAAAATATTAAGAACGACAAAATTTTGTGAGTGTAATTTGAGTTAAAAAAAAAAAAAAAAAATTTAAGGTTTGAGATAGCCAAGGTATATTTACACAAGGTAAACTCGTTGGCCCATATGTTTGTCAGCTGTTTACCCCTAATTGGAACCACAACGTCAAATTGCGTGTATATGAGCCAAAATTTGTACATGTGTGCGTTAAATTGTTTTTGTTTTATATGAAGACAATTTTGACAAAATGGTTCCTTTTATAGAGCAGCATGTCTACACTCCCAAATGAGTCTACCTTGTGTAAATATACCTTGGAGATAGCTTTGAATTTTATATTGAAAAGAATGAAAATTTTGTAAGAAAAATTTTGATTATTGAAATAAATTTTGTTAAAAAAATACGAACCGGAAAAAAAACTTTTATTTTTAAAAATGTGTGTATATCAAAATACTTATATTGGGAGCAAAATGAATATCCTTTGGTTTGTGAATATCAATTATATTCTGAATTCGCATATGAAGGGCTAGATTATGCCGGTTTCCTAAATTTTTGTGCGATGTTGGAGAATTTTACTATCGATCAATTCCATGTATTATCAACAACCAAGAAATAAGTTACAAAGGAGAAAAGGTTTGAGTTCATAATGGGGAATAATTGAGGTGACCAGCTTATGTGCCTTAATAGCAAATAAATAAATTTGAAAAAAAATATAATAATAAAATGGACAATTTAAAATACTATTTACATATTACTAAACTATTAAGGGTCGTATAAATATTTGTAATCTTAACTTTAAATAACCTAAATATAAAGGAAACTTTTTTCTTGTTCGATGTAATTTTACTTAACTAAAATCCTAAATAATTCAAAACATAATAATCTAAAACTCTTAATTTAAATAATTAATCTAAATATTAAACTAACACTCTTAATTTACCCTTAATCTTCTCTAATAAAATAGTTTGGTAATAAACCATAATTTATTCATATAAATAATCTTGAATTAAAATAATTAATTAAAACATTTTATCTCTATCAACCTACTTTAACTTATTTTTTTTCCTAATATATTATGTAAAAATAAAATATGGTCACCTTAAGTTTGATTTTTGTTTGTTTAAAGCAAATTTAATTGAGTGGTTTTACCTTTTATAAATTAAAACTTTTGTGTTGTTTTCCCAATACTGAAATATTAAAATGCATTTAGAGATATAAAAATCTTACAATTAAAATATCTTTCATTTACATACGTCTACGAGCGCTTGCAGACATCGTGGGATTCAATGTGTATGTAAGTTGTAAAATATATTTGTTTTTGGTTTAATACACTCCTTTTATTAAAACATGAATATCTTTAAATTTTAGAATAAATCGTAAAGCTTATTATGTTGAGTTAATATATACATAACACCAACTCCAATATGAGAATGCAGAATTTCGCACAGCGCACGTTGAAATATCGCTGGTACATTTTTTAATCAAAATGGTAACTCCTTTTATTAAAACATGAATATCTTTAAATTTTAGAATAAATCGTAAAGCTTATTATGTTGAGTTAATATATACATAACACCAACTCCAATATGAGAATGCAGAATTTCGCACAGCGCACGTTGAAATATCGCTGGTACATTTTTTAATCAAAATGGTAACTCGTTTTTAACACCTGAAAAACAAAAGTTTGTTCTTATTCATTACAGCTCATTTTCTAATCAATTTTATGGTTTGTTTGAAATATTGAAAATTTTTGCGTAGCTTTGTTGCTCTCGCCGTTATAAAAATGATGGTACCATTTTTATATAAACCGAAGGCACCTATTTTACATTTCTAACACTATGGATGTATACAGCGCAAAAAGTCAATAACTAATGCCACTAGAAGGGGTGAATTTTTGGAATAAAAAATGCTACCCTTTAAGAGAGCAAAACATTTTTAATAAGCGAACACATTTCGCAAATAAATAGTCACATTTTTTAGAAAAGAAAACACCATAAAACTTTTTTTAGATAAAACTATTTATTGGTCAGAGAAATTGAACTTTATTATTGATCATTCGTTGGTGCGTACACATGTTTGTAAGACTAATATGATTTGTAACATCAAACAATTTTTTTTTTCTTTCTTTTTTTTTAATTTCCTAAGCTAATCCCGCGAAGCTCTATGCTTGTCTGCAGGAAAGAAACCAGAGTCTCTGGCGGTAATCGAACCCGCAACCTCGGTGCTGATAGACTAGCTTGCTACCAGCGGTGTGATGAATGGAACTTGCCCTTAAGGCTTTTAAGAACTAGAAACAATTTGATACTTAAATTGTTCTTTTCCCTTCGATGTTTCCAAAATGATATTAATGGGCTGTTCGTCGATAACGAATGAAGACTTCGTTCGCTTAACTTACATGTAAAACAAAAACAATATTTTATAATTTGTTTTTGTTTTAAATGTAATTTAAGCGAAGGATGTCTTCATTCGTTATCGACGAACAGGCCCTAAGTTTCTAAACCGTAATTTGAACTATCCCAAAAGTCGCAGGATTTTAGGAACAGCAATTTTGCGAACGGCATCTCTACTAATACCTCTTAAAAAATTACCATGTGCAAACCTCTTACATATTTTATAACTTAATATTTTATCAAACGCACAAAACTTTTTTACACCAGATTTTTAAGGCACTCGTTCGTTATTTGCTACAATTTTAAACACGTTTAAGAACTTTCCAAACATGTTCTTTGAATGGGAGCATTAGGAGAGTGAGAGGTTTATAAAGTTTTAGTCTTTGCTTGATCCTTTATTTAATTAAGATTAAAATAACAAAATATTATTATAATTTTTCAGCAAATACACATGAAGCAAAGCGGAAACAAACCAACAAGAAAGAAGATGAAGTCCTTGCATACAAATTCAAAGTAAAGTCCTGTATTTAAAATTCAGGTAAAGTTTAAAGGATACGCACTGCACATCATCATACACACACCTAAGACCAGCACGTTTTCAGATGAAAGTGGACAAAATCTTCTCTTGTTTTTCTGGTTTGCCAAGAGTTTTAAATATAAAAGTTTCATTCTCACTTTTTTATTACGAACACTTTTTTTATCCCCAAGAACTGTTTTTACATGTTTTGGTTTTTTCAAATTCATTTTTTTTTTAAGATTTTCAAGTGTGTTATTGTTAAGGATTGAGTGCAAGTGAGTGTTTGTGTGACTTTACGTGCCTTCAGTAGTGTTTTTGCTCTGAAATAAATCCTTTGCCTTTCAGGACATGTAAATTTGTGTGACATTTTGCTCACACTGTGTAAAACTCCTTAAGGTATAAACTTTAGTAGAATACTTATTATTATTTTTTTTTTTGTTTTGGTTTTTTTGGTATAGACGCATAAATAGTATGCGCAAGTCTTAAGGTACGTACCAACCAGAGAAATATTTAATGAAAAAAATGTGACCACTACATTTGTACATTTTTCAGCTACTCTTTGTTTCTATTTTTGGGAAAAGTGGAATATAATAATATGTAAAGTGTCAAACAGCCTTTGATGTAGACAAGTTTTTGTAAAACCAAACAAACTTTTGATTAACAAGTCATAATAGTGTATTTAGCTGTCCCAAACTCTCATACTTTCCATCATGCATTTTAAGTATTTTAAAACAAAACTGTACTAAAACTCAGGGAGTGAAAGCGATTAAAACGATCATAAGGCCAATTCTGACCTACGAAGCCTAAGCGTGGAGGGAAAAAGTTGAAAGATAAGGCTTGGTGGCAACACGATCAAGTTTTGCCTTTCAATTCCATTCAATTTGCAATACACTCTCACTTTTTTACTAACACACTCTCGTTTTTTAAATTGACCACGAGATGGATTTCAATTTCACCTTTCCATTTGTTTGGCAATTTTACTTTCAATTAACAGCTTATTATATTTTTGTCCTTATAAATTGTTTTCTTGATGATATGTTGAAAGTAAATTGCTTACAAATTGAGTGCAGCCTACGTCACAGCTTTCAATTTATGTAAATTTTGACAAGCAGTATATGTAAGAGACTATCAAGAACAACTTGATCGTGTGGCCGAAAGGTTAGGCATAGGTTTAGGCATTTTGAGAGACCGGAATTGCCATGTCTGGACGAAATGTCTAATGTAGGAATGAAATCAATCTCTCTTTTCGAGGCTGCCGTGACCTCTGGGGAATAGTTTGGTGAATACTGGCTGACTCTTGTCACTGGCTAAGGGTATCACAAAGGGATCTAATCTAAGGCTAACCTAATAAGGTCTATCGCCTTATCTGTGTTTTGATGACGGAATCCAAGAAAACCTGTTTCTTAAAGCTATCCTGCATACTCCTTCGATAAATAATTCTGTAAATTGGGTGGCCTGCGGGGGTACTATCGGAATTCCGCATATTAGTAGGACACATGTAAATTCTAACAATTGTGGAAACGACACTTCAATTTTGGTAAGTGATTTTATGATGCCAAGTCTGGTAGAATTTCACTATCCTCATACCTGATAGCGTGATTCACTGATGGCTTAAAACAGGCTAATGGCGATACTGGTGCCTTTATATTTGGTAAATTAAAGAAAAGTTACATATTCGCCTTTAAAAAACCTTGACTTCTTGTAAAAAAAATATAAATTATTTGTGAGTAAAAAATTAATTACAAAGTGAAAGAATGTGAATAAAAATAAAACGGGAAAGTGAAGAAAATATAAGCCATGACAATCCTCAAAACAAAAAGGAGTCTTTCCAAGATCATTTAGCTATGGTGCCGAATATTTATCTCACAGCGTATCTATATATAAATCGGCTAAGGCAAAACAGTTAAGAACACTTCTCTCCTCCGTATGCCAACCGATTTGAAAAGGTATTTACTTACAGAAGTGAACAACATATACTTTATTAAAATCTTTTCAATATTTTCGGAGAAATAAGCGTTCAAATTAGCTACTAACACATATGTACAAAATACAAAATTTGTTTTTTCCAATTATCAAATAATAAAAAAATAGGGTGCTCGATTATTCGACATTTTTAAGAAACCGGTTTTCGAATATACATATCGACTATATAAATACGGGAAATTAAATTTCTTTATTTTACATTTCCGTGCTGCATGTGGTGATTTTTAAATTTTCTATAATATTTAACTGAGAAACATAATATTATATATATATAATATTATAGATGAAAAATGAACAAGAACATGTAAGGGGAGGTTTTTGGTACTTCTTCGTTCAACATCTGGTTTTTGATTAATTTTCTTTAATATTAGACAAAGAAAAATAAAATTAAACATGCCATGTCCCGAGTGGAATAAAATTTACAAAGGAGATTTTATGATACCTTTTTGCTTTTCAATTGATATTTTGCAATATTTTTTATATTGAAATTACAAAATTAAATTAGGAGGAAAGCCGATAGCCTAAGTTGCTAGTGCTTTAGCTTTAAGATTTATTGTAATTTTAATTATAATAAATATTTAAATAATTAAATAAATAAATAAATAATTAGTAGGAAATAAAATATGAACCAGAGGTTGATCCCTTGCCAAACCGATCAACTGAGATGAAAAAAATGAATGTTCAAAACATGTAAATTCATATATGCTTAGATGTAGCATGTTTTCCTTATATGTACATAACAATTTATGGTCGAATTTTGACCATTTGGCGAACACTCGTTTAAATAAATAACGAATTTATATAAAAAACAATATTTTTATTAATGTTCTACATTCTACAAGTTGAAAGTAAATTCATTTCTCAACTTGAAAATAATTTCCTCTTTTTGTTGAGAATGCTCTGATTTTCAAATCATTATCAAACGTATGTCGTTGGAGAAAAGGTTTGATTTCAAAGCACTTTCAATTTGAAATCCAACCCCCATGTTTTTTTAGTAGCGATAATTTCCCTTGAGCTTGACCGCGTCAAAAAAGTATCAAAAAATGGTATTTTCACGAATAAAAAGTTCGGTAACTTTTGTTTGTCCAATGAATGACCAAATATAATAGATATTAGGGAACTCTGCATTAAAACATTTTGAAAATTTAACCCCATGCTTGAGAAAGCGAGATGTTTATTTGAGTTGTTATACGCTTTTCAATTCAATTTTTATGAAAATTCAAATAACTAAACCATTTTTTTGTCCGCTTTTTATTTGTGGGTAAAAAAGGCGTTTTTAATGATGTCAGAGTGAGTAATATATAAACTAAGCTAGTGCTGTCATGGGTTCGTTTTTGACTAACATCGCAAGCGGTTGTCAATACCTTTTTAACGACGTATTGCAAATGAAAATCGGGCAAAAAATGGTTAAGTAAGTTAAATTTTTACTAAAATCGAATTGAGACGCATTAAAAAACTGACATAAACAACTCGCTATCTCGAGTCCACAGAATACTAACAGAACTGCAAAAAGTGGCGTGTGAAAAATCAGTTGCGAGGGCAGCTTTCGAAGAAAAAGACAGAAAGCTTTTTTTGGTTGTGAAGTGGCAATGTGTAAAAACAGGCAGCAACAATAAACACAAATGGCGTGATCAAAACAAAAATAACAAAACACAAACCACGTTAAACAAATGCATTAGTTCAAAAAACGTTGTATTTTGTGCAAAAAAAAATTATTTATTAATATTTTTTTGTTTTATAATGTTATTCATTTACTTAAATATTATTTACTTGTGTTGTGGTAAACTTAAAGGCCCAAATACATTGATCAAAATACTTATCAAGCATTGTGGTAGTATTAGTGAAAATGTGTTTGTATGTGTGTCACCGGCAACGCTTGATGAAAAATCAAAAAATTTAGATACGACGGCGAATATTACGTCCAGCACACGTACACGTTGAATTCGCCGACTGGACAAGCATTTGACAAGTGTATTTGGCCCTTAAAAGTTAATTTTTACAACAGCTTTGCAAATAAATCTCAACTAAATAAATTTGTGTTCATTGTATTGCGGCATAAAAGATGATGCAAAGAGAAATGCAATAAGGGCAGCTTTCTTAGAAAGAGACAAAAAAAACGCAAAATCACTCGTCTCGTGACAGTTCTGTTAGTATTCTGTGCTCGAGTGTGTGATCAGATTTTTATAATATTTATTATATTTAGTCATTCATTGGACAAAAAAAAATTGACCTAACTTTTTATTCATAAAAAAATCCATTTTTGGACCCTTTTTTGACGCGGTTTAGCTAACGGGCAATTATTGCTAGAGCCAAAATATTTTTTGCGAATCTTCAAAAAAAATGTCAAAGTTAATTTTCAAGGGGGTACAACATTAACTTTTTTTGCCCATGTTAGTCTACTGTACATAGTTTTTCAAGGTTGCCAGTTTATTTTCCAAAAGAATTTGAGATTTGACATATTGTCTTTTTTGTACTGTAACGATCCCTAGGTGCTTATATATATCCCCACATGGGATAGCTTATTTGCCACTAAAGACTTGTTGGCTTGAAACCCATACTATCTCTACACCTTCACAATAGCAACAACAGGTTAGAACTTCTTTGCATCCCTAATGATCCGAGATTTAATGCTGTCGATTTCCGAAGTCCGTAAACTAACGTGCCTGGACTTTGTTAACAATATCTTGTACCCAGCTTGGAAAACTTTATTATGATGTTTAAACATGTATCGGGTGTTATTGTAGTAGCTGATTCCCATTCGGTCTCCAATTTTTTTCCGTTTTTTTTTTCTTTGGATGTAGATGTTTTTTTTTGGATTTTATCAGACAGATCGGTGTTAATATTTTCTTCTGGTAAGATATATTAACCCTTAGTCTGCGTTTCGATTCCGATCGAAATTTTCTTCGTTCGGCAACTTTGGTATTTTGCGTTCCGTTTCAATTTTTTTTTTTCGTTTGTATTTCGATTTTATGTATTCTACGTGATTATCGTTGCTATATTTCACAAAGTTGTTTATTTACCAATGAAAAGTTCTTCGACTTTTTGTTTATTTCGTTTAAAAAACTGCAAATCTACACAAAAGTGCCGTCATATTTATATAATCGGATAACTTTTGCAAGGTCGAAGAGGGGGAATAAGGTTATACCTATTGCACACAGAAGTAAGATAAGTTTATTACAACATTATATTATAACACAAACAAACAGCAACGTAATTACTTTTAAGACCGAAATAACAAAACATTTGAACAATAATATAACGTAACTTGACACTTTAAACCAAATATAGTTTTAACTTTAACCCTGCACGGTTACTCTTCGTCGAAGCGACGAAGCTCATTTATTTCAACAACGTAAGCTGATGCCGTAAGCTTGTAGTGAGTGGACGTACGCTGGATCCTCATTTTTTTTAAAGTTAAAATTTAGAGGTGTGTACTCGTCGCAACGACGAAGAGTAACCTTAATGTAAGTTTTTTTGTCTATTTTTTTGCAACCAAAAAACCGACGACAGTATCTAAAAAATCTTCATTCATCTCTCATGGCTCCCTATTTAAGAGGCAGATTCGAGACACCTCCCTTGCAGGCCTTAATTAAGGAAACAATTTAAAATAAATTACCCATTCGAAAAGAAGCCGTCGAAATGTTGTCAAAGGACCAAAACAGCGTAGAATTTGTCATCTCTGTCCCTATAGCAAACTCAGAATGACGAGAAGTACATGTTATATATGCCCGAAAAGCATCTGTAGTGAACTTAAAATTAACTTTGTGTTTCATGCGTAAAAAATGGCTAATAACTAAATATTTTTTTTTTGTATTACTGATTACACTACGTGGCAGTTTTTTGACCGAATGAATTTGACACCTAATCTTTATGAAAATTATTTTAGAAATTTTATAACCTTTCACTTAAAAGAATGAAATACATAATCTGTTTAAAATGTTTGAAGATATTTGCATTTCAGTCACATCATCTTTTTTAAAAACACAAATAACGGTTATTTTGGAATATCCTAAAAACTAGTTTGTCAAAAGTAGAACAGCTGTTCTACTTTTGACAATTCTGACTTCATATTGGGATTCAGCGGACAATTTTATATAGCCGTCAGCTTCATTTGGTCACGACTTTGTTGAAATTTTGTCACGCAGTGTTATTTTTAATGGTTGAAAAAGAAAAAAGTAATTTATTATTTACCTTTTTGTTTTTGTGGTTTTAAAAAGTTTATTAATATGAAAAACAAAAAAAGGAGTTCAAATTCATATCGAATTTTAAAGAGAAAAAGAATTTTTATTTTTTATTTTTTAATAAAACGTTTAACTAAATCAGATTTTTGTTTATTTTTTACTTTAAAAATCGTTCCGCTAGAACTTATTTTTAAAAAAGTTAGTCGATTTGTTAAATTTTGTTATTTTTTTTTTTAATTTGGTTTTAATTAAATTTTATTAAATTTTTTTCTCCTTTTTTAAGTTTGTTGGTCCTTAAAATTTTTAAATTATTCATACTTTTTTAAATTGTTTAAAGTTCTATTACCATAACTTCTTCTAGTTCTATACTATAATTATAAGATGTATGTCTTGTTGTATGGAAATACAGATAAATAAATAAATAAAAAAATCTTATGTACATTTGCTCTTGATTCAGTTTTTTTTTTGTGGTTGAATACCTTTTAAAGATTGATGCACTGAATGCAGGAACGTAATCGAAATGCAAAATAAAGGTGATTATATTCACTAATGTTTGGTTGTATGCACAGAAAAAAATAAAAATTGATTTCAATTAAAAAATTTGTGATATTAATTAAAAATTTAATTAAATTTGCACCAGTAAACAAATTAATAGTATCAATTAAACCAGTTAATAGTATTAATTAAACTTTTAATTCACTTGATTAAACGTTTAATTCACTTGATTTAACGTTTAATTCACTTGATTAAATTTTTAATTAAAACTGATTTTATTTTTGATTAATTCTTTAATTGGTGAAAAATTTTGGAGAATTTTTTCTGTGTGGTAACTGATAAGCCATCGGCTTAGTTGCGGCTTAAGCAATACAACCTGTATTTTGTTTGGGTGTACTGATGAGACATTGTTAATAGCCGTTGTCGATGTAATTCTCATTATGCAGCATTGATTTCTGGTCTTATACACAGACTGTATGTACGATTAGAGTGGTCATTAACCATTTTTAGTTGTAGAGAGTAAAATAATAGTGGTTACGCGAACTTCCTCCAAAACGATGTAAACTTTGGCAAAAAAAACTATGTTAATGCAATTCTACCAAAAAGACACTTGTAGTTCATGTCTAAAGATCTTTCAGCAGAAAAATAAACAAAAAAGTTTCATTTTTTAAGTACTTGCCAAAGTAACTTTAGCGCCTTAGTAAAGTTAGTTAATTTGTAAGTTTTCTTTTTTTACAAAATAGAATAAAATGAAGAACAAACTTACAATTTTTACCTGAAAGAAAACTATTATTTCTCACAGTAAACACATATTTATTATATAACTTACGAAAATAAGTGAGACAAGAAACTACCAAGGAAAATATAAAAATTATAAAAATTGCAGCATGAAAACACCAAAAAGTGTAATTTTTTAATTACTGCAAATTATAATAAAATGTCACTTCTGCCTTTACTTTTTATGATTCATTTAAATACTTTTTTATGATATTTGCAAAATTCAAAGTGTTTAATTGTTGGTGTTATGACAGAGTTGAAATACTAGGTGCTGCAAAAGAATTTGTTTGATACCAAACCCTGTAATCAGCGTTTAAAAACTGCAGTCAAAGTAGAAAAACTGCCATTTCTTCCACTTCTTAATTTGTCATTAGCCAAAAAAAACTTTTGCTTTTACTTTTGATTCATTTATGTGAACAGTCGCTGTCAAGCCAACTCAAAAAGTGAAAAGTTGTACACTAAAGTTCGTTTTTATCTGCTACAGTTCTAGGCGATTTCACGGATGATAAATAAGAAAATCAATATCGTACCACAAACTTTTAAGGTCCTACTTTTTCGGCCCCAATGGTACTAAGTCATTTTTTAATAAATTTTTTTTATTTTATTTTTGAAAACAAAAATTTAATACAACAAAAACAAAAGGTACTTAATAGTATGTTCACATTTGGCTTCTTAAACGCGTTTAAGCAGTTCGAACGTGTTTAAGATCTAATCACTTCAAAATCGAGATGATTACCCATACATTGAAGTGATTTGTTAATCACTTTAAATTGACATGATTACAACTAAATCACTTCATAACTCACATAGAATCCACTGAACACACCTCAAATGTAGAATCGCCAACATGATCGTGTACAACCGGCCAAGATTTCTGCTTAATGCTAGGTTCACATTTAGGTTTTTAAACGCGATTAAGATGACAGATGCTTAAGAAAAAAAACACACAACAAACACACAAAAAAACAACAAACAAATTTATATGTCTTTAAAGTATTAAAAATGGATAAAAATACTTTTATAAACTTATTAGAAGATTATTTTAATCATTTTAATGATGAAATTGTGAAAATTTATGAATTATTTAAGGAAAAAAATAAAAACATTAAGCAGAAATCTTGGCCGGTTGTACACGATCATGTTGGCAATTCTACATTTGAGGTATGTTCAGTGGATTCTATGTGATTTATGAAGTGATTTAGTTGTAATCATGTCAGTTTGAAGTGATTAACAAATCACTTCAATGTATGGGTAATCATCTCGATTTTGAAGTGATTAGAGCTTAATCACGTTCGAACTGCTTAAACGCGTTTAAGAAGCCAAATGTGAACATACTATTATGTTTTTATTTTTTTCCTTAAATAATTTATAAATTTTCACAATTTCATCATTAAAATGATTAAATGATCTTCTAATAACTTTATAAAAGTGTTTTTATCCATTTTTAATACTTTAAAGAAATATAAATATGTTTGTTGTTTCTTTGTGTGTTTGTTGTGTGTTTTTTTTCTTAATCATCTGTCATCTTAATCATCTCAAATTTAATGTGAACGGCTTTGATTAAACGCGTTTAAAAACCTAAGTGTGAACTTAGTATAACTTAAAATTCATTTGTACATGTAAAGTATAGATAGCAAAAACAAAATAAATACATGTTCATTTAATTGACATAATTATAGGGTGGGTAAAATTTGTTCGCGTCAAAACCACATCGTGATTCTTGCTCTAAAAGTCATTCCCAGAAACTTTGCCAAAGAAACCATAGGTCAAAAATGAATTTTGAGCCTCTGGATTTTTCAAAATAGTTAGTTTTCCAAAATATTCAAGAATAAAGGAAACAAAATTGTATTTGGTCTAGTCAGACCTGCATCATGCGGTTTTTAGGTTTTCTCAAAATGCAATCTCCAATTTTAAACTAAAATAAAATCTTCGGATAGCATTTCCAAATTTATTGTGTTTACGATTTTCAATATGCACCGCAGAAACAAAAAAGGAGTAGAAAGTCGGGATATAAAAAATTGAATTTAGCGCTTGTAAAATCTCCTTCAAAATAATTCAGAGTAAAATAATAATGAAGTGGGCTCCCACTGTTCCAAAATTCTGTTGATTACTTCTTGACGTGACAACACTCTTGTTGACGAATATTTGAAAATATTATAAGTTCGTTCCAAAATAATCTTGAATTGAGAGTCGTCTCTTTTAGTAGAACTTTTGCAGAACTGGTTTCCTATATCTCTTAAAAACTTGTAAATATCATTAGAAAATGCACGCTTATAATACTGCCGCTGATACTAAATTTAGAATGTGGCATAAGCAATCGTTCACTGAACAAGTGCAAAAATCTATTCACATTAGCGGAGTTCAGTGTTTGGTGCAAATGGTCTTGCAAAAGAGAAAATGCAAAGTTTCGTAGATATTTTATTAAACCCAACAACAAAAAATTGAGTTTCCCTTAGATTTCATAAAAAAGCTACGACATTGTGCATTTTTGCAAGACTATTTGCACTAAACATTTAACTTGCCGTTGCCATTTTACATTAATTATAAATATGTAGGTTTGAAAAATTTGGAAATACAGTAGTTTTCCTGTTTAACGAACCTTCGATTCTGCGAACATCGCATTTAACGAACACACAAGTTTGCTCCATTGAGTACCTTATATAGCGAACAAAAAATTTTTGTTTGTGCTCAATTTAGCGAACAAATAAAATTCATAATTTAAGTTTAAAAAAGCATAATGTGAAGTAATTTCTAACTAAAAACAAAGTGAGTAGAAAAAGTACCGCTATTTTATGTAACATTTTTGTTTGATTATGCTGCAATGATCAGTTACTCATATTCTTTCGATCATGAAAAACATTTTGAGCAACAAATAAAACACATGCATATTTGCTATCAAAAGCTTCGAAATTTTTTTTCAAAGGGCTCAACAAAATAAGGTTAATTTGTCAACTTTATTGCTTTGTTTCCTTTTACAACGTGACAGACAGAAGGCAGACAGACGAAGTTTGTTGGTAAGAGGGCGAAGTTGTATACGTGACACACTTTACTTATTTTCTCTAGCCAAGTTTTTTATGTAAAGTTTTCAAGGAAATTGAAAATGAATTTGAACCTATTTTTCATTAAAATTATTTTAGGTTTTATGCTACCAGTGTAATGAATTGTAGCTTTTTTAATTTTTTTTAATATATTATACAGATCTCAAAACATATTTAAAAATAAACGACAGATAATACAGTTCTAGTTATTTATTTATTTATAACATGGGTACTAGACATAAGTATGGCATATAACGAACTTTTCAGTTTAACGAATATGCCTGACAAATTACTGGTTCTTTAAACCGGAAAACTACTGTAGTACCAAAAAAGTCACGGGGGTACCAGCGTACCTTTAAGTTTTGAATTGTACCAACTTTATCAACCGTGGGCGTATCATCATGATTTCTAGTCATAAAATACGTCACAGCATTAAATTTTATTCTGATAGCATTATCTATTACGGTTTTAGGTGTAATAAAATGTTTTCTGGGAGTAGAATTTATATGCGGCCTGGGGTATATTACGAAATATCACAGTACAATTTCCAGTCGAGTAAAACGAATTTTTGCAAAATCTTATATCATTCCGTGCATTGTTCCACCATTTATGTTAGTTTTTGTAACAAAATTATCAATTAGGTGGTGGTTCCACATTTTGATTCATAGCTCTGATGCTACTGAACCGATTTTGCCGGATTTCAATCCCACTGCTTAGGATAACTACAAGCAATATGATACCAAGTTTGTTAATTTCTTTTGAGTTTTTCGAAAATGAGCGTGTTTTCAACAGACGGAATTACTCAAGGAGCAAGAACATACATATATACTTTATGGGGTCTAAGATGAATAATAAAAAAAGTTTTACACGGAATGACAAACTTAGTATACCCTCTTCACAATTAATTGTGATGAAGGATCAGTCAAAGCATTAACTGAGATGAAATGAGATGTGTTAATGAGCGAACTACCCAGCAAACACAATTTATTATTATTATCTATTTATATAACTAAAAATTAATTGATGTTCGCTGGTTATCGCATCATATGAGAACGGCAGGACCGATGGGCAAAATTTTTTTTTAAATGTCTGTAATATTCCGCGTAAGGTTTGCAGAGAAAGAAAATTTGTCGACGCCCACTTTTACCGGTATATCTAAAATTCCTATTTATCCTCATTCGCTTTATTAAAAAAATAAATTAAATTCTTTA
Organism: Pollenia griseotomentosa; assembly: GCA_963931875.1. Classification (NCBI taxonomy): domain Eukaryota; kingdom Metazoa; phylum Arthropoda; class Insecta; order Diptera; family Polleniidae; genus Pollenia; species Pollenia griseotomentosa. The sequence goes on along the minus strand of OZ007563.1, from coordinate 139,764,681 downwards.
TAGATTCAGCTCAAACTTGAAACAAATGATTTCTAATCCTTGTGTAATGACCTGTTTAAGTATAACTGACCATCCAAATTTTTACGCCCACTTTGGTCAAAATATACGAAAACGGTATACGTCGACTACTAACGACTATTCGACTTTAAACGCTTGCAGTTTCCGGTACGTCTTGCATTCGTAATGACAATAATCAAGTCACAAGGACAGTCATTAAGTGTTTGCTGAATTAACCTTTAAAAAAACCATTTTTCTCCCATGGTCGATTGTATGTATACTCCTATGACGTTTTCTTATTGTTCAAATTGTTTAATGCTAAGTTCACACTTAGGGTTTTAAACGTGTTTAAGCAAAATGTTGATTTAGCTAATCAAAGCCGTTCACATTACATTTGAGATGATTAAGATGACAGATGATAAAGAAAAAAAAAACACAACAAACACAAAAAAAACACAAACAAGTTTATATTTCTTTAAAGTATTAAAAATGGATAAAAACACTTTTATAAAGTTATTAGAAGATCATTTAATCATTTTAATGATGAAATTGTGAAAATTTATGAATTATTTAAGGAAAAAAATAAAAACATTAAGCAGAAATCTTGGCCGATTGTACACGATCATGTTGGCAATTCTACATTTGAGGTATGTTCAGTGGATTCTATGTGATTTATGAAGTGATTTAGTTGTAATCATGTCAGTTTGAAGTGATTAACAAATCACTTCAATGTATGGGTAATCATCTCGATTTTGAAGTGATTAGAGCTTAATCACGTTCGAACGGCTTAAACGCGTTTAAGAAGCCAAATGTGAACATACTATAACGGTGTAATATTAGAAAATTAATATTGTTTTAAAATATTTTTTTTTAAAAGAATTGCCAGGGGGTATTAGATGAATATTAAAAAAGTTGTCAATCATAAATTTTATGGTGTAGATTTCCACACAACCCTTGAGGTACTACAAAATGTGCATTGTCCTCTCATCTAGTTCGGAAACAATATCGTCAGGATCTAGCGGTTCGCCTTCCTCTTTACTTTGGGATATTTGTAAATCTAGGTCTGAATTTAACCAGTCAGTCGAGACTTCTTCAACAGTTCCTTTGCCGTCCAAGTGCTCCGTATTTTTCGCTTTAAATTTAAAATAATGTTTACTGGTAAACAAAGTAATTTCAAAACATACCAAGAATGTATTTTCTCAACCGATATATAAAATCCATCGGCGACGGGTGGTCATTAGACCTCCTTTGCTCCTATTGGCTTCAAGTGTTCAAGCACATCTTGGTTGATTCTATTGGCCACAATATATGCCATGACAAACTTTTCGATATATTTCTCAAGCATCATTAAGGCAGGCATTATTTGTAACAACAATGTCTTTTTGGAATGGGTCTAAATTTATTCGTCCATTTTCAGCAATATTTCATTCTGGTACTCTAATGCAACGCCGTATGGTGGCTGAAATTAAAAATATATAATAAGGAAGTTTGGATTTTATAACTTACCTTGCCAGGGTATTTAAATTCACTTAATTTTGAATAAAGAATGTTAAACCAATCGTTTACAAGTTGAACAAAATATGCAGTCTTAGTGGGATAATAACGGTCAATACCAATGGAGTAGCACCTTCTAATGGCATTCGCAATTGAATTAGAAAAAAGTCGTGCCGCCAATTTTACTTTCCTTAAATTTGTTTCAAATAATATCGAAATATTTCTGAGTTAGTTATGGACTTACCAGCACCTTTAATCGAAAGATGTTCATTTGATATTTGCATGCAATTGAAACATCAGACGTTGAAGTATGGGAAAGTAAATCGTGTATTGTTCGGGGGCTTAATTCCATGTTTTCAAAAACAGCACCACTGTCCAGGTAATGATTCCGGATTATCTTCAAATGATGTGGTGCGTCAGCGAACAAAAATATCATGTCATCTGGACAGACAGGGGTTGACAAACAAAGGTCTATCTAAAATCCGTTGAAAAAGTATAAGCAAATGGTTAATAATATTTTATAAATACTAGTCTTCGCCTAATGGTCAAAATTCGACCACTATTTATATGTTTCGAACTTTTATTTTTCGTTCTTAGTGGATCGATTAGGCAAGGGACCAACCTCCGGTTCATATTTTATCTTCTGCGTGAGTTAATTTAATTTTGTAAGTTCAATATAAAAAATATCAGAAAAATATCAATTGAATCAGGACACTAAATGTTTAATTTTATGTTTCTATGTCTAAAATTAACGAAAATTAATCAAAATACCAGATGTAGAACGAAAAAGTATCAAAAAGCTTCCTCTAATACATTCTTATTCAATCAGGCCCATGCATGTTTATTTTTATCTTTGTAGGTCGAATATTAACAAAAATTCAAGTAGTACCAGATGAAAAACAAAAAGTACCAACACTAAGACCTCGAGCCATTATAACTTGCACGTAATTAGAAGGTTTCCTTACAACGTCACCAACAGAGTCGTACTCATAAGTTTCCGGTACCTTCATCTCATCAAAAGCAAGCACACATACTTTTTCTTCTGCTCTTAAATCGGTTGTTTGGCGCATGAAATCGATACATGGTGAGAGGATTCCCTCACTAACGTTTATTTTTGCACACCAGCGTTGCAGGATTGAGCCCTGCTGCGCGAAAAAATATGGCACTAGATATGTCTTTCCACCTTCATTGTATTCTACCTGGCGAAACAATTTTTCTGAATTGGCCTTTCGTAAATAATTTTGGCATTCCTTCAATAGTGGCGCTTGTTCCCTCAAGTTGGAACTTCAAAGACTTACTTTCTGCTTCTAATTCACGAATTCTTTTAAAATAAAATTTATAGTCCATTCTATTAAATATAAAAAAAAATTAAATTAAAAAAAATGTAGCTAGACAAAACATACAAAAGATCAGAAGAATGTTGTGTGTAAAAAATCATAAGGGGCATCAATATCGAGACCTAACCGCGAAAAAAACGTAAGCGGCATCAGTTTCAATTTTTTTTTTTTTTTTTAATAAATGACTTTATTGACAACACTTGCATCATCTTCTACAATGTCGTGGCCACATACGGTACCGTTACGATTTGATAGCAATAACAACTTTATCATAAGCGGCAAATATAAAATAAAATAAAAAAACTCCGCTGTAAAATTAGATTTTTGGCGCTTACGTTATTTTTCGCGGTTAGGGCACGATATAGTCATAAATTCAATTTTTTTCTGCAAAACTAAATATATGTAAATATATTTAAAATTAAAATTCATTTTCCATACAACATTACAACATTAGGTACGTGATAGTAGTCGTCATAAGGGTGTTTTAGAAGAGATGTGTAGCTTATTTTAATGAAAGACACATTTTGAATAATTTTTTTAGCTCTAAAGTCGATTATCTCAAAATATTTATTGTGCCATTTAATAGATGTAATGTAATTGTTTTCATTCAGTACCAAATTAAGTAAAGGGGGAAAAATATTTTTGTTGCTTCGACTTACTCAGTTTGTGTGCCCATTTACAAGTATTTTCGGTTTGCGTGATTCCTTCCATGGTGGTTGATTTTGTTAGAATATATTTTTCAAGTTCGAGTGTGGTTTTTGGGAGAAAAAAGTTCTGACTGTTAATGTTGTTACTGAGGTCCTGATCTGTAGCCGAGTTACACTCGAGTCGTTCCTGACTATATAAAAGAAGTTCCACGCATGCTGTTGCTTTTCGTAATAGGATTACAGCCGTATTCATAAAAACTTATTGATGATTAATTGACCGTTTTTAAGCAAAAATTGTTAAAGTTGTATTCATAAACGAAAAATAGTCTATTGAACCTTTAATAAACCATTCATAAAGTAAGAAAATTTATTGTTGGATTTGCCCTTCTTTAAACCAAAAATAAAATGACATTTTGATAAGTGTTTGCATTTTATGATGTTATTTTTGTGAAATATGTTAACATTTAATGACAAAAATGTTTTATTTATTAATATGGACATGTTAAATACATTTTACTAATTTTTTTTTTATTTTAGACAACCAATTTAAAGGTTTATTTAAAAAAAATTTTATATGATTTAAATGAATATGTTCAGGGGCAAATGCAGATATTCTCTTTAATTATTTATTAAATTATTGCAACTAGTTGTTTTTTTGTTTAAAACAACAAGAGTTTTTGGCGAACTATTTAAGTTATAATGCCAGGGTATCACACAATTTTTGGAGCTTCAACCACAAAACCTCGTTCGACCTAAACCTTCGTATAGGAAGGCGAGAGCTTTCAGAATCCGCTCCAGAGTATTTTGGTCTCCACCAGTAAACGTCTGAGTTATTTCCTTGGTACTCCACCAGTAAAACGTCTGAGTTATATATGGTTCTCCACCAGTCACGTTGAGTTAATTTTGGTTCTCCACCAGACAACACAGTAAAACATTGAGGTTAAAAACGATTGCATATAGTTAATGTAGAAACCGCAAAAACTGTAACTCGGTACAGTTATACGACGCCGAACCACTAACCAATGCGGGGTGACAACGCAAAACGCACGAAAAGCAGACAAACAAGAACGACCTGTTTGTCCTTAAGAAATAATCAGCCCAATTACAAACAAAAATTCCGCGTGAGTTTTCTCACTTATTTCTTTACTCCAATCATGAATAAATATTTTCCCTTTTTTTGCAACTATGGGGAGAGAAAAAATTCGAAGTGAAAAAAAGTAGGCATCATCAATAGAAAAAAAGGGGAAAAACAGTTAAATTATTTAAGTTTTTTTTCACTTATAATTTTGAAGGGAGTTTAGATAACCATGTAAGTATATCTTTTGAAAATTAAAATAAAAAACCACAAAACAAAAAATACAAAATTTTAATGTGTTTACAGGTCAAAAAATACTAATAAGCAGCAATTGCAGCACTTGTTGACGTTAATGGAAGCCAATGCGGACATTGCGTGCGGATTTTATAAAGGTTCCAAGGAGGCACTCTTACGATTTTGGAAAAACGCTGAAACGGAGCTAAATTCGATGGGTCCTCCAACAAAATGTAATGCTGAGTGGAAAAAGGTAAGGAATGAGAATAAAGTTAACAGCAGACTAGTCACTCATACTCGTTCGCGTGTTTTTTACATTTTTAGGTGTGGGCAGATCAAAAAAAATATGTCCGGCAAAAGGCTGCGCAAAATCTACGAGAGAAAAAAGCTACTGGAGGGGGCCCGAACAAGGAAGTAAAGTTCTCTTCTATAGAGGAAGGCATTTACAACCTCGTTGGCATGAAGTCTGCAGTGGAAGGTGTGGCAGCACAATCGTATGGACTTAATTCTCCAAAAACCCATGAAGACTTAATTGAAACTTTTGTCGATGCAGAGTTTTTGGAGGATGAAGTACAAGAAGAACCAAAAGAGGTTCGACAAAATAAACCACAAGCGAATAATATTACCACGCTACCAGCTTTAGCTTTATCAAAAGTCCCACGATTCCAAAAAGTGGCTGTAAATAAAGAACTACAAAAAAGTTCTTATGATGTTCTTGAAGCTGAGCTTAAAGTGCAAAAAGATTTAGTGGAAGCCATGAAAACAATAGCAGGAAATCAAAAGGAACAACAACAACATACAAAACGAATATACCGTTCACTCGAAAAACTTAACGAGAGTAACGATAAACATTTTAAAAAAATGGAAATACTTAAAAGTGATGAAATCAAGGAAATGCGCAGACACAATGCATTTATGGAAAAACAAAGAGTTAGAGAAGTAGAATATAAATTAGAAAAAAATAGATTAGAACTGCAGCTACGTGAATGCAATTAATTTATCGTTTATGAAATATTTTTAAAATTATAAATGTTGTGTAAGAACTGGTTTCTTTAAAAATGAGTCTGAATTATTTGTGTTTTTTTTTTAATAATTTACTTATTATTTTAATAAAAAAAATCTTAAATTATGTTATTACTGTTATTTATTTACAAAAGTGTATTTCCAATATTAGCTCTTATAGCTTGAGCTGTAGCTAAATATTGGTTTGATATGTGTGGTACTATTTCCTCATCCGGCATGTTTAAATCTGTTACTTCAGTGAATGTATCCGTTACTTTATAATGTAAGCATACATTATGTAAAGCGCAACATACATTAACAATGTTTGCGGCTTTTTCGGGAGCGTAGTGCAACTCCCGTGCTCCAAGCAGACACCTCCAACGATTTTTCAATACCCCATTGGTACGCTCAATTATGTTACGGGCTTTTATATGGGCTTCGTTAAAACGCATTTCAGTAGATCCATCTTCTGGGACACGATGTGGAGTTAACAGCCATGGCTCCAGTGGGTACCCTGCATCTCCTATTTGTAAAAACTCATATTATTTATAAAATTTATTTATAAAAAATTTACCTAGTAACCAAAAGTTGGTTTCACCCTGCAAATACTTTTGTTCAAAGTGTACTCGCAGCTCGCTGTTGGCCCAAATAAATGAATCATGGCATGCTCCTGGGTGAGACGGATTAACATAGTGGATGTTAAGCTCATCGTCACAAACCTTAAAATATGAATAGTTAAACACTGCAAAAAATATGTTTCAATTTAATAAAGGTTTACAATACCAACTTTCTATGAAAAGTGTACTTAAGAACCTTTGTTAAATTCATTTATCGTTTTTGCATAAAGGGATTAAAATTTGTATAAAGTCCTACCAGCATAACATTTAATGAAAATTTTCCTTTACGGTTGTAGTAGAGGTGTTTGTTAATTGATGGAGCAATTATTTGCACGTGGGTTCCATCTATGCAACCCATAACTCCAGGAATATTGTACTTCTTATAAAAAGCAAGAGCAATTTGCCTTTTTTCCGCTGCCGTTTTGGCCACATTTATCCAAACCGGGCAAAGGTGTGCTTCAAAAACGTTAAGTACTTCTTTCAGCACCATACTGAAAGTGGACTGTGCTAAGTTCACGTCAGAATCTTTTCCAATACCAGTTTGGTAACCACCCTCAGCAAAAAATCGCAAGCACGCACTTAGCTTGATAAAAGCTGGAATAGCAAATTGTTTTTTAACCTGTTGAGAGTGCTCTG